>CM062650.1:39881083-41311083 GCA_031772095.1 Zeugodacus tau
AAATTATATTTATGTCTACAAATACATATGCATATTCGAAATTACTATGAGTGTGGTTCTTGTGAACATTCAGAGTAATTTACATGAGTCAATTTTATTAGCTTGAAGTTCAAATCTGTGCTGACCCTCGGTCAGTCTATAGCCAGCAAAAGTATTAAATGAGCAATTAAAGAATGATCTCAAACGTTGACACGTTATAGTGGCATAGAGTTGCCAACTGTCATACAAATCAGCTTATTTTTACTAACATGTGCTTTTGCTGGAGTTGAGGTGAGTTTAAGAAACTTAATATGATTCAACCATAGTTAATTGGTACATAGAGGTTAGAATTTTTAAAAATAAAAGTGGATTCGTTTTTTCAAATAAACCTAATGACATATTATTGATAGCACAGCCACACAAAAAGATTTTTTGTCATGACCTTGGGGTCTTGTTATGTGTGTCTTATGTTTTGGGCGTCTCTGAAAATCGGAATCCGAGGAATATTTAACCTCTTCAGATCAAGGTTTTGACATAAACATAGAAAACCAATATGGGCAGTGTTTTTAAAACTTCATCGGAATAGCTTGAAACTTGTTACTAGGGGGTTTTCGGTATCGCCGATTCCGATTTCGGTTTTTAAAAATTGAAAATGGCGGATCCAATATGAAGGAAGTTTTTTTGAAAAAATTATCGGTATCGCTCAAAACTTGTTACTCATTACACATGGTAAAACCCCCAGGTCACGACATTGTTTCCATTGGCTCCTTGTATTAGTTAGAATATTGAATGATTAGGGATTTAATGAAAATTGTTGTATCATCCTAATACTAGCTTTGAAAGTCTTCGATCGATTAAGCTAAACTGAATGACATCTGTAGTTGTCGAGCTCATAAGATTGATAGAAAATTCTGTAGAACCTGCTTAGAAGTTTCGAAGAAAATTTATATGAATAAGAGAACATTACAGGATACCAGTGCCTTGAGTATCTCAAAAGACGATCTGTCAAATTTGTATATGCCTTAGCAACCCTACTAAATATCATTCCAACACTAAATGGTTTAATGCTTCTGGGAAAATCCATTTTCAACGCATTCTAAACGCATTGCAATTGACAACCCTCTGCGTGAGTAATGGAAGAATTGGAGTTGAAATTGCTCGTCGCTAATGGATGGAACTATTAAATACATATGAACATGCATGGAATAGTTTTGTGCATAGCAAATGAGATGAAGACTATTTCGCCGACATTGAAGCAGATAAATAAAGAAATAGCTACACACGTAGGAGTACATATCTACATATCTGTAACTCTCATGGGAACTTTTCACCCTGAAATAATATAACTCACAACATTAGTGCTGTAGAAGCAAATCTGTTAATAGTTTTAGAGATAAGTCATTAAAATTATATATTTCTAATTTAAGCGCGGCCCTTCAGTTACAAAACTGTCATATTATTGATAAATAATTAATAGAATTTCAAAAATAATATATTTTAACCATTAATTTAATTTTTTTTCGGCTTTTCAGATAATGTCGACTCGAACCACGACGACACATGCCTGTCCAACAACGACCACGCCCACAACTCTTACCCCTACACCCAACACCAACAACATATTGCACACACACTTAGCAGTAACAACAACAACAACAGCGGGAATGTCTAATTTAAGCACGAGTAATATTAATGATAACCGCCCAACAACAACAATAACCAACACCCGACAGCACACGACCCTCCTTAATACGATGTACACACAAGCGGAGAGCATCAGTTGGCGTTTGCGCCAATATTGCATAGAGGCCATAACAACAGCGAATAGCAGACAAAGAAGAAGAAGAAGGCGTGATGATATTAACAACAACAACAACAACAACAACAATTGTAGCACCAATAACTACAGCAATAGCAACTATGCGACGTACTGCAGTAGCAGCAATTGCATACCAAGCAACAACAACAATAATAATAACTACAACAACAACAACACCAACAGTTTCGCCTATAGCACGGCTTCGCATGCGGCGCTAACTGACGCTGTTTACCATGATCACAACAACAACAATAATAATAACAGCTATATGAGTAACAATAACAACAACAATAATAATAGTGCTAACAGCAGCAGCAGCAGCAGCAACAGCAATATTAGCAACTTAAGTAAAACCGTAACAACAACACTAAGTTCACCTGCAATACAATTGTACAATGTGATTGCGCAAAGCTTAAGTAGTTCATCTACAGCGATCACCTATATCACGGCTCTCCTTATCCTCACCACGCTATGTTCCTGCTGCGCTGCCTCACCCTGCGATCGGCAAAGCTGGTGGGATCCGCTAAAGGATAAATGTATTCCGTGTACCGTGTGCCAGGGCGAACTGATACCATTGCGTCCGTGTCAGATGGATCGTGACACGATATGCGGCACTATCTATGATCTGAAGATCGATTGGGTGGTGCTGGCGAAAACGGAGCCCAATTGGAAGGAGGTGAGTACTTGAAGTCGAAACTTTTTACTTTTTCTAGGAAACCTTGACAGCCAGATAGATTTGATCAACCTCTTTAGGTTCTGAGAGGTTTAAGACTGACCTTCATTTTTATATTTGTGACGTACTGCTTCATGTTATCCATAAAACTTTACAACTTCAGAGCGCTTCCGAATGGCTGATAGATCATATAACAGCTCGAAGCTTTTACATAAGCTTTAGAGCTTTTAAACGGTCGAAAAAGTCTTTTCTGTAATCTTACTCAGTTATAAGAGAATCAAAATCAAGACCTTTCGGGAAGTAATGACACAACTTCTTTATGTATAGCGGACGAACATAAGTAAGAGCTTTAATTTCTGAAGAGATTCCTGTTTAATACTCGCTTTAGTAAAGTTGATTTTACATAAGATCTTCTAACCTAAAGTAAATTATTTTCATTTTCCATTACTCTCACAGCGCCGAAAGGATGACGATAACTTTGAATTGGACCAACAGTTGTCACACGAAGAGTTGCAGCAATTGCAGGACGGCACACTGCCGATGGATTGGCAGACAACGGCACTCTTTATGGCCGTATTGGCCTGCTTAATCTTCTTCATCATAGCCGCTGGCATTTTGGTGCATCATATGCGGCAATGGCGGCGTATGGAACGTCGTCTCGATCAAGGTGAGTGTTAATTACGAAGAAGAAATCTTTGGGGAAAACGGTACATACTTATATAGGTATTTAAGTGTTTATGACCTTCACACGACACCACGAAACATAATTGCATACCATAAAAAAATCTTAAAAAAAACTTGAAATCTCAAAAAGCGTGTAAGAGCCGAAATTATGAGCGGTAAATAGCATTGTGGGTAATTAAATTCTATCACCCGTCTTATGATTGCCATAATAGGTGCATAAAACTCTTTACCGAAATGCATTCATATTAATTAACGGATACTACTTCTACTTCTCCATCGGTGTGTTTCAGTTTTATGAAACTCCACACACCTGCGCTCATAAAATTTTGTCTGATTTGATGTTGGGCCATAAATTGGCACTATCTAATGCGTATTTCCTGCACGCTGGGGAGTCTGTCGTAAAGAGATACAAATTTATTTATTGCTATTGTAAATTTACAATGGTAACTCTGTATGGAATATTGTTTTTACGATTATGCAGCAAGCTTATGAATTTGCGCAGCATATGGACATACCGAGGAGTATACCAACCGCAGGCTAATAATTTATAATCATAAAATTATGTACAAAGTCACACTGTGGATCGGATATACAGGGTATGTAAATTAGGGTGATCTTCAAATGTAGCAAGACAAATTTCTCGACAGATTTCTGAATCATTAGCTTCGGATATACATAATATGTAAATTGGGTTGGTCCTCAAACGAAGGAAAAAAATTTCTCGACAGATTTCTGAATCCATTTGAAATGTAGTTGAAAATATCACACGAATGACCGCTTGGATTCTAAAAAAAGTGAATTTAATAATAATATGTATCCTAGAATGATCCTTAAATATAGCACGACAAATTCCTCGAAAGTATAGTCGTAGATATACCAAAAACCACCGATTAAGTTAAAAAAAAAAATAATTAATTTTGGTTAGAATTGTATAAAATATGTAACTAGGGTAATCCCTATATGTAGGAAAACAATTTTCTCGACAGATTTCCAAAACGGTTTCGATATATAGTCGAAGACATCACATTAATGGCCGAACTGAGTTCGAAAAAATAGTTCATTTCGATTCAGTCTCGGTTTTGTTGTGAAATAATATATTTTGGTTACATAAGAGCCACCTTAATATATATAGAAAGCACAAAAACCAATCTTCCATTAAGCACCTAAAAAAACACTGCACAACTTCGATCGCACCAAGCAAAGTATCCTTAGACACTGACCTCTACGCACGTGCAGCACATAAATATATTAGTTTTTTTCTACGCTCTCGCTTCGTACTTCCTGCCCGCCGTCCTACGCACCAACCAACTAGAATTTCTTTGTAACTTTCTAACTATTATTCCTACGGCATTCAATCATAATTTATTCCGCGCACGTTCACCGCAGTGCTTTGTCTGTTGGAGATCTTGCTCGGGCTTGGCTTCTAAGTAAGCAACGATCTTTGCATTGATCTTTGGCAAAGAACTACTTATTTACTACAATACTCGTACTCAATCCACTTATGCCGCAACGGATAATTGTATACAGTACACAGTAGCGGCTAATGTCAGCGCTGCAGAAACTCGTTTGTAAGCATTAAAATTGCTACTTATTTGTGAATTGCGCGTGAGTATTTAAAATTCCTGTCACATACTCCTGCCTAGATGTTTCTCGCTAGCTCTTTGTTTGTTTACCTAACGTTTTACTAACTTTTTTTCGATTTGTTTGTTGTTTGTGGTTTGTTCCTTCAAAGCGCGTTCAAGTGATCTTGTGTGTCCACAGCAAGCAGTCTTTGGAGGTTAACATAAAGTCACTGTACCCGTGTAAACAATATTTATATTCTGTATTATTATTTATTTGCTTGCGTATATGTTGACAGTGGTGGGGAGATGTTATCTCCAAAGAGGGTTAAAACGTGCAGAAATGTGCAGGTGAGCAGAGCAATGCATGTTTTCATTGTGAGCTTGTAATGGAAATGTGTTGCATAATAGATGTCTTGTTGAAAGCTTATTTACATATCTATGCATTACACCGAGAATCTACTGATATTGTCGGAATATTTAGAACATGAAAATATTTCAAAAAGATAGGTTTTGTCATATATTGAGAAATGATTAGTCATTGTTATTGTTGTAATAATATGAACCGTTCTATGAAATGCTTTTCTTTTGCTAAAACACGACTCTCGATAAATCATTTTTTTAATCAGATACTTTATTATCAGCGCCAAATTCACACTTGACCCATTTACAGACTTTCGTGGGACCGAATTTTTTTATTTTTTTTTTATATATTTTCTCTATAATTTTCCAGTGGGAATTAACCCACAATAGACTCATCTCATGAGTAAAGTTCGAATAACCAACTCTCTAGGGATCAAACCTTGTCAATATCTTTTTAAAATATTTTGTCTTTCAAGCCACGGAGGTGAGGTCACAGATTTCCGAAACTGCTTTTACAATACAAAATTTGCTCTATATTTCAAGATTCTATTACATATAAGAAAACCAAGTACCACTGTTTTCTTTAGGTCATTCATTAATCTTTCGTTTGTGCCTAGATCTAAAGTAAACGCTGGAGAACAGCCAGTATCTGCGCAGCAGTGAGGTCTTCTTGGTCTGCAGTGGATCGAAAATGGTCCTTACAGCTGCTGTCGTTTAGTAAGGCTCATCTCTCCGCGATCATTGGTGTGCTTACTGGTCATTGCCAATAGGCACACACGCGGTAAGGCTAGTATCAAGTCAGACGCTAGTTGCCAAAGCTGTTTGGAGGTAGACGAAGAGGAATCATCCAAGCACTTCCTCCTTCAATGTCCAGCATTCGCCAGACTTAGGTTAATTAGCCGACTTAAGAACTTTATCGCAGAGTCCAAGCGCTTTGTCGTATCATAAGGGCCTTAGAGATCTGGGTGTTACAAATGACAGTCGAACCTGTTTAAGTGAGATTCTCTGCAGCTGCGGCGATCTACCCCTTAACCTAACCTAACATAACATAGTACAAATGATGGAAATTCTTCTTGAGATGCATCTTTTTGTGAAATACCACAAACAAGGGAAATCTCTCCTATATATTATGATAGAATTCATTGGAGTTCAAAGTATTAGAATATGTAAAAGGAAGACGCTTCTACATAAAAAGCGGTAAAATGGGCTTATCTTCCCCTTTGATCATTCAAATACTTGCTGGTTGAATGGTTTAAGAGACTACTACTTAATGCATAGAATCCGAAATCAGCACAGAACGTATCAAATACATATGTACATATATTTCTTCACTCGCAAGACGAGCCCTCAAATTCCGCAAAGCAATACTTGGAAAAATGCCGAAGCCAAAAAACGAAGAGTTTCCCAAAAACATGCCACACCAAAGGCGGTGACTTCAATGCTGAAATGAATACACGCAGAAATGTATTTACCACCAGTGCCTCAATGGCGGTGCCTCCGTTCAGACTCTCACGTACTCCCTTGGCCCCACATTGACGCGCCCTTGGAAGACAAGCACAATGCGTTGTTTGTTCAGCATAATAAATTAGTTAAGGCGAATTGAGCAGTAGCCAAATGAACACACAGTGTTTTCGTATATAAAGGGTGATTTTTTAAGAGCTTGATAACTTTTTTTTTAAAAAAAACGCATCAAATTTGGAAAATCTCATCGATTCTTTATTTGAAACGTTAGATTGGTTCATGACATTTACTTTTTGAAGATAATTTCATTTAAATATTGACCGCGGCTGCGTCTTAGGTGGTCCATTCGGAAAGTCCAATTTTGGGCAACTTTTTCGAGCATTTCGGCCGGAATAGCCCGAATTTCTTCGGAAATGTTGTCTTCCAAAGCTGGAATAGTTGCTGGCTTATTTCTGTAGACTTTAGACTTGACGTAGCCCCACAAAAAATAGTCTAAAGGCGTTAAATCGCATGATCTTGGTGGCCAACTTACGGGTCCATTTCTTGAGATGAATTGTTCTCCGAAGTTTTCCCTCAAAATGGCCATAGAATCGCGAGCTGTGTGGCATGTAGCGCCATCTTGTTGAAACCACATGTCAACCAAGTTCAGTTCTTCCATTTTTGGCAACAAAAAGTTTGTTAGCATCGAACGATAGCGATCGCCATTCACCGTAACGTTGCGTCCAACAGCATCTTTGAAAAAATACGGTCCAATGATTCCACCAGCGTACAAACCACACCAAACAGTGCATTTTTCGGGATGCATGGGCAGTTCTTGAACGGCTTCTGGTTGCTCTTCACCCCAAATGCGGCAATTTTGCTTATTTACGTAGCCATTCAACCAGAAATGAGCCTCATCGCTGAACAAAATTTGTCGATAAAAAAGCGGATTTTCTGCCACTGATTTTGGTAATAAAATTCAATGATTTGCAAGCGTTGCTCGTTAGTAAGTCTATTCATGATGAAATGTCAAAGCATACTGAGCATCTTTCTCTTTGACACCATGTCTGAAATCCCACGTGATCTGTCAAATACTAATGCATGAAAATCCTAACCTCAAAAAAATCACCCGTTACATACTTCACTAACACGAGTGAAATAATTTTCGTTGGAGGTACTTTTTTTCATTCAAAATACGGCTTCGAAATTCCGCAAACGATTTGTGACAACAAAAGCGTTCAATACGTATTGAAATCGTATAAAGCTTACAAAGCAGAATGAAAAAAAAATCTTTGTTGAAAGAAAGCACGTGACTTGGCGTGACGGCTTGAGAAATTTCGAGCGCAGCGCTTTGAGTGAGCGACGACGTAAGCGAAAAAGAAATGGAACTGAGTTGCTTGTGGAATTCGTGGCTCAAGCGTGTATGGTAAGCATTTTTTGGGTGTGCTTTTTTAAATGGAAATTTATAATTTTTTACAACGATGTTAATTACGCATTACCGTTCATTACTGGCAAACGTTTTCGATTTCTCAAGAAGTGAGTGTATGAAGTACAGGTTAAATTACTTTTCGCCAAAATTTGTTTTTGGTTTATTGACTAAGGAAATGCTAGTTGTACTTATGTTTATATGTACTTTGAAACTACAAACTTTCGATGACGTGATTCGCTCCAGCGCTTGTTACTTTATATTGCAACAGTTGTCACTTGCCCCATAATTGGTTAATGAGTTGCCAGTTTTTTGCGGTCAACTCACACATTTTTAATTGTAGTGATTGAGACATGATTATATGGTGCTTTACTAAATGTTTAACTACTGTTTGCGGTTTTAATTGCTCGTGACAGCAACACGTGCGGTGTGATTTCTAAAAAAATTATAGTAATCAAGTAATTTAATTAACAGTTAGACACTTTCTAATATTGATTTAATGACAAGAAATGTGACATACAGTATAAATGAAGGTGGTCTTTAAATATAAAATTATCATTTGAAGTGAAATTTAAGAAAACCTGAACCTCATCATCGAAATCACTATACATGAAGACCTCAAATATAACTTTGGATTCTTACTGAAAAATATGTGACCAAGAAATTACTCTTTGCAGTTGTGATAGTGTATAAAATTGTTCATGTGGAGTTTAAGAACCACCCTAACACACATAAAAACAAAATATACTACTAAAAAAACAATAATATTCAGACTTCTCCATTAAACAAAAATACTTTATGACCCACTCAAAGTTTTAAAAATCGAAGAAGAAGAAAATTGAAAATTCGCTTCCCATCCACTTAATCTCTTCCAACTGGCATATTTGTCTGCCAGCAAAGCATTCACTCATGTATGCGCCCTCAACATCAATTGTCCTTGACAGTGATTTTCACTAGAAAATCCAAGCAAGCCACCAAATACTCGTCTGCTCTTTCACATACATATGCATGTCTTAAGAAACAGCAGAAATCTAAATTTCGTAGCTGTGTCTGTGCACATAAATAATATCTCGTTTACGGTCTACTGCCAACTTAGCCGCAACTAAATGATATTTTGTGGCTCTCAATGAGCCATAGCACTTGGCAGTGTGGGTCTTCAGTAAATCCTGAAGACTTTGCTGAAGGAAATATGTTGCCGTTGCAATGGCTGCCTTGTACGATATTATAAAAACCAGAGCATACATTTATATATCTCCCTACATCATTGCTCCGTTCATTGTATTCAACAACTGTTGCACCCTCAAAATTTGTAGAAGTTTATTCCACAGACTGTGCTGGAAATAATGTTTGACCTTATGAAGTAAAAACAAAAACGAAAAAGAATTATTTTGCAAGAAAGAAATTGCGACAGTAAAAAATATGGCTTTAGGTTGGTAAAGGGGTCCAATATTTGCTACAATTTGAATGCCCGAGCGCAACATACTGCAATGGAATATTTTTCCATTTTCTCAACAGGAGAAGTTCTAAAAAAGGCAATTCCTAGGTAAAGTAGTGCTGTCCCTTTTCCGGATGTCGGATGAGAATTTGAGTATCTGCGCTTGAGTATTAAATCTCTTTGCGGACATCAAAGTATGAAGTAAAGATCGTAGAATACTTCAGAATACTACCAGTTTATGGATGGTGCCATGATGGGCGTTTCTTTTTTTATCTCTTTAGCTTTTTGAGTTATGAAAGATCAGATTATGAAGGGTCCTGGATCAATCTTGAAAGGAGTTAAGTTTTCTTTTTGCATTGAAGAAATACTCTCTTTATTCGAATTCAACTATACTAACGGAAGATTTTTTTATTGAAAACAAGTTGTAAAACATGGAAAAAGTAGTATTAGAAATTTTAGGGTCCAACAGGTGGCGCTGTTGTAAAATCAAATCCTATACTGATGATTAAACCGAACCTAGAACTCCTACAATGAGGGTCTTATATGTTTTACAACGTCGACTTTCACACTAACCACTGTATTATGGCATCAATAATGCTAAAGAGATTTTATTATGACCTATGACCCCCAATAGATCTTTTACTGTATATAAAAGGATAATTTATGCGTTGTTATCCCAGATATATCAATGCGGTTTCCGAAGGTTTTTTTTATCAATTAACGTAATTCAAGAGGCATTCAACGCATTAGAGAACAAAAATATTGAAATATTGAGATTTTTTTAAAACCCATTTTTAAAGAAGATATTTGCTATGAGATCCGTTGAAAGATCATTTCGCAAACTTTTCATAACAAACTTTCAAGTATATATGTGTATGTATGATCACATATAACTCTATAAGAAATAATAAATGCATAAAACCAACGCTCGCATTCAGCGCATAACCAAGAAATGTTTACCTAATCCACCGCTGAGGGAAAAACATATGAACAACAATAAATTGCTTCAGCGATTTGCCACTGCTACCTCTGTTTATCTGCTAGCTATGGACTTCTGGCTAAAGTTTAAGCACAAAAATACATAAATATACCTACAAACACAACCTCGTGTGTATAAAAGTATTTGCGCAGATCGCACGTCTCACCTGACTGACTCGCGAAAACGGCGCAAAGGGTGAAAGCTTCACCTTAGAATATAAACAAATTTTTGTTTACAAGCAATTGTGTATGTGTGTGTGTTGTAGTTGCTGCCACCGCCACTACTATTGCCACTGCCGTTGGGAGCTTCCTTCGCTCGCAAAGGCACACCACAGTCTTTACCACTTCCACAGCTTCCACTGACAGTTCATAAATAAATATGAACTCTTGTGCTTTGAAGCGTTCAGCGTCTACAAAGCGCGAGTAGAAGTTGTTGCAATTGTTGTTGTTGATGTTTTACTCTTGTTGAAAACGTGCAGCCAGTCAGTAGCCATATGTGAGTTTTTGGTTATTGTTGTAGAAACTTTTTGTTGCTTTAATATTTGTATTTTGTTTTAGCTACTTGTTGTTGTTGTTATTTTTAGTCTTTTTGCTGTTGTATTCAGTTTGTTTATGCAGTAGTTCATTAAAATTGTAAATTACGTTTGCTTAGCTACTGCTTACGCCTCGACTTCTGACTCTACAGCTCTGATGCTCGATGATGTGCCGCTGCCATGATCGCAGATCGGTTGCCGGTGTGTGGGTGCGATTCCATTTGCTCGGATTTATGGAGTACGAGCGAACATACGTACAAACAGTTGTTTGTTGCCTGTAGGTGTGCTAGTTGTTGTTGTTCCTGTTGTTCCAAACAACTTGCCACAAATTCGCTTGTATTCTAGCGCAACAACAACAACCACATGCACACATGTAGCCAAGCATCTGCACATCTGCCAACAACTGAAAGATGAATGGCATGCACCACTTCCACCCACTAAAACTAATAATTCTTATGCAGCAAAGAGTTTTACACGACCAAAAACAAAATCGAAAAATCAAAAACAATTGTTGGAAAAAATTTCATTTAGAAGCATAAAAAATCAACATCATTTTTATTGCCACCGAGTGAATTATGCGTGTTTGCAGCGGCAGCAGCAGGAGCCAGTGCAATTTTTCTTATTTTTATTGCTTTTGTATTTTTGCCGCTGCCACTGTGTGGCTCATTCCGTCCAACATTTTATTTGTTTTTAAAATTTATGAGCTGTTTTGATTTGTAGTTTGTTCATTTGGAGATTTAACAAGATCAACTCGAGGAGGCTGAATGGCTGCCCCAACGATGTGGACGATACTGCTGTGTGACTTATGTGCGCACAACAAAAACAAATACAAGTGTATAACATAATCTAAAGCACAACAACAATAACAACATTATTTTCTGCTAATTTATCCCACATACATATATATTTTTCTGATTTTTTTTTTAATATAATTTTCAAAATTTTTTAGTTTCCACCTTTTTTCCCCCAAATTCCCCATTTATTCACGCAACAATGTGCAGAATTGTGAATTAAAGTTTTTTGGTTTGGAAAGCGAGTGAAAATGTTTAAAATTAGTTTTCGAAAATCGAAAATAAACATGTGTGCCCCCATTTTGTGTGGCGGTACGTGCGTTGGCCACTTTATACCGTTTCTTCAGGAAGTCGGAGGTCACATTTCACGCGATGGGCGCTAAAGCGTGGCGTTGAGAACTGTATTAATTACTCCCACGAGTTTATTTATGGGGCAGCTAATAATTTTCCTTGCACTTTTCACCATTTACTCACAGCAAGTGTATGGAATGTATGGACGTTGATTGATATCGTCTTATAACGGCAAATGATGAAGTGGTTTTTATTTTAGTAATTTTTCAAATCGGTTTTCAAAATTTATAGCGCTAGTTTAATAAATTTTTGAAATAATAAGCTTGTGATTTTGTGTGCTATAAAAACAATCATAAAGTGGGCAGATGATTTTTAATGGGCACACAGCTGGTTTGGTTGCAATATCCAAAACGTAAAATTGGTAAACACTTTTATTTATTATATTGTAGAATTGATAAACATTTGCCTAAAATTTATTATATTAAAAGCGAACTTTTAATATTAAAAACATTAAATTTAAGTTAAATGAGATTTTCATTGAACAAATTTTATAGGTTAGTTTATAGTTTTTCATTCAAAATCCGACACGATTGATCAAAACCGTAAGCTGCAAAATATATGAGAAAACGTTGAATAATTTTAAGTGCTCTAAGCATAATAAGACCCATTCAAATCCTAAATAAACCGACTTTTATTTGAATTTGAACTACAAATGAGTGTTACTCGTCATTCTCTCAATAACCAAAAACAAGATACCATTTCCCAGAACAGAAAAATATGATCTATCGTTTCAAAGACATGGAATATTTGAAAGTCCTTAAGATAAATTAAGGTCCTCAGACCAATGTAACATTCTAACTTTAAATCTACCCTGACTGATCAACAATTATATACAAATCACTATTTAACTCTGTGAACTCGTGATCTTTGAAGAGGGAAGAGATGTTAGAGATCACGCTAGATAAATCGATATGGTCTAAATCATACTATTTTTCTTTTCAATCCGGGTATATCTATTACGGAGTAACTTTCAGCACTCATTAGTTGCTCTTGCTTTATTTATTAAAAAAGTGTTAGTTATTTCTTTTAGTTTTTGAGAGAAATTTATATACTTCTACAGTGAGAGTATTCATAAATTTTTAATGGATCGATCCATCTAAGGTTATACACTTTTTACCAAGGAATTGTATATACAAGACATTGATTTTTGTCAGGAGTAATTATTATACATTCAGTCGAAGAGATCGGAGAGCTGATCGCAATATAGATCCAAGGAATATGCATAAATCTAACCACGAAATGCGATGAATATGCTTACAAAGGGTTTAAATAAATTTAATCATTTTCAATTCGAAAAGAGGCAACTGGCAATGCCGTTCTAAAATCGATCTATGTTTAATGTCAGTGATATGATCATTTTGGTAGTAAATCAGCTACTTCGATTGTACTTATATATAATATTATTCGCATGTTTCCTTATAATCCTATGGTTTTCAAAAATGTTCCCTCTCCAATGATGAAATTTTCATATTGTTTCGGAATTTGTACCGATTTGTAAAAAAAAGTATGTAATTTGAAATCTTTAATCAATAAAGGTTTTTAATTTTGGATTTTAATTTATTTTACAAAGTTTTTTGATTAATTTGAAATATTTTGAAACTTATTTCGGTAAAAGTTTTGTGGTTTTTACAGTGAAGGTTTTCTGAAAACTAGTAGAGATTTTTATCCATGGATTTTTGGAAAACATTTTGGATAAAAAATAATTTTTAGAGAACTGCGCTGCGAAACCTAGACATAGCTTTCCAATAACTTGTAGAAAACGAATAGGTAAGTTTAGAATAGTGGGAGAACTTATCTAAGAAAAAGAAGACTAAAGAAAAAGAAGTACCAAATCAAATTTTTAGGACTAACTACCGGAAATTATAAATTCTTCAAACGAAGGAAAAGTTGAACACTTTAATACTAACTATTGAAATAAGCAAGAATAAATACCGGAGAGTATCAAGAACAAGCGTGATTATGGAATAAGAAAACTAAGAGAAAAAACTAATTGAAGATTAATAGTAAAAAGCTAATGACAAAAGGAAGTTTGTGGTTTATAACATAAAGTAACCTTATATCAAATAAAAAAAACAGGTGCTCAATACATCAAAGCTTATAATTGTGGAATGTCATGATAAAAAGGGAAATTATCAATGAAAAAAAAATAAATATGTAAATTATAAGTGCTCAAGGACAAATGTAACACTAAATAGAAAGAAAAGCGACAAGCGGAACTAGACAAAACCACCGGGGAACATAAAAAAACAAACGGCTTCCGGTAAATGAATGAAATGAACGGAACAATAAGAATACCTACAAATAATGTTATGAGAAGGAAATATGAAAAAATTTCAATAATGTCACAAATGTGCTGTACAAACATTTTTCAATAAACATGCCGATGCAAATGGCAGCCGTGGTGCACTTAAGAGGTGGCGTAGGCGTCGTGGAAGGCGTTGCGGTGTGGTGCGATCAAGTGGCGCGCCAACACCAAAACGCTTATACAAACATACACAAATGTCACTTTGGAAACAATTTCGAAAACATATTAAAGAACAAGCGTAAGATAACAAAAACAAAAGCAACAATAGCGCACTAAAATAGATACTCTAAATTTACGCTGGTGGCATTTATTAGTAGTGCTACATATGTATGTATGTATATATCTATGAACACCTATGTATACACTTATGTTGGGAGTAGTGCGGCGCTTGCGGAAGTTGTAATCCCATTTGGTGGCATCGAAATTTATGCTTGTCATAAAGCGTGTGTCTCATTATGATAATGCCGTTGATGCGCGAACGATGACGTTGACGTTGATGATCGCTCGTTGCGTCGATGAGGTGCTGATGAAAATATTGTCAGCTTGATTGTGGCAACGCAGACAAAGTAGAAAAAACCACTTGAGTGGAGAGTAATTAAGGAAGTGCTCATTACAAGCAATATGCTGGAAGAAGATGTACATAAGTATGTATGTATCTATATAGATATGTATGTATGTAAATGTAAGCAGTTGACACACCTAACAGCTGGCAATGCTTACTTACATTTATATATTAAGGAAGTATGTAGTTTCGAAAAAATTCACGCGTCTCTAACAGTAAAATTTCAGATTCCTAGAATCTACTTATTACAACTAGACATTTTACCGCCTGCAATTGCTCAGCAATTCTAAATTTACCGATCATGCAATCTTTTCGAATTATTTTGCCAACAAATTTCCAGATTTTATTTATTTTTATAGTAAATTGTTGTGAGAATTTTATTTTTAAATTGTTGGCAAAAAAATATTTTAAATGGAAATATGTAGTTAATAAGCATTCGCAGCCGTGTGAATGCCAACAATTTGCTGACGACATATTCATGATGCCACAAATGGTTTCCTTCAACTTGGAACGTGCCATTGTAATGTAAAATACCAACACTCATCCACATTCGAGATATATATAAATGTATGTACATTTATAAATGTATGTACATATATGTATGTATATCTGTATGTGCGCGTCTGCCAATAAAAATATTTGCAAGATCATTTCCTTGCAAAATTGTTTGCTACGCAAAAGGGGGTGAATTGTAGAAACAGACTGGCATTAGAAGTGGAATTTTCGAATCTGCATATAATTATAACAGTTTATTTGTTTAAAGAACTGTTTGAGGAGATCATTAGAAATCCCAATATTACTCTGGCAATAATTTTCTTTATTCATCTCTTTAGACTCCCTTTCATTTGTAACATTACTTCACAAGGATTGGATTGCTAAGGGAAAACCTCGGATAAATTATTTCAGAACTATAAAGGCAATTCAGTTATTGGTGGATTAATATCTTGAAACCACTTTTATATCAAACCAATGTGATCTCAAGGGTAATTGCACTACTAACAATCTCACAGAGAAATTGACGTTAGAAATTATGTGTTCTCTAATGAAACGAACAAATAGAAGTAATGTCAAACATTAGAACGATGTCTATATGGAATCTTGAGATTCCAACTAATTCCATATCAGTTTTCCTGACTAGGAGATCAAGCAATAAGATTTACGAAATCTCCTCCGTTCAGCCTGAAAACTAGAGAGCTCAACCTCAGAGATTGCTATACTATTAAATGTTATGCAGTCTACTGGTATTTTAACTTTAATGTCTGCACTGGGCTTAATGAAAATGTTCTAGTTGTCTATGTCTAGTGGAATTTGACGAGTCATGATTGCGTTGAATGTCGACAGTAGAGGCATAAGATACTAAGGCGATCATACTGGATATGGAAAAATAAAGCAAAAATGTATTTTATTATTACAAAAACAAAATTAAAATTATTAAAAATAATATTAAAATTAGGTAAATTGTACTGCCGAGGCAACCTCTATCTCATGATGTCATATTTTTACTTATTTTTCTTTCACAAAGGAACAATAATTATTTCACAAAATAAAAATTTGAGGGTAAAGTACACCAATAAAATATATCTGTGCACACTTATCTACTCTGGTATGCAGAAAAATATTTACTTTTGCAAATTTGATGAAAATATTTTCATTTCCAATTGAATAACAAAATAAACAAATTAAACGAAAGTTTTGTGCGAATTTCAAAGTCACTTACTTGGGGGAAATAACGCGATAAACAATTGTATAATCAAACATATGTATATATGTAAATATCTGTATACAACTACGCGCCGTTTAGAAAACTTTCTTGAAATAGCCAACGCCTCGCTTGCTTGATTTCCGCTGCTGTTAGCCATTAGTTGGAGGTGGAAAAGTATCGACAGTGAAAATATTGCCCAACAGCATTAGAAATACGAGTATTATGTACATATAACGATGTTAGAATGTGTTTGAAAATAGAAACCAGCTGGGGCACGCGCCTAGTAATGAACCATGTACCACTTTCCAGCATTGAGACTAGTACTTCAGAAGGAATCGACCTGACTTATAGAACATGCTTCACCAATCTATCTTTTTTTGTGAAAATAATTTTTTAAAGTTAATCGGGAGACCACGGTAGGACTGAAATGAAATTTTTTCCAGTAAGTCTAGATAATTATCCGTGTACATTCGGGTTATTTAAAAACGACTATCTTAGGGACGCCATTAAATGAAGTCTAAGCTTTAGGTGGGACTAAAACATAACCTTAAAATATCACACAATGATCTGGATAAAATTTTATTTCAGAGAATAATATTAAATTTTATGAAATTTGTACTTGGGCTTTCACAGCAAATAAATTTCTTTTAATGCAATCTGCTTTGAACCAGTAATTTATACTCTTGACGGCTATAAATTGTATACATTTTAAGCCATTTGGGAATTTAAAACAAAAATAAATATTAAATAAATAAATATTATTTTTGTTTTGAATATTAATTTTTTGTTTTATTCCAATTCGAGCTAAATCATTTACTAATTCTCCACTTTAGTAAACTGATTTGGCAAAACATTCGCGAATTTCCGCCAATTCCATCATTATGAATGAAAATATTTACTTTTTGCCTGGTATTAACCAAACCAATGCGCCAAATACTAATTCCGCCGACACACCCACTGTGCGCCCGCCCACCTACCGGCACGCGTTTGTGGTCTGCAGTTACTGCTTCTTCTCAATCTACACCACACAAAGCATTCAAATGTAAACAAATTGTTGCGTCCAGAAGATGAAAAAGGAAGCAGCGAATATAATAAATTTTTTAAATAATTTATTTTGTCTGAGTTCTGCTATTTTAATGTACTATTTTCCGTAGAATTGTTTACATTTCGACAGAAGTTAGACACAAAAAAAAAAAGAAAAGAAAGAAAAAAAGAAGAAGCATCAAGAAAAATAAACATTTAACGAAAAAAATCTCTGCGGAACACATTAACTAAGTGAAGAAAATAAGACTGCATAGAAATATGTGTGGCCATCGATTTTAGAAGCATTTTGAGGAAGATTGTGAAGCTTGTGTATAGAATCTTTCATTTACTTGCTGAATTTGCTATGTTTTGGTAGCAAAGATTGCCAAATTTTTATCGCTGGCTTTTTTAGTTTTTTATTTAAGATTTTTTTTTTTGCTTTTTATTTTTGAACGCTGCCACATGTTGCAATTTGAGTAAACAAATGTCTAGCTTATGTGCGCAGTACGATAATGGAAATCTGTTCTGAAGTTTCTTTTTTGTTGTTTTTAATATTTGTCTGTTTATTGCAAATTTATTTTTGGTATCTTCGTATATTTTTTATTTGACTGCGTTTAAGTCTTTTTCATTTATTCTTAATTTTTTTTTTATGAAGAAGGGTGGTCGCCAGAGCAAATCTACATACATATATAGATTTTAATAGGGGAGGTAAAACTGATAAGCTTCCGATACCCAGAATTCCTGCTCTTTTTATCATCTTTTTATACACTCTCTCTTAAATTAGCATTTCTAATTATTTTTATTCTCTCCTTTTCAGATGTTGAAGAATTATCTACAAAATTAATGGCGAAATTAGCTGAAGTACAGAGTATGGAGGGTGGCACATTCTTTATTGGCAACGCCGATGCATTAGGTGTATCAACGAATTTCCAGCCGCAACATGTGCTATTACCGGGTAAGTGGATTCTCAGTAGGATGAATGACCCTCCATGACACCCCTGAGAATGAGAGACTTTTGCGCAATTTGGTTGTGAATAGTGTTAAACACACTAGACTAGACTCCAACATACCGCTTAGTCCATGACACTATCATCTATTTGCGTGTCCATCGAACTCGACTCATCCGAGACCACTCTCCTTATCGTCCGACCCTGTCGAAACAGCTAGTTTCTTCAGCCTTCCGTTAAATGACCGTTCTAAACCTAGATCCAATTCTAGAAGACTTTCTAATAACCTTTATAATAAATTTGATTCGGATTTAAAAAAGAGAGAAAGAGAAATCAAGTTTCTATGAGTCCCAAAAATTCGTATGAGTGAAGTGCTTGGTATTTTAGCTTTATCGAAATAGTTTATAGCGTATTTTGAAGAATGAAAGGTATTTTAATCGACAGATCACCATAGACCACTTAGAATATGACAAAATATGTACATAGTTCTCACATGAACACACAACTTAATTTTTCAAAACAAATTTTGAAGGAACATTTTAGCCGATAAAAGCAAAAGCTATATAATAATCATAGAATTATTCAACATCCTCTATGACCATAAAGCTCCTATCACTCCTTAAAGCATTCTCCATGGAAACGCTATGATCAGCTTCATTCTTAAATACCTCCTACTCTCTGAGAATTTCGTAAAAGACTTATAATATTTGAAAGGTTCGAAAAAGTAATGAAAAACTTATTTTACTTTGACAACTAGAAACGGGTACTAACTTGGGGTTAGATCAAAATTTGTTCCAAACAATTTACAAAGGATTAAGTTGAATATCACAACTTGGAAATCATTTCAAAAATCAATTTTATCAATATTTTGCAACATATGTTTTTCAAAATCGACAATGCACCGAAACACAACAACAACTCTATATATATATTTCTGCAGCATACAGGTAGTTTCTTCACTCTCTTTCGCCTTCAATATACCACAGTGAAGTGAATACAAAAAGTAATTTACACGCCACTTGACTATGACAATGAAAAAACAATTGAAGTGCTTGACTCTTGACTTCTATGTGTGTTTTTGACTATCCCTTGGGCGCTATATGGTTTAACCAATGAGACTCGGATTATAGCAAGAAGAAGACTGCATTGTTTTTGCTGCTGCACCATGACCATTTAAGTGGCAGGCGTGAATGATGTATATGTGTGTGCGACTAAAATCGCTTGTCGAAATTAATTGTTTCTGGTGTTTATTTTATGAGTGACATTAGTTACAGAATACCCGCTGTTCCGCAACTGACATCCCTTCGACCAAGCCTATTGTTTCAAAGTGTTATTGTAATGCCAAAGAGTGTGTGTAGTTTCGTTCGGTTCAAGCACGAGCCACGCCTGTAATATGAGCAGATAGAAGACGAAGGTGCCTGAGAGATGAAAAGTGTAAAAATTTGCATAGAAATGTGTGTCGAACAATATACTTTTCGAAAAAATACCAAAAAAGTGTTCAAAAACTAAAAGTCAAAAAACTTTTTACGACACAAATGTATGAAAGACGTCTATAAATAAATATCAACGCGGTATTGAGTGACAATTATGATGTGTGGCTGCCATACGAGACGCGTCGCCAGACACACATCCATTTATGCGCCACAACTGACTGATTGGGCGGCGAGAGCGCCCCATAAGCAGAGACTGAAGCATATTTTTTCATCTTATTTATATTTCTTTTTTGACTCGATTTTTTCTTATTCCCAAAGAGCCACAGTATGATTGAATGCTTTTTAGACTGAAAAATAAAAAACTACAACAACAAGCTGTTATTAAATATGCAAAGAAAAGCATCGGTAAACTCTTTTCAGTTTCAATATTGTAAGAGTTTCGTAATTTATTTCCAGCGTGCGCGAATAAATATGCTGGAGTATCCCCTTCAATTCGACGCCGCAAGTGTGAATATGAATAGCTTTTACGTGTGATTTATTGAAATGTTGACGCGCCAACATGTTAATGAAAATTATTTTTAATTCCCAAATCAAAAAAGTGGTAAACAATATGCTATTAAAGTTATGAGAACAACAACAATAAATATTAAAAAAAAAAATTTGAATTGACTGCATAATTGTTTCGACATAAGCTTGACATGTCTTCCGCCCGAAACAATCAGCTGTTCAATAACCCTTCGGTCCGCGTTAATTGTCTGTAAATTGTTTGCGCATTTCTGCTTGCATTGTTCTTTACAGAGCTTGCTTGCTTCTCCCAAAAAATTATTTTTGGCCAAACGCCATTTTATTTGTTTACCGATCACGTTCGACCCATTCTGCCAGACGTGCCACAAATAACAGTCAAAAAGTAATGCAGTTTTTTCATAATTCTCTTTTTTAAGATTTCTTATATTTTTATGTAGCCATTATTAGGGACCTTCCTCGACCATTATGCAGTTGGTCATTAAAATTCTGTCTTGCACCTTTTCGCACTAACTGTGCTGACAGTCATATGTCACTTGAGTTTAACAATTGTGTGGTGATGAAAATGTCAAGTGTTAAACTCTGAATTGTCAGAGAGGAAAGGACAACAAAGCGAAGTCCTTATGTCATATTAATTACGATAAAAAGTCAAAAATTATTTATGAGAGGGTTCTATCTACAAGAAGAAAAAAACTGTGGTTTCGTCTAATGTAATTTGATTTGAGGTCAGCGTTGTCAAGTAGGGAGTAAGGGATCAAATTTTTGTATTAAGAAGCAATTTCTTTTCCCAAGTTCTCGTGTTTTAGTAAAAAATTAGAATGAAAAAAGTATTTGAGAGTTTTCTTTCAACGACTTCCCTACACAATCTTGTATGTATTTATACTAAATTAGTAACATTTACTCCTAAATTCAATAACTGTTTCAAGTAACCTTTGACCCCGAATTTATTAATAGTATTGACGTTCTCTGAAGATCGTGTTCGGATCAAGTTAATTTGGATATTTTTGATCGAAAAATAGCTCAAAAAATCGTATATCAGCAGCGAAGTCTAATTTGATTCCCAAATAATTATAACAGTACTAGAATCATTGCTTTAAAATAAAATATATTTCTTTTATGTATAAATTTACTCACATCATCTAACCCCATTTCTCTCTCTCTCCGCTTCATTCCAGAAAAACCGGCAAAGCATCACCATGAACGGCGTATCTTAAAAACATTACAACCCGGTAATGTTTATATTGAGGAAAATGGCTCAAAGGGTTGAGTCAGACACGCTTAAACACTAAGCTCTTACAATTAATGTGAATTGGAAATATGTATGAAGTCAACACAATAACTTTTCTAACGGACGAAAAATATACCGTAATTAAATATATGCATAGTTGAGTGAAAGTAACTACGTAAAATACTACTTAATTAAAATGAAAACAAAACGATGTTTAACAAGTAATTAAAACGACAAACTAACCATAAAAATGTATGACTTTTAACTACTTATCTAGTTGCTATAAATGGCAGTACGGTATGGTATGCGCTATAAAAATCAAAAGAGAATTTTATGGAAAATATGAAAATAATACAAAGTAATAATAAAAAACATACGATCATAATAATTGACGCTATTTCTTTTTTTTTTGTATTTTACTGTACAAATATATTCGTATATAATCATACTGACATAGCATACGTACTGGCGTATACCCTGCGAGAAATTTTTTAATGGAATGAGAATTTTGTTTTATATTAAATTAAATTAATTACGACCCCAAAAATAGTAATAAAATTGATTAAACAGCAAAGATAACACTTCTTTCAGAAATTTCGAGATTTAATGAATAATTAATTTTGTTAATTTTTTTGTTTAATGTTTTTTTTATCACATTAATTTTCTTTTCCCCAATTTCGGTTTACAAATAATTTAAAATAATATTAAATAAAGTGCATTAAGACAAAAATATTTTCAGAATTTTCACAAAATATAATTTCACAAATTTTTATGAATTTCTTAATTAAAAAAAAAAACACTAAAATGGCTTCGAATTAAAATATATTATTTTAAAAAATTTTGTTAATTAAAATTGCTCTATTAAATTAATTTCTCGCAGGGTATTTGTGCATAATAGCAACTATACTATTCATATGTGTGAACATAAAATTTTATGTCTTATATAACGGAACTATGTACTCGTTTATTCGTAAATTTAGGCATGTGCATAATATTAATGTACATATGTCCTATGTATGGTATATTTATGGTTAGAATACTTCGCTCTACTAATATTTACCTAGATTCTTTGTTGTTGACTTGTTGTAAAATTATTATTGTGTAATTAAAAGTAAAAAAATATATTTTTTTCTAAATTAACTATCAAAAATTAAATAACTAACTTTCAATAAAAAAATATAAAAAAAAAATAAATAAAAAATAAATAAAATAATAAATAAAATAATAAAAAATAAATAAATAAAAAAAATAAATAAAATATTAAAAAATAAATTAAACAAATATTGAAATAAAAATTAATAAAAAAATAATTTAATTGTAATAAAATTAAGATTTATAAAAGAGAAAAAATTAATTAAATAAAACTAATTAAAATAAATAATTAATAAAAACATGAGTTTTAAAATAAAAAAAAATATAATAAAAAAATAAATAAAAATAATTATAAATAAATAAAATTTTGATATTAAAATAAAATAAAATAATAAAAAACTGAGCCTTCTAGTTTCTATTAAAGGTGTACGTTTGTATGCATTTGGTATAAAAAAAAAATTATAAAAATATTGTAAATATACTAAATATTAATATATAACTGTATGTTTATGCTAACATTAAAAACCATTTTTTAAACTATTAATCTACATAAATTTATACATATATTTATATTAATAACCTCAAAATTTATTATAAAATAATTTTTACTTAATGTAAATACTATAAATGTTTATATTGCTAAATATTTGGCATAATGAAACTAAGTATATCACAAACATATCCAGTAACAGTAATTTATGCTAAAAAAGGCATAACGAAAATTTATTAAAACAAAACAAAAACAAATATTAAAATATAATAAATTAAAATCAAAAACTTAAAATTAATAAATAAAAATTAAAATTAAAAAAGTCAAATAAATGCTTAAAATTAAATAAAAAACAACAATTACTCGTACTCCTGCATTTGCGTGTTTGCAAAACAAAAAAGAACAACAAATTTCTTATAAATTATTTTAGTTTTAAGTTTAAATATTGATTTGATCGTTAAACGATTTTCTTTAATTTAATTTTTATTATTTTTTTTTCTATAATCCGATCGTGGTCTTATAGAAACCACACTTATTCTATACATACATACATATTTTCGTGTATTTTTTGTATCTGTATAACGAAATACTTATTTAAATTAGTGTTGTTGCATTGTATTCTCAAACATACATACATAACTACTTATACTTATATAATACTACATATTTGTTTGGTCAATTGTATTTATGTATGAAAAAATTATAATTAACTGTATGTGTACATATGTTTGCGCGTATCTATATATATATTTATCTATGTATGTCTACATATGTTATGGTTAAGTGTAAGAGCGGGTAATTAATTAATAATGGTCAAAGGCATAAAGTGTGTAATAAAATATATATTTTGAAACAAAAAAAATTCTTGGTTTATTTTATTTGAAAGTGGACAATCATAAAACAAATTGGTTTTATTAGAGCCTAATTCTCGCGTAAGTTAATGAACCATTTAGCAATTGGACGACAATAACACTAGAGATATAATGGAAATCGTCAAATCGTTCCGGTGACGTTTAGCCCAAGGAGACAAATTTGATAAAATGAAGGAAGCTTATAGATGAACTAATTGTGGAAACGGCGAGTCCATAGAAGGTTCCTTGATTGTCATAGCTTATCTAAGAAATCACTTAATGAGTGACATTAAAAACGACGACATTGATGTAGATTTCGGTACTTCGGTGTCTCTTTGTTTGTAAAGAAAAACTCACCCTTGACCAAAATTATCATTATTCCACTTCAAAGAGAGATAATAAAATGTTATATGATATAGACAAACTCATCTAATGTCTAATATTTTCACTTAGACCGAATCAATATTAAAATGGAGGAGGAGATTAGAAAAGCATGACATGCCCAGATATTAGAGGTACTTTATATGACTTACGAGGTAATATCAGCGAACTATGATTATCGTTACTTCGACAAAAAATTAACCAGTTTTCGATATAAAACATTCTTAAATTGAGTAAATATTGCTTGATTGTATTTCGCTGTCATATCCTAAAAAGTAAGGTAGCCCATTTGATCTCCATGTAAGTAATGATCAATATTGCCTTTTAGGTTAGGCCGAGGCACAAGACTTGGAACATTAGCTGCTCTACATTATTCCCAAACGGAACCCCTAAGGCCAGTAGTTATCTAATGTGAATGAAAATATATTCAGAAAGAGAATAGTTTCGGATGATAGAAAAAATCTTTCACAAAGAGTTTTTGACCTCCTCTAGGATCCGAAGCCTTCGTAATAATAGTCTAATAACCCTGGAAATAAAGTCCTCTACCGACGGTTTTGAGAACCCCTTCATTTTAGAAATACATATATGGGCATATGTATGTAAATTAAATACAGTGTCGGACAAAAAAATAAGAACACCTATCCCAGAAATATTCGATCGATTCGATTTTTTAACGGCATCGTTTCTGTTAAACCTTTTTGTTTGAATATAAAGAGGCATGTCATGCACAAAAGAAAATATAGTATGTTTTCCAACTCCACAGCTAAATCGGTTTTTGAGAATTCCCCGACTACTGCCAATATGAAGCTTTTGCAGGTGGACAATAAAATAAGAACAGATGATCAAATCGGTTGTTTGGGATATAGTACGAAAAAAATATATTTGTTTTTTGTATTGTGTAGCATTAATAGAGATGAACGAAAACAAATTTAATAGATTAACTGTAAATAATTTCACTTTTTAAGAAAAAATGGCATGGGCGATGCAATACTTAACGGAAGAGAGGGAAATAGTAAAAATATTGAAAAATTAAAGTTGAAGTATTTGGAAAGTTGCAAGACTTATTGGAAGATCTTCCACAAATGTATACCAAGCCATTTGGCCCAAAAAACTCATTACAAAAGGAGTAGACCTCAAAAAACTACAAGCGCAGTCCATAATTTCATCAGAATTGTAGCGTTGCGGGGTCTATTTAAGTCAACAATTGCAATAATGGGGGAGATAGGAGTTCAAATTTTGTGTTTGAACAGTTTTGAGATGTATGGTTTTAAATAGCCGTTATGGAAGAACAGTTGGTAAAGCGCCGCTGTTGATACAGGGATAACGAAGCTGTCCCATCGAGTTCGCTAAAATACATGTAAAATAGAATGGCTCAATAAATAGAAAAATAATAATTATAACACACTATGGACAAACGAAATTAAGGTGAAGTTGGTTGGAAGTGAAATATTGTTAATGGGTTAAAAAAAGGAATAGAAAATATAGTAATATAAAAATATAATATAGAAAAATAGGAATAGAAATGATTCTTATGCTACTGTATGAATCATGTGCACAATGAAAGTTGCATCTAAAGTGAAAGTTTTAAAAGGACAAAGGCCCTATCCATACGTCGGCACTTGTATGAAATTAAATTCTTCATAATAATAATAGACATTAACATTATAATAGACATTTGTGGAGAATTGTTAAAAGAAATATTGGAAGTGTCAAGTCAAAGAAACAATGAAGTTTTGGGAAGAAACATCCTAGAATTATCGTATTCCATATCCGAGGCTACTTGTGAGGCCCTAGTGGATCCAATGCTAAAAAAAGGCCAAGTGGTGCTGATTATTAATATCTATTTAACAAAATATTGCATATGTATGCCATTTTATTAATATTTATCAATTATTTGAAGTATTCTTATTTTTTTGTCCTCTCCAAATATGTATCTGCATGCCAGTAGTAATAGTAAATTGTTTTAAAACGAAATGTTTTTTATTTTATTTTTAGTAAATTTTA
Source organism: Zeugodacus tau (assembly GCA_031772095.1). Taxonomy (NCBI): domain Eukaryota; kingdom Metazoa; phylum Arthropoda; class Insecta; order Diptera; family Tephritidae; genus Zeugodacus; species Zeugodacus tau. Next base: position 39,907,655 of record CM062650.1, read on the forward strand.
AACTTACTGAATGGACCTATAATAACACGCAGTTTTTGAAATTTTCATTGGTTAGAATAGACATTTTTTTTTAGATTTTTTTTCTTAACAGGAACTATTCTTATTTTTTTGTCCGGCACTTTATATTCCCCAGTAGATATTACCGCCACCCACCCACAACTCACTTACTGTTTCAGAGATCACAGACGTTAATTTTATCATAATAAATAAATAACTGACGGAATGAATAAAATGCATGCGTAAATCACCACATTAAGGTAAGGTTCTAGTATATTAGCCGCTATAATAATAACTTACTGTCAACTCATTAAAAAATCATTCAAGTCGACGTCGAATACCTACCGCATATCTATAGTTTCTATAAATCGCACAATTACATCACTATGCGCAAATGCAACTGCGAAGCGTATTATTCTCCCAAACAGAATTCAATGTCTGGGCCAGACGAACGCCAGCAGGGCCAATGTGACAAACGCATGGCGCTCGTATGTACGCAGCCCGCCAAGGCGTTCATTCCGACACGATAAGCAGTCAATTGGCATGCAATTGTCGACACACATTTACATGCAATCGCGAGTATCCATCTCATAAAATTTCGATGAAGCCACAAATCACGGCACCGTTACAGCTGCCACAAATGGCACCGGATAGTCTCCAAAGGAGGAGATGACAACAACAACAACAACAGCAATAGTAATGCAAATAATAATAATAACAACAAACGATGAAAATAAATAGCAAGCAACTGCAATAACAAAGACAACAACAACAACAAAAGGAATGAGACGACAAACTACGAGCAACAGTTGCAAGCGCAGTTGCTGCAACGATTGTTTTTGTTGTTGTTGTAGTTATATGGTTGCTGCTGTGTGGCGCAGCAAAGCTAAAGAAATTAAAATTTCAAAAGTGTGCCTCAACGACTATGCGCAATTCGCAAATTACATACACTTCAATGGCGAGGAAATTGAATTTAATGCAAAATTCATTTTAATCATAAAAGACAGCTGCGGGGGAAATAAGGAAGTACAAAAAAATAGCAATCTCGAATGCTAGTGCAGCGTGCATCTGCAGTTACGGCTAAGTATATCTCGTGCCCATTCGTTGGCAGCCACGTCTGCCGCGTTCCAAATTTCTATGACAAAATTTTGCATGACAAAAACGCGTTGAATTGCCTCCAAAGTGTCTCCGTTGCGTAGCACAGTTGCAATCGGCATCCTTCAATCTACTTTATATTGCACAATGTTTTCGTTTATTTCTTATAGAATACATTCGGCGAGCATTCATGCCTCTACTCTCCGGCGCACTCGCACTTAACATTGAAATATCTGCCATTGATGTTGGCTAGTTTTCATTTTTCCTTTATTTTCTAATTTCCTCAACTATTCTGTGCGCTGATTAAACAACAATGCGTTGATTCTTACATTTGGCCATGAAATTTGCGGACCTCAATAGGCTTTTATGAATTGAGAGAGTCTATTTTAAAATGTGTACTAGAAAAAGAGTTACGACACGAAGATGACTTTAGGTAGAGTAAGTTTGGGTATTGTGATATGGGTGTGCAATGTGATATGCCAGCATATTTCGTAAACTATTCATGTTTTGACATGAATCTTTCCGAGAATACAAAAGTAACTGTAAAAAACTGTTGCTGCAAAGCTGCGCGTGCTACTGAACGCTTCGTTTGCTCTCAGTGTGCCAAAAAGTTTATAGTAGTGCGGTCACCAATATTTCAACGCGCGTTTCGACAAAGGATTATTCAGAGTTTAATTCATATTTTAGAATCCCAGTAATTTTTTCTTGATCTTTCGTTAATATAATTAACCGTAATTCAGGTAATTTTTAGCCCAAATAAATTTTTTTTTGTGAAACAAATATTTTATTATTTCAAACTCGAGTTTGGCTAATGTGATATAGTCAATGTTGTCCATTGTGATATAGTATATCATATTAAACAAGCATAATATCACACAACGTATCTTGTAGGTAAAAGTAATACTCTTCTTAAATTATAGTTTTTCGCAATGCCGAAGAAAGGGGAAATTCGTAAGTGGAATGCAGAAAACATGAAAAAAGCCATACAGGCTGTAAGAGCCGAAAAGATGGTAATACTTCTGGCATCGAAAACGAATGGTGTCCCATTTGCAACCTTGCAAAGAGCTGCCCGCAGCGATAAAACAATCGACGAAATATTAGCTATTCCATTGGGACGTAGGCCGGTTTTTAACCGAGATGTTGAATTAGAGCTGGTAAGATATTTGAGTTTTGGGGGCTCATTCGAAGTGATGTGCGTTCGCTTGCATTTCAATTAGCAAAGAGAAATAATATTGAGAACCCATTTTCCATAATCAAGGAATGTGCCGGAAGAGATTGGTTGCGTAGCTTTCTAAATAGACATAAAACGGCTCTTCCACAGGTACCTCAATCGAGAGAATCAAAGGATTCAATGAGGAAAATGTGAGCAAGTTCTATAATTAATTGGAGCATTGCTCCCCCTGGTTCCGATTCTGCTTGTCATATATCGGGATGGATACAAATACCAATATTTACCGCGTGGTTTGATCACGTTTTGCGATTCACTAATCCATCAAAGGAGAACCCAATCTTGCTTATTTTAGATGGCCACTACAGTCATATGCGAAATGTTGATGTTTTGGATAAGGCTCGTCAAAATGGCATTATTATCTTATCATTGCCACCTCATTGTACACACAAAATGCAACCCTTAGATAAAGCATTTATGGGTCCTCTTAAAACATATTACAATGACGAAATAAGACGATTTAAGCGAGAGCAAGGCCGAAAGGTGACACAATTTGATGTAGTTGAGCTGTTTTCAAAGGCTTATCTGAAAGTTCAAACGGCACAGATAGCAATTAATGTGTTCAAATGCACTAGTATCTATCTCTTTGATAAAAATATTTTCCAGGAAAGTGATTTTATGGAGCAACGCCAAGATTTCGTCACATGTGATATAGTATATCACTTTACCTGATATAGTATATCACATTACCCATACATTTTGGCGAAGTCGCTTTTTCGACCATCTATACTTTAATTGAGTTATCTTTCAAAGTACTTGAGATACCGAAATATCCCTTTGAGATATATTGCGCAATGAAGCAAGGAATAGTATTGCATAATTTTTGTAAGTATTAGTTTATGAAATTTTAAATAATTGTAGAAAAACTTATACCCATATCACAATACCCAAACTTACTCTATTGCATTTTAAAAACAATGCCTGAACTTCATATGCCCAAACCAATATCCGGAAGCCGGTAACATGTATAAATTAATTAGAGGTTAGATCTAACTAAACAACCTTTGTATACAAGAGGAAGTTATAAATAATAAACCCATGTTTTGGAGAGTTTTTTTAGATAGTCCAATGTTTTCCAGTTTAGTGGACTTGATCATCTTGTGTTTTTTATTAAAAACAACCACCGGCGGATGATATTTCGTTTAGATGCGCGCTCAAGATGACTAGAGAAGCACTGGTATACGCCAGAGACCAAGAAACATTTCGAAACAGTGGACTTCACTGAACGAATATGTTCTGAATATTGATACGATATTTCGTTTATCAATTTGATAATACATGGATTCGCTGGTATACACCAGAGATCAAGAAACATTCGAACGAACAAGTTCCAAAGTCAAAAAACAAACTATCGACGGGAAAAGTTTTTTTTTTTCTAAAATGTGAAAGCCGTTGGTACATCATCTCTCATGAGTCATGACATATCAAAAAAAAAAAAGTTCTTGCCTCATTATTAAACAAAAAATAATCCGATAGTACATGGATAATTCTCGTTAATGAACGAATGAAACAAAAACAATTTACTTTTTTGGTCAAATTTTAGTCTTGTACATATTAGAGCGAAAAAATAGTATTCAAATCTGTCCTAAACTACGCAGCCCCAATATGGTCACTTGGATGCAGTAGGACGCAGATGGGGACGCTTCAAACCTGTCACAATACCGCTCTCTGGACTGCACTGACAAGCACTGAACGCCATTAACAGGACAGCCCTGAATGGCATATTTGGAGAAACAACACCCCCTATCGCAGACACAGAGCTCGAGTTGCCTCGCGAAACTAGAGTGACCCTTGCGCCCTGAATATTGTAGCAGACTAAACTTCTACCTATCCAGACTAGACCCTGACATACTCAATATATGTCCTGCATGCAAAGAGTCCCCGCATGACACTGACCACCTCTTTGCATGCCCCTTAAATCCTACACATCTAACACCCCTTCCCCGTTTGCTCCGACCCTATCAAAACAGCTCGTTTCCTGGGACCTCCCGTTAGATGACTTCGATGACAATTATTCTGGGCTTGTTGGTTCAGGTAGGCTTGGGTAACCGTTCCAACAACAACAACAACAGTATTCAAAAATGTGTGCAAAATTAAAACAAAATCGTTCCTAACTTTTCGATATATAGTGTCCACAGACGTAAAAAGTTAAGTTTTGAGATAAACACATTTAAAGTTTTAATTGAAACTGCCGTGGCCTGATGGGCGGAACTTCCAAAGCGTCTATCTCTTAGAATTTTATTTTTATATGAAATCTTTGGCGAATGTTTTAAACATACTGTACTATTTAATAAGACAAAAAAATGTTTTTACAAATTTTTTCAAATTTTGAAATTTTGTAACCCATCCAATCGCTTAAGCTACGAACTGCTCCCGCGTACAACGTATTTCATAGATTTTGCATTGTATAACTACTTATTATTTCGAAATTTGAAATTTTTCAAGAGTTGAAGAAGACTATATGTCCAACATTACTTTTTTTTTCAAACTATTTTATAAATCCTATTCGCTGATATTTTTAATCCAAATTCAATAAAAATTGAAAACCAACCTCAGCTTTCCAATGGTTATATGCGGCAACACGTAGCTTGAACATATATTGTCCTACCGGCAGTGGCAACAGCCGAAACATTGCATCATCCATAACGAACCCTTTCACAATGAGGTCATGCTGTCGGTCAAACAAGTTGCATTTAATTTAATTTACTCCAATCACAACTGTACTTACATTATAGGGACAGGTATGATTTATATTTGAAGTCTTCGCTATCGCATCAAAGAATATTTTTGCAAATGGCATACTTGCTCGCTTCTTCATAAAATTGCAAAAATTCAACGTTTTATTGTACAAGAAGGGTTGGTAAGTATTCGTTTTTTGCCAGAGGCTTAAATTTATCTGAAATTTAGTAAGTGTGATTAAAAACATTAAAAGAAATAAAATAAAAACTAAAACAACAACTGTCTTACTCACACTGACATTAGTCACTGGCAGTTGGAAAACCTGCACATGAACTTCCATTGAAACTTCGTTACGACGCGGCACAAGCAAGCGACATATTTTGAAATCGGCAAATTTCTTATCAAGAGATGTACAAACGATATTTGTTACTTTCGTGGATGATTCCACAAAGAAGTTATGCCATCGCCCTATATAAATTATATAAATCACAAAAATCCAACAAAAGCGAAAAATTGTACTCATTGTACTCGTGACTCGTGGAGGAGCTGAGCTGATATTGTATTGTTCGTTAAGCTATGCAAATATTATATTGCAACAACTGAGAGGTTATTTATGGACATTTAATGTTCATATTAATAATTATTATAATTATTGTGTGGCGTTCAAGCATTTTTTTAAATATATGGATTTATAGTATTTATAAAGTGTCGACACGAAACTTTGAACTCGACAACCCAAGTATAAATAGCTGGTATAATACATTTTTAATTTGAACATTTCATGCTCATGCTGCTAATGTTATATTAATAACAAGCAAGGAAGGGCTAAGTCCAACGCGCGCATTTTCGGATAAACGGAACGGACTCGGATTCATATCCGGCCAAGGACTGTCAAATCGACAACATTCCACAAAATTATTTGGCGAATTTTTTATGCCGATACAACAACAACAGCAAACCAAAAGTTTTTAATCTGTTATATTAAATAACTATATTAGAACAAGGGAAATGAATGATCCGATATGTCAAAAACGACGAAAAACGAACCGATTTCTTCTGAATTTCTATAGAATATAAAATAATAATAATAATTTTAGAGATATATCGGTATTTATAGTAAATAAATATGCAAAGACCCTTATGTTCAGTATCTGGGGTTTTGAAAAGTTGTACTCCGTTGAAAATGTTAAAAAGAGGAATAAAAAGTTCGAAGCCTTTTAGATTTAAACTTCATACTAGACTTTTCAGCCACTTACTCAGATAGCGACCCACAACAGAAGTGTCTAAGTAACTCGAACTCGAATCAAAATCGAGAACCAGCTTATCTGCCTTGGCTCTAGCGCGGTTATAACCTAACCTCTACTTTATATATATATATATATATACTCTACTTTATATAATATATATTTTCAATCCACATTTCGGGAATAATGTTGTTTTTAATAGGCACTGGACCTGCAATTTTCGTCGTACTTTTGGCGTTACGGCCAATGCTAATTGTGCGCTGTCACATTGCAAATGATGTATTGCACATGAGTGTACAGACGATATACATACATACATACATACATATAAACGTATAAGTGTGAATGTGTTTGTAAACAAAGAGTAAATGCATTTGCTTTGAGCTGCATGCAACAGATGCTGGCAACGAACTTGCAACATATTGGCACGAACTGCAGTTGAATTGCTTTGAGTTCAGAGTGGAGAAAAGAAAAATGCAAGTTGAAAGAAAACAAGTAAGGAAGGGCTAAGTTCGGGTGGAACCGAACATTTTATACTCTCGCAATTTATTGATGTAATTTTATAAAGATAACACAATTCGACCCATATATTGGGTATAATGTTCAATAGAATAACGAAAATCATCATAAATAGTATATGGGGACTGAGGTAATTCCTAAACCGATTTCACTCGTTTTCACCACCAAGGTACAATGTATCGAAGACTATACGCTCACTTAATTTAATATTACTTATAATTAGGTATATGGGATCTGGAGGAAGTTATGACCCGATTTTTTACCATTTCAGGTACAGAGAGAAACTGTTATAAGAAAAAAATTCAGAAGGAATGAATTACATTAAAATATCTGAGGGATTTACCTAAGTATATTTTCGGGGAAAAATTACCCTTAGGCACTGAGTTCTTCATGTTCGATATCAGGGGCCTTGAAAAGTCATGGTTCGATTTTGACAATTTTTTTCACAAGTGATGCAACAGATCATATACAGTGTTTGTGTAAAGTTTTATTTCGCTATCTTCATTGGTTCCTAATGTATATATTATAAAGTGAAGGAATAAGATGAAATTCGAAAATGAGTTATATGGGAAGTTGTCGTTGTTGTGAACCAATTTCGTCCATTTTTCACACGTGTCATCAGGGTATCAAGAAAATATTATATACCGAATTTCATTGAAATCTGTCTAGTAGTTCCTGAGATATGGTTTTTGACCCATAAGTGGGCGACGCCACGCCCATTTTTCATTTTGTAAAAAAATCTCAGTGCAGCTTCCTTCTGCCATTTCTTATGTAAAATTTGGTGTTTCTGACGTTTTTCGTTAGTGAGTTAACGCACTTTTAGTAATTTTCAACCTAACCTTTGTATGGGAGATGGGCGTGGTTATTATCCGATTTCTTTCATTTTTGGACTGTATAAGGAAATAGCTAAAATAAATGACTGCAGAAAGTTTGGTTTATATAGCTTTTTTGGTTTGCGAGTTATATACAAAAAACCTATTTGGGGGTGGGGTTACGCCCACTTTTCCAAAAAAATTACACCCAAATGTGCCCCTCCCTAGTGGGATCCTATGTTCCAAATTTCATTTTCATAACTTTATTTATGGCTTAGTTATGACACTGTATAGGTTTTCGGTTTCCGCCATTTTGTGGGCGTGGCAGTGGACCGATTTTGCCCATTTTCGAAAGCAACCTCCTCAGGGTGCCAAGGAACATATGTTCCAAGTTTCATTAAGATATCTTAATTTTTACTCAAGTTATCGCTTGCACGGACAGACGGACGGACAGACGGACAGACGGACGGACAGACATCCGGATTTCAAATCCACTCGTCATCCTGATCATTTATGTATATATAACCCCATATCTAACTCTTATATTTCTTGGTGACACAAACAACAGTTAGGTGAACAAAACTATTATACTCTGTGCAACAGGTTGCGAGAGTATAAAAATACTAAATGTGGTGCAGTTGCAGTTGAAAGAATTCACTGCGTCTACAAAGTCAACCATTAGCGACTGCGCAAAGTGACGTCGCCGCGTCATGTCTGTCTGCCGCTGAGTCGCTGTCGCCGCTAGCACAGCATGCTTATGGCATTGGCGGCGACTCCTTCTGCGACGGCGGTGGCTGCGGATATTGCCGTTGCCGGTGCAGTAGCAGTTGCTGCCACATGCCAAAGTCATTTAAATTATTTTTAACATCTTGCTTTTTTCACTAGTCGTGTTTTGTCCCCGCCTTTTCACTCTTTTTTTAATTATGCATTCGCTTGACTTTTCCGTTTCCTCCTGTTTTTCCACTGATTTTGTACACGTTTGTTATTTGTTTTGTTTTTGTTTTTATTGCTGTGGCACCAATGTAAATGGCACATTTTCCGAATGCAATTGACACGTGCTCACATACTCCTACTCACCGAGCGACACACAAACACACACTCACATGTGTGGCGTTGCACAAATCTGTTGAAGCAAACATTCATGCAGGAAGCATGTGTTCACCGCGACTGCGCTTGAGACACGCTCAATGGGAAATCGAAATCGAAAGGGGCCAGAAGACGCTGAAGATGTGTCGACGCCATTTGCCGGGGGCACGTCTCACGGCTGCTCCAGATTGCCGATAGTGACGTTCACAGCCGAAGCAGCAGCAAACGCGAGAGTATGACTAGATGTCCGTTCAGTGGCAAAGGAAATCATAGATCGCTTGTCGCGGCTGTGTTTCGAATATTTGAAGAGGGTCACACAGCTGTGGTGGTGGTGCTTGCATGTGGACACACATGCACTCGGTGGTATTATTCAGGGCCGCAGATGTTGTATGTGTAACACGTTTATTTTGGAAACCGGAAGGAAATGCAAGTGTTATTTAGTTTTCCTCAAGTGCAGCTTGTTGATTGGAATGAAGATGAGTGCATATAGTCTTTTAACTTCGCGGCTGATAAAAATCCACTCAAATTACCTACAGTCTATTATATTCGTGTAGTACAATTAAAACTAGCAGCAGTTGATACTTATCGTTGTTACTTTGAAAAGCCGATTGGTTTAGCAAAGGAGTTTGTGTCTTTTGAATAACACAATTCTTTGAAAGAACATGTTCAAGACTACGGAGAAGGGAACATTGAAAACGAAAACATATCACGATTATATAAAAATATGTACTCGGTAGTTGAATGCAAGCGTGCCGGGAATTCAAAATTAAAACGAATTTAATCCTTAGAGAATTATGTTAATATAAAGGACATTCGATCATTGAGACTATGAGAAATTATTTTTTTCATATGGCAAGAAGCTGTTATATCAAACCCGAAACCGTCCTTAGAAAATAAAAAATAACAACAACCCTATAAATAAATGCTGATAATTTAGTCAGAGTTTGACCACATTAACTCTGTCGCTTATTGAAACCAATTAGACTTGTAGCCATCTCCAAAATGTACTAAAAATCAGAAAAAAACAGTGCTCCAAATACCACCGTTTATTCAATCCAATTAGACCCGAAATCTTAAATAGGAACAAAATAACCCAAGGGAAAACAACCAAAAGTCTCCTAAATAAAAAACCCTGTCAACCAAAGTTTGATTCCATGGAGTATCTTGCTTTTTCAAACCAATTAGTCCAAAAACCATCCCCAAAACTTAATGCAAATCGAAAATACTCTCTAAATAACCACTGAAACCTCTGTAAGACAGAGCTTGACGCAAGACTCTCTCTCCCTCTTTATTCAATCCAATTAGACCCGAAATCTTAAAAGGCTACAATTCGAATCAAATGAAAACAACAAACAGTCCACTAAATAAAAAAATTCCTGACAATTAAAATTTGACTCCATGGAGTCTCTTAAGAAAGCTCAGAAAAAATCAAGAGTTTTCTAAATAACAACCGATACCTCTGTGGTACTGCAGAGTTTGACCTTATGGACTCTCTCGTTTAATCAAACCAAGCCTGTTAAGAAAACTCAGAAAAAATCAAGAGCTTTCTAAATAAGAACCGATACCTCTGTTGTACTGCACAGAGTTTGACCTTATGAACTCACTCGTTTATTCAAACCAATTATTGATCTTGAATAACTTCTTAAGGTAAATTGCTTCACTGAAACTACAAATGCACAAATGTTTACCCAATGTTAATTCAATCGACGAAGTGAAAAATGTCAGCTTTTTCGAATAATTCCCATTATAAAATTTACTAAAATTTGTTAACAATAATTTTATTAATTAAAAATCCACATAATAAGGGTTGAATTACTTTTAATTCTGCAACTAAAAAATGCGAAGCAAGACAGAAAGATTAATTTCAAATAGTTTCGAAACATTAAATAGAAATTCAGGACACTTCATTATAAATAAGTTTGTTCACCCTTCTTCAGTACTTATAAACTATAAGAGTAAACTGCAAGGTCTTATAGTCTACACAGAAATTGATATTCTCTAACCACCTCATTATCATACATCTATACACAAACATTCCATAATTTGTTTTCGAAAATGATATGAATCTCACATCCAAATAAAAAAAGGTGAAGCCAAAATTGTATTTAATATAATAATTGCATTAACATTTTCGGTCCATAAACATAAACCGTAGTATAACTCTCCCATCTGCGACGAGAAGAAAAAAGTCTGAAATTCTAAGTTAAAAACAGAAGTTGCTATATGAATTAGAAACTATTCTTCAAAAATGTACACTTCAACAGTTTTTTCTTAAACCAGAGGAAACTCCATATATAAATCCTTATAAATTTAAAACAAAACATTCAGCCGTTCTTGAGATTTACAAGCAATAAACACGATTTTCATAATATATGGAAAAGTCTTTTATGATTACATATGCCAAAAATTAAAAAAAAGATAGTCATTAACATTTTTGTTTTTGATATTAAGGATGAAATTAACAAATCAAAATATGTACATATATTCAGAATCAAATAATAATAAATTCAGTAGATAATATTAATAGTCATTAATAGGTTTCTAAGTTTACAAACATAGATACTATAATTATATACACATGTTCAAAATGTTTTATGAAAATATCAATCAGTAATAAAATTCATTAATAAATGCACTCACGTTAATGTTGAACGGCACTACAGTCGCCCTGTACATTCCAAAAAAGCGACGGCCAATATACGCTGTTCGCCTATATACATGTATGATTATATGTAAAGTACTACGCAGCAGCAATCGGCATACATCCATCATTTATCAATTGATTTTTGTCTTTTTCAATTATTCCACGTTTTATACACACTAAACACTTGCACTTAACGCAAATTTAAGTAAATACAATAAATTATTAAAGTTCTTTCACTATTTTGTATTAAAATTTAGTCCAAACAGCAAAAAAAATAGTTCTCCGCACAATGACACTTGACACGCGTTAATACTTGCGAAAACATCCCACGACGAAGGCAGCCACCAGAAAGAAATAAGGAACAAACAAAAAATACACACGAAGCAGTAAACAGGTGAACTTCGCGATTTAATTGTCTCTAACGATGATCTTTCGATCTTTCCTAATCACTCATTACTCCACATGCACAATTAAAACAGTTAAAGCAACAAATCACTCAAAGCGCACGCATGACCCACCACAACACAAAGCACACGTCGCGAGGTCAGTTGTAATTTGCGAGTTGTGTTGTGGTGTATGTTGAAAAAGGGTTGTTTTTTGCTTTGCAGTAATAGTAATTGTACATGCATAAATATATTAAAAAATCTGAAGAAAAAAGTGATATACTAGTATAATAATTGAAAGTGTTGGTATAGTGTGGTGTAAATACAATTTAATAAACTAATTAATAAATAGTAATAATAACGAAAATTCGGAATGCCGTCTTCGTTTTTCGTTCGTTTCGTGTGTGTGTATTAGTGTCACTTGTGACTTACGCTAAACTGTTATACACTTAATGCAGCCTCGTCTACAACAACACCACTAAGAAATGCTCCTAATTAGAAAGAAGTAATAAAGAAAAGTGGCTCGTTTTTTCGCGACTCTGGTGACGAATTTTGCTAATCACTCACACTATCAACTGTCCACGCAGAATCACTCATCTTACTCACATTCTCAAATGAAATTTTCGCAAATAAATCAGTGTGAGTTTGGGAGTCGTGCTAATTGGAATTTAGAAAATTTGCACTTGTTATATTTAGTGAGAATATGCCAATTAGTTAGCGGAATAATGTGTAATGAACTGTTTATTAATACTATTTATTAATATCGCGTATTAAATCGCTAGTGACATACGTAAAATGTGTATTTATTGTGTGGTCGGTCTTAAAGACAATTTAATAAAAATATGATGTCTACGGTGTACAGAATTCAGAATGGCTATTCATTGATGGCGTCAAACATTCTTGACTTTTTCGGCTGCTTTAGTGAATCGTGAAGAAAATTTTTTGATTATCCTAATTTTCGAAGTTACACCTACGAGAGTTGTGGTTGAGGTGGGATTCTTTACTAAGGTATGTATGTATGTAAATATGTATATTAGCAAATATTGTAATGTACGCCGCGGCGTATAAAGTTTAATTCCCCAGCTCTATACGTAGCAGAGAGTATAATCCTTTTGTTTGCCTAAATGTGGTATGGGGCAAGTTATGTTATTATGGGCTTAAAGTTATGTTATTATTACTAATACAGTAAACAATTTAGTAAAATTACAGAATATAGTAAATAATTTAATTAAGTAAATAATTATTTTCTTAATAATTTTTATCTTAGTAAAAAAGGTGAAGGGTAATTTAGTACTAAAGATTCATTCAATCGCCCTATGTATCGTCGAAACCTCGAATTGAGGTAAAAACAAGAAAAAACGTTAACTTCGGCTGTACCGAAGCTAATATACCCTTCACAGGTGGATTTCTTTTAGTAACTATGTTAAACACAGCAAATCTAAAGTCGTAAGAAAAAAAAGAGCCTTCGATTCCGATCGTTTAGTTTGTATGGCAGCTATATGATATAGTGAACCGATCTGAACAATTTTTTCGGATATTAAATTATTTCTAAAAGCAATAACTCACACCAAATTTCGTGAATATATGTAGTAAAATGCGAAAGTTTTCCATACAAGCCCTTGATTCCGATCGTTCAGTTTGTATGGCAGCTATATGATATAGTGGTCCGATATCGGCAGTTCCGACAAATGAGCAGCTTCTTGAAGAGAAAATAACATCTGCAAAATTTCAAAACGATATCTTAAAAACTGAAGAACTAGTTCGTATATATACAGACAGACGGATGGACTTGACTAAATCGACTCAGTTCAACATACTGATAATTTATATATATACTTTATAGAGCCTCCGACGCTTCCTTCTGGGTGTTACAAACTTCGTGACAAACTTAATATACCCTGTTCAGGGTATAATTATTTCATCGCTTGATTAACGTGTTCTATATATGTACATTTTAATTGTTGTTTAATAATAATAATTTATTAATCCTGCAAGTAGCTAAATGATTTCATTTTCGGTTTCGCTCGAAGTGAACCTTTTTCCATATTAACCACATTTGCAAATGTTTTTTACAAAATATTTAGTTGTGAAAATATTCATGTATAAATCAAATTACATGCATACATACGTACACACGCATATTATTTACCACATTACGATTTTACCACAGCCCACTCATATAAAATTTTCGATAATGACATTGACACTAGTGACTCCCGCAATTTTGATAGCATCCACTTACCTCACACATACAACAACACTACCTTAAGAATACACCTAATAAGAAAAGAGTGAACACGAAATGTCGTTCGTTTTTTCGACAAAGGTGACGAACTTTAATAAACACTCAACACTCAATGGCCGCTATTAAGTCGCACACGCAGAATAATCACTCTTCATACACCCACACCAACTGCAACTTACGCCAATGCACAGGTCAGTGTGAGTTCGGGAGTTGTGCTAAACGGACAATAGAAAATGTTAATTTGTTCTATAGTAAGAATGTAATAAGAAATTAGCTGACTAATGTGTAGAAAAGTGAAGTGTTATTATTTGTAAATAACGCTTATTGATTTGCAAGTCATAAACGTAAAGTGTTAATATGTCTAGTGTGTTGTAAAATATGAACTAATTAAAATTTGATGCTTTGCTAATGACGCTTCAGTGCTGCAAATTAAAAATGGCCATTCATATATGTATGTATGTACATACATGCGTAAATATGTATGTACACAGTGCCACCTTCGTGATTTTATTGTGCATGCCTTCGTTTGCTGTGTTTGTGAAAAACTCGATGAAAGTTTTCGTTTAACAGAATTTTCGGAATTGCACTTTGGCCGCTCTGTAAGAGCACTGTGGTGTGTGTGAGGCATATAATTATATATGTGTGTGTGTTAGTTAAATAGGAGTTATTTTTTACTCTAACTTTTGTGAAACTGTTATACGCAGGTGACGATCTTTGCTAATCACTCACGCTTTTAAGTCACACGCAGAATCACTCATCTTGCCACCCACCCCATTGTCAATTTTCGCAATTAGATCAGTGTTAATACGGGAGATGTGCTAATTGGTGTTGTTAATAAGAACTGGCGCTCCTCTTGCTGTGAGAATATGTGTATTGTGCTTTATATAGTTATGTGGACAATAGAAATGTGCGCAGTTTTCGTTATTCATTAATAATTTATTAAACTGCTAAAGTGAATTAACATAAACAATGAGAAAAGTGACTAACTAGTGCGGTGTAAAATATAATTAATTAAAAACGTGAACTAACATAGAAGTGTTTTCAATAATTGAACTTAAATATGACTTTGCATTTGACTGTCGTTCGTGAATTCTTTAAAAGCTTCGTACATTTGCCGAGTGGGGTAGCGTGGAAGCCAATGCCGAATGAATGAAAATGTGAGTTATTTTGGGCATTTACTTTTACGTTGCATTCATGTTTGTTATTCTGTATGTAGATATATTTGTGATGTAATGTAATAATGTCTGTATGTATGAAATTATTATTGCGATTGACAAATTATTGTTATTTTTTTGCAGTTTGGAAAATGAGGATTTGTACATTCATGTTGGAATTTATGAATGCGCTATTGAAGTAATTGGTGAGTCTTAATTATAACGATTGAATTATTATTGTAAACATTTATTTATGAAGATTATTATTTTTATTCTAACTATAAATAAATATATGAATATTGTATACAAAATGTATGCATGACTGAGGGCTCATATTAAATATAATATCACCTGAATTTGGAACAGACGGTTGCATTTATAGACCATTTGTGATATAGACATTTTTATCAATCTTTGTTAATGATTTTTCAGCTATCACTACAATGCTTTTCTATTTTTTAGACAAAAAAATATAGTTAGATAATACTACGTTAGAACCTATTCATATTGAAAAAACCTTTACAGCCGGTTTCACGAACAAATTTAAGTGAAAAATTATCTATTTCAGTTTCACCATTTGACTTAATTTTTATTTAAATGATCTCGCTTTGCCATTTAAATATTATTTAAATATTGTTATATGTAACTATGGTTACGTTTTTCTATCAGCTGATTTCCAATATTTTTTCCATAAATTTTTTGTTTACACAAATATGTTTTTATTCTTTCTAACATGCATGCTTTTAATTTTTTTATGTAAATTTTGATTAATGGTGAAAACCAGAAAACTTAAGTACAAAAATAAATAAAATTTAAAATTAAAATTAAATAGAATTTAATTTTCAATGAAAATATTTCGTGAAACTGGCTGTTACTGTATGATTATTAAAATTATAATTACTTCTAGCAATAAAAATATTCCATAGAAATGTTTCACATATTCTTTTTAGCTTTTAACCCAACTTTTTTTGGTAATGGACAAGCAATCCAAAATATTAATTGAATCATTAATTAAATAAAAATAAAAAAGTATTAAAGGGTTAGGTGTGTTTCAGAGGTTGAAAATTGGTATTTTTTTAATATATGTATGTAATTAATTAATTAAAATGAGTGTCAAATTAAAATAATTAAATATTTCATTTAAACAATTCAGCATATCAAAACTACATTTTTAAACAGTAATTTGCTAAAATTTTATTCAAATATTCTGTAAACGCAGTCATGTATTGTATTGTATTCCCTTGACGTCTCAAAATAACTGCTCTTGCCGTGGACAGCATAACTCCTTATTGTTTCATCTAAAATTTATACAACTAAATATTTCGATATTACATGGATAAATCTCGTTGTTGAACGAAGGAAAAAGGAAAATATTAAAATTTGTATTTTAGACAGGTTTTAACAAAAAAAGTTTATATTTTTGGTAAAATTTTCGAAATATATTGGCTCGAAAAAAATAGTTGTAACAAAAATATAAAAAAACCTTCGTTCATTAACTAGATAATATTATTCCAAAGATGTCTGGTGAATGTTAACAAAATCGCTTTATAACTTTTCAAAAATCGTGTCCATCGATATAAAAAATTAAGTTTTGAGATAACTTGACCTGATGGACCGAACTTTCAAAGGGTCTAAACTTAGAATATTACTCGATTCGATTTGGAGAATATTTTAAACATATTTTATTATTTAATAAAACCAATCTTTTTAAATTTAACTTTTGAAAACCCCTAACCCTTCACACCGAAATTAAATATGGATTTTATTCTGTAAATGATGAATCAATGAATAGTAAAATATTGAAAGTCATCCTTAATCATTTTATTTTCAGAATTGTATTGATTTTTTTAAAGTTCAGTTGTATTTTAAAGCAAATATTTTTTTTTTATACTACAGAAACAAATGCATATGTATGTCAAAGAAGCTAACCCAGACGTTACATATATACTTCAAATAACTGTTTTGGCTGTTGATTTAATATTTTAAACTTTCTGACCTATTTGAAAATTTTACTTAGTTTTTAGTAAATATCGTTTTTCGGAAATCTACCCTTAGAACCTAATTTATTAATATTTAAACTAATTCTATTGATTGGCTTCGCCTTAAAATATTTATTTTTATAACAGTTTTTTAGTTTGCCCCTTTCAGACACTATATTAGTTATTATTACTGTCTGTAAATAATATATTATTTGAAATTGTCTGATTTTCACAGTCTTTTTTACCGGATATCGAAAAACATTATTCATTAGTATCCATCATAAAAGTCATATTGTTCACTTTTTATTTTGTTTTTATGAAATTTATTGCATTTATTAGTTTTTGCAATTGCGACCACCCATTAAGTTGGAGAAATAAAGACACACCTGAATGTGTATCATAGTCGTTCAAGCGGACATTATTTTTTGGTTGATTCGCAAATTGTTGAAATTGCTAATTTGTAGAATTTTAATGTGGCAGCTCATTACAATTCAAATAGAAAATAAAATATTCATTCGTTTGTATGTGTGTATGTAGATTTATTGCAATGGTGTATTTATTGAAACTTTGACAGCGAAATAATATATACAATATGTATGTGGAAGTATATTCGAATATATATACTTACACCTATACTTACATAAGCACATCTATGTATGTATGTATATATGAAATGTGGTCAGCGCCCGCCAAATATGAAAAATTCATTGAAAATTTCTATTTGATTGCTAATGGAATGTGGCAGCGCGCCTTATATGAGTACCCACCCAAAAACTGTTGATTAAGTAAGCTCATGTGACGACGTACATTCGAGTACGTATGTATGTGTTGATATTGGCAGTAGCAGATTTCGACACACTGTCCATTGTGACAGCCAAAGTTGGTCAAAGAAAAACCCAATACAAATTGATTTTCGTTCAACCAATCACAGTGGTGCAAAGCCCATCGAATCGCTGCAAATGGTCAGTGCGAGCCATAAGCGGTAGGGTATAAGTATGTATACAGATATCGAAAATATATATATTTTATTTTTGAGAAAAAAATTCAAATTTTTACGACTTTTTAATCGTTCTTCAGCTGTTCGCCCATCGAATTAACTTCATATTAATTATTATGTATGTATGCATGCGCAGGGTTGTACTTTGTACAATATTACGAATTGACATATTGCAAATTGTTGCGGTTTGTTAAATAGTTGTTTGATTAGCCGACTAATGCGATTTCTTTTGCTTTTGTGGTGCCACTTTTGGTGGCATAACTGAGTATGATTCATGATTCATAGAAATTGTTTTGACATAAAATTTCTTTTGCGAAAATCCAACTTTGGTTTTACGCCCTTGTTTTGATTTGCGGCGTGTGCGTAAAGTGTTTCAAATTGGTCAAAAAATGTTGACACAATTAAAATTGCGCGCATGCCTTTTATAGCGAGACTTAGTTATTGATAGGTATTCTTTAGCGTACTTATGGCGTTAAGGGTAGACAGATATACGAAAAAATTAGAATTTTCAGTAATTTTGTTATTTTACAAAAGTAATAGTATGGCATTATAACACAAAGTTTTGATTTAAAGTTACTAAAATTTGAAAAAAAATATAATTTCGAAAGTTATAGCTGCTTGTGTTGACTCAGTTCCAACAAAAGTTCCTTGTGGTAACAATCCTTTTTGAAAAACAAAAAATAACTCGAAAAGTAATTATCAGATCAACTTCAAATTTTCAGAGAATATTTTTAAGATATTACCCTTAACGAAAATGCAAAACACAAAAAAATGTTTTTTTTGCAAATCCTGACTACCCGTAATCCCTTAAATTAATTGATAAATTAAGTGAAATTTAGCACAATCTGGAGTTTTCCATTGAAGATTTAGTCAGATTTAAAGATTATGCTGAGTTGAAAGTGGAGTTCAGAAATGCTACGTCTCCTAAATGATGGCAAAACTCCCTCTTCCCATAGGTATTTTCAGTTTTGAAATCAGGAAGAACCTGAGCTGAGTAAACAAAATTCAGTGTATACACCGACTAAGGTCCGCCATGCTTCTAGCTAAGGCTTTCTACTTTCTATAAGAACTTTGGAAAGAAATTTCGTTAGTACGGTTGGCTTTCATTATTATTTCTACAAATGTTGTCATCTACAGCCCTTGATATTAACTGTTAGTACCATATACACTAGAATATCACTTAAGCTAATTTAAGGGGTCATCCCATATGACTATTTTTTAAGGATTTTTTAGAAGTTTGTTTTACGACCTTAAATTAAAAATATTGTTTAGAACATGAATTCCAGTGTTCTGAGCTCCCCCGCCCAGAAAAAAGGACTATTACCAAATTTGAAAAAACTGTTTTCGCTAAACAAAAATCGAATTTTTGGGAATTTTAGATTGATAATAGTTGAATCCGTTCACATGTGCTGAGTGTACTCTACTAATTTCAAGTAATTCGGTTTCGGTCGTTTTTGAGATACGATGAAGGAAAGTTTGAAAAACACAGTTTTGAGAAAAACGCGTTCAAAGTTTTGAGCTGCCAACTCAGCGCTTCGAACAGTTCCTTCTTCCAACTTCTTTATTTTTAAATCGACTTCGAAATTTATAAAATCACTTTACTACCGTTTTCTAGACATGTTAAGAAAGCAATTAAAAAAAAGTTTGGTATGACCCCTTATTTACTAGAGTGTATACCATAATTTTAACATAATTTATACTGAGAAAATTCACTAAGTTAAAGTGAAGAACTTCGACCAACTTGTATTTACTTCGGAATAAGCGACACCTCTCCGTATATCCCTTCAATTCTGTACCTATTTCTAACTCTTTCTTGCTTTATACATCTCCCTTTATCTACCTTTCAATTTGTTTATCTTTCCTTTTTCTCTACATTAAATCTCTCTCTATCTATCTATCTATCCCTCTCTTTAATTTTTCCTTTATATATCACTCTTTACTTTTATTTTTCTCTCCTCCCTTTTCCTTTTCTCTCTCTCTCTCTCTCTCTCTCTCTCTACCTCTAAAATTGTTATTTTTAATTTATTTTCTAGACAGTTCATCTAAGTCCTTCGAACTTTACATTAGGTCCAGAGTCCAACTGATCGGCATTAGACAAAATATAGGAATCGTTTGGATCCGAATATATACTTCGAACCGAATATATATGCCTGTATATAGCTTCCGTTTCGTAGAGTACTTATTGTTATTTTTACTTGATCAGTTTGTTTATTAAATCCCGCGTTTTATTAATTTTTAACCCTTCTCCCCTTTCTCGCCCACCACTTTTGGGTACCGGCGTTCGCCACTCCCAGCCATGTTTTTCGATTATGGACTTGAATTTCCGTCGGTACGCTAATGACGATAGCGATGACAGCGCGGTTTCTCGACGAACATACACTTTATTTGCTGCCATTACTTTTCATTGCTATCACTTGCTTTTCGCTAAAATATCGCTGGCTTAACGCTTTGCTTTACGGACTTTATGTGTGTTTGCTGCTATGTGTTTGACTTCCCTCCATATTTTGCCATGAACGCGCAATTTTATTAATTTTTATTTTGCTATGTTGTTTTTGTAATTACAAATACGCACACGCTTCTATTTCTTTCTCGATATTAACGGAAATGTACGCGCACCATTTGGAATTAGAAATCAAATCGCAAATTGTTTTCACATTCATACTACACCGAACTAGAAGCGCATGAATAGTGAATGAAGCGATTCGAATTGTCGTCACCGCAATTGCCGTCACTCTACCCTCCCCCCTCCTGCGTTGTGCCGTTGCTGTCCAATTACCACCTTGTCAGTGCCATGTGCGTTCCGCTGCCGCTACGAAAAGTGTTGCCACATTGGGAAGATGGGCAAATATAAATGTATGGACTTGTTTATACATATCACGGCGCCCACCAGCTGCTCTCCACACCACCTCTTTAGCCCACTCAATAGCCATAGCCATAACCATATCGATTTATTGAAGGTGTTTTCGCCTTAAGCAATTTTAAATTTTGCTGTTGTTTTTGTTGAAATATATGTACATACATTTGAGTACGAGTATATTTTTTAATTAGGGTGAATGTTTCTGATTGAACAATTTCGCTTATTTCGACGCATTTCGAGGTCACACGGATCTCGTGGCTTCTGCAGCGTTGTCTATCTGTGTGTATGGGTGCTTGTAGGGACGCGCTCTGATTGGTTCGTTGTACATTTTGGCTGTTTATGTAAATATTAAAATTTAATGTTGTTGTTTTTGCTATTTTACGATCGCTTTTGCTGTGTTGTTTAGCTCATGATTTTTTTTTTTCATTTATTTATTCACATGTCAATTTCGCGATCTTGTTTAGAGCGAGCGGAAGTGGAAACGGCCATTTCCGTTTTATGGCCGTCGAAAATGTTATGTTGTTTTGCCTGAAATTTACGAGTAAATATTGCATGTACTAGTGCACACATGTGCGGAGTTTTGCGTATTTCAAAATTTTCCTTATAATTACAGTAACAATTTTCATTAAAATCTATTTCGTTCATTGTGACCTTATGCGGGTGGCGTTAACTAAGCCGGGGTGTTGTATTGCTTGTAGTAAACCCGTTTTAGGATAATCAGTTCAGCTAAGGGCGGAAGTTGGAAGGCATAACAAAAACAGATAATTCGTATTATGAGTAATGGTCAATGGTCAGTACCCAATAATTTGAATATTGCACTTTATTTATGAGTTGTCTGTTGCTAAGTGTAGTTTTTTCATGGCGGCTTAAAATGTGTAATGAGAGAGTGCGTCATTTATTTATGTACATATATGAGTTAATTAAAGTTCCTAACTATACTAGGCGGCTAATAGAATGAGTATATGATAATGAGCATACAAAAAGAATCTATTAACATTTGTCCGATATGCTTTTAGTAGACATCTAGTCAAGGTTTGATGTCAAGGATGGATTCCAAGAACCAATTATGTGTCCGATCTGCGATAAGGCTTGGCATTCACTGAGAAAGTGGAAAATTGTTTCCTTTCCGCGGCAAATGTTCTTGTAGAGCATACTCAGTTTCATTGCACGTTCTCCAAATGGCCAATGCCCCGTTGTAGTAGCTGTGATTTTGAAAATACTTCTACATGACCTATTGTAAAATTCCTAGTTTAGTTATTTTGTGTTTCGTTGTAAATTTCCATCTGTTCTCAGCTACTTGTTCAAATTATGTATTGAACTCTCTCCTGATCTATCCCAGCGGGCATCGTATTAACTCTGCCTCGGATTCATTTAGAAAGGCTCTTTTCCAACTCTTCTGATTTTTCGTTACCGAAAATGTTCCTGTGACCGGTAACCCAGATCAACTCTATATGGATTTTGTTTTCTAGTAGTTCTTTTTTAGAAATTGGCGACGACAAGGCTAGAGGAGTGCCGCCTGGCTATCTGTGTATATTGTTGCTTTATGTGTTTTCTCGTAGTTATTCAATAGAGCTTCACAGGCCTTCCCTATGCCCCATAGCATGTTGAATCGTGGTTTTTATTTTCTAAAAGTATTTAGCTCAACTTCTCAACCAAATAGCTTCGATTGAATAAAAAAATTAAATTAGCTATCAAAATATCATAGGATCCAAATAATTTATAAAAACTAATCCATGAATTCCTAAAACTGAGCAAAAAACGGTAGAAACTAGTGGCTATCTAGACCAGAAATATGCTCTCTATCAATGAAAAAGCATAATAAAATATATTTTTTTTCTTGGTGAGCACATAAGTGGCCGGTAGTAAAATATTTATTCCTATTTGCCCCTTCACAGTTTATTTGAATAGCGATAATCGTGTCCTAGTTGGGAAGAACTTCATATAAAAAGCAATGTACAGTCAGTCTTTGGGGATTTCTGAATAGCAGAAACAATGATTTCCTTCAACACATTCAAATATTTAATTTAGGCCTATCTAAAGGGTGTGTTTTTTAGACATATAGTTTTCAATAAGGCAACACGTTTTTCGTAATTGATCTTTATGATAGCTGTTACTTGATTTATAGTCAGTTTGGTTTGTCATTTCATAATGGTCTTAACTTACTCCAAGTGAACAGACTTACTCCAGAGCAAACGTTTATTGCTGACATACGGCCCCAATTGCTGCTTCTCGGTTGTAATTTTTTCGAGTCAGTTGTTGCGGTCAATTGTACGAAATTATTTTTAAACATAAAATAAACCCTTAACTTTATCATAAAGCTAAATGACATTATAAATTATCAATATTAAATTATATGTATGAGTTTTATTTATTCTTGAAAAACCCATTCTTGTCGACGAATAACAATTTTTTAGTCAAAAAATTTAATGAGTTAACATAACTTTGTTTGTCAGTATTTTTTTAAATAATTTGTTTTCTTGGAACATTATCTAGAGATTTTATACAGAAATGGGTCAAATCCAGAGGATACTGTGAATGAGAATGTTCATCTTCCTTTCATCATTTTTATTGATTTGATTGAGCACTTTTTTCTACGATTATATCCTTCAACTTACTAGTATCTTATATATTTTTCGCTTCTTTCGCAAGATAGTCGGTGGAACTCAAAATATTTATAATAGGCTCCAAATATTTTATCAGTATTAAAAAAAGGTTTTTAGAAATTATTTATTCCATGAATTCCGAAAAAGCCATCTAAAACATATTTTTTTTTAAGTTCACTTTGTTTGTCAGATTGTGACCTATGACTCAACATCCGCTGTTGTCGAGTATTTTTTGGGACCACGTTTTTAGCTCGAATTGTCTTTTGGTTCAAAATAGTTCTTCTCTTGGCGATTACTGTTTCTTTGCAGCTAATAATTTATTACCTTGCAACATTCTTTGAGGACAGAAATGAGCCAAAACCAAATAATACTGCGGATGCGAAGATAGATAAAGCTTAATAGTTTTCATTGATTAGATATACTGTGTATTGTCTACATGCAATAGCAATTTATCCATTTCATTAATCAACCTTATATGTATATGTATTTTTCACTCCATTCCTAAGATAGTCGATGGAACTTATTCCATCCACAACTGAAAATATAAGCGCCAAAACATTTGCAGCTGACATCTTTCTACGTCTTGAATTCAGTCTATCCCTTACAATCGAATCTAATGTCTGTCGGTAGTGAAATAATGGAGCTATGTTTCTTCATTTTTTATCACATATCGGCGCAAATATTCGGGTTTATTACGATTTAATCTCTCGAATTTACTGCTCAGATAATATCAATTCGTTGTTGGTTTTAGTAGACTATGAGCTGGCGAAAAATTCACTTTGAAAGACGTTTCTTTGATATCTTAAAAAAATATAATTTTTAGAATTCATTTGGGTTTTTGGGGCTCCGCGTGTAATAGTCAATGAACCCGGAATCTGCTCTTGCGGTAATTTCACATTCCTGAATTCTTTCATTCACTATTTTGGCTTTTTATGACACAATTTTTACTATTCACACATACAAATATATACATATATACGTAAATATGTATGTTCATTGAATTTTATATGATAGTTCCAATATACATATACATATAATAGTACGCATATTCAAATTAATTACACAAACCCTTATATATTTAAAAAATTAGCATGAAAAGTGTGTACAAAATAGTACATGCGTGTATTATATAATCGTAGATTTGTATTTCATTCATAAAACGATTTGCCGAAACTGGCCAACTGAAGGTAATTAAATCGCATCAACTACGCCAGGTGTATGCGTATATATGTATGCATATGTATGTGTAAGCCTATGCTTTGTACATACCAATGCGTCAATAAAAAGCACATAAACATTTATGCGTGAATGTTTACGAACTTAAAAGTACGCTAGTACGCTCGTAATTTCCATTCAGGTGCTCATAAAGCACCGAATTCCAATTAAATTCCACCATTGCTGTCGCAGCATTACGATTTATCGATCGTAAACCTAGGTGTTTGAGATCGCACGCAGATTTTCCAACTCCAATGTTTATTCTACCGGTCAATTTAATTACAGGGTGTCGTAGTATACAAAATGTTTACAAGTTGAAAGAATTTGTTAGGTGGTAGATACGAGGGATGTCATTTTCTTTTGAAAGAACTTCTGACGTTCTTCATATTGCCAAATTTTTGGATCACTGGAACCATACCGGTGAGAGTCGATCTGAACTGATTCAGTTCAATTTAAGGTTGTAGAGGCAAGCAGTCGGCGAATTTTGGAAATGATTAGAGTTTTGCCTTACACTTAGATAAGAAATATTGTTTTATCCCTTAGTTTGCAAACAAATTGAAGTCCGTTAAGGTATAATCTATGGGGATGTTTCTAACATAAATAGCACTCGAACTTTTTTAGAGGCAAAACGAACGGATCGCTAAGTCCTGCGAAGTAAGAATGTTTCTGAAAGTTAGATTTCATCAAAGAGATATAGCAAGCTTAACACTACCTCTTCTTAGCAGTCTCCATATAAAATTATAGACAACTTATTGGAGAACCCAGTTGTAAGGTTGTGACGCGCTCTCATTCCCAGAAGATCCAGCTGGTAAACGACAGTTTGATCCTTGGAAATTAGATATATCTGAGGATAATTATCATAGTTGAGGAAACATCCTCTGAGTATCTAAGGCCGTTTGACTTTGATTTTCTTTCCAATCTTGAGCGAGACTACCTTCTAACTACATATTATAAAACCTTCAATTTCTCATTACAACAATCAATTTTTAATGATCAATCTTCTAACTGAAAAAACTTCTGTCTTCAAACGGTGCGGCATAATAATAAAGTTTTCTTAAGGAAGGAGGTCAAAAAATTAAAGTCGTAGAATAAAGACTTTCTACCAAGATCGCTTTGAAACAATCATATAATTTTCTGGGATCTTAACTTGATATTTTCAGACTCCCTGTATAAAGTGCATTGATAACAACAACAAACTCAGTTGACAATGTTGCAAGTATGCATTTCATGTAATGAATACTTCTTACGATACATACATATATACAATATACAAATAGCAGAGGTGCCGTGCCTATTGAACACCTGCTACACCACATGTCTACACCACTGAGAGTTTCACTTTTTTCCACCAAGCAAACGCCATAAACCTGCCCAGATGCCATTCCGAACTGCGCATTAATGAATTTGTAATTAGGTTCTTAAAGTTTGGTAGTTAATAGGCGCTTAATGCGGCATTTTAAGCCCATTTATTTATGTTATCAAATGCATATTTATTAGTTTGGCTTTTGCTGCTTCATCACATTTCGTTGCAATCGAATGCCCGTTCGATTTGAAAAAAAAAAAACAAAATGCATACGTGAGAGAACTTACGAAGTTAACTTCGTGACACACACCTTCATTTATATTTATGTAAATGTGGCTTGCATTTGAGCCGTGTTTTAATTTCATTTTCTCGACAATAAATTTACGGAACCTTTTTTTAACTAATCAATAAATTTGATTAAAAATTCGTGTGTTGGTGTATAAAATGCCGATTTTTGTTTGTTGCTGGGAATATCGAAATATTTTCTCTCTTTCTTTTTACCCAAGTTTTGTTAAATGTGCAGAGATTCTTTTGTTTCCGTGTTTTAATTATTTTTTGTTTTGTTGTTGGGATTTTAGAAATGCACTGGCTTTTTTAATATTTATATGATTTTATTAAGATATATCTTTTAGACTTTGATGTTATTAATGCGAATGTTTCTATAGAAAATTTAATATTTTTTAAATCGTTATTTTATATTATTTAAAAAAATAATATGCTTACTTTTTAGGAGTACTTCGAAATATTTATAATTCAGCCGATATATATTTTGTGAGTTTTCGACTCAAAACATCTGTATATGTAGGTTACTTATATTTTTGTCCCAACAAATAGCAAAATAGTGTTTTAGAGCAGTTTCATTATTTTTAAAAATTAGAACTACTAGACTCTCGTTTGAAACAATTTTCAAATCATACAGACCGATTGCTGCTCGTGCCGGAAATTAATTATTAAAGCATTAGTCCCCAATTATGTTACTGTAGTATTCAATTCAATATTTTTGCCGACAAAAAGCATTTTGTCAAATCTGATATGTGAGAGATTATATTATTAGGAGAGATTATCCTTGGTTTATTGTATTTCCTAAGAAATTTTTTAAACAATCGATTCTTTGTTTCAATTTTTGAGAATATAATTGCTTTAAGGGGCTATAGCAGTGTAACCCATGAAAAGTTAGGCGATTATCGTGATTTTTTTTTAAGAAAGTACTCGATCGAATGTTTCGAAGTTTTTTTGACATAAAAAGGTATATATTCAACTATATTTTAAGATTTTTTTTACAAAAATATTGAAAAATAAAGGAGTTATGTGCTGTCTTCGGAGGTGCCAAACAAAAAAGTTCCCCAACTATGATTTTTGAAAAATATTAAAAATTAACAAAATGGCGTAGTTCTGAAAAAAAGTTTCGTTTTTTTTTGTATAAAAATGGTCGTTTTTTAACCACAAATTTACAATTTTCAACAAATCAAAAGTATTGTAGGTCATTAGTAAATAAATTCAAGAATACTCAGTTTAAATTTGAGTCGATCGGTCAATTTCTCGTTGAGTTATGATGTCAGCAATTTTGATAAATGTCGTTTCGAGAAAAACACGTTTAAGTTTCAATTATAGCGGATTGTACCGGCGAGCGGTCGCTCTTTAGAACGCTGCCATTCAAAAACTATTTAAGATACCTTACCGCTTTCACAGGATATTTTTGAAAGTACATATAACTCGAACTGCTCTAACTCGAAGTTCTCCATAATTCGAACTATTGAATTGGCAATAGAAGTCAAAATTCATACAAATTACCTTCTGTAACTCGGAAGTCTCTCTAACTCGAAAATACAGTGGAACTTCTCCAACTCGAATGACCATAATCCACAAAAAAAATTCGAGTTAGAAAGACTTCGAGTTATAGAATTTTCATTAAAACATATAAATTTTCAAAAAGCTGTAAAATATAGATTTATATAATGTTTTAGTTATTTACTTCACAACAAGTTGTATTTAAATACATTAAAACATGTATTTTGTAATTTTGTTTGTTGCAGTTTACTATAATTGGCTCTTGACGTCTATATCCCATGCCTTTGTTAGATGATTTATACAATCCATATGTGTAATATTATATTGCCTCCGTACAATATTGAGGCACTCTTATAAAATTCTGCCTCGATAGTAAAATTTTAAATTTTGTATTATGTACTGACCAAAAAGTTCGATTTATGGAAGAAAATTTGTATGAAATTTTACTTCTATTGCCAATTCAAGTGTTCAAGTTATGGAGATTCTTGTTACCTGCTTAATTTTTATTGAACATTTTCAGAATAAGAAGTGTTTTCATTATTCTCTAAGTTCTTAATATAAACCATGGACTGGTATATACCTTTATTATTCGAACCTCTTCTTTTACCACTGAAACACCTATACTATTTCAAAAACATAGAGAGGAACATTTGAACATCTGTTTGAGGATGCTTGAATCTTTCCTAAGAAATTTGAAAAAACAGCGCTTTTGTAACATATGTATACGCGAAAGGGAAACGGTAAATACCTCTCCATGTGTTGAATGCATATTTTTAAGCAATTTGTGCAACAAAAGATTTTCTTTATAGTAAAGTATATTTTATTCTAATATCTGCATAACTTGTTTATCCTTATCATCGTACAAACCAAAATCAACAGATTTGAAGTATATATTAAACCCATTAGATCTAAAAATATATTTTAGTACTAAAAAAAATACTTTCCACTCACAGATGCCGCTACCAAAGAACTTGAAGTAATTTCCGTATACAAGAGATGTGTCTCATATTTTATTTTGCTCTCTATTCGATTGATTCTATTGATTTTGATTTGGTAAATTAGTAAACTACTAATATTATAAAAATTTGAATAGAATGTGACTGCAGAGCATTATTCAATTCCAATTAGTTAGAAAATTAAAACAATCTTATATCGTAAATTTACGATATTACTCTTCCTCGGACTATTGGTTACGATTTGTGCGTATTCTATGCCCAACCCTCAAAAGTACACTCATAGATGTCGCTGTAAACAGTGGGTACAATATAAAGTACTCAATATATGAAAGCCTGTACCGAAGTAACTTACATTTATCGTATACCGAAAATATAAAATACTGGTTTAGTACAAAAAGAATAGTGGCAAGTCTTTCATGGGGCAGAACTCTTACTTAGCATTTAAAAATCAACAAATTGCATTTATTTGAGATTGAACAAAAGGCTTGTTATCAAAAGCAAAGAACTATACATTTTGAATTAGTAACTTATAAAATTATGTAAAAAGCAGTCTCGATAGAGGTTATATACATATGTTATCATAAATGACTTCCCACGATAACTTCTGACAATGTGTGATATCAAATCACACAGTCAACTTGTGGAGTTTAATTTATATGAACGATTCTGATGATTATGTTCTATCTCGGCCTTGGAGAATAAGTCTTTAGTTTACCATTGTTGCACTAAGTTTCCTTTTACCTAATTTAACATTACAAAAAAAGCTTTTATTATTCAATCAGACCGAAGTCGAGGTCTCCTTTGTAACATCTCAAAATATATTTTTGTTTTTATGCGGATGCTCTAAGTTTAGCACTTTTAAATTTATCATACATATGTAGATGGAGAGAAATAGATCAATAGTGGTACTTTGTTACACAGAAGACCTCAGTCTCAGCGTTGCCCAAACTATACGTTTCAAAGGGCAATCCAATTACCCGAAGAACCTATTATTGGGGATGTGAATTCTAGCAAGGTTTCGACGAATGGCCGACCGGTTGCTTCCCCTAGAAAAGTTTCTTTTCAAGCTACATATGTGGACCATACTGTTATTTATTAACGGCTTCAGCAATTAGAGACTTTCTGAATCAATAAGAGCCGTATCTATTATTGTCATAAATTCCTTAATTCTTGGTTATAATTTTTATTTCTTGATTTTCCATTTCGTTTTGTAAACATTTCGTTTAGTTCAAAGTATATTATTATTAGGAAATTAGAGCTTTTTGAATCCGATATGAGAATTTAAGTGTTTTATGTATCCGATTTTTTGTTTAACATATTTAAAAATATTTTGAACTTATGCTATTTATCTCTTATATAAATTCAGCCGCCCTTGTATACCTCATAAGGTCATTTCTTATTTGTCTATTAACCACGCCTCTTTTTTGTAACAATAAACACTCATCTGCTGACCACTCCACAACTCCTGGTCCATCTTCGTTATATCAAGAGTATAAGCTCAACACAAACTATAAATTGCTTAACTGCATCCAAAGTACCATTAAGACTATCTTTGTTCTGAAAGAGTGTGAGAGCGATGGCGAAAAAATCGCGCATTAGCATCTTAACGGGCAATTTAATGCGCTGACAGCGGCAAAGCCCACCAAATTAGCAGCAAATAAAACAAAAGCACAACAAAAACGCGTTTATTTATATACTAAACAAAGTGTAAATACTCACACCAATTGAACCTATACACACATACTCTCAAATAGAAGGAAATGTCCACAAGGAAGAAGAATCAACTCCTCAACGTCACACCTTCGGGAACAATAGACTCGAGTGAAATCTGCGAAATGACTGCAAAAGTTTATCTTCTTTCGGTGCTCCTCCTCTCCACATTCCTTTGCTTCGTCTTACTGTAGTATTCGCATTTACATTAGCAGCAGAGCCTTGAGAGTGTCATTCTTTTGTAATTTAGCGCGCTCTTGGGCGGCTTTCATAACTTTGAATGTCCTTACTGTGCAATGCGACATAACGTAGTGGGAATTGCTGCTGGCATTGCATTGCTTTGGTGTTTTTGTTTTACTTTTGTTGTGGTGTCTTAACTTTTAGTTACATTTCACGTTGCTTCTTCCTTTGGGTGAGGAGGAGATGAAGACTCATCATTTACTTATTAGACTATTATGAAACTGTTCCTTTAGAGTACTGCTTTATTTTTATTTAGATTTTGCTTTTATTTTATTAATACTTATTTTTGTTGAAAGAACCTATTTAATTTTGGAAGATGATTTTATATATCCGAGGTAAGATTTTTGACAGTTAAGCACTAAACCCTATATCTAGAATAACTATTTCAAATGTCATGAAAAATGAGAGCCTTATAGTGTTAGTGAATATTTGATCTTGGAGAGACTAGCATGATATAATCCGGTATTATTTGGTTTAAGCTATAAAAAACGTCCTAGAGAACTAGGAATCAGTTTATTAAGATTATCTTGAATCCAGTTTTCTCGTTATCTTTCTTAGAATTATTCAAATGCTTATCCGACTGTTTGTTAAGTTACTTTTCAGAATGGCGAACGGTTTGACTGATTTGAGATATATTGATACTTCAAAGCAGAAACTTATATCAAAATCTGCTTCTTGATCACCGGGATAAAATAATGGGGTTCTTTTTGAACTCTAAAATTTTGTTGTTATCCAACCAATTATGAAATATTTCATTTCAAGAATACGTAGACCCGACTCTTAGTCCCACATATATATGTTTGTATGTCCGTTAGTTAAAAAAATAGTTAAGGTCTCCAAAGGGATACCATCTTCCTTTCAGAGTAAAGATTTGAGATCTGCTCTCTTGTCACAAAATTGTAAATATTAGGTTAACAAATATCTCCCTTCTGCTTTTTTTCAAAATCCTTTATAAAAAGTGTTACAGTGATCGGATTTAGGTCAAATATGCGCCGTTTCGTTCGTTAATCTGTTTCCATCTAGACGGCAACTTCATAATATCCTACTCGTAGAAGCCCCTCTCCTTATTTGCGAAGAACTCGGAGAGCCACTTTTCACAAGCCTCTTTTGAGTTCAACTTTACACCAGTAGGGGCGTTCGCCATGGACAGGAACAGTTGGTAATCACTTGGCGCTATATCCGGGCTATATAGTGGATGCGATAAAACCTCCCACTCGAGCTCCCGTAGCTTCTGACGAGTCATCAACGAAGTGTGTGGTCTGGCGTTGTCCTGGTGGAATACTACACCCTTCCTGTTGGTCAATTCTGGATGCTTCTGGTCGATCGCCTGCTTCAAGCGGTCCAGTTGTTCACAGTAGACGGTAGAATTAAACGTCGGGCCATATGGATTCCCTTTCAACCCCACCAAACACTCAGCAAAACCTTCCTGGCCGTCAATCCCGGCTTGGCCACTGTTTGGGACGATTCACCGGCCATCGACCACGACCATTTACCGTTTCAGCAGCATATCGCAGGCGTTGATTCGGTCGAGAAGGTTTTTTTTGCGTCAAATCTTGCGGCACCCAAATATCAAGCTTATTTCTGCAGATGGTTTAAAATGGGTTGGTGACTAATTCCCATCTCCTGGGCGATGTCACGAGATACCACATGCCGGTCTAACTCGAAAAAAGTCAGAAGGGCGATATTTGCCAACCTAATATGTAAGCAAGAACTATGTTATCCAGGATTTCTCTTTGATTTACCCGAGTTGTATGTTCGATTCAACACTCTTCAAATTCATATTCAGCGTAAATCAGTTAGATTCGTTCCCCAAAACTCCAACGTTGTTATATTTATCACTGTTTTTATTGTTGTTGTTTGTTGGTCACCAATGTAACCAAGTCTGCTGCTGACAGCGGCAAATTAAAACGTTGTACACGATTTGGTCGAAGCGTAAGTGTCAGCACACAGACAACGGACAGAGCAACAACGACCGTTGAAGAGACCGAAGAGATTGAATTGCTGCTCGGCCACTGTCAACGCCAATTTTCGTCCCGCTGAGTGTTCGGTGTCAACATTTAATGACCAATTTCGCCACAACGGCGATGCGTACAGCCGGTTGCAACGAGTCGGGAGGGATACCACCGGTTTGATGAGTCAAATAGAGAGGGTGGGGATGTTACTCAACGAATATCTGAGCTTTGCATATGTGGTTGAGTGTTTTAGTTTGCAGTGCTGAATAACATTTGGGTGGCCAATTTTTCATTCTATTAAAGTGTGTGTGTTAGTGAACAAGAAATGGAGGAAGGCTTCTGCGTTCTTCTGTCATGTTGCCACATTTTGCTTGCTGCTGCACGCACAATTTTTGATGTGGCATCATAAATCTTAACGGTCTCATAGCAAA
Source organism: Zeugodacus tau (assembly GCA_031772095.1). Lineage (NCBI taxonomy): Eukaryota > Metazoa > Arthropoda > Insecta > Diptera > Tephritidae > Zeugodacus > Zeugodacus tau. Next base: position 39,940,772 of record CM062650.1, read on the forward strand.
TCAGATAAAACAGATAACAAACTTTAGCTCTGTACGAATACGCAACCAACAACAACAATAGATCATGTAATGAGCAGACAGCGGCGAAAAATAAACAACAAAAATGTCGCGATTTGTTGCAAATACAATTTGAATAATTTGCTTTTTTAATGGTTGTCGACTTTAGCGACGCGCCGCGAATCCCTGTAAGACTAACGTTGACTATGGCTGAGTGGGTGTGGCAACACAAACACAGGGAGGTTGTTGGCTTCGCTTGCAAAACTCTTTGTTGCTTGCGGTTTTGCCATTTTGTTATTGCTTCATTATTGCTAATGTTGCGGTTGTTGTTGTTGTTGTTGTTGTCACTGACATAGCTGTTTGCTTCAATTAACTTTTAAGTACACCATGGCATAGATAAACGCCGTGTGGCAAATACAAATACAAATACACAAACAAACAAGGATATTCACAAGGCTTGACAAAATGCAAAATTCAAACAAAAGTCGAGGCCTCGAAAGGCTTCCTCCAACCACTTGGCACTTTTCGGCTGCAGTGCGTAACAAGCATGCCACGCTATTGTTGTTGTGGCAAGAATAATTTGCAGTAATTTATCATGTCACCCTGGCAGCAGCACAACGCTCGATATCCGTTGGCAGAGTCTGTGGCAGCCACTTGCGTTTAATTTTTGTCAATTTCATTTTGCAAAGCGTGTAATAACAATAGCAACAACAATAGCAACAACAACAATGAGATCAAGTGTGCGAGCATAAGCAGGCAATATGCAAACAATCAAGCGGATAACCGCCGCCAACCGTGTGGCTTCCGTTTCCTGAGGCAAAGCCACGTAAATAACAATGCAGCATCAGCCGGCCGCGCCCAGTTGCAACATGTTGTGGCACTTTGCATACTTTTCAGCGTGACCACGTCAGGCGCATGGATTTTTGCATATAAGCCACACACATACACACACACACCCGTTCACGCTCGATTGCCGCTATAAATCGTCCTTCATTTATCATATTTAATGAAAATCGCCAGCGCGTTGCCAATCGCCACCACCACCACCATCGCTACACTGTGGCAGAATGCAACACTGACAAAATGAATGTTTTTGTTTTTGCTTTTGCTGTGTTTTGTACAAGTGCATATTGCCACACACTTTGCTTTGCGCTGCTTAGCAATTTTCATCATCAATCGTTCCACAGTTCAACTCACTCGCGCTCAATTTGATCAGTGCGGCTTTGTCACAGCTGTCACGTGCGTAATTAAATTGACGCATTAAAATGATTTCATTCAAAACTCCGCTCAACATTCTACGTACAATGCGCACATAAACGGTATCTGGGGGATTAAGTGCACCAAGGCTACGGCCGGACAAGTGTGGCACCCAATTTTCAGTGATTTTTCACACCACTCAGGGACGTGGAATGAGTGTATTGCATTTAATGTTACATTGGCAATGTCATTAATCAAGCGGTGCATTGAGCTGGGATTTCGTGGCATTTGTGGATTTGGATTTCGTGGCATTTTTATTCGAGTGTTCCAGGCATAGCTTCTTCTTATAGCAGTCGAAATCCAACATATGGAGCTGCAAGCTGCCATTTCCATTAACTTTTCATTCATTAACTGGAAGTACTAAGTGGATTAAGTTAAGATTAGATAGTTTTTAGTTTATGATGAGTTCCACATGAAATGTACACAAGTATATACAGTATATGTCCAATAGATTGAATTTCGGGCGGAATCGAATATTACATAATCTTACCAATTATAAGACTGTTAGGAATGTGAAATACTGTTGAACTTCCATAACTCGAACTTCAATAACTCGAAGTTCTCCATAACTTGAAGTCTTGAATTGGCAATAGAAGTCGAATTTCATACAAATTACCTTTCGTAACTCTGAAGTGTCTCTAACTCGAAGTTTTTTGTAGATTATGGGGATTCGAATTAGGGAAGTTCAACTTTATATCGTTATAATCAAACAGGGAGAGTAAATTGCATCAACTTTTTCCACCAACGGCTCAAAAACATTGGAATTGTCTCTAATTTGTATCCGACTATGGACAGTAAAATAGACCAAAAATATTAGGGCAATGTTTTCGGTTACTGCTTTTGCATCAGTTTTCCGAATAACTAACCTTTTGCTATGAAGATATATTTTCTAAAGAAATATGCAGTTTTAAGCCAACAATGGCTCAATGTATATTTAGTTGGAAGGATGGAGGAAGATTAAATCGATTTTATTTAACTTTTGTAAAAAATTTACTCCTCATTTAATATAGCTTTCTTAACTAACTTTATTACGATATTCAGTATCTGGCCATATATACGGATATATACGGATTAAAAGTAACTTGAGTAAAGATGACTAGTGAAAGGTTGTAGTATCTCAGAAGAACCTTTGTGTTATCCATGAGTTATCAACTGTGAAGTCATTCTATACGACTAAGAATGATGCTATATGTGACAAACAAAAGTGTGGTTGAAGTTTATTTAGGCACATTTTCTAAATTTTTTATAAACAAAGAACTACATAAGAGAAATAATCTCAGAAAGAAATGTCTTCAAAAAATTACTGACGAGATGGACGCCAAATCCTTTTCTGGTCCTTTATTAAATAGGTGCGAAAATACTTTTGCTAGGAAATATACTTTTTATTACTTTGAGGAGGAGGAGATCAACTCGGGTTAAAATTCCTTGGTTAAACATTTTTAACAGCTTCCGAGAAACAAACGAGAAATATAGCCAGAGTTGCCTGCCAAGTAGCTGTTATCCTCAAATTATATTATAAATTTTTGGAACTGGATGGCAATGCACCGAGATGTATTACTTCTGCCTTGTTTTAACTATAATTAAATTATTAAATCAAGAAATAACAACAAAGCTCTTCAATTCAATTTGTTCTGTTCAAAATAATAATGGGACTGTACTACATTTCTACAGTATTAGTTATTTTCTTACACTTTAAATTTAATCAAAGATTGACATTCCGACAAGCTAGTACTGTCAAGATCTACTGAATGTGTTTTCATGACCATAGTGATATATTTGTAGTGCATGGTAATTCTTACTATTACTTTGTTTTTATACGATTCAATTGAAATATGCCTTTTTATACTCTCGCAACAAAGTTGTTAGAGAGTGTTATAGTTTTGTTCACATAACGGTTATTTGTAACACACAAAATATATATAATATATAATATATACCAAAGTGATCAGGGTGAAGAGTGGAGTTCAAATCCGAATATCTGTCTGTCCGTCCGTCCGTCCGTCTGTGCAAGCTGTAACTTGAGTAAAAATTAAGATATCTTGATGAAACTTGGCACACTTATTTCTTGGCACCATAGGAAGGTTGCTTTCTAAAATGAGCAAATTCGGACCACTGCCACGCCCACAAAATGGCGAAAACCGAAAACACATAAAGTGCCATAACTCAGCCATAAATAAAGCTATGGAAATAAAATTTGATATGAAGGATCGCACTATGAAGGGGAGATGGGCGTGGCTCCGCCCCCAAATAGGTTTTTTGTACATATCTCGGAAACCAATAGAGCTATATAAACCAAACTTCTGCAGTCGTTTTTTTAGCCACTTCTTAATACAGTCCAAAAATGAAATAAATCGGATAATAACCACGCCCACCTCCCATACAAAAGTTAGGTTGAAAATTACTAAAAGTGGGTTAACTCACTAACGAAAAACGTCAGAAACACTAAATTTCACATAAGAAATGTCAGATGGAAACTGCACTCAGATTTTTTTACAAAATGGAAAATGGGCGTGGCGTGATATGTTGTGAAAATAGGCCAAATCGCTTCACAACCACGCCTACTTCCTATATACCAGAACTTTGAAGACGATCGTTTGCTTTGCAATGTATAAAGTAAGCACTAGTAAAGATATCGGTGCAGAACTTTGCACAAATACTACATTTATAGTGTGGCAGCCCCATTCTAAAAATTGCCGAAATCGGACCATAGGTTTTTAAGGCCCCATATATCGAACACGAGGACCTCGGTGCTTCTAACCTAATATTATGGTTTCCAACTTTCAATGGACTTTATACAATATATATGACGAATATGTGGGTCAAATTGTGTATTATATAATATAAATAAAGTTAAATAAATAAATTGCGAGAGTATAAAATGTTCGGTTACACCCGAACTTAGCCCTTCCTTACTTGTTTACTTCAATATTTTCCGTTCGCTAATGACATGTATTATATAAGGTTTCCAAAATTGGTCCACTTCATATAAAGCTGAAATTGGGGTTCCAGACATATATTCTCAATTCCTTGAAACTTTTAAAAATCGGAAAAACTTCTTGTTCTAAACATATACTTTATATTATTTCAATTATTTTATTCGAATTTTGATTAATACACGGCGAGTATAGGAGCTTGGTGTATAGAATACTAATTCACAAGAAACAGATCTTAAAATGATTACACAGCCAAAGTGTTATGACCTAGGAATCTTACTATGTGCTTTACTGCCGCTAAATCTGAATCTGAGGCCCATTTAACCCCATTTGAGATAACCCCAGAAAACCAATACAGTGGACAATGATTAAAACTCATTGGATTCGCTTGAAAGTCGTTATTCGGGTGTTTTCGGGGTCGCTAAATACGAATCTGGTGTCGGGTTTTCAAAATTCAAAATACAGGATTCAATATGACTGGGTTTCTTTGAAAAATTAACCGGAATCGTTTGAATCTCATATCTCGGGGGTTTTCGGGGTCGCATGTGGGAATTTTTTCAAATTTGTTTCGCTATTGTTTTAAATTAGTATAACATATGCTTGAGAATAGTTTTTGAAATTAAAAAAAAGTGGATACGAGGAAGTCTATGACCCTATTACAATTTATTGATTTTACTCATTGAAGGTTATACGAGTACATGTCAAAAATCAATTATTCTACATCTGGTAATGTACTTGTCTTCTTCAGTATTATTCTTCAGTATTTATGAATAGTCAGACACGTGTATTTTAACATTATAAATGGCAATCGTAAGGAGCTTCTTACTACAATTAGACTGCGTTTATAAATTCAACCTGGTCCGGAAATCCCTCCCCCTTTCTTTTACCAAACTAAATTATTTTGTGATTAGAGTAGGGTTGAATTAGAGAATAAACTAGATGAAAATAAATTCTTAATTTTTGTCAAAAAATATATTATGCTTAAAGTCATTGATTTATTAAACTGCTCGTGTAATTTGTTAAAGCTAAAACTATTATCCATGAGTATTTCCGTTGTAGAATTGCACACATATGTGTACATACATATATAAAGGTATATACGAGCATCCATTTTATATATTATATAAGCAACATTATTTCTCCAAATGTATTAAAATGTCACATTTTCCACAACAACACCAACACGACTACAACAACTTCACATTGAAGGCAATAAATTCACATATCCTTGCTAATAAATTAGAGTATCAAAGGATAAGTTCACATGGGTATTTAACTCAACACAACAACAATGTGAGTAGAGAACAACAACAACAACACTACGCATAGCATCAAAAGTTAAGTGAGTCAAAGGTGAACCCAAAGGGAGAGCAAGGTGAATAAATGCACATTAACCTGAGAAAATAATATCCAAGGCTACACATATAGCAAAGGATATGGAAACGAAACTTTGACATGCGCTCATGCCCCGGGGACCACCGACGAACAGAGAAGTCAACGTGCGTGCGAATTAACAGTAAGGTAATATATCCGAAATGAAGGCGGCACGCAATTTACTTTTACTATGATGTGGTTACCCATTAAAAAGGTAAAACTCAAAGAGCAAGGATATGCCAAATATTCAACTCGAATTCCATGAAATTAACTTTAATCAACAATTTTTGTGCACAAAAATTTAAGAACAAAGCTTTTCGGAAATTATTAAAAGCTGGAATAGGATAGACGAAAGGGTAGCGGTATGCATGAGGGCTTGTAGCCTGAGGCACTGGCGACCTCAGAGCGGTCACATAGTTTGCTGAATTGTTTTTGTGCCATTTGTTGGGATTAACGCCGGAGATTGGAAGCCCATCAAACGCTCAAACAATCACCACAACAACAGCAAGAAATACTCGTACAAATGAAGATGTTATATGTTGGCATTAGTGATTGTAATGAAAGAGGTGGCCGAATGCTCAGCTGCTGCTGCTGCTGATGATGACTATGATGATGACCACGATAAGCGCCGCGCAAATAGAAATGAATGTCACTGGGTGTAATCAAAATAAATGTGTTGTTATTGTTGTCGCACCAAAGTGAACGTAGAAAAAAATGTGAAGACAATTGCAAAAAATTACCGTTGTAAGAACATGATGAAAAATAAATCAACATGCATGACAACAGCGCGATTAAGCATGATTCCCTATAGTTGTTGTTGTTGTTTTTGTTATTGTATATGTGTTCTTATCCTTCGGCCGACGGCTAACAAATTTGCTGAAATTTACTAGCGTGTGGCGAACCAGACAGCACTGATAGTGTCACATGTGGCTAAGCTCCTAAGCCCTTGAGCATTTATTTTTATTAACTTGCTAGTCGCCAATCTACAAGGACCTAACAGCATATCAAATGGATAAATTGCTAGGATTTGTGAGGAATGAATTTTATGTGATATATGAGATATGAGGAGATAATAATGGGAATCGAGGACTTTTTTTGCAGAACAATAAGCTCACTCATTTCTTAATATTTGTCAACTTTTGAAGTTTGATAGACTATTCCATTCCGTCTATTTTCACGACCACCTAACAACAATGCGACACTCTTCAACTCTTACACGTAATTAGGGGAACTACTGTACTGAATTTATCAAATTTAGGACCAACCCGCATTATAATCTGGCCATGATTCCATGAAGATATCACACAAATTGAGCACCAAATTCTATATAAAGTCAGCCGTAGGCATAGAGACCCTCATATTTGGTACTGGGGGACTTGAAAACTTTTAGTCCGATTTCGACCGTTTTCATATGCGATATTGAAGGTATTTCGAATTTCCGATATTATTCCCAAAATTTTATAATATTCAGTTCCGCCGAAACTTAATCATCCTTACCTTTTCCTTCTAAAAAACTGCTAAAACCCAAAAAAAAATTTAATTTTAATTTCTTACTTATCTCATATAAATTATCCTTACTAACTGTTATCATAAATTCATTTACCACACGAATATATTTTACACAAAAAACAAGCAAATCGTTTTACACAAGAAAATACATATGTAGATATCAAAAAACAAATGGTCAGCTTTAGTATAGTATAACGTATGGGGGTTGGGGTAGCATAAAATAGCCATAAAGAGTCCTTAAAGATTAATTAATCTTCTGCACATGTTACTACAACCGCCCTCTCTCCCCATGTTCACTCTGAAATGCCTAGCTGGTTAACTGTCTACCACTTTACCGACGCCTTCATTACCCTAATCATGCATAGTGACCATTAGACTTGGCAGTGAGCGGGAAAAAATAAGCAGGGTTGCCATGATTCAATCTCGGTCGTGGGAAGAAAATCGTTGAATATTCTTGCTTTGAAAAATAATGCAAAAATCTAAGTAGCGGATAGCATATATTGGTTGGCGCCTTTTTGTCTTTTGAATTTTGAATATTACGTTTAACAGATATAGATGTGTAAACATGGAGTTAACTAACGCCGAAATTCGCGCAATTTTAAAGATTTCCTTCGATGAAGGCAAATCCGCTAGAGAAGCGTTCCGTGAGATTAATTTTGTTTTGGGAGATGGTACTCTATCATTTTTAACTGCGGAGAAATGGTTTCGACGACTCAGAGTGGGTCAAAATGACACCATTGATAAGCCTGCCGCCGGAAGACCTGTGACGACGAATACCGATCCAATCATGGAAAACATCGAGTTTAACCGGCATGTGTCATCTCGTGACATCGCCGAGGAGATGGGAGTTAGTCACCAAACCATTTTAAACCATCTGCAGAAGGCTGGATACACAAAAATAGCTTGATGTTTGGGTGCCGTATGATTTGGCGCATAAAAGCCGGGATTGACGGAAGGTTTTGTTGTGTGTTCCACCAGGACAACTCCAGACTACACACTTCGTTGATGACTCGTCAGAAGCTAGGGAGCTCGGAGAGGAGTTTTATCGCATTCATCATATAAGCCGGACATAGCGCCAAGTGATTACCACCAGTTCGTGTCCATGGCGAACGCCCTTGGTGGTGTAAAGTTGAAATCAAAGGAGGCTTGTGAAAAGTGGCTGTCCGAGTTCTTCGCAAATAAGGAGGGAGGCTTCTACGAGGGGGGTATTATGAAGTTGCCGTCTAGATAGAAACTGATTATCGACCATATTTGATTATCGCATATTTGAATTAAATCCGATCCCTATAAAAATTTTTTAAAGCATTGAATAAAAAGCAAAAAAGCGGAAGGGAGATATTTGCCAACCAATATTTACTCAAAAGCATACTATTTTGATGGTGATAATAAAGACCATTTTTAAAAAGGAATCATAAACAAAATAAAAGACTTCCAACGATAAAAGCTTTAACTTTTATTCACCATACCTTTTTGGAGACTTTCGAGTTCGAGGATCGAATAATTCATATGATATTGACCAGAAGCCGATATATCATCAAAGAAGAGAATTCAAGGAATATTTTGATCAATATTGTGTTTGTTTTTGATATATAAATATAGTTGGATGACCCTATATTATTAAACTTTTGAAAATTTCACAAAAGTTTATAGAGTAGAAAATAAAGTGTATGGTTCCTTGAAAATGTAAAGGTTGATTATGAATGACATAAAAATAAACTTATCTGGAAGAATCGTGGAAAGTCATCTACCATCTTCCGATAAACTTTTCTGGATCTATATGATTTCTTTGAAAAACCTCTTATTTCATCGAATTATTTGGCAACCCTGCTCTAGCTAAAATATTTACATACTACATTACCAAGTTACGTAAGCTTTTCGACGCTCAGCTAATGACACAAAACGACAAAGCCTATCCTTATATAAATATGTATGTGTGTATATGCAACAGGGTTAATTTATCTCTTAACACGTTTAAACACCCGTGCGAGCTATTCTCTCCTTCCATTGTTGTTGGGTTCTACGAGAGTACAGGTTCTGTGTGTGTGCGTTGTGGCAGAAGGTTTGCTTAACTGACCGCTCGGACGGCTGGTCAACTGTGCGGCTAGCGGTTTTTGGGCTTATCTCCAGCTCGCCTCTGCGCACGGTTTCGCGAACGAGGGGGCCACTTTGAAGAAATAATTAATGACCATGTTTTTGCCACTGTTGCCCATTGTGGCAACAGCCGCTGCTGGACAAGCGAGTGCGCGTGGACGCGCCAACTTGAACACATACGAATTTCATAACTGCGTGTAACTGCCCAGCATGTGTGTGTATGTGGTTGGCAGGACGAAGAGCCAACGTTATCCTTTCGACTGCCACATGCAGCGCCAAAGTAGGCATTTAATTGTGGTCCGAAGAGTGCGAGTGTGTGTGCTCGTGTGCGTTGTTCAGGGAGTTGGGCCATTAAAAATCGTTTATTTCGATTTGATTTAATCCAAAATAGATTGCTGGCGATTTGCTGCGACCGCTGCAATACGCATCGTTAACTACAAAAACAACATTTCAGTGTATGTATGTTCAGTATTGGACGATGGAGTGCACGCTGTGGTATTATTGGCATAAGAGTTGCCAATTTATGCCAGTCAATTTGCATGCGACGACAACAGACTTCCAGCTGCGTGGCATGAACTCGCTTCTACTATATATAAAAGGGTGATTTTTTAAGAGCTTGATAACTTTTTTAAAAAAAAAAACGCATAAAATTTGCAAAATCTCATCGGTTCTTTATTTGAAACGTTAGATTGGTTCATGACATTTACTTTTTGAAGATAATTTCATTTAAATGTTGACCGCGGCTGCGTCTTAGGTGGTCCATTCGGAAAGTCCAATTTTTGGCAACTTTTTCGAGCATTTCGGCCGGAATAGCCCGAATTTCTTCGGAAATGTTGTCTTCCAAAGCTGGAATAGTTGCTGGCTTATTTCTGTAGACTTTAGACTTGACGTAGCTCCACAAAAAATAGTCTAAAGGCGTTAAATCGCATGATCTTGGTGGCCAACTTACGGGTCCATTTCTTGAGATGAATTGTTCTCCGAAGTTTTCCCTCAAAATGGCCATAGAATCGCGAGCTGTGTGGCATGTAGCGCCATCTTGTTGAAACCACATGTCAACCAAGTTCAGTTCTTCCATTTTTGGCAACAAAAAGTTTGTTAGCATCGAACGATAGCGATCGCCATTCACCGTAACGTTGCGTCCAACAGCATCTTTGAAAAAATACGGTCCAATGATTCCACCAGCGTACAAACCACACCAAACAGTGCATTTTTCGGGATGCATGGGCAGTTCTTGAACGGCTTCTGGTTGCTCTTCACCCCAAATGCGGCAATTTTGCTTATTTACGTAGCCATTCAACCAGAAATGAGCCTCATCGCTGAACAAAATTTGTCGATAAAAAAGCGGATTTTCTGCCAACTTTTCTAGGGCCCATTCACTGAAAATTCGACGTTGTGGCAGATCGTTCGGCTTCAGTTCTTGCACGAGCTGTATTTTATACGGTTTTACACCAAGATCTTTGCGTAAAATCTTCCATGTGGTCGAATAACACAAACCCAATTGCTGCGAACGGCGACGAATCGACATTTCACGGTCTTCAGCCACACTCTCAGAAACAGACGCAATATTCTCTTCTGTACGCACTGTACGCATTCGTGTGGTTGGTTTAATGTCCAATAAAGTAAACTGAGTGCGAAACTTGGTCACAATCGCATTAATTGTTTGCTCACTTGGTCGATTATGTAGACCATAAATCGGACGTAAAGCGCGAAACACATTTCGAACCGAACACTGATTTTGGTAATAAAATTCAATGATTTGCAAGCGTTGCTCGTTAGTAAGTCTATTCATGATGAAATGTCAAAGCATACTGAGCATCTTTCTCTTTGACACCATGTCTGAAATCCCACGTGGTCTGTCAAATACTAATGCATGAAAATCCTAACCTCAAAAAAATCACCCGTTACATACATATAGATTGCATGGTTCCAATATGGACTCATTGATAAAATGCAACAGCAACCAATATTTCGCTATCCTTGCCAGGATAATATGCAGCAATAAACAAAAAACGTTTATAAATTCTGCTTAATCCTTAATTTCCCATTACGGTTCGGCATTCGCTGTCTATCGCAGGCCATATTCCACTCGGTTGCAAGAAGCAATATTTAGATTTGACCATTTTCGTTGCCGCTGTAGTTACCGAGTTGCCGACTAGCCTGCATAACACAAAAATGCAAATCGAAATCTCGCCCAACTCTCCCAAAAACTATGCGCTGAATAGCGCGCAGTGTCCTGTCGCACGCAATAAATACGCACAATGGGGGATAGTTGCGATAAATCGACACTTGTAAAACGGCAGAGAGGCGGTGCAGATCCCCTCAACAGCACAATCCACCAGTTCAATGCATTTTGTTGGCAAGCCATGCAATTTTTGCCCGCTCTCTTTTCGTCTCTCCACAGCGGCCGGGCCCCACTGCCTGCGTTGCCACAAAATGGCAATTAAACTAATCGCGCGCCGGGATTAAAGTGCGATTTTGTGGTGGCTTGCAATGTGGCGTTGGTGATTTTCATTTGCGATTTGTTTACAATTTACGAGCGCTCGAGGGGTCTAGCGTATTATGAGCACCAAGTGCGTTTGTGTGTATATATATATATGCGATTTTTGCAAGCGCACTACTAGTCTCAGCCTATTTCGAACTGCATACGAAGTGCAATCGCGACAAGAGAGGGAGGGGTCTGTTGCCATGTTTACTCTGTGGCAAATTAGGTATTTGTATTTACCAACATAGTTTAGTTTTAATGTGCGACTTTTCACACTTGCTCAGGCGGCTGGCGGTCAGGATAAAATCACATTAAAATAGTTCACTGTTTACTATAGACTCGTATGGAGGGAGTGTCTCAGAGGCGGTTCAAGTTAAATGGGCGATTTTCATTACAAAATTACATTATGATTTATATTAGGTGTGCTGGAATTTGCAAAAATTAATATGTATTTATTACTTGCTAACTGTATTCATTGGAAATCGATTATTTAAAGGAAGTTGAGTTGAATCGGTTGCTCCGAGGATCTCATATCCGGACATACTACAGATTATTCAATAAAAGAAATGATAAAAAGTTGTATTTCTGTGCATTTCGACAACCTAGTTCGACAGCCTGAATTGCCCAATATGGCAGAATTCTCTAGAAATCTTACCTGTTATCGTTTTTATGAACCTACATATATCTTCTTCTTCATTGGTACTACAACCGTGGGTCCCTCTATTTTTTCTGAAGTTACGCTGTACATTACAAGTGCTCCCAGGTCCCTTATGCCTTAATCGTTTCATTGGATGCGTAGGCGCTCTTGCTTTCGGTATGCACCCAAGAGTTTCGAATCGAAGGATCTATCTACTGGAGCATCGTCATCCATACGTAAGACATGGGCTAACCAGCGCATTCGTTGAATTTTTATGGGCTTTACTATATCCGTGTTACCGTAGAGCTCATACAGTTTATGGTTTCATCTTCTTCGGTACTCCTTGTTCACTCGAATGTCTCCAAAGATCTTATGGAGAATAGTTCTCTCGAATGATCTAAGTACCTTCTCATCTCGAACCTTATGAACCTATGTACTGCTTAGTATTCTGTGTGGCTGACACTTTGTCCACATCTTCCAGGATCTCAGACAAATCTGCATAGCAATATTTCCAGATCTAAATTTGTTCTAATTATTGATATGCAGTTGGTTTCTAATCAGCATTCATTGTTAGCCAACATATGTATAATAAAAACTCTATTTCGATAGAATTTGAATTGTTAGAAGCCGGAGTGGCTCTTTATATATTAAGGTTCTGAAGGAGAAGATGGAGACGGTGCCCTTTATAGGAATATTATCAAGGTCATACAGTCGAGGGGAAATGTTACTTTGAAGTTTTAGATTATTTGTGGAAGGGGAGGATACCTTTCCCAAGCACGGATTTGATCAATATAGTATTTTCTATTGTACATGTTAATACGAAAATTGATTACAAATATTTCGGACGCTTTGATTCCTGCAAATCGCGCGAGTATGTTTATCTACGCCCGAATTTTGTATTTTCTTAAAATTTTTATTTCATCCGCTTTGGATCGCCACACAATGTTATGAATGAGGTTAGACAGTCTGAACATAGTCTGTTGGAGGTGAATACTATTCCAAACATAGGGATTTTTTTTACAAAAGGACTACACCCAAAACGAAAAATTGTTACATGCAATTTTTTCGGCCCAAAGTATTACTCACTCTAATAAGCCCCTGTGCTGTGTGATTATATTTAGTGATAGAACAAACTAGACACATTTGTTTGCTAAAATACATTAATTACATACATGCTCATTAAAGGGTACATACATACATGTATGTATTTATATGGGCAATGTAGAGAACAATTAGGATAATTAGGAACGCTTGACTGAAATGTAAATGTTTTGTGTTCGTGGCCAATTTTTGTGGTCATACAGAATACTACAAAACAGTTTTGTTCAGCACAAAAAAAATTGATTTAATAAAAACTAAAATAAATGTTATTCTTTCGCGGCTTTAACCATTTCACAAATGTTTAGGCACACATTTGATGACATAACTCAACACCTTGGGTAAGGAAAAAATAAAAAAAAATCTAAAATACCGCATAAAGATAAAATATGCTGTGTTGGCGGTAAATACTTCGCAGTAAAAACAAGTAATCTCTGCCGCCACAAATGATTAATCATGTGTGATGTAACAGAACGGTGCATAATAACACCCACACACACGTACAACCACTCGCAGAAAGGTGCAATCAACGCTTGAAGGAAGCGCCGTCACACATGTCCGCTTAAATTCACGCCACTGCGCGTTAACTACAACAGCAACAACACACACATAAGAGCTGTTGAATGCCATAAAAGAAATCTCGGAATGGCGAAAGGGGGGTGAGAAAGGTGCGCGGCAGTGCTTTTCATGTCATAAATAAAAACAACGGTGAAAGCTGGCAAAACTCGCTGCCAGAAGGACCCTTTCCTTCCTGTTTCTTCTTGCTGGAAGTTAAATGTGTTTGTTGGTGGGGGAGGTGTGGAAACACTTGCTGCTTTTGCTTGCAAATTTCCTTAACATGTTAATGTATGCACACATCTTGACATATGAACCGTTAACACATATGCATGTAAATACCTCTTCCCTCTTCATTCATATGCTGGCAGTCTGTTTAGGCCACATTAGCGTAAAATAATGCGCATAAATTGAGTTAGTTGTGGAAATTTATGAACTTTGGCAGCGCAATGACTTGGGCGCGGAGCAGCTCATGTCCTTATGTGTTGGAAGTAACCAGTTGGGCGTTAAATTGAAGGAAGGGGTTAAATATGATAATTTAAAACTGTGAAGGAAACATTGGTTTTTGATTGAAGCATATTTTCATTGAAATAAATCTTAATCCCTAGAAAAAATAATTTAGAAACAGTAATATTTTTATTAACGATACTTTTTTAAGAGATCTTCTTCAATTTCACAAAGTCCATTTCTTATCAAGTTTTATTGATTAAAAAAAATGTTTCTTTGCCGATTTCACCCATTTTCGCTACAAAGCTTCCTTATACCTAAGATTTAAATTCACTTAATTTTGATAAGATATCGCATATTAACCCATATATACGGTATAAAGTCGATCGGAAGTTTTAAAATCCATTTATCATGTATGTACCAGAGGATGTAATGACTCGATTTTACCTTTTTTGACACAGGAAAATATTTCCTCTTAATTTCTATAAAATATCTGAGAGATTTAAAGATATTTTCAGAAAAAAATCTCATCTTTTATATTTGGGGCCTTGAAAAGTTATAATCATATTTCGAAAATTTGTGGATGAGCGATTCTCATATTTCCTGTATTTGTATAATTTTTTTTTTTAATCTTCACTGGTCTTTGATTTATATATATGTACATTATAAAAAGAACCAATCAGAAGGTTTTCGAAAATGTATTATATGTGAAGTAAGCGTGGTTGTGAACCGACATTTCACCGATCTGAAAGACCAACCCTCTCATGGTGCCAAAGGACGTGTACTTAGTTTCACTGAGATATCTCAATTCCTACTCAAGTTATCGTTTTTATCGACGGACGGACAGACAGCCAAACGGATTTCAACATGCTGCTAGAGTATAAAAATGTAGTTCTCTGGAATTCACGTGTTTACATCATTATTTACCGATTTAGCAATGGGGTTATT
This sequence comes from Zeugodacus tau, assembly GCA_031772095.1. NCBI lineage: Eukaryota > Metazoa > Arthropoda > Insecta > Diptera > Tephritidae > Zeugodacus > Zeugodacus tau. The sequence goes on from CM062650.1 coordinate 39,956,100, forward strand.
ATTAGTTCTCAAACTTTAAACTTTGCCATTCCAAAACTTTAGGGAGGGCAACTCGATCTTGCAGATTCCCTAAAGTCTTTCCAAATTGGGATAGATTGTACGACGGAATTTCTTTATCAAAATCGGGCATCTTCTTTATCGGGAGATGACAAGTAGAGATTGTTTTATTAAAAAGAAACGAAGTATAGTATACAGTTTAATCTCGAAGACAGTATAGTGACGTCGAGATCATCTAGGAACCTGAATAGTGACCACTTTGGTTCTCATATGTTAAAAGTTAATTACATGGGTCTACTTATCTTTGAGGCTCTTTAATACTTGATTTAATTCCATTGATCATCATGATTTCAAAGATTTAGTGCTTTCAACGAAAAAGAAATGTTTTTATAATGGGGTTTTGATGTTGATACCTTTCGAGTATCCCAAAAAAGTATCAGTAAGCAACATAGTTTTCCGAATTTTTTTCTCAATTCTTAAATATTTCTTAAACAAAGAGTTCTCTACGACCAGCAAAGCCCATCAAATAAAAGAAAAAGTGAACTCTGAATAACTCAAATATATTCGCACTATCGTGTTCAATAATATTTTCGTCTCGCACGAACATCTCCAACACAACAAATATGCATAAATTGTTTATGGCAGATTAGCGCCATAGAAAGTGTTGAGTCGGCAGTGAAATTGGCAGCAAAAGTATTAGCAATCGAACGAGCTAACGAGCAGCAACCGCAAAAGCACAAGGATAAGCAACAATCTCGCTAACAAAAGGAAAAAAGGGTGCAGCGAAAAGAACGAAAGGACATAAGAATTGTTGCATGGAGGAGTGGAGAGTAAAAACTTGCAACATTTACATTTTCGCAATGCGCCAGCAATTCAAATTGTAGACAGACAGACACTTACAGAGGTATCATAAAAATTTTAAAATGCTTCGCGCCAAACTTTGCACAACTAAATGACAGACAATAAGTTTGATGAGAGAGAAGGGGGGTGTGTTCAAAAGTAAAGGGATTTCGCAGCAGTCAAATGCCAAAGAGCGCCACAAGCACATCGTAGCCAACTCACAAGCTACCGCCTGTCGCTCCGCGCGCATTAAGAGCTTTCGTGAATGAATGTAAGTTTTATTTAAATTATTGCTATGAATTTATCTCGGTGAAAGCGGGAGCTGGCAATGAGAAGTCAAATAGCGCGCGAACAATGCCAACGATTCAAATAATTCTGAAGGCAGGATAAGCGCCTAGGGATTGCGTATCAAGTGGCGGGGAGCTGCGTATTTGAAATGGCTTATGGGAAATCTGGGATTGAGAGGGTGGAGTGTGTGTGTGGATTTGAAGAAGGTAATTTTCGGCAATGTTTCGGTGTTCGACTGTAAAATGCTTTGCGTAAATATTTTGATTTGTTGGGGAATGTGTTTGAATGTCTGCCAAAGGCTTATTTTGTAGTTGAGAAGAAGGAGTATATATGTATATATAGCACATATGTGGTTTTCATAATTCCAGGCACGTCTTTGATTGCCTGCTGTTGCTGCGTGCCACTCGTTAGCATTTCCACAACCATTATTGCTGCTGTGGCATGTAGTTGATTTTATTTCGATTTCGAAAACAGCTTATTTCACACATCAAGACAACATCAAGACAACGTGCCTACACTATATACATAGCTCCATATGTGAGAGCGAGTGTGAGCTTGTGAAGCGTTACTTTATTGACAGGATTTGCTCCATTGACTTACATAACATGACGTGTGTTTAAATAATATTAAGTGCATATGTTCTCTTTAACGGGTATTGTGGTTATGTTCAGCCACATTAGCTGTGTAATCGTGCGGCAGTTGCGTTACGCTTTTGTGGGCCTTTAAAGCGACTAGCTGCCGCGTAAGCAATTTACGTTAGAAATCCTTTGCTTACTTACATGACTCTCAGTTGGATTTTAAATATTTTATTACTTTATTTCAAATTTATATTTATTTTTTTTTTAGATTTTTTTTTTATTTTTTTCCACTTTTGTTTCGTTTTGCTTCACATTTGTGCGAATTGTGTGAAATAATTGTATTTAGAGGCACATTACGTGCTCGGCTGGCTGAACAAAAGCATAAGCAAACGGTTTTGAAGCACAGTTATTTCCCTTTTTCACATCTTCGTGTTTTTCTGAGACCCGCTCAGAGTCCATGAGCTGGCAGCAAGTGGCCACAGCGTTTTTTTCGGCTTGTTGATTAATGTGTATGTGTGTGTAAATAGAAGCTTTACATATGCCGTTATTTAAAAAGTCTCGCACACATATATTTATATTTATATTTATATTTTTGCTTTTTCGCTTTTACCTAAAAATTGCCAACCATATATTAACCCTTCTAAGCCTTCATCCTTTCCTTCTCCTATATATGTATTTCTCGTTGGCTGCACACTTTCCACATGCTTAGCAAATCGTTGAGAACGCAGTGTTGCATAACAATGCCTTTTAAGCAACAACCCTTGAGCTAATCTTTTACGCGTTATGCATTCGCAAGTGCATTCAGCACGAAAGCAAAGCAAAGTGCGCTGGTGAAGTGCAATATGTTCTTGTGAGTGATCGTTGAGAAAATTTTAAAAATAATTAAAGTTGAGGGAATTTTAAATAACTTAATTAGCTAAAATTAAACATGTGATAAAGTAAATATGTATTGGATGCAAAACAACCTCCTTCCATTGAAATAGTATACATAAATTTATTAAAATCTTGCCGGCTTCTGTAAATTCAAGAATGTCCGATTAATAAATGAGAACTAGTGTGATACCATAAAAAATCTATATGGTATGTACTTAAAAAATGTCCAAATACATATATAAAACGAAAGGTCACCACAGGTTGAGTTCTATGGATATTAAATTTACTTTTAGGTCAGGTAGAAGAAAATTCACTTCAAGAATTGTAAATTCCTTATCCAAGAATGTATCTTCAAATAATGTAATTGTTTGATATAAAATTACTTTAATTTTTTAAGAGCCTTCGGTTTCATAGTTGACACTTATGAGATTTATTTAGCATAATTTACAACAAAGTCTGATATTAATGCAAAAAGAATTTAAATAAATGATTGTCTTCACTACTAAGCCCATTTTTGTCTTGTCAGCAAAGCGTCGTCATCAATAATATCTAATGATGAATCAAGAATCTTATGGCAGATGCTTAATGAGAAATATCTTACTATATTGGACAATATCTCAGACTTTCAATAAACTATTTTGGTACTACAAGTCGCCTTTGCTTCAAAATAGGCCCAGTTTCGTCCTTTCCTTTCCTATATAATTATCATAAGAATTGAGAAAAAATCAAGTGGTGGAACCCAATGCATAAAATTTTTCATCGTTTTCATTGATTTGGTACAATCTTATTATATCTAAAGTGAAGTCGCATGGTACCCACTTCGCACACGAAAGTTTTCGTATACAAATATTTTCATGAACATTTTCATCCGTTACGTTTCTTTTGATATGTTAGAAGAGTAAGATATTTCGAAAAAATGTATTTTACCTTCATCGAAAATTAGTATGTTAATTTTTGGATGTTTTCATTGGTTTCATCAACTGTGGGGTTCAAATGGACAGAGCTGAGTTTAGCAAACTACGTACGAATACCTGACCAAGTGCCTAACTAAGTGCCTAACTAGGTTAGGTTAAGGGGAGGATATTCGCAAATCGAATGCAGATAATCTCACAGGTTCGAGTGTTCTTTGAGATACCCGGATACTCCTGACGGATCTCTTAGACCCTTATGATACGAAAATGCGCTTGGATTCTATTATAAAATTCTTAAGTCGGCTAATGTCGATTCCGGTCACTTCAATGGGTTCGCCGAAGATGTGCTTACCGAGGTGCTTTAACCGAAGCCTGGCGAATGCTGGACATTGAAGGAGGAATTCGCCTTCCCCCAAACAACGTTGGTAACTAGCGTCTGACTTGATTCACCGCGTGTGTGCCTATTGGACAATGACCAGTAAGCTCACCAATGATTGTCGAGAGAAAAGCCTTACAAAGCGATAGCAGCTGGAAGGACTGTTTTCGATTCACTGCAGGTCAGAAATACCTTGCTACAGGTGCTGTTTGTTCTCCAGCGTTTGGCGAGCTCACTCGAAGTCAGTGAATCCAGTGCTCTAACACAAGTGGACCACGGACTACCCACTCGTTTCCACTCCGGCGCCAATGTTGCTTGTTATCCTTCCTTGTAAGCTGATCCGTTTTGCAGTTTCCTGCGATTCCGCGGAGGCCGGGTATCCAAACTAGTCGGATTACAAGGTAGTTCGAAGCTACTCATAACGATGTTAGACTACCTTATTACCTTAGACCGTACTGTCATCGAATTCAAGGACAGTAGTGCCGCTCTGCTATCGGAGTGAATACTTCTTCTATTTCGGCCCAAGTAACACTCAACATACATTTTTTTTTGGTATCAGCAGTATTTATTTGGTCAGATGAAATTAATGATTCTACAGTGTGTTTTTTTGGAACGAACAAATTGACCTGATGTTGAAATCTTTACACGCGAATAATTTAGATATTAATATTACTCATATATAGAAAAACTTTATAGTTGGGATATGTCGAAAGAAACCCTGTGCATATTTACGTTAGATTGGCAAGATTAAATGTGTCAGTCTAGAAGCTAGATGCATGCTTTCAAGATAAGAAACCAGCAGCTGTGTCGAATGATAAAGTCGTGTGCATATCTCCATATCTAGTGTCTCAAAAGTATTAAGTTGAAATCATTTTCTGTTAAGAGAAATGTCTAAACTTATTTAAATACGAAAGTTACGTTTTCTATGTCAGCCCAAAATGATGCTTCATGCATTAACACTAAGGTAATAGACTTCTAAAAAGGCGGAGTGAAATCTCATTTAAATAAAGCGGATGGAATTTTTATTTCAAAGTCACTTGAAATCAAAATGTATTACTTTATATCTAAATAAATATTGGATGCCACTAAATTTTGAGTTACCACTAGATCTCTCAACAATGTAGAATAAATGGGAAATTAAATTAGAGGGTTGCCGAAGTATATGTTGTAAAATTATTTGTGGAACTTCTAGTTTTTCATATAAAGGTTGTTTAAGAAAAGCATTGTTAAAAATACATATAAAACTACTGGATGTTTCGGTCACTGCCTTTGTGGGAGTGTTTCACCAGTTATTATTACAGATGCTTAATTTGAAACCTTCAAATATAGGTATATTAAATTAAAATTTAGTATTTCATAACTCATATTATCTAAGTTTATTTAAAACATTTTATAAAATTTACTTTAACACCACAATACCAACAACATTTGCCTGCACATCAAAATGAAGTGCACAGTGTAAATATTTATGCAACGCATACAAAAATTTAACACACCACAACGCTGCAAGTTGCAACAAGTACCAACACACTTGATTATGCAGCAAATTAAATTTAATTAAAATTACATTTAATCAATATTTGCGCAATGAATTCCGTTACGGTCGCGTCATAAACAAATATGTGCATTTTGGATTTTTTACAGCTACCGCTGAGTGTGTGAGCAACATGCGGCACGTCAGTAGCATAATTTCACGCATAAACTTTTGCATATTCAGTTATGTGTGTATGCCTGTCTGTTTGTTAGTCACGCACTCATTACTGACCAGAAAATTAACGCCTGCGTGACCACAAAATCTGCAACTGCCACTGCAACCGCAAACAAAACGCTGCCATTGCATACCAACAGGCGCACAAACGCACACGCTCATAACTATTTTTGTTTTTGTTGTATTCAATTGCCAATTGCCTGCATGTACATAGCATACATCTGGGCGTTTGTGCGGGTGGACACTTTTAATCTGCAATTAAGCTCATCTGCTTTCGCGTGCGTGCAGCACGTAGCCACTGAGAGCGAGCAGCTATTGCCAGCAATGTGCCAATATTGATACTATTAATTATAAAAACATTAAGCGTTCGCAATTGCCAATCGACCACTACTCTGTCGATTTCGTCGTCGCTGTTGCAGCACATTAAATGTAATTAAACGCAATCGAAGCAATGTTGCAACAATAATGGCAAAAAGTCCATATTCGACTGTGTAGCTGCAATAAGCCAATGCAATAAAACGTGGCAGCCATGAACGGTAAATTATGCCGTTTAAATGACTGCGGTGAGTTGGCTGTAGCACGCTCGATGGCAACACGATAAGCACGCCGCTTGGTGGCAATTGATTTTCCGTGGCGTGCAGTTATTCGCCATTGCCACTTGTGTCCACTGTTAATAGCGAAATTATTACGCAAAATGAATTTGGAAACATTTTTCGTATTTTATTTTCGCTTTTCACTAATTGCCATGCAATTGAGGCGTTGCAGGGTGTACAGAGTATTTATGCATTTTTTTTAAATTCAAATGCAATCATGGTCAATAAGTTAACGAGATTTTGAGTGTGATAGGAGGTGATTAAATGTTACATTCTAGTCGGTCTAATGCTACGGATGGCTAATTACAGTGAATTGTATATAAGTGACGAGAGTTCGGACGTAGGTTAGAGTCTCATTGTTGACTAATTTATTTTATGTACATGTGTTTGTATTTGAATTTGATATCCCTGCAAAATTAATACGGCTATGTAAGTTGACGTTGAGCAACACCAAAAGCTCCGTCAGGATCGGGAAGGACCTCTCCGAGCCGTTCGATACCAAACGAGGCTTCAGACAGGGTGACGCACTATCGTGCGACTTCTTCAATCTATTGCTGGAAAAAATAATACGAGCAGCAGAGCTAAATAGAGAGGGCACAATCTTGTACAAGAGTGTACAGCTCCTGGCGTATGCCGATGATATTGATATCATCGGAAGCAACACCCGCGCCGTTTGTTCTGCGTTTTCCAGACTGGATAAAGAAGCGAAGCGTATGGGTCTGGTGGTGAATGAGGACAAGACGAAATATCTCCTGTCATCAAACAAACAGTCAGCGCACTCGCGTCTTGGCTCCCACGTCACTGTTGACAGTCATAACTTTGAAGTTGTAGATAATTTCGTTTATCTGGGAACCAGCATTAACAACACCAACAATGTCAGCCTTGAAATCCAACGCAGAATCACTCTTGCCAACAGGTGCTACTTTGGACTGAGTAGGCAATTGAAAAGTAAAGTCCTCTCTCGACGAACCAAAATCAAACTCTATAAGTCGCTCATTATTCCCGTCCTGATGTATGGCGCTGAAGCGTGGACGATGACAACATCCGATGAGACGACTCTTGGGGTTTTCGAGAGAAAGGTTTTGCGCAAGATTTATGGTCCTCTGAACATTGGCAACGGCGAATACCGCAGACGATGGAACGATGAGCTGTACGATTTATACGACGACATTGACATAGTTCAGCGAATAAAAAGACAGCGGCTACGCTGGCTAGGTCATGTTGTACGGATGGAAGAAAACACTCCAGCTCTGAAAGTATTCGATGCAGTACCCGCTGGAGGAAGCCGCGAAAGAGGACGACCTCCACTCCGGTGGAAAGACCAAGTGCAAAGTGACCTGGCTTCACTTGGTGTTTCCAGTTGGCGCCAAAAAGCAAAAAGGAGGAATGAGTGGCGAATGGTGGATTCGGCTATAATCGCTTAAAGCGGTTCCTACGCCAAATATATATATATATATATACATGTGTTTGTAAAATTATTTTAGTAATTTTTTCGAAAATATTGGTTACTCATATGAAGGTGAGCATTATGTCAGCTTGAAAGAATCATTCATATATTTTTTGTAAAAGCGATATTCATTCATCCATTATTTTTTCCAATATATGGCTTTAGTAATCTCTATCTGTACGATCGGGTAACTGTACAAGGTATTTCCTACTAAAAATCATTTTTGACAGTTGTGTGATAATTATTTCCAATATTGTTTGAGTACTCGTCAAAGAGGGACACCAGCAAAGATAAAATACACAATACTTTACAGTTTTTCTTCGATAAAGATCCGCCAGGTTCTGGAACCCCAATTGTAGATAATATCGATAAATCAATCAATCGTCGAGTCCAACCGAATTTCTTTTTATTAGGCCTTATAAAGGGTTTTTCAAAAAGAGCGCTACAAAAGTGTTGTGATAGTATTTGATTCCATTATGTATGGAACTCGATTTCTTTTGCATGGCCCCCACGAGCCCTCTTGCAGAAGTCCAGACGCTGAACCCAATTTTCGACGGGTTTCAAGCATAAATCGGCCGACACTGTTGCAATTTAACGCTCGACATCCGTACGAAGTTCATCAATGGTTGCTGGCTTTTTGGCATCTTCTTTTTCTTGACTGGCGTAGACACCGCTTACGTGGTTATAGCCGAGTCTACAATAGCGCGCCACGCGTCTCTCCTTCTGGCAGTTTGGCGCCAATTGGTTATACCAAGCGAAGCCAGGTCCCTCTCCACCTTGTCCTTCCATCGGATTGGAGGTCTCCCTCTTACTCGGCTTCCACCAGCGGGTACTGCATCGAACACTTTCAGAGCTGCAGCACTTTCGACCATTCGAACAACTTGACTCAGCTAGCGTAGCCGCTGTCTTTTTATTCGCTGAACTAGATCTATATCGTCGAATAGCATATTCAGCTCATCATTCCATCGTCTGCGGTATTCGCCGTTGCCAATGTCTAAAGGACCGTAAACCTTCCGCAAAACCTTTCTGTCGAAAATATCTATAAATTAATAGAAATCGTCGAATCCGTAGGACTTCTTTTTACTAGGCTCTATATTTGGAAATATTAGGCCCGTTCTATGATATTTCCAATAAATACTTGAAGAAGGGCTACAAAATATATAGAGTGTATGGGGTTACAACTCTCTCTGAATATCATTTGAATCCCACGGACACAAATATTTAAGTGAATTGCTTGCAGCCACTGAATAAGATGATCCAGAGTTCTGTTAGTACTTTTAAGTACCCTTATACGAGGGCTGCTATATATATTTCTGGCCTAATAATGAAAATAGGAATATTTATTAACGAAAATGGTTTTATTGTTTTTCAAAATATTCTCCATCAAGATTTATACACTTTTGCATGCGCGAAATGCATAGGTATGCCTCTATCTGAAGGTATGTTACATGCATTATCAGTTCACGTACGACATCGATGTTTTCTGGCACAACGCCTGTTTTTGGACGACCTTCACGGAATTCGTCTTTGAGCGAGCGTCGGCCACGATTGAATTCGTTGTACCAGTTTTTCACAGTGCTATAGGATGGTGCTTCATAGCCATACAAAGATTTTAGTTCATCGATGCACTCTTGTCGCGATAATCCACGTCGAAAGTTGTGAAAAATGATCGCACGAAAATGTTCACGAGTTAATTCCATTTTTTGGCCGAGATGAATTTTTTAATTCCCTTTAAATAAAACAATTCACGATTAAATGACAAAACGTTCTGAGTGATGTTATGCTAAAAAATGTCAAACTTTCCAATGGAAATGTCAGATTGCACCTGTCAACACTTAGTGTTGCCTAGTCCAGAAATATATATAGCAGCCCTCGTACAGTGCCGTGTATTTTTTGGATATCATTATTGAAGATATCTGATTAAATTTATCTCAAATACTTAACAATGACGCAACTTCCTCGATATCTTCCAACTAGAATAGGAATAACAAATCCTCTTATATTTTCTAAGTAATAAATTGCCTAGACTAAGCTGAAACATATCTTCTTCTTGGAATGCCGAATATCATGGCGAACTGAATTAGTATTTCCTTTTAGGCTTTTCACTATATAAATAACATCCGAACAACTACTTTTCTCAAGATAATCGCTGTTTCTTGTAAAATCCTCTATTCTCTCCACCAAACTATAAAGATAAATATTCAGAATATCATACCCCGATTTTGGACTAACCTGATCATGATCATCTTTTTGGTTGAATTGAGATAGACAAATCATTTTATCCAAAAGATATATAATTTTTACTGGATGAGATCGTCTAAGAAGAAATTTCCTAGATTTTACTATTAATGGGTTTATTATATGGGAATTGGACTTTATTTTATTTTATTATAAATAATTTATTTTATTTTTATTTTTCAATAAATTTAACCGTTGCATTAATTTCACGAAAATAATCATTGTGAAATAGTAAACACATTTAAAATGCAAAATGCATGCGATTTGATGATTGTTGTTGTAGTTTTTATTTGTGCATTGTTCATATTTAATCGGCGCAATATTTAAATAATTAATTGTCCCTCCGCTGCCGACCTTCCACTCGTGCCATAGCGATAATTATTTGCGCGTTGTGTGGCATATTATCTGTTTATGGCAGTAAATATTGCACAATAATCACAAATGCGCACACAAATACATAAATTAATGTGAATTGTTTTTGCGGCTATTGTTGCCATTTTATAACTGTTTATGGCTGTTAGTTGTCAATAAAATTATTATCAAACACTAACCAAATATTCATTGGCGGTGGCGGCAACGGCAACACAAAAGCAAAATTAATTCAATTGCCACATTCAATTCATGTAATTAAAATGAGTGCTGTAAAAGTCAGTGTTTGAGTTTGAAAAATTAATTTTGTTATAAATTTAATACCGTTTGAGTAGACAAAAATAAATTAAAATGTTATTAAGAGCAGCCTTGCCGAATTCCCACAGTACTTAGCCAATATTTTTTTACAATTTGTCGCTTATGGCTTAAGTAGAGCACTTCCTTGCCCCTCTTGTGTGAAAATTGGTAGTTGCTTGGCAATCAACCACTTGAGCAGCGAAAATATTTCATTATCTTCATTAAGAGTGCGCTCAAGTGAGTGCATAAAAATCCATTAAATCCTTTTTTACTTCAAATCGAATATCCGGCGCTTAAGCTATACGCTCACACTCTTAATTTCAGCGCAGCAACAATTAAACTTGACACCTCCGAGGAAGCTAACAGTTCTCAAATACCACTACTTAAGCTCTTATGCTTTTGTTGCTACAGTTGTGCTTCAAGTCTCGCATATCCTTTACCAACACTTCTACTTACTCACAACCCTTCAGTAAGACTTATTCCCCATCTATAGTTGAGTTCAAAATTTTCGTACTTCTTGCATAAATTATGAGCTTCTTAAAATATATGCTTCCATCTCATTCATTCGTTCCTTTCTTCATTCTCTTTATTTCTCTCTTTAATGCCACACTTACTTCATCAACTTTTGTTTGTTTTTGGAAAAATTTAATCCTCCCACTGTCTCATCAGTTCACACGCATACTGCCGTTTCTCATCATAATCAACCATTTCACTCATACTCCAACCCATCATCAACTTCCTCAGGCTGGTTTTCTTACCAGTGCTGCTCAGCTTTGACTTGCCAGCTTCTTTTGCTTCTCCTTTCCCTCAACATTGCTACCGAACACTTTTAGATTTTCATATTCTTGCAACATGTGTCGGCAATAATTGACTTTACTTGACTTAAGTGGCAAATTGAAATACCATGTTCGTTACTTATTTCATATCTTCGGGCAACAAAACGGCAGCCGCTTGAGTCGATATCCTTTCGGTAGCTCTCAGTGGATGTTATGGGAAAGTTTATTAATTTTCAGCTTTTTAGATTAAATTTAAGAAATTTCTAATAGTATTAAATTTTGACTAAATTTTAATTTGTTAATTGTTTAAATAAAAATATTAAACTCTTCTCAATACCATAGTCTCGCACGGCCATACTTTAGCTCCATATTTCTTACAGCATATTCCTTTTTCTGATCTCTCGTCTCAATCTTCTCGTACAACTTCAGGACTAACTAATAAAATGACTGTGATGGAAAAATTGTACAGTTGTACAGCCACAAAAGTTGTTTATTTTCACAAAAATTATATTAAAATCATAATTTTGAGAAAATCCGAAAATTTTAAAATCCAACCTGATTAACATCTTTCCCACAAATTACTATAATATACTAAATTTTTCGAATATCTTTATGAAATTTTCGGTGTTATGAAGCTTATCACTTCTAGTTCTTAAAACTTTAAATTTTAGCATTTGCTCCCTATCACGAAAGTAGTCAAAAATGCAGTACATTGTAATTTAAACAATTTCAAACTCGTAACTTCGTTGTCCATAATTCTGTAGAAATTATAATTACGGGTATTAAAATGATACCAAACGGTAGCTGAGAGAATCTACAATGAAACTAAACTAAACCTTGTTTTTTAAGATTTTTTAATTTTTTTTAGAAATTTTATGAAATTTCAGGTAAAACCTAAAAAATATTTTATTACTATAATATTATAATAAAGACCAAGTTTGATATTAACCCTGGAAAGTCATGCCTCGTCGTTTCGACGACGCGAGTGTTTATTTTGTACAAAAGCCGAATGAATCAGGGCTGTGAAAATTTTATTTATTTAATAAAAGATTTAAGAAAAACTGTTTGATATTGTTTTATTTAAAAGATATATAAACCAGGTAATGTGAATATATTGATTTTAGTAGGTTTTGATAGGTAGGATAATATATTAAGGACTTTGAGTAATGCCGTCGTCGAATCGACGAGGGGTGACCTCTACTTTTTAAAAATAGCGATGACCTTCCAGGGTTAATAGTCCACCTGAAAATGTAAGCAATCGAGCTTAACGTCACTTGATAAGTACATTGAACCCACATGACTCATCGCTTGACTCCTAACCAGACTTCACTTGAACTTCTGAAGAATTGAAACTTTTACTCAAAACCTCACGTGACCCTAATCTCGTTCCTTTACTCATATCTACCACTTGACATTAAACCCCTCAAAATACAAACAAATCTAGTCTAATATTTTCGAAAATATAAACAATCAAACCCACGTGACGAGTCAAAATGTAAACAAACCTGATAGCACGTGACCCCCCAAAATATAATCAAACCTGACAACACGTGATCCCACAAATGTAAACAAACATGGTCGGGGTCAATGACCTTTACCGCGGTTTGTTTAGATTTTGGCCGAGGGCAATGACCTTTGGCCGTGATTTGTTTACCTTTTGGTCGAGGTCAATGACCTTTGGTCGGAGTTTGTTTACCTTTTGGTCGAGGTCAATGACCTTTGGCCGGTGTTTGTTTACCTTTTGGTCGAGTTCAATGACCTTTAGCCAGGGTTTGTTTACCTTTTGGTCGAAGTCAATGACCTTTGGCCGGTGTTTGTTTACCTTTTGGTCGAGGTCAATGACCTTTGGTCGAAGTTTGTTTACCTTTTGATCGAGGTCAATGACCTTTGATCGGGGTTTGTTTACCTTTTTGATCGAAGTCAATGACCTTTGGTCGGGGTTTGTTTACCTTTTGGTCGAGGTCAATGACCTTTGGCCGGGTTTGTTTACCTTTTGGTCGAGGTCAATGACCTTTGGTCGGGGTTTGTTTACATTTTGATCGAGGTCAATGGCCTTTGGCCGGGGTTTGTTTACCTTTTGGTCGAAGTCAATGACCTTTGGTCGGGGTTTGTTTACCTTTTGGTCGAGGTCAATGACCTTTGGCTAGGGTTTGTTTACAATTTTGGGAGTTTGTTTTCATTTTGAGGAGTCTCGTGTGGTTGGTTTTGTTAAGATTGCATGCCGTTTCGTGAGGTAAGGTTGGTTTTAGAAAACATGTGAAGTCTAACTTTTTATATACATACTAGCTGACCCGGCAAACTTCGTTCTGCCCAAAATAGATTTTTTTCATTTCAAAAATTACACCGGTATTGGTTTTAGTAGAATATGAACGATTTTTCTAAATTTTACTCGAATTTTTTTTAATTCACTAATTGCCAGAACCTGCCTGATAAACATTTTTTTCGAGGGTACATTAATGCTTTTTGAATTTAATTGCTTGAAAAATGCTACTCTTTTCAATAATGCTGACACATCACGTCCAGGATTTGTTGGCCATTTAATAAAATTAAGTTTGTACTATTCTCATTCAATTTTATTAGTATTAATCGAGTCTCGAAAATATATAATTTTAGTACATATTTAGTTTAGGGCTGCACGGTACACGATATTTTTGGTTTTCTGTTCCGTGGCGTAAATAAACAGTGAGGAAGGTTTTCCAACACAGGAACACGCCACATAGAGCTGGCCATGTGAAAAGCAAGACATTTCTAAATTTATGCCGCATACTTCCAGCGACTGCCCTTGTGACTTGTTTATTGTCATCGCAAATGCAAGTTTCACTGGGAACTGCAAACGTCTGAATTCCAAATCTGTTGAAGTTAATGGAATTCGGGGAAGTAAGCATTCCTCTCCCTTGAACGGGTCTTTCAAAATGCTTGCCACTATTAAATTGTCCATTAGCTTGGTCACAATCAGTCGAGTACCATTGCACAGTTTGGGAGCATGAAGATTCCGTAGCATAATAACCACAGACCCAACTTTGAGACGCAAATTATGAGGCGGCATCAAAGAGTTTAAGAACTCCACTGGGTAATTTACTACCTCGTTTTCATTTTCAACGCGATCGATTGATTTATATGACCGCAGATCTCCCGGAATTTGATTTTGAATCGTCCAATTCAAGTCGTTGACATCCATATTTTTGCTACTAAAATTGCGCGCGTGCTTAACCAATCGCAGTTACCATAATTTTGAGCAATATTTGGATATACACTACTGATTAGTTCATATTTAATAGATGTGAATTGGATTTCATATTTATTAGTTGGAATCGATATTAATCCACTGCAAGGATCTATCGGAACTTGTCCATTTCCGATTCGCAGCAGCTCTTTTGAAAACACCTCCGCAGTTCTATCGTTTTGCAGCAAAACTCGCATATTCATGGTAAATGAAATGGTTTTAACAACCCTCCACAAATGCGATGACTTCAGACATGCGTTTAGCTCATCCGCTGCTGTTGATTTTAGAATCACGGGAAGTGTTTGTCTAAAGTCGCCCGACAGCAATATCATCACTCCTCCAAAGCAACGATTATTGTTGCGCAAATCTCTCAGTGTTCGGTCGAGTGCTTCTAATGATCGTTTGTGGGCCATTGTGCATTCATCCCATATGATTAACTTACATTTTTTAAAACTTGTGCCATTGCTTTGAAACATTGCAAACAGGACTTTCGTGTATTTGCAAGTTTAATGGAAGCTTTAATGCTGAATGTGCCGTTCTTCCACCTTCTAACAGTGTTGCAGCAATCCCGGTAGATGCAAGAGCTAATGCAATACCACCTTGACCACGTATTGCTGCTAGTATTAAAGACAATAGGAACGTTTTGCCAGTCCCGCCGGGCGCATCGAGGAAAAATATGCCACCGTTTCCACTATCTACAGCATTTATTAGCTGATTGTACGCACTGCTTTGCTGTTCATTCAACAGTGGAACATTTGTTTGTACTTGTTGTTGCAAGTGAGTTATATCGTAAGCACGCTCGCGTTCCAATTCGCGACTCACTAAATCCCTTGTTTGACGACTTGGTGCCGGCATATGAACTTCAATCAATAGTTTTCCACTCATAAGTAAACATAAATCTTCAATAAGGACTAATGCCTCATTGTAGATGTCAGCGTTCATTTGTAAGTCGACATTTCTCGTCGCTAATCGCAGGCGATGCAAAATATCTTCTGCCAAGTCATCTTTGTAAAAGAAAAATAGCACGTAACACAACCAAAATTACGATATAACCGCTACTGTCACCGATAAATAAACAAAAATAGCAAGAAACAACCAAAATGTCGTGCTAGGTGGAAAATGAGATAAATATATGGTGGATTAACAACCAAAATAATTAAAGATTGTATGGGTGGCTCCACGCCCCTTTTTCGATAACGCCAAGTTTTATGTGTGAGAATGGTGTTATTTCCTATAGCTCTATACCAATTTTCATGTTCCAACTTTAAACACTTTTGAAGATATTCACCTTGAAAAATTCAGTTTGTATGGGTGGTGCCACGCCCCCTTTTCCGATTACCCCTTCTTTTATGTGTAAGAAGGCTTTTGATACCATATAGGTCTATACCAATTTTCAGGTCCCTACCTTGAACCCTTTCACAGATATTCTGCTTAAAAAATTTAGTTTGTATGGGAGGTACCACGCCCCCTTATTCGATAGCCCCCGGTTTTATAGGTGAGAGTGGTGTTGTTATCCTGTAGCTCTGTACCAATATTCATGTTCCTACCTTAAACACTTTTGAAGATATTCGACTTGAAAAATTCAATTTGTATGGGAGGTGCCACGCCCCCTTGATATTTTGTTTTTATTTTTAGATGTTGGCCGATTCTCATAGATACCGGATAAGCACAAAAAATTTCATCAAAATCGGTCAAGCCGTTTCGGAGGAGTATGGGAACGAAAACTGTGACACGAGAATTTTATATATTAGATGTTAGTAATAAAAAATTAAATTTTGAAATTTTTTGAAATATTTTAAAAGTTTGCAACATTTCCAAAATTTCATTAAAAATAAGATTTAGCCAATTTCTATAGTAGATTCTCTCAGCTACCGTTTGGTACCACTTTGAGATCCGTAGCTTTAAATTCTCCAGAGTAATGGGCAACGAAGCTACGAGATTGAAATTGTTTAAATTCCATTATACTGCAATTTTGACTATTTTCATGAAGGGTAATATATACTAAAGTTTTTGGTTCTAAAAATTATAAGTGATAAGCTTTATAACACTGAAAATTTCATAAAGATATACGAAAAATTGTATGTATTATAGCAAATTGTATTAAGGGACTTGAATTATTAAATTTTCAATTTTTCTCGAAATTTTGATTTTAAATAAATCTGTGTGTAAAAAGGCAATAGACTTAAAAAGGTACTTTAATCAACAGTTTAATTTTATCTGGACCAAGCAACAGAAATGGCAATAAAATGGACAGTCGATAGCCAGTAGCCAGGTTACAAAATTCAAGTTAATATGCAATTTTTTTCCATGAATTTAATATAATACCCGGGATATGTAAACTATTTCTTTGAATATTCATTCATATTAAATTATTGTTGCATACAACATACCTATGCATGTTATTGAGATAATCAAATGTAGCATGCAAAGGAAAAAATATGTCAGCATTTGTGAAATGCCCTTCAGCTGTGGGAGGAGTGCAGAGAGGAAATCTCGACATTGCTAAGTACATTTCCGAGATGTTGTGTATGTGTATGTGTCATATGTGTATGAAAATGTGTGGGTATATATACTGCTGGACACTGGTCAAAGCAATTGACAAATTACTTAAATGCCACACGAAGTTATGAACGTTACTAAGTTATTGTCATGTTGACAATTCAAAGGCAGCAAATCAGGCACAAACACATTTGGAGTGTGGCATTTGTGAGGAATAAAGCTGGAGGGGTGTTGAAAGTAGCAATTGCACGCCTACACTTCTCAAATCGACAGTTTGTGCCACATATGTATGCCCGCTGGCGCTGCTTTGTTGCACGAAAAAAAATCGCTTTCAGCAATTTCTCATAAAAATGTTGCCATGACAGGGAACAGCAGACACACACAAACACCACATGGCCATGGGTGTTGCATGAATGTGTGGCACTTATGAAGGTAGTCGTTGAAAAAAATCACGTTTTGCTGTTTGCGTCTTACGCTTACATTCTGGCTGCTTAGCAGTTGGCAAGAAGTTTGATTTGATTTGTGGCATGCAACTTTGCCGACAGTCATATCAACATAATATTTATTTTTTTTCTACTTTTCTTTTGTACTTTGCTTAGCACGTTCATTACAATTTGCTATGCTTGCTTTGCTTTCGACTCACTGCCGCCGTGCAACATATCCATGCAACACTTTCGCCAATTGCCGCAAATACGCACGTTTGTGACGCAAGTTGCAAGTTGCTGGTTGTAAGTTGCAAGTTCTTTTGCCGCTACTAAAATGATTTGATAGTTATGACGTGTTTGCTTTCAGCAAGATTAAAAAACTTTTCTTTTTCCAGCACGCCACACTACCGTTGTGGCACATGTGGCACGAACCAGCTACTTGAGTAGCACTTACTATAAATGTATATTTGTGTTAAACTTGCAACAGCATCCACTCACATATATAATATTAAGTGCGCACATTAATCCCCATTTAAGTACGCGTCATTCGCCACACCTTCCGGCTAAATACCCCGTAAATAATCGATCCCCATTGAGTCATTAAATGACTTTGCCTGGCTGCTGGTCGGTCAGCAGTGGCAGTGTCATCATAATTTAAAATCTCGCAAAAGGCAATATACACATGTTCTTGGATATAACACTTACAGTTATGCAATTGCATAAATGTCTGTACTATATACATATATATGTATGAATATGCCCGTATGGCTAATGGCTGAAAATCACATTTAAGTTCATAACTACCAACGCGCTCGCTCATAAAGCAATTATCTGCATGCGGTTAGCGGTCAGCAGTGGTCAGCAACGCTTAAATCCCGGCTAACGGTGGTTCACTTGCATCACACATCCCTGCGCTTGGCAGCGAGCAGCTTACGGTAACGAGCCAAGCATAGTTGCAAGTTGAAGATATGCTCGAAAGGATAACCATTTTCGCAGATATGTGTGTAAATAAAAAAAAAACAACAAAATAAAATAAAAGTCTGCAAAAGGCAAATATGCGAAAGATATGCCCTCAAATATGCAAAAATTCCAGCAGACCGTAAATCACACATATACACTAACTACATAGTTTATCTCTTTATTAATTGCTGTGGCCCACACTTTTGATTTGATTTAGTCCTTTTAATTGAAACTATTACTGTTACCGGATTTCTGGATAGCTACTCGTAATCTTTTTTGGGTTCTTACGGGAAATGCAAGAAAATCATTAAAATTTTGGACATCTGAATTTTAAATTTGTGTGACATAATGTTTAAGAGAGCATTTTCGTTTAATTTTACAAATCTCGTGCTCTGATAGATATATACAGTATAAAGCCAATCAATCTGGTGGGGTGTATGTGAACTTTAGACAGTTAAGGACCGATATTAAAAATTTTTACTAAGTAAAATATGCCCACATATTTCTATTGACCCGATATCAACTCAACCAGAAAGACAAGTTATTCGATTTATTGTTAATACGAAAAATCTACATAGCGAGTTTTAACATTTTAATATTATATTAGTCGTTACTAGGAAGGAGGAAGGAAGTAGGAGTTATTTTTGGTAAATTTCTTTCCTCAGGCCTTATCAAATTTCTCGTATCTTATCTGAAGTGAAAAAGATGTATATATTTAATTAAAAGTTCTATCGAAAGGAGATATGGCTGCGGTCTCAATTCGTAGGTTAATCATTCGTAGGATAATCTTTATAATGATAACGCCCATTGTTTATTTTTTTTTAAAGATCCACATCATCTTTGATTGCCCACTTCTAGTTTTTAAAAGCATGTGTTCCACGTTTAAGAAATAAAGGGTGATTTTTTAAGAGCTTGATAACTTTTTAAAAAAAAAAACGCATAAAAATCTCATCGGTTCTTTATTTGAAACGTTAGATTGGTTCATGACATTTACTTTTTGAAGATAATTTCATTTAAATGTTGACCGCGGCTGCGTCTTAGGTGGTCCATTCGGAAAGTCCAATTTTGGGCAACTTTTTCGAGCATTTCGGCCGGAATAGCCCGAATTTCTTCGGAAATGTTGTCTTCCAAAGCTGGAATAGTTGCTGGCTTATTTCTGTAGACTTTAGACTTGACGTAGCCCCACAAAAAATAGTCTAAAGGCGTTAAATCGCATGATCTTGGTGGCCAACTTACGGGTCCATTTCTTGAGATGAATTGTTCTCCGAAGTTTTCCCTCAAAATGGCCATAGAATCGCGAGCTGTGTGGCATGTAGCGCCATCTTGTTGAAACCACATGTCAACCAAGTTCAGTTCTTCCATTTTTGGCAACAAAAAGTTTGTTAGCATCGAACGATAGCGATCGCCATTCACCGTAACGTTGCGTCCAACAGCATCTTTGAAAAAATACGGTCCAATGATTCCACCAGCGTACAAACCACACCAAACAGTGCATTTTTCGGGATGCATGGGCAGTTCTTGAACGGCTTCTGGTTGCTCTTCACCCCAAATGCGGCAATTTTGCTTATTTACGTAGCCATTCAACCAGAAATGAGCCTCATCGCTGAACAAAATTTGTCGATAAAAAAATTTCGAACCGAACACTGATTTTGGTAATAAAATTCAATGATTTGCAAGCGTTGCTCGTTAGTAAGTCTATTCATGATGAAATGTCAAAGCATACTGAGCATCTTTCTCTTTGACACCATGTCTGAAATCCCACGTGATCTGTCAAATACTAATGCATGAAAATCCTAACCTCAAAAAAATCACCCGTTATATCTAAATGGTCCATCAAACAGATTTGATGAAACATATCATAAGACCATATCTACCTTGATTTTTATACTCTCGCAACAAAAGTTGCTAAAGAGAGTATTATAGTTTTGTCCACATAACGGTTGTTTGTAAGTCCTAAAACTAAACGAGTTAGATATAGGGTTATATATACCAAAGTGATCAGGGTGACGAGTAAAGTTCAAATCCGGATGTCTGTCTGTCCGTCCGTCTGTCCGTCCGTGCAAGCTGTAACTTGAGTAAAAATTGAGATATCTTGACGAAACTTGGCACACTTATTTCTTGGCACCATAGGAAGGTTGCTTTCGAAAATAAGCAAAATCGGACCACTGCCACGCCCACAAAATGGCGATAATCAAAAACACATAAAGAGCTATAACTAAGCAATAAATAAAGTTATGATAATAAAATTTGGAACATAGGATCACATTAGGAAGGGGCACATTTAGATGTAATTTTTTTGGAAAAGTGTATATATCTTGCAAACCAATAAACCTATATAAACCAAACTTTCTGAGTTCGTTTCTTTTAGCCGTTTCCTTATACAGTGCAAAAATGAAAGAAAACGGATAATAACCACGCCCACCTCCCATACAAAGATTAGGTTGAAAATGACTAAAAGTGCGTTAACTCACTAACGAGAAATGTCAGAAACACCAAATTTTACATAAGAAATGGCAGAAGGAAGCTGCACTGAGATTTTTTTACAAAATGGAAAACGGGCGTGGCGTCGCCCACTTATGGGTCAAAAACCATATCTCAAGAACTACTCGACAGATTTCAATAAAATCGGGTATATATTTTTTTCTTGACACCCTGAAGACACTGGTGGAATATGGGCTAAATCGGTTCACAACTACGCCTACTTCCCATATAACTCAATTTTGTATTTCAACGGATTCCTTCACTTTATAAGATATACATAAGGAACCAATGAAGATAGCGAAATAAAACTTTACACAAATACTGTATTTTGAGCTGTGACATCACTTGTGGAAAAATTGTCAAAATCGGACCATGCCTTTTCAAGGCCCCTGATATCAAACATGAAGAACTCAGTGCCTAAGGATAATTTTTCACCGAAAATATAGGTAAATCTCTAAATAAATTGCGAGAGTATAAAATGTTCGGTTGCATCCGAACTTAGCCTTTCCTTACTTGTTTTATGCTGTTTACAAACGACTGTTATTTGAAAAAAAATCCTACTGGTTAAGAAGTCTCAAGAATTATAAAGCAGCTATAAGAAAACTTTAAAGGTGGCCTTTAGTGATTCTTAGGAAATGTTGGAATTATAAAAGTTATGTGTCAGAATGAAAATGTCGCATAGTTGTAATATTAGAATTTAATGTATAGATATA
The DNA here is from genome assembly GCA_031772095.1 of Zeugodacus tau. Classification (NCBI taxonomy): domain Eukaryota; kingdom Metazoa; phylum Arthropoda; class Insecta; order Diptera; family Tephritidae; genus Zeugodacus; species Zeugodacus tau. The sequence goes on from CM062650.1 coordinate 39,977,692, forward strand.
GATTTTTAAGATAGAGATCACATTTAAATTATGTGGGCATCCAAAGAGATCCTTTTAATTTGACTTGACAGTTTAGATATTTCAAAACCAATCCAGAAATCTGAATTCGTTGGTATTTCATTTATTAATTTTATTGGCGAACTACATGTACATATCGCTCATTTATATGAATAGTGTCACAACTCAAAAAAGTCAATTTTTCAGACGAACGGTTTTAAGTTTGAATTGTCTCTTATTTAGCAAATATACAAAAATATTATATATATTGAAAAAACTATTGGCATGTAATATATTAAGTGGACTAAATAGTGTGTACAAAAGCTTTTTCTTGGGGATAAACTTGACGCAGTCATAAGATCACCTTATGACAATATCGTTGTAACACAAAATATAACGTTCTTTCTGAAAAAACACATGACTAATTCTGGCACAACTGAGATGTGTCGTTATTGTGGTTAAAAATAATGAGACATATCAAGTGGAATAATGACACATTCTTTCCGCCACTGTTTATTTTTCTACACTTCAGAATGCCAATTTTTCACAATGTGGATTTGGACATTTCTGCATACTTAACGCAAAAATCGAGTTTTGTTGAGTTATGACACTATTCATGTAAATGAGCGATATGGTACCCAGTTTATTCATATCAATCTCATAAGAGGTTATCCGAACTGAATAATATTTTATACAAGATTGGATCTATTTTGGCTAAATAGAACTGAAGAACCATTTCCTTCAAAACAAGCTTCAAGAACTGAGTTAAGAGCATGTCGTAGTACTGCAGAATTTGACAGTGCTTATGCTCTAATTTGTGGAAAATATGCAGTTCTACAAGATCTAGACCGCCTGCTCGTTAGCCTTCATGAATGCTTTTTCATGACAGAGTTACTCTTGGATATTATAAACTCTGATATTAAAAGCTCTCTTTTAATTTTAGATTTCGCCTTTCCGTGAATTTAAACACACGTTGCACTGAATAGTAGTCGCGCGCTAACAAACTCCACCGATACGTCTAAACTCTTTTGATGAAGTATTTAATTTAGATTTATGCAACTGCCTTTGAAACCCATTTGCTGACTTACCAATATGAGTAGACATACATACATAAGTACATATTTTCTGTTCACAATATATATACTAATCCATACATTTCGACTTCCGTTGCGGCGCATTTCGCACACTGATAATTTCCTGCACTCGACTGATAACATTTAATTTAATGCCCGAGGTCAGAAATATTCCATTTGTTATTGGATTAAGTGCGGCAAGCAACGTTTTTTTGTTCAAACTCACGCCGCAGTGTTGATATGGAGTTGTTGGAAGGCGAACATTTTGAAGAGATTTGTCGGCAGGATAACACGAACTGAAATAATTGCTCTATAAGCAAAGTGGAGCTAGAAAAACACACTTATACGAGGGCTGCTATATATACATATTTCTGGCCAAATAATGAAAATAGGAATATTTATCAACGAAAATGGTTATATTGTTTTTCAAAATATTCTCCATCAAGATTTATACACTTTTGCATGCGCTCAAACCAATTTTCGAAGCACTTTTTTTTAGCCTTTTTTGAGCGATTGTCAAATTGTGCGTGATCCAACGAGAACAAACCTTTTTTACGACCAGGTGTTCATGCAATATCGAATGTATGCCGGTGGGAGAAATGCATAGGCATGCCTCTATCTGAAGGTATGTTACATGACGGTCTTGCATTATCAGTTCACGTACGGCATTGATGTTTTCTGGCACAACGGCTGTTTTTGGACGACCTTCACGGAATTCGTCTTTGAGCGAGCGTCGGCCACGATTGAATTCGTTGTACCAGTTTTTCACAGTGCTATAGGATGGTGCTTCATAGCCATACAAAGATTTTAGTTCACCGATGCACTCTTGTCGCGATAATCCACGTCGAAAGTTGTGAAAAATGATCGCACGAAAATGTTCACGAGTGAATTCCATTTTTTGGCCGAGATGATTTTTTTAATTCCCTGTAAATAAAACAATTCACGATTAAATGACAAAACGTTCTGAGTGATGTTATGCTAAAAAATGTCAAACTTTCCAATGGAAATGTCAGATTGCACCTGGCAACACTTAGTATTGCCTAGGCCAGAAATATATATAGCAGCCCTCGTATATCGTGGTGTTTCGTATATGTATGTTACAAAAGAACACTCGGAATTTTAATATAGCTTTTCTGCTTTGCTTTTCCAACCCTTTAGAGCTGACTTTTGAATGTCTTATACTGCGCTTATTTAACATGAAAATTCATTTTTAGCGCTATCCATCTAAAAATTTCGCATACAAATGGCCACATTGTTGCGCCAGAGCAAATTTTCGGTCGCATGTTGCATGCCACATAACCGACGGTCAACTACAGCAAATAAAATTTTGCAAAAAGAACGGCGCACAGCCTTCTTCTCGTGCAATAAAACGCATGAAAAATCTATTTGACTCTCAGTCACTCCGTGTGGCCAGCTGTTGCCTCGCTGGTCAGCTTGAGCCGGTCACTACTTGCCTCAGCGGAAGGCCAGACGAGTGCAAATGTTTTTTTTTTTGCCTATATTAATCCTACCAAAAAGAGAAACCAAGAGCAATGTGGGATGTGAAGTTGAAATTTGCATGAGTTGTGATGCTGTCATTGCTGCCACACCCACCAGCGGTCCATATAAACACACACTCACACATAGCAATGTAGCCATAAACCAGCGACGTGTTGCTTTTCGCCGTTTGCTCTGAACACCGCGTTCGGTTGATGGCCAGTTGGTGGCAATAAATTTAGCACGAGAAAAAATCTCTTGGCTACAAAATGCCCATAAGGGATTAACTGTAAATCGTTTTTTATGCTACCCACACACACGCTTGGCTTGCCAGTGGTAAATTGTCGGACTACCAGCAAGTCAACCAGTCAACCGGCCAATTGCTACACATTCCTCGCTCTGCATATTCAAACAAGTATCCTGTGGACATTTAGCTTTTGCACCGCTCTGCTCGCTTTTTGCCGATGATTTGTATTTAGCCGCTGTCTCTTTGCCGCCTTTTTATTTTGCATTATTTATTTATGTTGTTGTTGTTGTTGTTGTTGTTAGCTTGTAAATTGTTACAAAACTCGTTTAACTCGTTGAAGTTGGCTTTTGCGACACACGTCCTTACATCAGCTCAGCATGTGTATCCTTCTCGCTTGAATGGTGTATGTAAATTGTTTTCCAGTGCTGCCAAATATCATCCGTTGGCTGTAAGCAGCAACAACCAGCAACTCCGTCGGAGATTTACTGACCCATGTCCAGTTGTTTTGTTTATGTTTTGCTTGTACACAAATGTAGTTATGCGTGGTTGTTTATGTTTTAAGGTAGCTATTTGCTTACATCGCTCTTGATATGTGGTTAACCGGTAGCCCGGGGCGTATGAGTGATTGTGATTTTTAATGATTTCGTAATTGTTTTAGACGAAAATGATTAAGCCTTGGTGCTCATATTTTGAATACTTTAATACTTTTTAGTGGATTTGTATATTTGTTATTTAATATTAAGGAGCCCATATACTATATATGGTAGTAGATATATTTTGGTATGAAGTTATGTATGTAAATGCAAAGAATTCTGCTTTCCGAGTATTAAATATTAAATTTTTTTTCTTTATTGAATAGCGAAGATGTTTGTGATTGAAAAAGCTGATCGTTTCTACAGTCTATGGTCTACAGTTTCTATGGTCTACAACTTTGCTTCCGCCGTTTTTGTTATGCAAAATATTGGCCGTCGCTAGCTACTACTTTTGACCATCTTTCTGGCAGCATGCTTATTCCGTGCAAATGTCGAGAATTCGGCTCAAAAAGTGGTATTTTCATTTGAGTATAAGTTTGGGATGCAAACAGATTTCTACAAATATTTTGTTGAGTTAATGTTGACACTAATGTCCAAGATCGATATAAAACGATTTAATCGACCAGTGATTGACCCTAGAGACATCTATTGGAAAACGGAAGCAAAGTTGTAGACCTGTACTATTTGTATATTGACAGCGTTGACCGGGTCAGCAAAAATGCTATTTCAAAAGGCTTCAAATAATATGTTCCAAGGTTGCAACTTGATTTAAATAGGCTGAACTACAACTATTTCGATGTTAACACACATAAGTTCCAGAATTTATTAACGCTTAATTAGATGAACGTGGCCCCATGATCCTATAATATCTATATTCTAAGATGAATCATGGGAAACTATTGCCTCTTAGCAAGGTTCAGCTCGCCGCATTGGTATGAATCCTTATCCTCAGTAAGTTTCTGAAAGGCTCAAAACACTTTGTCGGCTCGTGAGGTTTTATGGCATCACAAAGGGCTGTTGACTTTAGCTGTCCAAATGAGGATCTCTTCTAACTTTGTCACAGGGATCTGCTCAATCGTATAACCATTCTTTGATACACGAGAGGAATACTCTGGCTTATTAGAGGGTGAAAATATTTTTTAATCTAGATCAAATATAATTTCGCATTAATCGAATTAATTAGGTTGGCAAATATCTTACTTCCGCTTTTTTTTGCTCTGTTACCACCTAGACGCCATCTTTGCGAAGAACTCGGACAGCCACTTTTCACAAGCCTCTTTTCGAGTTCAATGTTACACCAACAAAGGCGTTCGCCATGGTCAGGAACAAGTGGTAATCACTTGTCGCTTTGTCCGTGCTATATGCTGGAAGCGATAAAACCTCCCATCCGAGCTCCCGTAGCTTCTGACGAGTCATCAACGAAGTGTGTGGTCTGTCGTTGTCCTTGTGGAATACCGGACCCTTCCTGTTGGACAATTCTGGACGCTTCTGGTCGATCGCCTGCTTCAAGCGGTCCAGTTGTTCGCAGTAGATGGTTGAATTAAGCGTTTGCCCATTTGGGAGCAGCTCATAGTGGATGATTCCCTTTCAATCCCACCAAATACACAGCAAAACCTTCCTGGCCGTCAATCTCGGCTTGGCCACTGTTTGGGACAATTCACCGGCCTTCGACCACGACCGTTTTCGCTTGATATTGTGGTATGTGATCAATTTTTCGTCGCCAGTCATCATCCGCTTCAAAATTGGCTCGAGTTCGATTCGTTTCAGCAGCATATCGCAGGCGTTTATTCGGATCAGAAGTTTTTTTTGTTTCAAATCATGCGGCAACCAAACATCAAACTTTTTTGTGTATCCAGTTTTCTGCAGATGGTTTGAAATGGTTTGGTGACTAACTCCCATCTCCTGGGCGATGTCACGAGATGCCACATGCCGGTCTTACTCGATGTTTTCCATGATTTGATCGGTATTCGTCGACACAGGTCTTCCACCGGCTGGCTTATCCATAGTGTCGTTTTCACCCGCTCTGAATCGTCGAAACCTTTCCTCCGCAGTTTGTAGTGATAGAGTACCACCCCCAAAACACCATTAATCTCACGGAACGTTTCTCTAGCGGATTTGACTTTAACGAAGGAAAACTGTAAAATAGCGCGAATTTCGGCGTTAGTGAACTCCATCATATAATCATATATAGAGTCGTTTTGTAGGTTATGTCAAGACCTTTCAAAGATGTATGGTATTGCCAGATACGAGCTCTGTAGGGCTTTATACATAGCCGCGAAATTCAAAAGACAAAAAAGGAGATTGATTATCTCAATTTGTCTGGGTCCTTGGCCTTCATATACAAATCAATAATATACATATATGGTAGCAGTTACTTTTATCGACTTCCGAATATTTCAAATTGAAGCGTTTAAAAAATGAAAACAATCAATACTGCGTTATCTATTTGGGAAAAATCTATTATTTCAGTCAAATTTTTCATGACTGTCCATTTTTTTCATTTTTTACTACACAACGTATACAATTGTCGTATACAATTTTTTTTTTTGAAGAAATTAATCCTTAATCTTAGTGGCGAACAGAAGACGACAGAAAAAATAATGCGAAGGAATGAAAAAAAACTAAATCATATCCCCAGTAGAAATCAAAAGACAAGTAAGACAAACAAAATTTTATTCAAATGCATATCACTAAACCATAACAACTATCACAATTTCATACCAAAACCCAAACAGTGGCAATAACAGCAGGAAAATAATAATTTCACCAAAGGATAAACACAGAAAAAGAATGAATTTGAATTACAAGTGAGGCGTTAGGCAGCAAAAGGAACAGTTAAAGTTATACTAACATATATATATTACAACAAAAGCAAAGGACCAAAACTGATAGTCCCCCCAAATGTTGTTTGTGCTAAGGCGGAAGGACACCCACACTCGCCGCTTGTGGTGTAAATGGCAAACAAACCATAAATGCTTAATTCAATCATCTTTGTTTCAACACTGTTTACAGTTCAGGCTACTCGGTACACACTTACTTACTGCTCCTGGTAGATGAGTGTGTGTGTGACGGTGTATTGCGAGTGTTCGGACTGTTTGACTGGTTAATATGCGGGTTGAATTACCCATGAATGGGGTGGTGGACATGCTTTACAGTCGCACACACATGTAACGGCGCCTTTGATTGCTTTCACACTCAATCAGATAAGAACTTTAAATGGCGAAAGAAAGTTGGCATGTGCCTGAGCAATACTCACATATGTATCATACAACTGTTGGACTGTGAAAATATCAGTTGGTACGTCATTTATGCGGGTTTTACTACATATTTTCACATATCTACTCATGTGTATATTTATAAATTTGTGCGTGATTTCGCCACAATGATTCTTATGAATGCTTCCAATGCAGGCCACAACATATCGATGTCTGGCATAATTTCACTGTTTTAACCACATTTATTTATCGGTTCAAAGAACATTGAGCACTAACTACGGCAATGTGGCAATGTCAGTAATGAGACTTTGCCGAGTTCTTGCTTACCATCAGTAGCGGGGGACAAGGCATATAAATTGGTTGAAATTTTAATTGAGTCAATTGTATGCGGAAAATGCGTACAGTTCAATGCCAACGTAAATAGAAATTCAGGCATTTTATTAAAGACCAGAAATGGAGTGGTTTAATTAAGGCTAGCTAGTGTATATGTAATCAATAATGGCAAGCCTTTGAGAAGCCATTCTCTAACCCTTTGTTGGCCATTATGTAGCGAGTTATCTCAATTAAACTTGTGTGCAACAAATTAGTTACAGATTAGTGGTTCACATGTCTGAACAGCACAGAAGTTTGGCTCGCGTTGAGATGTACATATGTAGCCCCGCGTTGTGTGCTACTAACAGGGTTGTATTCAAGCGATTTAGAAAAGAGGCGCGCGATTTGGGATGCCAATTTTTATATCTCATAGCACAAAAACATTTATTTTTTGAATACTTTAACTCTTAAATATATGCAAGTTCTCTAAGATTCCTCATTTCTAGAACCAGTAGTGCCCAGAGCTAAACAGTGGTAAACAATATCTCCCTGAACTTAATGATACTCCTCTACACGAGGGAGTGATATAGCTATTATATGAAATTCCGTAAACATTAATATTGTCGATACAACAGCAGCCGCAACAAAAATTTCCGAATTATTTGTACTTGTCACGATTATCATGATCAAGTACGACTGACTCCCAAAACTACGAGGCGAATTAATATTTTTTCTTACTTGGTTTTGAGTGTAACCACAGATATCCAAAGTGTATAAATGGAACAAACGTAGAAGATTAGGGTTAAGTATGCTCCAAAAGATAGAGAGTCTTGTAACATATCTTCGTGCTTAATAGGCGTTACATATATAGGTTTCGTCCCGGGAAAAATACCCTAAAAAATAAGGTACTCCGCCCACTCATGAGTCAAAAACCATATCTCCGAAACTACTCGGCCGATATCAATGAAATTTGGTTTATGATATTTTCCTTGTATCCCAATGTTATGTTGTGAAAATAGGCCAAATCAGTTCACAACCACGCCTACTTCCTATATGCCAGAACTTTGAAGTCGATCTGAATCGATTACTTTACATGATATAAAGTAGGCACTATTGAACATATTGGAACCGAACTTTGCATAAATGCTGCACTTATAGTGTGGCATCGCTCTTCTAAAAATCGTCGAAATTAGACCATAAGTTTTCAAGGCCCCATATATCGAACATGAGCACCTCAGTGCTTTTATTTTTTTCCCGAAAATTTAGATAAGTCTCTCAGATATTTCGATTGAATTGCGAGAGTATAAAATGTTCGTTTACAATCGAACTTAGCCCTTCCTAACTTGTTAATATAACAAATAAAATATTTGGAACAAACTTTTTATTGTGTTATAATTATACGTTTAATGAGAGATTATTGAAATTTTTGATGAAAAACATTAAAAACTCTGCCATTGTGGCGTCATTTCCGGCGAGCCCTCGGAAAAAAGTAACATAGTAACATAAGTCTTGAAATTTCAAAGATAGGTTGAGCAGTTCTCGAGGAAACTTGACAACGAACTTTGGAAACACAGTTTTAGAAAAACGCATTCAAAGTTGTAAGTGACAGTCCAGCTACCCTTGAGCCACCAATTACTTCAGACTCTACATTCAAAACTATTGCTCGGAACGATCTGAAGTTTAAAGACAATATTCAAGAGATGGTACAGAATTTAATAATAAAACTGATTGAAGCCGTGATACCAATGTAACCCCTTAAGCCCTCTAAAAGTTTTCTAGAATCCGCACCTGTACTTCCTTCACAAAATTTCCATCCCTCTATATGCGCGACTAAATCAGTTAAAAGCGCCATTCTCAAACTACTTGTTAAGCTTATTTATGTCTTCTGCCCAAATTGGAACGCACCCCATTCTACACATGAGTCCACACAACTATCGCATATTGTACTAAAGACAAAAGCCCACTACACGCGCTGTAACCCTTTTCTGTCTGACACGTCTATTCAGGCGCAAAGCATTAAATCGCAGACAACACATTTGTTTTGTCAGCTGTAACAGCGGCGATTTACTTCCTGCGTCCTTTACCCCACACACACTACCCACGAGCCAACTTTCTAAACGAGGCACTGATAACATCTCGAACATACACGCAAACCATCGTGCTCAACCAACTGGCGCAGCCTTACAAAGTCACCAATACAACAAGCTTTCGCAATTGTGGCATTTCTTGTACTTCGAGCGTTTATTATCTTGCGACCAGCGTCACAAACTTTGAGCGAGCATAAGAAAAGCAAATTTGTTGCATTCAACGAACATAAAGGTTACTTGTAACCATACTCACATCTTTGCTCCATCCATCGGGGGTACCGTATGTGCCCGACCGACCGGTTGAGATGAGTTGTTGTTGTGGACTGAAAACTTCTTAATCGACAGCAGCAGTGAACCCGCACGTCTTGGATAGTGTGTGTAGTGTAACTGTTGTTTGCTTTTCGGTCGAGCGGCCGAAAGAGTTGTAAGCTGCTTAAATTTGTACAACCCACTCTTTCTTCATTTGCTCTTTTTATTTGCGAGTAAACGTCTTGATTTTGCCTCCAGAAAGTTTGCGCCACATTTGCTTCCCAGTTGCGGTGTGCTTTTACCCGCTGTCACACTTGATTTAGTGCTCTCTAACCTCAGTTTAAACATAAACAGTTTCGGCTAAGAAATCTCAGTCTCAGTCGAAACTTTGTCAAGATGCTGCTGGTTAAAAAGTGTGCACAAAATCGGACTTGAAAATAAAGGCAAGTGGTTGGTCATCTTATTGCGTGCGAACGCTTTTATGTGGCGTAAATTTGTAAGAGTTTTTCTCAGTCTCACATGAAAACCCAATAAACCATTCAGCGATGGAGATTGTTCGACCTGAATGGCTACATTCTCTTAATACAGTGAAACACGATTTCCTTAATGACTCTGGATTGAAGATTCGTAGGCAGGGACTCTCCAAGAAGTCATATTCAATATATTGGGAACAAGTCTCTTCAGTCAAAATATCAATATCATCAAGTTTAGTTTAGTTAGACTCGTTTAGGAGCCTATCCTAATATTTAGAACGGGCCGGTGCCATAGCGTTCTACGTTCTGTCGGTGGATTTGTGGATCTCGCACAAGCTCTGGAGGCGTTGGTCGACCTGCACCTGTTCAACTACGAGATTTTTATGGTCCAGAGTGGATCGTAAAAGGTCTATCAAAATACTTGCACTTAGAGGGATTCAGTTAGCCGTAATGGTAGGAGTCCTTACTGGACACTGTCCAATGGGCTCAGTCGTATGCAATTTTCAAAGTTGTAGGGAGGAATAATAGTTATTAACCGCCTTAACGTCATTTTGACGGGTCCCTTGTCGATTCTTAAGGATATTTGATAGAAGGAACTGTCGATTTCAGCTGTCCAAGTGGGAACTCTTGTGGCTCTAGTCACAAGAATCAGCCTTTTGTTTCTGAATTCCAATTCGAATACCTTCAGGGCAGAGGGGTTTGGTCCATCCGGAAGATATGACAGTCCAGTTCTAAAGTGTAACTCGCTGAAATGTGCACCTTTACTAGAACTCTTACAGCTCACAGAATATGTTAACCTGTTAAATCTTGACCTCCACTTTTAAGCTTCCTGGAAACTTAGTGGTAAAAATGGGAAATTTATCTCGTACAATTAAAAATATTTGACTCATTTATTCCAAACACTGAAATCCAAGTGGTTCCCGGAAAGGTTTAACTCTTTTGCAAAATTTTCTAGAACTCTTTTGGTCAGTCAGTTTGGGTCTCTTCCCAAATATGCCGGTACATTCATTTATCACGTCTAATTGGGCTCTCACTAGTCTAGACCAATTAAGAATAAGTTTAACGAGATATTTCTATGGTCCCTGGGTTTACTTCACATTTTACATGTTGAAATTGTTTACTATAAAAGTAACTTAAAACCTTATGGCTCACTGGGTAATGTGTTATAATGACTTCGTTACCACAAGCCAAAGAATACCCATACTTCAAAGGTGACTATATACATATTTGTGACTCATTTGAAAAAGGAAGTTTTTAGTCAAAAAAGACATAAATGGGATTATGATCTTATCACATGGTGAGCAGACAAAATACCAAAATTGTTAAGGGCACAAAATAAATACATTTTATGGATGTATGTCCTGTACAAAAACACCTTCGGAGAAAATTGTTTAGACCAAAAGACAAATAAGCGGCTCCGCACATAGTCTCACTGCTGCTCTGTCAAGATTTATTTCTTAAGTTTTACAGCCAGCAGCTACCGAGGGAGTTTGTGTCCACTAATTTATAGAGGAGGAAGGGGTTATCAGCACAGACCAACTAATATTTACCCTGCAGCACACACTAACCACCACTACAAACACAACAAAAACCAAACTATCGAACTAACAACTTCCTCGTAAGTCGAAGAAGTCATAGTAAAATTTTCAATAAGTTTTTGTCCTCAAACTTGAATGAAGGAGTGTGTAAGAATATTAAAATCAAGCATTAGCTACTCACGCCGGTTTTTGTGCTTGCTTTAATTAAGAGCGGATTAGTTGGACATGGGTTCACTATGGCCAACTTGTCTCAACTCTATCTACTTACTATAGATATATATTTTAAGAAGATTTCTAACCGCACTTTTAGTGTTGCAAGCACTCACTCCGCCCTCTACCACTCACTCTCTCCCGTTTTGTCGCTGATTTGCATCTGTGGTTTTTGGCATTAAATGAACTTTGCGCATTTATTTTCCTTCGGCCACAATCCGACGCTCTGCATCTTCCTCTGCAGTTGCTTTAAGCGGCTTTGTCGTCGTCGTCGTCGTTATCGGCGTAATGTTCGATACCGATATAGACATTTGCCGTTATCCATAATTTCTATTGCTTTCTCCCTCCCCAGTCACCGCAGTTGCGGCTGCTGAAAACACTTTTCCGTGTCATTCGCTGCCAACCAGAGAATCTCATTAAAATTTAATGTTTTTCATTTCTTGTAAAGTACTCGTGAGATTGAATGAAGTGCGGCAGAGGAGTGGTTAGGAAGAGTGTGTATTTCGTGTAGATCAAAGATTAGAATGTCGATTTTTCTTAGCAAATCACCGCTTGAAATCCTCTGGCTCATTTTCTTCTTTTTCATTTTGGTGTTTGTGGAAAATGTGTTTTTTAATGGCATGCGGAAATTTCTTGGCGTTTTCTTGATTCAATCAACTTTCAAATGGTTGTTATTAAATTTATGCTGGATAGCTGGAGTAGTTTTATTATCTTCCAGTAACAAGCAACCAACTTTATAAAGATAAATTTTTCAAAAATATCGGGTTTCAAAGTTTAAAGTGGGTATGTAGATTTTTTTTAATATGCTTAAAAATCAATTTTCGATTATCCTGATAAACAGTTTTCCAAAATCTTGTTGAACTACATGTTGACTTGTTGAATATTTGTCTTAAGAGCTTGAATCGCTAATGGTTTAGCCGATATTTCTCGAAACCCATTAAAAATTTTGACTTAGAACCTTTAATTGTGGATCCATCATGGCTAATTAACGATAATTAGGCATGGAACACTACACATTACTAAATTATCCTTGTCCAATAAAGACTTATTTTTTAGGAAGTGACAACAGAATTTGACTGCTAAAATATCACGGTCCACCATGATCAAAAAGTCAACAATATTTCTTAGATGAGTTCATTAGCAATATAATTAACCGCTATCTCTATGCCTTTTGGTATTATTTCTGAAGGGTCCATACCAGTGTAACACATGAAAAAGTAGGTGATTTTCGTGATTTTTCTACAAGAAAGTACTCGATCGAATGTTTCGAAGTTTTTTGGAGAAAATTTTCAGCTATGTTTTAAGATTTTTTTGACAAAAATTTTGAAGTTGATAATGTTGTCTTGTCTTCAGAAATGCCAAAAAGAAAAGTTCTTCAACTGCTGACATGATTCCGCCCGAATGCGTATCTGAAACAAAAAAAATCTAAAAGGTTGTTAAAGTTGAAGGTTTTTCCTATACAATGACCTTTTTTTAAATATCAAAACTTAACAAAATGGCGTAGTTCTGAAAAAAAAAATGTTTTTTAGTTCAAAAATTGTCGTTTTTTAATGCCAAATCGACAATTTCCAAACCCTCATTGAATAGTAAATATATTCAAGAATACTCAGTTTCAATTTGAAGTCGATGGGATAATTTTTCGATGATTTCAATGATTTCAGCAATTTTGAAAAATATCGTTTTGAGAAAAACAATTTTAAAGTTTCAACTATAGAGGTTTAAACCTGGCAGCGGTCGCTCTTTAGAACGCTGCCATTCAAAAACTTTTCGAGATATGACCTTGCCGATTTCACAGGATATTTTTGAAGGTATAATCGAATACGATTTTTCGTTTTTCGAAAGTGTCTCACTGCTGTAGTCCATTAATTCAAGATTAAGCATGATTTAATCATATTTCATCAAAGACCCAGAATGGTCAAAATACTTCTTCGAGTAGCCGCACTGGGAGTACAACCAATTTGGACTATTGACAGTGTTTCGGTTTTATTGAGACTTTTTATCCCAATATATTTACTCTAAAAATAAGGAACTAACTACATTTCTGAGTGTTTATTTCAGGACTTTCTAAGTATAAAAACTTCAAAGTTTTCGGATTTCATTAACACAAAGTTATATTTTCTGAGATTGTTAAATCTTTCGGGACTGATAGTTGACTTTAGAAATTTATCACTGAAAATGTTTATAAGTATATCTTAAGTTGTATTGATATTTATTTAGATAGAACTTAAGCTCTCCAAATGCTTTTCAGAAGGCCTTGGAGAGAAAATATTTCTTGAAGCAGCTAAAAACTTAGAACAGTAGTTAGAGAGATTTATTAAAATTTTCAAAGAGTTTTATGTCTTTCACAATGGATATCGCATCAAAAATAATAATATATCAATGAAATGTTCCCACGCATTGGTATTCAAGATTTTATTACATAATTATGAAAATATCAAAATTTTGATTTCATTCAATAGCAACTCTACAAAGAAATTTGATTATTTGCTTTTTCTTAGGAACCATAATACAAAATCTGATTCAATTAATTTCTAATGTCCAATCAAGCATATCTTAAGTGCGCACAAACAATTTTAAAATCCGTTCCATTCAACATTTACTTAATTTATTTCTATATTTCCGAGTTCCTTCAATGGCAACATTTCCAGGTGAGTGGCATTTGTTTACCAACTTATCGCATAACATAAATTCTCACTGAACAGCACAACCTACTCACACAGACGCATACTAACGCACTTATCTATATTAACAAAACAAACCGTTAACTCCTCCAACACATCCGCACACACACCCACATTCGGTCTTCTAAGTCTGACCAGCGCTTCGGGCCGTCGGTGCGCACGCTTTGGTCAGTGATTTATGCCATGCCTCCACAACTGGCCATAAATATGCCAAAACTGCTTGGTTTGTGGAATGGCACTTGAGCGCCACTGTTGGCTCATGTTGTTTGCTCAAGCAGTAACCGTATAACGGTAACACCTGCCGGAGCTGCTGCATAATAACAACACACACACTGCTATACTTATAACATAAGTATTTAAGTAAAATGTTAAGTAAAGGTAGGCAGGCGAGTGTGTGAGTGAGTGAGTGTGCAAATAGATGGAGTGGTCCCAAAGGAGCAACTGACGACCACAAAAAGATCAAGCATGGCAAATATTTAACCCATAAAATATAGGGTTAGCCACCAGCATGGTGGTATGTGTGTGCTTCAAGCTTGCAATTTCGTATGCAGACAACTCAATTAATTTGAGTTGTTTTTCCTTTCCTTTTTTGCTTAGAGTTTTTGGCCAACCAACTGACCAACTCACCGCTAACGCTTATTTACAGTTATGTGCGTATGTTTATTGCTTTTATTGCTGTATCACTTTAATGTGCAATTTCTTCACCGTACAAACAAGCATATAACAGTAATGCGCTCATAACAAAATCTTTCGCTATCAAGAAGTTTTTCTTTATCCCTTTAATGGCGCTTATTGATATGCCAGCGCTCTCTTAATGTCTGTTCTTTTCATTACAACTAGCTGAGATATGTTGTTGTTGTTGATTATATGTTGGCGAAGCGTAGCCAATGTGGAGTGTGCCATTCCAATTCATTTAACACGCGCAAATCCTGTGGCATCAACACGCGCTATTATCATTATCCTTCTGTAGATGAATGAACATGAGATATTTGTTGGAGGAGAGAGTGAGAGGGATAATCAAGAGAGTAGTGTAATTTGAAGTGCTGCAGCTGAGCATGATATTGTGAGAATCATGTTTCAGATAATAACTATAAAATAATGCAAAATAATATTTATATTCATGACTTGGCAAAAAGAATAGTTACTTTGGAAAATAAAAAAAAATAATTTTGTGTTTTTCATTATACCAGCGGAACTTAAGTTACCATTTTTATACCCAAGCACGAGATCCTGCATGATGAAAGTTCCAATCATGTTGAACCGTTATACAGATTCCCTTTCTATAGAAAGGGCTTTTGGCGCAATATACAGAATAAAATATATAAATATTGATCTGAGTTCGCCTATTAAGATCTGTAGATGGCTAATATATGCCGAAGAACAGTACCCCAATGGTGACACTAATACATGGACCGAAGGTACTGGAAAGGAACCACTAAATACTTCCATCTCTTTCTATTGATCTAACTTTATTTGTGTTTCCGAAAGTATTTGGCATTGAGCAGGTTTTTGAAACAGTACTCGATAATAGCGGACTAATGACTGAGCTGGGTTACTTGTGATGAGAATAGCAATAACCATTTCAAAATGTTTCCGATGGATAAATCTATGGATCGAGAGAACAACAACATTTTACAATATTAAAATACACAGAAAATAGTTATTTGCATACTTCTCTTCCTTTTCTAACCTATTGGCCTTAAGGGGTTACATGGGTTTCGTGGATTCCAAAAATCGATTTTTTGTTTTTTGGCTTATTAATTTCTACAACATCTCAAGAATATTGTTCTAAAATTAAAATTCGATCCGAATAATAGTTTCGGAGATACAGCCTTTGGAAGGTTTGCGCTCCAAGTCAGGTATTATTGTTACTCAAAACTGTAAACGCGTTTTTCTTGGAACCGTGTTTTCAAAGTCGGTTGTAAAATTTTCTCGAAAACTACTCAACCGATCTTGATGAAATTTTGAAGAGGTGTTCGAGATACAATTTACTCGTGCTTGAACGAAAGATTTTATTTTTTTCAAATACAACTATTAAAAAAAAATATCAAGCAAATTTGACCGAAATTTTTATTATTTTGGAAAAATGTCTGCCAAAATTCCGATTCCTTCCTTCGTTCAAGCACGAGATTATGGTATTACCTAAAACACCTTTTTTCCGAGGGGTCACCGGAAATGACGTTGCAATGGAGGAGTTTTACTTTTTTGTTTGGACATTTCAGAAATTATTATTTAAATATGTATCTATAAGACAGAAAAAAGCTTGAATTAAATAAATAATGTTTTGCATGGACAAAAAAACATTGAAAATAGGCCATTTTTTACTCGACAAAACCCATGTAACCCCTTAATTAGCTTAAGCTCTCTATAAACTTAATATACCAGATTTTTCGTCGGAAACAATTAAATAGTGGGAATTAAACCGAAGCCTTGGAAGATACTAATTTCGTAAAGATGAAACTTTGAATATTAAAAATTCAAAAAAACCAAATTTAGGTTAATAGTTGTCTAGGAAACGTGACTTGAGGGTTTTAATAAAACTACTTCCTGGTTCAAACACTTTCTCTTCCAGAAGATAGTCATTACAATCTTTCGATTTGTGGAACTTTAAGAAAGTAGTAAACACTTCTGGGCAGTATTTTAGTCAATATAAGTTCGGTATGATATCATGCCGCTCAATAAAACCCTACAAAACTACAAAAGTTACTTGCCAGCAGTGATCACTGATACCAATCTATTTCAGTTATTTTGTGTAAATTATTTGGTATGTCTTTCAGCTTTTCCATCAGTCCTACGACTTTACATTTCGAGTTAGATTCATTGTTTATTCAAATGGATTGGGATTAGGATTGAACACCGATAACATAGTCACACAAAAAAAAAACGAGAAACAAGTTTCAAGCGATTCCGCTGAATTTTCAAAAACACCTCCGGATCTACCATTTTGAATTTTGAAACCCGACACCGGGTTCGTACTCTGTGACCCTGAGCGCCCCCAAGTAGCGAGTTTCAAGAGATGAATTAAAAGAAATGGTGTCCGCTATATTGTTTTTCTGGGGATATGTAAAAACTTTAATCTGATTGGACCTTGGATTCGGATTCAGCAACCCCAAAAACATAAGGTATACATAATGAGACCTCTAGGTCAGAATCAAATTTTTTTTGTGTGACTGTGTAATCGTCAAAAGTCCTGAATTTAGTATATTAAGGAATATGTCTGGGTTTTTTCAAGCCCTCCAGATCCAATACGCAATATTATAACCTCTACCGAAACCTCGAACCACCGTTACATTTACAGTACAACTTACCAAAGCAAAAACGATGACAACTATTTTTATGAAACAATTCCAAGTCTATGATATCCATTTCAAGAGCTATGCTTCCCTTACATCCCCTTCCCCAACTTAGCGAAGTAGCTCATTACCGCATTTGTCGCCGATGGCCAATACACACTAACTATATACGAAGAGTCCATCGCTTTAGCGCGCTTATGGTAGTTACAACCTCATTAAACGATTTGCAACGTTCGTTGGATAAATGCGTGTAAGAGAGACTAGGACCGTGCATAGGAAGCTTATAAAAATTACTGGAAGTAAACAAACAAGAGCCGTTAATTTCTTTTTATGAACCAGCTGGGAAACATTTGCTGCAGCCAATTCGCACGCAACTTAAGACGGAAAAAATATCAAAACCAAAAAAATTCAAAGGAAAAATGTAGTTAGCGACCCAAAAAATACCGTAAGATAAATATCATCAACCCCACTTGATGCTGGCCCGCAGGCACCCACATCCACCGAAGCAACAACGAAAGCAACAAATGCTGTAATCAGCAGTTAACAAAATATAAAAACAAAATAGATAATCCTTGGGAAAAAAAATTAACGAGCTAGTAAAGGGACAGTCTAACGAGCAATTAGATTTCATTCCATGTTGGGGAATTAATTGTCTTTCCTGCTGGCTAATGCGCCTCGGCTGTGTGGTCGCACGAAGACGCTGCTGCTGCTTATTTGAAACAGCTTGTGTTTGCTGATTCATTGACAATTGCCCAATTGTTATGGTCCCCATTCGTGCCTGAAGCTGGCCAATTAAATACATAGTGGGGGCTGTAGACATTGTTTTTGGTAGGAGTGCGTCTTCTTAGACTGTAGGAATGTTGGATTTAGTTAATTTTCTCTGTACTTGGCCAGCTAATATCGACTACAACTGTTGCAATAATGTGCAACTTCACACCAATTGACAACGTAAGCACCTTCTTGAGTTTCGTGGCAATTAAAGTCAACGACCACAGGCGCCCATCCGGGTCCACACTTATGTACGGATGTAGTCATAGTCATGTGATTCGTGATTAATTCTTTATTGGAAGACGTGTTCGCATGTGAATAGTTTGGGTGGCACAAGTTTAGCAAGCAGTAACAATGAATAAATTTTCTTCATAGGTATCCAGAAAGCGAGATTTCTTAGGTATCCAGTAGGCTTCGACATCTTAGGTTTATCTAAAAATGAGGATTCTTTCAATATCCATGACATCCCTTAACAAAAATGCAGCTTTTTAAATTTTGTGGATTTCGTATATACGATTTTCACAACCGAACTGGTATTCGATATACAACTGACACTCATTTGACAGTGGCCACTTAGATACATTCGTTCCAATATATGACAGCTGAGCTGGGATCTGAGCCTCATCTGACATCTTCCTGTGGTTCTTATAATCAAAAGTTTGAATTCCACCTAATCATTTTTGAATTCCACATGTCTGGAACCTCGGTTCTAATATGTCATAATTTTGGAAGAAGTGTCAAAGATTTGAAGGAACAAACCGGTTATGTCATGATACACATCCCCTAATATCACTACTGACAGTTACGTTTCCTATATCATCCACTATCTTGCAACTTTAAACTGAGTTCCAACTCAAGTATGTTTCAAATTTTTTTGAATAATTAACAGTTAGAATTAATGCAGAAAAATTTACATAAATTGGCGACTTAAAAACTTTTTAGACATTACATTACATGGTCGCGCATGTACCATACTTGCATGAGAGCAAAGATAGCAAAGCAAGCACCCCCCAACCTCGTAGAAAGAGCCAACACGCTACTTTTAATTATATTCTTATTTTACTGGGGAGTCTTAGACAACACCAAATTTAAATACAACAATGTTTTCAACACTAATTTTGCCAGTAACACCCACGACAAGGGGCGCGTGAGTGCAGTACGTATCTCAAGAAAGAAACTCGTGAACGGAGCAGTTCAAATTCCATTTGGCATCAATACCACCACAGAGGTAAAATGAGTTTTTATGAGTGCCACGCGAATACAGTTTGACATATAGATATTAAGGATCTATGTATGGGTTTTATTTACAATATACGAGGGTGGTTTGATAGGTTAGTCTCAGAAGCTTAATTGACAAAACATCACAGATTTCGCCAAACCCATTCTATGGGAAACTATATTTACAAATGTTATTGAATGGTAATATTGTCGTTTGGGGGTCCTTTACGAACCTCCGCTTCCAACAGTAGCCCCAATTGTAGCTTTCAGATTTACCAGCCTTTATTTAGAAGATAGTGACCGGCCAAGGGTCTGCATATTATAGTTTAAGATCCGTGATCACTGAAATGTGTTCCGACAAAGGATAACAGATATTAATCGAAGGGTTACAGATACACACTTCTATAGTCTCAAGGTCATTCATCTCCAATGTATCTGGAATAGGTTATACTGAAGCACAGAAACAAAAAGTTTACAATTTTCGTCCCTAACAATGTCAGTATGTATTGATTATCGGATCGTCGAGCATTTCTTGACAAATTTTGAACACTAGGACGAGGGTTCACCGAGTTTCTTGGTTAGGTTTGTAGGCAGATCTCTGCAAAAACAGAAGATCTCACTTAGACAGCCTGGCGCTGTCCATTGTGGTACCAATAAAACTCCTTATGGATCAAAGGCCTTTAAGATTCAGCAAAACTCTTGGAATCCGTTACAAATTTCTTAAGACGGCTAATATTGATTATAGCCAATTCGCTATGATCGCCGAAAAAGTCCTTCCGAGGTGTTTCAACCTCAGTCTGGCAAAAGCTGGACAATGTAGAAGGAAATGCTTAGATGATTCCATCTCGCCTTCCTCTATACAGCTTTGGCAACTTGCATCTGCCACGATCCCAAGTCTCACCGCATGGGTACCCAATGACAATGTCCAATAAGTACTCCCATGATGGCGCTGAGATGGACCTTGCCCAGAGAAAGCAGTTGAAAGGACCGCTTACACTCCACAGAGGGCCAAACGGACCTCGCCACTGCACAAGTACTGGTAGTTGACCAGCGTTTGACGAGCTCATGCGTAGTCTGCATGTCCAGCGTGGTGATCGGGTACCCACCCTAGTCGGATCGCAAAATAGCTGGAAGCTATTGATAAGGATCTAAGACACTCCTTAACTAGCACAGATCATCGATTCCAATGCCAGTATTTCCGCCCTGCTGTCGGAGTGAATACATACCTCTCTAAAAGAGGTCACCATACGAAGCAGTGCGTCCACTGCTACTTTGATCGCAGCGACCTCTGCTTGGAAGACACTACAGTGGCCAGGTAGCCTAAAGCTGGTATTGATAGAGAGCTTTCTGCAGAAAACTCCCCCTCCCACCTTTCCCCTTAGCTTCGATCCGCTAGCTCACTTTGTACATATTACAAAGCTTCCGTATAATGCGCTAAAACATCTTTGCATGTCCAATGAAATCTAAATCTTTCTTCCTAAGATCCGATCCCATCGATACTGCTCGTTTCTTGAATCTCTCTTTAGATGACCTTGATGAAAAATAAATTGCTCTTTCCTTCCAAGTAGGATCTAGACCTCCGAGTTATCCACCGCTCCTCGTACATTCTCAACAAATAGTAAGTAAGTCTCTATAAAAGTTGAAACTGTTTGGCAGAGATTGTTGCTGCTGGGCTTAACATGCATAAAAATAAGTTAAAAGTTGTGCTGATGAGCAGCACCAAAAAAAGAGGCAGCAACAATAAAACTGAACTGAACAGGAATAACAACTTGAAGACAAAGAACAGCACACGTAGAGGAGAAGACTACACCAAATACGAGCAGCACACAAACACTAAAATGAAATTGGTGTCACCACACAAACGACTATTTCCGTTTCCTATGCACGTTCCATCAGCTCGAAACCGGTGAAGAGTTAAATGAGAGACGCACTCGAGTTTGGAGTGAGACGGCAGAGACAGAGTCATGTCGGAAGAGTTCATGTTAATCAAGTTATGATAATTATTTGTAACAAATTTGTGCGACTAACTGGATGGTGGCACGTGGTTTGCGGAGTTTGAAGGATGGGGTTGCCAGAGTTCTACACAATTAAGTATGTATAAGCGCTGCTGATAAGCGCCGAGCGCAAGGCTTTAAAGTGTCTAAATTAACATGCAAAACAGCTATGTGTTGGCCGGAGGAAGGGGTTGCTGCGACACAAACAGGACAACGGCCCACAAATAGACAGGCGACAAACAACCGAACATCTTTTTAGGAGCGAACAGGATGTGTGGAGTGTTCTAGTAATTTCAACGAAACGCAAGTCATTTTACATTTAAACAATTAAAATTTAAACTGGCGTTAAATTAAGCAGACATTAATGTCATTCATGCAACCGGTGAGTGTGTAAAGCGTGGGAAGGGGGATATATATATTTATATCTATATATTTATCTTGTCATTCACTCGATAGTTAAATTTTGGTAACCCGCTTCCGTTTTCTTTGCCTGTCGCCAACGCCAGTCAGTTGGAAAGAAAACTTTCGTGACAAATTCAGTTTCATTTCGTTTCGTTTTGTTTCAAATGTTAGTGAGAAACTTTTTCTTATCACTCAGCAGAGTCTAGGAAACTTAGTAGTTTTGTGCGCATACTTAACTGCCTAATATTCTTCGTTGCATATTAAATTATTTATGAAACAAGGTTACCGTAATGGACACCTTACTTGTTTGAGTTGTCGAATTTGCTTGTGATACTCGTCGGGGGAATATTTATAGTGCACAGTGTTCATTTTCGGAAAACCTTAAATTAATATCTGTATATTTTATATATTTCCAAAATAATGGAACTTTGGGTTATCTTAATGAAAGTGCAGATCAGTTATCCTAGAATTCCATCATTTTATTCACATTACTTATTTGAAGATACCCTTAATATCTGTTCCTCGCTCTAGGTGATATAATATGTTCATATATTTTAGGCGAAACTTCGAGTTTAGACCCTCATTGAAAAGCTGTGAACTTCGGAAGCGGTTCTCTAGTAAACTGTAGATTATATTTCATACCTCCTTCTAATATCGTTTTCTTTTCTCGATGAAAATGCTGCCTCTTTACATTTCTACATTATACAAATGCAGCATTACCTCTTTGAATGTGTTCCATTTTTTACATGATAAAAGAACAGAGAAATGTCTTCCTATTAAACTGGTCAACTCTCATCCACAGGGTACAGGGCAGAATAAATGTTACATTTTTTTGAGAAAAGAAAACGCTATGAATATATTCCATTGTAGAATGGAGATAAAGATGTTGATTCTGAATCGTCGTCATAATTTATCGAAATAATTGAGTCCATATAAATTCAGATAGGATTCCAACTAATACATAATTTGAACTTGAACATCGAAGAGTAAACAAACACAGATCTATAATAATCTATATATAACTAGCTGACCAGGCGAACTTCGCCCCGCCCAATTTTTATTTGAAATAGTTAAAACGCTTTTTGAACTCTGTTCATTGCTTATTTGTCTGACCATACATATGTACATAACTTTATTTATTTCACGGATTGTATGTGATTTTTTCTTAAATTTAGAATATTGGAAGTCATAGATTCGTATAACTTTACCACAAATAATATAAACTTCAAACAACGCATTTTCATTTAATGTTTTTAGCAAGTGGCAGCTTTTGTTATGACAGCCTAAATCCATGAACATTTAAAAAGAAATATAGCGCCATCTACTGTTACATAGCGTACTTAGCGCCACCAACTGGTGGATAGCTCTTTGCTAATAATAAACAAATAATTTGCAATAAATAAATAATGCGACTATAAGGAGAGTTATAAACTATCCTATCTTTCAAGTTGGACCAAACTGGACACAGTGTTAAAAATTTCATTAAAATCGGTTCAGTAGTTTAGGAGTCCATCGAAAACAAACAATGTGACACGTGATTTTTATATATTAAGATATTGATATCAGTGACATGATTTTAAATTAATTTTTCCTGTAGAGTCATGTGGTATCAACAAAGTCAGAACATATTTATAATGAGCGATAAATAGTAAATATATTCGAATCCTTATTAGATCGGTGGTAATAACCGATATTATGCAATCTTCTATGATGTATAAGAGAACTTTTGTACTCTTGAAATTTTTGTTTTTATTTCCGTCCATATATCAGTTCAAATTTTGTCCTTTCGAAATATTTCTTATTAGTCTTAAGTATTCTGATACGTATATTGGAAACTACTTGATGGAAACTTCTTTCCTCGTTCCTTTTGAACATTTGTTAAAGGCATTGTCAATTATTCTAGATGGGATACTGTGAAAATATCAAATCCTTCCGAGGGTTTCTATCAACGACATTTTATGATTTTCGAACCAGTGGTTAACAAAAAGATAGACCTTTTCTTCTTTAGTTTGAAGAATCTTCAAAAAAAAATCGTTATTTTCCACTCTAAAAACGTCCACGGTGGAAACCAGGTGGGGAAAACATCTATCCAAAAACCAAAACAATTACTCATGTGTATTCTCCTAAATTTTTGATTGTATTCATGTGTTTGAAAATTATCACAGAGATAGACCTATTAGAAATAGTATTAACCCTAAAATTCAGCTTACTTCAGCTTACCAATTGAAATAAACCAAAATGTATGTTTAAGTCTCTTAAAACCCACTTCTGATGTATAGGTGTCTAGCTGCCGAAAACTCGCAGCAAGGAGAGTTTCAGATGAATGTTAACAATTCTTAATGTGTTTAAAGACTTTGATTTCTCCTTACAAAAGTAGATTTAGGTATTCTGAAACGTAATGGAAATGGTGGTTATTTATAGAAATGAAGATTTCGGTCAGAGGCCGCTTTGAACTATGCGAAGAACGATAAATCTTCGTGACAGAAATGTTGATTTACATTGTAGTAGATTCCACAAAGAAGAAACTCTGGGGGTTCTATAAGAAGAAGTTGTTGTTTTCATATTTTTACGTCCCCAGTCTTCCAGAAGAATTTAAGGACAAAATATACCTTTTCTACCCACTGTACACCAACGCCAATAGTAAATTTACTTTGACACTTTCTTAAGACTTATTACTTTACTTTTTTTGTCTTCTTATTTACTTGTGGCACTCAAAGATAAGTTAGCAATTTAGCTGCGGCTGTAGCATATTTGAATTGAAATTAACGCCGCAAACCAAACCTTGACGGCAACATAAAGAAACCAAAATTTGACTTTTCAACCCCGCAAGTGTCGCAGCACTGAAGCCGCAGCGTACACTGTATGTCATTTAAGATAGTTGATAGTTTACAAAAGTTTCACGCCATAAAACTTTACCTTTAGGCACACACACACACATTGACAATTAAAGAAATTAAGTTGCCACTTAAGCGTGCTGTCAGTTTGACAGGCAGACATCTTGTTTAATGTTTGCATTATCAACAGTCTAACACCTTGGCGTATTCAGCGTTGCCTCACTTACGTCCCAAAAAGCCAACTATTTGTGGATCACATATGTCTAGTATGTGTTGTTGTTGGTATTGGTATCGTGGCAGGATATGTACCTGCCACATTATAAATGCCACTCATAATTAAATCAAATGTTTGCCTGCCTCCGCAGCGATAGCGCACAACGAGTTGACTCGCTTTCATTTGCTCAAACTCGCTCGCAGTTCGGCAAGGTAAAGTTGGCTGTCAGTTGCGTCGCGTGAAAAGCTGGCATTCATTTCGCAAAGCGGAAAACTATACACAACCCGGATCCCGCACACCCGATACAAACACGACACGCAGGCAATCAAACAAAAAACTATTCTTCGTACTCACACACATACACTCGAGCCGTGATCCTTTGGGACTTTTATGCATTAATAAGCACTATCGCAAGTACATAAGCATATCAGTGACTCTATGAAAATATGCTCTCATTTCACGCACTCACATGTCTAAAACTTTATTCATTTCAAATTGTGGCATTATTATTGTATTTCGCTGGTTGTTTGCTGTTTGGTATCATTATCGCTCGTGGCACGGCAGCGCCGTTATACATATATAATACATCTACCTCTCATGCCCACACATAAATACCCAGCATCCTTTCGTGCCGCCTCGGGCTTGCCATGCCAATTGCACATTAGTCAAACATTAAGTGAGTTTTGTTGAAATTCATTTCGTAATTTTTGGCGGCTTGACTATTTAATACGCACAGCTATCTATCTGATAATAAACATATTTAGTTAAGTATGCTCTGCTCATAAGCTTATGCTTAAGCTGCCATGCAAGCATATTTAATTAAACACAGAGGAGTATATTTAAGAGTACATGTTTTTTGCTGGTGCTTAGCTAATGCGGATTATCTAAATCGTATAAATATGCATCAATGGCATCTCTTAAAACCATATTTAAATATTTAATCTATTTAATGTAGTTGTAATATTTATATTTGAGAGAAATTAGACTAACACTATAAAGATAATCAAATATAGCATTTGGAACTCACGAAGTACATCTAAATTGATATAAATATAAAAAATTAGCTTGGTGGCGCCCACTTTTGGAACAAAACTATATCTCAGAAATTACTTGACGAATTTCAACCAAATTTTGACATTCTGACGTTACAGTTTGAAAATAGGCGTTCACAATTTGGTCTATTTTTCCTTGCATTATTGTTCACCTGTGGCAAAAATTGGTAAAATTAGGACATTACTTCCCCTACCTCCTATATACACCTAGTGTTAAGATTTTCTAACTTCCGGTTGGCTCTATATCGTATGTATAGCGTTTAATATCAGACATCTTAGCAAAATTAAATGACCGTATAATCTTGTATAAAATGTAGCTTGGTGGCGATTATGAGTTAAATCGATTCAGGAATTACGCCAAAACCCTTTCTTTATATAAAAAATTATTCTGCACATGTGACATATATTTGCATGTCACTGAACTCCTTCTAATGGCTGGACCGATTTGAGTTATTTGTGTGTCTTCAGCTGTATTCAACATTCGGTACAATTTTAATAGTGTATTTAATTAATTTTAATTTTATAATTTTTTGATGTTTTCTGTTTGCCAAAATAGATGGCGGCATTGTTACATTATAGAAACTGTATATAAAATTTATTTGGGAAATGTTTTATAATTTAATGTTGATACTATCGGTGTACCAAAGTAGGATTTGTTTAATATCACAATAGCTTGAAATATCATGCAGGACAACATCTGTCGGGTCCGCTGGTATGTCGTTATTTTAGTAAAATAAATTCATGGAAACATGTCTAGTCTCATGGTACCCAATTTAGTGATGAAATCGATATCGGCCTTAGTTCTGTCCTCGTATTTTGTACCATTTTATTGACCTAATATATGGAGTATTTATTTTTCTTCCTTTTATTGAGTTAAATAGCATATATGTATGTATCTGAATATAAGATGCCGCAATATAATTAAGTGAAACTATATTGATTAGCACTATGCCATCTGATAATAAAAATTTTGGCTTACACTGCACTAATATGATTATTATAGTGATTGTTGTTAGTTAAATTTGTTTTCATGCAAATATGTCGGACATGGAATTAAATGTAGTAATAAAATTATGTCAGCTTATGTATGGCTAACTCTGCAAGTTAATATGACACCGATTTCCACCATCCCCTTATATATTTTGGCGAGACCGTAAGGCAACTATTGTACGCTTCACAATGTTAACAAAACTGTCCTCTCATCAATGTAATCAATACGGACCTCACATGACCTCTGAAATTGTAAACAAACCTGATCTCACATGAATCTATAAAATGTAGACAAAGCTGACGTAAAATTATATCTCAAAATTTAAACAAATCTCATATCAAAATGAAAACAATTGGGACCTCAGTAACCTCTTAAAATCTCAACAAACATAATGGAATCTTACGCATCAAAATGTAGACAAACCTGTTCTAACGTGAACCCATTAATAATAAACAAAGCTGATCGTTCAAAATATAAATAAGTGCCCCTAGAAATGTATTCAAACCTGACTTCACGTGAGCCTCAATATTTCGAAAAACCTGTGATCATTGATCTTCCACAGTGTCAACAATCTTGTCGAGATTTTTTACATTTTGGTCGAGGAAAATGACCTGACAGGGTTTGTATGTTGATAAGTATGGTAAGAATAATCCCTACAGTGTTGAAAAGAAAACTTCGAAGTTTGGATTGAGTCGTACTCCAATAAACACAACAAAATATCTAGTCTTTCCAACAAATTCTAATTTATGTTTAATATAATTAGACATATTTTTAAGAAGCTAGCTTAAATAGCGGACCTTCAGGAAATGATTCCTCCTTTATGTAATTTTTCGTAGACGCTCCTTTGTCAAGATAAAATATATCTCAATCACAATCTCTTGGAGAATTTTTTTAAAGTGCCGAGAAGTCTAGCAATTTTAGTACATTAACATGTAATAGTCTTATACTCTTAAGAAAGCATCATAGTTATTTCGGCCATATCTTTCCTATTAGAAGAGATGATTTTTAACCCAGATTTTTCACTAAAGAAAATGCCGAAAAATTATATTTTCAAGTGTTATTTAAATCTAAATAAATTAGTTAATTTATTCCATGGGAAATTTTAATTGGTTTAAGTTTAGTTTTGAACCCGAATTTGGTCCAACAAAGCCATATATGCTAATCTCGCATCCAAAACAATAAAAAAAATTTAAGCTATTAACCAAAAATAATTGTTCAATAAACCCATAAACATCATTGAAATCACTGATTCTTACATACGAGTACTATCTGCATATTTACAACCGCCAAAAAAGCAAAGGACATTCCCATATGCACACACAATAGCATGGGCATTTCCATAAATGTATGGGTGAAAAGCAATCGCGTAGAACATTTAACAAAAACAAAAGATAACCAAAAATAGAGCAACGAATTGCCGTCGTAAAAGCTTTGGCCTTCCCAAAGCGGCGGATGCGATAACCATAGCCAAATGTGGCAATGACCATGCATTGATTTCCGCCTTGACCGACGAAGGCTATAAAATATGACTGCCGACTGCACACAGATACATGGTTTTGATACTCGTACTTATAGTGTTGTTGTTTGTTGTGTGCCATCAAAAGTCGGCTGTTCGCCGGCTGGTAGGCTACACCGTGCTGGGAAATCGCGATTTTCATGGACGCAGTCATGCCCGCTGGGACCATTAAATGGGAAATCTGGACATTTGCAATTTATGAGTAGGCAAACATAGCGGCCAGATAGAGCGGGAGCGATAGTATTTAAATATTTGATGTTGGTCGGGGGCACTGGCTGAGGTAAATGGATGAGGCTTTCGCTTGGCACTCGCATTTCCGGTCCACGCCGCCGATGCGTGCAATTGGAAGTAACCGAATTTTTGTGATTTTTGTTTATAAAAAGAGTAGAGTGTGTGTCTTCTGCGCTTTTATTGTCATCTATTATTGAATGAATGCGAAAATTTATAGAAACGCGCATGAATGAACAATATGTCAGCGGGTTTGAGGCATGCCACGCGAAGTTGGTTGACGTTGCAATGCAGCTGTCGCATATTAAGAGGATTCTTTTTTTTTGCGCTCACTATTATTTTCACATATTTTTGCATTTTTAATTTCGCCGACAACATTTCCATGCAATTTCCTTTGCGTCAATATGAAGAATATGAAAAAAAATAAAACTTGAAAAAAATGTTCCTCATATGTAAGGCGGCAGTTGGCGCTTTGGTCATTGACTCTTCAGTACATAAATATAAAAATGCTAAAAAAATACGAGAAAAAATATTCATGCAAGCCAAGGCGAGTCTCTAAGGAGCTCAACAAGTGCGTTCAAATAAAAAAAATCCTACCAAGCGCATAAATAGAACCCAAGAAGTAAGAAGGGGTGTGGGCGAGCAATTGGAAGATGCAAATCCCGGAAATATTTAACAGCACATAGCTCCGCTGACGGCGAGCGGAAATAACAATATAAGCAAATTGTCTGGCAAAATAAAAATTACTTCCGTGCGTATGAAAGCACTGAAAGCACTGAAAGCAAAGTTCTAAAAAAATGGGCAAAATCTACACAGAAAATTCAAAAAAAAAATTATCCAAAAGAAGCTCTTCTGTAAGTACTTTTTAAATATGAACTCCTCCTGCGCCATTAATGAAGAATTTCATGCAAATAAATCACGGCAAGCAAAAGCCTAACGCCAGCGTTTGATTTCCTCCCGCTATCCTCAAAATCGATAAACTTAAAGGACACAGCAGCACAACTGTAACTCCCGCCTCGCATCTTGCGACCTGTTGATTTGTCACTTTTAATGGCTGCGTGAAAAAACACGCAAAAAAAAACACAAAAAGGACAAATTTTTATGGACCTTTTCCCAATCGCCAGCCGTCAAGTCAGTGTGCCTGTGGGGGAGGGGTTGGCGCGATAAATTATGCAGGATTAAATGGGTATTAAGAAACACACAAATTTTATTCAATATTTTAACGGCAATTTTTCCACAACGTTTTTTTTTGAGATGGTGGGAGGTAAATATTTGCTTCGAATAATTTACTGTAATGAATTATGATAATTGTGGGCACAAATAATTTATTGCGCTATTAGACGCTTGTTTTACTTCCAAATAAATTATGCTAATAAAATTCATTGATGATCTATGTGGTGTTCGGTTGTAAAAAAATAGGTCAGATGATTTATTTATGAGCTGCGGTCGAATAATACGACGGTCCATCGACTTAAAGTAATAATTTTTGTTTATAAAATATCACAAAACTATTTTAAAATTATTTTTAACTATAGAATCTCTTAATAACCATAACAAAAATATATATTCGTTTATAAATTAAAAAATCATTATATTTAATTAAATTTTATACACATTTTTTAACCTTTTTATTTTATTTATAATTTCAGATATAAACAAATTGAATAAATATGGGTGAGTAACATTTATATATATAATTTTTATGTAAACAAGATTACAATTTTTTTATTTTATAAAGACAATTAAATAAGAAACGTCTTTAAGGCGTTAGGGGTAGTCAGAGACACGAAAAAATTAGAATTTTCAGTAATTTTTTTTGCTATTAAATCATGTAATTTTTCAAAAGTAATAATATGGCATATTTACACAAGGTTTGACTTGATGTCACGAAAATTCGTAACAAAAAAATTATAATTTCCAAAGTTATAGCTGTTTGTGTTGACTCAGTTCCAAGAAAAAGGTCCGTGCGGTGACTATCATAAGTACTTGTGGATTCATCTAAAATCAATCGGATAAGAAAAATTTGGTTTATAAATATTATAGATAATACTGGGCCGAATCGAAGCTTTTTTCTTGTTTTATCAAAAAAATAAAAAATGCGACCTCAGGAATTTTTTTTTTCTTGATTTTCCGGAAAAAATCGACAGTTAATTGGTCTTAAAAATCGAAATGTTTGAAAAAAAACTTCCATCCGGCCCATGATAATAATGTATTTTAAAAGCTGTAGAAATGTCATTAAAATCTAGTGAGCGGTTTTCGAGTTACACTTGTCACTAGTTCAAAAAATAATAATTTTGAGAAAAACGCATTTAAAGTTTCACACTAGCGTTTTGGAGTGCCCGAGAGGTCTTTGTTATTTATCGAATAACTCGAAAAGTAATTATCGGATCAACTTCACATTTTCAGAGAATATTTTTAAGATATTACACTTAATGACAATGCAAAAAACAAAAAAAAATATTTTTTGAAAAACCTGACTACCCTTAACGCCTTAACTGAAAATCAAGGCTGAGGCAATCGTCTCAAATTATGTAATTAAACAAAAAATGTACGCTAGTTGTATCATAGAACAATACTTCAGGCCCATATTTGAGTTTAGGTTTGATGAGAATTATCAGATAGTAGCGTAAGCTTCTTAGAATTTATAAAAACCAGTATACATATATAAGATGAAGTCAACTAATATTACATGTCGTTTATGTCCTTATATGCTATCAATATGTTTCAAACCATAACCAACTATAATAGAGTAATTATTGCGAAATCATATACATATACAGTTAAAGCCCTCTTGGGCGAACACTCACCGCCAAACGTTTTTTGTCCGCCCAAGGGAGGTGTCCGCTTAAGGCGTTTGCTCTTCTCGGCCAAATCTTTTTAAATTTGAGATAGCAATCAAAGCAGTTTTGTTTGAGAAAATTTCATTACTTTGTTCGGTTATACCTAGCTTCAGTAGCTGTACTATTATTGTCAACAGATTCTAAATTTATTCGCGGTTCGCGACCGCTTAGCGGGTGTTTTTTGACCGATGTTATAAAAATTGTGGCGTCATCCAAAGGGAGTGTCCGTTTAAGAGAGGGTCATTTGTTCTAAAAATTTTACCTAATACTTGGTGCATGAAAAAGTGCCCGTTCAATTTGTAACTAGTGTAACAGATTTCGCAAGTCGAAATACATTCAAACTATCAGGTTTGTAAATATATTGAAGAATAACTCATTCTTTCATAAATTATGTTCTTAGAAGCAAATAATTATTTTACTGTATCCAAAAAATTTTATTATTTAACTTAGATCGAGTTTTTGCCTTGTTATAATATTCATCAGTCCAAGTCGACCTTTTACTGATGGATATTTTGAATATATCCCACAATGTTGCATTTTCAGTTAATTTTGTTTATCTTTAAAAGCACTATCCTGATGCTATCTTTCACTGCTTTAATTTCTCAACATGTATCCCAAAAAGGTTACTTAGAATTCCTTTAAAAGGTTGTATTAAACTGATTGTCCAATTACGTTGATTTTTTCGAACCAGTTCATTGAGTTTGAGTTTTGAATTTGAGAACAACACACAGTTCCACGAATTTTCAAAAAATTTTTATTTTGTTTAAATAACTAGACGCGTTGAATTTTTTGTATTTTTTTGTGATATTTGAACCCTTTCTGATGACGTTTTATTGTTTGAGTACCAAGAATCGAAAGAAACCATGTTAAGCTTCTCTTGTTTTGGGAATTAAGTGCTAGTGAAAATTGTAAAAATTATCAAATAATTATTATCCAATTTATTTATTTGTCTCTTTTATTGAGATTTTCATAAAATCAATCAATTCAATAAATCATATCTATATAGCATTTTTGTCGACTGTAAATATTGCTCTTAATATTCAGAAAATGGCGGTTAATCGCTATAAACATAAGGAATTACACTTGTATTTCGAATTTTGTCCTCTTTAACCTTTATGTGCTCGGGATTGTAAACTTACGTTGGCGGTCGGAAGTCTACATTTGTAGCAATTATGTATTTGTATGGAAAACTATGTCTATATATGAACAAAAACACTGGCACGAATAGTTTTATACTTGAATGCATAGTTAAGTTGAAAATGTTTAAATATCATTCTTGGTACAACATTTACCCAAAGTATATGTTGTAGCATGTGTGTCACATACGGATTTTTTAAACTAACAGCAAATCTTGCGTATGGTTTTACGCTTTCCAACTTCACAATTTTGACAACGAACAAGGTGCATAGGTTGAAAGTCGTTAGAAATATCAGGCAAGTGGTTCGCAGTAGTACCGAAAACAAGAGAACTACTGAGTGCCATTTCAATAGCCAGGCGTGTTGGAGCACAGCCTAATACCCTTGGATTTTCAGAGCGCTGTTAAATTGCTGGCATGGAAAGCTGTTTTGCAAGGCATCGCAGAAACCTTCATCGTTTGTCTGTTTGTTGGATATGGTCGTTGTTTTCCGAATATGAAGTAAAAAAGTTATCACCGATTATGGTTCTTCTGGTGTTTTCTCAAGGGTAAACCAGTCTTTGCACGACATTCTCTCCAATCAATACGCCTTCTATTTGCTCATTGGATCAAATATTGTCTTCTTCCAGTATCATTTCGTTTTCAGCATCAGATTCTTCGGGATTTATACCAGGTGGTACGTAATCATCAGTAGAATCATCAAAATTTAGGCCCTCTTCTGTTTCTTCATCAACCTCACTCAATAGATTCTCAATATGGTTTTGAAGCTCTTCGTACCCTAGCCTGTGTTTACAATTTTCTTTTATATCATCCATATCATGGAAAAAAATACACTTATCGTTTAACGACTCGGTTTGAGGCATGCCCAGACATATTTATATGTTGTCTACATTTGTAGACTAACCGCCAGGAGATGGTCATTTTGAAAAGTAGGGTCTAGGGGGTGCTGTAAACTATTTTTTTACGTTTTAGTGGCCAAAGCTGCTTAGACTTGATTTTTAGGAAGCTACTGAAAATTTCGGACCATGTTGTTATGAAAAAAAAATTTTTATTCAACTTTTTCTGCAAAAATGCTACAAATGTAGACTACCGAGCACATAAAGGTTAAAATTTGACTTTTTCAAATTTATTTCTAGTAATCCTGCTATGAAAGACAGACTTGATTTATTTATGTGTATATCGATTTCATTTTACTTGGGGCTGTAAAAATTAAATTCCCATTTCTATTGCAATTTATTAATTTGTTGTTCATTTACAAGTATATGTACATACATTATTGCTAAAGTTGACACATAAAATACAAAGCCACTAAAGCTTTTGGAAAACAATTCAATTAAATGACATGCACTAAAAGGCTTCTTTTATCATTGCGCAAAAATACGAAATTATTTTTTCTAATGACATCGAAACCATTTAAACGACTTTGATGTGCGAAAATGTGCAACAAAAAAAAGTAAAACACAAACAACAATAATAAGCAAATAGTATGAAT
Source organism: Zeugodacus tau (assembly GCA_031772095.1). Lineage (NCBI taxonomy): Eukaryota > Metazoa > Arthropoda > Insecta > Diptera > Tephritidae > Zeugodacus > Zeugodacus tau. The sequence goes on from CM062650.1 coordinate 40,011,760, forward strand.
GCACATAGCTATTTACAAGGATATCCATTTTGAGAGAGACACATACACATAAACATACAGTCATAATGCGGCTCTAATTTCCAATTAAATATTATTCATTTTTACACTCGATATGAACACTTCTATATATTTCCAAATATGTATGTATGTAATTTTCACAATTCATTGTCATATTTGTCACATTTAATTCTACTACCCTTAAGGACATACATACAATGCTAAGTAATGAGTAGTAGCTTTGGCTTTGTTAAGCCAAATAAGCATTTACATGTGTACCAACGCCATGATATTGCCAATTCATGTGCAAAAATCCCAGCGCTTTTGAAAAATACTTTCATACATACCAGTATATTTCCAATATGTCAGTATGTATGTGTGAGGTTTTGTTGTACAGTACGCAAATAGAGTCATTTGTAGCTAAGTATGTTTGCCCGGCCCAAAAATTGCTTTGGTTTCCAATTATATTTGTGGTTTTGTGGCTGAGCGATGGTTGGTATTGGCAAATTCAGTTAAATAGAACATAAAAACGCTTACAGCTCATTGACGAGCGCTTGAATGCCGGTGGATGCCACACAAGTAAGGCATGACTGGTGTGTGTTATCGACCAGTAAGGATATGTAAATGAATTCATGAGCACACACGACCAACCGCCCGCCTGTCGACACAAGCTACTGCCACAATTGGGGAGTATCATTATCCACATACATGCATATATGAGAGAGAGTGTATGAACGTGTTTACAAATGTGTCTTTTTGTGTTATTTTTCTGGTTTATTGGGCTAATTCAATAACCAACAAAGCCATAAATGGCTACCACAAAAGCAATGTAACAACAAATATAGCCAACAACATAAAACCGAATATCCTTGAATACCGTTGAAGCAAACACATTTTGGCTGTATGTGTCTATATGTGTGTGATATATGTATGTTAGTGTAACGCTATCAGCAACCGGCAAACCAACAACAATAAAGTATTCACCACCGGAAGGGGCGAAAGCGTTTAGGCTAAGTAGGAGATATGAATATTTTTGCCATCCACACATGTACATATATGTATCGATAGCTATGTCTAGGTGTAATTGTGTTTTAGTTCGCCCCACAGGATATCCGTAGTAGATCAACGAACACGACAGGACATGCAAAGCAGGCGAGCAAGCGATGAATGAAGAGACACATTACGTATGAAAAACCTTCGACCATTTATTCATGAATGACTGCGCCAAAAATACTCAATCCATGCGTGCTTTTGTGTGTATTCAGTCAGCCAGTCTTTGCATGTATGCAGGAGATTCTATTTTCATACACATACGCGCTTGTTAGACAGTTCACACTCAATCACATAACTTTGTTGTGGTGTTGCAAGCGGAAGGAATTTCATGCCGGTGTGAATGAATAGCCTGGCAAGGGTCCACTGTAATAGATGAAGCGTTGCATAGACCAAACAGGTAGTCCATAAGCAGTAGAGTGAGTGGGATACTTGTAAAATCGCAAACAACAGTTGAAGTGCCAAACATCTTTAGCTGTTCTAAATTATGATATATCCTGTGATCATACTTCTTAAAAATTCGGGAGTGAACAGAATCTTGATCTTGATAATGTGACTTTGAATTGATATCTTTTTAAATCATAGAAACTGTGATCTCGGAAATTAGTAATTGTTTTTGGTCGATTCTATTTATATAAGTTATCTCCCTCATTATTCGAGATATCGACTTTAAAATCATTCTGACTTATAAATATATATGTATGTATATAAGTCAATCATTAGTGAAAGAAGTAAACCGTTCCTCAAGAGTCTGGTCTACTTACCCGGGAAAGGCCCAGATTTTTATCGGATCAAGGACTGTGAGGTCGACAGCATTCCTACAATTAGTTTCGTTGACTTTTTAAGGATAGTTTTTCAGTCGTTGCACAAACATCAAAATCCGATATAACTAATTGTTGGAATATGGTTGCCACATATAGGTATTATTCGATAGTATTATTCGAGTATATGCTAAATTTCGTCGAGCATTTTTTATTGAATCTATCTAGTATACAGGCATGATTCTGGCAGTTGACATTGTTGTAGTTAGATTTTTGACTTTTTTCAAATTAAGAAGTATGTAAATGACCCAATATATTATTTTCCGAATTCTAAAATATCTTTCATATAATGTTTTTCGAGACTTATCACACTTCTTGGAGTTCTGAAAGGGGATGTGGTAATAATATTTCTGTTGAATTTCATTAGGTGGTTTAGGGTATAAAAAATTAAACCTCAGGAGGTGTTGATTCGTATATATTTTGCGAAAGTTTTTAATGCTCTTATGATCATAACCTCTGTATGTTATTTTTTAAGTCTCTATATTTTTAGTAATTTTGATTATGAAAAACCAAAAAAGTTTCGTCAAAATATCTCAGAATTAGATCTAGTTATATTTTGCATGAATGGGTCAAGGGTCGAAGTGACAGATTTGACTAAATCAGTTGTTGTTGTAGCGGTTACCCAGGCCTGCCTGAAACGACAAGCCTAGCCTAATTGTCATCGAAGTCATCTAACGGGAGGGCCAAGGAACGAGCTGTTTCGATAGGGTCGGACCAAAGGGAAAGGGGTGTTAGATGAGTAGGGTTAAGGGGGCACGCAAAGAGGTGGTTAGTGTCATGCGGGCACTCTTTGCATGCAGGACATATGTTAGTCTGCTACGATATCCAGTGCGCAAGGGTCTCTCTAGTTTCGCGAGGCAACTCGAGCTCTGTGTCTGCAACGGTGGGTGTTGTTTCTCCAAGTACGCCATTCACGGGTAGGGAGTCAATGAAGGTGTTAATAGCTTCTCTGTGAATGGCGTTCAGTGCTTATCTATAGTTAGTCGCATCCGAAGTCCTGTCGGTATAGTCTTTTAAGTCGTCGACCTACTTTAGGAAGGTACTTTTGATGGCTCTGGCAGGCGGCTCGGGCGGATTAAATCAGTCGCCTAGTCCTGTTCATATAACTATTTAAAGTGTTATAAAAAACGTTAGGTGGATACACATATTAGACGCTTGGACTAGCTCTTAAGAGTATAAATAAAACAAATCTATTTCTTCTTCTTCTTAACTGGCGTAGAAACCGCTTACGCGGTTATAGCCGAGTCCACAACAGTGCGCCACGCATCTCTCCTTTTGGCGTTTTGGCGCCAATTGGTAATACCAAGTGAAGACAGGTCCTTCTCCACCTGGTCCTTCCACCGGAGTGGATGTCTCCCTCTTCCTCGGCTTCCACCAGCGGGTACTGCATCGAAAACTTTCAGAGCTGGGGCACTTTCATCCATTCGAACAACATGACCCAGCCAGCGTAGCCGCTGTCTTTTTATTCGCTGGACTATGTCTATGTCGTCGAACAACACATACAGCTCATCATTCCATCTTCTGCGGTATTCGCCGTTGCCAATGTTTAAGGGACCGTAAATCTTCCGCAAAACCTTTCTCTCGAAAACTCCTAGTGCCGTCTCATCGGATGTTGACATCGTCCACGCTTCTGCACCATAAAGTAGGACGGGAATGATGAGGGACTTGTAGAGTTTAGTTTTTGTTCGTCGAGAGAGGACTTTACTTTTCAATTGCCTACTCAGTCCATAGTAGCACCTGTTGGCAAGAGTGATTCTGCGTTGGATTTCAAGGCTGACATTATTATCGGTGTTAATGTTGGTTCCTAGGTATACGAAATTATCTACAACTTCAAAGTTATGACTGTCAACAGTGACGTGGGAGCCAAGACGCGAGTGCGCTGACTGTTTGTTTGATGACAGGAGATATTTCGTCTTGTCCTCATTCACCACCAGACCCATACGCTTCGCTTCTTTACCCAGTCTGGAAAACGCAGAACAAACGGCGCGGGTGTTGTTTCCAATGATATCGATATCATCGGCGTACGCCAGGAGCTGTACACTCTTGTAAAAGATGGTACCCTCTCTGTTTAGCTCTGCAGCTCTTATAATTTTTTCCAGCATCAGGTTAAAGAAGTCGCACGATAGTGAGTCACCTTGTCTGAAACCTCGTTTGGTATCGAACGGCTCGGAGAGGTCCTTCCCGATCCTGACAGAGCTTTTCTATTTACAAATTTAAATAAAAAATAAATATTAAATAAATTTTTCTGAAAAATAGACGAAATCAATAACCCTACACCACCAACCACACGTGATAAAATACAACATACCCACATATTCGCATAACAACTCACCACAAATGTGCCGTTATCTAACCACTGTCATCGCGCTTTTGTAGTCACACACCTGCATGCGCCCTACCACCTTTCCGCATCCCCGTTCCAACCAGGAGACTAACCATAAACGACGATACACAGACTAATCGACTGCTCGTTAACCAACCACCTCCCCAACCAGGCTCATAGACTCACTCACACTACTCTTTTTTTGGCCTACTTGCACTGTGTGCTTCACAGCGTCCTTATTGCTAAATGGTTTCAACGTGAGTTTATAACTTTATCAGCATAACGACTCCATTATCCTGTCTGTTCGGCTGTTATGCTATTTAAGGATATATCGCTATACTAACCGAAGCAAGGCGCTGCATGAGAATGCCTTTGTTCCTACCTCCCCTTATGCTGAACTGAATGGATGAATGGCTGGTTGGTTGGCCTGTTTTTGTGGCATTTAAAAATAACTTTAATGGGAAATTTATCGATCATATTTTTGCAAAAGGCAAACGCAAGTCATACACACACACACAGCTCTGATGTATCTCTGCCCCAGAGCTTAGGCAGGCTCGTTTGCAGGAGGCGATGATCCAAACAGGCAGATAAGACGAAGCGACAAGCGTAGACAAACCAGAAAAGAAAGGATATCACTTGCTGTTGCCATATATCTCTCCCTCCATACCCCTTCCAATGCACACAGCAAAGGATAAGTGTTAAGAAAACGAGGGCGTTCTAAGCCCATGGATGGCACAAGCCGTGCGAGTGAGGGAAAAAATTTGAACACAAGCATATTAAATGTGTTTGCACACGACAAAAGGATATTAAGACACTTTATAGACGTTTTCACTTCATTAGTTTTGATTTAAAGTAGCCGAGAGCCGTGCGCCGAGTGGGTGTAAGTGAGTGAGTAGTCAGCTATGTGCCGTTCGAGATATTCAATTTTTAAATAAGATTTTGCAATTTCCACGCCAATTCTCGCCAAATTCGCCAAATGTAATTAAGTTAATGCACTTGACTGGCTGTTGTGCGAAATATGGAAATGGCAAATTATATTTAATTCGCAGCTGTGGCCATTTAGTCTGTTGAGATGTGGGAAAATATGAATCTTAAAGTAGAAGAAGTGAAATTGCGAGAATAAAAGAAGAGGTTTTGAAAATAGCAGTGTTAAAAAATAGAGAAATGGAAAATATAGATTCAATGGTAATGTTCAATTGATTCGTAGTATGAGGTGACTAATTTCCTCCGATTACCATCTTAAACAAGTAAGGAAAGGCTAAGTTCGGGTGCAACCGAACATTTTATACTCTCGCAATTTATTGCTATATTTTTTATTAAGAAAACACACTGATACTTGAGAGATTTACCGAAATTTTCGGTGAAAAGTTACCATGGGGCACTGAGTTCTTCATTTTCGATATCCGGGGCATCCAATTTCGAAAATTTTTTCACAAGTGATCCATTTTTATCCATTTTCCACACGTGTCATCAGGGTGTCAAGAAAATATTACAAAACGAATTTCATTGGAATCGGTCGAGTAGTTCCTGAGATATGGTTTTTTACCCATAAGTGAGCGATGCCACGCCCATTTTCCATTTTGTAAAAAAATCTGAGTGCAGCTTCCTTCTGCCTTTCTGTGAAATTTAGTGTTTCTGACGTTTTTCGTTAGTGAGATAACCCACTTTTAGTAATTTTCAACCTAACCTTTGTATGGGAGGTGGGCGTGGTTATTATCCGATTTCAACTATTTTCATGGTGTGTGGTAGGGTACGTAGGAGAACCGACTGCAGAAAGTTTGGTTTATATAGCTTTATTGATTTGCGAGATATATACAAATAACTGATTTGGGGGCGGGGTCAAGCCCACTTCCCCAAAAAAATGACATACAAATATGCCCCTTCCTAGTTCGATTCTTTATTCCAAATTTTACAATTATAACTTTATTTATGGCTTAGTTATGACATAACTTATAGGTTTTTGGTTTTCGCCACTTTGTGGGCGTGTCAATGGTCCGATTTTGCCTCTTCAGGAAGCCAAGGAATACGTGTTCCAAGTTTCGTTAAGATATCTCAATTTTTACTCAAGTTATCCGTTGCACGGACAAACGGACGGACAGACGGACGGACGGACGGACAGACAGACATCCAACTCGTCTCGTCATCCTGATCATTTTGATATATATAACCCTATATCTAACTCGTTTAGTTTTATGACTTACAAACAACCGTTATGTGAACAAAACTATAATACTCTCTTAGCAACTTTTGTTGCTAGAGTATAAAAATCTCGAATCAGATATGATATACAGAGATTCGGTGGTACTAATGTGGTACGTACCAATAGTTCGAAACTCGAGAATTGGATTCCGATAATTCTCAAAATGTATCGAAACTTCATGATATAATCCCAAGATCTTTCAAAGTTGATTGAATATCGAAATGTTATGAAACCGAGATACATGTGAGATATACGCACTTGAAACTAGCACTTCAGTGGTCTGTAATGGCTATAAGACACGACGTCAGAATTGGACTTGAGAAGTATATTTATTAAATTAAGAGATGACATTTCTAGAGTTAGCTGTCAGTTTTGTTTTCCCCTTTCAATCACAGTAGCGAGTCTAAAGTCTACATATCCAGGTCCTGGTTTTTTTTTCACAGCCTGAAGAACAAAATGGGTTCAACGATTATATATGTAGTATTCACAGATATATATGTGTATACTTTACTTTTAAACATTAAAATTCCCGGAAATGCTCGCTAAATATTAAAATTAAGTTGGCCTCAAGGCGCGAATACGTTTCGCTGTTAAAAAGTCACTTCAGCGTCATTGAAAGTGATCAAGTAGGATTCACAGTTAGTAAAATAACATTTATTGGCTTAAGTAATGCTTAAAAGGCAACAAAAATACAAATAACAACAACGACAAAACTGACAAAGAACTCAGAGGGGAGAATAAACAAAATTTTCCGTTTACAACACGCGCACAAAAAGAAAGCCAAAAGGACAAACTGCCGCTCAGCGAAGAAAAGCTCGGGGCGTTGCTGTCCTTTCGTACTTTGCAAAAAAAAAAACAGCAAAGTAGGAAAAGAAAGCGGTCCATGCTGGCGCACGACGACCGTCAAAGTGAACAAATCACACCCCATTATTCCCAAATGCCGCACAAAAAGATTGCGGCCCACACCACCACCAGGGCAGCCGCGCCACCAGCCATCCAAACTGAGAATCTTCAGCAGCGAGGAAAGGAACTGCCTTTGTGAAGAAGAGGCAGTAGAGAAGGGCGCCTGTAAGAAAAATACCGCTACGTCACTTTTTCACACAGATTTTCAGCGGCTTATCGCGACTTCATTTGAATATTGCGCCGTTTTTTTTTTCTTCTTACTTGAGCACCATTCGGTCGGTGTCTTTCGATGGGGGCTGACGCTGCTTAAGGATTTTTTATGTATTTGTTAATGTTGTAACGGAGATTTGTGTCGAGTATCTTTTAAATAAATGAAAATGGCAATAACAAATACAATAATAATAATATGAATGTACGCGGAGGGTGAGGTGGAAGGAGGGGGGTGTTATGCAAGCCGCTATGTCAAAGGAGGTGTATAACAAGCAGTAAACAAGCAACATAATAACAATAATGAAAAGCTATTATGACGCTATATATAGATATAGAAAAGCGCTCGCTGTTAGCCTGGTGGCATGGCAAGGACCTGCTGCCAACACGCAGTGAAAAATTATGGGCATTGAAGACGCTGGCGCTGGCGCTGGCGCTTTTATAAGCTACTATTAGGCGCATTACAAGCACTTTTAAGCCGCTGATCTAATTCTTTGGCGATTTTATTTCGGGATTTGCTGTGCATTAGTTACGCCACTTGTGTCCCATTTCTTAGTTAATACTTATTTTATGCGTTTGCAAAATGGCAAATTACTCTGAGTAAGCTGGGGACTTAATTCTACTAACTGGTTTATTTGGAAGTACATAATTGTTGGATTTTTCATGGGAGAATATTTAAATCATGATCGGGCTCACAATAATATATGCAGTATATAGCGAGATATAGCAGAGTAAGAATATCTAAGAGAGAATTCCATAGTAGGCAGGTTAGCGAAGTTACTTCTTACGAAGTTCCCAACTTTCTTTACCAAAACTACTAGAGATAATCGAGTGAGAAAACATTAGAAGAGAAACGTATAATTGAATTCTCAAATAATCGCAGTTATTTATCTTTTATTCTCATAATAATCGGTCCTATTCCCGTTGTCGTTCTTATCGTCGTTTCGTATCTAAATTCGTATTCTTGAAGTATATCGTAACGCCAAAGAAAAGTTATTGAAATTTTTATACATATTTGATATAATATACTTTAAGGCGCTCTATTTCCAATTATAAACTTCTTTCTTATGTAACGAGACACATCTTTAAAGCTCTCCTAAATAGATTTTATGCTATTTTCTATTGACTCTAAACAACGGTATCACTGTACTTTGTTGCGCTTACGTTTATCTGCCCAACAATTTCAGTCTTCCATCTTTATTTGATTTTTTTTTAATTGGAGATATGTTGAAAAGATGGCGAAGTGATAGTGGTGACTTCTGCGTCCTCCAAACTTTCTTCTAAAATATGTGATACTTCCAGCGTCTCATGTTCTACCTGGTGGTCCAGCTAATTACCGAACTGCATCAAATTCGCAGCAGCTTCTTCCAAAGTAGACAGCGGTATCTGTTTATTAACTCATCCTCTTGTTGCTCTGGCTTCGGACTTTTTGTGAACCATTTTTTTCTTTGTTTTGAAATTCAAGACCTTTCATATCTTAATTATAGTTTTAGATACAAAAATGCAATTTTATTAATGCGGACCATCTCCGACGCGAGATGGTGGTGCGAATGGATTTAGTTGTTTGGAAATATCTCTCCAAAAAAATCCAAATTTAAAGGTTTTATTCCTTTTCTAAAATCTTTGGCATTTTTGGATATTTTTCTATTTCATTATTTGGATATTTTTCCACAATTAAAATTTTAAACTATTTCCGATTTGGAATTTTCATCTTCACTTCAAATATTCCTTCAAACAACCGCATCGTTCCTATGTCGCTCCCAATTATAACAACGACAAAGAACGACTGTTTCTATGTCGTTTCAATACTCGTTTCTAATTGGATATAAAAGCTATGAATTACTTGCCGAGCCACGTAAAAATTATAACCCTTTTATATTTTTGGCTTGAAAAATAAAATCTAAAATTCATCAAAACCATTTGCAGGCTGCTCAAAACTTTTAGACCCTTGAGAGTGTTCTTTATTGGAAATAGATATGTACCATGCCTTTCGAATATATAAATTCTACGAAGAAGGTATATATCATGCGATTAGAAATTCGCAAGGAAGAAGGAAGAAAATGTGAATAGGGTTTATGGTCCTGATGCTGTAATAGGCTATCAAGCACATTTTTTGTTTCATCGAGTAATCGGTAATTTTTATCTCAAAGATGCGAACGTTCTGGACAACCTATAAATAATGGAAATAATGGACAACCTATAAATAATGGCTGGACAGCTTCAAGGGAGGTCGAAGCGCGGTCAGGAAAGTTTTGCTATTTGGTTTGGTGGGATTGGCAGGGGATCTCCTACGGCCAAACTCTTTATTCAAACATAGGCTGTTAATAATTGGACGAAAGGGATTGTCCAGAAGTGACAAACTTTGGCCAATAGGAGAGGAATTGTGTTCCATTAGGTCCATCAGTCAGGCCACATAAATTTATAGTTTAGGGATGAGCATTTTTATGAGAGTGACTTTAGAAAATTATCTTCAAAATGACAACAAGTTATTGAATATATTGGACCTAAATCGGATCACTTTAACTATGTTCAATAAAACCTCAAATATAATCAAATAATAATGGAATCCAGATCTTTATTCGATTTGCTTTAACATATTTTATTCAAAGTAAAACTACATGATTCTTATTTATCTAAAATAAAAATAAAATACGAATCACAATTAAACCCTCTCTATCCATCAACCAAAAAAGTTAAACACTTGAACCTTAACCGCTAAAATAAAGCAAAAGAACAATGCAAACAAGCAAAAACAAAGCGGGAATAACAAGTCTTAGAATTCCAGCATGTTGTAGGATGATGTAGGAGGTTCTACAAATGTGCGCCATAAAAAATTCAAAGGACTTACTTGCAAGAGTAACCAGAAACAAGCAAACAGGAAGAGGAACTGGAACAGGAAAAGGAAGCTGTGACTTCACGCGAAAAGTAGCAAAAAAAGAAACAAAAGCGATGAAAGAAAACAAAAGAAGAAATAGCATTCTACTGGAGAACTAACAAACATTAAAATATTTATATCCGTGCACACCACAGCAAGCAAACGAAAGAAAGGACTAAGAGCAAAAGCAAAACAAAAAAAAAATTAAAATAAAATCATCCAAAAACAAAGACGCGAGCAAAACAAATTAGACAACTTAATTATGAATGAAGTGGAAAAGTGGGAAAGTGCGGAAAAGCGCTCATGAAATAAGGAAAACGTTTATACTCCAGCTGTCGTACGTCCGTCGCGGAGTGCTGCCAATAACAAAACAAAAACAACCAAAACAAATAAAATACAATAATAACAGAAACAATGTTTCGCAGCCAATTGCCAGCGAAACGAAAGCTAAGCAGGATGTCTATAATAATGATGTTAATACCGACAAACAGTAAAACAACAAAAATGAAAACAAGTAAGGAAAGGCTAAGTTCGGGTGCAACCGAACATTTTATACTCTCGCAGTTTATTGAAGAAATTTTATTAAGATAACGCACAAATTTACCCATAAATTCGGCATAAAGTTTAATAGAATAACGAAAATCGTCCTATATAGTGTATGAGGGCTGAGGTAATTCCTGAACCGATTTCATTCAATTTCACCAGCAAGGTACACTTTAATTAATTTTGCTCAGATATATCACACATTAATCAATACATATATGCGTAATAAAGCCCAACGAATTTTTGAAAAACCTTTAATTAGGTATATGGGAGCTAGGGAATGAAAACAATTTCCTCTGAATTACATTAAATTAGTTGAGAGATTTACCCATATTTTCGGTTAAAATTTAACCTTAGGCGCTGAGTTCAACATGTTCGATATCTGGGGCCTTGAAAAGTTATAGTCCGTTTTCGACAATTTTTTCACAAGTGATGCCACAGATCATATACTGTATTTGTGTAAAGTTTTACTCCGCTATCTTCATTGGTTCCTTATGTTTACAGTATAAAATGAAGGAATAAGATGGATTTCAAAATTGAGTTTAAGGAAAGTAGTAGTGGTTGTAAACCGATTTCGCCCATTTTTTGTCCGTGTTATCAGGGTGTCAAGAAAATATTATATACCGAATTTCATTCGAATCGGTTGAGTAGTTCCTGAGATATGGTTTTTGACCCATAAGTGGGCGATGCCACGCCCATTTCCCATTTTGTAAAAAGGTCTGAGTGCAGCTTCCTTCTGCTATCATTTCTGTGAAATTTTGTGTTTCTGACGTTTCTCGTTAGTGAGTTAACGCACTTTTAGTCATTTTCAACCTAACCTTTGTATGGGAGGTGGGCGTGGTTATTATCCGATTTCTTTAATTTTTGAACTGTATAAGGAAACGGCGAAAAGAAATGACTGCAGAAAGTTTTGTTTATTTAGCTTTATTGGTTTGCAAGATATATATAAAAACCTATTTGGGGGCGGGGTCACGCCCACTTTTCCAAAAAAATTACATTCAAATGTGCCCCTCCCTAATGCGATCCTATGTCTAAAATTTTATTTTCATAACTTTATTTATGGCTTAGTTATAGCTCTTTATGTGTTTTTGGTTATCGCCATTTTGTGCGCGTGGCAGTGGTCCGATTCCGCCCATTTTCGAACTTAACCTTCTTATGGTGCCAAGGAACACGTGTTCCAAGTTTCATTAAGATATCTCAATTTTTACTCAAGTTACAGCTTGCACGGACGGACAGACGGACAGACGGACAGACGGACAGACGGACAGACGGACGGACGGACAGACAGACATCCGGATTTGAACTTTACTCGTCACCCTGATCACTTTGGTATATATAACCCTATATCTAACTCGTTTAGTTTTAGGACTTACAAACAACCGTTAGGTGAACAAAACTATAATACTCTCTTTAGCAACTTTTGTTGCGAGAGCATAAAAAGAAACGAAGCAAACGAATTATTTACTTGCTTAAGTGGCTTTTGTCGCGTCCTTTCGCCAGCAAGAGTTGAAGTTTCCCATTTATTTATTCTTTTTAAATTCATTTGGAGCTTTTGTTTTTGCTTACGCGTCTTTGACAAACACAGCGAGAATATAAAACAGATTATCAGCCGTCTTAGCGGTACTGACTGTGCTGGCGCTTAACCCCTTCTCTGTCTTCGCTTTAGCAGATTTGTGTATGAAATTAGGCATAAAAGTCTGCCTTCGAAGTTTAATTGAACGTCTCTTCGGTAAAACAATAAAAATTACACAATACATATAAAGATAGGTGGGGAGAGGAGGTAACTTTCGCGAAAGGCTAGAACAAATGAAATTTTCCAATTACTCTGACGTTTATTAAAAACTTTTTAATTTCAATGCGCGCTGAGAAGACAATGGAAAATGTTTTCTGCTATTGTTTTCGGCCTAAGTGCTAGTTCTGGTTTTGTTGTAGACAAACCGCACAATTGATCTTGTAGAATGAATGATTGTATTTAGTCTTAAGTAATGGTTTGGATTAAAAAATAATAGACTTAAAAATTAAAAATAAAACATATCAATTTGTTATTAATCGAATATTCCTATGATGATATATGAAGATTTTATAAAAGGATTACCAGCAAATTATTGGGTAAACTAAATTAATAGAAATTTAAATAAATTTTGAAAAGGAACACATATTTTATTGACATAAACAAAATTTGTCTACGTTTTAAATAATTTGTACAGTGACTCACAAGTCTTTTTATTTTATTCACAATTTAAATACAACAAAAAATGTTTATAATTCAATTCTATTTTTCTTAAAAATAAGCATTTTACAAAATAGGTGAAAAATGCATGTCACAGTGAAAATGGTCCACTATAAAACTTTTCACAAATATTTTTTTTTTTTAATTTTTGGCAAATAGCCTCCCTTAACTGAATTGGGATAAATTCCATTAACTTTTTTTGAATATTTCGGGCATTTTCCTATTCCTATTCTTCCGAAGGACCTTTTTTAAGCCATATTTGCTCGATATGCTGTGTTTTCTTATTTCAATTTCCAATGTATGCAAAAAAATTCAATAATGTTTATTTTTGGTGATTGGATACTGGGCCCATTATATAGCAGTCCTTCTCTTACTATTATAGCCGTATGCTTGAGATAATTCTCTTGGTAGGAATGATAGTGTCCTTTATTCCAAATTTTTCGCTACTTTGTACAGTATTTTTTGTAAGTGCAATTTACCAACGCTATCAGCTAAGCAATACTCTGGACCATTTTCACTGTGAGTCACTGTATATGCTCCTCCAAAAATATATTTAAATCAATAAGACTTCTTCAATTATCCTAAGCTAGCATATGTGGCCAGAAATTGGTTTATGGCTTGGAGATCAACGTCATATAGAATAATAATACATAACCGTATTTCGAAAATGTTAGTTAGCTTTAGTAACTGTAGTTTGAGAATTAATATTCAATTCTTATGCCCGGTTTCACAGTCCGTGCTTAGGTTGTGCTTAAGATAAAAGAGAAATATTGCGTTTTACAGTTCATACTTAAGTTATGCTTAAGTACTGAAACTGGGAGACTTCAGCAGTGCTAAGTAACAGCTGATTTTTGTTTTGAATATTGACTTATTTGTCAAAAATATAAAATAACAAGTAAGGAAAGGCTAAGTTCGGGTGTAACCGAACATTTTATACTCTCGCAATTTATTGAAGAAATTTTATTAAGATAACATACAAATTAACCCATAAATTCGGCATAAAGTTTAATAGAATAACGATATAGTATATGAGGGCTGAGGCAATTCCTGAACCGATTTCATTCATTTTCATCAGCAAGGTACACTATATCCAAGACTATACGCTCACTTAATTTTGATAGCTCACATATTAACCGATACGTATATGCGGAATAAATCTCTCCGTATTTTTGAAAAACCTATAATTAGATATATGGGAGCTAGGAGAAGATACTTTTGAAAAACCTACAATGAGGTATATGGAGATGTTATGACCCGATTTTAATCATTTTTGGAACAGACACACACTATTAGAAGAAAACAATTTCCTCTGAATTACATTAAATTATCTGAGAGATTTATCCATATTTTCGGTTAAAATTTAACCTTAGGCGCTGAGTTCAACATGTTCGATATCTGGGGCCTTGAAAAGTTATGGTCCGTTTTCGACAATTTTTTCACAAGCGAAGCCAGAGATGATATGCACTATATGTGTAAAGTTTTATTCCGCTATCTTCATTGGTTCCTTATGTTTACATTATAAAGTGAAGGAATAAGATGGAATTCAAAATTGAGTTATAAGGAAAGTAGTCGTGGTTGTGAACCAATTTTCTGTCCGTGTTATCAGGGTGCCAGGAAAATATTATATACCGAATTTCATTCGAACCGATCGAGTAGTTCCTGAGATATGCCACGCCCATTTTTCATTTTGTAAAAAAATCCATTCATTTCCAATATTCAAATGAATCTATTTTCGTCGCAAATTTATTTTTCATCAACAATGATTTCAATTTGTCAAACATATATGTATTTCCAGATGGCATTTGTAAACAAATGTTTTTCATTATGCTGTCATATATTATAATAGAATTTTATAGAAAATAAGCAGAGACTGTGAAACGCAAATGACTACTCAGTCAGCAACAATGCTTTGCTAAGATTTTATTTGGGAACAACTTAAGTACGAACTGTGAAACCGGGCATTAAACTGATTTTTAAAACAACAGCATTTATCTACATATATTAAGTAAAAACTTTCTACGAGAGTGTCGGATTTTCTATATGACGTCGAATTTCTCTCTCAAGATAAATTCACGGAACTTTCATGTCACATTTCGTTCTCATTTACTTTGGCCCGATGCGATTTATGATTTATTTTCGTTGCGTTTCGTTATTTTTAAGATAATAAGTTTTTAAACGACAGGATAACGGTAATATTTATGAAAATATTCTTCTAAATGTAATTTAAAGTAAAATATATAACATTTTTGTGGGAAGCTTTATAGAGACTTTTCGTATAGAAGAGGAGTGTTACATGTGAGGTAAACTGTTTGTCCAAAAATTCGAAAGGTTGTTTTGTCTGAATACAATCTCTACATTATCGTCTTGATGATTAGAATAAAAGACTTAATTATTCTTATTGGCTCGATTTCCGTTTCCCCTTATTCTAAATTCATAATCCGTAATTGAAATAATTGATTTCTAATTTTAATTATTTTTTTAATTTTTTTCTATTAATTACAATTAGTAAATTGCCAAAAAGTAAAAATATAGGTATGATCAACGTTTTCCTGATTCTAATGGTGTAAAACATTTTTCGGTCAAGTTTATGTGGTATATGCTATAATGATAAGGGGATAAAGAACATTCAATAATTCTAAATAGTTTATTTTATATACATACAACCACATATTTCATGTTTAACATAATTTATTAACAATATTAAAGTGTTAGTTTCAAAATAATTTCATTGCAAATAATAGTTGTAATCGTATCCAGTTTGCTGCTTCCATTTTATCAACATTTTTTCCATTTGTCTGCTTAAAGTTATTTTCTGTATATAATACTCCCGCTTACTGTTTTCATTCACTAACATTATTAACACCAGCTTTTGTGCAATTATGTACAACAACAGAGATACATAAGTACATCTTGTTGGGCGGAGCCTCGTTTAACGAATGGCAACGCCTACATGGTGCTTTGTTGTTGCTGAAGCTAAAGTGTAACACGAGTACCTAATAAAAACTTTCAAGCGAAGGCGGAGCTTTTGCATGCTCTTCCATTTACATAGATACATTTATAGGAGTGCCTTTCTAATTGTGGCGACATACAAAATTTGTAGGAGGGTATAATATATGTGTTAGAAATCATATATATATATAAACATATATATAATGAGGGAATAATGGGTAAAATATAGAACAAAAAAAAAATACAATTTCTATGGGTGTGCTTGACAAAGAAGTTTAGAATATATGGTATACGTGTATACCTTCCTTTTATATAACAACATACATATATTGTAGATGTATGAATGTATAAGTTCTATATACAAATATAATACTTGTTCTAACTTAAGTATTTTTCTAAATATGTGTGCACAAAGGAAGGATAGCATTCATTATTTCGCTCTTTTGAGCTTGCTCAAATAGTTGCGTATACGCCCTGTTGAGCAAAGAAGTATGAAAATAAATGGTTATTCTGTGACAATTCTGCTTGTAAAACGCACTTAATTTAAAACTTGGGACATATTTAAATTTGTCAGAGGAGCATATATTATTATTAGTTTTATTTCTGAAATTTTATTTTTTGAAATTCTGAATGCTTAGGATAAAATAATTTTATCTCTTTTCCATGTTTAGTCAACAAATCATAATTAATTTGTCTACTATAGAGGGTTTCTGTTTTATATGCTGAAATTTAGAATTTCTGAATGTTATGCTATTATTATATATTAGTTGAATAAGTAAAGGACTGTGGAGGGGCTTCCTCTAAATTAACTATACATAAATCTTTGATCTCTATGGACATTTTCTGAAATATACAAGACTTCAGTTGAATATCACGGTTGTTTTACAAAATTTTGAAAGTTTCACGCCCATAATTTAACTGCAAAACTGAGCCGTAGGCGGGTCTGAAATAAAGTGAATCGAATAGTTGGAAAAGAGGAATTTGGGCAATCAGTCGGCATTAACGGCATTATTCAGCGGAGCCTATATATGAAGATGTTGAGCTCATTATATTGCACGTTATAAAACTTCAATATAATAGAGATTCATTCGATGAATTGATTAGAAATCTGGCTCAGAAGCTCATCGAAACGAGTTCCATTATCAAGGTTCCCATGTTCAAGCTATAATAAAACTTTATACATTTCCAAAGCCTCTGCTTGTCAAACCATATGGATTCTCTACTTCTTAAACGCTTCAAAAATATATTTAAACATATTTCTTGACTAAGATTTACTTTACATGTTTTAGACTTTAAAGTATAAAAACTAACTATATCATTCTAACAGTATGCTAGTGAGGCTCATAGTCTTTACCATAGGAATATTTAATTAGTAGATCTATATCTTATGTTACAAACAGGATATTCTCAGAAGAAATTCTGTAAGCAGGAAAGAAAAAAAGGTAAATCCATTTGGTCGGTTTAGCCATTAAAGTATAACAAAACATATCCATATTTCTTAAAATATCAACATAATTACTTTGTCATATATTTTATTTTTCAAAACACACATTTAAATAATATAAATAAATAAATAAATCCAATTGTCACAATATTTACACGTGCACAAGTAACAACAATGTCAAAACAATTCAAAGATACTCGTACACAAGAATCTTCAAGACTCAGACAACCATAATAAAGCGACTATGACAGCAATGACTGACTGAAAATGTCTGCAACCAACATGAATGATTTAATAAACAAATAAAGCAAATAAACACATCCATTAAATATGAGTATATATACACATATACTTGTGTAGACCTATGCTTAAAAGACGGACTTACATACGCAGTACAGTTACCCACATGTGAACCAAAGACTTGCAAGTCACATTGTGACTTAAACGCCACAAGAACAAGAACAAAAGCGCTTAGGCCGACCACAAGATGCCTCCGCAATCAAGTGAGACTACATCATTCTTAAACTCAAACAACAAACTTACAATGAACACTTACAAACATACTTACAACCTTACATGCCGGCATAAGTAGAGGCATACATTTATAGTAAAGAAGACAACTGGCAAAGCAAACATTGCCGACTTCACTTCACTTGGCCAAGAATAATCGGAATGTCAGGCTTGAGTGAGTGAAGTACTACAGTAACCAGAGACGATTCCTTATATTATACATACACACATTTAGTAGTATGCATACATACATGCTATGATGACTTACAGGCTGTTCTTGATGACATCGTCATCGTCTTGTTGATGTCTTCTTGTGCTCGTACAAGATTCTGCTGTTGCATAACGCCTACAACTGTTGCACACGAATCAAATGATTTGTTAATGCCTCAACATATATGTACATATATTCATGTTATACATGTTTCTGTAGTACTAAGCCATCTAAGAAATCTTACGAAAGTAATGTGACTTAGACCAACTGTTATTTACATAAATGATTTGAGTTTATTGTGATACCGATTATGTCCTGTATATGAGGTGTTTATTAGGGTAAATGACAATTGTGAAGATGAAATGGCTTGCATTCCCGAATTCCAAATGTTAGTTTACAGCTGTTGGTAGAACGACATAATTTTACGATTTGTATTATGAAATGTAAAATATTTTTGAACATATGTACGAGAGCTGCTACATATATTTCTGGCCTAATAATGAAAATAGGAACATTTATCAACGAAAATGGTTTTATTGTTTTTCAAAATATTCTCCATCAAGATTTATACACTTTTGCATGCGCTCAAACCAATTTTCGAAGCACTTTTTTGAGCCTTTTTTTGAGTGATTGTCAAATTGTGCGGGATCCAACGAGAACAAACCTTTTTTACGGTCAGGTGTTCATGCAATATCGAATGTATGCTGGTGGGAGAAATGCATAGGCATGCCTCTATCTGAAGGTATGTTACATGACGGTCTTGCATTATCAGTTCACGTACGGCATCGATGTTTTCTGGCACAACGTCTGTTTTTGGACGACCTTCACGGAATTCGTCTTTGAGCGAGCGTCGGCCACGATTGAATTCGTTGTACCAGTGTTTCACATTGCTATAGGATGGTGTTTCATAGCCATACAAAGATTTTAGTTCATCCATGCACTCTTGTCGCGATAATCCACGTCGAAAGTTGTGAAAAATGATCGCACGAAAATGTTCACGAGTTAATTCCATTTTTTGGCCGAGATGAATTTTTTCAATTCCCTGTAAATAAAACAATTCACGATTAAATGACAAAACGTTCTGAGTGATGTTATGCTAAAAAATGTCAAACTTTCCAATGGAAATGTCAGATTGCACCTGGCAACACTTAGTGTTGCCTAGGCCAAAAATATATATAGCAGTCCTCGTATATACAGTTAAACGTCCATTACTCGAACTTCTATAACTTGAAGTATGTACTTCATAAATCCAACTCTTGAACTGGCAATGGAATTCAAATTGCATACAATTTACGTTCTATAACTCGCAGTCTCTTTAACTCGAAGTTGTTTTGTGGATTATGATGATTCGAATAAGGAATGTTCAACTTTATGTGTGATGGAAATTTCACTCAAAAATCCTCATGACAGCAAAAGAATTAAAACAGAGACTCTAAAATTCAATAATAGCACGTCTCTATAGTTTTTATTGGTGTATTTGCTATAACACACTCTATCGTTCAACTTCTCAGAATAAACTTGTATTTTGAATATATCGAATATATCTGAAAGTGTTTTGTTCCATAGATTTTTCTCCTTGGGTGTTTTCCAGTTTCGGAAACTTAAGTATTCTTCCTGCGGAACCTTTCATTAGTCGATTGGTAAAATTTAACTGATGAAACCGTATAACATCATGGTGATATCTACATAACTTTAAGCAAAAGTAATCTATTGATTCTATTATTTCGTGATGACTTCAACTTTTCATGTCTAGAAACATTGAGAGTTGAGAACGAAAAAATAAAGTCTTATGTACTAGGATCAGTCAAAGCGGCAGTCAATTGATGGATAGTTATGAATAGGTAACTGAATTTCTCTAGTAATTTTAATAATTTTTATAAGGGAGCAGTGTGTGATTATAGCTATATACTAAGGATATTCTGCAAATATTTTCAATATTATTTACCGAACCAAGGTAAACTGTGTCTCCATATAGAAGTAGGCGTCTCAACCCAAGCAATACACTTTTTCGATATTGATATTTTCGAGAACTGGACTACTATAGCGTGGACCAGTTCTAAAAAAAGGCCCTTGTAGTGACTATCATAAGTCCTTTGATATTCATCTAAAATAAATCGGCAATTTTGAGAAAAACGCATTTAAAGTTTCACACTAGCGTTTTAAAGTACCCGAATGGACTTTGTTATTTATCGAATAACTCGAAAAGTAATTATCGGATAAACTTCACATTTTCAGAGAATATTTTTAAGATATCACTTAACGAAAATGCAAAACCAAAAAAAATTGATTTTTTGAAAACCTGACTACCCCTAACCCTTAAGGCTGATACCTTCCAATCCAATGTATTTTTGACATGACAGTACAAAAACGGAACAGTTTAGAAGGATGATATGTTTTATACTAATCTTCTTTCAAAAGCGCGGTTAAAAAGTGTAGAGATGATTCTTACAAGTCTTTCTAAAAGCAACTTCTACAAATGACCTCCATAAATATTTTTAAACCTGTCTGCCGTTAAGGCAATGACTAGTCAAATCCCGTAAATTTTTGAATTCTAATAAAAATTCTAAACGAAATTCTTAAGCTAACTATTTATTGATACAACAAAAATATGAAGAAGATAGGCGAAGGAGACAGAATATTCTGCAAACGATAGAATTTCTACTTTGACAAAATTTAGTAGTGGTCGGAATGTATTCACCGTTAAGGTTCTGGAGTTATTCGAAACCATATTGAACAGTAGGATATGAGCTTAACTTAATGCAACCGTGTTGTTGATATAAAAGATGATCAATACATTTAATATAAGGTGAGGGAAGACTGATTTACTCATATAAGATCCACGGAGCATTCAAAGTTATGCCTACTACAGTGACTTGTTTGTATCTCCTTCACACAGAATCAGACTTTTTTTTTACTTTTAAGTATTGAATAAATTAATTAGTAAAGCTACACAACTTGAAACTATTTGTAATACACACTATAATATATCTATGTACGTATGTTAATTCCACATTTAATTAAAGAAATGCTAACTAACGTAATTGTCTTTTGCAACGAAGCGCATAATAACAAATAAATAACATTTATCTAAGCAACCCCTTCACCGCTTCACCCTCAGTCATACTATATACCAGTTCGTGTGCCACAATTATACACGCGCGTGTAGAAGAACATAATGCAAATGAGACCACTGAAATCGGTGGTGGATTTTTAATTGTCAAAGCATTGATTGTGAAAATGAAAATGTTGCTCGCGTCGCATTAACCCCTTCGGTGTGTGGCAAAGCAGATCATGGTATGCCCCAAGCGACCTGTGTGCTCTAAACATTCGCACATACATACATACCTACACACATTTGTATGTAGATTGAGCTGAGCTGTGTAAGTCAGATTAAGCTGATTGCGAGGTAGGCTAGTAATCTCCTTTGGAAAATCTCTGCCATGCGACGCAAATTAATGAAGAAATAAAAGCGCTGGAAAAACAGGTTGGATTGCTTTCGCTGGCAGGCAGCGCTGATGGTGGTGGTGGCAGACTTTCTTCTTCTTCTTCCTCGTCTTTTCGAATTACATTAAATTTCAAAAGCCACATGATGACTCTCTGGGGTACAATAAAAATCGAATTAATAAGGAAATTCAGGTTAAATGAACGCTACAAATGTCGCTTTAGCAGGCGGCATGGAAATGTTGCATCATGAAGAGTGGTGGAGCATACCAAGGATTAAACATTTGTATACATTTTTTTTTTTTATTTTTAAATGTTATTGATTTGAAGAATCATACGAAATTATCTAATAAATGTTTTAATAAAATATGACATTAAATTGCTTCAGTAGCACCTTCTATTTCAGTTTATGTCCTTTCGCTGGGTCAGTTTGTGGGTAATTAAAAGATTTGAGTGTTTCTGACACTTGTACGCCACAGGTGCGCACTATGAGGTCCTTAATACCTCACGCAAGCCAAAGCTGTGACCAATGATAGTATTTTCATGTCTGTACATATATTTATACATACCTATAAATATATACAGTTACACGAAGGATGTATATGTCTACTCTACTCATATGAATATTCACTGATGTGCACAAATGTGGTTGCAAACATCCTGCATGGAGAGATAAATGTTCTTAATATAAGTAAATTATGACAAATGTCCTTGACAGCCACTCAAACCGCTGTCAAAGAGACAAAGGTTTGAATAAAGGAGAATTTATAACTGATGTGCACAAATGTGAATACAAAAGGGTTTATCAAGCCGAACGTTTGAATAATTGAAATAAATAAAATTTAATTATAATCTACTAATGGCATATAGTGTCACATATGCTTAAGATAGCTGGGTTATTTTGTAAGCTATTTGAAAAAGACTACTCGGTACATTTTATTTTCTAATTTTGCAAAGAACAAAATAAATAGAAAAACTAATTTGAAAAAGAAATATTTAATATAGTTAATAATTATACTATTTTATAATAATCGCAAATCGAATCTTGTAGAATTAGAAACTAAGAAGTAGCAGTACCTAGGCTTATAAAATGTTTTGACCAAAGTTCAATAATTTTGGCTTTTCTTCACAATTCTTTGTTTTGGGTCCAATATACTTACAAATATATTTCCCATTTACATGTGATTTTTAAAGAACCCGGTTTTTAGTCAGGGAATTATAGGTGTCACATTTTTACCTACCAAGTGAAACCTTTATGGAAGTATTTATAATGTACCATTTATCTTAGGCCTCGGCCACGTAATGAGCGGATAAGCGGCGAATTTGAGCGGCAGGTGGCTTTTTAATTAGCTTTATTTCTGAGCGGTTCATTGTTAAAACTTCGTTGTAAGGACATTCCATTTAATGTGTTAAAGTGAAAATCGCATTCATATTTGTAAAAAGTTTAATCTTTTAAGAAAAATATTTGGTGTTCATCCTATAAATTGAGTAATACCACAATATGGTGAATTTAACCATTTAGATAAAAATCTAATCAAATTCCCAGACAGATTTTGGCATTACTCTCGTATGTCTGTTAAAATCTTTGTTTTTTTTTTGTTACAAAAAATGAAAAGGAATTTCTGCAGAGCAAATGCTTGTTTTATTTGCTTTTCGTTTAGGCAGAAGCACTGTCAGTAACATATTTTCTAATACATGTATTATCATATGGAAGGAACTTATTGAGGAATACATGCTAATACCAACAGTACATAACCTAAAAAAGTGATAGCGGTCGTCTTTGTTCACATGATTGTTTTATTGTTTGCTGCTCAGCCATTACCTAAAAATTAGAATTAGTTTTATTCCAGAGCGGCGCCATTCAGCCGCTCAAAAATGCCGCTTATTGTAAGGCCAATACAATATTCATATGTTTTAATTGACTGTCGCTCACCGCTCCGCCGCTCATTGAGGCCGAGGCTTTATACGAATTCCCATCACATGCTGTTATATAAGGGACATAAAAACCATCACCTGACGATAAGTGTTGTCTAATGAGAACATATCATTCTGATACATACATATAGCGGTACATGTTTTAGTCATTTAAAGTTCGCATCTACTTCCTTCTCAACTTTTGCAAAAAATCGAGCCTAGTTCTCATAATTCTATTTCACAATTTCAAAAGACACCACTACATATATGATGCTCGGAACACTAAGTACCCTAA
This sequence comes from Zeugodacus tau, assembly GCA_031772095.1. NCBI lineage: Eukaryota > Metazoa > Arthropoda > Insecta > Diptera > Tephritidae > Zeugodacus > Zeugodacus tau. Next base: position 40,035,673 of record CM062650.1, read on the forward strand.
CTTCAAACTAACCTTTGCCAAGTATTAAAGTTCTTGTGAAAGCTAAGCATTTCAACAGTATCCTGCAACACAAATTTAATATTATATACAATAAAAGCTCCTTATTCGCGCTTCCTTTTTTCGCGTTTTCACTATTCGCGGATTAAAAAAATGAGACCCAATTTCTATATTCGCGACTAAACATTTTTTATTCGCGGATCTAATAAGCACATACATAATAATAAAATTATTCCAATAGGTATCCAACCCAATATTCTTGTCAAATGGACTAATAATAAAGGAAAATAGATCTTATTACAAGAAAATGTTAAATATTCCACTATTTTCGCAATATTTTTGAACTTTTGGTAATATTTACATATAGAAGGGGCTCACATGGAACTGAACACAACCTATTGAATAAGAGGATTCAACAAGCACTGGAAACGTGACATTTAATTTGAAAAATCTTAATGAAGGTTTAAGAATGGCAAATGAGCTTTGCGAATTCTTTATGAACATTGATCCGTCTATGGAACGTAGCCTAATTTTTAAGAGACAAATTGCTAATGCGACTGCTGTGTATCAGTCTGAATTGAAGGAGCTTTTGCTAAGCAAGAAAAAATTACAAACTTCTTCAAACCATTGCCTAAGCCTTAAGATAATTAGTTGAAATGTTCAAAAACTTCAATTAAATCATTTTTTTGTATACATATTTGTTTTTTTTTTGTCACCTAGGAACATATCCCCTATAATCCCATATAAATTACCATCCCGTATTCACGGTTTCTGTATTCGCGGCATATTTATGGAACATATACCCCGCGAATAAAGAGCTTTTACTGTATTTATAATATAGAACTATTATATATAATACAGTTCTTTTTTCTATAATAGGGTAATCCTACATGATAGTAATATTAATCCTTCTATCTTGATAAATAAAGAAATCAGTCATATTCTGCATTTTCTCCTTATGATCCTTACATCACATCGGTTTTTCATAATACCTCGATCTACACGGTACTTGAGCGAACCGCCCTAATCTGCGTATGCACTTATATAAATGTTTGTGTGTGTGTGTGTGTGACATAGATAAATGGGTGATATCATGTTAAAGATGCGACACTAAATCCGTGCCTAAATTGATGTGAGCTTTTCCGAGCTTAGTCTCTTTTGAATATATGTATGTATATATGCATATGACAGCTGTAACTAACAGCAACAAATGAGTTTACACATTCAAACATGCGTACATATAGAGTAAAACAAATTAGCCATTTAACACAGCAGAAACAACTACAACAATTGCAACAAAAACTATAATAACACATAATATGACGTTACAAATGACCAGAACACGATAACATGTTATGTTGCAGCAAATGTTGCCAAAAACACCGAATTCATGTTGTTGTTATTGCTATTGTTGCAGGCATAACTGCTGTTTTGGCTTGTGTTATTACAAATTTGCAAGGCTCGTTAAGTGGCAAAGGCTGTGTTGCCGCTTGCTCTAGTTGTTGCTGTACTCTGTCTCTCTGGTCAACATCTGCGTAATTATTCAATTCAATTAATCCCTTTTACGCCTTCATCGCCTTGCCCCTTTCAACACACACACACACTCATTCGAAGGTCCTTTGCGCTACTTCTCATTCAGCTTTAATTCTTCTCTCGATGTCACTTTGCAATATCATACTGTAACATAGTCATCTGCTTGTCTGCCTTGCTAACTGGTTGGATAACTGTCATTCGGGTCGGTTGTTGACTGCCAGTAGCCATGTCCATCTCCGTTTCCGCTTCCGGTTATGAGTGTAGTCCGCAATGTGAGTAAAATGTGAGAGTTGGAGACGAAAGCTAAAAGTTAAGAATTTTTATCTACTGTTCCATTTAACTCGTAAAAGTGATGTCTGTATTAAATTTCGATGCAACTCTGTAATGTTTTCAATTTGTGATAATACTAATAAAATTTTAAATATGATTATATGGGTATAAGAACACTGACGAAATAAAAACAGAAGAAAATAGTCCAAAACATTAAAATTTTGTAGAACCGACCTTCAGATACCTCGTAAGATTTTAAAATTAATAACGGGTGATTTTTTTGAGGTTAGGATTTTCATGCATTAGTATTTGACAGATCACGTGGGATTTCAGACATGGTGTCAAAGAGAAAGATGCTCAGTATGCTTTGACATTTCATCATGAATAGACTTACTAACGAGCAACGCTTGCAAATCATTGAATTTTATTACCAAAATCAGTGTTCGCTTTTCCGCTTTTTTATCGACAAATTTTGTTCAGCGATGAGGCTCATTTCTGGTTGAATGGCTACGTAAATAAGCAAAATTGCCGCATTTGGGGTGAAGAGCAACCAGAAGCCGTTCAAGAACTGCCCATGCATCCCGAAAAATGCACTGTTTGGTGTGGTTTGTACGCTGGTGGAATCATTGGACCGTATTTTTTCAAAGATGCTGTTGGACGCAACGTTACGGTGAATGGCGATCGCTATCGTTCGATGCTAACAAACTTTTTGTTGCCAAAAATGGAAGAACTGAACTTGGTTGACATGTGGTTTCAACAAGATGGCGCTACATGCCACACAGCTCGCGATTCTATTGCCATTTTGAGGGAAAACTTCGGAGAACAATTCATCTCAAGAAATGGACCCGTAAGTTGGCCACCAAGATCATGCGATTTAACGCCTTTAGACTATTTTTTGTGGGGCTACGTCAAGTCTAAAGTCTACAGAAATAAGCCAGCAACTTTCCGAATGGACCACCTAAGACGCAGCCGCGGTCAACATTTAAATGAAATTATCTTCAAAAAGTAAATGTCATGAACCAATCTAACGTTTCAAATAAAGAACCGATGAGATTTTGCAAACAATTCATCTCAAGAAATGGACCCGTAAGTTGGCCACCAAGATCATGCGATTTAACGCCTTTAGACTATTTTTTGTGGGGCTACGTCAAGTCTAAAGTCTACAGAAATAAGCCAGCAACTATTCCAGCTTTGGAAGACAACATTTCCGAAGAAATTCGGGCTATTCCGGCCGAAATGCTCGAAAAAGTTGCCCAAAATTGGACTTTCCGAATGGACCACCTAAGACGCAGCCGCGGTCAACATTTAAATGAAATTATCTTCAAAAAGTAAATGTCATGAACCAATCTAACGTTTCAAATAAAGAACCGATGAGATTTTGCAAATTTTATGCGTTTTTTTTTTTTTAAGTTATCAAGCTCTTAAAAAATCACCCTTTATATGTAGGTGTAAATGATGTCATGTAATCTCATGATCCGGTTTCGACAACATTCAGATTCTCGTATTTTATACCATAGTAAAAAAGCTTAAGAATTTCAAAATATTTTATTCATTTTTCAAAGAAGTAATAATCACAATCCCTCCTATTTACACCCTGACAGTGTCTATATAAGTTGAATGGTAATAACTAACTCTAATTTAGTCTTCGAAATATTATATGTAGAGTTCTTTGAAGTAGTATCTGATAGTTACCACTTGAAATCCATTCTAAAGCTACCTTCTGACATCCATTTGTCAGCTGGTATATAGTACCCTTTTGGCATCAGCCATCTAGCTTTGATCTGATAACCGTTTGACTGCTGGCATTTGACATTCATCCAATGGTCATTTGAATTCTCATCTCACATTGTCATTCGCGTTTGACATTTGCCATTTAACTTCCATCTGACATCAGTTCAATATTTAAAAATTGACTTGTATGAGAGCTTCGTTTGACAGCTGCCATCTGACATTTTGATATTGAGTGGCAACTTGAATCTAGCAAAGATCTTTTAAATTATAATACCAAAAGTTTAGGTTAGGGTCTAAGCTTGATCCCTAAGAAGAGACCGCTAAAGAGAGTGCTTGGTACATCCAGAAAATGTTTATAGTTGGGCGATTTGATCTCTGATTTCCATTCTAGTTGGTTGAACCGGATGCCTAAAGGTGTCAGATGTGCTTTTCTTGGATCTGTTTTTGGTATTGAAATGAAATGCAGGACCGATCAGCTTGCATGTGAGACTACAATTACAATCTCATCAGATTGGGATAAGCTGGTGTCCTACTATCCTACTGTTTCAGCACATGAGTGACTGCAAGATTCTTCTGGCCTATCCTTTGGAGCGCAGGTATCTACTGAACAATTTGTTCTTAGCAAGTTGGCTTACCATCCTGCCGGATCAAATTATCAAAGTTGAATGGAAGAAGGTGAGATTGAGACATCTAAACATTTGCTCATTCCCCGTCCAGTTTTTGCTATACTTAGGCTGTAACATCTTGGTGGCACGACATAACTTCGCCTAACCGGATGAACTGACTCATATACATGTTAATCGCCTCAAACATTTTGTAAAAGGTTCAAAATGCTTTGTCGTCTTTTGAGGATTTATAACATTTATTTAAAGGAGTTTGCAACATCACAAAGGCAGAGCAACATTAGCTTTCCAAGTAGGATTTCTTGTGGCTCTGTCGTAAGAATCATTCCTTTAACATATCTAACATAACCCATTGGTTTTATTCAAAAGTAACTTTTAAAACAGACTGACTTTAATATTTATAATCGGGAGACCATTACGACAATTACCAGTTAAAACTCATAAAGCTAAGGAAAGGTAAATGTTATTGAGAATAGAGATCTGGCTAAACCTTTTATGATATATTAGAAAAAAGGAAGTAAAAGATTGAACGACTCAAGTTTTCTGAAACTTTTTTGAGTTCCAACATAAATAAAAATGTAATACAATCATATTTTATGTCATACTCGAATATTTCTGTTACTGCACTTCCTTATTTCTATTTATTTATTAAATCATTGCCAATTTCATGTTTGGAAGTTTCGGCTTTTAGTACCGTTATGCGAGTTTGTAAACAGTTGTTTAATAATTTCATTTTAATTCACTTTTAAATATCCGCTCACATTTCACATCCGTTTCCGGTTGTCCCTTGTCAACTTTGCGCCAAAAAGTCCCAACTCAAATAAGCCACCAGGGTTTGAGGAACTTACTATATAAGTAATTGTATGAATGTATGTATCTATCTGTGTATGTTTTTCATTCAATTACACGCTTTGTCTCCTGGTCAAACATTTCTTGCAAACGGAAATAAAGGAAAGCGCACTTTTTGGGTAAAACAACTGTCAGTTTCTTTGCAAGTATGATAACTGTTTGAGTACCTTTCAAAAAACTATTTCAAAATTCTTTCTAAATGTGTCCAAGACTGTTTGTATGTTCATTTCAGCAAATGTTTGTTTGTTTTCAGCCGCTGCCTTATCATTTCCGCAATAAATTTAATTTTAGTTTACTTTTCTATCAAAAAAAAAAGCACACCACAATTCATATGATACCCATATCTTTATATGAAATAAAAAACAAATCTGAAAACAAGCAATTCACCACCACGCCACCAAAGCAGACACACATCATAAATCAAAAATAAATAATATAACAAATAGAAAATGCCTTCCTTATCCTCAGTGCAGAGCAAACAAGACACAGAAATACAAAATGCTGCTTGGTGTAATGGCGCATGAATAACAAAAAGGATATCAGGCGCACACTCATACATACTTACATACTGTCATATTTGAATATCCTTTGAGTCCCAGCACACATCTCCTTAAGTCTCTATCGAGCGGCTAGCGCAAGCTGCGTCAAGCGGCCTAATACGTGCCACAAAAGCATGCAAATGTGACTACATTAGCTATTTCAACAACAACCACAGCGCTTATGCAGAAAAAATAGCAACAAAAAATTTCACTGAAAACCGCAATAAACTCATTTTTTATCTTTTGCATTTTTTAAACGTATTCCCCTCACGCCCTTACTGCCAGCACACTCGAGCTTCCAGCTCGTTCGTGCGCCAGTTAACCTTTGACTTGCCACATAGCCCAACGCCGCAATCTCTCAGCAAAACTTTGTAATTCTTATATTCTTTTCTCGGAATTTTCGCACGATTTTGACTCTTGTTTGCATTCGAATCGTTTGTCATTATTTAAATTCCACTGTGACATTTATCGCTGGCATGCGAGCATCTTAAATGATATTATCAGCTGTCATGTCTTCATATCACTGGCAGTATTTCTCTTCCTTCTTGAGCGCATTCAAATGCTCAGCAAAAGCACTCATATGTGGATATACTCTATTCAGCCCATCAGCGAAGGGTGTTCTGACATGACTATGCCTACCAGGTTGCGTCCAGGGGTAGATTAAATGAAATAGCTACTTCAACAGATCCAGTTGTGATAAATGATGTGTAGCGGTTATGCTAAAAAGGTGCACATATCAGTGATACATACATATATGCATACCATAAGGTTGAGTTGGCATTCATAATAGAAATATTCATTCTTATCAAATAGAATTATTTACTATTTAAAGCTTGATAAATGAGATAAAGACTCCTTTTATTTAGTTTCAAACACCTGTATACACACAAATATTTGTGCGTTTTCCAAAATAATACATGATTGAATTACTCTATATTATATTTTCTTTATATCTCTTCCGGGATATTCGACACAAAATCTAGCTATGAGTATACTTTGTTCTTACTCGATAAGATAAATTATAATTTCTCTTCATAATTTTTCACAGCATTATGGCGGCCGATATCGCCCCTCAATAACATTTCCAAAAATATTGCAAAATATATTATATGTAGCTTCGTTGCCCGCAAAACCATTTTTTGTTTTCACATAAATTAAGGGAAATCAAAATTTCGAGAAAAATCGAGATTTTTAAATTCAGTCTGACCAGTATCTTTCATACAAAATACTGTAATTTACTCAATTTTTCGAAAATCTTTATGAAATTTTCAGCGTAAAGAAGCTTATCACTTATAGTTTTTAGAACTTGAACTTTTAGCATTTGTTTCCTTTCACGAAAGTAGTCAAAAAAGCAAAAGTATGTAGAATAAAGAATTTCAATTTCAGAGCTCCATTCCGAATTACTCTGTAAAAATTAAAGCTACGGGTCTTATAGTGGTACCAAACGTTAGCTGAGAGAACGTACTATAGAACTAGCCTAAATCTAATTTTTAGCCCATTTTTGGAAAATTTGCACAATTTTAATATGCACATATGGCCACTTAAAATATAAACAAACCTGACCCCTCATAAAGTAAGCACTTTCGACTCCCTCTAAACATATCCTACTACTTGAACTTCAAAATTAAAAGGGCGTTCAGGTCAAATGTAAATAAATTTGACCTCAGCCCTACGATCTATAATCTAAACAAAACTAACCCTACAAGAATTCACGAAATGTAAACAAACTTTACCCCAGGTGATCTCTCATGTTTAAAAAACCCTGGCCAAAGGTCATTGACCTCGGCCAAAATGTAAACAAATCCCAACCAAAGGTCAATGACTTCGTCCAAAAGGTAAACAAACCCCGACCAAAGGTCATTGTCCTCGACAAAAACGTAAACAAACACCGGCCAAAGGTCATTGACCTCGACCAAAAGGTAAACAAACCCCGACCAAAGGTCATTGACCTCGACCAAAAGGTAAACAAACCCTGGCCAAAGGTCATTGACCTCGGCCAAAAGGTAAACAAACCCCGGCCAAAGGTCATTGACCTCGGCTAAGTTTGTTTACATTTTGGAGGTCACATGATGTCAGGTTTGTTTACATTTTGAGGGATCACGTATATCCAGGTTTGTTTACATTTTGAGCGGTCGTATGAAGTAAGGTTTGCTTACATTTAAATGAGGTCAGGAGGAAATTACATTTGGGGGTTCAAGTTTGTTCACATTATAAGGGATAAGGTTTTTCCGGTCCGATTTTTTTTTTTTCAATTTTCAGGAGTATCGTGATCTTAGTTTTTTTATATTTTAGTGGGTTTCGAAAGGTCAGGTTTGACTAAATTAGTAGGGGCTGGTTTTTTTACGTTTTGGGTGTCCGTGCTGCCAGGTTTGTTTATATATTGAAGGTTAACCTTCGCTGAAGGTTAAATCGCTGATAGGCTTGTTTACATTTTAGTGTGGTCAATGATAATGTTAAGCGAGAGGTGAGTTCAATTTAATTGCCAGGCAAAGCTCGATTGTTTAAAATTTAGGAAGGTCACTTACGGTTAAACTTGGTCTTTATATTACGAAGATAAAAATAAAATTTTAAAAATTTTAAAAATTTCCTGAAATTTCTTCTTACTTTCATGAAGGGTAACAAATGTTAAAATTAAAAGTTTTTAAAACTATAAGTGATAAGCTTTGTAACACTGAAAATTTTATAAAGATATTCGAAAAACTGTGTATATTGTAGTAATTTGTATGAAAGCTGCTGTTCAGCCTGAATTTTAAAACTTTAGATTTTTTCGAAATTTTGATTTCCAATTAATCAATGTGAAAGTAAACAACGGTTGTGCGGCCAAGAAAGCTATATTTTGGAAAAATTTCGAAAATATTATTGTTATTAGTTAGTTTCTATTCAAGGAGATTAGCGAATAAGCAAAACAGAATTGAAAGTTGTAAATTATTATATAATTGTTTGAAAAACCTATTCTTAAGTATATTAGAGTTAGGGGGAAGTAACGATTTTAACCATTTTGGGCAATTTTACACAAATTTAATTTTCTTAATTTCTATTGAATATGTGAACGATTTCATAAAAAAAAACAAAAAAAACAGTTTTGATCTTCCCTTTTGTTTATTGGATTATCCAGATATAATAAGTCGCGGGATTTATCTTATGAAAAATCGTCTAATGTCCTGTAATATCATCTCGATTAAATCACTCGATTAAATTTTTCCCAGTTCCGATTGCTTTATGTCTAGCCAAGTTTGATCTAGTGATTTTCATATCTATCGAATGTAGAATTATTCCTTCTTCGTTCTTCATACAATTTTCAACCCGCTAGTCCGCCTCATTATTAATAAAGAAGCAAATATACATTATACAAAAATCCGCTTGTGTGGCACGTAGCGCAATTTCAAATATTTATGAGTCTATATGGCGATTTAGTAGACTAACAGCATGCTATAGCACAATGGTAACAGCTGGTCCAAGACAATTGCGAAAATGTGAAGCGGCATGTGGAAGGGTGGGAGACAGTGTGGCTTGTAATAAGTGTTAAAAATATGCCGTTATGAAACTTACTTACTTACTTGTAACGAGAAACAAGAAACAGAAGGTGGTTATATTTGATATATGAACCGATTGTCAATAACACTTACAAGGAATGCGAAACAGAAGCACACGCCCGAAGGCATGCAGTACCGGGTGGTAATAATTTTATCGGCGCTGTGAGAGTAATCAGTAGAAGTCATTATTCATAATGAAGGCATTTTTGCAATATTAAAAAAAAAAACAGAATGCGCGAAATGTGCCTTGCTTTCAACAACTCTTACTTGATCATAAAGAGAGTGTGGTGGAACGGGTGAGCCAGCGGAAGGGTGCGTACGCTTGAGTACGATTTGCGACGATCTAAAATGCAATAAAAATGAAATTGTGAAATAAAATGTTTTGCGCGCGAAATGTATTTCTTTATGGCCTGTGAAATTAGTATTTATGGATGGCGAGATGATGATTTGCAGCGCCGCCACGCGAAATGCCGAAAATCAACTGTACCGGGTGAGGAAGTCAGGTGATGGGAAACAGTTCGCCGATAACGGTGCTGCTCAACTTTTTGTGCTGTGATAACACGTGCCAACATGGACGCGACCAGCACCGCCGCAAAACAACAACAAGCAATTGAAGAAAGCTCCCTTTTCTCCAAAACTGAACTGCGGATATTAGCGGAGATAACAACGGTACCTGTAATGATAGCAATAAAATTGAATTATGACTTTGAACACAACAAATAACATGAATATTTTGTATGATTGCGCCGAGGGACGGGGCCAGTGGTCCCGAAAAAACTTTGCCAAAAGTTGTAAACATGTACGCGGCACAACATTTTAATATTCATACTGTGCGCTGGAGACTCACTCAATTACGTTAGATATGATATAGGTATTACTTGTCTAAATGGCACACAGCGGGTTAATGCGCCAAATGGGCCATTTGGCTTTTACAGTGTTGCTTCTCGTAATATCCCAAGTACAAATAACCATTTTCACAACTAATTGAAGATGAACTCGCCATTAAATGACCGAACTTTAAGCGAACTCGCAGTTAATTTGCATTTTAAAATATTCTGGAGAGTGACTGGGAAAGGGTTAATAAAGGTGGTTGTTAAAAAGTATCGAAATAAAGTAACAGATTGCAATAATTGCATATTTTAGTGAAAAGTATAGCTCAACGCGTCGCACAGTGGGACAGTGAAGGCTATTGTGTGGATAAAATATTTTTTAGTATATGATGATCCAAAGAGAGCTCAGCCTACAAAAAAACGAACATTTTGGAAACTTGTCATTTATTTCTCAACGTAGTATACTTTTAGTTGATACACATTACCCTGCGAGGCTTGGTGAATCCCAGAAAAAAGTGGACATAATCTTTCCTGGCTATAAGACAGATTTCGCCTGAGCAGATTGATCAGGTCGCCGTTTCGATTGCTTCTTGGGCTCTGATTTGATTCAGATCAATTGATCCATGTTTCAATAGGTACAAAATGATGCAGGAAATCAAAACCCCAATATTTACTACTGTTAATACCTCTGAGATGCTTATCTCATGCAAGGGAGGATTTAGATTTGACTAATGGTCCTGCTATTCTATCTAATATTAAGATGACAAAAGTCCAGAAGACTGTACTGAAGCAGTTTTGAACAATAACCCTTACTACCGGCTCTCCTGGCCATGTCGTCTCCCATGACTAATTCCAACATAGTCCTTAACTGCAAGAAGGCTTTGAGCTAACTAGATGACTAGCTTCACCTAGACTTGATCTGGGTTCCGGCGACATGGACATTTTTGGCAACGAAAAAGCAGACGAGTTGGCAGGGTTAACACCATGTCCACTAGGATCGATCAGGAAAGAGCTCAATATACAATTTCAACAATTGACAAATAACAGATAACAATACAGATATAGCCAAAATATGACAAGAAAATAACTATCGACTTATTAAATAGATCCAGGAAAAGTATCTTCCAACTAACTGTTGCCATGACAGCGCATTGGCCATTCGGAGAACATGCGTTGAAAATGGGTATGCCCTTCAATAACACTTGCCGAGGCTGTCAACTAGTAGAGGATGAGGAAACAATTTTCCACTTTCTCTGTGAATGCCCAGCTCTATCACAGATCCGACACAGAACAATTTGAATCCATCAAGCATCAAACATTGAATGAATGCATCCATTATGCTTTAGTAGCTTCATTGAAACCACAAAATGGTTTGAACGAGAAGATGAAACGTGATAGCAATAATAAAAAGCTCTACGCCTAGTGCATCAAACTAATTGAGCCCGAAATATAACAGGGCTGCACTCCTACCTACCTTCTCGCATATAATGCGATCGTCAGGATCCTTGGTTTTCATTGAAGCTATTGTAGATGAAAAATGAAAATTTAGCTAGAGATCTGCAATGTCATATTTTTACCTTATTTTGGTCATATCGGTAGGAGAGATCTTCCTTATTTTATAGAGTTAGATTATTGACTTCCTGATAAATTTTCACTGATCTTAGCAAATGTTGTTTCTATCATAATAAAATAGTATCTGAAAGCGGTCTTCACTTTTATTTTTCTCAATACCGCGACGCCTTCTGCAAGTCGGCACTTCGACAGAGGATTCCTCTTTATCCCACTAATGCATTTAGGGTTCAATTCGGTCGTGTCAGGAAGGTGGATATAGACCGATAAAGCTTGGAATTACTTGATAAAGTTTTTTTTTACGAACAGTAAAATTAAAAGGATAGTCACTTCGTGAGCTCTTTTTAAACGACCGACCCAAAAATATATTCTACATATACTTAGTTTCAGCCGTATTTTAACTAAAATTTTCTCCCCCTCAACCACTGTGCGGCTCTAAAGATACGGTATTACCGACTTAAAAGTTTTGTTTTCGAAATAAGTAGCAATAACAAATACTTCATAGAAGAGTTACTTTCTCAAAATGCCATTAAACAAATGGCGCGATTTCTTTTTTATTTTATTTTAAATTCGGTTAATTTAGTTCAAGAGCTGCTTAAAAGAGACTTATTTCCTGCGACGCAGCAGCCGGGCTTGCGTTTGGCATACTTAATGACATTCGCAGCTACTTAAGCATATAAAAGAGAGGCAAGAAAAAAGTGTCCGGAAAAAGGATTGTCTTACCAAACCAAACCAAAGGGTTATGGAGACACGTTCCGCACGCATTTAAAAAATTAATGAAAATAAATTGTTATTTTTTCCACATCAGCGCGCTAATATGGGGGTTGTTGAAGACAACGCGACGCAGAAGTGCATTAGACACATTTCTCTACTTATTAATACTAAGAGTTTTTCAAAAATAAATAAAGAAGCAAAAAAGAAATGAGAAAAAAGAGCATCAAATAAATCACATTTCCAGCGACACGGCGAGTTCTTAAATAACCGCAGTTGGTCGGACAGTTGAGAAGCATCAAAAGTAATTTCCATAATTAATTTCACTACTTTCCGCGCATTTTAGCGCATTTCCATAATTCAAGCGGTTTCGTGAAATCTACAGGAAAATAGAGAAAAAAGACGATGCAGCAGAGTCCAAGCGGACACAGAGCAAACAGCGCGCATCCATTAATAATCAATTTAATTTTTTCTTAATAGCAAAAAAAAATTACGCAAAAAAACGGAAAATCACCGCCGAGTGACGGCAACACCCCACCCCACCCACCGTGCCACCAAAGCGCGCAACAGCCGCGAAAGTAAGCGCGAGGCCATCAAAACTGAGCGCCGCTTTCGAGGGTGGCAAACAAATCGCGGCGCTTTAATTAACCGCAATTATGTGGGGGCGCAAGCAGCATTAAAAAGTAGCAACAAAATCAACAAAAAATTGAGAAAAAATATGCCCGAAACCGAAAAAAACCTGCAAACAACCCTTGAGATTTTTTCCCACTTTTTTACAATTTTTCCGCTTTTCTTTTTTTAATCCAACGCTCCGCGAGTCAATAAAACGCCAAAGTCAAATTGTGTGCTTATGGGCTGCCAGAAGCGCTATTCTTCACTCATCTTCATTCTTCATTCAGTACATTGTGTAATTGTGCGTCGGCTGTTGATGGACCATCAGTCGTTGCGCACCGACGTGGTTCAGTGGTTGGTCCGCACAAATCTGGAAATGATTTACCGTGTCTAATCGCCAACTGTAGTGGCTTTAGAGTGTTTGCTAAACGCGCGAAAGTACCAGGTTTGTTTGCTTTGAGTTTTTTTGTTGTCTTTGACTGCAACTGACACTGTTTGCATTTATTTACATTGCCTGCAATTTTTTTCTTGAACACTTAGAAAGTATTTATAAAAAGATATTCTCACGCAATATAATAAGTTTTTAGTGTTTTGTTTTACTTACTATTAATTATTTTTTTCGTATTCTAACTGATCCTGTAGCTGCACACCAGTCGTCCGTTCGTACTGTAAACAAAAGATACATGCTTTATAACTTCAAATACATTTTGCGTCTTGATTATTATTCAATCAGAAATACCTCGAACAATTTTGTTGACTATTGGCTTCGATCGTTTACTATATTCACTGGGCAAGATAAGCTCGGATAACTGTGCTATTATTCAGACCTTATTGAGTTTTTGAGTCGGGGTTCGAGTCGCCTATTTATTCTCAGAAATAATGAGCTTCTACCTTCTATAGCTCAAGTAAACTCTGTACGTTAGACACCACGAAAAGTAATATTCGGGCTTGGAAACATTTTGCAAGAAATTTCGCCTTTGTCAGTCCTACATACGTCTTACTTCATTCTCTTTCGTTTTATAAAGACGGCTGATTTCCATTTTCAACTCTCGATACCGTTCCCTTATAGCACCAATATGTATATTTCACATATTTTTAACCAACTAGCAGATCGCTTCGGCTTCGCACGGGGTTTAAACAAAAATTTCAAAAGTTTTAAGTTTTTACACACACTCCCATACATGTGTATGTATGTTTCTTGCGTGGGTTCATTTTAAAAAAAAGTAAAATGATGAAAATTCGAAAACGAAATTATATTATACTAGCTTTTTACCCGCGGCTTCGCCCGCAGTGGAGTCATTAAATAAGTATGAGAGATAAAGGGTAAGGGTATAATAATAGAAATGAGTCAATATGATAACTAAATTTGATTGTTTGGCTGAGATCAACAATTTTTAAAAATTACTACAGACAGAAGTTTCAACACTTTAATATATGCTTATTGAAATGCAACAACAAATGTTAAAATATATTTCACCGTCACACAAATAAATAATTCTGAATTCTAACTATTTAAAAAAATAAAATACAGTATTAATTTAAGATATTTTTGTAGACAATGTTATAAGTTTTCCTGTCGCGTGAAAATATGTGTAAATTCCTGGCATTAGATACACGTGAACAGGCTACATAAAGCTGACCATGAGAGAAGCATGGGTTTTCTAAATGCACTACTGCTACCTGTAATGTTTGTCCTTGTGCCTTGTTTATAGTAACAGCAAAGCTAAGCTTGACGGGAAACTGAATCCTTTTAAATTGGAATGGAAAGTCAGTGGGAATAATTGGTATCCGAGGTATTATAACACTATTTCCCTTACCGACACCTGTTAAAATAGTAGCACCAAGTATGTTTTGTCCCAATTTTGTTATCCGAAGCTTTGTTCCATTACATAGCCTAGGAGCATCTAGATTTCGCATAAGCATTACTGGTACATTTAGTTTCAATTGAAGTTTATGTGACGGTACACCCGATAGTTCAAGTGAATTTAAAAACTCCACAGGATGTGAAGTACTTAGTTCCATATCCATAATTGTATCCATTGACAAATATTCCTTCATTTCTCCCTGAACCTCGTTTAAAATGTCAGTGTTGATCCTATTAACGATTTCATTTCTTGGTGCTAATATTGCTCTTGCACACAACCACTGATCACTACACAAATTTTGTTTTAATTCCTTAAAAACATTAGCAATGAGATCCACATCACTTTTTACTAAATTACAAAATTCTCTTGACAGTGAAATGTAGCCTTCAGCGTCAACGTCTAAACAACCATCACCAATTTTCAACAACATTTCTGCGTAAAGTCCTGAATCCACGTCATTATGAAAATGCACCCTCATATTCGTTTTCAGGCGGAGTTTTTCAACTGTCGACCATAAGCTTGATGATTTAATGCACGCATGAATTTCATCTGCTGGTGTCCCCCTCTGAATCACTGGGAGGGTTTGACGGAAATCACCAGCCAATAAAACCACCATGCCTCCCATTATATCTGTACTATCTCGCAAGTCCTGGAGGGTCCGGTTTAAAGCTTCTATAGCCATTTTGTGAGACATTGTACTTTCATCCCACACTAAAAGCTTACATTCTCGCAGCATTCTACCTCGTGAACTATTTTTACTAAAACTACGGAATGTGCGTACGACCGCCGTTTAATAGCGTCGCGGCAATACCTGACGAAGCTACGGCAACTGCTATTTTTTGGTCTTTTCTGACGGACATTAATAATAAGTTTAGTAAAAACGTTTTTCCAGTTTCTCCTGGTGCATCGAGAAAGAAGAGTCCACCACTACCGGAGTCTATTTTACGTAAAACTTGATGGAAAACATGATTTTGCTCTGAAAGTAATTGAGGAACTAATTCTGTCACTTGATGTTGCAGTGCTATGAAATCATAATCTAGCTCTCGTGCAATTTCATTCTCAAAATCATCCATATTGTCTCGTCGAGGAAAAAATAAATTTTTTGACAAACAATTGTTTTAGCTTTCGTAAAATATTTTTTATTAATATAAAGTACCCTATGTTGCTTCTAGTATCTTCAAGAGTATATGTACAAAGTTTCATGATGATCGGTTCAGTAGTTTTTGCGTGAAAGCGTAACAAACAAACTTACATTCGCATTTATAATATTAGTAGGGATTTGTAATGAGCGACAACTTAAAAACGATTTTCAATTTGAAATTAAGATTCTCCATCACAGAGCATTTTTGATACCTTCACCTGGGACCTATTTCCAGAAAGTGAAGATTCTAGCAACAAATATAGCCTATATTACTCGGGGTGAATGTAGCATTACAATGGTGAAAGAATTTTTGAAATTGGCACAGTAGTTTTCGAGTTTATTCATTACAAACATACATACAAATCTTTCCTATTTATAATAGTAGTTTAGATTACTATTCGGAAGTCAATTTCACTTCAACCAGTCAATTTCACTTCTCCTTTGTCCTGAAAACTCCCCACCGAAGCATCATAATTCATTCGGATAATTTGGCCGAGCCATTCCTATAAGCTTTCTAATCAAAACTCAGTTGAAATACGATAATTTTTATACTCTCGCAACAAAAGTTGCTAAGAGAGTATTATAGTTTTGTCCACATAATGGTTGTTTGTAAGTCCTAAAACTAAACGAGTTAGATATAGGGTTATATATACCAAAATGATCAGGGTGACGAGTAATGTTCAAATCCGGATGTCTGTCTGTCCGTCCGTGAAAGCTGTAACTTGAGTAAAAATTGAGATATCTTAATGAAACTTGGAACACGTGTTCCTTGGCACCATAAGAAGGTTCGAAGATGGGCGGAATCGGACACTGTCACGCCCACAAAATGGCGATAACCAAAAACAACTTACATAAATACTGTATTTGAGCTGTGACATCACTTGTGGAAAAATTGTCAAAATCGAACCATGACTTTTCAAGGCCCCTGATATCAAACATGAAGAACTCAGTGCCTAAGGGTAATTTTTCACCGAAAATATAGGTAAATCTCTAAATAAATTGCGAGAGTTTAAAATGTTCGGTTGCACCCGAACTTAGCCTTTCCTTACTTGTTAGACTTTCTTCAATATACGCGAATATACTTCGGTCTACAGTAGGATCTATTTCTATTCTCGATAGAATGCCAGGAAATCCAGTAATTTTTTCTCAATTCACAAGCGAGGGAAAGTCAAAAAGGGTGTTCAGAAATGGTTTCGGTCTCTGCCAAGCAACTACTATTGAGAGACGATAAGATCTTTATTTTATTACCTGTAGTGAAATCGTCCCTTACCACTTTTTCCTCTATTCCGCAACACTAATTGTAAAAAAACTTTATTTACGATTTATAACAATTTTTATTTTACAATAAATTTGAGTTCACAGGAGTTGATATGTATATTAGATATTAAATAAGGGTAATTAAAAAAAAAAAAAACCACGACGAAGTCTACGGCGATGTTGCTTTACTCGGAGTCGATAGCAAAAGCTGCTTTTTTTCGATGGTTAATCCCTTTTGTTAACTTTCTTGTCTTAAAGTCTCCAGTGTGATGTCCTCTTGGTGTGCGTGTGTGTGTTGATGTGTGAGGTTCTCGTGTGCGTTTGTGTGTTAATGTGGATGGTAGGTGATGCTATGGTGAGTGTGGTAAATGATGTGTGTGGTGTGTTGGAGACGAGGGCGATGCTCATTTATACATCCTGCCCCCCTAGGCGAATATTTAGCCTAGGAGTCTTTGGAGTTGTTGCAACGTGGCAACTACGTTGCTGAGGCCGGTTGAACGGCGGGAGTTAGCTCGCGCCTGGCGGCGTTGTGGTGATGATCGCCAGAATTCTGGGGTTATTGATCGACGTGACCGTGGCGGTTTGTTGGTCCGCGGTTGTTGGCGTGCACTGCGATTGCGTGGGGCAGGTTGTCGCCCGACGACGGATCTGGTGATGCGGTGCAGCAACGTATGATGCGATCGCATACATACCATGCACCTATTACTGGATGTGCAGTCCTGCGTTGCATGGGTGCGCGTAAGGCAGTTTAGACAATGGCCATGGGCCTGGGCGACCTGCTGACGTTGCGGAGGCGGCATCCCCTTAAAAATGGTGCAATGTTGCAACCGGTGCGGGCGGCAACATAGGGGACATCGCATGCGGTGAGGTTCAATCGGCGGTGTTGGTGACGTCGATGGTGGCAGCGTGTCACTTCGATGGATCATTGGTGTGGTTTGTGCCCGGGTTCGGGCCGCGGTTGCTGCAATGGTAGTTCGAGGCGTTGCGATTGGGGTAGTCCCAGATCGTGGAATGGTGACCGTCGAACGCACGGTTGGCGTTGGTGGGGATATCATATCCACGTCCATATTGCTGTGTATGGAAAACAATTACATTAGATACAATTTAATGATTAAAGATCTGTCTGAACATTGCGCCACGTGGGGTGGCAGTAGTGTGTCGTCGTTTAATCGTCCTTAGGTAGGCAGGTTTTTGGGTTTTATTTAATTTTCTTATTTACGGTTTTTTTTTGTTGGTATATTTTTTATTGTATATATATTCGATCGGTTGGTTTATGGTTCGATATTATCAGCGGTTGGTAAAAAACATAGCTTAACGAGCGGTCTGGTCAGGATTCCGGCTTGCGTACGGAGATCGACTACGCGTATATGACCGTCGGAGCCGTAATAAAGTTTCTTTATGCGACCAAGTCGCCATTCCGTAGGGGGTAGACAGTCATCATGAATAAGGACGCAGTCTCCAAGCTTTGGCGCCTTTTGTGGTGTTTTCCAGCGGTACCTCTTGTGGAGGTCCTTTATATAATCGTCTTTCCATCGACGACTGAAATTGTGATGGAGAATTTTAATTCTTTCCCATCTATTTAGTAAGGATAGCGACGCCACGCTTGGCTCAGGTGTGGCCAAGATGGGTGCTCCTTTAAGAAAATGCCCTGGAGTTAAGGCTGTGAGATCAGAGGGATCTTGCGAGAGTGCAGTAAGAGGCCGTGAATTGAGAACGGCTTCAATTTTAGTTAGTAATGTTGCAAATTCTTCATAGTTGAATTTATGGTTGCCAGCTATTTTTTTGAAGTGGGATTTAAAGCTTTTTACAGCGGATTCCCATAAACCTCCCATGTGGGGAGCGCTTGGGGGAATGAATTGCCAATTGATGCCTTGGGGAGCATATTTCTGTACAATTTCAGGTGAGACTTGTTGTATAAATTCCACAAATTGTCTTTCAGTGGCTCTTTGAGCCCCTATAAACGTTTTGCCATTATCGCTCATGATTTTGGAGGGATAACCACGACGTCCGACAAAGCGAGCAAATGCCGCGAGAAAAGCCTCTGTTGTCAGATTCGTGCATAGCTCAAGGTGTACTGCTTTTGTCGTAAAACAGACAAAAACAGCCACATAGCCTTTCATGAGGGTGGGAGATCTTAGCATGGACGCCTTTATCTGAAAAGGCCCTGCAAAATCGACACCTGTGATAGTGAAGGGCAGAGCAAAATTGCAGCGTTCCGGTGGAAGTGCTGCCATAATCTGTGTTCGCATTTTCTGCTTATGCATAGTGCAGATCTTGCACATGAAGATGCATTTCTTTATTTTTGGCTTAAGACGGGGAATATAGTACTCTTGACGGACTATCTGTTGCATGAGGCGATGTTCGGCGTGTAGCATCAGAATGTGGATATAATGAAGCAAGAGTGTGGTAAATGGAGACCTCTCTGGTATGATTATCGGGTGGCGTTCATTGTATGTTAGGCTTGAGTTTGCAAGCCGACCATTCGCTCTAAGAAGACCTTTCGTGTCTAGGAAAGGATTTAGAACTAAGAGTGAACTTTTTCGATCAATGGGATTTGATTCTCTCAATAATGTTATTTCGCGGCTGAAGTAGCGCATTTGAGTCGATGCGATAAGAGCGACCTTTGCTTTTTGTAAGTCAGAGTGCGTCAATGTTCCGCATTGAGAGTATGTTGCTCCTTTAATTCTAATTTTGAGCCGTTCTACGAATTTGAACATATAGGCGACTACTCTGAGTGCCCTTGGGAACGATGAGAACCGTTCAAGGATGTCATTATCATCCAGTGTGGTATGATAAGTGGCGATTTTGCGACCTTCTGGGGCAAGTATGTTGCGCATAGGCGATTGTGGCCAAGAATCGTGAGATTCTGTTAACCATCGGGGGCCATTCCACCAGAGGGTGGTGGTGGCGAGATGCAGAGGTTTGCATCCTCTTGTCCCTAGATCAGCAGGATTGTCAGCGCTGGCTACGTGTCGCCAAGTGGCTGATCCTACTAGGTCAAGTATTTGAGATGTTCGGTTAGAAATATACGTTTTCCACGCATGGGGGGGGTTTTTCTAACCAAGCTAGAACTATTTCGGAATCGGACCAGAGATATAATTTATTTATTGCCATGTTTAAATGGGTATGTACCACGGATACTAGTTTGGCTAGTAGCAGTGCGCCACAGAGTTCTAGTCGTGGTAGACTTAGTGTTTTTAGAGGAGCAACTTTTGCTTTTGCTACTAGTAGGTGACATGTAGTTGCTATATCGCTTTGTGTGCGCACATATATAGTGGCACAATATGCCTTTTCAGAGGCGTCGCAAAAGCCATGTAGTTCGATTTTCTATTCGGGGGAATAGTGTACCCACCGTGGTATTTGTATTTGAGAAATGCCGTTCAGATTATTAGCAAACTGGGACCATTTTTCTAAGCGAAGAGGTTTCACTTGTTCGTCCCAATCGGTTCCGTCTAGCCACAATTCTTGAATTAGGATTTTCGCTTGTATCATAATTGGCGAAAGCCATCCTGCGGGGTCGAAAAGTTTTGCCACAGAGGACAAAATTTGTCTTTTTGTTATGGCGGATATTGCGGAAATTGACTCTGTAGTATATGAAAACTTATCAGATATCGCATTCCATTGGATGCCTAGTGTTTTTGTTGTACTTTCCTTTTCGAATACAAGGAAATTAGTATCCAACAAATGATCTTTTGGAATATTTTTTACTATATTTGGGTGATTAGCTGTGATCTTTTTTAGAGGAAACCCTGCGGTGCTGAGGGCACTTCTTACTTGTGATAAGGACTCGTATGCCTGTGGAAGGCTGTGGCTTCCAGACAGGATATCGTCCACATATGTCTGTGTTTTTAACACTTGTGTTGCCAGCGGAAATTCTGACTTTGTGTCTTCTGCCAATTCGTGTAGTGTACGAATGGCTAGGTATGGGGCACAGTTCACGCCAAAGGTAACAGTTTTTAATTTAAAGTCGCGTAGTGGACTATCGGGAGATTTTCGGAAAATAATTCGCTGAAAATCTTGATCATCTTTATGTATGACTATTTGTCGATACATTTTTTCGACGTCCCCATTGTATACGTATTTGTATATACGCCAATTTAATATGAGGAGCATTAAATCTGGTTGAAGTGTGGGTCCCGTGAATAGAATATCATTGAGGGAATTCCCCGAGCTAGTGGTTCTTGAGGCATTGAAAACAACTCTGACCTTTGTGGTTTTTTTCTCAGGCTTTACTACTGCGTGATGTGGCAAGTAGAATGAGTGATACTTGCCTTTTATGATTTTTTCGCATGGGCTTATTTCCTCCATGTGGTCTAAATGGAGGTATTCTTCTAAGACCCCATCATATTCTTGTTTAAGCTCACCTTTTCTAAGTAGGTTTTTTTCCATGCTTAGAAACTGCTGTATGGCAGAGGTGCGGGAGTGACCTAAGGCGAGTGTGTCAGGAAATTGTTGTTTTCGTGGTAGTCGTACGACGTACCGACCATTTTCTGATCTAGTGGTTGTGGCTTTGTAAAAGTCTTCACAATACTGATCTTCTGGTGTTGTAATCGATATGGGAGGGAGTTCTTCTAACTCCCAAAATTTCCTTAATTGTGTATTAAGGCATTCATTGGATATTTCCTCAACTTCAGTTGTCAAGGTGTTAACTGTTTCAGTAACTGGTCCACTTAGTATCCAGCCGAATATAGTATTTTGAGCTAGAATGGTGTTTGATATTTTTTCAACACCTTCTAGTATTATTTGTGGTAGAAGGTCGCTGCCTAATAGAATATCTATTGGAGCTGGGGTGTTGCAGTTGGGATCTGCTAGATTCAGTTGTGAAACCTTATCCAAATGCTTGCTATTTATTTGGAAGCTAGGAAGCATATTTGTCAATTGTGGTAAGACTATAGCTTCTGCTAGAATACGCTTATTCGATTGCGTGGATATTAGGGTAATGGGACAGATTTTATTAGAGTTCTGTATAACTCTTCCACCCATTCCCGTAATTTCAAATTTTGCTTGTTTCGTTGGCAGTTTTAGTTTGTTTTGTGCCTTAGACGCTATGAAGGATCGTTGTGATCCTTGGTCTATTAAGGCTCTAAGTTTGAATAGTTCTCCTCGATGTTCGATGGAGACTACTGCTGTGGGTAGTAATACCATACTTTGAATCTCGCTATGTAATGCATTGGCCTTTGATGTCTTTGAGCAACATGGTGCCTCTTGGCCAATTTCGGGGTTTTGTATTTCGGGAGTTGCTGTTGCAACTAAACCCGTGGTTCTTTTTGTGCTAATGTAAGCATTATTTTGGGGTGGCATAGGAGGTTTGTTAAAATGCAACATTGAGTGGTGTCTTTTTTGACAATAAACGCAGTTAAATTTGCTTTCGCAATTATTTATATTATGTGTGTGGGACAAGCAGTTTGTACAGAGTCGTTTTGATCTGACAAAGTTGTTCCTTTCACTAATATTTAATTTCTTAAATTTCTCGCAAGTTTTTATTTTATGACCCCCCTTACACATTTCACATACTGTTTGCCATTTGTTGGCTTGGTTTGACACGAAGGAGTGACTTTTATTCACGTGTGTATTGTATTGGATATGTTTGCTGGCTTGAGGTTTAAGCAAGTTTCTACTCGACTCATTTTGAAGACTAGTTACATTCATATTTTGGCTGCCCATTCGCTCAGCTATCTCGTACTGAGCAGCGAGGAATTTTTTCATTTGCTCCCATGTGGGCATCACTCTTCTGTCGTCTAGTGACTGTTCCCATCGTAGTAACGTAGCATCAGGGAGTTTTTCTGCGCAAATAGTTACTATCATATGGTCCCAATATTCTACGGGAGCATTTTGTGTTTGTAATACTGATAGGCAATTTGTTACTGTCGAGTAAAACTTTTGAAATTCATGGCTAGTTTCTTGTTTGATTTTAGGGTAATGTAGTATAGTTTTAATAGGGTTTTCTATCATTACCCTTTTATTTTCGTATCTTTCGACTAGTGCTTGCCAAGCCAGCTTAAAACTTTCGCCATTTAAGCCGAATTGCTTGACGATCATGCCTGCTTCCCCTTGTGTTTTATACCTTAGGTGGTATAGTTTTTGTGCATCTGCGAGTCTAGGATGATTTATAAAGAGAGCTGTGAACATGTCCCGGAAGGACGGCCATTGATCATAACATCCGTGAAATATTTCCGTATCGCATGCTGGCACTTGGAGATAAGTGTCTGAATTATTTTCTTGGGGTTTTATTTGTGCCAGCTCTACTCTCGATTGGGGAGTAGGCGCGATTGACTTCAAAAGTTTTAATTGATCTGAGATCACAATTTTTGTGTCTACATACTGGTCTAAACAGTTTTCATATTTGGCGTAAGCCGAAGATTTAAAATTTTCAGGTAGATCTGAATCATCAGTTTCTACTATTAAGTCATACACCGCTTGGAGACGTGTCCAAAAATTTTCAATTGTTTGACATTTTATTTCAAGTGCCGATTCAGAGTTGTTTTGCATCGGCGAAGATGTAAATCGAGTGCAGTATCTTATTAGACAGTCACTCTCAGAAATGAATTTAGAGTACAACATGTCTTTCCCCCTTTTCGGTTTTGTAGCACCTTGCTTTGAGCGTGTAGCTTCTGCCGGTGTACATGGACTCTTATCGTCTGTAATCATTTTAGGAATTTTTAAGCTCTGAGTTGATTTAGAGTCTTTTGAATCTATGTTCATTTAGACTTTTAAAATAGATTAAAAGTTTAATATTAATAATTTTCTATATAGAAATTAGCGAACCGAAAACTCTTTTTACGCAAATAAGAATTTTTTTTTTTTTTTTTCGTTGTAATTATAAATACGCTTTTTGTTCCGTTTTTATTTAGTATGCGTTTGTATTTAAATGCGTTTGGAATCTCGTTTTATTATAAGTTACGGACTTATTCGAATGTCCTTGTTTATATGATCGCGCGTAAAAGGTCAATATCCTTTGTACATATGAGTGCACGTTATGTGCTTGTTTGTGTGCATGTAATATGCGTTAATTATGTTGGCTACAAACCTGCTTGTTTTTGTTGTACAAAGAACAAGGGGTATGTAAGAGAATAATTGCCTTTGCGGGCCGTGATTACAAGTAAATGTACAAATTGTATAATATAGACCGATCGTGTTTTTATGATTCTTAATTGTTCAAATTTACCTTATGTTAGTTGGATATATAAGCATTGGCAGCACAATTACAATAAGTATGCGTATGTACGTTTGTTTGCGCGGTAAGAATACTGTGGTAGGAGAGAATTGGATGATGTGCGGGTCTTTGACCCCAGCACTTAAAAGTGTAGGTGTAATATAATAATGCAATGTACCAACATGCAAATGTGGGACGTATGATTTTGGAAGTGGAGAGAACGAGAAAATTGAATTGTTCAAGAACCGGTTTTTAAATAGAAATATATTGTATATGTATGCAAGTATGTAATATGATAAATACACAGTATTAATTTATATGTTGTAAATTAATATGCAAATATGTATGTCCTTTTAAATCTTGTTTCGTAATTTGATTTCTTTATGCCGTATGCTTATTTATTTAATGCAATCCTGCTTGCTGTTTCTTGAAACAGAAGGGGTATTGCCGGAAATTATTGCAAGTAGATGCTTGAATATTTTTTTGTTTGTTTTGTTTTTTGAAGTGATTATGTGTGTTTGTTTACACAAATATAAGCTCGTTTAGGCATGAAACAATGTAATTATGTGATGTATATATCGTTTTAAAAAGGTGTTTGCATACATATGTACATATGAACAAATATAAGGAATGGATACACTCACTCTAGTCCGCCTCAAGGGGTATTAGGGTGGTACTTAGTTGTATTAGGGTGGTAATCTAGGTTGTAGTTCCGTAGTTCCTGATTTAACGTCCAGCAGGTTGTATATAGATTCCTGTTGTCCTATCGTGTCCTCTTATGTATGTTGGTGTAGATTTATTTATTTATTTATTTATTTTTTTTTTTTTTTCAAACTGTTATAAGTTACCGTATAAGTTATGTGGTTAAAAATCGCGCCCGTTTTTTGTTTTAAACCGGTTATAAATTACCGGTGTATTATCGCGCCCGTTTTTTTTTTTTTTGTAATGTATTTTAGATGTGTTTCACTGCACCTGCACTGTACAATTTTGCATATAAGTATTTATATATATGTGTATTTTTTTTTTTTTTTTTTTTTTTTTATGTTTTTAATATATGTGTCTACACTGCAAAGCACGATTTTGCACTATATTATTCATATATATGTGTATATATAATATATATATTTTTTTTTTTTTTTTTTTGATGTTTTTAATATATGTGTCTACACTGCACAGCTCGATTTTGCATATAATTTTTCATATGTTTTGGATATTTCTCACTGCACTTTGATTTTTTAAAAGCTTTAATTACTTGTTTTTTTTTTTTTTTTTTTGTTCATATGGGTGTATTTTTCATAAGTGCCTTTCTAAATGCTCGAAGGACCATATAGTGAAATCGTCCCTTACCACTTTTTCCTCTATTCCGCAACACTAATTGTAAAAAAAACTTTATTTACGATTTATAACAATTTTTATTTTACAATAAATTTGAGTTCACAGGAGTTGATATGTATATTAGATATTAAATAAGGGTAATTAAAAACCACGACGAAGTCTACGGCGATGTTGCTTTACTCGGAGTCGATAGCAAAAGCTGCTTTTTTTCGATGGTTAATCCCTTTTGTTAACTTTCTTGTCTTAAAGTCTCCAGTGTGATGTCCTCTTGGTGTGCGTGTGTGTGTTGATGTGTGAGGTTCTCGTGTGCGTTTGTGTGTTAATGTGGATGGTAGGTGATGCTATGGTGAGTGTGGTAAATGATGTGTGTGGTGTGTTGGAGACGAGGGCGATGCTCATTTATACAACCTGATTTTACAACTCGGAAAATAAAAACCTTGTTCTTGCGATTTACATTGCCCCAAAGAGCCCAAAAAGTGCTGTCAGACTCAAGTAAAAGAAAAATGTAAGTATATATCTGTATATCCGCACCAGTTCACATTCTTCCGATAATGAAACTGAAGTGCCTTTCTTGTAATCTTGTCAGCCTTAAAATTTTCTGTCATTCCTTAACTAACGTTGAACCCATGGTATTTTCGCTCAAGGCTGGTAACATCACTCTTTCATCGAAATGGATAAATATTTCTCCGAAAAAGGCTTGAGTGACAGAACAAGAAATGTACTGGTACCTAAGTTGGCCAGTTCTTTTATGAAACCTAAACGAATGATTAAAAACAATCAGACCCGATAGCCGACTTTATTTACTGGCTAACTGTTTGAGGGACAGAGAATAAATTCTTGAACATTCTATTAACATCTGCCACGCGAGACGACTGTAAATAAGGAAGGTCCTGATATATGAGATTACAAGTATCCGTAATATAACATACAATACGCAACATCATCATCAGAGAAATTGTGTTTATATAAATATCGATCACACAAAGAATACGAAATAGCTTGTCTTCAACGAGCACCGTAAAGAATCCTAATATGCGTTCAAATATCAATACAGATGTTAGGGTTGTACAAGTTATAGTTTAAAAATTCGTTTGCCTATAAAAGTGTATACTGAGTTCCTGTCTAGTTCCAACAGTTCTCTCGTACTTAAATTTGCTCGCTGAAATGTCTTAACAATCCGAACCTTCATAAATAAATATGTATGTATGTATTATATATATGCAAATTGTATCATATGCCAGATTTTCATGATTAATGACTGCACATACAAACATATATACAAATGTACAAGCTGTTCGCCACGCCGCCATATCACGCGTAATTCACATTCATAAGCGACAAATGTAGGCGGACACGAGAGCACAATTGCTGGGCCCTGTCATCAGGTGCATTTAATTGCGCGTATTTCGCTTAACAATCTCTATGCTTCGGCGTTGTTGACTTTACTGTGGTTGTTGTTTTTGTTGCTGCGAATTGGTTTATGGTATGATCGTAATGCATCTAATTGGCATAATGCGAATGCACATAAATACATAAATTACGCTGGCAAAGGATTAATTATGTAATTTGAAGGGTGGGAGGGGAGAGAACATGCACATATGTAAGGAATTTCTGGCGCTCGCGAGTGCAGCTTACAAATGAGAGGAATGAGGAGTGAGTGCCTGTTTGGCCTAAAAGGTTAAATCACTAATTTATGTCGTCTTATAATGACAATTAACGCTGATTTATGATAAGGTATTGTAATAACTCGCGGACATTCATTAAGGAAATTTATGGAAAATGGCTTTTATTGTGTTGAGTGTGTGTGTTATTACAGAAGAAAATTGTAAAAAGGTCTTTTAGAGTTGAATGATTTGAGTATTCTGTAAAAGAGAATATAATTTTTTTTTATAAAAGTGTATATTAAAGCTATATACTTCATGCCCCAAAAAGCCTTTGCGCTTACTTTGACATCGCACCGATCCAATGAACTCTAAAGCCTTGACGGCCGATAAGCGATGTTTTGGGAACTTTGGATGACCTTCACAGGTCAAGAGCCATTCAGCGGACTCCCGATTGGAATCAGGTGTAATGATTGTGACGTTTTATCAAATCAAATCGAACAAGAAACGCAATTTTTAATTTCGAATTTGATTTTCTCTTGATCGATATTCATAACACTCGGCAAAAATAACGATGAAGTTCACTTTTTTCCAGTCTCACATAATGTGAGATATGTATATCTTATTTAGGACTGTATTTTATTTTGAAGTTTTTTCGGAAATAAACATTTTTTCATTTTTGTGAAGGAATATCCTTGTATAACTTCCCATGCGGATCCTCATAACCTCAAATTACACATTTATTATAATTTAAGCATTCCAACCTCAACCATAAAATTAAATGCATATGCATTTACGCAGTTTTCTCCTTTCCAACGGCATTCATATCCACACTATCATTCCGCAATGAAAACGGTATGCGGCCGCAAAGCCTTACATCTGAAATGCCAACAATTATTGTTGTTGTTGTTGTATATAAAAAATGATAAGAAAATCCCATTTACACAATATGAATATTAACAAGTGTAAATGACTCGTGCAATGATACCGAAAGACACGAACCTCATCACGTCTGCCACTAACAAGCAACACAATTGCTGCATAGCCAGCCAACTGCATGGATAGCCGACAGGATATCTTGCCGCCCCGAATGCGGATATGCCTACCAGCAAGGGCTGCACACTGAATTGCTGTCATTAAAAATGTTGACAAACGTCAACAAAAGGTGTAACGGTAAACACAAAAGCCATTTAACGGCATATCTTCATGCAAATAATAACTTCCTTTCATTGTGGCGCATTGTTGTTGTTGCCGTTGATACGCATGGTATTTTTTTTATATTTTTTTTTGTTATCTTAACTGTCACTTTTAAGTTTGTCTGGATCATAATTGCTGGTTTAATGACTGTCGTTGCGAATGTGTTAATGTTGCTGGTCGGTTTTTGTCATCTTTCGTGAGTTGTCAAACAAATCTCTTGCCATGAACAGCATAACTCTTTATTGGTTCATCCAAAATCAATAAACCTAAAATATTTCAACAGTACATACAGTGGTGGTCTTAAAATTAAAAACGGCTTTACTGTATATAATTTTCCTAATTTATTATAAAAATGTACATTACCATATTAAAACTATGAATTGGAATTAACAAAGTAACGAATCTTATTTGAGTTTTAATTAAAAAAACAACAACATTAATTAAAATTTTAAGAAAATGAGCTAAACACAAATAACGCGAAATTCGGGTCGGTCGTATAATAGAAACGATAGTAAGAAATTAAGGAGATCTATAAAAAATTTAACAAATTGGATTAAACTTTTAATATTTTGTTGGATAACATTTATTTTTAACAACATTATCCACTTTTCGCGGTAAATTTTGAATTAGATGTTTGCATATTTGCATTAATGTGCTGCTGACAGCTTTGTCGAATCATTTGAAACAATTATTTCATTATTATTTTGAGTTTTTTAGTTCTTAAAACTTTCTTTTAACGATTGCTGATATGTTTTTAATTGTGTTGAGATCAGGAATTTGTGGAGGCCCGGTCAAAATATCAATATTTTGATCCGAAAACAGACTCTCCACTAACCTTAAAGTATGTTTTGGGTCATTGTAGTGCTGGAAAATGTAATGGACTGGGTTATTCTCAAGGAAATATGGTTCCATTAAATACCCCAGAATTTTTCTATATTGCTATTGATCCATTATCCGTTGAACTCCCACAATTGGGCCAATACCACGACAGGAAAATACTCCTAAAACAATAACAGATCTGCCACTATGCTTTACTGCTTTCACAATGTACCTTAAGTTTAGGTTCTAAACACAAAAATAGCATATGATTTTTCATCGTATTGGTATAATTATACTCTCGCAACAAAGTTGCTAGCAACAAAGTTGCTAGCAACAAAGTTGCTAAGAGAGTATTATAGTTTTGTTCACATAACGGTTGTTTGTAACACCCAGAACTAAACGAGTTAGATATAGGGTTATATATACCAAAGTGATCAGGGTGAAGAGTGGAGTTCAAATCCGAATGTCTGTCTGTCCGTCCGTCCGTCCGTCCGTCTGTGCAAGCTGTAACTTGAGTAAAAATTAAGATATCTTAATGAAACTTGGAACACTTATTTCTTGGCACCATAGGAAGGTTGCTTTCGAAAATGAGCAAAATCGGACCACTGCCACGCCCACAAAATGGCGAAAACCGAAAACACATAAAGTGCCATAACTAAGCCATAAATAAAGCCATTGAAATAAAATTTGGTATGAAGGATCGCACTATGAAGGGGCATATTTGGATGTAATTTTTTTGGGGAAGTGGGCGTGGCCCCGCCCCCTACTTAGTTTTTTGTACATATCTCGCAAACCAATAGAGCTATATAAACCAAACTTTCTGCAGTCGTTTTTTTTAGCCACTTCCTAATACAGTCCAAAAATGAAAGAAATCGGATCATAACCACGCCCACCTCCCATACAAAAGTTAGGTTGAAAATTACTAAAAGTGCGTTAACTCACTAACGAAAAACGTCAGAAACACTAAATTTCACATGAGAATTGGCAGATGGAAGCTGCACTCAGATTTTTTTACAAAATGGAAAATGGGCGTGGCGTCGCCCACTTATGGGTCAAAAACCATATCTCAGGAACTACTCGACCGATTTCAATGAAACTTGGTTTGTAATAGTTTCCTTACATCCCAATGATATGTTGTGAAAATAGGCCAAATCGGTTCACAACCACGCCTACTTCCCATATACCAGAACTTTGAAGACGGTCTGAATCGTTTACTTTACAATATATAAAGTAAGCACTAGTGAGGATATCGGTGCAGAACTTTGCACAAATACTACGTTTATAGTGTGGCAGCCCCATTCTAAAAATCACTGAAATCGGACCGTAGGTTTTTAAGGCCCATATATCGAACACGAGGACCTCGGTGCTTCTAACCTAATATTATGGTTTCCAACTTTACTTTGGACTTTATACAATATATATGACGAATATTAATTATATACTCATAATATAAATAAAGTTAAATAAATAAATTGCGAGAGTATAAAATGTTCGGTTACACCCGAACTTAGCCCTTCCTTACTTGTTTTAACTCATATTCGTCACTCCAGAGAACTCTATTCTAGTATTGGGAACTTTTCTGTATCATTTATTTTGCAAATCGCAACCGCTTCTTAATTTTTTTTTTTGCTACAAGAGTTTTTTTTGGGCAATGCACACACTAAGTCTTGAGTCTTGTAAGTACCTTCTTATCGCCCGAGCTGAGATTTCTACATAAATTTGATGTCCAACTTCAGCCTTTATTTCACACAAAGTCATGAAAGGCGTTTCTAATTGTTTGACCAGCTAAAAAACACAGACCGGGACAGAATTTTAACTTTTTTTAATAACATGTCAGTAAATAGTCATGTGTTTATTAAGCAACAACGTTCAATACCTACACTACGAATAACAGTGCTCATAATATCGTGTCTTGCAAAACACCATTTTGAATTATAAAAAAGAAAAATTAATTCTAATAAAAATAAAAAATCCTTCGTTCATTAATTAGATAATATTATTTCAAAGATATGTGCCAAATTTGAACAGAATCGCTTCAAAAGTTTTCGAGAAATCGTGTCCGCCGACTTCAAAAATAGAGTTATGAGAAATACGCGTTTAAAGTTTTATAATGTAACTGACGTGGCCTTAGAATTTTACTATGTTTGATTTGATATTATTGGATAATATTTTAAAAATATTGTTCTATTTAATAACACAAAAAATTTGTATTTCAAATTTTAAAATTTAAGATCATTAAGGCATCATCACATGAAGAAAATTGTAATCGAAAATCGTTGCAAATATTATTATATTAGATTTTCTAAGTGCACTGCAAGTTGATTAAACAGTTGACTGATAAATATATCATTGAAGGATACAAAATTGCCCATTCCTCCTCTTAATTGAGCAATATTATGCAAAGCAATATTTTAACACCATTTATTTGTTAAAATCTCCACAATTATAATTACAACCACTTAAAATTCATATAAAGTCACACATATACATACATGTGTATTCTGTATCTGCATTTGAGTGTAAAAATCTCGCACCAAATTGTGTACGATTGTACGATTTTATAAATTAGCTCTCCTTTGTACATGTGTGGTTGAGTCCATAATTTGCTTGCCAGAGCGCCATTCACACTCACTCAAGCACCACTTGATAGCACCACCGCCTAACCTAAGCATACACAACTCAATTGCTTGGCCGCCGTCATCAGACCTTCCGACGTCCTTAAGTGCCCATTTGCTCGCGCACATTCCACTTCCACTTATGCCTTTGTATGTATATGTAAGCTGCATACACATAATTGGCGTTCAAGTGTGTGTTTTTGGTAATTTAATTTGAATTTGCATGCGTCCTTCTCACACGCACCACCCGTACAACCCAACCCCACCCTCTGATGCTCTTACTGAATGGCATCAATTTGCAAACCAGCAGCCCCAGAAGTGCCAAATATAGACCGAGACCCTTTTCAAGGTGCAACGCCAAATGGAACCCAAAAACGGTAATTAAACTTTTTATGCCTTGTCTTCGGCGAAGAAGGTGTAATTGTGTAGAAGTCAGTTAAATTTTATGCATTTAATTTCCCACAATGAATGTGTTGGGTCCGTTATCAAGGTGCTTGCTTCTGATTTTAATATTTTGATAAATTTTATGATTTCACATATGATTTTAATGACGCAGTATGTGACGTAATAAAATATTTATTCTCATACATGTATTCATAAAATGTACTTAACTGTATGGATTTAGTCAGAATGAGAAATTATTACGTCATTCAATCTATGCAGGCTCACGACTTAATTACTTTTAATGAGCTGATTATGCCACTTAGGCGACAGATGTAAATTTAGTCTGGTCATAATAGGGCATTATACCTTTTTATTCTTTATTACACTAAGAACTGGTAAATTCTCAAATATCAAACAAAAAAATTACCGCATACATATGTAAATTATATCGGGTTTCCACCTATAGTGATCGGGTTTTGAGGTTAGAAACGATTTTGATTATTAATCCTGAGAGTTTGTTACTACTATATGAATATCGAACTTTATTACAAATTGTGTCCTGCCGTATTTCGAAACATTTTAAGTAGTTTATCTATTATCTTCGGATTCAAAATTCTGATATTCTACTTTAATGGGAAGCAAATTTTCTATTTTACATATACTATTGAAATCCTATTATTCGATAATTAAAGGTTTAGAGCCTTGGAAAACGGCCTAATTTCTATAACCTATTAGAATGTTTTTCTCAAAACGACAGATTGGTAAACCGATTCTTGACTGAATAAATTAGCACCAGAAAGAAAACAGTGTACTACTTTTTGTCTGATTTTGTGGGGGCCATGGTCTACATAAGATTTTTTTGTTCCTGATGCTTTCCAGCTTTTTATGTACCTCCTTTACTTCTTCTCGTTACCCGTTCATCGCTCATTCTTCAATTCAATCGTTTGTCGTTAATTAGAAAGATTTAAATGTATCTCCTACTAGAAGTTTAAGGAGTCGCTCCGTCATAAATTTAGTACTTTCTGATGAACACTCTCACCGGTTAGACAACAAATCAAAATTTTCGAATGCCTTGATTTGGTATCTTTTTTTCTTCCTTCGAAAAATTTCGTTTCATTCTATTTTTAGCGATCTCGATATACATATGTATAGGAAAGTAGGTAAATATGGACTACCAATCCTTTTTTGGTATATAGTTCACCAAATCCATGTAATAATATAATGAAATTTATTTGATTAGCTAAAAAAACTATTAGTTGTTACTTTTTTTTTTGTGAAACAGTAACTCCAAACGCAAAATACATATATTATGAACTGAGAAAACATAAAAATAAGAGGATAATATGGACCAGGTAGTTGTAGGGTTCCCAATATGCCTTTTACCATTCGTTGACAATACTTGGGATGATTTTGATGGACAAGATTGCTGGCTGAATAATTAAAATGGTCCATTTCCTTTTCAAGGATATCAAAAAATGTATTCACATAATATTTTCTGAAACCTCGTGCTCTTGCCAAAGAAGTTCGCGTTGGAGAGCGGAACGCTAAATTTGGGTTCCTCTTTAAAAACAAACCCATCCAATGACCGTCCATACAATGGATAATGATAATGACCATAAATACATTCATAGATCCCCTTAAAAGTCTGTCTTATTACCTACCAAGGCACAAGTTTAATAAATAATTATAATGGTCAATTTAACAAATTAATTTTAATTAAGTTTATTTGATTTTTAATCAGCCTTCAGTCAACCAAACATAAGCTTAAATAGTACGCGGTATATGAGCAATTCTTGCTTTATATAATCACATGCTCCACATTGTTTTTTTTTTATGTAAGTTCAAGTAATTTATATGTGTATTATTGTGCATGTAGTTATGTATATTATCGTTACCCATTCACTCGCTTGCCATCACTGTCAATTGCACGCTTCCATAATCAAAGCAACACGAACAACAGCAAACGAACGACGCACATTCGAACAGGAAAATGAGGGCTGTTAATTCGATTAATTACAATAATCAACAGCATGTCCGAACAGCCCAAACTCCGCCTATTGGTCAACACCCTCGCACAGGCAGCCAACATACATTGGAGAACGAAGGCAATCATTCGTCAGCCCACAGGCAAGAACATACATACAAATATATATATATATATTATATTTAAGTGAAGTTAAATCAAATATTAGTGAGCATATAAATGTACTCATATTGTATATAATGACATATGTAGAAATATAGGTTTACACATCCTTTTGTGGCCGCCAGCCACAATAGCCTCAAGAAGTAAGATATACTATATATATACTCGTATATGTGTTTCGGGATGTGGCCCAAGGCCAGCACAATAACTAATCATCCACAGCTTCCAGCTTGAGCCAAGGATAAATCTTATAAATAGCCATAACGAATACATAAACACGCACAAGAACTACAACAATAACAACACCATAGAAATGTACAAAAGGCGTCGAAACAATCGAAGTATAATGACAATGACAGATTTCCTAATATCTGTCATGTTAATGGGTAAATAAAGAAAAATTAACCAAAATAAGCAGGGAAATGGGGTAAACTATGGCAGACGGTCAGTTTGGGTGGCGGTTACACAACAATTAAGAAAACATGTAAGGACGTGCTAAGTTCGGCTAGCACCGATATTTTTATTTTCACAAATTGAAAAAATATTAAATATATCAAGAGGGTTTAAAATAAAACGGAATGTTCTCTTAAGTTCTTAAAAACGTGGCGTATTCCAAGGAAGCTATTATCAGAAATCAGTATTTGTTAGGAGACGAACTTATGATCCGATCCATCCTTTTTCAATAATATATTGTTCATAATTTCTTCTAATCATCTAACTTATTGTCTTGGATATCCACAATAAAGTCAATAAGACCTTCCTTCCGGGTATCAGTGTACTCGTTTTGCAAAGTCTAAAGAAAAATTATAGTTTTTGGAGTCAAGTGAGGGTCTAAGAGATCTGTTTTAAGGGAGTGTCCATTGCCTAATTTATATATTCGAAGTCAAAGTTGAGTCAAACCACATATCTGTGATATAATTCCAATCCAAAAGAAGAAAATACCCTCAAACTCGGTATATATAAGCTAGAGAAAAATATGAACCGATTTCCTCAGTATTCAATCTCATATATTTCGACTTAATTTTACCATATTCTCAGATTCTGGTTGTCCCATATAGGACGAAATTAAGCGATAGATTGTAAATCATAATTTTTCGCTATATTGGGATTAATATATGGACTGACTTCGCATCTTAGTATTAGGAATTGGATATACTTTTAATTTATAATTGGAAGAAATGTTTTGTGGCTCTAATCATAGGCCGATTAAGTCTATTTAAATGTTTAAACTAATTAAGCCAACTGCATAAATGTGGTCCATATATATTAGATATATGGTGTATCGATGGATGGATAAGCAATCAACCATTGCGTTGTCAATTCAAGTAAAGATATTCCGATCATATTGATATTAATGAAATTAAAACAAAATTGATTATTTTTCGTGATGTTAGAAAAAATGCACAAAACCAATGTACTTCATGCAACATGTATCATGGGTATAGAAAATATATGGTCCACTATATATGTACATATGTATGTACAAAACAGTTGTAAATATAATATAAAGACGCAATCATTTACAGATTGCAAAACGATAGAGTTTCCTTAGTTAAAGGATGAGGGGAAGAAACAAAAGGTTATTGAAGAAAATGAAAATCTAATAAAAGCTGTATTCCATATGTACACTCAAAAAATATTCCTTACAATGTATATATTCCTTAAATATCGCCCTTTGGGTCAACTCTCACGCAGTAGTTGTAGGCTGAAGACAACTAACTTTTCATTCTGCCTACGCAGCACGAACTGCACGACGAACAGAACGACTAAACGAAAACAATCAAGTTAATTTGGCGCCCCGTCAAACGTTTGAAGCCCTGCAGCAGATAAATTAAGTCATTAGTTAGCTCGATGCTTGTCAGTGCTATTGATGATGTTGGAAGAACTTTTTGTATACTGTTGTTATTTGTAGCCAAAATGCGACACACAATGAAGAACTCCAACGACAATGGAGGGAGGAGCAGGGGAAGAGATCCTTTAGAGCGTCAGCCAAAGTGGAAAATAAATTGGTGAACGTTTGTTTTGAGATTAACCGCGATTAGTGTATGTAACGCGCAAATGTTCCCAGCTGTGCGAGTGCCAACAACAACAAATGCGGCTATAAGCAAAAAAACCAACAACAAATTAGCAAACTTGACGGCGAGGTGTGGGAAGAGGAAATTTCGTCCTCGCAAGTAAATGTTGGCGCTTTGATAAGCTCCAAATTCGTGGCAGTTTGTACTAAAGCCAAGGGAAAGTAAAGTTTATGCTTTATGTCCTGTGCTTAGGTGAGATTGGCGCAGAAAAATGGCAAATGCGAGAATAATCGTCTTGGATTAGAAGTTTTCTTCGCTGTTTTCATGTTTACGAGTGTACACACAGCGAGAGAATGAAGGAAATTAAGTGGTATTAATAAACACGCGAAGTCGCTGCTTCTACCTAGCTATTAGGGTGATTAGTTCGCTTTTGCTTTTCGCATTAGTCCTTTCGGATAGAAGAAGTCCTATTAACGAAGTGTGAGCACATTTCTCTTACTTATTTTAATAAAACGATATATGTATATGTATGCGTGAGCTAAATAAAGACTACTAATCCGTTCTTCAAATCGCGAAATTCTATGGTGTTCCCATAATAACAATTTCGTCCCATTTAGAAATGCAGTACTCAACCTAAACGGTTGAAGAAACCTATAGAAGAGATCGAAATACAGTAGTATGAGACTAACATTGCCGTTCGTAAACAAGCATCCAACACATCTGGTCTGATGTTGCCAGTTCGTAACAAATAAAGTAAATTGCATTTAATAATCGACTATCAAGCTAAGTCAATATCCCAGGAACCTAGGTTCACATCTTGCTCATTTTACACAATAACGATTTTGGATCTCAATGATTCTGGAGGAATAAGTACGCCTGCAAGAATAAAGTACACTCGGTCGAATCAAGAGCGATACCAATACATCTAATAACCAAGAAGCAAAATCTATATTCAGAATAAGAAAGGTATAGATCTCAAGATGGCAGAAAACTCGAAGGAAAACTCAAGCATTAGAAGACAGACTTGCTAGCTAAGAGTTTGAATGAAATACTGCAGTGTTTAATGGGGAGTTTTCACAATAAAACAAAAAATTACAAGCGGGCTTGCTGGTAATTTAGTATTCCCTATAATATTATTTTTAAAAAACTTCGAAAATTTCTGAAAAGTGTTCCCGGAGCATCATGACGAATAAATTATTCCACTTTTGTTAATGAAAAGTGAACAGTTTTATAAATTGATGCTCATCAGTGTCTCTCAATAGCTAGGAAGACCGAAATACCTTAGGTAATGAAGTTCAACATGATTGATTGTGATCTACAACTAATGGGTCTCAATTTATACTGAATTTTAAGTTTGAATTCCACATGATACAAAGTCAGGACTTTGCTCCTATGTCACCAAATATGACTATGTCTATCTCGAAACCTAAATGCGCTCCAGAAAATGCATGAAAATCGGTAGTGATCATTAAAGACAAATCGCATAGGAAATAAATTTTAATTCAAAGGTCAGATGTCAGTTTTAAATATATACATATTTCTTTTCAGATTTATAAACCTATCTTCAAATATACAAATTTTTATGAATGGATAAAGAAGAGGAACCAATCAGAATTTATAGAAGACATGAAAAGTTTAAACCTCTTCCCCACTAGATCTATGAAAAGATCCAGAAAGATTGTTTGTCGCCTCGGTTTATTCATATTCCACCTTATTCCCTCGATTTAGTTGACTATTTCTGTTTCTCTCATAATACTAATTGCAGTCTATATCTGATCAATTCATGCCACTAAAGCTATTAATCCTCAAGCATATCTAAAATTCACCCTAACCATAAAACAAAACTTTTCGCTAAAATCTTTCGACGGTTTGATTGATTTCTAAGTAAAATTATCTTTATAACATTTCAGTTGCATGTGGCGAGATTTATGCCGCAGTAAACTTTTCAGCAAATTTGTATGCAAGACCAGAGTAACGGACAATTAATTGCCACAACGCAATCGGAATTAAACTAATCAAACTCGGCTGCAAAGAAATTAACTCCCAAACTGATTGTAAGCAAAACTAATGAGTTGAAGGGCTGTTGACGAACTGCCTGACAGTTTTGTGGGAGGGGAGGACCAATAAATGCAACACAGTTCACTGCACTCAGTATATGTATGAGTGTGTTTTCACTGTTTCGGCGACTGACTAAATTGATGACGTTTGCAAATTTGGCTGCCAACATTTGGTTGTCTGAATCAGATAGCAATAACAACAATAGCAGCGCATAACACCACGAAATGTAACAATAGCTTACAACAACAAATGAAATTCACCCACAGTCAAATATTTATCCAGGAAATTCATCCTCGATGCGAACACGTGGGCAAAGAGAGTAGACAAAATGTTATTGTATGAGTATGCTAAAGGAAAGAGAGCACAAGAGAGAGCAGGGTATGAGAGTACACCCACTTGCTTGTCCTCCCTTCAATTCACTATTGTTGTGGGAAAACACAAAGAAAACGTGGTCGCTGCTTTCTCCGAAATTTCTTAACCGCTACTTCTTACCCCACAGCCTTTCTTATTAGTGGCGCATTTTCTTATTGGAAGCCCGTCATTCTTACTGGAAATGTGCGGAACTCCTACAGCGTTGAATCCGTAGCTGCGCATATCCTTTGTAGTTGAAACATATAAACTCCACCTCATTTGTTGGTTTTATTCGTGGCGACAAGGTGGGGGTAAGTGGGCGTTGACATTTTCACACTGTTGAGTTTAATTGAGGCGCGAATGCCGTGACTGGAAAACATTTGGCCACTCCTTCGTAGGGATTTCCTTAGCGGTGAGAAATTGTCGCTGCAAGTGCTAGGCAATGTGGAGTTTTTTTAGTGGGGTATGTTAAGGGGTAATACTAATTTAGAATTTTGCTTTTCTATCATTTAACATCGACTTTACTAATTTAAGAGGTTGAGAACAAAAGAATATTGTAAATTATTATTACAAAATAATCTTAGAAAGCTTTGTCGAAAATTCTGTCTGAAATTCATATAGTCAAATCTGCATCTTCCAACTTAAACTCGCTAATAATTCATATTTTATAGAATATGTTTAGACCCTACTTATAAATCGGTATGAAAAAAGATTTGATGAGGAGCAAGAATTAAGGACCCCATTCGAAAAATTCCAGAACTCGTAGCCCGTGCAATTTTTGTAAGTGTTATTGTAAAATCTTTAATTGGAAATATTAACATTCATTACTATTGCTATTTTTGAGACTACAATCCACTTTATTGGAAATATATTTTCTACACTTAAGTTCTCTTTTACCAAGATTATTCAATTTAATATCTAAGGTTTATAGGTCGGGAGGACAAGTTCTATATTACTGTGTTGATACCAATCCAAAGAACTTTTTAAGATAATGCGATGTTAAATCTATCTAATAAAGTAATTAGCCACTATATGAATATATTCTAATAAAAGGAAGTACTACTTTCTTCCATCAATTTCTCAGTTTATAACGCCAGCAGTTCCCAAGTAATATTTTTTTCTGTAAATATGATTTTCTCCAAATCATACTTTATGATTTCATAAATGGTTTTCAATAGGGACACTACAAAGTAGACCGATAGGGACAGTAAAGGACGTCATATTTTTTTCCAATCTTTTGGCATTTCTCTTCAGTCAGGTTTGCCATTTCATCATGGAAAGATATACAATCCAACAACGTGTCGAAATTATTGAAATTTACTACCAATATTCGGAGTCAGTGGCATCAACTTTAAGAGCGCTACGACCAATTTATGGTCGGCTCATTTCTGGCTGAATGGCTTTGACAATAAGCAAAACATTCGGTTTGGTGCGGTTTATGGGCCGGCGACGTCATTGAGCCGTACTCTTGCGTAATGATCAAGACCGGCACAATATTCTGAATGGGAATCACTAACGTTCAATGATAACCGAATATTTTTGACCCGAATTGGGTGATATGGAATTGGACAATATGTGGTTCCTTTTCTAATTGTGAAATAAGTTGCTTTAGTATTTATGTATACATACATATATATACAGTGGAAATTCTCTAACTCGAATCACAATAACCCACAAAAAAATTTCGAGTTATAGAATAAAAAATAAAATTTTTCAAAAAGCTGTAAAATATAGATTTATACCCAGTTTTATCTATTTACTTCCCATGCCTCGATAGTAAAATTTTAAATTTTGTATTATGCCCTGGGCGAAAAGTTCGATTTATGGTAGGGATTTTGTATGAGATTTGACTTCTATTGCCCATTCAGGAGTTCGAGTTATGGAGAACTTCGTGTTAAGGAAGTTTGAGTTATGGAAAAAAATTTGTATGATATTTGATTTCTAAACGCTATTGCCGATTCAAAAGTTCGAGTTATAGAGATCTTCGAGTTATCAAAGTGCGAGTTATGGAAGTTCCACTATAATTTTTTTCTGAGGTTTAAAACAAAATGGTGTTTGGAGAGATGGTTTCCGACTGATAAACAGTAGTTGATTTATCGCATACGTCATGAGGATAGTCCCTAAATTAACCAATTCCAATTTTCTGGATTTGGTCACCCAAAAGTACAGCTCAATTGTACAATTGTAGACATCTTTGCCATTCATACTTTTCCGTAGAATATATGTATTGTATAGGGAGATTACCGTTCGTTCGAGAATAAGTTGGAGCAATATTCTAATGATGTGATATAGAAAAGTTGTCATACTTAACTCAACTCCCGTGGTTCTAAATATTTAATGTTCACTCATTACTAAAAAATATTTGTCCAATAAAATATATTAAATATTTAGATTTCGTAGTTAGACCATAATTTGTCAATTATGTTTATAATTTAATTAGAGTTTATTGCAGTAGAAATTTAAGATGTACAGAATTGAATTGAAGATATGACTATGGTAACTGATAAGTCTAATATTACGAATGATTTAATAATATATCATCGAAGAAGATTGCTATGCAAATATTTTTCTACTTCGAGACAAATTTGTTTTACAAAACATAACCCTTCCTATAATCCTTCCATTTCTACCTCAAAAACGACTCAGTCTCAAGCGATTATGTCAAAACCTATACCGACTAAAGTTGTCTACTCATATTACAACAAAATTTCATCAAAGGCATTCCATGACGATGCAAATGCCACAAGTTGTTCGCTCTAATTGTCGTGCAGCAACATTTGCGCATAAATAACGGTAAATAACAAAAATCAACAACAACAATAATGAAATGAGGAAAATGACAACAGCAATTATAACTTGCTGCCACAACAGCAGCTTGGCAAGCAGCTGAGAATTTCGAATATTTGCATAATTAAAAGTGATGAAAGAGGTGAAAATTTCAAAAATTCTCAACCACGACGCTTCTAACTGCGCTGCTGCTTAATTTATTTAATTAAATTCAAAGTAGAATTTGTCAAGTGTGCCTTTGATATTTTAAACGCGACGCCATTGAGGGGTTGGACGAGACATTGAGTGACTGTGAGCAACATTTATGTATATAAACATATGTATATATGTAAGTATGTTGCTCAACTCTGTCTCCTCAGCAGCTTTGTTGTGATGAATTTCATTTTATAATTGCTTGCAATTGTAACAACAATCCGCATATTTATGAAACTTTGCATAAATGCTAATGACAACAACAACAATAACAACTTGAACAACAACA
The DNA here is from genome assembly GCA_031772095.1 of Zeugodacus tau. NCBI lineage: Eukaryota > Metazoa > Arthropoda > Insecta > Diptera > Tephritidae > Zeugodacus > Zeugodacus tau. The sequence goes on from CM062650.1 coordinate 40,077,675, forward strand.
AAGGGTAGTGGGCAGCTGTGCTTCAAGTGTTGTGGCTTCGGCTGCGATTGGAGAAACCGGAAATGACATATTCGAAGCTGGTCTCCCTGTTGGCAACTAAACAGTGTCGCCAGCAATTGTTGTTGGTTGTCGAAATCCAAAAATATTAGTCACCGGCGCTTTTCGAGACGGACTGAATGAAGCAGCGCCTTCTGCGACTGCTGACTGATTGGCTTAATAAATTGCCAAGCAAAATTTTGTTGTATATAAATGTCACAATAAGTTTGGCGGAGAGGAAGAGGAGAGAGAGGATGGCGGTTGCGCCGGCTGTCAATTGTTGTCAGTCAATCAGCCGCGCAATGTTGCGTTTCCGTTTGGTGAGTGTCGAACAACATTGAATATTGCGTATCGCTGACAACTGTTTAACAGCGTTGTCGTTGTTGTTGCCTCCGCATTTATTGACAGCATAATTGTTGTTGTTGACTTTTGTTTTGACAATCATTAATCACGTGTCATAGCCGCTTAATATCTTTTGTTACAGCTGGCAACCTGTTTTTGTTGTGGCTTTTTATGCGCTGTTTGTTATTGTTGTTGTTCGATTGTTTGCTGACAATTGAGCCGATTAAAAATGTCACCAATGTCAGCAGACATCATTTTTCTCGGCCAATCAATGGCGGTATTCATTGAGGAGAAACAAGCGCCACCGCTCGACAGCGCTTTAAATGGGATTTAGCATTAAGTTCACATATAGTGGGTCGATAGAGAATTATATAGAGATGACAATGCTAGATATACCTAAATTCAACAAACTTAATATTTATATGAGTATTCATGAGCTTTTGAGATTACAAATTATAATGTGAGTCAACTAGTCTCTAAAAAGCTTGTAAAATCTAAAATGTGTTTTTATATCGGTATTTTCCCACAATTTCAAAGCTCCCGTAAATCAAGAAATATGATGTCAATGTATTAAGAAAAAATAACCACACTGTGTCCATTTTCATCATGTGTCTGGTTATCATCGATGTATGTGACCTTGCGTTGTCCTGACGGAACACAACTCTTCTACTATTGGCCAAAGCAGCCGTCCTTGCCGTCAATCCTGGCTTGGCCGCCGTTTGTGGGGTCTAACCGCTATTCGACATGTCTTGCTTGACATTGTCGTGAGTCTCTTTTCAACTGCAGTAACAAACCACTTAAGAAACGCGTCGGTTTTGTTGTGATTCGATTATAATTCGGACCATGAGGTTTTTAAAAAAAAAAAAAATTGTGAAATATATCGTATGAATAGATCTAACGAATGAATAGATACTGGAACAAGTAAGGATTCAACCGAACATTATATACTCTCGCAATTTATTGCTATAGTTTTATTAAGATATCACACAATTTGGCCCATGTGTTGGCATAAAGAATCCAATAGAATAACGAAAATCATCATACAAGGTTTATAAGGGCTGAGGTAATTCCTGAACCAATTTCACTAATTTTCACCACCAACATTTACTTTTATAAGAAAAAAGACCTCTGAATTACATTAATTTATTTGAGGGATTTACCGATATTTTCGGTGAAAAATTACCCTTATGCACTCAGTTCTTCATGTTCGATATCCGGGGTCTTGAAAAGTTATTGTCCGATTTCTGGAATTTTTTCACAAGTAGTGCCACAGATGATATACGGTATTTGTGCAAAGTTTTTTTACGCTATCTTCATTGAGATTGAATTCAAAATTGAATTATATTGGAAGTAGTCGTGGTTGTGTACCGATTTCACCCATTTTAAACACGTGTCATCAGGATGTCAAGAAAATGCTATATACCGAATTTCATTGAAATCGGGCGAACAGTTCTTGAGATGTGGTTTTTGACCCATAAATGGGCGACGACACGCCCATTTTCCATTTTGTAAAAAAATCTTAATGCAATTTCCATCTGCCATTTCTCATGTAAAATTTAGTGTTTCTGATGTTATTGGTTAGTGAGTTAACGCACTTTTAGTAATTTTCAACCTACATAACCTACATAATGTGATCCTCTGTACTAAATTCTACTTTCATAACTTTATTTATGGCTAGTTATGACGCTTTATAGTTTTTCGGTTTTCGCCATTTTGTGGGCATGGAAATGGTCGCCAAGGAATATGTGTTCCAAGTTTCATGAAGATATCTCAATGTTTACTCAAGTTATCACTTGCACGGACAGACATCCGGATTTGAACTCTACTCGTCATCCTGATAATTTCGATATCCATAACCCTATATCTAACTCTTCTATTTCTGGGTGACACAAACAACCGCTATGTGAACTAAACTATAATACTCTCTTTAGCAACTTTGTTGCGAGAGTATAAAAACATTACACTGAATTGTAACTAAGTTACAGTGAGCAATGACCACTGACAATGAAGAACGGCTCGAACCAGCGGAAATGCTAATCTCATCCATTTAGACCACCCTACGCAGGGTAACCCTTAAGAACGTTTGCTAGAATTGATATAGAAATCATTGATCTAACAAAGAAAGGAGAAAGATTAAAATAATAATGGCGAGGTACTCAATGCCCAAAACATAAATGACTGATTTTATATACTTTTATATCCATGAGTACAATATAGCTCTATCTCCAAACATTCGATCAGATTCATTTTGCTAGAGGAAAAGTGGAAGTTTCTGGCGGTGATGTCTACAGTACATATAGTATTTAGTCTATTAAAAATAAATCCATGATTTTTGTCATTCAATTGAAGGTTTTATTTAGCATAGTTAGTATGATCCGGTCTAATATGTACCGTTTTTTTCGATAACTCGTTGACATATTTACTCTTCTTCCAATTACCAAAAAACAGAGTCGAGTCGAGTTTCGCCAGCTTCTCTTGAAATCCATTTTTCATTAGGAAAACCAGTCGGTATATGAGAGACACAAAAACCTCCATACCAAGATCTCGGCCGCTTCTGGCGGGTTATCATTGATATGTGTGACTTCGCGTTGTTAACATTGTTAACAGCACACGATTCTTTCACTATTGGCCAAAGCTATCTGCATCTCGGCGATTGTTTTCTTCAGGCGGTCCAATTGTTTATAGTACATGTCCCAATTAATACTTTGGCGTTGGCTAACAACTCATCGTAGATAATTCTTTGCCAACACGACCACTTAGACAAACTATCATATTCGACCACGACACTTTTCGCTTAACACTTAAGGGGTTATATACAGTTAGACGGCCGAAAATAAGTGAATTTTCCAGAATTTTTTCTGAGAAAACTTTTTAATTTATTGATCCAAAAATTTATACACATATTATGGTATCTTGTAACTGTATTTTAAGACTTAGTACTAGTAAAAATATTTATTTGAAAAAGAGCTACAGCTGATCTCCAGGAGCTCCTCTCAAAAAAGACGTTTTGCGGTGACCACTATATCTCGGAACTGGATCATCCGAAATTAAAAAACCAAACAGATTTCGTTAAAATAATGTTAAATCTAGTAATTAATCGAAGGAATAAGCAAAATAAAATTTTTTGACAAAATGGCGGTTTCTCAAAAAAAAAATCGATTCTTCACCGAAATTTCGGCCTTAAATTGTTTATAAAAAAAAATATTTATCGGAGAGAAAAAATCTACGATTAATTACTAAAAAATATATTTAAGAAGGTCGTGTTAAAATTTGAGACTAATCGGTCTAGCCGTTTTCGAGTAATGTTGGTCACCGACTTTGAAAACCCCATTTTGAGAAAAATGCGTTTAAAGTTTGGACCTTGTACTTAAAAGCACTCTAAAACGCCTTTTCAAATTTTTCATTTGCTTGTAACTTTGAAAATATTCACCGGAACGATATGAAATTTTCTGTGTGTATTCTTAAATATATGTACATTAAGAAAATGAAATAAAAAAAAATCGATTTTTTGAAAATTCTAACTGTATATAACCACTTACGAAACGAGTTGATTTTGTTGCGCATATGGTAAATCGGATCATAAAGTTCGTTTCGAAGAAAAATTGTGAAAAATTGAAAACTCAAATATAGAAATGAAGGATCCATCAGGGATGAACAAAAATAAGTATTTATGTCTACAGTGTAATCTGCTGGGGGCTGTTAAAATTGTTTTTGTTGAATTTATCGATATTCACTCAATTTCATTCACGGAAGAGATTTTAATTCTTATGATTAATGAAAGTTTTAAGTCATTTTAGAAACAAAGAAAAGTTTTGCGAATACTTGAAATATACATAAACCTGTATTTGAAAATGACGTCAACGCATTTGCCGTTCCTTGTTTTGACAAAACCACAAAACTTCTATCAATTCTATTCAAACTTAAACATCGCTATAAACAAAAATATAAAAATAATCTTTATTGCGCCGCCGTCAGTGGCGTTCAATTTTAAGTTTTCGTACCAGAATAAATTGCGAATTTCTATTACAACTCGATAAGATCTATTCAATAACGTTGACATGCCAAGAAAAAGAGGATGGAAAATTAGAAATAGAAAGCCATGAAACTTATTGGAAAACTATTCTAAATCGTTGTCATACAACATATAGTAAATGAGTGCGTGCGTCAACTCCGCCGCCAGCCAAAGCCATAATAATAAAAGTCATTTTAACAGCTCCTTCGGCGCATTCACTACGCCTGATGCCGAAGCGAAAGTTTCAGCTAAAAACAATCGCTGATGATGCCACTGTAGTTTTTGTTGCTGTTGACTGCGGTTGCCATAGATTACAACAGCATTCAATATTGTTTAATATAGCAACTCATGCCACTGATACACTTTATGATAAAGTTGTTTCAGCTTCGTTCATTCATTATTACTTTGGGCCAAAGATCTACTAAGTCTATCTGTACCATATATGAGCTCTCGCATATGTGTGTAGTCATATGTGCAATTTCTAATCGCCTCAAGCCGTTGTACAAGTTTTCCACTTTACCACCCCTCCGACCAAACACTTCAGCCAGCATTTGCTGGTCGCACACGAGTTTGCTTCGTCAATTTTCGCGCTTCGAGGAAAATTTTCTGTTTTCCCCCACTTCGCTTCGCACTTCACTCACACACTCATACACAATTTCCCAGTGGCATTACTATAACTTCTTATCAGCGTTTTTTCTTTTATTACACTTATTGTTGTTGTTGTTACTTTTTGTTCGCATTTATTATTGCTGTTCGGGCAGAATCGGCGCTTTATACGCGTCGGTTGCCTTTGTTTTGCTCCGAATGGCGCGCAATAAAGATGCCATCGGTCTTGCGGGTTTTCTCTTTGTTAACATTATCTCCACCCCTTTTCTGTGGGAGGGGCTCAAGGGTGTTTGCTTTGTTTTTCGCCTTGGCTTGGTGCCATAATCAACATTATGCTTATGAAAATGTCATTTCACTGCTCTTATCAATGAAGCTCTTTTAATGAATTCAATATAAATATTAATGTGGTTTTGTTTTTGTTCGTAAGTACCTTACTGTATCCATTTGATATATAACTTTTTGAATAAGAAAACATGAGATACAAGAATATTTGGGTGAATATCAACTTTGCTTTACTATGTATCATTTGATCATTTGAAGTTTTTTTAAAGACCCTTACCTATGGTCCAGAAAGCCAAGAAAAAATATGTCACACGTAAAGAATTACCAAGATGATCAAACATTTACTCCAGTTAGTCCAACAGAATGAAGTTGGCTACCAAATTGCTCTTGATTGCTATAAAGAATGTATTCTGACAACCCAAAGTAAAATTTTGATCTAAGATGACAAACTAAAAACCGTTTCGATTGCGGTATCCCTAAATAATATTGAAGGAATACTGTTCAGACTATTATTATGGGCTGTTCATTGGTTATTACAAAGCCCACCCCTTTTAGTTCCGTAGGCTTTCTGTCGTGGAATGAATTTGGTGCTTATGTCAATTGCATTCCAAAAACCAATTATTTGAAAACTTGTTGTCTGTTCTGTTAGAAATTTTTGTAATTTTCCCAGCGAACAATCTTTCGAAGACTCCTACTTGCTCTATGCCTTTTTATAGTCCATCGTATATACAGTGCTCCGTAGCTATGTATATTCTCAGTAATCCTTCGTGGTGAAGAGTTCCTACTGGTCCACAAAAATGTGGTAGGCGTTGAAGTACCATACATAAATTTTAGTAGTAGTAATTAACTTGATCTCTCGACATCTCGAATATTGTTGCCTTGTTGTTATTAAAATTTTCTTAATTTATTTGAAATTACAACTACCAGTAGAGATTACAACAATGACTAATGAAAATACATAATGCCACTTGATATTTTGTTAAGATCAATACTGTCTCATCATATGTAAAAAATTTACACCGATCGATCAGCAAAAAGAGGTCACAGTCTTATCTTGCATGTTAATTCACGCACGGTTCACCACAAAAGGAATTCCATAGCTATAATTCAGATGTTGTAATACGCATGACATATTAAAAATACATAAAATTTGAACAGTTTCTAATGCTGGATTTATTCTATTCATTCTAAAAAATTGGCTTTCAAACATAATTCGGACCGATCTTATAAAAATGAGACACAAGAATGTGTTCGTATAGTACACCTAATTCGGTTTGTTGCTATACATAATTCCCTCGGGGTAGTCCCCGAGGTCAATTTGTTATGTTTTGAAGAATATTATCAACAATTTGTTTCATAATGACTTCTTTCAAGTGATCCATATCGATGGATCCTACTTTTTTTTTTAAGAAAAAACTGAGGAAATTCAAATTTAATTGGGAATATTTATTATCATTCCAAAGAACATTATTTGACATTTATTTTTGAAGGATAATATTTCAAATGATGGCCGCGGCTACGTCTCAGATGCTACATCCGTTGAGTTCAATTTTCGATGACTCGTTCGAGCATTTCGACTGGTAACTGGCGAGTGACACGCGTGATCTTTTGCTCCAAGACCTGAATCGAAGCGGGATTGTCCGCATAACTTGTCCCTATAAGAAAAGGTCAACAGTGGTATATCACACGATCTTAGTGGCCAATCGACCGGCCCAAAACGTAGAATTATCTGCTCACCGAAGTGTTCTCTAAATAAATTCATTGATTGATGGGATGTGTTGGAAGTGGATTGTTAGAACCAAATGTCGCCGAGATCACGAGCTTCAATTTTAGACATCAAATAGTCAGTTATCATTGGGCGATAACGGTCACCATTGACGGTTACGTTCTCATCGGTATCATTTTTAAAGAAATATGGACCGATGATTCCACCGGCCCACCAACAACACCAAATCGTTGTTTTTTTCAGATCAAATGGCAGCTCTTGAATCTCTTCAGGTTGCGCATCGTCCAAAACGTGGCAATTTTGCTTGTTTACATACCCATTAAGCCAGATATAGACCTCATCGCTGAACAGAATTTGAGCGAAGCGCGCGAAACACATTCTTTACAGAACGTGAATTTTCGTAATAAAGTTGAAGAATTTTTATACGTTGTTATATTGAAAAAAGTACCTCTACTTGGATCATCCGTTACTTATAAACTGTTTCCTGAAATTAATTCTATAAATTCCCACTGCCAGATTTAGAAAAACTCCAGATACTTAAAAAGATTCCACTAAGGCCAATTTCTCTAACACACATATGTACATATTTTTAATATTCCATAGTGCTTGTGCTCCTTAAAGTAGGCAACAATTATTAATACTCACGCTCTCATTTATATGAAGGCATCTCAGCTTTGAAAAGCAACGACCCATATAGGAGAAATTCTAATTGATCCAAGGGAAATCACCATCATACAAGCTCAAAAATTTTTATGTTAGAAATCAATATTTGTAGTTTATACCGATGAATAAATGTCAAGTTCTAAGGTCAAATTATGAAATATATCCATTGTGAAATAAAACGCATTGCATTACATCCATATTTTCTTTTTTTAATAATGATGTTTTTATTAATTTCTTAGTGTTTTTGTTTTTTCTCATAATATTGTATTATTTATATATTTTCTAAGTATTAATTTGTTCATCGTCTGCATTGTATTTTTCATTTTCTTTTTGTTTTTTTTTTTTCTTCACTTGCTACAACTCAATATTCACCGTTTATCAATATCAGTTTTATGTAATATTTTGATTTTTGATTGAATTTCCTTAGAATTCTTTTAGCTTTTATGCTCTTCTTACTTAATTACACAATAATATAATAATATATGTATGTATGTATGTAGTAGTTGGAGAGTGTACACACTCGAGCGGCTACAAAATACTCTCGAATTTTTTTACAGTTTTATATTTGATTTTTTATTGTAATTGTTGTATATTTTGCTGCGCACTTCACTAACTTTGGTTTTAACTGGCTTACGCTGTGGCTCACAGCTCACAGCTGCGCTTTAAATATATGCAATTTACAGTTACAGTTTAATAAAAATTTGCATGCTCTTTGAAGCTTTGTGTGTGTGTTTCTTGGACTGTTTTTTTTTCATTAGAGTGTTTCTGAGATTTGCTTGGAGTTATTTATTTCTTGTGGCTTGGCGATTATTGCTGAAACTGAGTTATTGCTATTTGATTTTTGTTGGTTTGTTTTTAAGCTATAACTGTTTTGTAATTTTTTTTTATTTTTTTCATAATCTGAAAATTATATCGTCCACTTTTCGGCTGTTCCGGAGCACACCCACACAAATAAGTCTGCGCCTACAATATATTGAGATTTCTTCTTGTTCTTTCTTTACAATTCCTGCTATTATTCGCATATATTGCTAGTTTTTTTATGTTTAAAATTTTTTTACAGTTATTCATACGGCATATATATTATGAAGTAATTAATTAATTAATTATATTTTGAAAAATACAACAAAGAACTGTAATATGTATGTATGTATTGTAGTTTGCTCTTCGCTACTGTTACTTAACTTCCGCTCATTCTCATTTATAATTAATATTACAATTTTATATTTTTCATAAATTATACACACACTTATAGCATAAATATTTAAAAATAGTTGTTTTTTCTTTCATATTAATATTCGCACACATGACAGTTCGTGTTCATTCATCTTTATGTATGAATATGTTGTATTGTGTAATTGTTGTTGTTGTTTTTTTTTGTTTTGTTCTCAAACTATGCTCGCATACAATTTATTTAGCCTCACACTAAACTAAACTTAAAAAATAATCAACAATTCATTTGCAATTCTTCGCTTCACATAACATTCGTACACAATGCTAAAGTAGGCGTGAAAGATTTTTTTTGTATAGCAAAATTTCAGTGTTATTTATATAATTGTTTATATAATAGTTAATAAATCATATGGTCTCATACCAGCCGTGCTTAATTTATGTTTTATATACAGTTGAATTTTTAATTTTTTTTCTTTTAATACTTAATAATAGAAAACAGCTCACTTAGCCTTTAAACAATATAATTTAACTTAAATTAGTTATTGAAAATTATTATTTTTTTTTTTATAAATCAATTTACAAATTGTTGTAAATCAACTTAGCATGAGTCGATACAGTTCGGTGGGGATGACTAAAAAACAACATTTTGTTTGCATTTTCATATACATATGTAGTTGTGAGATTAGATTTATTTATATTTTTTAAATCTACTCAAACAAACTGAACGATTTCTAGAAATCTGATAAGTGATATAGTGAAATTGGAGTTGCCGATGGAAATTAATAATTTTTTTTCAATAAAACGCTTTAATTTAAAATTAACTAAATATCGATGAGTCCACGATCAAAAAATCTTCTAGTTTAATTTTTTATTAATTTCTTATAAAAGTAGTTCGAGCTTACATAAGCAACATGTTGCTAGGAAAAAGTTTTGGCAGAAATAAAATTACTGAATTGTTAAATAACAAAAAAATGTTGTTGCTTAATAAAAATGTTTAGCAAAATTGTTGTTGATATATTGAAAATGTTGCGCAACATTGTTGCTTACATTAATGAAAATTGTGTGCAATATTGTTGCTTATATTATTGAAAATGTTATGCAACTTTGTGGTTTATATTCTTAAAAATGTTGCTTATATCTTGAAAAGCGTGCAACATTGTTGCTTATATTATCGAAAATATTGCGCAACATTGTTGCTGTGAACAAATATTTAACGTGCTGTTACCAGAAATAGAATTACTGAATTGTTGCAGGACAAAAATGTTGCGAAACATTGCTGCTTATAATATAGAAAATGTTGTGCAACATTGTTGCTGGAAAATATATTTAAAGTGCTGTTGACAGAAAACAAATTAAAATTTTTTTGCTAGTATTATTGAATATGTTGCGCAGCATTGTTGCTGGAAAAAATAATTAAAGTGCTGTTGCAGAAATAATATTACTAATTTGTTGCAATACGAAAATGTTGCGAAACATTGCTGCCTATATTTATTATCGAAAATGTTGCCCTACATTGTTGCTGTTACCAAATACTTAAAGGTATGTTGGCAGAAATAGAATTATTCAATTGTTGCAGAACAAAAATGTTGCGAAACATTGCTGTTTATATTATCGAAAATGTTGTACAACATTGTAGCTGGAAAAAATAATTAAAGTGCTGTTGCAGAAATGATATTACTAATTTGTAGCAAAACGAAAATGTTGCGAATCTTTGTTGCTAATCTTTGCGCAATCTTTGCAACATTGTTACTGGAAAAAATAATTAAAAATTCAGAAATAGAATCACTGAATTATTGTAACACAAAAATGTTGCGGAACTTTGTTGCTTATATTATTGAAAATGTTGCAGTTAGCATAGTGTTAATAAAATGAATATTTTTTATGCGATACTGTTGCAATATTGCTGAGAAACATTGTTGCTCATCGTATTCAGTATGTTTCCGTTAACCAAGTGATAATAAAAGGTATATATCTTTTTTGAGATATTGCTGTATAGGAAATTATTTGCCACATTTGTCTGGCAATATTGAAAGAGCTAAATATATTACTTTAATTTTTTTTTTAAGAATAACAAAAATAATGTAAAATTCAAAGAAATTCAAAAACAGAAAATTACAAATGCATATAAATATAAAAAAATTAAACCAAAATATAGAAGTTGAAAAAAATCGAAAATGATACTAAAAAATATTTTTAATGATATGAATCAAAATATTTTTAAAATTTTTTTCAAAATATTTTTGGCACACTTTTCTCTCATTCTCCAAAAAATTTTGTCCAAACTCAATTTCTCTAACACTTTCTGGCCACTCAAAACAAAACTCCAATCTCACATTACATAAAAAAATATTTTTGCAAACTCCATGTTAAAGCACACCGAATATTTTCCATTTTGCTGCTGCTTCTTTTTCAAATTATATTAATGTAATACATATGCAATATTAAAACTAACAATAATAGCTAAATTATATTATAAATTAGAATTAAATATTGTCCTGCTAAGTATTTAACTTATGAAAAACTAAATTCTTTGCTAACCACACTTTCCACTTCATGCTACATAACGGTTAAAAGGAAAGTGTGCGCGTTAAATAATAACTGAGTCAATAATAAAATTACAAACACACACACACACACATGTCTCAACAACCACGCATAGTCAGCACATACACACACACCACTTATGTACTCGTATGTATGTGGCATTAAATTATACTTTTTAGGTATGTCGCTTCACAACTTCACTGATTTCTGCTGCTTTTGACACAACCGCCCGCCCGTCCACCCACACCATTCAGTCAATTTATGTCGTAGTATTTTCTTTGGTAGCTTTTACAGCCGCCGTCCACACCAACGCCGCCAGGGCCACCCAGGCCGCCGATACCGACACCGGGACCGCCGCTGCCACCACCGCCACCAACACCATTCAAACCATTGTTATAATAGCACCCACTGACGCTGGTGGCTCCGACGTTGGCGCCAATGCCGACGCTGCTGCCGCCGCCACTGCCACCGCCGGCAATCATGGCCAAAGCTTTATTTTAGCTAGACGCGCCCAGTGAGTTCTTCATATGCGCTGCTGCGGCCGCCTGCACGCCGAACGGTGAACCGCCTGGGCCGGTTTGTGGACCATTGTTGTTGTTGTGATCGCCCGGTGTACGCGGTCCGTTCTGCACCACACTACCCGGCCCACCGGGACTACCGCCGCCCATCAAGCCACCCGCACCGGTCGGTGAGCCCTGTCCAATGGCGCTGGCATGTCGCTTCAACATCGGATGATTGGCCATTGAGGCGAAGACAAGTCGTTCCTCATAGTCATATTCGCAGAGAATCTTATTCTCGCACAGGTAGAAACGATCGCCAACACAGAATCTGCAAGGAGAGGAAAGAGAGAGAAAGTTAGTTAAGTGTATGTAAAAAAGTGGCTGCACAAAGATTTTTTTTTGTTTTTACGCAAAGTTAAATGTCGTTAGTAAAGGAAACATTTCTTCCACTCGCTTGACTCGCAAATCGAGGGCAATCAAGCCCGCAAAGTCAAGTCATAGCCGCCGTTTGTCATGTCATATGCGAGAGTGGTTTAGAACAAAGCGATGACATTCTTATTTGTAGCAATAAGTACTGTTACGAGTGCACTTTTAATTTTTTCCTTCGCTTCCTTTCAACGACAGACAATTCTCAGCATTTTACCTTCGTTGACAATTGTCTTCCATTCATTGAGTTGACAGTTATCGATGTCTGTATGAATGTGGAAAGGTAGTACTAGTATTGAATGCAAATCGCCACAATTTCATTTAAATTGTTACGTGGAGATTATAAAGATGACACACGAGTTCAACTGGTTCTGCTAATATCCTTTAGGGTACAAAAATCATTCATATGGAAACTGAGCATTTATTTGTGTCTTTCTACTCAACTTGAGAGTCTCAAGTTTCTTGTTGCTTCATTATAAATACATTATTGTGATATAAATGAAAAGTTGGGAGCTAAAATGGGTCGAAACTGAACATTACCTGTATGCATATACTCGTATTCTCACAAGTTATAAGTAAATTATTAGGTCTATAACTTTGCTTCCGCCGTTTTTTTTGTAAATTTAAGGCTTTTTTTTTGTATAAAAACGGTTACAAATGTCGATGAGCCATAGCCGCACTTTTCTTGAAATTAAAAAAGAAAAGCAAAATTTCCCACAAATGTCGAGAATTCGGCTCAAAAAGTGATATTTTCAGTTGAGAATAAGTTTGGGATGCAAACAGATCTCTACAAATATTTTGTTGGGTTAATGTTGACACAAATGTCCAAGATCGATATTAAACGATTTAATCGATTTAATCAACCAGTGCTTGACCCTAGAGACTTGGAAAACAGCGGAAGCAAAGTTGTAGAAAAGAGATGCTGATTTCACATATTCTTGATAGCTGTTCGTATTCGTAATGCCGCTCGAACTTAGTGACTTTAGATGTAGTTCCTAATAGCTGATTAATTGAATTTTGAATTGCATTTGAATTTGCTTTCTTTGAGAATTGTAGGAAATGTAGATCCAAATTAATTTTGAACCGATTGTTCCGAGTGCTTTCAGATGCTGTTGTCCAAAAAACAGTCCAACACCTTTATCCTTATCCAACATGGGGAATTGTTGGTAAATATTTTCTTTTTTTAAATCCTATATTTTGAAGAAGAATGTGCTGATAGAATTTTAACTTCAGGCATATAGAAAATACATTTATCTTAAAGGGACGTCTGCCCAATTTCAGGAGTATATCTTCAGTTTACAAAAGCATTTGTAGTACCAAAAGTATACAAAGGTGTATGTAAGCTTATCGCGAATCTGACCCATTATTATTCCTTTTTAATCAGACTTAATGATTCATGCAATAATTATTTACAGAAAGTTATAAGATCTATTCGAGACCACTTTGAGATCACCGAAACTTTTTTTAATGTAGTAAATGAAAAAAATTTTCCCAACCAAATAACCTTTCCTAACTTCCTAGAATAAGAACATGCATGTTTTCGACTGTATTTATTGACAATCGTATTGGATCTGTTTGTTTTAAAACTATTATTGATGCTCCTTGGAGCTTCTTGACACTTAGTTATAAAGCTTGTGTTAAAGGAACTTCAAGAAATATCCTATCATCGTATTTAGTGTGAGGTTCTTACGACTTTCCTTTCAATCTAACTTTTCATGTTTCTTGGAGGTGCTTGAGATCATATTAAATATATGATATTCAAGAGACTTCAAGAAATAGCAGGTCTGTAGCAGATCGACTGTAGTGTGATATTCTAGGTTATTATATTTATCTGTTTCCTTTGATACCTTAGGACCGTTCCGGTAATGTAAGGACTGAAACAGCACAGAATATCAAAATATACAGCGACTGACTACGGGTTTATTTCAGACGAAATTATTATATGATATTATTCAATTCCAGTACCAGTAAATAGCGAATTTAGTAGTGTCGATTTTGATCAATAATGAAGGAACACACTTTCGATCGAAGGACTCATATATTTTTAGAATGAAAACTTATTAAACAAAATATGGTTTGCAACAACAAACATTCAAGCGACGTCAGTTAAATCAGCTCAGCTTACAAAGGAATTACAAAACTGTGTGCAAACAACAATCAAAAAAAGCAAAGAAACCATGAACCACACCAAAAAGGGTGCACCGCCATGATTTATGCAACAATTTCACCAAGCAACTGCCCACTCACATATTTATTTCGACAATGCCACACAGTAAAGTAAAGCGATTGACAGTTTATTTGCAGCCAACAAAAATGTAGGCGACAAGCAACTGCTGCTGTTACAACACAACAACAACAACAACAACAACAACAACAAATGACTGGTTAAATGAAAAGTTTGGCAGAAAAAAATGTATGTTTATCTTGCAAAAACAACAACATATGAAAAATCACTACAAACAGTTGCGAAAAAAGGTAACAACAGCAACTAGCGCAGCACCTGCACCTGTGCCTCAGTATAAACTGGGAGAGAGGTGCTACTCATGGTACAACTGATAAGCACACAAATCTGAGTGAGTTTGGATGTGTGTGTTCATAAGCCAACATATCACCACTCACACCCCCGCGCAGCTGTCAGTGTATAATCGCCGGCAGCGTCTGATGAATGTCGCTTGTCGCCCGCCTACCACGACTAACGGCACTATTTCGTTTTTATTTTTGCTGCTAGACCCGGCAAGTTGATGTTGGAGGCTTTGAAACCAATCTGTGATTTTTAACTCTGCGTCGATGGAAAAAAATCAAACAAAAATAGTGCGCCGAAAAATAGAGCTGGAAAAAAATGTCATAAATTTCAACAACAAAAAATCCAAGCTGAGTGGGTGTATCCAGGCAGAATACCACAAAAATGCAAACAGTTCAGTTGACAAGCAGCGAGGGTCGCAGGGGTACTCCACACATAGTTGTGGCATGTGGCATGTGGCACAAACAAATGGAAAACGGTAAATGTTTTGCGGCAGAAGCTGCGGGCACTTCCGGGCAACACTGACTGAGCTTTGCTTCCACTGGAGACCAGGGACAGGGGCTCCGACCAGCAGCAACAACACTAGCCTAGAACTCCAACAGGCAGTCGCACCAACAACCAACCAATGGCCACATACAAAAAATATTTTCATAAAAAAATATAACAAAAACAATGCCAAACAACAGCGACAATTCTCGGACATTCATATCAACACATCAACGAGCGCCAATATCGATGACGACAGGAAATTATGCAAACTTTATGCTGAAGGCACCAAAAAACATAAAAATAAAAAAAAAATAAAAATTTTATGAAAAATTAACAGTAAAAACAATGGCTGCAAGCACGCGTTTACTTCCTTTTTTCTCTCGATTTTAATTTCAATTTTCTTTTTGCGCCTCAGTGTTTTTTATTGTTTCACTTGTAGTGCTGCAACTGAAGACCCGCATGTTAAATTAACACAAACGTCACATTTCCGCTTGAACAAAAGCCACAGAATTTTTTTCCACCGAACGCAGCAAGAAAAAAGCAAAAGCAGCGGAATTATATTCACAACACAAATATGGCGAACGGCCGGCGGCTGTCAGCGCCACTGTAAAGTGGCCGCGTCTCTCACGCGTGAGCGCTGTGCTGTGGTTGAATGACAGTTCGCGGTGGAGGGAGTGGCAGGCAGTGTAAATTGCATGGCTCAATGATTTTTTGGCAATTGAATTAATTTTTAAAAAATTTATTAGCCGCAGCAATACAGCGGAGTGAAGTGAAGTGCGTGCATTGTATATTAATAGCGAATTGTATGGAAATCGCTGTGCAGGAGAATTGTAGTAAAATCTACGCGAATTAATTGAAATTGACACTGGGAGCTAATCATTCTTTAAAGTACTGTGTTTAAGGTATAATTTTTTATGGAGTTGTAGCTAGGAAGTTTGTATGATTTTATTGATATTCCAGAATAGCAAAACGCTCAATGTTCGTATAAGGAAAAATTCTTAGAGATGTGAGAAAAGTGTTGTGCATGATATTTAGTGATTCTTCTATTTTTTTGGGCAAGCAAATAACTTTCGAAGATAGAAAATATCCTGGAACAATAAAACAAATCAGACAAAAAGAAGTTTTAATTGATAAAAGGTCCACTTCTACTCCATGGATTTTAGGGAATTGACGAAAGCGACTTTTAGAAGGTTTATTTTATAAGCCTAACTGAATCTTATACCACTTCGAGACACTTGACTAAGGTTGTTCTCTAATTTGAAGTGTGCTGATTGATATTAATGAGCAATGAATTTATAAGAAGATTTTCTATAGCAGTTTTTCGCTCAGAGGTTTGTCATTGCTTATTGGTAGTTGAATGTATTTAAAAAACTCGGCTTTTGGACTGATCCAAAGAGCTTTTACTCTCCATTTTTAGCACAAACACTGTTTACTACTACTTTTACTACTTTAAAAGTTGTTTCCGCGTTGTTTCATTCTGATTGAACCTTTCTTCATCAATTTTAAAATAATTCCATCCACTTGGAATTAACTTTTCTATACTCTAAAAAACTATATAAATCTCCTTGAATGCCTGAAAAGAGTTCGTCGAAATTTACGGCTTCTGGGACACATTGTAAAGTACCCAGCGTTTCTAAGAGCGATCACCACACCTAGGGATGCAAACGATGTATCGATGTTTTTGAAACATCGATGTTTTCGTCAAAAAGCATCGATGTCTCGAATCTAAAAACATCGATACATCGATGTCACTTTCAACGATGTTTTATGTCGATGTTTTATATACAAATTTTACTTCACACCTTGACACTTTTTCGGGTATTAACCCGAAACCCTCTATTTGGATACGCTTTATTACATTGGAATTAGATTTTTGTAAAATACGGAGAATTCGTTAAGGGAATGTGCGCTTGGACCTACTTCTGGCGTAGGCTACTGCGTTTGATCAGATATTCAAATTACTACATTTTGAAGATGCTAGCGCTAAAGGAAATACTTTTTTTTGTTTCATAGAAAATTAATTGCGCTGATACAACGGTATCTTCGGATGAGTGTGAAACAGAATACTCGTTTGATGATTGGAACCAGAACAGACATTTGGTCCACCAAAAGCTGAAATGTAAGCTGTCAAATGTATCTACAATTATAGAGACGGAAGCTTGAGGAGAAAGTGTATCTCGGCTGTTAACCCTACCAATCAGAAGCCAATAGAATTTGGGTTGACATGAATACTGTGTTTCCGGAGTGGTATAAATAGGCTTATTAATATTTACACATTGTGGGCACTTCAGTGCCGAGTAAACGACTGTTTTCTAAACCTAGGGCAACTATCACGCAGAAGTAAAATCGAAAAGAAATGACAGTGAAAAAATTTTCCATATCTTTGTTTTGAAATTCTGTTATTTATTGAGAAAAAACTTTAACAGACATATAATGCTAAGTGAAATAAAATGTATCAACTTAAGGCGTACTACATTTCATTTATTTCTGCTTCTGCTTCTGTATCCCTTAGCTTTTCACAATAAATTTAAAATAAGTTAAAAAAGTTCAAAAATACATCGATGTTTCGATGTATCGATGTTTTAATGGCCGATGTTTTTGATTTCGATGGGTTTTGAAGAAACATCGATACATCGAACCATCGATGTTTCATTTTACGATGTTTGCATCCCTAACCACACCATATACATATTTTGTAGTAGGACCAAATTCTCAAAAGAAACAAATATAAATTTCACAGCAAAGCGAACAACTGGCTCCTGATGAACCCTGTGAACGTTTAGAAGAGGTAACTACGGACGAAAATATAAAAAATTCCACAAATAGATTTTGAATCAACATAAAATGAAGTTGATCGACATTACTGATACTCCACAGAGACCAAGGAACGAGTTGGACATATCGTTCCTGATATTTTGGATATTTTAAAGCTCCGCGTTGCGGTGCGAGCTCACAATGTATAGTTTCACAAATCAATGAAAAATTAATCTTCGCTTCCCCATCCATCGTAATCTCAAGATCTAGCCCTAAGTTGTTTTTTCTTTACCTCAGACCTCAAGAAAAAGATCGCTGGAAAGAGATTTAGCAAAAATGAAGACCTCTTCAAAAATATGTAGAAAATCGTTATAAAGTATGTATCAACATCGATCGCAAATTTGTCTAAAAAACTTATTTCACAGTTAAGCCATAAATACTCTTTACTTTGCAGTTCAATTTATATCTCGCCTATCCGAAAACAATTCTCAAATAAGTGAAAAGTGTAGTAAAATTTCGTATGCATTACATTTTCGCCTCTACCCGGTGCAATTCCCCAAACAAAAACCGGCGAATTGAAAAAATCATAACCGATTGATACACGCAGAACAACGGCCCAAAACGTTTGTAGACGCAATTGGCAATTTAAATATTTTATTTAGTGGAAAAATTGGAAAATGCATTTTAAAAATTGCGCTTCAACATTTCACAACAATGTGGCCAAACAATTGAGGCCAGTAGCGGCCTACACTTGAACCTCTCTGTATGTGTGTTTGGTTATGAAGAGGGGAGCTAGTGTATATGTAAGTTCCCTCTCGGCGCCTATTGTGGCTCTCGCCACAGTGAAGAAATCATATTAATAATGCATGCAATAACGGCATATTGTTTTTATTTTGTAAGCGAAAAATACGCCTCAACAACAAAAACAACACACACATACAAAATGCTTAACAAAAGGGTTATGCGCGCGTATAATCAATAAATATAAAGGAATGTGCCGCAAAAAACGAAAAAAAGAAGAAATATGAACGCGCCCAAAAATATGCCTCACACACTCAATACAATTGAAACGGAAATGGAGCTGCGGCGGCACACGACGGCCATGAATTGCAAATAGGGAAAAATCAAATTTAACTTGCGAGGCAACAATTGTTGGTAGTTGTTGTTGTAATGGTGGTGTAGTGCAACAAATACACTGACATGTCGACAGATGTGTGAGTTGATTTGTTATATGTGCGTGTGTGTGAGCTTGTGGCGTTAATACTGTCCTTCTGTTGGCATTTACAAGCTTCGCAGCAGCATTCGAAGTCTCTTGAGTGACATTTCAAGAATTGGCCAAATGCTATAAATTCGGCGATTTTCCATTAGTGCACCCCTGTTGATGCTGGGGATGCGAAACAAGCCAAGCTGATTGACAATAAAAGTAATATAAATACAAATAAGAAAGAAAGAAAGGCATGTTTAGCCCCCGCCAACGCAGAAGACAACCCTTTGCTGCTGCATTATAAATATGTTTATGCAACAAAACATGCATATTGTTGCTGCCACAATACACAAAACAACAATAAACACATAAAACGGTAAATAGTAAGCATCCCAATAAGCAAACGAGCGAAAGTCAACGAGAGAGGTAAGCCTTTTTCGACACATAGGAAGGGCCATATTGTTTTTGTTGTTTTCATTATTGTTGTTCTCTGCATTTGCTGCTGATTTGTATTCGCTTATTGTATATGTTGTGTATTTTGCACTTATTTGCCACACTTTTGTACATACTCATTTATACATATGTTATCCTTTCTCTCCTTTTCGTGCGCATTTTTATTGCCCCATTTATTATTGTTGTTGTTGTGTTGTTGGTGTCGATTGCAATTTTGTTATAATAAAATTTAAACAGCCATTTTGGGTATTATTTGATGCGAGATTAAAAAGAGATTTACTTTTGGCACTTGAGGGCAACCAGAAAGCGGGGATAAACAACAAAAAGCACCGCAAGGTGGAGAGCATTGTAGTTGAGTATGTGGGTGCGAATGGTAAAAAGGGTTGCTTTTTTGCACTCTTTGGTGTGAGATATTTATGGCTTAGTATCGATAATTGACCATTGAAATAAATTTTTAATAAAGCAAACTACTTAACACGCCATAAAAATGGACATAAGTGTGCAAAATTAATGCAAAGTAGGTTAGTAAATGGTGGTTGGAAAGGAAGTGCAAAGTAAAAAAGGGAAAAAAGGAAATAGTTTTTTTGTGTTTCTTTGTTTAATATTCACTCTAATATCTGCCTTATTTTGTTAATGTCCGTTTCTTGAGCTTTTTTAATGTTAGAGCTTTGTTTAGTCTTTGAAATCAGTTAAAATAGCTGACCATAAGAAACGAAAATATTTTTTAGAAAATTTTGAAACTAATTAATTTTAAATTTAAAATTGAATAATTTAGTACTGCATTCTAATATTTGTTTAATTTTACATTTCAAAATCGTTTTATATTTCAGTTTCTTTGACAATTATACTAGATCGGATGTTTTTCTTTAGATTTTTCCTATACCGCCACATATTCTAGACAGAATCAATTATATAATGAAAATGTGAGGTTAAGTTCATATTTTTGACGGCACTCCATCTGGTTTCACAAAGGACCAAAACCGGTCTATGTTTGGCGTTGTAGCCTGCCAGAGTAACCTAACCTAACCTAAGTTCACATTTCTATCTTATATGCTATATAAAAAATATGAAAATATGCATTGACTAACGGTGCTCTTACTTATGGTTGAGACTAATAGTGTTCTCAACAAAAATAAACAAAGAATTTGTCAATTTCTCAATTCTATTCTGCTATCTATCTTAAATTTTATTTTTAGTTTACATATTTCAAATTTTAATTTCGCAGGCGATTATATATTCATAACCCTATGAACTTGGAAATTATTGTAAATTCTCAAAGGTTGAAAATCAACATTTTCTTGAGATTATTGAATTCAAAAATGATTTTTATAGAATATAAGCGTCTATAAATGAATTCAAATCCTTAAGCTGAGATTTTGACATATTTAAACATTTCATCAGGCTAAAATATTTATAGGGGCAGGTAGGTCTACTAAAGCATTATTTGTAATTTTAAATAGAGGATGTTGGGTTTATCAAAGATAATCATTGGGGAATATATAGAACTAATTCTATTTATTTGCGGTAATAATCTCCATATTTCAAATTAAAATCTCACCATTTCAGCGCTGTTGCCGCGTTACAATTTTGTCAGATCAGTCAAATTTTTTCTGATTAGGCAAAAGATTTCCAATAGATTGAGATATTATACCACTTTAACAAAAATTAAAAACATGTTCATGAACTCTTCTCAGTAAATGAAGTCTGATCTAGTTGAATTTGGCAATATTTGTCGAGAACTCAATCATAAAATCATTTGAATTTGTGCAAACATTGCTTCAAAACTCAATTGAAGTACTTATGAACTCGTCTACTGAAACAGTCAACCGTCTTAGTGCCTCAAAATAAACTCAAACTCAAACTAAAGCTCAACCCACACCGGCTAAATCCAGACGTCTTTTCTTATCTGATACGAAAACTGTCCATAGCTTCATATGTGACAACCCTCACCGAACAAGACAAGACAAACGCATGTTCTTTTGATTTGGGTTAGAGCAAAATACGTTTTTGTGTCTTATTAGTCAAAGACTTTTTTGACTAATACGGTGTGGGTTGAGCCTTAGTTTATTTTGAGGCACTAAGATGGTTGACTGTTACAGTAGCAAAATTTAATGTGTCAAGGTTGAATAGATTAGAACTTAAAGTCTTCTTTCGCCAAGTATAATTCCAGTTCGCTCACATCACTTTGCTAAATTGACAATGTGAAGATTTCTTCTTCAATATAATCCATCACACAACTTCTTCCTATTATCTTTGTTTTTAATATTAGGAAATGCCTCTGAGAGAATTCAATATCACGTTTCAAATCAAATTCCCATGTAGAACAAATGTTTCGTAAATAGATCTTTTGGAATATAAAAACTGATTGGTCTTAATGAAATGTGTTTTTGTTGTAGATTTGCTTCAGGATCACAATTTTTCCGATAATTGAATTACTTTGAATGAAATTACTAAACTCAAATGTTTCATTCCATGAGTTCCTCATTTACGAGAGAGATGTAACTATTCTGATAAAATATTTTCCCACTCATATAAAGCATCAATCCTTAATACTTCACTTATTTGATTAAAAATTAATATTTAAGGTCAAACTTTCGAAATATTATCTAATAAACCCAAACTTACCTGTGATTACACTGCTGACAAGCGAAACATTCCAAGTGATAGACATTTGTGCGCGCTCGCATGACCATCTCGAAGGCCGGAATGACTTTACTGCAGGCTGCACAATAGCCAGTGTTGCCAAATAATCTAAAAGCACAAAATTCCATTAATATTTTTAAAACAAAATCACATAAGAAATGATATAAATGTAATCCATTGCCAACCAACACACATACATACCTCAAGTAATCGCGTTTACACAACATCAAATTGCCCTTCGTGTAGAGCGTAGAGCCCACCTCACCGAGACGGCAATCACAACAACCACATTTGAGGCAATCCTCGTGCCACAGCATATCCAGGGCGCGCAACAAATAACGGTCCTGTATATGTTTGCCACAACCGGCGCACAACTGACTGCCATTGCCATTGTTATTGTTGTTGGCATTGCTATTCGCATTGCCGACAGCGCTAACGGTGGTGAGGCCATTGTTGTTGCCATTCGGATTACCAATATTGGGATTGCCATTGCCGTTGTTGGGATTTTGCGCGCTCTGTGGATTGTTTGGACCCATGTTGGGTTCCGTTTTGGTGATGTCCATAGTCATCATCTGCGAGAGAAAAAAAGAAAAGAATAGTGAGAAGAGTTATAGCAAAATAGAAAAATAATTAAAAATGACATGAAAAGGGATGCTTAGTCTAATAATGAATGGGTTAAGGTTCTAGCGCTTGCATGAGTGCCTAATCTAAAGCGAAATAAATAAATCTGTGCGGCATTCTTCCAGCAACGCTAAAAAGTTTGTAGCGTCTAGATAAAAAAAAATTTAAATAATTAAATTGGCGCAAAAGATTTATCACCGCATCAAAAGTGAGCGCAAACGATGTTGTTGTTGTTGTTGCTACTTTTCAGTTTTTAATCTATGATTATAAGCTTCTTTTATTTATTTGCATTTTGTTGTTGTTTACGTTTTACGCCTAATAAATTAGCTGAGCCTGATACTTTGCATTGCGCCGAAGCTGGCGTATCGCTGTCATGATCCCACGCGTTCTTCGTTGAGCCACTGCAGATAGCTCTTTGAAAAAGTCATCATTGAATTAATTGCCACCACTTGGCTGCACTTTGGAGGCGCGCAATTGAGAAGGGTTGCGTCGCTCGCAATCAACGACATAGCCAGCAAGGTGTTCGTGTTGAAAATGGTAGTGAGAGTTCTCTATGAGCTTTCTTCTTTTATAGAACGATTAAATGGCTGCGGAAATTAAAACTGAGCATAGTTTGAGGTTAGATAGCGCACGTGGCAAGTCGTCATTTTATAATGGAAGAAAGGAGTTTACAATTTAAAAATGAGTTCAAGATGACTAAGCGAAAGGGTTAAAGTTTGGAATAAAAAAATCCAGATATTCTTCCAAAAATTCTTAATTATGAATTCTTTACAATTTTTCTATGTTTTCACTATTTTTTCATGCTATTTGCAGCAAAAATAAATTGCATAGACATCTCGCCAAATCTAGAAATATTAATTAATAATTGATCTGGTTTTTTAAGTGACCCAATTAAAACCCCCAATCTGGGGAAGAATTATTAAATACTTATTACTATATAAAATTAGGGCTTTCAGAAGAACTTCGCCTATTCTATAATTTTCTCCTAACTATGTATATTGTATTGAAAAATTTAAATTTTAATTTATTTCTAAAATTTTAGCTTAAACTGATAGGAATGTATAAAAAGTATTCCTATATAGAGCATAAAATTTATTCTTTATTTTATTTTCTCTTTCACCAAGCTATTAATTATGGTTCCGCACAAAAAATGTTTCAAACATGACCAAAAGACGCCCACTTGTTTTCCTGTTCTTCTATTTTTCTTTTATTTTTGTTTGTGTTTGGCAACAAATTTGCTCACTTTGAAATCCGCTCGCGCGCAACAAGGATATTTTGTTGCCAAAGGTTAGCCACTCATACATTCAACCACTAAAATACGCCCTTTATGGCAAGAAGTGACCAGTCAACAACATAAAGAAACCGAAAAAAATAAAAATAAGTACCAAAACAATAAACTAGAAAAAATCCTACAAACACAACAACTGCTCTTTGCTATTGTACTTATGTTGAAATTGTATAGCAACAATTGCATTTAAATTCAAATAACAACAACAACTCCCTCTCTAGTTTTACTATTTTTTATCGCTTCTATGAAAAAAATACATAAATGAAGAAACCTATTTTACAACGAATACGGCGAGCAAACCACGACTTGCTATGAATATTTGCCAAAATCGCAAAGCTACATGCTTCATATTTGCGAAAGTCCAGCGGAAGAATTATTGTTGCAGTTTTGGTTGTTTAGTTTGTTGTTGCATTTTTCCTATTTTGTTGTTTTCATGTTTGTTTGCGGATTTTCACATTGCATTGTTCCTTTTTCCCTCAAATTTTGTGTTCTTCTTCAATATATTTCTCTTTCAATACTGTAACAATAATTTGAATGCCTCCAAGGTTCTTTATGCATTCCAACGTAGTTTTATACAACAAATCGCAAGGATCTGTTTAGGATTAGTTTTAATGAAATTTCTATTGAGATGTGCTTAATGCAAGGATACGTTCAATTCGTCCCTTTAGCTCAGTGGTAGAGCACTGGTCTCGTAAACCAGGGGTCGTGAGTTCAACCCTCACAGGGGGCAATTAAAAGCGTTAAATGCGCTAATAAATCTTTTAATTTTGAAAGTAATGCAAGGAAATTAAGGATTAATAGATGTGCATGTGTTTATGTATGTACGATATATAGAAATAAATAAAAAAATACGCATAATTTTATAAAAAAAAATACATTGTTGCTTGTTCACAAAGCATATGTACATATAAGGTGAATATGCAGCCGAACAGGAAGCTGCTGATAATTGTAGATTTTTGCACGATCAGTGATTGTAATAGTAGAAATAATAGTTCCGTGTGTTCGACATACTATAATAAAAAAATAAAAATTTCCTTTTTTCTTTTAAATTTCATTTTTCGTTAATTTAACACAATAATATTTAATTAGGATTTAGGACAATAATTATTATTTAGGAAATTAAAATTATAGGATCAAATATTAAAAAAATTTCATTTCGATGATCGAAAAAGTGGCAGAAATTAATAAATCTATGAAATAGTGGAATGAGGTATTGGTGATACGAATAATATACATTTCTATATCTATTCACGAGCGATTTTTGCAATTTTTTTAAATAAATAATTGAG
Organism: Zeugodacus tau; assembly: GCA_031772095.1. NCBI lineage: Eukaryota > Metazoa > Arthropoda > Insecta > Diptera > Tephritidae > Zeugodacus > Zeugodacus tau. The sequence continues at coordinate 40,103,244 of CM062650.1, forward strand.
TAATAAATGAGTAGAAATTTAAAATAACAAATTAATTTCTCTAGCAAAAAAAAAACTACAAAAAAAAAACTTGTCAGGCCTGTTCGTTATATCGAATTTTTCGTTAATTCGAGTACTCACTTAGAGGTATGCTTTTCAATAAAAATTAGTTAAATATCCGTAAATTGCAGTTTAATAAATTGTTTTATTAATTATTTGTTAAAAAATGAAAAACCATAACAAAACAATTCAAATCAAATAAATTCTTCCAAAATGGACCAATTCTGACTCTTCTATTTGGTGCTGATCAATAATTTTAGGATTTTTTTTTTTATAAAATTCGACATTTTTTCAATTTGCACATTTCTTTTGAATTTTTTTCAAGTTTTATATTTAATTCTGGTTCGATGTTATTTGATTTTTCTCTCTTTCTTCATATGTCTTCTTCATGTTGTTCGTTAAACCGAGTACTTACAAATCCCCAATGTTCGTTATTTAAAGTACTCAATGTAACAAATTTGCTTGTTCGTTATAAGCGGTTTTCGTTAAAACTACTGTACATTATTTGTGAATACTCATAACTTAATAAAAATACTTTGTTGCTTGTTTACAAAATATATAGGAGAAGCTGGCGATAATTGTAGCGCGATCAGTGAGTGTAATAGTAGAAAAAATAATTCCGGGCATATGATTAATATTTTAAAACAACAAAAAATAGTTTTAATTTAAATTGCTTTATTTTGGTATTTTAACATTAAAATATAGAAAAAATAAGAATTAACGATTTCATTAATCTAAAAATTAATATTTTCATGAAATAATGGAATGAGATATACAAATATTATAAAATTCTATTCTCGCCCGATTTATATATTTTTTTTAAATAAATAATTGACTAATAATTTAGAAGAAATTTTTATAAAAGCATTGAAATTGTCTTAGATCGCCGTCCTTTGAGTTCTTACCCAATTACCCAATAGATTGTTAGAAGATTAAATTTAGAATTTTTTTCCTTAAAAAAAAAAGTTAATTGAGTAAAAAGATCATTTGGATCTATTAATTTAGTGTAGACCTCAGATAAGCCCTTAATATTATAAATTTCCATATATGTACTTCCTCGTACAGAAATTACACAGTGAAATTATCCAATACGAATACGGACAGTCCTCATAAATGGACAAGTCCCATAGCTGGACAAAAATACTGCGACGCTGGGTGTCTGTTGTCAGTGATTTCACTATACTAATTGATAAATTTGATTAGAAATCTAAAAGTCGTTCACCTTTAGAGCAGATCTGTGCATTTAAATAAGTCACAATCGACAGAAGCATCTTCTGTACTCTTTAAAGGTATTCTATACAAAATTATTTAAAATAAAATGTGAAGATAAAAAATAGCTAAACAACTTTTAACCTGGTAAAAATTGCTTGACAATGACTATTCCTAGAAATATTTGTTGTTAACAATGACATAATAATCAATGAAATTCGAATAATCATGGAATGTTATCTCCGACTGCCTCATAGCACTATGAGTCGACAAAGCAGTGCATTAAAAATTCTTCTCCACACACTTCCATACTTCTAGCTAGCTGCATACAAACAAAATTATAGCGCCTTCCATGCAATACAAGATCAACCACCACAAAATTGTAGCATACTTTGCTGCGCATGATTTAATGCAACGTTCTAATCTCACTTGATACTGCATTACCGACAACAACGGCCTCGGACTTGATGCTATAAACCAAGGACAAATGATTTTTAATGCCGCAGCTTGGGTTCACTGACTTTAAATGAGGTGAGGGACAACAGAAAATTAATCATTGACTCTTCAATTAGTAACTTATTTTTTTTAATAATGGAAAATTATGAATATTCAAAATGAAAAAAACATAATTTTGCTTGTAGTTAAGCAACCGCGAGGGCTTGTTCGGGAATTGAACCCGAGACCTCTCGCACCCGAAGCGAGAATCATACCACTAGACCAACAAGCCGTTGTCACCTCGATCGCCAAAAGCCGCAATTCAGCGCTGCCAAGACCTCAAGCGAGCCGACAAATGTGTGAAAGTGATAAAGCAACGAGAACAAAGAACCCCCAAAGTATACATACACAATGCATTGTTGTTGGTGGTTGCTGAACTGCCGGAGCATGTGCAAAACAAAAGCAATGCAGCGCAATGGAAGCGCAGCTATTTTTAGCACCGCGATGCGCGGCAAATTGCGAAATGAGAATTTAAAAATAAATCAAAAAAAATTCGCAAATCAAGGGAACGATAACAAAAGTGGAGTGGGGAGCGACCGCGGCTGATGAGTATGAGTCAGTGTAGTGTGTAAGCTTTTACTGATTTTTTGCACACATATGTTTGTATGTATGTATTCTCCAGCCTACTTAAAATTAGCAAATTAGCGGACTCATTTTGCTTTCTTTTTTTTAGTTCTTTCTGCACATTCTACATTCCCTCACCTGCTATCGCCTGCTTTAACTGAACTGCTTTACCATTTTATTTTTATTCAATTTTTCACTTTTTGCTTTCTTTGCTATTCTCGCTGGCCTCATTTAACGTTCTGCGACAGCGCACATGTTTATAGAATACACATCGTGTGCTAGATAAGAACAACATTCGCGCGCAACAACAATGCGCATATCAGCACGAATGAGACAGCGTGTGTGTGGTGTTGTTGTTCGGCATGTGTCGGCTGTGGTGTGTGAGCCTCTTTAGCTCAGTGGTAGAGCACTGGTCTCGTAAACCAGGGGTCGTGAGTTCAAACCTCACAGGAGGCAGGGAAACAAAATTTAATTTTATTGGATTTTTTAATTGGAGAAATTATAAATTTAAGGGAGGAGTGAATTAAAAAATTATAATTAATGAAAGTTGGGAAAAGTTTGCTAGCATAATTTAGAAAAAAATCGCATGCTAGAAATTTTGTGCAAGATTTGTATATCATGCTAATTATATGTACAGAATTTACTGGAGAGGGGGGGTAATTTGGTGTAGGTTTCGCTTATTCACAATATAATACAATATATAGTTATATTTTAAAGCTATATTTGACATTTTTTTTAATTTTTCAATTTCCTAATAAATAATGAGAAATACTCAAAGTATTGACAATGATTAAATACATAGTATATGTATTAAAAAAAATATTTTTTAAAGAATTATCATCTTTAACGCTTTTAACTCATAATTCAGGCTACCAAAATAAAATTGTTGTGGAAAAGTTGTTAATAATTGAATAATTATTAAACCGAATTTTACAAAACTAAAGTATATTTTCTTTTCATAAAATAGCAATAAAGATCTTGTACTGTAGTATTTTGGAAGATTTTCCGATACCAAAAAATATAGAATAGTAATGATGCATTTCAGAGAAGATCTCAAAGAATGTAATTTGAAATCTCCAGCTGACTATTTTAGTGTATTTAATGCAAAGGCAAAAGGTTATTTGTCACTAAATAACATAAAGAGAGGATAGGAGGTTCTCAGATGCTCAGAAAGGCTGTTTATAAAATATTACCACTGGTTGTTGTACTAAATGAATGAGCAATTAGGTTTGAATTTGACTGAATCTTAGTTGAGAATTTCCGCTCTTTAACGTTATTGATCTACAATATTTCAATGAAGAGGAAAAAACTGAAGTTTTTACTAGCTTTTTTTTTGAAATAATTAATTTGATGAAGTTTTAGGTACTGTAGATTTTTTTGAACTTAACTCAGAATATTAGCATAGAGATAGAAAGAAATAAAATTATGATACAAATATTTGCAATTTTTCTTTCGGGCAGCCCAAACTGTATTACTAAATATTTAACCATGGATTTACTATAATGTACTGCTTCAAGCTGATGTCGGACAAATATCTGGAGTTTTCTAGAGTTTTTGAAGTTAGAGAAGTACATGCATTTGCGATATTGGTTCGGGAAGGGCAAATATAGAAATTAAAAGGGAATTATGATAATTAGAAATGAGGGAAAGTTAAATTACAAATTATTCAATTAAAAACGGGTGTTATTTCCACTTTTAATACAAAATTTTATAATTTTTTTACTCAATCGAAAATAAATACCATTTTTTTTTGAAATCATAATAGTATCAACTCTTATTTATAATTTTATATTATAATTTTGTTTTTTTTTTTATTTCGGAGGTTGGTGAGCAAAATTAAAAATAGGATTGTTAATAATGATTGTTTTTAAAGAAACTAATATTTCTTAATTAAATTTTTTTTTGCAATTTAGATAATTTTAATTTAATTTAATTTAATTATTTAAATAAATTATTATAAAATAAAATAAAAATAAATTTTTATAAATTAAATTATTATGAATTTTAGAGCTTTCCGATAAATTGTTTACAACAACACTGTTTCATATATCGCCGCTCCACTGTAGCACTTAAAAGCCACTAACTGCAGCTGTAGCTTCTAATGACATTTTAAATGCCTCCAAACTTATTGCCGCACAAACAAAGAAAGCTTAAATGCTTAAATTAAATTTAATCTATATTTTTCTACATAACAATTTTTGTTTGTCTTTAAAAGTTAATGAACGACAATGAATGATAAGGGCGCTGGGGCTTTAAAACGAATTTATTATCGAAAAAAATTAATGCAAATGTAAATTTATAAATTGCACATTACTAATCTTTGGAAATTACTGGGTTTTGTGTGTAGCAAATCCCTCAAAGGCAGCGCGGCTACATTTCTAATAAAGTAGAATTGAGTGAATGTACAAAAATGAACTGAACCCGCTTTATTTAGTACAAACACTTGCTGTTGTTGTTTTTTTTTGTTTGTTTTTGTTAACATTACCGGTTTCGTTTCACACCTGTCAGTTCATTAGCGGCACAGCAGCACACCGCTGGAGCTTTTAAAAATGTCTTTAATGCTCTAATTAGGGGAGTAGCCGACAAGCAATGAATTTGCGCGCTTTGCAAGAACGCGCGCAGCCCATTTGGGTATTCGATCAGAGAGTGGCGACAAGCGCGCGCACCACACACCACTTATGAGTGGCTTACATATGTACACGGCGCATAGCTACACACATGCCAACAACAAAAGCGCGCGACTCATAACTGACTAATTAACTTAACCATTTTGGTCGATTTATGAGACGTGCGACGACGGTGCGGAGGGTGTGTGTGTGCTTGAGTTTGTTAGAAGGCGACCATGCGAGTGACTGATGAAGTGGCAAGGTGGCGATTCGAGTGAATTTAGTACCAAAATGGTACATTTTAATGGTTCGCAAACATTTCACAAAGTGATACTAGCTGAGTTAGAGCAGCGGCTAGTAGTGTTGTTGTAAATTCTTTTAGTGCGCGTTTTGTTGTTGTTGTTGACTTTTTTTTTTTAAATCAAAGAAAATAAAAGCATATTTTTGGTGACGTAGGTAGCGCTAATGGGCAATTAAGCGCTGAAAGTCCAGCAGACTAGCTCTAATTAGATGAGAAATATATATCTAGCTGATGATCTATCTAAAACGGAAATTAAATTTAATGGTTTGCAGTTTTGCGTAAATCACAAAGATTTCATTTTTCAAATTTATCACAAATAATTCAACAAAAATCATTAATTAATTGCTCGTTCTTTACGTACACGCTTTGGGCACTGATTCTCATTCGTTAATTTGCGCAGCATTTTTTTCGCCACTTGAAACTCAATTAAAGTCTATGACTTTGAGGTAAATGATCGGGCTTGCGCGCTTGACAGCCGCCATGTTTGCGCACTGGCGGAATTCGGCGCGCGCATTTATCGCTGCGCTGATTTGAGCGCTGATAGCGTTGCGCATTTTACGCGCCTTTAAAGTGTCGGAAACAAAAAAAAATCAACAAAAACAAATCAAAATGTACAGCTGTCAAATAGACGCGCGCACCCACAGTCTACATCTATATACACAGTGTGTGACGAGCGAGGCGCCACACAGTCGAGTAAAATGGAAAATGTTGCCAAAAACCAGCACACACACTTTGGGCAACTGCTTTGTAATAAACAAGTAATGAAGTTGCTACAACAACAACAACAACAGATACTTTGTAGCAACACTTCGATTTCCTTTCGCTAACGCGCAACTTTTTGCTTTCATGAAGTTTGCGAAAAATGCGCGCGGCATTCCAATGTGTGGCACGCGATGCACTTGCAACACGAAAAGTGCAATAACAACATTTCTTTTTCGCATACTTTTTGCATTTTTTATTTGGAACTTTGGCACTATTGGCGCGAACACACATTCTCTGACTTGAACACCCTCCCACACAAGTAGTTGGGTATGCAAAGCGCTGTGTTGTAGCATACTTTCTGGCGTGCAACATATTAAACGTGTAACTTTTGGTCTCCATAACGCATATACATATTTGGGCTTTATCCTTCGTTTCTACATTTACCGCAGGGCACCAGCTGTAGTTGCACTATCTCCCAATATTGATGGGTGTTTATTGTGTTGCGGTTTGTCTGGCGGATAAGGTTTCTTTTGCGGTTGGTGTGAAGCATATTTATAGGGTTCGTAGAGTAAAGGAGTAAATGGTTAAAACAATACTTTAAAAGTGAACTATTTTCAAAATTGTTAGCGTTGTTTTTACTAAAGTATTTTTTCAAATAGTTAGCGGCCTCCTAAACCTTCTCTCATGGAAATTACCCAATATGGCTTTGTACTGAAGTTTTAATTAGTTTGTGTATTTTTTTTCTTTTTTCGTTTCGAAAATAGTTAAAATATGTTCACCTTTTATCAGTCCTTAAGGGGTTATATACAGTTAGACGGCCGAAAAAAAGTGAATTTTCCAGAATTTTTTCTGAGAAAACTTTTTAATTTATTGATCCAAAAATTTATACACATATTATGGTATCTTTTAACTGTATTTTAAGACTTAGTACTAGTCAAAATATTTATTTGAAAAAGAGCTACAGCTGATCTCCAGGAGCTCCTCTCAAAAAAGGCGTTTTGCGGTGACCACTATATCTCGGAACTGGATCATATGAAATTAAAAAACCAAACAGATTTCGTTAAAATAATGTTAAATCTAGTAATTAATCGAAGGAATAAGCAAAATAAAATTTTTTGACAAAATGGCGGTTTCTCAAAAAAAAAATTGATTCTTCACCGAAATTTCGGCCTTAATTGTTTATAAAAAAAAAAATATTTATCGGAGAGAAAAGATCTTCGATTAATTACTAAAAAATATATTTAAGAAGGTCGTGTTAAAATTTGAGACTAATCGGTCTAGCCGTTTTCGAGTAATGTTGGTCACCGACTTTGAAAACACCATTTTGAGAAAAACGCGCTGCCGCTCGGACCTTGTACTTCCAAGCACTCTGAAACGCCTTTTCAAATTTGCTTGTAACTTTGAAAATATTCTCCGGAACGATATGAAATTTTTTGTGTGTATTCTTAAATATATGTTCATTAAGAAAATTAAATAAAAAAAATCGATTTTTTGAAAATTCTAACTGTATATAACCCCTTAAATAACTAACTCTTTAAAAGTGACCAATCGAGTGACCAATGAAATAGGAAAGTGAAAAAATAATAATAAAATATTTTAAAACTTTAAGGAGGGATCCTTATATAAGTCTGATCAATCCAATCTAAACCCTTATATTGAATTACAATTCTTTGAATTCTATAGGATTACTTTGGAAAAGAGAACAGACAAACTTTGTTACCGACTATTGAATAAAAAATCATGGGTTTGGATTCATATATATATATTTTTTTTTAAATTCCTATGAAATGTAAAATAGGCTGGGTCAACAATAAATATTTTAAGAATTGCGTTCTACATTTCTGGCTTATGTTGACTACCAGAGTATAATCCTAATTATCATTAACATTTCTTGAATTATTCGAAAAACCATATATATTTTATGGTTATGGTTATTTTATATTAGATTTTAAGAAATAAACTACCTTGGTTATACCTTTTAAGGGATTCTATATTTCTTTTTACTGACTTTTGGAGCTTCACATTCACAATAGTTAAATCAGTTGTCTAGATACCGAATGAAAGAAAATTTTCAAAATGCCCAAAGTTTAAAATAATTATAGAGTCTTATAACCCTTTCACACAGCCAAATTAATTGATCAATTAAAATTTTGATTGAGAAACCAGTCATACTGACGGCTACTAGATAACCGATCAGCTGTTCTACATTTTTGTTTTTGCTTTTCATAAGAAGTTGTAAGTTTCATCAGCTGATTAATATTTTTTAGCAGCGACATCTACCGTTGCTTTTTTTTATAAAAAAATACAGCCAATCGCAGACATTTGTATTTGAGTTGCATTTGTTTTTCAGGTCGATTCAATTAAAAATAATGTAGATTTTATTTTGAATGGTAAATCGATCTTAATAAGCGTTTTAATCGAGCAGAGGCTGGTTAATTGATCGATTAGTGCCAGTCTAAAAAGGTCTTAAAGCATATTATTCAAATACTGATGGGCTTTAAACACTTTTTCCGAACTCTCCTATAATTTATTGAAGATGGTGTTCAGAGCAACATTATTCATGACCAACTGAGAATAAATACTTTACAGATGGAGGTTTTTACTTATTTAATTCCCAAATTAGGTCAATACGAGTAAATTGAGTGCTCGACTTCCACTAAAACAATTCAAAACCAACTCGGCAGTTTTGCTCTAAATTTATACTACAATTTAATTTAAACAAGAAATCCATTGTTTATATTTATTTAATTTCAATAAATTTGTAACAAAATAGTAAATCACTCAATCGTTTCAATAAATAACTCACTCAAACATGCAACAAACAATGCATAAATATCGCCAACAACGCGAACAATTAATTTCAATGCCAATGGATAACTAAACTACTATCGAATAGCGAATGCTAAACATCAAAACAATGCCACGAATGCGGGCAACAGCGACAGACAAATTCAAAAATCCATAAATTTCCGCATAAATGGAAAGTAAATTGATTAGAAATTTACAAGCGTAGAAAAATTCCGAAAATAAAACGCGAGTGAGCAGAGAATATTCACTTTTTATTGCTATGAAAATCGGCGCATAGCTATTTGTAGACAACACACACACACCCATATATAAATATATGTATATAAAGCACATGTGTCGCTTTGTATGGACGATTATGTCCAAATTGAGTGGATGACCTAGCGTTGCAGGTGTGCTTGCTGTGCTCTTAGTAGCACATTGTCCACGCGAACGTTGTTGGAGCTGTTGTTGGAACTGAGGTGGAGGGTATGATTTCATGAATATTTTTAAATTTCCATTTCAACGGCGAAATTGAAAACAAAAGGCTGCATTTGGTGGTAGTGGTAGTGGCAACAGTGGCTTCCAAAATCTCATGTGAGGCTATTTGGTTTTACAATATTTATACAAATTTGTGAGGACGGTTTTAAAGGCGTTGAATTTTCGAAGAACAATAAAGTCCTTCAGAACTTCCGAAACTGTTTATCAAATTAGTTTGATCCGATTTTTAATTCATGCATTCCCTTCAACTATAGGCTTATGAAAGAAATTTATACTAGGTGGTACTTGCTTCGGGGATTTTTCTCTTAATTAGAACCAAAGCTTTCACACCAGTGTCACTTCATTGAATTTTGTGAAAATAAACGAGAGGAAAATCATGAAAGCTCTGGTGAAAGCTCTGGAATAAACATTTACGCTCGGGTCTCAAATTGGGAGAAAAAATGAAGGATCCATAAATCCCCCGTAAGGACCTTCTTGATAAGTGGAAATTTTGGATCTCCTTTAGCGATTATTAACTCAATCACAATACGTTTTACTATATATTCTTTATTTTTGGCGGGATCTGGTTAATTCATAATTAATTTTTGAATAATCTTATTTGTCAGGCCTCACAGTTATTCCTTTAAAAAACAGTCTTCTGAGTCTGAACTAAAAAAAAACTCACTGTCTTATCCAACATCTGCACGTACCATAATTTTATATGAACTCGCAGATATGCTAAACTCTTGACCAATTTTGGCCACACGCGACTAAACTCGTTTGGCGGCTCAGGGTGTGGAACAGCCAAATTGGCCGCTTGGTGGAATGCGTTGATGTTTATGGAATTGAATTTTTGGAGCGCGGCGGAACTGAAAGTGATGGCTTGGGAGCGTTGAAGCACCAGAATGAGCGAACCACTGAACGGAAGGGCGAGCGCGAGTACTACTGCCCAATTGGTGCTAGGAGTCTAGGAGGATGATGGCATGAAGTATCGCTGCCATATCGAGTTACAAACGATTTCCGCCGCGTTAAATTTACATAAAGTGATTTGATTTGATTTTGATTGAATTTTTATGAGGCGCACACAATTGCTACCGCCGCCACCAAATATACATTACGAGTGCGAGCGGGCAGCTGGCGGACGGTGGACATGATTTGGTGTATTTTGGTGGCAGTCAGTCAATACAATGAACTAACTGTTGCCACGGCTGGACGACGACGCTTGGTAAACAATGCGCGCAATTCGTTGGATGTGGATGCGTCACTGCTATACGGAGAGTCCATGGCTGGTTGACCACTGTTGAAGTTGAAAGGAAAGGAAATAAAATCGAATGCCTGATCCGAATGACTGACTGACTTTCAATACCGAAATGTTTGTTAACGGCGCTATTTATGCTGTTGTTGTTGCTGCGAATTTTCATTGGCATCGAATGCGCAATTATGGATTAGCGAGGCATTGCTTAAATATACCATTTGCCTTGCTGTGCTATTGGCCTATAAACTTATCTGCTAGGCACACAATATTCAATATTATTGCGCTCGTTTTGTATTTTAAGCATTCGAAATTTTGGCAGTTTTGGAAATTTTAGCGCATAATTTACGCAACACCGCACACTCGGTCATCAATGCAACGGAAATATTTTTATTTTTCATTTATGTCAGTGCTGTAATGGATATTGTTGATGGTGGTAGACCCTTTTATATGTAGGATAAATAGTAGCATTTCCTTGTTGGTATTTGAGGTTATGTTGACTATGAATTATGTGATTCTTCTTTGTTGAAGTGAGTGTTTTGGTATTTGACTGCATAGGTTTACTTTATTTAGGCAAACTTAATATATATATTTTATATAATATATATACATATATCCAGACTAAACAAATAATATGTATAGTTAATCATAGGATCCGAAGCGTCTCATTACTTTTTCTTTGATGTGATACAATTTTTCTTTGTGCATATCCGGACTCAGTGATAAATTTTACAAGGGATCTTCAAGTATCTGGTTTTTGATAGGTGATAGTAGGCTGAATGAGTTCTGATCTCTAGCATTACTCACTACTACGAGTAAATCTATGAAATTATATTTTTCTCAAAACGTTTAATTGTATCTAGAATACCATTATATACCTGAACTTGTTCCTTCGAACTTTTGGAAATTACTAGAAACAAGTAAGGAAGGGCTAAGTTCGGGTGTAACCGAATATTTTATACTCTCGCAATTTATTTATTTAACTTTATTTATATTATATAATACACAATTTGACCCACATATTCGTCATATATATTGTATAAAGTCCATTGAAAGTTGAAAACTCTAATATTAGGTTAGAAGCACCGAGGTCCTCGTGTTCGAAATATGGGGTCTTAAAAACCTATGGTCCGATTTCGGCGATTTTTAGAATGGGGCTGCCACACTATAAAATTTTATTTCCATAGCTTTATTTATGCCTTAGTTATGGCACTTTATGTGTTTTCAGTTTTCGCCAGTTTTTATTGGGTGGCAGTGATCCGATTTTGCTAATTTTCTAAAGTAACCTTCCTATTCCTAAAAATACTGATTATATCTATTTTTTTATTAGAACCGGAGAAGAATCTATGTAGGTAAACACACAAGTAATGATTTTTTTCAAAGTGGGTGCCTGAGTTTATTATTATATAAATAAGGAGAATTTTCCAAGAATTTATAGAACCAATAAACCAGCCCAGCAATAATTTTAGAACCTTCGAGATATTTTTTATTTAAAGTATTGAATGCTCTCGTAGATAAAATGCTATTCGTGATATACTATATGTATGCCATCGAGGCTTTTTTCCATATAGCAAAATTTAAACAGAGAAACAGTTTTTTGAGGTTAGCAATAATATTTTTAATAATCTAATTATTTGAAAGGCAATATGCCATTACTATTTCGTGAATTGATGATACCATGTCCAAAGGAGTCTTCCGAGAATATATATATATCTAATATGAATAAATAGATATTCGGAGAATTTCTTTTTACCTGGTTTCATCGATCCACGAGCTCATTTGCATATAGAATACATTTTAAAATAGTATTTGATGAATCTAATCTGTCTCTTTTCTCTTTTAGTATAGATACTCTCAAACATCGGATCGAAGTGACTGAATCATGTTATACTAATAAAAGGCATAAAACAGTCAAACAACTATAGCAAGCGATTTTCAGTATTTTATTTACGCAAACGACAGCTGAGCGCTTTAATTGGAAATTAATATTTTTTAATTGCACATTGAAAAACCACATAAATCTTAATTCCTTTGAGTTTAATTCAATTATTTTAATTTATGAAAATACTTTAGCATTTATGAACAGTAATTTGCGCTATAATCGTTACGCTTGTCGAACCGTATGACTTATATGTACAAAAGATATATGGATATATATCTTATATAGAAATATACGTGGATGCTTGTATGCGCGCCAACTGGCCATAATTAACCCTTAATTGCTTGAAGTCAAATGGAAAATAGAAATAGCAACAACAATAACAACAATCACAACAAAAAACAATTAGCTACTCAATTAAAGTGACAGCAGGTGGTCGGCCGTTGGACACTAAACGCTGGACGCCAAACGCTGAACGGCAATTGGTGACTGCCATTCGACATTCGCCAATTTTAAAATGCCAAAAACGAAGTGAACAACTACTCAAGCCAATAGCCAACCAACTGTCCAAAATTGTCTGTGTGCAGTTAAGAGACGACCAAATGGCTTTAGCTGTCATTAACTGTCATTAACCAATTTTAATCGCTTAAATAGCAAAAACAACAATAATTACAATAACAGTAACAGTAACAATAGCAAGAAAATATCGTCGGCACAAAGCATAAATAAAGTGAATGCGATTGCAATGATTTGTATGCCCCGGAATCGCTCATCCGCTCGCTTGCCACAAATGAGCCGCCAATCAAATTATTTATGTATGCATCCGTCGTGACTCCACCGATTGCTGGCCGCTTAGCAGCAGCGCTGCCTATTAACTGTTGTTGCGCCTATTTAGTGTTTCGCATTTATTTTTTATTGGCTGACATTAATTTTAGACTTTAGACTCGAAATTTAAGGGGTCTATGGAAAGAGGAACGCTTGCTGCACGCTCCTACCAATTTTTAACTGGATCCGTCCATTATTTTGCGTTTTATTCAAAAATCCCGGATTTTTTACCTAATCCGAATGATTTTCCTCGAATAACCCCCAAACCAGTGGACCGATATGGGCATTTGAGGGGTCTATGGAAAGAGGAACGCTTGCTGCACGTTCCTACCAATTTTGGACGGGATCCATCCATTATTTTGCGTTTTATTCAAAAATCCCGGATTTTTTACCTAATCCGAATGATTTTCCTCGAATAACCCCCAAACCAGTGGACCGATATGGGCATTTGAGGGGTCTATGGAAAGAGGAACGCTTGCTGCACGTTCCTACCAATTTTGGACGGGATCCATCCATTATTTTGCGTTTTATTCAAAAATCTCGGATTTTTTCCTAATCCGAATGATTTTCCTCGAGTAACCCCCAAACCAGTGGACCGATATGGGCATTTGAGGGGTCTATGGAAAGAGGAACGCTTGCTGCACGTTCCTACCAATTTTGGACGGGATCCATCCATTATTTTGCGTTTTATTCAAAAATTCCGGATTTTTTACCTAATCCGAATGATTTTCCTCGAATAACCCCCAAACCAGTGGACCGATATGGGCATTTGAGGGGTCTATGGAAAGAGAAACGCTTGCTGCACGTTCCTACCAATTTTGGACGGGATCCATCCATTATTTTGCGTTTTATTCAAAAATCCCGGATTTTTTACCTAATCCGAATGATTTTCCTCGAATAACCCCCAAACCAGTGGACCGATATGGGCATTTGAGGGGTCTATGGAAAGAGGAACGCTTGCTGCACGTTCCTACCAATTTTGGACGGGATCCATCCATTATTTTGCGTTTTATTACAAAATCCCGGATTTTTTACCTAATCCGAATGATTTTCCTCGAATAACCCCCAAACCAGTGGACCGATATGGGCATTTGAGGGGTCTATGGAAAGAGGAACGCTTGCTGCACGTTCCTACCAATTTTGGACGGGATCCATCCATTATTTTGCGTTTTATTCAAAAATCCCGGATTTTTTCCTAATCCGAATGATTTTCCTCGAGTAACCCCCAAACCAGTGGACCGATATGGGCATTTGAGGGGTCTATGGAAAGAGGAACGCTTGCTGCACGTTCCTACCAATTTTGGACGGGATCCATCCATTATTTTGCGTTTTATTCAAAAATTCCGGATTTTTTACCTAATCCGAATGATTTTCCTCGAATAACCCCCAAACCAGTGGACCGATATGGGCATTTGAGGGGTCTATGGAAAGAGAAACGCTTGCTGCACGTTCCTACCAATTTTGGACGGGATCCATCCATTATTTTGCGTTTTATTCAAAAATCCCGGATTTTTTACCTAATCCGAATGATTTTCCTCGAATAACCCCCAAACCAGTGGACCGATATGGGCATTTGAGGGGTCTATGGAAAGAGGAACGCTTGCTGCACGTTCCTACCAATTTTGGACAGGATCCATCCATTATTTTGCGTTTTATTCAAAAATCCCGGATTTTTACCTAATCCGAATGATTTTCCTCGAATAACCCCCAAACCAGTGGACCGATATGGGTATTTGAGGGGTCTATGGAAAGAGGAACGCTTGCTGCACGTTCCTACCAATTTTGGACGGGATCCATCCATTATTTTGCGTTTTATTCAAAAATCCCGGATTTTTTACCTAATCCGAATGATTTTCCTAGAATAACCACCAAACCAGTGGACCGATAGGGGCATTTGAGGGGTCTATGGAAAGAGTGACGCTTGCTGCACGTTCCTACCAATTTTTAACTGGATCCATCCATTATTTTGCGTTTTATTCAAAAATCCCGGATTTTTTACCTAATCCGAATGATTTTCCTCGAATAACCCCCAAACCAGTGGACCGATAAAGGCATTTGAGGGGTCTGTGGAAAGAGGGACGCTTGCTGCACGTACCCACCAATTTTGGACTGGATCCATCCATTATTTTGCGTTTTATTCAAAAATCCCGGATTTTTTACCTAATCCGAATGATTTTCCTCGAATAACCCCAAACCAGTGGACCGATATGGGCATTTGAGGGGTCTATAGAAAGAGGAAAGCTTGCTGCACGTTTCTACCAATTTTGGACGGGATCCATCCATTATTTTGCGTTTTATTCAAAAATCCCGGATTTTTTACCTAATCCGAATGATTTTCCTCGAATAACTCCCAAACCAGTGGACCGATATGGGCATTTGAGGGGTCTATGGAAAGAGGAAAACTTCCTGCACGTTCCTACCAATTTTGGACTGGATCCATCCATTATTTTGCGTTTTATTCAAAAATCCAGTGGACCGATATGGGCATTTGAGGGGTCTATGAAAAGAGGAACGCTTGCTGCACGTTCCTACCATTTTTGGACTTGATCCATCCATTATTTTGCGTTTTATTCAAAAATCCCGGATTTTTTACCTAATCCGAATGATTTTCCTCGAATAACCCCCAAACCAGTGGACCGATAAAGGCATTTGAGGGGTCTATGAAAAGAGGAACGCTTGCTGCACGTTCCTACCAATTTTGGACGCGATCCATCCATTATTTTGCGTTTTATACAAAATACCCGGATTTTATACCTAATCCGAATGATTTTCCTCGAATAACCCCCAAACCAGTGGACCGATATGGGCATTTGAGGGGTCTATGGAAAGAGGAACGCTTGCTGCACGTTCCTACCAATTTTGGACGGGATCCATCCATTATTTTGCGTTTTATTCAAAAATCCCGGATTTTTTACCTAATCCGAATGATTTTCCTCGAATAACCCCCAAACCAGTGGACCGATAAAGGCATTTGAGGGGTCTATGGAAAGAGGAACGCTTGCTGCACGTTCCTACCAATTTTGGACGGGATCCATCCATTATTTTGCGTTTTATTCAAAAATCCCGGATTTTTTACCTAATCCGAATGATTTTCCTCGAATAACCCCCAAACCAGTGGACCGATATGGGCATTTGAGGGGTCTATGGAAAGAGGAACGCTTGCTGCACGTTCCTACCAATTTTGGACGGGATCCATCCATTATTTTGCGTTTTATTCAAAAATCCCGGATTTTTTACCTAATCCGAATGATTTTCCTCGAATAACCCCCAAACCAGTGGACCGATATGGGCATTTGAGGGGTCTATGGAAAGAGGAACGCTTGCTGCACGTTCCTACCAATTTTGGACGGGATCCATCCATTATTTTGCGTTTTATTCAAAAATCCCGGATTTTTCCTAATCCGAATGATTTTCCTCGAGTAACCCCAAACCAGTGGACCGATATGGGCATTTGAGGGGTCTATGGAAAGAGGAACGCTTGCTGCACGTTCCTACCAATTTTGGACGGGATCCATCCATTATTTTGCGTTTTATTCAAAAATTCCGGATTTTTTACCTAATCCGAATGATTTTCCTCGAATAACCACCAAACCAGTGGACCGATATGGGCATTTGAGGGGTCTATGGAAAGAGAAACGCTTGCTGCACGTTCCTACCAATTTTGGACGGGATCCATCCATTATTTTGCGTTTTATTCAAAATCCCGGATTTTTACCTAATCCGAATGATTTTCCTCGAATAACCCCCAAACCAGTGGACCGATATGGGCATGTGAGGGGTCTATGGAAAGAGGAACGCTTGCTGCACGTTCCTACCAATTTTGGACGGGATCCATCCATTATTTTGCGTTTTATTCAAAAATCCCGGATTTTTTACCTAATCCGAATGATTTTCCTCGAATAACCCCAAACCAGTGGACCGATATGGGCATTTGAGGGGTCTATGGAAAGAGGAACGCTTGCTGCACGTTCCTACCAATTTTGGACGGGATCCATCCATTATTTTGCGTTTTATTCAAAAATCCCGGATTTTTCCTAATCCGAATGATTTTCCTCGAGTAACCCCCAAACCAGTGGACCGATATGGGCATTTGAGGGGTCTATGGAAAGAGGAACGCTTGCTGCACGTTCCTACCAATTTTGGACGGGATCCATCCATTATTTTGCGTGTTATTCAAAAATTCCGGATTTTTTACCTAATCCGAATGATTTTCCTCGAATAACCCCCAAACCAGTGGACCGATATGGGCATTTGAGGGGTCTATGGAAAGAGAAACGCTTGCTGCACGTTCCTACCAATTTTGGACGGGATCCATCCATTATTTTGCGTTTTATTCAAAAATCCCGGATTTTTTACCTAATCCGAATGATTTTCCTCGAATAACCCCCAAACCAGTGGACCGATATGGGCATTTGAGGGGTCTATGGAAAGAGGAACGCTTGCTGCACGTTCCTACCAATTTTGGACAGGATCCATCCATTATTTTGCGTTTTATTCAAAAATCCCGGATTTTTACCTAATCCGAATGATTTTCCTCGAATAACCCCCAAACCAGTGGACCGATATGGGTATTTGAGGGGTCTATGGAAAGAGGAACGCTTGCTGCACGTTCCTACCAATTTTGGACGGGATCCATCCATTATTTTGCGTTTTATTCAAAAATCCCGGATTTTTTACCTAATCCGAATGATTTTCCTCGAATAACCACCAAACCAGTGGACCGATAGGGGCATTTGAGGGGTCTATGGAAAGAGTGACGCTTGGTGCACGTTCCTACCAATTTTTAACTGGATCCATCCATTATTTTGCGTTTTATTCAAAAATCCCGGATTTTTTACCTAATCCGAATGATTTTCCTCGAATAACCCCCAAACCAGTGGACCGATAAAGGCATTTGAGGGGTCTGTGGAAAGAGGGACGCTTGCTGCACGTACCCACCAATTTTGGACTGGATCCATCCATTATTTTGCGTTTTATTCAAAAATCCCGGATTTTTTACCTAATCCGAATGATTTTCCTCGAATAACCCCAAACCAGTGGACCGATATGGGCATTTGAGGGGTCTATAGAAAGAGGAAAGCTTGCTGCACGTTCCTACCAATTTTGGACGGGATCCATCCATTATTTTGCGTTTTATTCAAAAATCCCGGATTTTTTACCTAATCCGAATGATTTTCCTCGAATAACTCCCAAACCAGTGGACCGATATGGGCATTTGAGGGGTCTATGGAAAGAGGAAAACTTCCTGCACGTTCCTACCAATTTTGGACTGGATCCATCCATTATTTTGCGTTTTATTCAAAAATCCAGTGGACCGATATGGGCATTTGAGGGGTCTATGAAAAGAGGAACGCTTGCTGCACGTTCCTACCATTTTTGGACTTGATCCATCCATTATTTTGCGTTTTATTCAAAAATCCCGGATTTTTTACCTAATCCGAATGATTTTCCTCGAATAACCCCCAAACCAGTGGACCGATAAAGGCATTTGAGGGGTCTATGAAAAGAGGAACGCTTGCTGCACGTTCCTACCAATTTTGGACGCGATCCATCCATTATTTTGCGTTTTATTCAAAAATCCCGGATTTTTTACCTAATCCGAATGATTTTCCTCGAATAACCCCAAAACCAGTGGACCGATATGGGCATTTGAGGGGTCTATGGAAAGAGGAACGCTTGCTGCACGTTCCTACCAATTTTGGACGGGATCCATCCATTATTTTGCGTTTTATTCAAAAATCCCGGATTTTTTACCTAATCCGAATGATTTTCCTCGAATAACCCCCAAACCAGTGGACCGATAAAGGCATTTGAGGGGTCTATGGAAAGAGGAACGCTTGCTGCACGTTCCTACCAATTTTGGACGGGATCCATCCATTATTTTGCGTTTTATTCAAAAATCCCGGATTTTTTACCTAATCCGAATGATTTTCCTCGAATAACCCCCAAACCAGTGGACCGATATGGGCATTTGAGGGGTCTATGGAAAGAGGAACGCTTGCTGCACGCCCTACCAATTTTGGACGGGATCCATCCATTATTTTGCGTTTTATTCAAAATCCCGGATTTTTACCTAATCCGAATGATTTTCCTCGAATAACCCCCAAACCAGTGGACCGATATGGGCATTTGAGGGGTCTATGGAAAGAGGAACGCTTGCTGCACGTTCCTACCAATTTTGGACGGGATCCATCCATTATTTTGCGTTTTATTCAAAAATCCCGGATTTTTTACCTAATCCGAATGATTTTCCTCGAATAACCCCCAAACCAGTGGACCGATATGGGCATTTGAGGGGTATATGGAAAGAGGAACGCTTGCTGCACGTTCCTACCAATTTTGGACGGGATCCATCCATTATTTTGCGTTTTATTCAAAAATTCCGGATTTTTTACCTAATCCGAATGATTTTCCTCGAATAACCCCCAAACCAGTGGACCGATAGGGGCATTTGAGGGGTCTATGGAAAGAGGGACGCTTGCTGCACGTATCCACCAATTTTGGACTTGATCCTTCCATTATTTTGCGTTTTATTCACAAATCCCGGATTTTTTACCTACTCCGAATGATTTTTCTCGAATAACCCCCACACCAGTGGACCGATAGGGGCATTTGAGGGGTGTATGGAAAGAGGAACGCTTGCTGTACGTTCCTACCAATTTTTAACAGGGTCCATCCATTATTTTGCGTTTTATTCAAAAATCCCTGATTTTTTACCTAATCCAAATGATTTTCCTCGAATAACCCCCAAACCAGTGGACCCATAGGAGCATTTGAGGGGTGTATGGAAAGAGGAACGCTTGCTGTACGTTCCTACCAATTTTTAACAGGATCCATCCATTAATTTGCGTTTTATTTAAAAATCCCGGATTTTTTACCTAATCGGAATGATTTTCCTCGAATACCCCCCAAACCAGTGGACCGATAGGGCCATATGAGGGGTCTATGGAAAGAGGAACGCTTGCTGCACGTTCCTACCAATTTTTAACTGTATCCATCCATTATTTTGCGTTTTATTCAAAAATCCCGAATTTTTTACCTAATCCGAATGATTTTCCTCGAATAACCCCCACACCAGTGGACCGATAGGGGCATTTGAGGGGTCTATGGAAAGAGGAACGCTTGCTGCACGTTCCTACCAATTTTGGACGGGATCCATCCATTATTTTGCG
Source organism: Zeugodacus tau (assembly GCA_031772095.1). Classification (NCBI taxonomy): domain Eukaryota; kingdom Metazoa; phylum Arthropoda; class Insecta; order Diptera; family Tephritidae; genus Zeugodacus; species Zeugodacus tau. The sequence goes on from CM062650.1 coordinate 40,123,552, forward strand.
TTTTATTCAAAAATCCCGGATTTTTTACCTAATCCGAATGATTTTCCTCGAATAACCCCCAAACCAGTGGACCGATATGGGCATTTGAGGGGTCCATGGAAAGAGGAACGCTTGCTGCACGTTCCTACCAATTTTGGACTGGATCCATCCATTATTTTGCGTTTTATTCAAAAATCCCGGATTTTTTACCTAATCCGAATGATTTTCCTCGAATAACCCCCAAACCAGTGGACCGATATGAGCATTTGAGGGGTCCATGGAAAGAGGAACGCTTGCTGCACGTTCCTACCAATTTTTAACTGGATCCATCCATTATTTTGCGTTTTATTCAAAAATCCCGGATTTTTTACCTAATCCGAATGATTTTCCTCGAATAACCCCCAAACCAGTGGACCGATATGGGCATTTGAGGGGTCTATGGAAAGAGGAACGCTTGCTGCACGTTCCTACCAATTTTTAATTGTATCCATCCATTATTTTGCGTTTTATCCAAAAATCCTTGATTTTTTTGGGGGTTATTCGAGGAAAATCATTCAGATAAGGTACAAAATCCGGGATTTTTAAATAAAACGCAAATTAATGGATGGATCCTGTTAAAAATTGGTAGGAACGTACAGCAAGCGTTCGTCTTTCCATACACCCCTCAAATGCTCCTGTGGGTCCACTGGTTTGGGGGTTATTCGAGGAAAATCATTCGGATAAGGTAAAAAATCCGGGATTTTTAAATAAAACGCAAATTAATGGATGGATACAGTTAAAAATTGGTAGGAACGTGCAGCAAGCGTTCCTCTTTCCATAGACCCCTCAAATGCCCATATCGGTCCACTGGTTTGGGGGTTATACGAGGAAAATCATTCGGATTAGGTAAAAAATCCGGGATTTTTGAATAAAACGCAAAATAATGGATGGATACAGTTAAAAATTGGTAGGAACGTGCAGCAAGCGTTCCTCTTTCCATAGACCCCTCATATGGCCCTATCGGTCCACTGGTTTGGGGGGTATTCGAGGAAAATCATTCGGATTAGGTAAAAAATCCGGAATTTTTTAATAAAACGCAAAATAATGGATGGATACAGTTAAAAATTGGTAGGAACGTGCAGCAAGCGTTCCTCTTTCCAAAGACCCTTCAAATGCCCATATCGGTCCACTGGTTTGGGAGTTATTCGAGGAAAATCATTCGGATTAGGTAAAAAATCCGGGATTTTTGAATAAAACGCAAAATAATGGATGGATACAGTTAAAAATTGGTAGGCACGTGCAGCAAGCGTTCCTCTTTCCATAGACCCCTCATATGGCCCTATCGGTCCACTGGTTTGGGGGTTATTCGAGGAAAATCATTCGGATTAGGTAAAAAATCCGGGATTTTTGAATAAAACGCAAAATAATGGATGGATACAATTAAAAATTGGTGGGAACGTGCAGCAAGCGTTCCTCTTTCCATAGACCCCTCATATGGCCCTATCGGTCCACTGGTTTGGGGGGTATTCGAGGAAAATCATTCGGATTAGGTAAAAAATCCGGGATTTTTAAATAAAACGCAAATTAATGGATGGATCCTGTTAAAAATTGGTAGGAACGTGCAGCAAGCGTTCCTCTTTCCATAGACCCCTCATATGGCCCTATCGGTCCACTGGTTTGAGGGTTATTCGAGGAAAATCATTCGGATTAGGTAAACAATCCGGGATTTTTGAATAAAACGCAAAATAATGGATGGACCCTGTTAAAAATTGGTAGGAACGTACAGCAAGCGTTCGTCTTTCCATACACCCCTCAAATGCTCCTATGGGTCCACTGGTTTGGGGTTTATTCGAGGAAAATCATTCGGATTAGGTAAAAAATCCGGGATTTTTGAATAAAACGCAAAATAATGGATGGATACAGTTAAAAATTGGTAGGAACGTGCAGCAAGCGTTCCTCTTTCCATAGACCCCTCATATGGCCCTATCGGTCCACTGGTTTGGGGGGTATTCGAGGAAAATCATTCGGATTAGGTAAAAAATCCGGGATTTTTAAATAAAACGCAAATTAATGGATGGATCCTGTTAAAAATTGGTAGGAACGTGCAGCAAGCGTTCCTCTTTCCATAGACCCCTCATATGGCCCTATCGGTCCACTGGTTTGGGGGTTATTCGAGGAAAATCATTCGGATTAGGTAAAAAATCCGGGATTTTTGAATAAAACGCAAAATAATGGATGGATACAGTTAAAAATTGGTAGGAACGTGCAGCAAGCGTTCCTCTTTCCATAGACCCTTCAAATGCCCATATCGGTCCACTGGTTTGGGGGTTATTCGAGGAAAATCATTCGGATTAGGTAAAAAATCCGGGATTTTTGAATAAAACGCAAAATAATGGATGGATACAGTTAAAAATTGGTAGGAACGTGCAGCAAGCGTTCCTCTTTCCATAGACCCCTCATATGGCCCTATCGGTCCACTGGTTTGGGGGGTATTCGAGGAAAGTCATTCGGATTAGGTAAAAAATCCGGGATTTTTGAATAAAACGCAAAATAATGGATGGATACAGTTAAAAATTGGTAGGAACGTGCAGCAAGCGTTCCTCTTTCCATAGACCCTTCAAATGCCCATATCGGTCCACTGGTTTGGGGGTTATTCGAGGAAAATCATTCGGATTAGGTAAAAAATCCGGGATTTTTGAATAAAACGCAAAATAATGGATGGATACAGTTAAAAATTGGTAGGAACGTGCAGCAAGCGTTCCTCTTTCCATAGACCCCTCATATGGCCCTATCGGTCCACTGGTTTGGGGGGTATTCGAGGAAAATCATTCGGATTAGGTAAAAAATCCGGGATTTTTAAATAAAACGCAAATTAATGGATGGATCCTGTTAAAAATTGGTAGGAACGTGCAGCAAGCGTTCCTCTTTCCATAGACCCCTCATATGGCCCTATCGGTCCACTGGTTTGGGGGTTATTCGAGGAAAATCATTCGGATTAGGTAAACAATCCGGGATTTTTGAATAAAACGCAAAATAATGGATGGACCCTGTTAAAAATTGGTAGGAACGTACAGCAAGCGTTCCTCTTTCCATACACCCCTCAAATGCTCCTGTGGGTCCACTGGTTTGGGGGTTATTCGAGAAAAATCATTCGGAGTAGGTAAAAAATCCGGGATTTTTGAATAAAACGCAAAATAATGGATGGATCTAGGTCAAAATTGGTGGGTACGTGCAGCAAGCGTCCCTCTTTCCATAGACCCCTCAAATGCCCCTATCGGTCCACTGGTTTGGGGGTTATTCGAGAAAAATCATTCGGAGTAGGTAAAAAATCCGGGATTTTTGAATAAAACGCAAAATAATGGATGGATACAGTTAAAAATTGGTAGGAACGTGCAGCAAGCGTTCCTCTTTCCATAGACCCCTCATATGGCCCTATCGGTCCACTGGTTTGGGGGGTATTCGAGGAAAATCATTCGGATTAGGTAAAAAATCCGGGATTTTTAAATAAATAAAGGCAAATTAATGGATGGATCCTGTTAAAAATTGGTAGGAACGTACAGCAAGCGTTCCTCTTTCCATACACCCCTCAAATGCTCCTATGGGTCCACTGGTTTGGGGGTTATTCGAGGAAAATCATTTGGATTAGGTAAAAAATCAGGGATTTTTGAATAAAACGCAAAATAATGGATGGACCCTGTTAAAAATTGGTAGGAACGTACAGCAAGCGTTCCTCTTTCCATACACCCCTCAAATGCCCCTATCGGTCCACTGGTGTGGGGGTTATTCGAGAAAAATCATTCGGAGTAGGTAAAAAATCCGGGATTTTTGAGTAAAACGCAAAATAATGGATGGATCTAGGTCAAAATTGGTGGGTACGTGCAGCAAGCGTCCCTCTTTCCATAGACCCCTCAAATGCCCCTATCGGTCCACTGGTTTGGGGGTTATTCGAGAAAAATCATTCGGAGTAGGTAAAAAATCCGGGAGTTTTGAATAAAACGCAAAATAATGGATGGATCTAGGTCAAAATTGGTGGGTACGTGCAGCAAGCGTCCCTCTTTCCATAGACCCCTCAAATGCCCCTATCAGTCCACTGGAACCCGGAATTTTGACCTCTTCGGAATGATTTATATAGAATATAACCCCCTGCAGAAATTTTATGCAGCCCAAAATCTCAGATTTTTACCAGGGGTCCATAATCGAGCAGTAGGGGTCTGGTCGACGGTTTTCCTCGAATAACTACCAGACCTGTGGACCGACTGATTAAGTACAAGATCTAATGTGTGTTGTGGACTTCTGTCCGTCCTCAATAGTGGCGAGTGTGAAACGCTCAAGCACATTTGCAGTCATCATCATTAGTCAACCAGAGGAAGGCAATGAAACGCTCGAAAAATGCAACTCATGCAAGTCTTTTAAGCTTGGCACATTCTCTTGCGCAGCGATTCTGGCATACAGCTGTCATTAAGCTATTTAACCGCAGTAATGATTACAATTGCCGGCAACGGTTGTTGTTGTTGTTGCAAAGAGCAGTGATGGCATTTAAAAGCTGAGAAATTGCATACGAAACCGTTGCATACGAAACCGTTTAACGAGCCACTGTCGCACAAAACTACACACGCAAGCACACAAATATATTTATCTACGTAAGTATGTGCAATGTTATTAAATCAGCGGCTTGATTGCATTAGCGGCGCAACGCGGCATACAGTGGTGGCGCTGTGCGGTTGCTGTTGCAGCGATTTTAGTGATCATTAGCGCATGCATTGGCTTTACGAGTGGCAACTAAACGCTGTCGGCTGTCGATATTTGCTATTGTTGTTTTTTTCACAGTTATTATTTTTTTTTTTTTGGTTTTATAACTGCCGCTATTTGCCTTTCGTTTCATTTGCGCTCGTAGTAGTTGTGCCGATAGAACTGTTAGTGCCGTAGTTGTTCTTCTTGTTGTTGCCGTTGCTAGTCTCGTGAGTTGTTGCACCTTTTGGCATTTGTGTGGCAATTGTCAGTAAATTTATAATTGAACAAACGCGATTTTGACAGATTTCAAAGATAATAGTGCAAACGCGCGATATGCTGCGCGAGCGCCGCTCTAAAGCTGAACGCGAACTTTATTGACAGCCAAGCGGCCGACACAAAAGATACCAATGAAAAAATGAGTATAAACTCTGCAGTGGCAGTAATCAACACCCAACAGTGTATGGTAGCACAAAGTAAACAAAGAGAAACACGCTGATTGGCAAATACAATAAGCGCGCGCTCCACACAACTCAGCGCGCGCCGCGCAACTTCTACAACCGCTGCGGCGCGCAACTCCAGTAAGCGCCGTGCCGCGTCGCGCACCGCCCGCCATCTATCGGCGCACCGCGTCACCTTGCTTACAACGCTCCACACTAAATCATAATCATGTGTAATATTTTCAATAAGAGGCAATTATCGTGAGACAGTAAGCGGCACAGCGCGCGGCATGGTGCTGCGCAGCAACTTCCGCGAATCGCCGCCAAGCGCTGAGAAACGCGGCTGGTTGTCAGCGCATAGACGCCAGCTCGCGCTGCTGCCATTGCTACTGTAATTGCAGCTGGGAAGCAAAACTAGTGGCGTGACAAGTAACTGGTTTCCAATACAAGCGCGCGCAAATACAGTTATGCCACATGTAAGTATGTATGCGGCGCGCGCGCGTCTGTGTAATTGCAACAGCAATGCGCCGCCAACAATAATTCGGTTAATTGCTATGCCTGTTGCTGCCAATGTTGTTAAGCGCGCTTCTGTAAATATTGACTGACTGTCTTCGACAGCACATAAAACACAACAAATGCAACATTGTTGCAGACTTGCTGAAGAAAGCGTTTTCCCAGCGCTCAAGCGCTAATGACAAATTGTTACACTACGCCTTGAATAACTATTTGACTTTCCCTCACTTTTTCATTTGGAATATTTTTTTATCAATTATTATTCCGCGCTCAGTTGCCACTTGTCGCCGTGGCATAATTAATTTCGCATATGTTGCATGCGAATTTATGCGCGTTTATTTAAAATGCATATCAAAATGAAATTAATAAAATAAATCAATGCAAAAGCAGTTGCACACACACACACACTGTTGTAATAACAATTACTTCAACAACAACAACAGCTGTCAACAACATATGCGTCCAAAGTCGGGCGCTTTACAGTTTACGCGCGCTGTGGGTATGTTTGTACGTGCCGCAACGCGGGCGCACGTAGTCTTGCAGGCGCGAAAATCACATCGTCACTTTATTACAAAAATATGTAGCATATATTCACGTTTACACTCCTGCGCGCCTGTACAGCGGTATTTATGTGCTCAAAAATGTAGTTTGAATGGCCAAATCGCAACTCAGTCGCAGGTTTCAATATGTCAGCGGGCATCGCGCGACTTGTAAAGGAATTGTTGTGCTCCAGTTGGTATTTTCAATTTTTGTAAATAATTTCTCATTTCCGTATTGAATTTCAAATTTCCTTGGCTACTCCTTTTTTAAGTCTATTGGTTCTTGTAACCTCTTAAAATCCAGGAATCCACCAGATCGTAACGACTGATTTTTCGATTCACGAAGATACTTTTCAGGAAACCACTTGGAATACACAGAAGATTTTCCTCGACTCCTGTTAAAAAGGTCCTTCGAGCTGCTTTCTCTCAGCAAGGTCCATTTCGGCGCGATCATTTCTTGTGCTGACTGTACATTGTCCGATAGGTACGAGAGCGTTGAGACTAGGGACAAGACAGATACAAGTTGCCAAAGCTGTTTGGAGGAAGGTGAGGTGGAATAATCTAAAAATTCCTCTTTCAATGTGGTTCAAACCACGAAGCAAAGATCGATAGGGAGACGGATGCCATGTAGATTAGAGGTCGTAGAGGAGTAGAGGTTGATTAGGTTAGAGGTCGCTCTAATAAATTTTCTACTTATCGAGAGTTAACTTAAAGTGGATTCGAGATCGTCGAGAAATGTGAAGGCTTGTTCGAGAGTTTTTTCACAGAGAAAATAAGCTCACAAGTCTGTAAGTGAATAAGTGCCATAAACATGCCCAGTGTGTCAGTCACATCAACGACCTACCATTGACAGTTACAAAACATCCGCTTTGCACGCCAGAAATTATGCAAAATAAATTAACAACCAATTAGCGGGGGACTCAAATTATGCATAACTGCACACTTCGCTTAATATATGTGTATGTATGTATATATATTTATTTTTATGTCTGCCATGTAAAACGGTACATATTATATATTTTCAACACGATTTTGCACACTTCATTGCCAGCTGTGCTGACAGTTTGTGTTCAGGTGTTGATAATGTGTTTAATGCAAACGCTTTAATAATAGATTTTAATTGCAGATAACGGTCAATATCGTGATAGATATGAAATTAATCAGCGATATTTTACTGTTATGCGAGGAACGAGTTTTGTGAGTAAACTAACGGCACTAATAAGAATCGAATATATGGAAAATGTTTTATCTTTTTAGGTAAGAGGTGTTGGAGAAGAAACTACAATGGATAAATTTCAAACGAATTTCAATGAACAGTTTGGGAACCACTGTACCTGATTTTTCACATAAAATTTTAATAAATAAAAATATTACAATAAAAATTCATTAAACGAAAAACGATGGCGCCTAGTTCAATGACAGCGTTGCAATTGCAACATTACAGCAACATTTAAAATCCCTGTGACAAGTGCAACGCACGTGTTGCATGAATTTTCACACATTTTCAGCACAGCACTTTCTCACACACACACACACATTCAAATAAAGACTCTTCAAAATTTAAAACTCAACAAACAGAGGAGGCCCACGCAAAATTGTTGCAAGTGTCATATGCGGTAAACATGCAACACAGGCGACGGAACGTCAACGTGTAATGTGTGTAAAATAATTAAAACGGCACACTCAGCCCACGCACTTGCAAAGGCAGGCACAGTATGTGGCAATGCGTTTTTTCCAGTGCCACACTCAGCGCCAACGAAAATACGACACCACAACGCGGTAAATGCCACATTTGCCACGCGCATACACATATGCAACAAAGAGAGTAGCACCTTTAATGCGCCAGCAAACACACCCAACACAACGCCCACACACATACAGTCACTCACTCGGTACTGCAAACACTTGCCACACACATTCCACAAATTCCGGCGATGCGCCACACCAATCAACATGCCACCATGCCGCACTGCGGCAGCTGTTGCAACGGCCGCTGTGGCAGCGACGCGCAATTTCGGCAGCAAATCGTGTTTTCCGCCATCAACATTACAGCGTAACGGTACAACAACAACGCACATTTGATGTTGCCAACAGACTGACGCCTACAACGCAACAACAACAACGATCGCTGTGGAGTATGTGCTGTAGTGCGCCTGCTGTTGACGTTTGTCATATGAAACTCACCACTAATTAGTGTCATTACACACGCTCCATATGACGTTGCGACAATTTTCCATTACCAACACCCAAAGTGCCAGCAACAGCAACAGAAGAGACAAACCTCGGTTTGAAAAACCAAAAATCAGAGGCCAACACTTTCACCAATGTTGCTGCCACCACCAACGCCAACACGGCACGGCCATCGGATGCCTTGTAGTCATAATCACCGTTCGCATCCGAAGAGTAGCCACGCAGTCACACAGCCGTCATTTGCAGGCAGCCAATGCTGATGGCAATGCGCGGGTGGTCACCGCTCCCGCTGTCTGCTTTGCTGGCATTTCGTTGTGAAATCCTATACTTTTAGGCGCAATGCAAAAACATTCGTTTGCTAAATGACGCTGGCGTTGGCATTTGTGGTGGCATTTTTGGCGTTCGGCCGTGGTTTGAGCGCCGGCATATGCATGTGGCCAAGCTGTTGTCATAGACAAATTCAATTCGAGCCGTCACAAATGTGATAGGATTTGTGTCCGTCCGGCGCTCGTAAATTGGTGCGAAAAATTACGCTTTGCAAACACCTACTTGGATACAAGCATACATGAAAGGACATATGATTATGTGGATATGCAGCGTTGTATGGCGAGAGTATTGTAAATTGAGCGAGGGAAATCAACTCTGCTTTTTTCTGTGCTTTGAACAAAAATTAACAGGATTGTATTTCTATGGAAAACGGGTTATTAGAATTTAACGCGCAGCCAATATAAGGGAATTTGGATTGAAAATTTAAGAGGATCTTTAACAAGGTTTCAAAGAAATATTAAGAAAATATATAGAGTAAATAAAGATCACCAGTTTCAATTATTCATTATATAAATAATTTTGATAAATATGTATAATATTATTAAAATAAATCGATAAATGTATATCGAAAAATATCGAAATTTATTTAATTCATATTTTAAATATAATTAATAATTTTGAGTTAATTTAATTTTGTTAATTATCGATAAATTGTTTAAATAAAACGATAAATGTATATCGAAAAATTTCGAAATTTATTTAATTTTTATTTTAGTTATAATTTATAATTTTGAGTTAATTTAATTTTGTTAATTATCGATAAATTATTAAAATATATCGATAAATATATATCGAATATTATTTTGAAATGTATCGAATTTATACATATTTTATTATTTGATTAATTTCAATTTGTTAATTATCGATAAATATTGTAAAAATAAATCGATAAATCTATATCGAAAGATATATCAATTTATATAAAACACATACATAATAAGAATATTCGATAGAAGAATGTCGATTATCCGATATTCTTTGTGTGATTAATAAAAAGGGAACATGTAATGTCAGATATGGTATTATAGATATGAGTCAAAAATACGTATTTTTTGTTCTAAACGGACTTACTCTAAGACTAATGCGTACTATACTTCATTAAGCTGTCTCACTTGCTGTAATGAGGAAGGTAGCTAAGGTATGGAGGAGATCTCAGTCGAATTTAGCATCAGTTTATTTCAAATACGATGATTCAGTATACTAAATATCCTAATATGGGAGTAATTTTTGGAAAAATTCAATAAATCTAGTCTGATTGGCTCCAAAATTCAACCAAACCTTGACAATCCTATAAGATAGCTTATATTCCTAACAGATACAGACAGATAGTCTAGGCTTATATCTATGATTTCACTCATCGTTCTCTTAATTGTACAAAAATAGAAAAACCTATAAATCAAGGAAACTGAATAGTTACTACATCTCTGAAAAGCGGAATTTAATTTAAATTTTTATCTGGGTTTTGAGATTTAGTGATGGAAATGTTCAATGACAGTACCCAAATAATTAAATTTAAAATAAATTATTAAGAACTTTCACGAGTTTTCGATTTCTTCTCCCCACAGAGAGAGCACATCTAACCACTATGTGCCTAACATATACTACATGGAACAGCTAGCGAAGCATGATAACTCGACATGAACCAAACTCGATAATTATGCCTTAATGATTAAATTAAATAAAAACTCGTTAAATTATTTACTAAACACTCGCAACAAAATAAAAACTATATATACACCCTTCATGGTTTCGAATTAATTACCACCTTCTTCAAGAAGAAAACCAACAACTCGAAGGCGCACATTGCAGACAAACGACGTTGTAAACGTGCCCACTCATTACTCAACTGGCCACAAAGTTAAATAAACACAAGCCAACAGTCAGCCAGCCAGTCAAAGGCCAATCATCAATCTTAGCAGGGATCCCTTTCATTCATAAAACATGACATAAAATTACACCTGGCTTGGTCGCAGTAAGCCAACGCAGGGTTGTCTCCGGCGATTGGTGGCCGACGTACGGACGGACGGACGGACAACAGCACGTTAGGTACTCATTGGCAATTACCACATAAAAAGTTATGAGCATACTCGCACGACGCCTACTTCCATCGACTAATTTTGGTAGCAAATGCTACTAAGTAACTGTGTGACCCCTTCAGAAATGATTCTTCGTCTATGTGTGTGAAACTATGCGACAATTTTCTAGTAAAATCCTGCACGAAACGAATTTAAAAGTAACAAACTTCCGTTAAATGGCGTGCAATATGGCAATTTTACCGGTCACCTTAATTGTATGCCGTCCAAAAGGGGTGTCGGGGTAAAAGTATTGCAAGTTCGACCAAATTACAGGTTGATTGCAAGACGCTCAATCGAGGTAGCGCAGTTAAAAAGGGTTTAAAGGAGTCAACGACGAACGGTCTAAATGCGACAGCAGGCGTACGAGTCATAACGACGGCGCAAAACGGTATAATTAAGGGTTACATGCGCTGATGGAATTACCGTAAGGAAGACGAGTGGTTCATGTGAGGGCATGAGCGGTAAATTAGGTACAACTATATATGTATATGTAAGTATGGGAGTAGCGTGCGGTTAAGCGAGTGTCGCTAGTTAACGAACTAAACTGTGAAAGAATTAAATGAGAGCAATCCAAAGTAGGTGGAAGAGAGAGAGGGGCACAACTAATGAATAGCTGTGTATGAGTGGCATGTGTATGTTGGGTTTAAGTAGTATTATTAAAATAATGAAGTGTACACGGCAAATCGGAATATTGATTACAGTTAATGAGCCGCAAAAGTATTCTTATATACAGGTGCATACAGTTTTGGGCAGTAAATTAGGGCGATTTATATGAAAGAGTAAAATTATTGAGAGAGAATGTAGATAGTATTGATTCTTCCAATATTCGAGATTACTGGCAGCTTCTTTCACGGAATGTAGAGGTCTGTCCATAATGGAGAGGTCTGTAAATAGAGAAGGCTATAAATTTTAAGCCGCTTCCCATCGATTTCAGGGTTGAATGGATACTACATCTACATTTCCAATACTGGAGACCCCACTACCATGAAAATGACTCTATCAATTCTAAATCCAATATGCTAATTTTATTGCTCGTGACTGTGTTTTTTAAACCTTTTTATACTAAAATATCGAAAGACTCGACTTAAAATTTATAAACTATATACTCACTTAAAAAAACCTATAAAATCAATAAAAATTCAAATTCTGCTCTTTTTCTGCACACCACTGTGATTTTAAAGTCATCCATATATGTTAGTACTCTTGGTATACTTAAATTTTGAAGAATCACGAAAGACTAAGACTCGGAAAAGACGGTACTCAGTAAAAATCATTTGCATATATGCGACTTAGACTTCCAAGTTCTAACGTTAAATGCGAATTATGAGTAGAAACGCAAGCCAGTTCTCGAGCAACAGACTAAGCTACTGTATAATAAGTTAGACTGAGGTAGCTGGCATTTGTAAATGTCGAGTTCGACGGAAACGGAAACACAAACGCAAAGCACGCAGCCGTCATCGTCAGTCAAATTGGGCGCGTACAGAAATCTACAACCGGACCTCAGTTTCAAGCAGTTGGGTAAACATTTAAATTGCATTTCATTTCAATTATAAGCACGAGTGGTAGACTTAGAGACGGTGGCATATAATATAGCAGGGATTTCGAGGTGAAGAAAGGATTTGAGGCAAATAAATTATGGGAAGAGTGAAAGGACTAGTGAAAGAGAGAGAGCGCGCTGGAAATGCTACAAGAATTAAAGCAAAAATATTATAATAATAAAAATGTTCAGCCCATGAATTGTGAATGTGTACTTTCGTATGAGAAGGTAAGTGCCATATTTGCATATTGGACATGTGCTTGAGCAGTTGAACCGAGAGTGAGTCAAGTGCTGTGTAGGCAAGCAATAAAATGTAATTTAAAAACAAATATGCAAGGCTTCAGTGAAAACAATTAAATAAAAACTACAAGTGGAAAAACAAAAACAAACAAACGACAACAAGAAAGCCAGCAAATATAATAAATAAAGGAGACCAACATGAGTAGGAGTGAGAAAATTGAAAAAAATTATATGCAAATGGCAAACAATTATAGAGAGAAACGTGAGTCAAACGCAGCTAGTTGAAAACCTAGCTGTTGCCTTACCTTGTGTGGCAACAACAGGCAGTAAAATAATAAAAAAAATCCATTTTGAAGGAGGGAGAAAAAAAGCAAGAAAACAAATTGAAAGAATATACCACATAATTCATTTTTAATTTTTTTCGTTATATTTTTTGCCGTTTTGCTTTGCGTTTGTTGTTTTAAATATGCAAACAACGTCCAGTTCTGCTGACAAATGTCATGCTAATGGCGCCTCAAACGTGTAATGCTTCTTGCATAACAACTACTTGGACTTTTTCATATTTTATTCTTGGTTTATATTTTTTCATGCGCGCCATTGTTGCCATTGCACCCACTGAACACACTCATTACGGCCAATTTGCCGCTGACAGTGAAACCTGCTAAAATCTTATGTTGCTGGGGTGAGACACTTCAAGTTTTGAAACAATATATGTGGCTACATCGTATGAAGGTAAATATAAAAAGAATAGAAAATTGTTTTACTATTAAATAACATTCAGTAAGGAGTCCTTGACCACCAACTGCAAAAACTCACAACAAACAAAAATTGTTTGAGCGTTACCTTAGCTGGGAAACTGTGTAAGTTTGAGAATGAAAAGTTATACTTTGCCTTATATAATTTGTAATTTCAAAATTTAAAGGTCTAAATAAAGATAAAAAAAAATATTATTTGATCTTAACAACAACTGATCGTCAACAAACTGATTGGACCTTATCAGTGTGGCTTTAGACCTGGAAAATCAACAACTGACCAGATATTCACCATGCGCCAAATCTTGGAGAAGACCCGTGAAAAGAGGATCGACACACACCACCTTTTTGTCGATTTTAAAGCAGCTTTCGACAGCACGAAAAGGAGCTGCCTTTATGCCGCGATGTCTGAATTTGGTATCCCCGCAAAACTAATACGGCTGTGTAAGTTGACGTTGAGCAACACCAAAAGCTCCGTCATGATTGGGAAGGACCTCTCCGAGCCGTTCGATACCAAACGAGGTTTCAGACAAGGTGACTCACTATCGTGCGACTTCTTTAACCTGATGCTGGAAAAAATTATAAGAGCTGCAGAGCTAAACAGAGAGGGTACCATCTTTTACAAGAGTGTACAGCTCCTGGCGTACGCCGATGATATTGATATCATCGGAAGCAACAACCGCGCCGTTTGTTCTGCTTTTTCCCGCATGGATAAGGAGGCGAAGCGAATGGGTCTGGAGGTGAATGAGGACAAGACGAAATATCTCCTGTCATCAAGCAAACAGTCGGCGCATTCGCGTCTTGGCTCCCACGTCACTGTTGACAGTCATAACTTCGAGGTCGTAGATAATTTCGTTTACCTGGGAACCAGCATCAACAACACGAACAATGTCAGCCTCGAAATCCAGCGCAGAATAACTCTTGCCAACAGGTGCTACTTTGGACTGAGTAGGCAATTGAACAGTAAAGTCCTCTCTCGACGAACCAAAATCAAGCTCTACAAGTCGCTTATCATCCCCGTCCTGATCTACGGTGCAGAAGCTTGGACGATGTCAACATCAGATGAGACGACACTAGGAGTTTTCGAGAGGAAAATTTTGCGCAAGATTTATGGTCCTAAGAACATTGGCAACGGCGAATACCGCAGACGATGGAACGAGTTCAGCGAATAAAAAGACAGCGGCTACGCTGGCTAGGTCATGTTGTCCGAATGGACGAAAACACTCCAGCCCTGAAAGTGTTCGATGCAGTACCCGCCGGAGGAAGCCGAGGAAGGGGAAGGCCTCCACTCCGTTGGAGGGACCAGGTGGAGAGCGACCTGGTTACACTTGGGATCTCCAACTGGCGCCGAACTGCGAAGGAGAGAGAGAGATGGCGCACTATCGTCGATTCGGCTATAACCGGCTAAACGGTTGCAACGCCAATCACATACATACATTTGATCTTAAAGAAACGTTTTATAGAATCAGTGGTTTCTGAAAAATATAACATATAATAACTGAAGCATATAGTCCAGCCAATAAGATCCGTTTTAAAAAAATGGATAGTCTTCCAAAGAACAAATGATCAAACTTACAACACATTCACAGAGGATAGGTTCTGTTAAACAAGATCTATAGCAAAATCTGAAAAACTTTTATAGAAAAGCTATATATACATAAATTAGATGGATAGATTGGTCTAAAACAACACACGAGTTTATTATAAATGGAAATCAACACTTAATTTGTATGAAGAAATCGAAGGGATTGCTTTTATTGAGAAATATTAGGTATTATATTACTAGAATAAATGGTAAAATATTGCAAGGAGTAAATTTGCTGGTTTAAGTTAGTAGTAATCTGGTCGTTAGGTGGTCTCAGTGAGTTCTCAGCCAAGGCGAGTAATCACCATCTCATATAGAGGTTTAAGCATGAGCTAAAGAAACGACAATTCTAAGAATTAATATGGTTCCGAATTCTAAGAATTAATATGGTTTCAAAAAAAAAATAACAAATCTCAAAACTTGTTGATCGTTAGTGAGGTACTCCCCTAAACTTAAACGTATGATTAAAAGCTATTTGCCAAAAGTACAGCCTAATCTTAAAAACGAGGATCAGGAAAAATCACCGTTAGAGAAATTAAGAGGGAATGTAGAAAGTGTTGTCCAACCAATATTCGAGATTTTTGGCAGAGCTTCGACTCGGAATGTCTGTCCACAATGGAGAGGTCTGTAAATGGCTACATCGTTTTAAGCCGCTTCTTCTCGATTTCATGGTTGTATGGACACTATTATACATTTTCGATGCTGGAGATCCTACTGCCGTGAAACTGACTCGAAATCAGAGCTCATCATGCTAATTTACTGCTCGTGACTGTCATTTTTAAATTGAATGAGTTAAAACAATTAATTTGTTCCTGTGGCAGTGTGGTTTTATAGCAGGAAATTTATTATGCCCTGATAAATACACCATATCGTAGAAAAGAAAAAGAAAAGTTGGCTTCGAAAGCTGGATAAGACTACGGAAATCTTTAAGATCAGTTTATTAAGGCAAATAACGTTGTCAGGCAAACATATCAGCTTTAGATAAAAATGGAATAGAATAAATGTCTAATGAAATAATCCATTAGCCATTCTTAGATTTCCTTTAAATTTAATATTTGAAACAGAAAGGCACACATATTGTTCAACAATTTATACCAGATCTTTATGAAATAACTGTAAATCAAACAATTTGAGCAAATCTAATATAAAAAGTATGTAATAAAGGGATGAAAAGGACATCTTAGATACAACAACAACAAGGGAATGCGCTATAATTGCGCAAGAATGCAATAAGGCACAAGCAAGCACACACTGCCACATGTGTTGCCGCTTCATAACTCAACAAAAAACATACTTCCGTTTGTCGAAAATATTTCTACAACTACAACACATTTACAAATACAATTGCAATAAAAAAGAACTAAACTGCAAAATTTATTACTTTTTGGTGTGGAAAGTAATAAAGCAGCAAACAATAACAAGCGCTAAAAAATAGAAAAAAAAGAAAAGAAGAGTGGAAGTGCGAAATAAAGCACAAAGGCACTTATGAACATACAT
Source organism: Zeugodacus tau (assembly GCA_031772095.1). Taxonomy (NCBI): domain Eukaryota; kingdom Metazoa; phylum Arthropoda; class Insecta; order Diptera; family Tephritidae; genus Zeugodacus; species Zeugodacus tau. The sequence continues at coordinate 40,139,933 of CM062650.1, forward strand.
GTATGTATGTACGTGTATGTGTGAGTATTATTATACTAGCGCAAATTGAGCGCAAACGAAGGAGATTTATATTATTCTGCCCATTTTTTCGCATTCGCAGCTTACAACCTTTTAGCACTTGTGTGTGTGTGTACGTGTGCCTGTATATGATTGGGTGCTGAAATGCTTTTCGTGGTTGTGTTGGCGTGCGACATGTGTCGTTGATTGGTATTTATGGGTGTTTAAGTGCTCTCATTCAGCACTCATATTGTTAGTGCTAAATTGCACTTATGCGAATAGTAGTTTTGTTTGTTTGTTGTTGTTGTTCAGCAATTCACATGCAATTGACAGCAGTAAATGTCAAGCGCTCCATACAGCTAGCTGCAATATAGAATTATATATGTATGTATGTAGGCATGTTTGTATGCGTGTGTGCCGTCATAGTTTATCCCTGCCACACTTGAAGCGCAGCCAACTTCAACTGCTACTACAACTTTGAAGTGCCTTTCAGCGTACAAGCTTTTTAGTATTTGCCAAAGCTTGATGCTAAAGCGAGTGTGATTGTTGTTGGCAAATAAACGCGGTAGCACACAGGCGGACGGATGATTTTCATTTAGATATATATGTATATATGTACATATGTATGTTTGTATATATGTATGTCTAAGTACACATGTACCCACATCCCAACAACATTTGGTGTCAGCTTGCAACACGCCACTAAAGTGTCTACCTTTCTCCCCACTCTTCGATACTCAGCAGCTTAAAATTCAAGCTTCCGTAACACTACATACATATGTATGTATATATGTATATTTATTTACTAACGTTTGTCAGTTTGCTTGCCTCATAGCTGTCAAAGCGCGCTGTGTGTGATTTCTATACAATCCCTACTATGCTATTGGCTCTGGCCCCACTGTCAATTCCACGCCACTTAACGTTTTCTATTCGACTGTCAAGCACTTGAGCGTACATACATACATAATATATATGTACATATGTATGTATGTATGTATATTTATATACCAAAAGGTAGCTCCATGTGTGTGCATTGCACAAATCGCTGCGAATCAACGCATTTCGCATTAGTTTCAATTCAATACAATGCTGCTAGCTAGTACTGTTGCTATTGATATTTACGGCTTTAGCTGCCGTTGTTGCAGTGGTTGTTGTTGTTGTTGTTGTTGCCACACACTCATGTTTTACACATCATTGGAATTTTTATTAAGTTGTTTGCAATATGTTGCTGCTGCCACGCTACCGCTGACTGCTACATGACTGATATAACAATGAAGTTTAGTGCGCGGAAAAAGGAAAAGCATAAAAAACAGCACAAAAAAAAGCGACAAACAACAACAAATCTTATGTTCCCCACTGTCAACAACTGGGCTGTTTTGTATGCCACATTTCCTTTCGCAAATAAATAAATGCCCGTATATCTTCCGTTTATACGCCTAGTGTGTTGTTGTTGCTATTGTTAAGCTACCGCTTTGTCACAGCCATTGTCGTCTTATTTTTCTGCGTAAACAATTACGACAAATTGCGCTTTTATGGAGTTCAAGCCCGGTTGCAAAAGCATGTGTGTGGCAAACGCAACAACAATAACAAACACACGCACTAACTCTGTTAGAGATGGAATAACTCAGGTCTAAGGTTGATCCCGCTTTTGAGAAAGAATGTTAGAGGGATCTTTGAAGTTCCACTACAACTGAAGGAACATGCCTTGAACAAGCTTAATTGGAAAGTAATGAACCAAAGGCTCAGATTAAAGTCGGAGATTACTAAAACGGTATAATAACCGTTATTAAATCCAGTTTCCTACTTGGCTTCATATTTATTATCAAAAACATGGCGGTAATCCCTGTCGAAACTTGTCTTCAGACCAAGACTGATTTTTGGAAATATTACGTATACCACCCGGTGAACATAGCACACAATCTACCATCCGAAGAGTCTATTTTTGTATTATCTTCATGTAAATATTATATACTGCCAACTTAATTTTGAAAATGCTCTCTATCGCCCTTAGAGGCACCAGAGCTACTTTATCTATTTTTCCTAGAGGCTCTAGAGGTACTGTGAAAATGTGATTCAACATTTTAGATACAATTTTTCCAAATTTTTAATAACCTCGGTCATTATTTATATTTTAGTCTGACTGACTTCCTATAGTTCTATATATAGAACCTTCTCTTGCTTTCTAAACCTTCGAGTCTGTCCTCCACTTTAATTATTTCCTATTTTTTCAGGTTAAAACCAGAGATCCCAGGAGTGAAGTCCCGAGTTTTCCCAAAAGCTCATCTCATCTCTAACTAACACACATGACCAACAGCCTCCAAACAATCCCATTGTCTGCATGTCAAGCATTGTAGTCAGCGCTGCTTAAATACTTAAGAAAACTGTTGTTAACTGACCCACCGTGTGACAGCTGCTGTTCGCGGCGAGAGCATTTGACAGAGTAAACTTGTCAGAATTAACATTACTTTGATGTGGCAAAGTAAAAAGGCGAGGATGTGGAAAAACCACTAACAAAAACAACTGCAAATACGCACTATAAAAGTTCGCAGAACACCACTACCACTACAACAACAACAACTACTTCCACTACAGGTATTTGTATTCGGTATTTCTATCTATGTGTACAACTCAATTCTCTAAGCGGTAATTTCAGACAGTTAGACGCACTTTTTTCAGACACAACAACCGCCGATTCCAGCGGGTGCTATTGACACCGGCATTGATATGCGCTACGTGTCGCTATGCGGCCAAGTGTTAAACAGATGTACATACATTTAGGTGTGTGTCCACCGCCAGTTGCAGCTGTTGTCGCTGATATTTAGTTAGTTGCACGTTTCCGTGAATAAATCCTTCTTGTAGTTGATATAAACACCAATAAGGTTGCGGTTAATTAGTTAACAGCAAGCAAGAAATGGAGAAGAGTCATAGTCGCTTTCCGGATTTGGTGCAGTGCTGGTGTTCTCAGCGCATATTAATTGAGTAAACATAAATGTTATTTAAAATTTAAATGAGTTTCAAATTTTTTTGGATCTGTTACTAACTTAACCGAGTTTGCATGAAGAATCTCGAAGAAAAAAATTTTTTAGAGGTTGTTTCTGAACAAAGAAAGTAAAGAGTTTACTCTGAGGTTATTAGAAATCGTTCTTAAATTTTTTTATGAACTTGTGGAACAGTTATGAGTGTTAGTGGACAACCAAGTCTCAAGGCGGTTTTCGTGTACTTAAGTTAGTTGCTGTTTTTAATATTTATAATTTATTTTTTATATTTTTGGATCCTCAATCAACGAGTTTGTAAATATAAAGAATAGAAAGGAAAGAAAATTATTAGAGGCTAAGTCTGAACAAAGTAAGTAAGGAAAGAGTAATTACAAATCGTTCTGAAATTTTTTTATGAACTTGTGGAACAGTAATGAGTTTTAGTGGACAACCCAGTCTCAAGGCGATTTTCGTGTACTCAGCGAAAGTTGAATCAATTCAAAGAAACGTCAAACTTTAAGGCTTTGGAATATCATTTTTCATCCACTCTGTCGTAGTTTTCGAAAATGAGTAAAGGTAGATTTCATATTTATCAAACTTCGGACATTTTGAGATCTGTTGAGGATTCTTTAGCTAAGATATGAATGATAAGAACCTTTTATTTTACAACTACAAATACTATGTAATAATTAGAGACCGACCGATTAATCGGCCTAGGTATCGGCATCGGCCACAAAATTCAGCATCGGCATCGGTATCGGCATCAGCCATATTTGGCCGATTCTTAGCCGATTCTTTCTACTTCTTTCGGATTACACAAAAATACATTTTTTTTTCTTTTTTGATTTCTTTAAAGCGTACAATTTGAATTCTTCTGCTTACCATATAAAACACAGTGATTCACATTTGACTGAACTAATAAATCACCACGATGATAATTTAAGTCTAGTATAAAGGAATTCAATAAGTTTGCATTAAATTGAAGGTTTTATTTAGCACTGCTAGAAGGATTCAATTTATGTCAAATATTCACAGTTTTGTTTAACAACTTGTGGAGATTTTGAAGATAATGTCATAAAGCCACTATTATAGAAGCATTCGTAACTAATGATAATGTCATAAAGCCACTATTATAGAAGCATTCGTAACTAGGAGAGTCTATTTTTAAAAGTTCGCCATAGATCGGATAACTTGGTGCTGTCCTGGACTATAAGGTGCATGCAAAAGAACCTGCTAAACAAGCTTCCAAAGTTTCTATCAAGTCATTACTAAGTGACGCCATTCACAATGCGAGATATATATGGCAAAAGTCATCTCTTTGAAAATAACGGATTATTTTTACTAGACCTACTATTTTCGAATATTAGCCTTAATGCTCATATTTGTACGTAAGGGATTAAATGGTTGTTTTCAATAATTTTTTTTTTCTATGTAAACAATTATTTATGTAATTCAAACTTTTTTCATCATTTCCGGTGACCCCTCGGAAAAAAGGTGCGTCCGCGTAGTCAGCATAACTCCTGACAGGATCACCCAAAATAAAAAAAAGGTATTCTACAAAAAGACAAAAAACTAAAAATTGGAATTTTGGCAGACATTTTTCCAAAAAAATAAAAATTTTGGTAAAATTTGCTTGACATTTTTTTTTTTTTTAAATGTGACCCCTTAAAGAAAAAAAGCTATATTGCTGATTCGCTTTGAAAAACGTGAATAACTTATTTTTTCTATCAACATATGTATATATTATAATAATAATTTATTAAGTTTTGAATATTAATCAAATGAATAAACAACATCATATTTACATATGTATGAACTGAGTTGTTTACTTATTTTGTAATGTTATTTGTTTTTGTTTTTCTTTTGTTACTATACTAATTTACTAAATAAAGTTATTGATGAAAGAATCGGCATCGGCATCGGCATCGGCCAATTTTTTGCCAACTGGCCGATTAATCGGCATCGGCATCGGCATCGGCCAAAAATTTGGTATCGGTCGGACACTAGTAATAATGTAGTAGTAGTAATGCTCAACTGAGAGACGAGTTCTGATTGATTCTGATTCTGAAGCTATTAAAAACGATTTTATAACAAAGGTGCTAAAACTCTGATCTTATAAATCAAGATTAACAAACCATTGAGTAATTCAGGAGAGGTACAAAGTATTGGTAGATCAATATGTAAAAAGAATGTAAGCTAAAATCTTAATGAAAGAGATATCCTACAGAACCTATATATAGATTTAAGCTTGATAGTACGTGCGAGTCCCAGTAGTATTATTTAAATCAAGTTTTTGTAGAATAAATTAGACTAAAAAATTACTATGGGTAGTAGGGAACTTCATCCGAAGAAGCAGTAGTAAATAATTATGTTGTCAAGCTTTTCTAACCTCACTTTCAGACTCAAATATAATCTTCAACAATTTTTTGTAAAGGTTTGCCCAGAGAGTGCATTTACTGGGCGTTCCATATACTGCAACTGAGAAAAGATTGACATAAATATCACCACGAACCAACTAAATTACAATAAGACTACACAAATAGCTGAATATATTTAGCAAACTGCAAAAAAACTTAAATGAAATCGCATTAGTCCGCTGTGCTTATGAATGAGAGAGATCATTTGGATTTCTACCCGTAATTAGGCACGTTTTGCAAATTGAAGATCGCGACAATAAACTATGCTAACAAGTTTAACACTCCCCAATAAGCCAATAAATGCCAATTAAAAATCACAGCCATACAAAAAAGCAGCCAACAAAACGTCACGTCTACCAATACAACAACAAAAACAAAAGTTTAAGCTTATTTACAACAGATAGAAGCAAGTCTTTAGAGCGCTTTGTGGCGCATTGAATGCAAAAGTCATGTCAATTGAGCAGCTGCGCAGCGGCAACAAGGCGCGACATTTACATATTTAAGCCGTACAATAATTAAACAAATAATTAAATATGGTTGAGGCATTACAACAAATATGAAAAACACCAACTAGTGGTATTTTGAGTTGTCGTGAAAAGCAATTAACGCGCAGCCACTTGGTGCACGGACGGGGAGAGAGACATTGTAGAGAGGAGCGGGAAAATACAAAATAAATATATTTAAACGAGTTAGTTGGTAGCGATTTGTGTAAATATTAGAAGTAACTGTCTAAACATGTAAATTCGCTTGTGTCGAGCGCTAGGCATTTACATAGTACAAACTACGTACAAATAATAGTACGAGTCATACATTGTTGTGGACTATTACAGTAAATGTACATAAATCACTTGAAAGTACGTGGTAATAGTAAGTTGGTAAATATATTACATCCCTGTTTGCTTTAATAATTGTAGAATACACTAAACGACAACTTACGAAAATGAGGTTTTTGTTTATAAAAAAATATCAAACGTAATAAATTAGATACAAAAAAATCTTTTTCGCCTTTTTTATATATATTTTTATTTATAAAAAGATATTGGTATGATAAAAAAAAATATTTGAAATTTGTTGTATAGTGTCAGTGAAAAAATTTAAATGAAGAATTATTCGGCGAAACGAAATTTATTTGCTATCACTAATTAAAAATTAAATAATTTTTGTTAGAATTTTAATAAGAAAAAATTTTAAATTAAAAAAAAAAGAATTAAATTTATTACACAGTGTAATTTTCAAAAATATAATTATTGCAAATTTTGTGTATCTACAATAATAAAATTTTGAGAAATGCAATATAATTACAAAAATATAACTGAATTAATTTTTCTAATACTATGTTTACATATAACGAGATTATCTCCATTTACGAGCTTAACTCGATAAGCTGTAATTAAGAAACGAAATTTCTCATACAAAATTCCTCTCTTGATAATCCGAGATTATAAAATTATCTCGTTTTATACAACTAGATTTTCGGTGTTTATTCCTAGTTTTATCGATACTTTTGCGAAGAAGAGGAGAAATGTCAAATGAAAATGTAAACAAAAATGGCCGACATCGAGGGAAATATGTGTAATACAACAACAAATGCAAGACATTTGACAATTGATAATCTCATTTGGCCATATGTAAACGGTTAGATTATTGAACGAGCTTAGAACGAGATTATTTTCATATGTAAACATACTATAACAGTAAGAAGTGCCTAAATTAATATTAGAAAATTTAAAAAAAAATTTAGATGCCCTTTCAACAGTACCGGAAGTATAAATCTAAAACGGAGAAAAATCAAAATGATGAAAAAATGAATTAATTATTTTTCTTAACACTAAAAAGTGGTTAAGTTGAAATTAGAAATTTTAGAAAATACGTTCAAAAATTATTTATAACTCAGCAAAATTAAGTGATTTTGAAAAAAAAAATCTTTTAAAAAATTCAAACTTAGAACGAAAAATGCATAAAATAATTTGTTTACTGGGTTACTTTGAACAACTAAATAACAATAAATTCATATGTATATAATATAATGTATTCAGTTATTCACATATTTGCAAATATAGTATGACTAATGATAAATATACACATCCAATTTACCAACATTTGTATATGTATGTAATAGAATGTATGATGCGTAATTATTTTTGCCGTCTGTTTGCTCAACAATCTTGACGTACCCCTCATGCGGCAAGTATTAATTACCGATTCGCAAATAATAAATACAATAAATGCCAATAGGCAATCATTATTAACAAATAGCAAATTAAATGGCAATGCTTATTGCGAAAAGAACTGTGCGGTAATTGCAAAAATAAAATAAATAAAAATAAAATAAAAGAAAATAAAAATTAAAGACTGTATCAAGAAAACAGTCGCGCTAATGACAACAGACCTCAATTGGAATTACAGAAGTTGCTACATAAACATTGAGAAATGAAATGATTAATGCAACAAAAATGCAATTATAGAATAATGAGAGTCACAAATGAAATCCATTAATATTAATCGAAAAAATATAAAAAATGTATATGAAAATCGGATCTTGAAATGAAGCTGAAAGTTTCAAGCTGTTACTAATAATTTAGTAAAAAAATTATAAAAGTATATATAATATTTTAAAAATATGTATGTGCACAGACACCTTTTCATACATATTAACAGAAAAATGCTGATACAATTAAGTTAATAATTAGGCTTATGCCAAATGCGGTCACACACATCAAATTTAATTAACAGCTGTAATGCATCTAAATTGGCTGTCAAGACGCAGCCGTAACCGTGAGTAAGCACAGCATGCGAAATTAAAATTGCACGATTAAGGCGTATTGAAAATTCGAATAATTTGAAATTGAATGAATTCAAGAATTGTCGGTGTTTAGGCAATTTTAAGACAAAGACTGAGTAAAGCAATGAAGTCATAAGACTAGAAATAATATAAATTATTTACTATAAATTAGTAACTTATATTTTTTCGGGTGTTATGACCTCATTGAAGGAAAAGTCGCACATGAAATTCGACAGTCGTTTCTCGTTGTATTAATATTATTGGCGACCACCTTATCGAAACCAGATTGGTAACGGCAGTCTTCCCACGACAAACAATTATGATTCTCTCAGCAAATATCTGTCTTCAAAATCCTTCTCATGAATCTCGTTAACTGTTCGAAGGCTGTTCACGGCTTATGAGACCCGCGAAATAAATCAAGAACGTCTTCGAGAAGGGTTCATACTCACATTCTTAACTTTTAGTTTGAGTTTTTACGACAATAAGAATACATTTCTAAACCATTCCGGACGGTCAGATGTCCATGAGATCTATGTGGTATATAATTTGTAATATGATTCTGAAGTATGAATATGGCACTGAGGGGTATTGGTTATAAGTGATTACTTCTTTAACATGAAGCGAAGTTGGAAACCTGATCTGTCAAAAACTGTCCACTTTCTAATCCTTGATATAGAAGACTCCATAAGGTTGACGTACCTCGTTTAGTATATGGTTCTTCCGACTTAACAAACCATAATTTTGATAATAATAGATAGAAATCAATCCAGTCAGCTGTCTCAATAATTCTAATCAACAAATAAAAGATGACGGACCCAGTTTTGCATCCAAAGTAACTATCCAGTAAATAACATCTCAAAGAGACTGAACTGAACTGGATTTTGAGATATAAATTAACTACTCACTAGTCTAGAAGTCTAACATCTTCAATTCGATAATTATTTTTTGTTTTGTGTGAGACGATATGTTTAGCGATGGTTTCTCAGGAGATTTTCTAACATTTGAGAATAGATGAAAGTTCTAATTATCTTAAAATTCTCAAATCTATTAATAATGATTTCCTGGGGTCCCCAGCAACCATTAATGCTATAAGGTCACCCAAATTACACCACCCTCTTACAAATAAATAACGGTATATACATATATATTAACATTTCTCATTAAAGCGCATTACTGTTTACAACATAGAATGCATGTTGATCAAACACTTCACACAAGACGTTAATAAGAAGAGACCGACTTTAGAAAACTATAATTAAATCAAACTGTATATAGTGGCATACAACTAAATGCAAACAAACATACATACATACATATGTAGATATGTAAGAGAGCGCACACAAGTGTTTTGCACTAATTAGTGTATTTTTCAAGCGAGATGTCGGATGTCGGTTTTGATTTGATATGAATGCAGAGCAAAAATAATCATACAAAAAATCGCCTGCCAATTGTGGCAATAAGCAGCAGCGGCGGCGGCAGCGGCCAACCGGTTGCATGAACAGTGAATGTTGCCGAACGCTGTGTCCGTGGACGTTCACTGCCGTTGGCCGTTACTAACTACTCTAGTAGCCGACACTCTACAACTAACTTGACCGCAAGCACACAATTAATTAAGTTTCAACTGCTATCTTTCAATTAAAAACCAAATAGAATCACCATTATTAGTGCTGGTGGTGATTGTGGCTGATACCCGAGTTGGTCACCATTACGACGGGTAGGCAGGCAGTCCAGCCAATGCCACCAATTTGCGAGCCGTGGAGCCGTTAATGTGCACCGATAAGCAACGATTGCAAAAGAAAGCGGCAATAACTCAAATGGACATGTGAACACCATGGACATACAGACAAGCATATATATATACATACATATATATACATACATATATATATATACATATATAGAGATATACTTATGCACATATAAGTAGCGTACTAGCTGCGCCACGCCTAGCGCAATTTGCTTCGGTCACTTCCATATTTCCCTACATGTTGATCGACAGCTGACCATAAGCGGCATTCGTATGCTACAAATATGCTTTGATTATGCCTCAGCATTCCAGTGATGCGCATTTATTTAATTAATAAGTAGCGCATATCCTGAAGCCACACATACAAAAGCACGTACGTCAGCTCTGTGCATGTGTGTGTGTGAGTATGGTAGGCGAGTTCAAGGGAAATCGCTTGATTATAGTGTCTTTAATATGGATGTATGTATTGTGCGCGGTGTCTTGAAGTGTCTGCAATTGCCGTTTGTTGCTGGTGTTAATAACGGTAGTATTTACATGGCACTTGAGGCGCGCATACCAACATACATACATACATACTTATATAGTATTATGAAAATTTTGCTCAAACCCCTCAAGTCACAAGTCGCAAATCGCAAATCAATCAATGCGATCGGTGCACCGGTTTTAATTATGATTTGTGTGCGCGCCGCTTGATTAGTATTGCAACAGTGCTGGTTGTTGCTTTTGTAGTATGCTGTAAATATGCACGCTTGCGCCTTGCTTGTCCGCTACTACTGGTGGCCACATGCCATTCGCCTTATATCGTCAGTCTCGAGAAAATTTTTAAGAGGTGCGGCCATGCCCATTTTGCGGCCGGACGAGCGCAGAAATTAGTTGTAATCGTCACCAATTAGTGCAGGCGATTTTCATTCGATAATCCATTTTTGTCATATCTCAAATATATACATTAGCGCATGCTGCAACTCCAATGAATTGCCGTGTAAAAAGTTAAAAATCACTTAATTACACTTAAAAGGATGTGCCTCAAGCATATGCGCATACATATGTATACATATATAATATATATGTATGTATTTGCATTTTGTTTTGAATTCCAAAATGCTAAAGATGCATTAGGCAGTTAATTAGTAGAAAATGAGCGTAGACATAAGCGATTGCAAGCAAATTAAAAAACATTTTTATACAGAGTACAATACAATTATAGTATACAAGTGTCTATTTAATTAGAATTTAATGTGACCACCTGGGGTGTCGACTAGAATAGCTAATTTGCCAAAGTCACAGCTAAAACTTAGAGATCACTCGAAAAAAATCATAGAACAGCGAATGAAATCGTCTAAATTCATTAGCAAATATGAAAAAAAGAAAATAAAAGGCATCAATGTCTACTCCAAAATCTCAAATTTTTTACCTTAGATAAAATTTGTATTCAAGTACGAACACGGCTTGGTATTAGAGTGAATTTTTAAGTTGTAATAACTTCAAATTCAACGAAACAATCCCCTTACATACATACATATCTATTAACAATTGATAATGAAAAGAAATAAATTTTTTTTTCCGTTAACAAAATCTTTTTTTTCTCATAAGAAAACTATCATAGAAACAAAGCAAACACTTGAGAAACCTATAAGACTCCATAGTATTGGATTCCATACTTAAAATAGTCATATATTCCAGGAAAATGTAATATGTTGGGAACTAATATGGGAACTCAACTAAGATGCAAAACATTCACACTGTAACCACGACAGATGAGTTTATAAATCCGAAACCATGATCAACATGATATAATTTCACAAAACTTTTTGGAGAATGTTTTCTGTCGATACAATAAACAACAACTACTACAAAAACAATATTGAAAAGTAATAAGGGCAATTACGAGAAAGACTTCAAATAGAAAGTATAGAAAAAGGCAAAGAATGCATAAAAGAAAATCGAGTATCGCCCCCCAATTAACAACGGATAACAATTTTTCGTATTCATCATCACTAACATTTTTATCTCCAATTCAAACATTTAGCGAATCAGTACAATATATTCCTTTAAAATCCTTTTTAATGAAAATCCATATAATTGTCTTAGTTTTATTAAACAGTGTTTGGTAATGTCTTGAGTTCATTACCCACAACGATAAAAAACAGAAAATATATATGGCTACCGATCATCTCTGGTGTGAATCTTCATTGAAACAAAAACGAAAATCTTAGTTAAAAACAAGAAAAAACGTTAACTTCGGCTGTACCGAAGCTAATATACCCTTCACAGGTGCAATTCTTTTAGTAACTATGTGTTTAAGCAAATCTAAAGACGTAAGAAAAAGTAAGTAAAAAACCAGCCCTTGATTCCGATCGTTCGGTTTGTTTGGCAGCTATATGCTATGGTGAACCGATCTGAACAATTTTTTCGGAGATTAAATTATTTCTATGAACAATGACTCACAACAAATTTCGTGAAGATATGTAGTAAAATGCGGAAGTTTTCCATACAAGACATTGATTCCGATCGTTCAGTTTGTATGGCAGCTATATGCTATTTTTTCGGAGATTAAATTATTTCTATGAGCAATAACTCACACCAAATTTCGTGAAGGAACTCTTCCGCAACACTAGTGGAAACTAAGCACAGCTGAACACTGAATAACCAAATGAGAGATCATTTAAGATACGCACCTCAAACTACGCGAGAAACTCGTCCGAACCTATATGAAGTTTAAGAACCTTTAATAAATTGAAGCCTAAGTAGGAACTAATATATTTCAGAAGGAGTAAATTATATATGCATAGTGCCCTTCTCCGTTTTGTGGCATGTTGCACGTTCTCAGGATTGTGACAAACAGTTGCATATGTAATTACAAAAGTTATTGACTTTGCGGTTTCATTTGTGCAACGCAATGATGAAAACGCAGTTAAACGCATTTAAAAAGCAATCACAGTGCACAAATATGTGCGCGGCTGTGAGCATACGGAGTAATCATTACCATTATTTAAATATTAAATAATGCGAATTATGTGAAAAGAGAGCAAAGGTGCGCTGGTTGCCGAAAGTCCAACGGTGGTGACAGTGCATTTTTTCAAAGAAGAGTTCACAGTGGCGACAGTGAGGTGTAGTGAGTGAGTGCACAAATATGCGCACTGCAATGCGGCACAGATTGCTATGCATTCGATTGCAATGCGGCGGCGGCGGCATGAATCGTGAATCGTTTGTTGCATGAACCATGTTTGTGGGGCATGCATTTAACGCAAGAATTATTATCAGCACTTTACACTGTATTTACTTCATTTTAATAAAATTTCATGTGATTTACACTGGAGGGAAGCGAGGCGATGCGGCGCGTAGTGAATTCGAGCGCGAATGCCGCAAAAAAAAGTATGCATTCAACATACAAACAATAATGTTGCAACATGGACGCGCGGACGACCTCGACTGGACGCTTTGCTGGGCACCTAGCCGCGGCTCCAACCAAAGTGGGATAATGCGTGAGTTAAGGCTGAGGCAAGTGAGGATGGTTGTTGGGGTCCTTCGAAATGCACAATTGCTCATTCGAATGGAAATTATTTACTTACAGTCGTGTTGCATGATGTTGATTTACAGTGTAGCCGACACTCGTGCAACATGCACACACACACATGTGTTTATTTGTATTTATATTTGCATAGCTATGGTTGTGTGTGCGCCGTGTATGTGGTTTATGCGGCAGTTTATTAATATCCTTTCATTCAGGTGCACTCGAGTGTACATTGTACCTTGTATGCATTTTATGCTTGTTGTTGTTGTTTGTAATATTTTTTTTTTTCGCATTTAAAGCAGCAGTGATTGTCATATGTTGAGCTTTGTTTGCTTTTGTAATTTTTTGCACACACACAATGTTTTTCTTATTAATAATTTTTATATATAATTTTTCGCAAATTTAATTTCACATTTGTTTGCTTATTTGTTTGTTTGTCATTTTTCGCTTCACATTTCGTCGCTGTTCGGTTGTTTTTCTCGCCATTCTATGTAAATGAGTCACATATTTGTAGGCGTCTGTGCCGGTTATGGCCGATTGCTAGCGTATAAACGCATTTACAGTTGTTTGTTTGTTTGTTGGTGTTGTTATATGTTTGTTTGTTTGTATTTGCATGACCACAAGTGTTTAATAATTTCCACTTAACTAAGCGTAAAATCTGTTGTTTGCAAATGAAGCAAACCGAAATGTTGATTTCACTCGCATTTCACCTGATACATATGCACATACACACAGTTCTACATACTTCTATATAAGTCAAAATAGCAAACGGTGGAGTCAGAGTATTTTTTATATATATTGTATTTTATATAAATTAGTTTTGTACTAAATTTCAGAAATGGAAATTTTCTAAAGCTAACCTAATGAATACTATCATCGAACTAGTACAAAAGCCACCTATCATACCCAATAGAAATATTTTGAATCGAAAACGAGTTGGAACAATAAGAAAAAAGAAGTTCGGGTTCTTTCTTAAGGGGTTATATACAGTTAGGATTTTTAAACAATCGATTATTTGCGTTTTCTTAATATATATATATATATATACATATATATGTATATCTGAGTATACACACACAAAATTTCAAGTCGATCCGACGAATATTTTCGAAGTTATAGACACATTAGTGAAGGCGCGCCGACTACATGTAAAGTGCTTTCAAAACTTTAAACTCGTTTTTCTCGAAACGGTGTTTTCAAAGTCGGTGAGCAAGATTTCTCAGAAACGGCTGAACCGATTGGTTTGAAATTTTTACACAAGCTTTTCAACTATATTTTTTAGTATTTAATCGAAGGATTTCCCCATCCGATGAAAATTTCTTATTTTTATAAACAATTAAAGAATTTCGGTAGAAAATCGAACCTTTTGCTTTAAGTAGCCGACATTTTGTCAAAAAAAAAATTTTCCTAATTCCTTCGAAATATTATTTATTATATTAATGAAATTTATTTGGTTTTTGCAATTTAGATGATCCAGTTCAGAGATATCGTGCTCACCGCAAGAGGCCCTTTTTTTGGGACTTCTGCAAAATTGGCAATATCATCGTTCCCGATAATTATTTTTGGCAATAAAAAATATGTGAATATAGTTTAAGATTGTCATAATATACCTGCCAAGTTTCAAATCAATAAACCAAATAGTTTACTTAGAAAAAATTCTTGAAAAATGCATTTTTTTCGACCTCCTAACCCCTTAATGACACCAAGGTTCATACATAGTCACTAGTAAATAGAATTAGAAAATATGTGAGAAAACTTCTCAGTTACTTTGATGTAGATGAGACATAAATATGTAAGAATTTTTACACAGTTCTCCAGACTTAATAAGAAAATTGTTGTAGTCCATTAATACAAAAATACTATCATCTCGCTGGAAAACGTTCTGGATTTCAAAGGATCTCTAATTTTTCTGAAAATAGTTCTATAGTTCACTATGTCTGCAGCCTTAGGTTGCAGTAATAATAGACATTATTCGGTAGTACTGTTTCACTTTATAATCAGTTTTAATACGATATCAGGAATGTTGCTTTAGAAAGTAGAAGAAGAAGTAGTACAAATATTAGCAGGTCTACAACTTATTTCTGAAATAGTAATGTGAGAAACATTACTTTCACAAAGTGAATCCTGTTGTTGTTTATGAACGGCATTGTCTGGAAAAAAGTGCCAGAAAGACAGGACTTCACTCGAAAGTGAAGAGTCTTCCAAATTGTGTTTCCAATTAATTAAAAAATGCAAATTGAACTTTGTAGAGCTCAGTATATAAAAATTCTCGCTAAGAAACAAGATAATTAGAAGGTAATCGAAAAACCTAGACTAACAGAGGCAACGGATATTTATAATAAGAATTATTATTGAGAAGAATTATATTTTCTAAAACAATTTTTTTCTAAATGTGTATGCAACAGTCGACTTCTAATAGGGCGATCTTGGCTTCACAAAGGATTATCTTTTATAGTCTACGTGTGTTTCTCTATGGGGAGCAGCCTTACAACATATCTACCCAAGATTTTATTTTGAAAGGGTCGACAGTTCGATAAAATCGTCCGTCTTTTACTGACCACTAATGAATATATTGGTTGTTTTACCACCATAGCAGTTTCAACCATTTACAAATCTGAATTTTAAAGATTTTTAGGTGTGAATAAAGTGTAACCACTTGTTCTTAGGACTTACAACTTTTACATCCGATTTTTGAACCACCGCAAAATGATAATGAGTGAATGAATATTGAATTTGCTTACCTGTAAAGAGAAAAATTAAAAATAAAATTATTACAAAATTAGTAAAATAAATGTGTTTAAAAATTTAAATTTATGTTAAATTTTTTATTATTATATAAAACAAACAGATTTGTCTAACTATAATATACTTTGATTCCACAAATAATATAGAAAATGTGATCATACATTAAGAATTCTCAAATTATGCACAATTGTGTTTTCGAAACTTGACAATCACTAAACCCATATCCGAATAATGCGCTGTAACACAAAAAGAGTCTAATTTGAAATTTCACAAAAGGGAATGCAAATTTTTACAGTGCTAATTAGCGAACATATTGACAGAAGAATGCATGAGGAGTTGTGTATGAATATTCAGTTGGTATTTCGGTATTTCGTAATTACCGAGGCATTGTAGAATTGCTAATTGCGGCCATAATAATAATTGGTCATTAAACAAAGTGACTGCAGTCAGTCGGTTAACAAACAAATAAACAACACTTTATAATATTATTGATGGCAATTGAAACACCTTTTGGGCCTTCATGACTAAATACATTGCCAAATGGTTGTCTATGTATGTTAATTACACCATTGGAACCAAATAGAATAAAAAATAATAATCTAGCACCTAATTATGTAAGTTTTTATAAAATGTTAAGAAATTACTGTAAAATAATTTGCGAAACTAACAGTTATTTAAGGAATTACGTATGTCGTTTGTGTTGGCATTTCAACTTGTCCTTTAATTGAGTCAATTAGCAATATTAAGCTTCCGATGGCATAACTTAAGAATATTATAAGACGTTTCAACTTGTCCTTCAATTGAGTCAATTAGTTATATTAAGACTTCCTAATTGACTTAATTAATGAATTTTCTGGATGTTATTATAATTACGTATGTAGTTTGCGATAACATTACTTAAGAATATTATAAAGTGTTTCAATTAGTCCCTAAAGTGAGTCAATTAGCAATATTGAGCCTTGCTAATTGAGTTAATTAATGAAATTTTGGGATTTTATTATAATTACGTAAGTAGTTTGCGATGGCATTACTTAAGAATATTTCAACTAGCCCTTTAATTGAGTCAATTATCTAATTGTTTACATTAAGACTTGCAAATTGACTTAATTAAGGAATTTTTTTAATATTATTATAATTGCGTATGTAGTTTGCGATGGCCTTACCTACGAATATTATAAGGTATTTCTATTGGTACCTTAATATATTCAATTCGTTAATTGCGTACATTAAGGCTTGCTAATTGACTCAATTAAGAAAATTTTTGAACATTATTATAATTTTTCAAGTGTGATCTCACACTTATAAGCCAAAAACCTAATCTAGCCGGCCGACAGAATTTTTCGTGGTAAACTAGTTGAAAATAGTCGTTAAATTGAATGAAATAGTCACAACTGAAAAGTAATTGGTGACCATAAGACAGTTACAGTCAATTAAAAAATGAGAATATTCACAGCGTACGCCACAGTTTCGAGCAATTAAAAAGCCGAACAAATTCAATTGACTCATAATACCGAAGAGGAGGGTAAGAGTGCGAGAGAGGCACGTACAATTACAGAGCATAATCGCAATTAAAATTAGCTCGTTGTAAGAAAGAACACACGCTGTGCTTTTGTTATTAACGGTGATATTGAGATTATTATTGTTTTTTTTTTAGCTCAAAACTTGCTGGCTTTCAATTATATATGCGTATGTATATGAATGTTTATCGATTTATTTTATAGCGAAATCAATTTACTTGCAAATCAGCTTGGCAATAACTGCCAATTATTCAAATGTCAAACGTGCGCTGACCACAAACAACAAATCAGCGCTTGCTTGAACAAAAAAACCATAAATAATATGGAAACAGTGCGAAATGAGTTTTTAATTAAAATTTAATTTCCACATTTCATGTATGCAAGTGTTTACTTAGTTATTTTAATAATTAATTTTTTTTTTCATTTTTTTTTCACCATTTACAGTTTTTATGGTTTCTTGCGATTTGTACCACATGATTTCGCTTGGAATTTGTGCTTTAGCATCATTAAGCGGAGAGACAGAGGAAGTGAAAAAAGCGAGCGCGCCGACACAAGCTGCTGGTGCAAATGAGATGAAAACCAAATCAGACAAACATAACATAATTGGAAAGCAACAACAACATAAGGGCATAGCGCATAAAAAATCAGCGCAAAATAAAGAACAACAACAACAACAGTAACAACAAATAATTGTGAAGAAATCTGTGGGCAACGCGCAACATGACTCAATTTATTTTTAAATGCCAATTAAGCGCACTTTAACTCGAAATGACAAACAGTTGGGGGGCGCATAATGCAGAGGCAAACAAAAACCAACAAACACACAAAGAATTACTTACATACATATATATAGGGGTCCAAACATACATTAACGACGTCAAATCAGAGTGTCCACTTAAAGCGATCGACTGACTGACCTGCCAGCCAATCAGCCAGCCGACCGAACGACCAGCGAACTGAAAGAGACGACGACGAAAAAAAATCAGTTGTCTTCCAGCGAGTCTTAAAACACTTTTCGCGCCGAATGATCGAGGGATTGTCGGTCCATGCATACATAAGTACATGCAGGGGTCTTCGTACGAGGCCTGACGGAAAGTTAGTGGATAGTAAAGTGATTGCCTTAATTCAAATTTACGCAACAAATGGACAAATGTGAGCGGACAACAAAGCATTAAAAGCTTTGTAGGAAATATACAGAAGAAATATGAGTAAAAAGTATTAAAAAAGAAGGTAAAGAGCAGCAGCAAAAGCGAATGAAACGAAATCAGTAATAGTAAACGATAATTAAAAGGACATTTTTAATTGCACGACTTTTATGTGACTTGACAGTTTAATTAGACTGACAGCGCCAATCAGTAAGCGACATGAGTGGGCAGTGGACACTTGGACTTGGATCGCGGTACGGCTAAGATCTGAAGAAAAACGCCACACATTGGTGTGGCTATTTATAGTATAGCAAACCGTGTAATCTATTTGGTGGCAGTTATAAATAAATGAGGTTATGACGGTGTGGCTATAGCAGAATTGCAGTTGACAAGATCAGATGATGTTGTCTGTATGGAAATATGACAAAATTAAAAAAAAAAAATACAAAAAACGTTCTCGAATGAGTGTAAATATTAAAATGTCTAATAGTAAAACCAGCAAATGTGAGATATCGTGCAAAGATTCTTCAATTCATGGATGAGATCACATTGAGGCAATATCACATCAACAATTGTGATACGATCAGTAAGATTATGTATGATCACCTTAATAGTTATAATCATATTATTTCCTATACACAAATTACAATTGAAATGTATGAAGATCACTTTTTATTATACGGATCGGATCAGATCAGATCACATCATTGCTAAGATCTGACATTTCAGATCATAATATATAATAGGTCATGTTGTTCGAATGGTTGAAAGTGGCCCAGCTCTGAAAGTTTTCGATGCAGTACCCGGTGGTGGAAGCCGAGGAAGAGGGAGACCTCCACTCCGATGGAAGGACCAGGTGGAGAAGGACCTGTCTTCACTTAGTATTACCAATTGGCGCCAAACTGCCAAAAGGAGAGATGCGTGGCGCGCTGTTGTGGACTCGTCTATAATAGCGTAAGCGGTGTCTACGACAGTCAAGAAGAAGAAGAATATATCTGTTAGGGCCAGATCAGATTTTTTCATAATAGATGAATAATATTTGTATATGCAATTTAGCAAAGAAAGCTAGACAAAGACGGCTCAAACAATCCAAAAAAAATCAATTTAATTTTTTCATGTCTCTGACTACCCCCAACCTTTAAGCGAGTTAAGAAAAAATCCTATAAATTCAGTTCGGTTGAAAATAAGATGAAATGTTCAAATAGATCAGTTAATACTCTAGGTAGTCAGAAGAATCTTAAGTGTAAAACTTAGAATTGGAATAAAGCGAGAAAAGAATTTGGAGAACATGACTTTCCTGGTATGAAATGATGGGAAAGGTTATGAGAAAGATAAATGATATGGTCTACAAAAAATCCGTCCAATTTACTGAGGGCATATAAAATCAAATGGATTAATAAGAGAACAAGTGAAAGGAAGTCAGCGAAGAAGTTGGATTGCTTGGATGGGGTCATATTAGGTAAGTACAAGTCAAATTAAGTTAGTTAAAGCAGATGTGATCTCAGAACAGATGAGTTTCAGTGCAATTTCAAGAAATGACATAAGATCGTATTAGTTCTTTACAATTGAGATCAGTTTGAGGCAATTAATGACCATTTCAGTATGTAAAGATTAGAATAAGAAGAAAATATGGCTTACTTAATTATAAAAAAAAAATAATCAAATCAGATTAAGAACACTTGAGATCAGATCAGGCGATCAAAGGTACGATCACAAACACTGAAACCAGATATGACTCCATAAATAGGTAATAAAACGATAAAGTAAGTACAAAATAAGCATGTTGGCGTAAAAAAACGAAAAATAAAAGGAAAGGAAAATGGAAAGATCTTAAGTAATCAAGAAATATTAGAAAATTCTGTCTGTATTCAAAACTTTTCCACGGAAACACTCGGATAGTATAAAATATTATTAAAATACATCACCTAACAGCCAATTACTCTAGTTAATAACATATTACCTACTGCTAGATAAGCCAAGACAACGCGATTAAACAACTTAATTTAGCACGCAATTTAAAGAGCCAGTGAAGAACTAATTTTACATAAGTACTACTCATAAAATATATTACCACTTCGTTATAATTTTCAGTGGCTAACGAATCAATTAACCTAAACAAATAATTGTGAGAAGAAGAAAATAGAGATAAAATGATCGCTCTAATTTTATGACATTATTATGCGCCTAATGATCCACTTCCCACAATGTTTACATGTTTATGTTTCCGCACCCCTTCGGTGCACAAACAGCTTAAAAGCATGTCGAGCTTTCATTTGGATTCTTTTTTTTTCCTCCTAACGTATCTTCTGCATTATTATGCTGCGGCTTAATTGTCACACTCTGCCAACAACAACAAGAGCGGGTAGACCAAACAAGGCGCTCACTCATTGGCTACATACGAAAAACGTTTAGAAATAACAATCACACATAATTGGCAAGTAAAGTGAACACGATGTTGCACAGAGGCATACACTTTCAGCGGTGTGAGCAAACCACAAGCGCAACCTTACAACTCAAAACTTCACTCAAGCTCCGCTTTAGCTGCTTCTGCTTCATCTTCTTCGCAACCAAAGCCAACCACAATTGCAGCCTCATTCTCATTCTCAACTTTCAACACCGCTGTGCCGCAATCTGTGGCACATATGCGACACATACAACTGTACACTTGCATACTCATATGTATGTATAGTGTTTCCTGCCTGGGCACATTTACTCTATTTATTAGCCGACCTCATACACTTATGGATTACCTCTTCTTCCTTTTGTCTGCATTTTCAGTTTTATTTCTCAGTGTAGTTGCTGTTGGCAGCATTCTTCGCCTCCAATCAATTGCTGCGCTTCGACTTTGGCTACTGTGTTACTTAATTGTTTTTGTATCTACATATGGTAGAAGTTGTGCAAGGGAACCCTTTTGCTTTGTTATTTATGTATTTTAATTGGTTGTTTATTTAGTTAGTCCCCTCATTTGAGCGTAATTGCAATTTGCAACATATACTTATTTTGTATTAAGCAAGAGATTTGACTTTGAGCATAGCAACGAGTTAGCAGAATTTGGTCGCGAAGTGGACGTTGTGTAAACGTTCAGAAGATATTGGAAGTGATGACTAAAAATTGGCATTAGGCATGCTTCAAAAATATATGTATAAGTATATAATGATACCATATCTCAAATAATTTTTTTATAAATCGGGTTACCATATTTTAGAAATTTTATGATTGGTTCCCTATATAATAAAATATTGATCTTTGTATTTCTATCTCTAGTTTCTCGAATACCTTTCAATTGATAACCATTATTATGTAGAACTCATTCTGCCCATATAATATGAACAATATTTTTTCAACAAGTGGCAACCCTTCACAAAAATATTTACGTATTTGAATATTTTTTAAACCAGTTCCGGTTAAGGTCTATGTTAGACTATCTAAATTTTAAATTTTTCTAATTAAAATTTTCAAACAGGTGGCAACCCTGCAAAAAATAATTTCTTATGATATCTTTCTAAAGTCCCAATTTTTAAGTTGTTCTCCCACGAACCTTTTCGACATACAATTTCAAAACATGTGGCAACTTTCTAAATTTTTGGGATTATATGACTTTTACGAAATCTTCTATGAGTTTTAATATAAATATTTACCAACCCTAATACATTTAATATCTAATCTTAATATATTTTTCAAATGAAATTTTAATGAAAAAATGCGTCTTATTTAGTTCTCCGATTGCATCTGGGTTGTGCTGAATTTTAACAGGGGCTAAGAAAACTGTAACTGTTCCAAAATGCAAAATTTCTTATTAAATTTTTTATTTATTTAAATATATTTTGTGTCAATCATTGTTTAAAATGGTTTCTCGTAATTTGCTTTTCATTTGTCATTTCATTTTCTCGCATTAGTCTCTCCCTTCTCTTTGTTATGATCCACGATCTTCCATAGCAACAACATAGGATTGCAACAACATTTCCCGAAGTTGTTAATTAAGTAAAAGAATTATGTTGCATGAGCGGCAAATAGCAAGAGAAGAAATTACAAGGAATTGCATGCATTTTTACATGCATTACTACAGGCAAGAGCAGAAAAATTGCAACAGGCAACAACTTAAAGCCAATTTCTTATAGTCAGCTAATGACTAAGCTGAGCCCTTTAGTACATACCAATTCCCACTTCTCTGCTCTTCTATCCTACACCTCCTCATTATCTCATTCGAATGCTTCTTAACTTCACCAGCTTGTGACATAAAATCGCTCATTATCACATATTTTACTTTATGACGGTTTTTACATTGTTGTAATGCATTGTTATTGGAATGACACAGCCCTTTTACTTTAGCTGTTGTTGCATTTTTGTAATCCCCATTGGCGGTGCTATTATTACTGTTGTTCACCTTGTCAGCGGACATCATTAAAATACCTCAATTGTCAATCGCCCATACTTTTGCGAACGCATTATTGCGATAATTCATTGTTGCATATATGTATGCTCTTTTGCTCTTTTAATTGATTCTTCGAGAATGTTTCTTTAAACCTGTTTTTAGTTTATGTTGATTTAGCAGTAACGCCTGAAACTTTCTTAATGAGGAAATTACTCGTTTAAATTAGGTTAGGAGATGAATATTTATAAGAAATAAAGATGTTACCGCCTCTCCGGATCATTTCATTTATGAAGTTTAAGCAGAAGATCGATTCCGAACAATGAAAACCTTCATATCCCAAAATATTGATCCTAAAGGCACCATATATGATTTCGAAAGATCCTCAAAGATCAGTTAACACGATCAAGAAAGCTTAACATCAAATAGATTTAGTCCCTAATAGGTCACTTAGGATATTGAATTCATTATCGACTTATCACTGCCTTGAAATAAGATTAATGGATAATAAACGCGGTACTACAGGCTCTAGATCTTTAACAGGTGTAAAGCATTCTGCTCCAGTATTATGCCCTTTCATAGATCATCATTAAAGAATATCGGATAATCTAAAAGGTATGAATTTTTATAGCGTGAAAAAATATTTACTCCGACCTCTTAATCCTAAAAATAAAACTTAGAAACATTCTCCAGAGATAACTCATCACACCATATTAAATATACATATCCTAAATCATCTTTCCATATCTAATCTCTACTAATCTCCTTTCGGCTGTACTACACTTTATCAAATCACATCTCATCTCATCATACCACCCACATGATAAACTCAAAAAGCTAATCTAATCTAACCTTAAATTAATCTCAAAACAAAGAAACTACCGTTAAATAAATATAAATATGTGTATAGTATTATTTGTCAAGATATAACAATATTTAATTAAACCAGGTTAAACTTTGAATAAAAATATATTTCTATTAACTTCGTCCCTCGGGTATTTTTTTTTTGCACCACCTAAAACCCTACATTTAATTAGGTACATATAAATAACCTCACTTTTTTGCTATAGTTATCAACATTACGGTAGTTTTTGTTTTTTTGTTGTTTTTTCGTGACGTCTTTCACAACATGTTAATTAACGCAATTACGGTTCTTTAACAATTTCCGTTCGACCATTTTAAGTACTTGCACTTGTTAACTTGTGCTCGTTTAATTGATACTTGTTACCAGTGCAATTTTTTTCAAGTTATTTACCTGGGTATGCTCATATGTATATAGTAGATACTTAGTTGCCGCTGACGTGCGCCTTTTTGTTGCTGATAATCATTAAAACAAAAAACCAAACAGTGTTTAACAATGTTTTACGTAATTAACTACATTTTTAGAGCGAAGTACATTGGACATTCAATTCATAAGTGAGTTTAGTACCGGCGAGTGGGAAATATTGTATGGGCAGCATATATTTGAGTAAGCAGATATATTAAGATATAGTAGTAGTAGTTTTTATATAGGAGAGTGCATTGTTTTACCAGGCTTTTTAGGATTTTAGGTTTTCAGCGCTTATTCAGCTTAAGGGAATGGTAGCTGAATATAGCTTAATATTGACCTCTTGATAGTGTTCCAAAAAATATAGCGATATTTTATAACCGATAAGCGCATCGTTATATTACTGTTCAAATTGAAACATTTCTACGAAAGAATCTATGCTTCAAGTAGTCTATTCAAGTAGTTTAATGGAATTATTGAATTATTCAATATCGACCTCTCGATAGTGTTCCAAAATATATAACGATATTTTATACTCGATAAGAGTATCATTGTATATCTGTTCAAATTTAAAAATTTCTTCGGAAAAATATATATATTTCGGCTGTGTATCTAGATCAACCGAAATTTTTTAATGGAATTATTGGACATGTACACTCATTTGATCTTTACTAGTCTATAGATTATATTGAACTCTGAAAATTAATGAGAAATAAAGCTTTGAACTAAAGACCCTATTTTACAAAGCAGCTTATAATCCGTTTCCACGACAGTCGAACTTACTTAACCCAAACAGACCGGTATTTATGGTTCATAAAAAACTATCAACTCACAGAATTTCTCTTAACATTTTTTGGGTAAAGTGCGAACTCTACAAAAGCAACAACCACATTGTCTAAAATTCAAATATAGAACACAAGAGTCCATAAAATATTTTTTTTCAGATCATTATAAGACAGACTGAAATCAATCAGAGATTACATACTGGGCTTAAAATAGTCTGCTAGGTCAATAAAAATATATATATGGCCGATCGACTGAACAACTATATCCGAGAAAAAGGTATCTGGAAAAACTGCCGAGTTTTCTGCCGAGTATCCGGAGAATCAGAAGACCTTTCTTTGGCATATATACTTGTATCGTAGCAGTAAACTAAGCTGTTCAGCTTCTCAGAAGGACTGATATACAGTTGATCTCCTTTTTACACGGTTTATTTTTGTACGGTTTTTTTTACACGGTGTTTTTGAACACTTCCCAGTTACCATTTTTACACGGATTTTTTATTTAGATTGTATACTTTTTTGCAATAAAATCAAAATTCCTTACGTCAATACGTCACAAATCTATTGCTGTTAATAGAATTTAGTAAATTCTAAATTAGGTTTAAACTAAAAAATACAAATCTTAGATTCGAAAGCCAGTGAAAATGTTGCAACAATTTCAATACGTAAACAAAAAAATGAAGCTGTATGAAGAAGTAAGAAAAAAGAAGACACAGCGATTAATGACGAAACTTTGAAATGTATTATTTTTTTACCATTCCCAGAATAGTTGTTGTTTGTTCCTTCTAACAGTAATATGTACATACATATAATACCTGAAAAGTCTATAACAACAACAACAGGGAAATTTTCACTGTACGAATAGATAGATTTTCATGTAAAATTAAATCTTTTTTACACGTTTTCTATTTTTTGCACGATTTTTTTCTTAAATTGGTCCCAATAGTGAGTTTTATATAAAAATTTGATTTTTTTTGCACGGTTTTTTTTACACGAGTAATTTACTGTCCCAGTTAACCGTGCAAAAAGGAGATCAACTGTAGTTGTAAAAACTTAATTGGTATGACAAACGACGTTTCAAGGACCAAGAAAAATATACAAAACACCCAAAGACCCCAAAGTCTTCTAAAAAAATACCAAGATTTCTGAAACTAAAAAACTACGTGTTTTTTATTTGTTCCTACATTATCATTCTCAAGACCCTTCTGCTCACAAAATATCTTATAAAACCGTTACTTGAATTTTCTGCAAATCTCTAAGTCGAAAGGAAGTCACCAATAAGAAAGAAAGCATTGAATTGCGAGTATTTAAAATGGATTTCCAAGCTATAAATTAAAATTATGAGTTTTCCGAACACACATGCCCTACACGATTCTATTTAAAATCGTATTAGTTGTGAAAGTCTAAATTATGTGGCATGACAATTGAATATTGCATACCTCTAGAAGGTAATATGACTAAGAAACATAAGGCGCCAAGCGAAGCACGCCCACACAGAAGCCGAAAATAAGCATATGAAACTGCTTAAGGGAAAAATAATAATCCTTACTGCATTACAGGGCGTTCAAAAGGGTATGATAAATATGTGAGTACCATACCGTATGTGTGAGGCTTATATGTAGCTCTGTGTATTTGAATTCATGCAACGTGTTAGCAGCTGTGTCACGAACTCTTGCACCCAACTGAAAAATTCGAAAATTCTTGTACGCACATAATTTTGGAATTTTCATTACAACAACAACAACAACAACAGTAAGAAGCAATAATTTATCTAGCATAAAGCATAAAATACAAATTTGAAATGAAACAAAAGGAAAACGTGAGAGGCGTGTAAGCGCATAGCTACCCCTAGTAAGGTATTTAGACACACAAATATACATACCTGCATAACACATTTGTCGAAAATATTTTCTATGCATTTGAAAACACACACTGCAAGCGTATGTTACGGATTAAATTAGAGAGAAAAATAAAGACTGTGAAAGGCAGCGTTGTGTT
This sequence comes from Zeugodacus tau, assembly GCA_031772095.1. Taxonomy (NCBI): domain Eukaryota; kingdom Metazoa; phylum Arthropoda; class Insecta; order Diptera; family Tephritidae; genus Zeugodacus; species Zeugodacus tau. Next base: position 40,167,185 of record CM062650.1, read on the forward strand.
AGATTTTCGATTTAGTAGCGTGATTATGACTTAACACGTAGCTATTTAAAAACTGTGAAGAAAAGAAAGCAAAGTATCTACATATATAAAGGCTAGAGAAGCAGCAGCGCCACCAAACAATGCAGAGTTAAATAAAGAAAACAAAATCAGCCACTTATCTATAACTTATTTAAGAAATATGTCATTTGCATATATGCGCGTGTCACATTGCCTTTTAACCCTTCACTTACTTACTCGAGATTCAGTGAGTTGCCTGCAGCAAAAGCGTTTTCCATACAAAAACTGTCACTTGCGCTGTCATATAAATAGAAATACACTTGTGTGTGAAAATATATAGAGAGAAACATACATATAACTATCCTGAAGTTAAATATATTTCTTCTTCTTTGCCACTCAGTCCGCCATTAAGTGCTTTTATATTTAATTTTTGCATGTCTTTGTTGTGACTTAATTGCGTGTAAATATTTTATAGCATTTCAAAACTGTCAACATCAATGCAATTGTCAAATACATTTAGACAATGCTGCCAGCATACACACACACACACATTTCTACACACAAAGTGCCTGTCACTTTTAGTTGAAGTTTCTTTTTAGTGAAAGACGTCACCGATTTTTAATTGAATTATTCCACTAAGTGTATTTACCCTTTCAGGCTCACATGAGTTTGTGCAAGAATTAAAAGAGAAAATATTTTTATTTGTTGTTGAAATATGTCAGCGCCAGTACTTCGTGAAATTATAGACGAAGTGACCGTTATTAAGAACGTCCCGACCGGTCCCACGGCAGTAGAACCAAAACGGACCAGAGTGCTCCAAGTTTTCCTACTAAGTTCTCTATTATTTTCTCGTAATTTATTGTTGAGAAATTCGTTTAGCCGAGCTCCGAAGTCCTGTTAATTTAGCCAGTTCGATATAACAGGCCTAAAGGTGTTGAAACATTTTCTTGAATATATTTGGATCTGGAAAGGTATCACTTTATATAGCCTAAAAAACCAGATTATCCTACTACGTTCTCTATTATTTTCTGTTAAATTATTGTTGAGAAATTCGTTTATCCGATCTCCGAAGTCCTAGGTGTTGAAACATTTTCTCGAATATATTTGGATCTGGAAGGTTATCACTTTATACAGCCTAAAAACAATAATCATAAATTTGATATGATTCTTTCAATTTAAGCTTGGAATAGCCACAGAAAGACCCGCGACGGCCAACATCCAGAAGGACAGATATACATTCAAAGGCTCTACTGGTAAGACTCTACAAAGTCGCCAAGGACCTTTAAAGGTATATATAACAGTCAGACTCTCAAAATTGGAGCGCCCATACTTCTAAGAAACCTCATATACTTCTAAGGAATACGAAGATTTCTGATACTAAGAAAGTTCATCTTCTTTACTCTTCTTTATATTATCATCCACAAGACTTTACTGCTGACAAAACATTCTCAGAAATCCACTACAAAAATATTCATCAAATCTGTAAAGTGCTCTATGTCGAACAAATTATTTAAGACCGACTTGAGTACATTTTTAGGCTTAACCAACATTTTATAATGAATTCTGATTTAAGTAGTACTAAATAAAAGTATAAAATTTCGAAAAAAAATTTCTCAAAGAATGAAGAAAGCAACCAAAGCCAACATTGATATACGGCAAATCTTCGGAGCGAGGCAGACCTACCTACATATATAAAAGGCCAAGAGCACATATACACCTGTATGTAAGTGCATTTCACATCAACTTGACATATTGACAACGAATGTGACAGTTGATGTGACAGTTAGTGTTGATGTTGCGGTCAAGCGGCTTGTATTTTAGTTCAATGGCAGCTCGTTGCGGTAGCGTGTGAATTGATCGATGAAGCGTGGAAGGCACGATAAGAATTGCGCGTACATTTTGTGACGTTGCTATATTTAAGTGATTTCCATGTGAAATCTATATTAACTAAAGCATATTATGTAAGGATAGATAATACGTTAGCAATGTATGTAGGAGAGACTCTATTGATGAGAAAATATGTAATTGACAGGAGAGAGTACAAATAGTTAACTACACTTTAGGGAACTCGATTGTAATGAGAATATCGTAATAACTCTTAAAGTGCTACAGAACGAGGAAAACTGAGAACAGAAAGACATTTTTAAGATCTAAAACAAGATCAATAGTTAGGTTCTTGATGAAAACTTGAAGAATCTATTTTGGAAGGCTTGACTTTCTAACCAGACCAGAACCAGTCTGTGAAATAAAATATCTTTACTTTCTCACCAATCAATAACAAGGACGATATTACATCTTAAAGGCAGATCTAGTTAGGAATCATAAGAAGTCGTACACCATTGTGGGCGGGTATATGAATTGATTAGGTTAGAATGTTGATTCTTGCATTGTACGGGCCGTGGGTCCACACTGTATCTGTACCAAACATATTATTTAAGTTCTCAAATGTCCTTACAGCAGTTAAGCAAGGCTTAAAAAGGCTGTCTAGGTGAAAATCGGAAGAATAGACATTTAAAACATCCCTGACCTATTTCTTAGCACCGAGTTCGACGACGTTTTTGTTGAAAGCTACGTTGGAAAGGTACCTAATACCTAAACCTAAGTAATATTAGTATCTCAAATTTTTTCCAAATCTTTACTTTTTAATCTGAACTCGGAGAAGATCTAAAATATTGTAGAAGATGATGCTATCCTATATGTTCGAATCTAAGGAAGATTTAGATCCCCAATTCTCTATTTTTTGATCGGAACTCAGAGTAGGTCTAAAAGCTTAAAAAGTAAGACCGATATTTTTTTCTTGATTAACCTAGCCTAGTTTTTTTAGATCTAAAAATGAAATCTGCGATAGAATAATGTTCCGAAAGACCCAAAATTGACCGATTTAAGACTCGTAAACTGGAAACGGCTATTTCCAATAAATAAACAAGAAACGCGATAAATTTGTTGCAAATTTCGTGTTCAACTAACGGGGTATAGCAACTCCCTAGAATACACTTCTCGACCAAAGCCATGTGTGCGCCATCAACTAATCGGCCGGCTGTCAATAGCAATGCACACATTTTCTGGGGCAAGAATGTGCAATAATGCACACACACAGACACGCGCTCAAGAAGTGGCTACTAGAGCAAGAGAACGTGTACGCGTAATGACACTAAATTATTAAGCAGCAGTGGCCAAACCAAATCAAATCAATTAAAAGCAATTCATTTCGATACAGTTACGCCACCGTAAAATTTTCAAGATTTTCGTTTTATTTTTTATGTTTGTTGTTTTTGGTTGCTTTGCTGAGGCTGAGTGCCGCCACTTGGCGAATATAAATTGCCACTTTGCATTTGGCAGCCGCACAAACAAAACTGTCAAACGCTGTTAAAGACAGACAGACAGTGTGTGGCAGAGCGCGGCGCGGCGCGGCAACGTGCAACGCAGCGAATGAGCAAGCAAAGCGAGAAGAGAACTTTGCTGCGAAGAGGGGAGGGGGGTGTAGAAGGTGCGGTGCTTTTGTGCAGTGTAACGAATTAATTTCTCAATCAACTTCATGCGAGACGCGGGCAGAGAAAACGAGGAGATGAGGTGAAAGCAGAAAAGTGAGGAAAGCTTGTGTAGCGAAGCAAAGAGAAGGAGCAAATCGCAGAAGTGCATTTCGTATGATTCTAAAAATATGCGAAAATAAAAACAATAACAAAGCAAATGGAATAAAGGGAGGATGAAGGAGTGCAAAAGAAGCCAAGAGTGTGATGCATTCGAGCGCACATAAAGTGTCAGCAACAGACACAAACAGAGCAGCAGGCAACAACATCAGCAACAACAACACAGTAAACGCAGCGTTTGCGCAATCTCCTAACAACACCATATTTTTATTGGTCTAAACCGGCAAACGATTGAATGATGGAAGCAGTGAGCTAACTTAGCAACCAACCAACTCGTTGACTTATTGTCGTATACAGAACCCGGTAGGAAATCGAACAAGTAATACAATTATCAAATTATATTCTCCAAGGTTTATATTCTCTAAACAAGATTAGATCGCCGAAAGACCAGGAAAACATTAGGATCGAGGAAATGACGTTCGTCACTCATCCGAAATCTATTTTAGATAATCTAAGCCAGTTCGGAGCTAGAGACACACTTACGTCAATCTTTCTTGTTTTATCACTCATAATACAATCCAGTTCGGAGCTGGAAACTCACTTTCGTCACTCATCCGAGCACTATCATAGATAATCTAAGCCAGTTCGGAGCTAGAGACACACTTACGTCAATCTTCCTAGCTTTATTTCCTATAATCTAAACCAGTTCGGAGCTTGAGACACACTTTTATCACTCATCCGAGCTCTAGCTTAGATAATCTAATCCAGTTCGGATCTGGAGACTCACTTTCGTCACTCATCCGAGCTCTATTTTAGATAGTCTAAGCCATTTCGGAGCTGGAGCCTCACTTTCAACACTCATCCGAGCTCTAGCTTAGATAATCTAAGTCAGTTCGGCGCTTGAGACACACTTTCATCACTCATCCGAGCTCTAGCTTAGATAATCTAAGCCAGTTCGGAGCTGGAGACTCACTTTCGTTACTCATCTGACCTCTATCTTAGATAATGTAAGCCAGCTCGAAGCTGGAGACCCACCTGCGTCACTCATCGGAGCTCTAGCTAAGGTAATCTAAACCAGTTTGGAGCTGGAGAAATATTTTCGTCACATAATCGAAATCATTTCAGAGATAGAGATACCTTATCACTCTTCGTCTATAACTTGATCATATTTTTTACCAAAGTTCCGACTTAAACCAAAGTAATGCAGAGAGGGGTATCATACTGACACCTTCGATGTTAATATCAAAAATCAGCGAACTCGTATGAGTAAAGGTGCTGAAAATACTTGAATACCTGAACCAGCTCCAAACTATCTAATTTTCCCACTGGGTACACACAGACCAACCAACATTCGTACCACGACTATACGAAGTGCACGCTTCGTCGCAAGGCTGGTTGGCTGCACTATTAAATTATGCTGATGCAGCTAATCACTTTGACAGCAACGGCATTTGGAATAAGCGAAACGAAGACAAAAAAAGACATAAATACAATAAAAAAAGAAGAATCACACACAAAAACCCAACGAGATGTGGAGGAGCCGTCAAGCGAAAGCAGCAAATTGCTGTGAAAAAAGTGTGAGTGAGTGCACACACTGTGGTTGTAGTGTTGTTGTTGCACACATCTTCTATGTATTTATTCATAAAATTATGTCTAAGCCATGTCACAGGACAATTTAGCAAACAAACTGTCAGAAACATGACAACTCAACATGTGCTGCTGTACGCAGCAGACAGACGAGTGAAATATATCAATATACATATAGCCGCAAGCGAGATGCGCACTAAGCGAAGCATACACACAGGCGCACAACCGCGCACATGCATGCCTGAGAAAGAGTGACGTTTCGCTGGAAGGGGAGGTCGTCTTGCTTTACAGTAGGGTAATTGTGTAGAAACAATTTGAAGTAGAGACAACAATTAGCATTTTGAGTGGGCAGTATTGTATAGTAGGTACGCGTTTGGTATTTGCATAATGCTTGAGTTGAAACACTACCAAAAGATCCTCAGCGCCTACGCACCGCTAAAAGTGAAAAATATAAATATTCTGGACGTTAATGCAGCAAAGAAGGTTGTTAAAAGAAGGGACAATAATTTTATGCACGAAGGTTCTTTAACTTGTGATCAGAAAATAATGTGAAAAATTATATTTTTCGAAAAAAAGGTGTTGCCACCTATTTTTATAGCTTAAAATTTATTGAAAATTTTAAATTATTTAAATTCAGTCAATTTTATTGTATTATTGGTGTCTACTAAAAGATTCCGAAAAAAATGAAATTTGTTTCAAATATCATAAAAGAGTGTTGCCACTTTTATAATGGCTTATTAGATATGTATACCCAATAATGACAATTTACCCAGAATGAATCTCGAAAATCTACCATGTCGGTCTAACTCGAGAAATTTTGAAAATAACTTTTTACGATAATTGAAAATCATTAAAGTAAGAGTTGCCACCTTTTCAATAAATTTACTCATTTATTAGCGAAATGTGCTCACAATAAAAATTTCGAAACAGAGTTGCCAACCAGCATTTTTTATTTAAAAAAATATATATGCAAATATTAAAAAAAAAACAAGTAAAGAAGGGCTAAATTCAGGTGTAACCAAACATTTTATACTCTCGCGATTTATTTATGTAATTTTATTAAGATAACTCACAAATGACCCACATATTCGGTGTAACGTCCATTAAAATAACGAAAATCATTATATATAGTATATGGGGCTGGGGTAATTCATGGACCGATTATAACTTTTTTTGTCACCTAGACCAGCTTCTATCCAAGATTATATAATTTTGCTAAGATATCTCACTTATGAACTGACACCTATATATGGTATAAAGCCAATTGAAAGTTTGAAAGCCTTAATATTAGGTATGTATATGGGAGCTGGGAAAATTATGACTAATGTTTGGTAAGGAGAAAAAGATTCCCTCAAAAATTTTTTAAAATATCTGGGATCCTTACCTATATTTTCTGTAAAAAAAAGTATTAGAAGCCCTGAAGCTCGTCGCCATGATCACTTTGGTATATATAACTCCATATCTAACTCGTGAGAATATTATAAAGGAAGGAATAGATTTTAATCATATGTTCGTTAGTTTTGGATAGTCGGTAATATTTCATTAGCTAAAAAAAAAATTGTAATATATATTTGACAAAAATTAATGACAGTTCAATAAACATCTACCGTAAGGACTATTGGATCAATTCTATGCACGAAAAACTTTTTTTAATACATTTTGAAATAATCTGTTATAAGATGTATGGTTTTGATAGATCAATCGGAAGAAGAACCTAATAGTTTTGAAAACTTTGAATATTATTGACTTTATATACATAAGTTTTGGGAACTCAAGTAGAATACGCGTTGCATATAACCGTTATCTCACAAACAAACCTATAATATTATAGAGGTTAAAATCGGGTCCGGGATCGATAATCATTTGTTTCAAAGATCTTTTCGGTAAATACAAATTGAAAATAATGAAATCTATTAATTTAGAAACCAAAGGAATTCTAAATGATGTCTTTAGATGCCACGAAAAATATGTTTTCGACATAAAATACTGAATTGATACTCGATACAATTTGACAGAATTTATAGTAATAAATATAAAAGCTTACTAAAGTGTCTAAGTAGCATTTAAATACAATAATAATCACTTTCATCTTTTTAATTAGTTCTGTACATATTGAATACTTAGTTACAGTATCTTATCAATAAACTAGAAACCCAAATAATGACATATTGTGGAATAGACACTTATAGACATAATAAAGTATACTAAATTTCGTAAGAAAGTGTTTACTTGTGGGTTAAATTAAATTACTTTGACATTGTATAAAAAAAAAAACAAAAAAATATATAAAAAAATCAAAAAAATATAAAAAAAATATAAAAAAATATAAAAAAATAAAAAAAAAACAAAAAAAAGTATATAATAAAAATAATGAAATAAATTATGGCTGACATATTAACAATATGTAAGACAACAAATATAATATGTCATTTCGAAATCATTCTAAGCATGTGCACTTGGGATTATTTCATTCAATGCGTGTTCTTTTTTTCTTATCAGAGAGATGAATACTAACAGAAAATATGTATGTATGTATGTATTCAATAATATTATAGTATTTTTCAAATGCCCAGACATTTGGTGATTTTCTTTTTGTAATAAATTGTGTTGACAATTTTAAGTGGTCATTTAGAAATCCCAATTAAAAATATATTTTAGAATATAAGGCACCCGCACAACACAAGGGGAGCGAAATGAGGAAGAAATGTGTTAAAATAAAAATAAAAAGAAAATGAAAAGCAGCGTGAAATTTTTAAATCTCAAAAATATACGAAAAATATATATTTTAACTGACAGCAGGTAGTTAATAACTATTAGTGTATCACATAAAATTTTCGCTGAAAGAAAATTAAAACGAAACTAAATATTAATGTCTGGTCCGTGCTTGGATTTCATTATCATAAATCATGGGGACTTAACAAAGTGCTAACATGAGCAGCAGTAAAGCGTGTGGCTGATTTTTTGTAGAGAGATTTGCAACAACAACAAAAAAATATTTTTGTACAAAATAGAGATAGACATTGTGAAGATGGGGGATAATGCCGAAATTTCAGGGCTAAGTAAAAGAGATTTCTATGGAAATTGTAGCTGATATAAGACGAGTTAAAATAGAAGCATTAATATTTTGAAAAAATAAATTAATAATATAATAATTAATAAAAAAAATTAATAATATAATAATTAATAAAAATAATTAATCAAAAATAATAATTTAAAAAAAATTAATAAAAAAAATTTAAAAAAATTTAAAAAAAATTATTTAAAAAAAAACAATTTAAAAAATTTAATATATTTTTTTTAATAAAAAAAATGTAATATTTTTTTGTGTTAATATTTTAATATTTTTAATATTTAATATATTTTTTTTTTTAATATTTAATATTTTTTACTACCTTTTTATTTAAAAAAATTTAATAATTTTATTTTATTTAATAAAAAAATATATACATATAATAATTAATTATAGTTATAATTATATTAAAAGCAACAACACAATCAAACCCAAACAATATATAACAGTGCTCTCAGCGGGGCCAAAAGGGGTGTGTCACAGTGATAAGATCCGTGATCCGCTTACTTAGTAGCGCAAATGCTTATCAGCCAGTGACGCCACTTTAGGAGCACAACAAAAATAAAAAAACACAACAACAAGCATGGTATAACAACAACAATGGCTTTATATTATTAATCAGTTCACAAAGTACTCAATTAAGCAGTCAATGGCTGGTGTGGCAGCGGGGGGAAAAATAAAAAAAATATATAAAATAAAAAATAATAATAAATAAAAAACAATAACAAAAACAATAACAAAAACAGCAACAAAGACCGCTTTACACTATTTTTAGTCGCACAAAGTAGCTAATTATTTTTCTGATTTTTTTCTATTTTAATTAGCATAAATTTCGAAATTTTGGAATTTATTGTCAATTTAATTTAATATTTCACTTCCACACTTTATTTATATTGTTTATGCGTGTTTTGTCACGTTTCAATTTACGGCATGAATTATGCTTGTTATTGTAGTATTTTAATGTGCTGCCACGCAGTTGTTTCTTTAAGATTTCTGATTTTCTACGCTTAATTGCCTGCACGAGCGCGCTTTTCATAAATATGTAAATAAATTATTGTTGTGATTACTAATTAACTATAAATGTGTATATTTATTTGTCGTTGTTGTTGTTGCTTGTCAATTTAAATTGACTGTTGCGTTGTACTCAATCTGGCTCGACTGCTGCTCATTTAATAAATGATCGATTACCGTTAATTATTTGAATACAAAATTATATTCTTAATTACTTAGTAATTTCATAATAATTAAAAAAGAACAACTCGTTTGACCGGTAATAGCTGATTCTTGCTCACATTTGCTTGCACAGCAACACTTCAAATAATTTGCTAATTGTTAATGAATAAACTCTTAATGATGCAATCAGTTGATTTAGAATATAATAGCTGCACCACCTTTGATTCTCTACTAATGGGCTCGCTAATATTTGAATATAACACAGAATATAACTGTTGAAAAAAAATTATATTGAGAAACAATAACACAGTTAAGACGATAATGAAATAAAAGAAAGTATTTGCATATCATCTTGAAGTGGTCTCTTTTTCTATTTATACCAGTTTATGTGATTTATACCAATTGCTTGTTCGATTCGCGACTTTCTAAATTCTTATAATTCGAGGATTGTTAATGATTTCAAATAAGTAAATATAGTTTTATCATAAATTAAGCAATAATTATACAATGTTATGCGGTAGAAAACCGAAAATCTAGAAAAGATTACGGACTTACGTATTTAGTGAGATATTTTACGATGGTTATATCAAGTTTTACGCCCGCTCAGTACCACAAAACTAGTTTCTATATAATTGTCATATAAAAGTAGAGACTTTGCTTACCTGCAATGAAAAAGAGAATAAAAATTTAATTAGCATATAATAATTTAATTGATTTATTATTACAAAATATATTTTTGAAAGTAGTCATAAAAATTTCGAGAAATATTATTTTATTCAGGCAATCAATAAAATTATAATTTCAGTAATTCAAAGCTAATCGAAATGGTTTATTCTCAATTAATGGATCAATGCCGATGTCTTGCGAAAATTAATAAGAAGAATGGGCCAAATTTGCAAGCGGCTCGAAAAAAACTTAAATAAAAGGAAAAGTAGTCTGAAATGATTCCCAAAATTTTGATAAATGAAGTCACCGCCGTATTTTAGAGTGCCTGAAATGCACATCAAAAGCTTTTTATAACAGCAGTTGTCTTCAAGGAAGTCGCCAGGGTGGCCAATGGTTGGAAAAATTGTTTTTGAACTTATCAGACATTTAGAGATGTCTTTAAACTTAGTTCTCTCTTAGTCGAATCGAAATGCAGTCGTGTATACGATAAGAAGGTTATAAGAATTACGATTTTTACACTGTTAGTGTTTAAACTCTGAGTAAATGTTAACTGAAAAATGCATAATAGCCTTTTCGCACAGAATTTAATTGTTCAATTAACCGGCCTTTGTTCGATTATAGAGCTAATTTAGATGTATAGCAGCTGATCGTTAATCGAGTGCGAAAGGCAAAAAACTGGTTCCTCAATGTATTAAATTAAAGTGGCTGTGCGAAAAGGTTTTAAATTGACCATTTAATATTTTAACCGACTTTGTTATCTTTTAATTCCTCTGAGATTTGAAGAACAATATAATGTGCACAACTCACTATAATTATATATGATTATATTTTATTTAACTTCATTCTCTTAAGTTTTTTTTGTAATATTATAAAATGTCATAAATTAATAAAAATTAAGTTATTTAAATTATTATTATTTTTTCTTTTTTTATAATACATTATTTTTTATAATTAATTTCTTTTTATATCTACATTTCATAATATTTTATGTTTTTTTATTATATTTTTATTATTTAATTTTTTTGTAAATTCCAATATTTTTAGTTTAATAAATAAATTAATAATAATTTTCTGTTAATTTTTTATTTTATAAATTTTTCTTAATTTATTATAATTATTTTTCTTAATTAATTAAAATTTTTTCTTAATTTATTTTCATTTTTTCTTAATTTATTTTCATTTTTTCGCAATTTATTTAATTTTACCAAAATTAATATTTCAATTTAGCATCCTCACTTCACATACTACCACCTAAACCCCCACCAACTCACTCCCCAACCACTACTATGCATACAGTCACGCTAAATCGCCGTTGCGCTTCACATGTATTTTTAATTATTTTCAAATATTAATTAATAACACATTTTTTGTTTGTTGCAAATATGCACAACCTTTGAATGATTCAATTAGCGCTATTATAGCGCTCGCCAATTGCTGCTTTTGCTATTTCACATATTATTGGATATACTAAATGTACTATATTATACATTTATATCTGCAGCACGAGCACTTTGCCATTTAATTAATAAATCAATTTCATTGGTGGCAACAAAGCGCAATAAACATTTTAATTAAAACTTATAATAAAAATAAATGCAAAGATAAAAATAATAAAAAAATACAAAAAAATATGTGTAATTAAAATAAATAAATCTTACGAATCAACTTTAATTGCAAATCACATGCCTGCACACATTTATACAAGTGTAAATATGTAAATAGTGATATAAGAAAGCATATGCTTAGGCGCAGAGCAAGCGGAGCAACATGTGCGCGCGACGCAGACGAACAGCGCTGAGCGACAGAGAACGGCCAGTGACAGCAGCGACAGCGAGAACGATGAATAGCAGCACTAATTAGTTTGTTATTCCATTTAAATTAGACAAACGGCTTGGCTAGCTGGTTAGGTAGCAACAACAGTAACAACAATAGCCAGGCAGCTTATTCAGTCTATTCAGACATAGCCATAAGCAGCGCACACGAATTGCTGCTGTTAGTGCAGTGCAGCTAAGGCGTTTTTATTTATGATCATTAGCGCAAAAAATGTACAAAATACACAAAATAAAAATAGTATAAAAATGAAAAAAAAAAACAACAACAAAAAATAGCAAATAAATATTTTAATTGTTTTGCTGAAATCCTTCATTTTCACTGTTTCAGCGCTTACTGCTTACTAGCGCTAGCCGGCTATCACACTAGCACTTGTTATTATTGCTGTTGTTGTCGTGTGTAGATATGTATGTGCTTTTTCGTTAATTGCATAAAATGTAGAAAAACTCATAAATTTTAATGAGGTCTCTTTAATTAAACTGCAAATTGTTGTTGCTGTTATTATTGCTGTTGTTATAGCGTCGGTTTAGTTGAGTGACATGACTGCCCACTCGCGCCGCCATCCATCGCCCATGCCAAGTGAGCGCGCTAATGGAGTGGCACAGAGTGATTGCTTGGACAAATATGTCCAATGCTGCTGCTGTTGCCGCTGCCAGGAATCACGACGTCACATAACTCCGTTTCAGTTCTAAGTTATTTTAATGAGTTGGATAGTGGCTAGTGAATGCGATTTTCAGCGGAAAGTTTAAATTGTACTGAGAAAAATTGCTATAAATAACTAGATGAGCTTGAAATTAAGTAGAAAGATTCGGTTTTTATTTTTATTTTCAGTAATAATAATAATCACAGGGTATACACATCGTTTTAACAACGGTAGATGGCGCTGGTGTCATTTTTTTAATAAAATTTAGATTTTTACACATTCTAAGGTTCTTTTTTAGGAAGTATCTTTTGGTTCTCGACATACGAGTTTTTCGAGATACGAGCCGACGAGCAAGTGATTTTTTGCTTTTAGTTACAAGCGAAACTCGAGATACGAGTCCGGTTCGGATCTGACGACTGAGGAGATACAAGAGTTACAGTCACAGCAGCATACTGAGGTTATGCAAGAAATTGGTTTTGAGTAGTCAGAGGAGGTGGTTATTTCTACAAGTGAGATAAAGGTGATCTTAGGAATGTGGGAGAGAGTTTCACAGTTCGCGGAAAAAAACACCCAGAAAAAGTAGCAACACTTGCCTAACTCATTTCCGGAACATTCTGAGAGGGAGGAAGAACCAAACCTCCTTGGACATGTTTTTTCTAAACGGCCTACAGGTGAAAGCGAGAAAAATTTAGCGAAAAAGGCAAAGACCAGTGAAGATATCTAATTTATTTCTTTACATTCTCTACATTCTTTACATTCTTACGTTTTCATTATGCAAAACCACGTAACAAAAATAACTGGGGTGACATTTTGGTGGTTGGAACGGATTAATGGTAGTTCAATTGTTTTGTATGGGGAAATTTGCTTCGAGATACGAGTAATTCAAGATACGAGCAATGTTGCGGAACGAATCAAACTCGTATGTCGAGGTGCCACTGTACTTTGAATCCCATTCCGAACCCCCCAATCATTGCTTTTCATAATATCTGTGAGGTTAAGTAACCACAAACCTATGCATCGTACTCAACGAATCTCAGTCGGAGATTTCGATGTATGAAGAAACTGAGTCACTTCTGGAAACCGGTTTACTATCAAAAAAATCGATAAATTTTTTCACTAATTGGTATCCTACACAATTTTTCTCCAAAAAATATTTTTATTTATACCTTCCAGCATTTCAGATTTCCGGTTAACGATAAATAAAATGTAAAGAAAATCTTTGTCGAAGCATAGTTAAAGTAATCTATATTTTTCTAATTGGTATAAATGAAATAGTCGTACGATCTGGTTGGATCTGGCTGAATTTCTACCAGACGGAAATTGTCCTTTAAATTCATTTTGACTTCTAGATTTCCGCTAAAGTCTCTAAATGGATTTTTTCATTGATATTAATTTTCTTGGAACGGCTCTGCGCGCTCAAACGTAGGCAACAAAAATAGTTCACCTAATGAAATCTGACAAAAATGTTGCCTACATTTAGGAGTGAATGCAACTTTACTCGGGAAACTTATACAGTTGTATAGGGTAAAAATTATATCCGATATCTCGATAATTCACTCATCATCTTAGTTCAGCAGCTGCCATTACTCCAAACTTCCCCTCTAACTCATCCTAATTACCTTCCCTCCACGCACATTAGCTGCTACAGCTTAGGAAAAAGAGAGAAAAACCTTCAACACCATGACAGAAGCGTGCAATTAAACGTCAAAGCAGCACACACCAAAGAAGGCGAACCAAAAGAACAACAACAATAAACAAAGTATTTGCCAACCAATGCAGTTGACACACCTTCACGCCAAAAACTATCGCGAATGCCACTGCGAAACGGATAAATTTTTTCCGCAGTGCACTCATTACGCTACGCTCACGGAATTCAAGCACACACATAACGAACAAAAAAAAAAAATAAAAAAAATATGATAAAATGTAGAGGACAACTAAAAATAAAAATATGAAACGAATTTACAAAATAATAAAAATCAATAAATAAGAAGGAGATGCATAAGAATGGCGAAAGAGAGAGAGAGGCCGACTGGCACGCAGCGCCGTATGTGGCTGGCTGCTGGTGTCGCGCATTTATTTTATAATGTCAACTAATAAGTGCATCAATTGCAATGTAAACGTGGCTAACTGGCCTCACCGCGCCAACCACCGACCGCACGACGCACCAACAAACCGTACGAGCAGTGCCGTGTGCCGCAGCAATGTTAGTTGGCCATTAGCCATGGTCGCGGCTGCTGCGAAATCACACAATGTTGCCGCCCAGTACTCACTAACGACTGTTGCCATGGCCAAGTTCGTGGTTGTTGCTGTCCGCCACCTTACTTAGGCAATGGCTGCGCGAAATGCGTGCGCGCATGCGCAGAGACGCTGTTGTTTATTGGACAGCATAAGAGTGCGTACGATTGTGTGTGCTGGTATGCTTGTGCAATTTAATGAAAATAATGAATTGCGTTGTTGATCGAAAGGAACGCTTATGAGACATGTCAGTGCGGCGATTCCCAATTCTGTAGGAAATGTAGCGAAAAATAATAAAAATATGAGACTCGATTGCTTGCAGGTGAATGGGTGCACACAAGTGCTCGATGCGAGGCAACTCATTCGCTGTTGTTGTTGTTGCTTTTGCTATTAAATACCTCGGCATTTGTGGCAATTTATGATGAGCGAGCGCGGAAACCACAAATACGCGCCAGAACTCCAGTTTCAATTGCCAGTAGACACATCTTCGCGGAGTAGAGGACAAGCAAGTGGCAAGCAAGGCCCAGGTTCTGCGGCATGCCAAACTATGTGTTTGCTCGTTTGGTGACACTGATTAATCCGCATTCCGGATTTCGGTGCTTTTTACTCGTGTCTTTCAGGATATTTCAAACGTAGCTTCATATATATACATGCTTTATGCGAGCGACGATAAGCGAAAAGACACAGTAATTGTGTGTTAAGATAATGCATAAATCAAAGTGTATTTGGGGCAATGTTAAGCGGACTTGCTTTAGAGTATGTTAAGTGCAACACTTTATTTTGGATTTTGCATTGCGGGAAGACAAACAAGCAAGTTATGGAGGGGCGCTCGTTTTTGGAGAACGTAGAAGTTGGCTGCAGCTGTTATTCGATATATATTGAATTGATTGAAGACTTATGTAAGCTTTCATAAGATAAATAACAAGTTGAAAAGCACCATTCTTCAATAAAAAGAAATATTTTTGAAATTAATTTTCAACGTATTCCGAAACTATTGAAAGCTTTCAACCAGCTGAAAGCTTCACAAGTAAATGAAAGCTTTGAAACAACAATTTTAGTAGCAGCTGAAAGTTTTAAATGAAGTGAAAGCTTGAAAATTACAGGAAGCTTTAAATATTAATGAAAGCTACAAAGCAGCTGAAAGCTTTAAAAACTAGTGATAGCTTTAAAAGTGATTTACAGCTTCAAAACAATCTAAAGCTTCGATTGTGAAAAAGGTGAAAGCTTCCAAGCAGCACAAGCAAATGAAAGCTTTGAAACCATTGAAATCTTCGTAGTAGCTGAATGTCTTAAATGAAGTAAAAACGTGAAAAGTACATAAAACTTGAAAGATTAATGAAAATTTTAAAGCAGCAGAACACTTTTAAAGTGATTAACAGCTTCAAAGCAATCTAAAGCTTCGATTTTGAAAATGGTGAAAGCTTTAATTAATGAAAGCTTCTAAAAAGTGAAACGCTTTTACAGACTTCAACAAGTAAAGACACCGATCTCCATAAAAACAGCGTTCTATGAGAATTTATTACCTTTCTATAAGGTTATGAACATTCTTTGAAAGGTATATCCCTATCTCATTAGTAACATCTGAGTACAGTTCGGATTATTATTAAACAAAGTTCAGCAGCAACTCATATTTTTTACCACACACACGCAAGTTATCAACTAATGACTAAAAGTAGTCATCATTAAAATTCCAACTAATAACGTTCACGCATTCGACTCAACACTTCAACAGTACTTCTAGCCGGCCTACATACAAGACATATTGACATTCAATGAAAGAATGCATTCTAGTTATGTCGGAGACGTAGACACAATTAGTGGATGGCCGTGATCGCGCACAATGCCAGACTTTATAGGCGCAAAAGTAAAAGAAACAGAAGCAGAAGCAGAAGCAGAGCAAACAATGCATTTACGTTAATTATATTTAAAATGCTCATTATACGAGTTGGAATGGGTTTTCGTAGCAAATTGGCTGAGACTGAGGCTTCTTCGGTGCTTTTGTGCGCTTATTTTTGTATTCTTTTTTTCAGCGCTGCGGAACTCCCAAAGGAAAGGCTGCTGGAGCAATAGCAGTGATCTCTTATTGAGAAACTGACGAAGAAGCAAGAGAAGACAATAAAAGCTTTGAAAGGAGTGCGTGTTAAAAGTGAGGTTTTTTGTGAAATACAATAACAACTCAATGGAGAAACACCACTTTAGAAATAAGTCCAGCGCCAAACAAATAATGAGCAGATCATTGTAGCAAAAAAATGTAAGAACGATGAATGAAGGAATAAAGGAAATGATGGCAAGCGCAAGCTCAAACAAAAAAGGAATTTTGCGACCAATATTAATTAACTTAATGGGGTTGTGCACACTCGCATTGTTGATATGTACTTTTCTATATAGAGATGATATTTCATATAGAAACATACATATATATATGGGGCATTTAGTTATGTAAAGGAGAGTGATCGCATGCGCGCACTGCGTATAGCTCAGTAATCAGCTCTGCCTTGAAATTTGCAAGAATCAATTATGCTGCGTTTGTGTAGAATCAGCTTTGGGCATAAATGGCACTGGGCCATATCTATATAAGGAAAAATTAAGTAGAAAGTGTTCGAACAATGTTTGCAAAGTTACAAATTGCTGAGAGCGCATGCAATGTAGACTCCAAATCAAGAAAAGCTAAGGACACAGTGTTGCATTTTGACTTCCGAAATTGATAGAAAAATTACAAAAGGAACGCTTATAATAATTCCACCTTACTTCGATATTTGGGTCATATTTACATCAATTAACTTAAGGGGGTATTCTGGTCTAGGATTTAAAAAAAAATTGATTTTTTTTTGCATATTTTGAAAGTTTAGACTTTCAAAAATATGACCTCGGAAGGATTTTTCAAAATTCGACTTATTTTCGGAGATACAGCCGATTTTGTGACGTGGCGTCTGAGCCGGCCGAGCGGTCTTTATACAATACTCTATCGTGTCTGCCTTGGATTTCCAAAAATTTTGATTTGAAGTATTTTTAAAAAATTCGAAAAGGTCGAAAAAATCGGGTCAAAAAAAATTTTTTTTTTCAAGTCGACGCCATTTTGTTATTATTATTATTATTTTTTTTTAAATGGTCAACCCGATAACGACATCCTCACTAATGAAGAATCTTTTTGTTTTTTTAGATCTCTACAAGGGTTGAAATCACGTCAACCAGGACGCACTGTTTTTTTTTTGAAGCCCCCATTCCATCTACCCGTATCTCGACGAATTTTGTTTTTTTTTTTCTTGATATTTTTTTTTTATATTATTAAAATGTTAATAAAAACATATAAAAAATGGATAGTAATAATCTTTTTAATTTTTTTCTTGCTATCTGGGGGTTGTTGAAGATCTAACATGCACCTAACATACTGTTAGTCCAAACAGTTAGTTTTTCGGGAGTTTAAGAACTTTTCATACAGTATCTATGTTAATGGATAAGAATCGATCATCTGTAGAGAACCGAATTTTGAAGTAGATTTGGGGAACGGCTTTTCTCTCTGAAAATTTATATGAAAATCCTATCGCAGACGATATTTTTGTGTAGACTCAAGGATAGATAATGTATAATTGTTAGACCAATTTCTGGGGCTCCTTGAAATACCCACGTTTAGTAACATCTTCGAAGCTATTGGATATGATTTTGGTAGTGGTGAAAATCTCTAAACAATCTATTATTAAGCCCTAGTAGAGAAAAACAAAACCCGAAACCCGTAAAATTCAAATCTTGATTCCAAAAAACTATATATTCTGTATATATTATAGGTCATCGTTTTGTGTATAAAATTTCGTCGAGTTCAAAGACTGGAATCCAATAAAATTCCATACTGAAACACTGTAGACTCTTCAATCTAAAAAACGAACCTAAGCTAGAACGTCACAAAAGGCAAACAGAGCAAATTAGGCAGCAAAGAGAGCCGCGAGTAAGCGGTGTAGGAAGGCAAAGTGACCTTAAGACGCATAAATATGCATCCTCCCAGTCCTTTGTTATACTTTCTTTAAGATTTTATTTTTATTTTCCACTTCTTCGATCTTCTAATGAGCTCAACGGTTAGCCAACCAAAAAATAGCGGCTAACGGCTGTAGCAATGCGTGACAGATTTATGGCAACACTGACAAATGTCAGGCGTGTTGCAAAGAGAATCGCTGCAACAACAACAAGCGCAACAACAATAGGCGCAAGCATATTAATAGCGAGAACAAGGAGCGCACATTAGTGACAATTGCCGCATGCGTGGGCTGCCACCGCTTGTTGTTGTCGCTGACATGCAACATCTTTAATTGAGTCGCGCGCATGCAAAGTCCCGAGTCAGCGGCGGCGACGGCGGCGGCTGTGTTTAGTGAAGAGGTTATGTGGCATTTTAATTAGCAAACGTTTAGACTGGCAGTGTGGTGTAGTAAATCTTGCCGTTGCAAAGGCGAAGGCGAAGGCAAAGCAGGCACGATTAAATTTATAGTGTGTGCAAGAAATAAATGTGGGCGCGGCTAAAAGGTTGTTGTTGTAGCTCATTAAGCAGCAAAAAAGCGCGGCGCGCTTGACGTTACAAGGCGCAGCTAGTCACGTGGTTTAAAGTGCAATATGCAAAGTGAATGACAAGCTAAATAACAACAACAACAAAAACTGGTGTTTGTTGTAATTTATTCATTGTCATTACAGCTGTATTTGTTGTTGCACATTCGTGCTTATTTCACAAATTCTCAGATTTCATAATTTAATAAAAATAACAAATTACAAACGCTCAGCAGTCACACACCTCACAGACCTTGCCCTCTAAAAGTCTTCATTAATTTGCTGTCTAACACTCCAGCCCACACTTCGGCCCACTCGCAAGTATTCTTATTTCTTGTTGTTGTATTTTTTAATGTTGTTGTTGTTGTTATTTTTTAATTGCTGCTTACTTGTTATTAATATATTCCATTAGCTACAACAACAACAACAAAGAGCAACAAGTTAAATCCAGCCCGCACTAACGGTGCTAATGACGGCAACAGTTGTTGCTGCCTCAGCTGCTGCCGCTTCCTACTTAATAAGGGCGCAACAAGCTTGTTAACAACGCAAACAACTAATGATCGATCGCGCTTACCGTTCACTAGCAACGCCGCTAAAAGCGCTCCATGCGCACAAGCAGCGACACACACACATACATATAGTGGCTGCTGCGCATTGGTTGCTTTGGCTTTTAATTAAATGTGATATTAAAAGGCAAGCAAACCAACGAATACGACGCGCTAAAGCGAATAAAGCTTGGCGGCCAAGCGTACAAACAGGCGATCGAAGCGGCGCGGCGTGCGGTATAGCACCAAGGCGGCATGCAAGCAAGCAGTCAGGTTGGCAGGCTGAGAGGCGCGCAGCGGTCTGGTGCGACGTCAGCGATCGCCTAGACAACGAGCAAGCATTCGTAAGTGGCAATTAAGAAATGCTTTTGCTACTTTTCTGCGTTAGTCGCTTAATTAAGTTGGAAAAATCGCACTAAAAGCAATATATACATACAGCAACAACAACAGCTGCATGCATGCAAAATGCCGTTCACTCGGCGGCATGTAGCGCACATGTGCTCACACTACTGCGCCGCACACCGCTGCATTATCCCACTCCACTCACTCACTCTCTTGGTGCCCCCTGCGCCGCTACAGCCTTCACCACCAGCGCTAGCGCTGTTTGCGCCCCTTCACTGCTCCACTTAATTGATGCATTTCGGCGATAAGTTAAATTGTTGCACTTTTAATAACAGCACATAGCACACACACACACTCCCATATACCATATATATACATATAAATATACATATATATTACATATACACAGACATATTAACGCATTCAGTGATCGTTAGTCGGGCATTTGGCGCGAATAATTGCAATATTTGCACGTTCTAATCATAAATTGTGCGATACAATAATCAGCGCGAATGGCAAATGAAAACAACACAACAACAACACGACACGACACACACAAAGTCGTTGCCCAGCGCCAATTAATTTTGCGCGCAAAAAAAGAGCAATAACAACTAATTAATAAATAGCAATTAAAAGTATTTATAAATAACTCATAAATAGAAATAGAAATAAGCAAAGGAGAATTGGAAAAATATATGAAATATTATATGCGATGACTATGAAGATGCTAGTAGCTATTGACTCCAGTCATAGTGATTTCATTAAGAAGGTGACGGAACTAATTAAAAATCATTGCCATCAAAAATGCATAACCATAGAAAAAAACATAGCATAACATCGCATAACATAGCATAACATAGCATAGCATGACATGGCATAACTTAACATAATAATAACATAATTTAATAAAAATATATATAATTACAAATACTGTCTTTGTCGCAGAGTTGCATTTCATTTTTAAGTCGATTAAAATACAATTAAAAATATATGTAGATTTCATTTTGTATGGTAAATCGATCTTAATCAGCGTTTTAATCGAAGAGATGCCAGTTAATCGAACAATTAGCTCCTGTGTAAAAAGGCTATAAGGAGAACTTAACATAACGTAATAGAACATAACATAATCGAACATTACACTACACTTACTGGAGATCTAGCAACTGTATGACAAATCTTAGGACCGGATTGCTGAACACCGAGGTAAAAAGTTCTTAAGGGATTATACCAGTGTGACATTTTCAAAAAACCTATTTTTTTTTTGCTTATTCGATAGTTTATACTTTCAAAATATCCTGTGAAAGCGGTATGATCGTATCTTGAATATATACATATATAATATTCAAATTTAAACTGAGTATTCTAGAATATATTTCCTATACAATGATCTACGAGATTTTTGATTGGTTGAAAATTGTCAATTTGGCAAAAAATCCTTAAACAATTTTAGGTAAAAAAAAACGAAATTTTTTCAGGACTACGCCATTTTGACAATTTTTGATATTTTTCAAAAATCGCAGGTCATTGTATAGGAAATATATTTAACTTTAATATCCTTTTTGAATTTTTTTTGTTTCCGTAACGCATTCGGTCGGAATCATATCAGCAGTTAGGGAACTTTTTTTTTTGGCACCTCCGAAAATAGCATATAACTCCGTTATTTTTCAATATTTTTATAAAAACAAATAGAAATGTAGCTAAAAATATACCTTATTATGTGCAAACAACTTCGAAACGATCAATCGAGTACATTCTTTTAAAAAAATTCACGAAAATCGGCTAAATTTTAACTGGTCTCAACAGATCTCAATGGGACATCTTATCTTAATGGATCAAAAAGACCCCTTCCGACCTTAGTCCAGTAAAACCTGGAGTGAGAACTACTGATAGCTTTCATAGATTTAAATATTTCGCACGCTTTACACCTCTTAAAAACATAACTCTATAATGCTTAAGGCGGCGTAATAGAACATAACATAATTCATGCTTTCACGGCTTCAAAGCATATTCAACGATAGTTCTAGAATATTGTCTTGAAATTTCAAGGAGATCCGAGTAATAATTTTTGAGATACAGTCTGTAGAAGTGGCGTGTTCCAGAACAGCTGGGCTATCACTCAAAACTTGAAACGCGTTTTTCTAAAAGCTGTGTTTTTAAAGTCGGTTGCTAAGATTTTTCAAGATCCGCTCCACCGATCTTGTTGAAATTTATAAAATGATTTTAACGAAGATCGTCGAAAATGACATCACAATGTAGAGTTTTGAATATTTTTCTTAAAAATTTTCAAAAATTAGAGTTTTTAATCTTTTAAAAAATTTGAACTAAATATATATTCTTTCATCTTTTATTAAAAAAAATTATTGAAAATCGGCAATTTCTTTCTGGACGAAGTCCAGGTAACACCTCAACGCACTCAAATGTGTACTTCAAGTTCAAAAAGAGCACAGTTCTACTAAATATTTATATGTCATAATTTCACAAAACATCTCAAGCAACTTTAAATTATGAGAATTACAGATCCACCAGTTCAAAGCAGTATGAAATGTCGATAGAAATCCCACTTTTAATTCACACTCCCCAGTGCTCCCAGTACATTCCTAGTATTATTCACAAATATCTTTCGATTATTTTCTAGCGCTCGCATTTTTTGTTTGCTAATCACTTTGGTATTTTATTTGTGGAATTATTTTTTGTTTATTTTTGCCATTTGCCAATTATACGTATGTACATACACACTCCTCGACCCGGCGTGGCAATTAATTTATTTAATGAATGAATTGCAAGTGTTATAAATGTTGTAAATTAAGTCAATGTACTCATTATCTAATGAGTTTGTGAGTATTGATGTTATGCTCTTTATCAGCATTGTTATTGACACTTGTTGTTTTTGTAGCGTTTTTTGAATTGCAATTGAAGGTGACAACTGATTAGTTAATATTAAATACATACATATGTATATACACGTGTGTTTGTAAGGTGTGGAACTAATATGTATTCTCATTAGCAGCGAATGCATTGCAAGTACTTTTGTTTCTTTGTGTGTAGATTGGAAAGGCAAAACAAATGAATTTAACAAATAATGTGTAAATAATTATGGAAACAAATGCGGTAATGCAATTATAGCTCAATATCTTTAACTAATTACATCAGAACTGCAAGTATAAATATGGCTACATATAATAATTTAATAAATATTATTTTTTCCGAATATGCTTTGATGTTTTTTTTTTCGAAAATAAAGTAATAAAAGAACTATTCGTTGAAATAAAATTTTTTAAAATATAAAAAAATAATTTAAATTTTTTTGAAGTTTTTTTTTTTTAATTTTTATCGAATTTCTATAGCAATGTCTATATTGGCTTCATTGCGAATGGATTTAAAATAGCAATTTCTTTTCCAAAAAAAAAATAAAAAATATATGTATTTAAATCTGTAATAACATAATACACTATAATTCTGACCTCTTCATGAGAATTAAAATATGTAGGGTTGCCAACTTGTGAAAATTCATTAAAAAACTAAAGCTGAAGACAAAATATACAGAAATAAACCAATTTATTTTCTGAATTCTACCTATTGTATTAGTATTATAATATAAATTTTCATCTACCTATAAAATTAAAAAAGACACTATGTGGCAACCCTATTAAAACATGTCTGTGTAAAATGTATATCAACAATTAAACTCATATCTTGAACTCTATAGTTATGATTCTAAGTCCATTTTATTCGCTGATGGTATAATAAACATCAAAATTAGTTGGCAACCCTAATGAGAAAAAATCATATTTCATTGTTTTTTAAGTTATATAGACAAATAATCATTAAAATCCATTATAGTTACTATATTAGAAATAACAGTTTTTTTTTTCAAATCTTTCAATAGAACTCCAGAACTCATGAAATTTATATAAAAATATGAAAGTAAAAACAAATAGCTTGCCAACACTATCAAAAATGCGTATGCCTACAATTTGTGAAATCAATTAAGCATATTTCATAGACTAACTGGTCAAAGTAATAAATTGTACCTGAATGTTTAAAAATAATAATGTTGAATGGCAACCCTACTGAGAAAAATTAATACTTTGGCTTCATAAAATATATATCTACATCTTTATAAACTATTTGATACGAAAAGCGTCTCTGATAATTCAATAGGACACCACAAGCCATGAATCTTATATCCAAGTAATGCAGTAAGTTTGGCAACCCTGTAAAAATTTGTTACGCTTACAATTTGTAGGATTCACTCTAACAATTTCTAGGAATTTTAGCGTTAAAGGCTTAAAGAAATAGATTTTAGTAGCTGAAAGTTACAAAAATTGATTAAATTCGGCTGGCAACCCTACAGAAAGGTAATTTTTCTTTTTTCTAAAAATTGTATGTATATGTATTATATGGTATTAGCGAACGTTGTCAATAGTAAAATATGGCAAGCAATATTAATAACCTCTAAGATGATACAACTATGTAAAATACTTAATGCTGAACTAGAATTAGCAAAATTGAGCTAACGGTAAAAATAATATGAACTATGTTTATAAATTTTATTTTTTTTATTATTAACGACTATGTTTTATTAATTAAGGGGGTATTCTGGTCTAGAAATTCCAAAAAATCAAAATTTTTTTTTCATATTTTCAAAGTTCAACTATTCAAGAATATGTATACGAGAGGATTTTTCAAAATTTAAATTATTTTCGGAGATATAAGCATTTTTCTGACCTGGCATAAACTGGTTCGGCCGGAACTTAGACTATAAAAAACTTTACCCGAAACTTTAAACGCGTTTTTCTCAAAACTGTGTTTTTCGGTACGATACCCACGATTTTTCAGGTTCTACTGGACCGATTTATTTGAAATTTTTATGGACTCTTCTTTATTGGCTTTTCTAGAACTGGAACTAGGCCCATCCCCAAATTTTCATTTTTACTATTTTTAAAAAATTCAAAACAGTCAAAAAAAGTGGTCGAAAAAAATTTTTTTTTTAAACAGTCGCCATTTTGTTATAAAATTTTTTTCAAACTTTTCCCTAGTTCCGGATATTGCGACATTTTTCTTGATTAATAATTTTTTTTTTTTTTTGTTTCAGATTGCTAGGAGGGTCGAAATCATGGGTACGGTCACGTGAAAATTTTTCAAAATCCCCCACTCCGTCAGCTCATAATTTATTAAATTTTTCACTGTTTTTAGTTTTTAATTTTTTTCTTTATTCTTTGAATGTTAATAAACAACCAATAAAAAAATGGATTCAAAAATTACCTAAAATTTACGCTTCTACACCAGAATACCCCGTTAATTTATTTTTTAATTTTTTTTTATAATTATTATTTTTTTCTTATATTATTTTCAACGCCAGTGTACACCATTCCAACTAGAAAATTATTAATTTCTCGAATACCACGCATTTGCCACAGTTAAGAGAGCATGGATATTATAGAAATTTAATTAATATAAATTTCTTATGGTAATAAAACCGTAATTGAAACCGATGCATGTGATACAGCATGCAGCAACCATTGCTGAAGTGCTTTACAATGGTCGGTTATACGGTGTTGAGGTTATATAATACATTTTTTATTGCATATCTTTGGCGATTTTATTAATTTGCGGAAAACAAATAGCGCTAATATGAAGACAAGATGGGAAGACAGCAAATAATATTAATTTTCGAACAGCTATATTAGACTTTTCGAAGATTTAAATAATTTATCTGTAACAACTAATTATGGCTGAAAGGCTTGCGGCCGACACATGACGAACGATTGACGATTGACAGCAACAATTCAATTAGAAATTGAATTTCGCATTTCATACAAACTAATTTCGAACACATGTAGCGGTCATGAAGTACATAGATCACTACAACCGCCGGTCGGTTGGCCGCTTTGACGATCGCTTGTCGGCGGTCGTTGCAGTGAAAACGAAAGCGCACAAGAAGTCGAGCAATAAGGCTAATTAAAAATGTCAAACGTGGCCAAATTGCAGCTAATTAAAAAATATATACAAACACACACACACGTACATACTGTAGTAAGAATGTGCAGTTCGACAGCAACAACAATAACAATAACAAAGAAAGGCGGCATGTAATAATGTATGATACGTGCAGTAATTGCATGCGGACGACGGACGATCGTCGCTTTGTTCGAGCACGGCGGCGACAGTTTCTTTAATTAATGCAATCAAATTTCGTTGAAACAACAACAACAACAATAACAAAGACAATTGCAATAACAACAAAAGCAACAGCAGCGGCAGCAACAATAAGTAGAAGGCAATGCATGAATTTGCTGCATGAAACGGACGACAAAAGCTGCCACAGCAAGCGCTCATACATACATACATAAATACATATATACCTATATATATACCCTGCCAGCCAAAGGTGGTGAAAAAGCTGGTTAAACCGAAGTTTTTTAAACCCACAAAAGTGGTAAAAAAAGTGGTGAGTTTGCCATAGGCCAGCATAGCTGCTTGTGAGTTTTTTAACCACTATTCCCCTCACACGTACGAATACAAAAACAAAACAACCCAAACGTGTGCGTTGGTGTTAGTAATTGAAGAAACATGAGGGGAAAGTGGTTAGGCCTGGCTGGCAGGGTATACATACAATCACATATACTATATGTACTTGCATGCAACACTTGTGAGTGACTGACAGGCAACTAGCCGCTTGATCGCGCGACAGCCGAAATTCCCCTGCAACGCCGTGCCGCGCTGCTGCCGCTTGCTGAAAAGCCTGGCAAATTGACAAATGACAGCGTGCAACAGCAACAACAACAACAGCAGCAACAAGATCGGCAACAACAAGTGATGAGCAGCAAGCAATGCTGATAGTAAGCAACAGCAACAACAAAAACAATAGCAACACCCAACAAAAGTAGCTGCTCATCCACCAGCGCCTCTACATCCATACATACATATTATGTATATATAAGTATCTGGCTCGCGGCAACAACGTGCGGTGCCAACGATCGACAACAATGGCGCAAGCAATTATGGTGAATAAAATTAAATTATGCGCTTGGTTTACTGCATTTTCGCTAATTTAGTTTAATTTCCTTTTGGCATTGTCATTTATTGTGCTGTTGACTATAATTTAGTTGCTGCTGCTGCTGTTGTTGTTGCTCGGTATTGCTAACTCATTACATACTCTTGTATGCACTTTGTACATTTGCAAAATGCTTTTAATTGAAATTAGTGAAATTGCTGATTTTAAATCATTTTCATGAATTTGTCTCTTATTTAGTTTCAATCAGCGGTTAAGCAGAGCACGCAAGAAAAGGCAGTGGACAGCTGTTATAGTAAATATAGTTGATTCAGAGTAAATACGAATAGACTAAAGTGATGATATAATTTATGACAGCCATTTTGGATTAGTTTCCTTTATTGCTTCAAATATTAATTTAGATAAAAAACCGTTAAGAAAATTAAGTACACGAATTATCAAGTTTAGTACACTCAGCAACATTAATTATCCATGAGCGAGGGGCAAAATCTGAAAAAGCTTTCTGAAATCATTCTAATACATACTATATGACTTCAAGCTTTAAGACTAAGAATGAAAGCTTATGCCCATTAATGGGTGCTTTCGTGAATGGTTATCTGTCTTAAATTAAACGCTTTGCTATATAACATTTAAAATGCACATTTGAACCCTCACCGAGCTTGGTGGTTTGAAAACCACTATATAAAATAGTAGAAAAAATGAAAGCTCCCAAAGAGCTTTCGATGAAAGTCTATCAAATCGCATATGCGAAGATAAAATGGGAATATAATCATGAAAGAAGTTCGAACGAGGAAACGTTAACATCATTCAGGGGTCTGCACGATCATCTACAAGGTCGAGAATAGATCAGACCTTCAGTTTTTTTATTATGAAGGCTAAGAATATTAAAAATAAAGGTGTATATAGATATGTTGCGGTGATATGTTCCGCTTGTGATGAATTTATACACTAGCCTAAGTCAGAACTGATAGAGCCGGAAATAAACCTGGACAATTTCGTTAAAAATATCAAGAATAATTTATGGAAATCATAGTGAAAATATTCATGAACTCAGGGGTGACATGTATTTATAAGCTTTTTCGCAAACGATGGGCCGAATAGATCATTTTGTTTGAGGATACTCAAACGTTGTAACATAGAACGTTTCCGAAATGGTGGTAGTATAGCAATGAACCTGATTCCTTCGGGATTAGAACTTGGCTAGGTTAGAGATTTCTTTTTTTTTCCTTCAATATTTCTTTATTTATTGAATCTGCTTTGTTTAAAGCCTTACAATAAGTATTAAAATCTTAAATCTATTTACAACTAAGTAAGCTCAAGAATGTGGTTGAGCTGTTTTGGTAGAACGTTGCTCTTTAGTAGGCAGGTAGATCTCCAGAGATTTCTTGACATACAAATAATATAGAATAAATATAGACCTTACTGAAATACCTTACAAAATATACCAAAATAGTCAAGGTAAATTTTTGAAGAGTAAGGTCTTAATTTGTTCGAGGTAAACAGGATGTATGTGAATGATTTAGAGATCGGTTAATATCACTTAAGTTGGATCGATCGTCTAAGCCAAGTGTACAAGTTAGAACAAAAATATGTGATTAATATGGCTGAGGACTCAACAGATCTGATATTGATCAATACATGATTGGTGGTAGCAAAGTTAGAAGAAGATCCTCTTCGTGTTAAAAAGAACAAGTGGAGGAGTTGTAAAATTTGAATTGGGATCAACTTGGGGAAGTGAAACTAAACATATTTCTTCGAGCAAATATTTCAAAATCGAGATACAACAACAAAGTAGGATTTATTTATTTAAAATTATAACAAATTAGTTCTCTCTACCTTCCCTCCTAAAAGTGTATATTGGTTATGAAGCAACTATTTGAAACCCCACTATATGTACATACATATGTATATTCGTATTTATGACTTTATTGTTGCCAAATGTTGCAAGTGCTTGTTTATGCGTGCAGCATTTGAGGCTTGCACTGGAATGCAGTTTTCCCCCCAAACTGTCTAATTTGAGTTTTATTTGCGGCAACTTTGTCAGTTGCAAGTCTAATGCTAATGTGTGGCGGCTGTCAGCTAAATTCACATTTGCCACAACAGCAATTGTTGCAACAATACGAATGGAGAGCATTACAATTGCTATACTCATTGCTATGGCATTTGCCATTTGTTGCATGCCATTTGGGGTGCGCATTGCAAATGCAATTTATTTGCATTGTTTTATTTCAACTTTATTGCAATGGTTGTAGTAATGATGGTAGCAACAACAACAACAACAACAACAGCAGCAACAACTTGCATTTTAGCCACACAATTAATACGTTAAAAAATGCGAACGCGGCATTTGTTAGCAATTGCTGTGGCGGACTAATGTTGTTGCTGCCACTTTATTGCTATTGTTATTGTTGTTGTTTTTGCATTTTTTTCGTTTGTTGTTTTCGCAATTATGGCTAGTCAATTAATTCTAATGAGTTTGCTGTGTAATTTCCATTTTTGCGCTTTGCAACTTAATTTAATGCGTTCATGCCCATGCAACAACAACAAAAACAACATGCAACAGCAACAGTGTGATATGTGCAACATGTGGGCAACTGGTAGTAAAAACAACTGTGCTGTGTAGGCGCTGAAATATTACCCCGTTTAAAATGCAGCAATTGTTGTTGTTTTTTTGTTGTTGCAACAACACGTTGCATATAGCAATATATGCATGTGTGTGCTATTGGCTATTGCAATGCGTTTTCTGTTACACTCGCTGCACGCATGCGCCTCGTTGTTGTTTACTGTATTGCTTATAATTAAATTGTTGTTGTTGTTGCTGTTTCATTGTTTTGTCTACTTTCTGTTTGGCATTTTTCGCCTTGTAGCCGCCTGCATAATTAGCAGGCACTTTTCTTTTTAATTACGTTCTTGTTACACATTGTTGTGTGTCGATATGATTGCACTTGTTTTAATTGCATTTGTTGTTGTTGTTGTTGTTATTGCTACTGTTACTGTTGCTACCGTCCAAGCAGCAGCTTTGTGTTGTCTTTAGGTATTTCGCTAATTAATTTCTTACGTTGTTGTAATTAATTTCATGCAAACTCATATTTATGTACTTGCGTATCGCAGACGTAGCTACGTATTGTACGTACGTACGTGAGAGCGTGTATACATTTGTGCCACTTGCAATGTGCAACAGTCACATGCAACAGCTGCCAACACCACCAGCGGTGCTGCCATCGCTGTAATTTACACTATTAATGTAGTCGAGTGGTAATTGCTTGTTGTTGTTGTTGCAATTATTGTTGTTATTGTAAATTTTGTTGTTGTTGTTTTTTCATGTTTTCCGTGTTAGCTGTGTCTGCGGGCGGTATTCGCCAATTAGGCGCAAAAGCATTAAACTCGCCTAGGCGGCCGCATTACTATGCTACGCCTCCTCCTTGTAGTTTCTTCTGGCTACTACTTTCTTGGTTTCATTTTTTTTATTGTGTATTTTCTTCACACTTTTGTGCACAGACATTTCATACTTACTATAGACAATTAGCTTAATAAAGAGCATTAACTAAGATGCTTCTGTAGATTGTTAGTCAATTTAGCGGTAGACGCAAGGAAGGTGCTCGCTGGAGAGATCGGAAGACTACTTTTAAGGAAATTTAGGAGCGAGTTTCATATATATAGGATGTCTAGCAGTCCTATCTCTTAAGATCACATACCCTTTAGTAGACTTTGGTTGAAACACATTTGATATTAAGATTTGTTCGATGTGAAAGATCACAACATATGACCCATATTTTGACTTTCGGAACAATCAACCCTGGAAAATATTTTAGTCACATAAAGAACAAGCGACAAAATGAATAGTTAGAGCAAGGCATTTTTCAAACCGAATTTGGTCCAAGAAAAATCGAAATGAGGTTCCATGAAAAGATGAAAAACAAACCCCAAAAATAATTTGATCGTCGTTGAAAACATTTAACACTGATCTGATTTGCAGATAATGCTGGAATCAACAGTTGGACAGGAAAAAAATGGAGCATTATATACCGAATTACTGACTGATCTAGAAGTTACTGCTGATTTAGATCCCACGATTGCTTATTGCTTTCCAAACCGAGAAAGTTATTCAAGCAAACAAATGTGGAGTCGAAAATGAAGTGAAAACAAGAGAATACATAAAAAACCATGAGAAAATTTTAAGAAAGCATGAGACTATTAAGGAAAACTTGTTCTAAGAGCATCTGACTAAAGGAAAAGTTATAAATAAAGCTGTAAAAATAAATAAAGCTGGTCGACCAGAAAATGGTGAATTTTAGAAATCAGTTGGGTGTTTTCTACTGAAATATTGTAATAAAAAAATCTTGGAAAATGGGTAACGAATTTTTGAATATATTGAAATGAAATCACATTTCAGTCTTAAATGGTGTATAAAACTATTGATGGAATTACATCGAAGTTTTCGAATAAGTCTATAATATAAGATCGAATCTTCAGTACCCGAAAACACGATATATCAAATAAAGAGGCTTCTAATACACAAAATCCGAGAAATTTGAACGCGTAGCAAATATTGTTTGAAATAACCTTGTTCAAAAGGTGGATGATACAAAAACAAGTTACTGTTGAAGTAATCGTAGAACTAAGAGCAATCATTTAGAGAAGGTTAATCCATAGAAAGTCATATTGAATTATGGTTCAACAGCTGACCAGTTCCAATCAAAAATAAATTGTAAGGTAAATGATTTCTTAAATGAGTTCAACCACATGAAAAAGTGTGGTGATCTTCATTGAGAACTTCATTAGCAACTAGTGAATGATTTCTGATATTTCATTCACAGTTTGAAGTCGTTGAAGACAAGTTCCTATGCATATCTAACATCGCTATTTTCGATTCTAAAAATTATTCCACGTTTATAATTTTTTACCGCTTTATGCCTTATTTACACATATATCTCGAGACAAAAAGTTCTCATGACCAAAATATATAGAGTTTCTTCTTGTTTTGAATCCTTAAGTGATTCGCATGCATTTTTGCATAATTTCTGCTGCGTTCACAAGGAATTTTAACAAGTACGAAAATATTTTTTATACGCTCAAACGCACAGGCAACGAGCCGCTAAAAAGGCAAATGCGGCAAGGCGAGAAGAGGAGTAACGGGAAGTGAGAAGCGCGCGCGCAGTACGTACATATGTGGCTATGCGTATATGGCTGGCTTTCTCGACATAACGACGAGTAATGCCACATCAACACTAAAATTTCAATTAAAATCAGCAAATCGCGCTTGGAGACACGAATGCACGCTGCAAAGTTTTCGAAAGAAAAAAGTGAATTAAGTCAAGCATTTTTTTGAGCGCGCGAAAAAATTAAGAATTCTACAAATGCGCGCAACTACATAAACATAAACACAAATGAAGAATTTAACCGATGAATTTTAACGAATTAATATCACAGCAAATAAAAGCGCGCGATGCGATCAGCGCGGTTGGCGAGCGAGCGTAGCGCGGCGTGGTGTGGTGTGGAGGCGGCGCAGGCAAATGGGTGGCGGCGCGACGCGGCGTAGGCCATAATGAGGCGGATCGTGTATGCGCTTGTCAGCGGCAGTCCGCGCGATTCCCTCGTGTGTGTACGCGTGAGTGAGCCAGCAAGCCAGCCATTCAGTCAGTCAGCCAGCAAGTCAGCTCATTAAAAAATTCCAAAATCTCAACTCAATGAATGTGACAAAATTTTTAAATCACCTCTAGACGACTGCGACTGACTGATGAGCAACGCGGACAACGGCAACGCATAGAACGTACGAAGGATGAATGCTTGTCTGCAGGGATATGGCAGGCAACAACAACAAATAACTGTTGGTGCTGTGCTAAGAATGTGACGCGCATACACATATTTGGTAGGCAGCGGCGGCGCGGCGACCAAAAGCAAATATAAAACATAAATGCGCGCATACGAAACGCAATGACAAACAGCAATCAGAACAAACAGCAAACGCTGAAAAAACCATAGTTAAAGCATAAATAAGTACGCGCTGGAGCAATGTCGATGAAATCGAAACGCCAAAATGATTATGTATGGGGAAAAAGTGCAAGTGATGCGCGACGCAGCGCGGCTTAATGGCGGCGCAACATTTTTAGAACAACGCGGCATGTGTATCAGCATGTATATGAAGCGCTCAGCTTCAGGGACCAAAATGCGGAGGCTTGACTGTGCAGCAACAAAATTGAGGTATTACTGCCTTCTATCTCTGGCTGATTGTTTCGGTCTTCTTGCGCGTCGCGCCGCGTGCCGCCGAATACAGAATTTGTTGGTTGCTTTGGTTGTTGTTGCGCCAACCGTTGATTGGCTCAAGCTCGCTTATAGATATTTTTAATGAGGCTCTAATTGACATCTGCATTTATTTGCGCTGCAACAAACTGTCAGAACAGCAAAGCACCAACACAGCCAAGCCAGCTAACCAGCAGAAAGACAGGAAGAAACCAAGAACTGACGAAACGAAGAGACAAACTCGTGTATGTGCATATGTATGTGTGTAGCGCTTGGCGGCACAGCGAGCTCATCGATCACCGAAATGACGGCGACCGCGAAAAACTGCCGATCTTGCGGTGTGGCTCAACAACTACAAATAGCACGAAAATAAAAGCAATAAAGTAGAAATGGAGAAAAAAAACTACACTTCGCCGCTGGCTGCCACATGAGGAGCAGCGCTTTGCAGGCAGCATATAAGCGAGGAAGCGCAACGAAGATATTTTAATTGGCATTTTAACTAAAAGTGTTTAGGCTTTAGTTAAAATTGTTCACTGCCGCGGCGGCCACAATTGCTTTGCTACTGCAACTAGTAGCAGTAGTTGGCGGCGGCTTGTGGCAGGCAATTGGCAGTAGTCGCATCGCAACGCTTCGTTCGCTGCGCCTCATTATACAATAACAATGCAAAGGTACGTTCAACCCAATTAACAGATTTTTTGCTTGTTTGCCGCTTCAAAACTGCAGAGGCAGCAGTCAAACTGCGCTCGAAGCAACCGGCATAACAGCGAAGAAGCCGCCAAGAAAACTAGCAAACCAACAACAACAAACGAAGTAACAGTCATCCAAACAACCAACCAACAACAACAACGCAAAATAAAGCAATGCAAAGCAAGCAAAGTCAGTCAGCAAGTCGTCGGCAAAAAGCAACAACAACAAATCACGAAAGGCGGCCGGCAGTTATTGCTTGGCAGTGTTGCATGCATCGCCATTCGCGCTGCTACTTAGTTAGTAACTCATATGTTGCTACAATTCTGCGCTTTTTTGCGGTGTTTTTTTTATATTTTTATTGCTTATTTTTTTGCTGCCCCTCGCCTCGTTTTGGGCTTGTCACGGCAACTAAAAATCACAAAATAATGATGAAACACGCAAAAATCTCAAATAACACACAATACACGCGCGGCAAGCGCGGCAGCAGCACGTCAATAAGCTTCAAACAATCGCCTCGATCGCGTCACACAATTGCCATTTCGGCATCACAACTCAACATCGGCTAGCAACAACAGCAAGCGTACAAGTGATCGTCAATTATTGTCGGATGTTTGGAATCTGTTGTTTATATGACATTCTTGTCACCCACCCACCCAGATGGGAGTTCCTTTATACTATAGTAACAAAGAGACAGTTAGCGAGTTTGTTTGGGAGATAATTTTGAGGTTGGGTTGAATATATCATTTAGGTTAGATTTAGTTACGAAAACGGTTCTGCATCAAAGTCAAAATGGTGGTCTGCCCTCTGCAAGAAATTTTAGCATTAGAGAACCTTCATTTTATTCACCCTCTTTTCAAGAATTATCTATCCTTTTTTTGAGAGCCGTCAAATAAAGGGTTATTCAAACTAATATGATACGAGACCGAAATCATTATGAGATATAAGAATAATACTCAGATAGTAATCCAAATAGGTAAATCAGATCAATAATGACCGTTATCCCAATCCCAATCAATATCCTTAATATATTTTCTTTGTTTCAAACTAATTTGTTCGACCAGTTTGAAGACTGTTTTCTTCATAACACTCCAAACTAATTTCAAAATAGGCAAAATCAGCATAGAGCTCTCGGTTTGACTTCATACTAATTTCATCTGAAATACAAACTGATGAAACTACTTCAGATAATGACAAATGTCCAAATTCTCTGACTTCTCTATTGCTTTCATAAGTAAGATTTGCACAGTCTTCAAGACTAAATCAAAACAATTACGTCCCGAAATACATCCAAAGATATTACCAAGAGAGTATTCCCCTTGAGCTATGCCTAAAATATATAATTTGAAAAATAGTTCTAAAATGTTTCCAAGGTTTTTTTTAAGGTTTTCAGAGTAGTTTCTTAAAAGCTCCGTAAAGTTGTTTCCAAGTCTCCAAATGTTTCCAGGAATATTACACAGAGAGAATTCTCTTGCGTTGTTCAAATAGTTTAAGAACCACAATTGGGAAGATAATAAGGTTTAAGGTTTTCAGAGTAGTTTCTTAAAAGCTTTATAACGATATTTCCAAGTTTCCTAATGTTTCCAGGAATATTACTCAGAGAGTATGCTCTTGAGTTGTTCAAATAGTTTACGAACCACAATAAGGAAGATAATATATGATAATGTTCCCAGAATGGAACTAACTCTTAGAACTTAAGTAGTGTTATATTTGAGTTAATTGTCGGAATAGTAACCTTAATATGTTAAGATACTTATATTGAAGACATTTTGGAGATTAAAAATGAAGCTTTGAAAACTGAGTACTATCCAAGGAAAATACAACTTTTTGTTGTCGGACTAACATGGTCCTAGAAACATATGATGGGAAATTTTCAGCGAGAGAACAATATTGTCCAACAAAAATTGGAAACAAAGTTGGAATCCCTCCACTAAGAGATCTATTATTTCAAACCAACATTCGGAAAATATATAATGGAAAATTTTCAGTGAACGAGCAATATTATCTACCAAGAATTGGAAACACTCTGGAACTCAGAACTGGACTCCCTCTTCTAAAAGAACTACTCTTTCAAACTAAAATTCTGAAAATATTTTACCACAAAAGTAAGAGACTTCGCTTACCACACAAGCGCACAGAAAACAATAAAAGCACCAATTAGTCTCCACTGAAGAAACTTCAAATAATTTTCAGTCGCCTAATAGCCGTAAACGATACCACAATTTTTGACCATAAAGATTTGTTATTTCCATCATTTCAACGCGCATGAAATGCCAATCAAATAGCAATAATGATGAGACGTTTAACAACAACAATAGCAACAGCAATTTGCGCGACAAGTGCAACAAAAATGACACGTGTGCACTGTTAGTGGATATGCAATGAGAAGACACAGCTGAGACAGGCCTGCGACAAAATGTTGCCACATTATTAAATTTCTATAACGATGCAATCAGTAAGCATGGAACACACAGCAAATGCACGAACAACAAGCAACTAAGTAAGTATAATAGCAATAACAGACAGACGATAAGGACAATACGAGTACAACAAGCGCGTATAATAAGCGGCGGCAGCGTCGGCGAGCAGAAATTTTATGCGTAACAATAAAATAAACAAGACACCTTCCAGTGGAGACAACGTAGATGACGACGTCGCAGCAACAACATGTAGTCGGCTGACCACCAGCGGTTGGAAGAATCATAACAACAAACACGAAGTACGTACTTCAGTTGCGTTCACGCATGCCAACAGCTCGAGGCAGTCGAAAAGGTACACGCCGCCGCCGCCGCAGAGATCGCGATCGCGTATGGCTTGATGATCGCGTAATGATGTGCCGCTGATCGGTGGTTCATTGGTTGCGGAGCGGTGACTGCGGCTGTGTGGTGTAAAGGCTGATCAACGCGAATTGCTGCTGTTTCTGTGACAACAACAGCGCAGCAGCAACATTTCAGTTGGCATTAACAACACTATTCGCCAAATGGACTGTCTACGCCGAGCGCGCGCGCTCCTAGACTCGCTCACCTCGCGAGTTTTGAGTTGTTGGCGCGCTCGCTTCCTTCGTGCTGTGCGTTCGTTACTGTTGGCATTTTCTACACTTTTCGCTTTTCTCTACTCATTCTAGGCCGGTTTAGTGTGCGTCCCGCCAAATTGCCTACAAACACACACGGATCTCATATGAAAGCTTGAAAAGGAGGAGTGCGCCCCAATTAAATGTGAGATCGTGTAATTGGCAAATTAATTTCAAACCAATTATCGTTTGTGTGCAAAAGCAAATGCGCAAATTTGTTGTTATTGCAGTCGTTGTTGTTGTCGAAGTAGGAAGCTGACAAAGCAAGCGGCATCAAGTAAAGTATAGAGTAAAAATCGGTAGCTCTTTCTTCGAGTCGAGGTGGGAAATGGGTGTTGTTGGTTGCAGATTTGTAAAATGTTGCTAATAAATATGTAATACGACTGTTGTTGTTGTTTTTTTATTAGTTTTTTGCGAAAATGTGCGAAATAGCGTTGAAATGTATAGCGTAATTAGCAGTTAGCATGCCGCGGAGCTTTAGTGCTTTCGTAGATGCGTCTCTTGCGAAATTTATTTGACTATAAATAATGTCTGTAAGTGCTTTAGAGCAAATGGGCGCCTTCTCTGGAAATAATTCCTTGGTTGGTATTTGCAATGAACATGGTATAATGGCAAGGTACATAAGATCAGTGGAATATCTTTGATACAAGAAGATGTGGTAATAATGTTAATACATTTTGTTTTTGTTGTTGTAATGGAACTTAAGAGGTAGAGATGGAGGATTTGATGTTAGAATGTTAGATTACTGAGTACTGCAGCGGATAGAGTAAACTTAGAATTATAGATAGATGTTGGACCTATAGGACTAATGTCGGTTTTTTCTAAAATTTTGGGGACGAAACGAAGAAAGCTACCTCTACCGAAAAAAATATGTATATTTTAATTAGACATGGACTTGGGACCTAACAAATAGACGGATGTTGAAATCAGTTGGTCATGGAGTGTAACAAATAAATGAACCTTGTTAGACAAGGACGTGGAACCTAACAAATAGATGGATGTTGAAATTAGACATGAACGCGAGACCCAACAAATAGTTGGAAGTTGGAATCAGGTATGGACGTGGAACCTAACAAATAGATGGATGTAGGCATTAGACATGAACGTGGGATCTAACAAATATATGGATATTGGAATTAGACATGGACGTGGGACCTAAGAAATAAACGGATCTTGGAATTGGACATGGACATGGGACCTAGCAAATAGATGGATGTTGGAATATGACATGAACGTGGCAACTAATAAATAAATGAATCTTGTAATTGAACATGGATGTGGGACCTAGCAAATAGATGGATGTTGGTATTAGACCTGGGCGTGGGTCCTAAGAAATAGGTGGATTTTGAAATTAAACTTTGACTTGGGTCCTATGAGATTGAGATAAGATCTTTCAAAAATTTTAGAGACACAATAATTTTTGCAAAAAATAATTGAAGCAACAATACCATATCTGACACATTCTTTGGCTTCCAAAAAATTAAAAAAAAAAATATTTGAGATTATAATTAAAAAATAATACATTTTCGTCATTTTCTAACTCACAGAAAGGAACATTAAGTGGAAATAAGAACAGTTTTACTGGGAAAACACATTTTCGAAAAAAAAATATATATTTTTAAAAAAGAACCTTTGCAACATCAAGACCCCCAAGGTCTCTAGGCAAACTTTAAAATGTCAAGGTGAGCGTGATCGGTACTAAATACGCAGACCCAACAATTGGAACACGACAAAAATATATTGTCTGAGTAATCCGCTCTGAGGCCACCAATTAATCACAAGATTTACGGCGTTTCAACATTGACAAACCCATATTTTTTCGAATTGTCATGGCAACTACCACAATTTCGCGAAATACTTGCGATGTTTTATAATTGTATTTGTTGTAGTTGCTTGAAATCACCTCCGTGGCCATATAAAATGCGATTTCATGTTGAACACAACACACGGTAAGTGCAAGGAAATTAGCGCACCAGGTGGGAAATACACGAAATTTCCATTCAAATGACACATTACGCAAATCGACACACATACACAGATAGAGATATTTGAGTGAACAATTCACGACGCAGGCCACGGAACCGCAGCTCGAAATTCGATTGCCAACGAATTGCTGCAGCCAAATGAAATATAATACCAGAAAGCACACACATACAGACACACCTACAAACGCGCGATAAAGTCAACTTAGGCGCAATAAAACAACAACAACAACATATCTACCTATGCATATTTCTTATTACAAATGCAGTTCCAGCGCCTTGCGCAGCCACCAGCGTCGTTAAAGCATATGCCATTGCTGTTGTTGTTGTTGCTTTTGCAGCGCTTACATTTACGAGGCATAATTTTAATAATAATTAATAAAAATGTAATGTGCGTGCACTTCATTATTCATTTTCGCCCCTGTCGTTCAACGGCCGTACGCGAAGGCAGGCAAAACATGTGGACGGACACAAGCAGGCAGCGCATGGGTGTTTGAGTGTATGTATTAAGCTGTCCGCCACCAAAAGCGTCATATAAATTCAAATAAATGGCTTTTATGGAGACGCATAT
This sequence comes from Zeugodacus tau, assembly GCA_031772095.1. Classification (NCBI taxonomy): domain Eukaryota; kingdom Metazoa; phylum Arthropoda; class Insecta; order Diptera; family Tephritidae; genus Zeugodacus; species Zeugodacus tau. The sequence continues at coordinate 40,206,952 of CM062650.1, forward strand.
GCTTGTAAGTATGTATATATATAAGCTTAGGCGTATGCGCGTGCGGACAGACAGTGGTTTGGTTGACCGGCCAGTTGACTGGCTGCTTGGCCGGTTGTTTGGCGTGGCCTTTGCTGCATTTCGCGCTTTTACACGCTGTCCGCCTTCCAGTCAGCACGACCAGCAGTCAGCAAGTTACAGCGCGCAAGTAGTACCTGCCACAAACGCGCGGCGGACAGCCTCTCCGAGCCGCCGCCGCGTGCATTTTGCTACATTTTTATTATGATTTTTGCTTTTGCCACTTTTATTTTTCATTTTTTCTGTTTTTTTTTGCATTTATGCCTACGCTCTTAATTATTAATAAAACGTATTGCGAACGCCGCGTCATTCGGCAAGTCAAAGTGTAAAGGCGGCGCGGCGCGGCGTTGGAAACAGGCGGCATTTTGCGGCACTGCTACTCACACCCTTCGCCGGCGATGGACGGCAATGTAGAGTGTATGTTAACTTTTTAATTAACGAGTTTTCTTTTCGATTTCAATTTGCCAAGCGACGTGTGTACCAACTCACATACTTACATATATACATACATACATATATATAAAGTTACCAATACAAAAGCATTTGTATAGCAATAATCATGGTCTCAGTTATTCGATATGTACAAAACGCGCAGCGGCAACCCTCATATATTTATGACTTTTTATACGAAAGCAACCAACCCCCTCTCGCTGACTACAGCTCACCTACCTCACCTTCTTTCAACTAAGCTGCGATTCTTCCCTTTTAACGCCGATTTATTGCTTTGTAGCGCAAATCTCGCTTAACTACTACTGTTTGTTGTTGTTGTTGTTGCGGTGCTGCGGTGCTGCGTAAATCTTTTTTATAATCCCCTTTCAATTTTTTTTCATTGTTGGCTGCTGTCTTTTTTATGACTAATTCAATTAAATATGGGCGAATCCCGAATGTCGCCGCTTACAACAACAATATACAATAGTTTTACAGCATTGTTGTTGTTGTTATTGGTATTGCTATCGAATTGTAAGCGGCGTTGTTGTTGTTGGCGCTAATTAATTTGGTGTGGCGCGCTCACAAAAAAAAATTAAAAAAAAATTTAAAAAAAAAAATAAAATAAAAAAAAATATTTAAAAAAATATATAAAAGAGAACAAACGAAATAGATAAAACCAAAATAAAAGTAAAAAGGAACGTAGCATCATAAAAGTAAGAATTAATAAAAAGAACAGCGCACAAACAGTTTAAGCAACATCGAAGAAATCCAATTCAATGGCAAATTCACAGCAGCCATTAAATTGTAATAAAAACAACAACAACAACGTTGCAACAGCTGCCACACTAGCATGCCGCGCCGCACCGCACTGTTGCAATTTATTAATAGTATATGCAATTTGTAGCCGCCTGCCTGCAATTGCTGCTTTGGCGCTTCTGTTTTCTGTGCGCTGTCCGCCTCAAGCGGCAAGTGCTCCTTTTGCGAGATGAGAGAGGGAGACGAGCTACGTCGCTTGGTGTCGCGATCGTTCGCGCGCTGTAGTCTAGCCAGGAGGCAAGCAGCACTTAGTCGGTATGTTCATATTTATTACATTGTTGCATGCAACGTGAGGTTTCGTATTTGCGCCACATACACTCGTAGGCCTATCTGAAACTGCACACTTTGCATTCCAATTCGCAATGCTGAACGGTTTGATATTCATGTCTTGATGTGTGTAAAGTTGTCAAGTTTTCGATGCAACACTGTGCAACAAATTTTTAATTTATTTTTTTAATTTTAATGTTTTTTGGTGAAAATTCGAAAATTTTTGGATTTTTTTTTCTTTTTTACTTTTTTGAAAAAGTTTTTTTTTAAGATTTTTTAAAAAATTTTATATTTTTTTTACTTTTTTGAAAAAGTTTTTTTTTAATATTTTTAAAAACTGTTTACATTTTTTTTTACTTTTTTGAAAATTTTTTTTTTAAATCTTTTTAAATTTTTTTTTTTTTTTTGAAATTTTAATAAAAAAACATAATAAAAAAATTGGATAAAAATATTTTTTATTCTCTTTGAAAACGTTTTACAATTTTGATTTGATAATTTTTATTTTTAAATATCAAATCTGAAGTATTTATGCGAATAAAGAGTGGCGAAACGAACTAGCACATATGGCATACTCTGCTACATTGAATTCGGATCGCTAACTTTGTTGTTGCGTTCGCTTAGAATTACTATGGACCCGATTCCTTAATTCGAACTAGATATACGTAAGAAATATAAAAAGTTCAGTTTATGGTTTTAAAGATACCTTAGGGTGCTTTATCAAATTATTCCGGAAATGAAATAGACTTCATAACATCAGTAACGACCCCTTATTGATATCAAAATGAGATATTATCTCGTTGGGTGAGCTTGAATGTAGTTCTCTATGTGACTTGAAAAGTCCAAGAGGATGAAAATTGTCTCTAATTAAATAAAGAAAAGATAATTTCACTTTTACTAGATCGATACTGACCATAAGTTCTGAAGGTCTCCAAAAATTCGATTTCAGCTATAGAAACACAACACGGTAACTATCGTTATAAAATCGTATAACTAATACGATCTCTAACAATAAACCTCCACATCCTCTTCCAACGCTACACAAAGTATCTTTCATTTGTCAAAGTATCTTTGAACTTTGTTAACCAGTGTAATTTCAATCAAGCAGCGACATCGGCACCTACCTCCATACACACCGACATACATACAAGTATTTGACTTGATTTCATGTAGCCAATGATTTAAGTGTGACTATTGCAATCTGTCCAATTAGCAGTAATGTGCGGAGGACGAACACTTTGAAGTCGGCCGCCGCAAGACGAAAAATTAAAGTGACTGGATCGACCACGTTGATGTGAGGAGGCGGAAAACACTTTGTTGTAAATTGGATGTAAAGTTGAAAGCGAAATAGACATACATACATACAACCATAGATATGTCTATTTATATGCAGAAATGACGAGGCTTTTGAATTTTAGCTTTGTAAAATGGTAAGACACTAAGAGGAATTAAACTACTCGGCAAGAGTTTATGGTATTTTTTGGGATTATTGATTTATAGAAAAATAAGAGCCAGACCTTAAAAAATCTCAAAAAAACGAATGCAAATTATTCAAAGAGAGTTATAAGAACAACAAGAAAAACGTTCAGAGCCCCATTATGTGGTAGAGATCTGACGAAAAACGATAGCACAAATGGATCTTATATAAAAATAATCAGAAGAGCAATACGAACTATGAGAAAATAAAGAAGAAAGAAGAAGAAGAAGAAACAATCTTCTGTGCCAAAAACAATAACAAAAATATAACAAAATTTTGAAGTGAGAACCAGTAGAGGCAGCAAGATCCCGAACCAAATACAAAAATATACAACAAAATTAAAAACTCGAAAATCACAAAGAGCCCAAGAAAGGTATCAACAGTGAGCAGTCAATTAACACAGACAAAACAAAAATAAAAACTTCCAGATTCGCGATGAGGAGAATTTTTTACTAAAGAACAGGGTTGCCAACACTTTATATATAATTTAAAGATAATTGGTTTCAATGTAACTGAAAAAAAATTCAAATAATCTGGCAACACTGTAGGCAATAAAAAGCAGCAACAACTTCAATAACTTGACTTTACGGCAGCCACTTGCTGACTTTCAACCGATTTGAATGGCTATCTACAGAGACGCCACTTGCTCTACCCATCACTTCCACGCGCATTTACAGCAACAAATGAGCATACAAATAAAATGATTATGCCATATTTATTAGCTGTTAGCCAATTACAATTGCATCTTTTTGAGTTACAACAACCATTAACATTTATTATCATCAGTTGCATTATCTGCAAGCCATGTATGAATATGTTAATGCATTTTTTTCGCCACCTTCCTATCGTCGCTTTGGGGAATTGCGAATGCGCTGCACGCAGCACGCTCATTTCGAACAACACAGATATATTTTTTTTATATATGCATAATTAATTTATTGTTTAAATGCTAATTAATACGAATTGCAATTAAATTACGTTTGTTGTTGTTGTTGCACAGACAGTGCAACTTGTTCCTGCGCTATCTGCATCTACACTTTGTTGTTGTTGTCATTGTTGATCGCAAACGTACATAAATGGGAAAAAAATAAAATTTAATTGAAATAAAATTCATGAAAGTGGCAATTGCATGCAATACCAACAACATTGCAACAATGTTGCACAATGTGAATTTTTAACAACTCAAGAAACGACGCGCAAATCGCATAATTAGCAACCGCTTGTAAGTGCAAAAAATCAGCTGAAAATATACAGAAATATAGAAGAAGCTGCTGCGAATAATATTTAAATATTTAATAAGGAGCGCGGGAATATCATCGGGAACTAAAAATATATGAGAATGTGATTTTTTATACATTGTTGCAATCGTGTCATCAACATAATTGCTATTATAGGATTTTGAACCCTCAGCAGAGAAATATTTCAAATTTTTCAAATATTTGAAAATGGATTATACAGCCAGGTGCAGCTAATTAGGAGCTACATACTTGTCTCTGTATACTCATATGGTCTCTTCTGTAGAATGCTTTGGTTTGAAAATGTAAAATTTCATATAAATCTTTTTACTTAAATGAATATCTCTATATAGTTCAAGAAAAATGTATTTCAAGTTAAATTTTTCTGAAAAAAAAAGCTGGGTAAAAGTGGCAACTCTATGAACATTTTATTTCACAAAGTGAAAAGGTTAAACTGCATATAGCATATATAGAAATAGCTTGAAATGGGGTTAGCAGCTTGAACAGACTCCTATTAAAAATGTTTTCAGAATGAAAAATAATTATTGGCAACCCTGTTTTATTTAAAATTATTAGTAAATAATTGCTTTCAATATCAAATAGTTTTTTTATAACTTCCACTTATTTTTTTTATATATTTCTTTAAATTTTAACGTTATAAAATTCTTTGAGGTTAATTCTAACAGATGTTAGAATGTCATGTTAACAGCATTACCGTTATTTTAAGTAAATTTTTGGTACAGCAAGGAGGGGAAATGTGAAAAAATCATAAAAAATAAGAAATAAAAGTAAAAACAAAATTCGAAATTTCAAAAAAAAAAAAATTTAATAAGTAAAAAAAAATGTTTAAAATTACAAAAAAAAATATAAAAAAATAATATTAAGAAAAAAAATATTAAAAATATTTTAAAATAAAATTTAAAATATATATTTAAGCAAACAATATAAACTTTGTAAAACAATATTTAAAAAAGTAAAAAAAAGCCGAAAACAAAATTTAAAAAAACCTAACACTTTTTTTTCATTTTTTTTAGCATTTTTTCCAATGGATGCTAGGGGAACATCTCAGGACCACAAAACTACTATGGGGTAGTGTTGACACACTGGACAGACTAAACAACTTCTTACTTTAAGAACTACAAGAGAGAACTAAGCTGTATCACAGGGATCATAACGGGGCATCTACCTCTAAGAGGCCACCTACCAAGTCTCTAGCATAGTTGAATCGGCTAAATGCAGGGCGTGCGCGGAAGATGATGAGACACTAGAGCATTATCTCTGCGAATGCCCGGCCTTCTGTCGGTTAAGAAGAGATACCTTCCAAGGCTCCCATTACTCTAATCTGAGAGAAATTGGGCAGCAGGGATGGAATAAACTCAGAAGCTTCGTTAAATCGACCGAGTTGTTCATGTGACGCTTATCTTAAACCTTATCTTAAGGGTACCTTCGGGGAGCACAATGGGCCTAATAATGTCCTAAGTGCGGCCGCCAACCAACCAACCAACACAACAATTTAAAAAATTAAAAAAAAAAAAAAAATATTTAAAAAATTAAAAAAATAAATAAATAAAAAATAAAAATTTAAAAAATGTTATTATTATATTTTTACGTAAAAAAATTCATAAAATAGGCAATTTTTGAAAAAAAAAAAGTTTTTTGAAATTTTCAAATATGTCAAAAATTATTATTGACCCTTGGTCATAAATTTTCTGTTAAATATTATTGTATTATATAGTTTAAAATATATTAAAAACAATAAAATTGAAGAGTAGGGTCCAACATAATTTTTTTTATTTAAATTTTCGAAAACAATTTTATTCATTTCAAAAAAGACCTAAAAAAATCCTCCTACGATCGTGTTTAAGCCGAGAAAATACATATTAAAGAACCTAAAATCAAAAAGAGTTGTTGAAAGCGTATTCCAACAATTAAAAACAGTTTTGGCTTTTTGTGTTCCAAAACTCGTGAGAAAAACACGAGATTAGTTACTAAATACAAGGCAACAACAAATTATGCATAGACATACTGTAGGTATAAAGCATAAAAATAATTTTTTCAACCTCCATATTTAAGATTGCTGCATGCATTTGAAAGCTTCTTGTTATTTTTGTTGTTACAAGCCACATCTACTGATTGGCTGGCCGACTGGCTGCCTGCTTGCAATCGCTTTTCGCTGCAATTATACAATATAAATATGTAAAGCAATAAAGAAAACACAAAAACAACAAAAAACACAAGCGTGAGTAGCAACTTATTTTCATGGCATTGTTGCACTTGCTTGTTGCTGCTGCCGTTGTTGCTCTTGTTGTGTTACAAGAAAATTTTGTTAAAGAAAAAATCGTTAATTAGTGGAAATAACTTGGTTTAAGTGTTAATTAAGTTTAGTTTAAATGAGCTCGTTAAGAAGAAAAATATTACAACAATATAAGCATTGAGCACACACACATACAAAAACACACACAAGTGCAGGCATGAAGAGAAAGAACTGCATTGTGTTGCTGTTGCAGCCAGGCAGTCAACAGCAACAGCAGCAACATGTGTGCGCAATCAATCGACAGACTGGCTCATGACGAGAGTGTTCGACAGCAAGCGAGACAGCTGCTGCAGCAGCAGGCGGTAGGCAGCAACAATTTTCTTTAGTCACACAGATGAATGTGTGTGTGTGTGCTTATGAATTGGGTGTAAGTGGTTGTAAAAAGAGCAATAGTACACGGTGGAAAATTATATAATATAGGTTGTTTAAACAAATGTTAAAATTATAAATTCAAAAATTAAAAAAAAAATTAATATATATTAAAAATCATGAAATTATATTATGTTAATAAAAAATAAAAAAAAAATATTATTATGAATAAAAAATAAAAATAAAATAATAATTAAAAAAATATATAAAAATGAAGAAATTAAATAAAAAAATATATTAAAAAAATAAAAAATGTAAATTAAATTTATTAAAAAATAAATAATATTAATACTATAAATTTAATATAAAAATATTATATATGAAAAATTATGATAAAAAAAATTATTAAGAAAAAAAAATAAGGAAAAAAATTATAAAAATTAAGAAATTAAAATATTGCAAGATTGAAAAACAAATAAAAAATTAAAAAAATAAATAAAAGTTAAAATTAAAAAAAAAATAAAATTAATAATAAAATTAAAATAAATAAATAAAAGTTAAAATTAAAAATTAAAAGATAAAAGATAAAAGAATAAAAATTAAAATTAAAAAAGTAATTAAAAACTATTTTAAAATAATTATTATTATTTTATATTTAAAAATTAATTCGCTTTAAACATAGAAAATTATTTAAAACATAAATAAAACCAAGTAAAATTAGTGATAAAAAATTCAAAAAAATAATTAATAAATAAACAAAAGTTTAAAAAATAAAATTCAAAAATAAATAATCACACCAAAGCAACATTCATTGAAATAACGACCGTTGACCACAACATTTTTTCCAAGTTTAAATATCAGTATTTTTCAGAACAATTAATACATTGTTGCTCTTCTTATCAATTTGTTGGAACAAAAAAATCAAAATAATGTCCAAATCGTGTTAAATGAATAATATGGGGAAATGACAATAAATAATTAAAAATTTATTTTTAAGCGACAAATGCTAAAAATATATAAATTTTGATATGCATTATCAGCCAGTAATAATAATTTCTTTTTAAAAACATCACAATGAATGAAAAATAAAGCAGGCTCGTATTCAGCACGCACGAGGCATTATAATGTAGGAGGCGATAACCTGTCATCGATAAGAAGAGGTTTAATAATAATTAAAAAATGTTCAAAATACTATTTATGTTGTATTTTGGCGCTTTTCTTTAATCAATGGACGAAAATTAAATATACAAATTTCCGAAGATTTAATATTTTTTTATAATTTTATAGAAATCCGACTTTTTTTGATAAAGATTCATTAGAATATCCCTCAAAACAACATTTCTTCTATCATTTGACACAGTGTTGGACATTTAAAAGAAATTTCCAAATTCACCACGTTGAATTTTAGTGGTAAACAACGTTTAAATGTGGGTTTTATACAGTTTTTGGGATTCTTTAAGCAATAAGGCGTTCAAAAACTGTCAAAAAGCTGAAAAAATCACTCAATATACAGATCAAGTCTTCAAGGTGTAGTAAATCCTAAAATCATAAAATTTTTTTAATACCAACAAAGCTTTATAAGATCTATAGGAGGTAAATAAAACCCACCAAAAACTTTTCAAAGAAACTTTTAATACATTTTTAGAGCATTTTTCATTACTTTTTTTACAATTTTTTCACCGTGTACCCTTCACGTCTTTATTTATATAGAAACACATGTACTATGCACATATAACCAGGTCCGTATAGGGAACTTTGTTTATTCTGCTTATTATTTTCCACTTCTGTGCGCTCACAAACGATTCGGGGCCCCAGCAATTATTTAAATCTTTACAATATTATTAATTATTTTTAATTAGTGCGCAAATTTATTGATAGCAAATGCCGCAAACAACAAACGAGGGAAGAAGAAATAATTGACGCAATTTCTTTAAAGAAAACACATGCTGCCACACACACACACGCACAGATACATATACATTAAATATAAATATATATTATGCAAGTATGTGCTTCAAAGAGAATGAAGCGAGAGTCGAGCAGCAAAGAAAAAGAAACAGAAAAAAGCAACGCCGCCAATCAGTGAGACAACTTGGAACGGCAGCAGACCACATGTGCTTCCTGACGGCAACCGGCAGCCGACTGCTGAGTACAACTGCAACTGCAAAATGCAACAACAACAGCAAAGCAGTGCAACCACTTGGCCCCCCACCAGCCGCCGGCGTCCACATGTTGCAGCGACGTGCGGGTGGCATATTTAGGAAGCAATTAACGAAGAAAACGGCCAATTGTATGCGATTTTTGTAGTGCATACTTGGTGTTGTTGTTGTTGTTGTTGCTTACACACTTAGAGCGCCAACACAGAAACAGGCCGCGGCAATGCCTAAACTAGCAGCCGCAATCATTCACATTCGCTCGCTGTTGTTGTTGTTGTTAATAGTTAGTGCCAGCTTCTGTGGCTCGACGCTGTGTGAGCAAAGCTGTGAAGTATGTGGTGTTTAGCTGTTGCTCGCGCACCGCCCACCATGCACAGCAGCCAACAACCACTAGAGCCACCATCCGCATCGCCCATCGTCCGTCGCCTTTGCGGCTGTCTCTCGGTGAGTAATTGCCGGTGGTGCGTGGCGCACTCGAAATGGCGGTGAAGCGACGAGGGACGAAGGGAGACACTCTACGGCAGAAAGCGGAAATTTTAGCTAAAGAAAAACATTAATTGGCAATTATTGCTGCTGTTGGCTGAGCAAACACATGCCATACATACAGAGAAATATATGTATGTAGCTCTTGGGGGCTGCCTACATATTTTGCATGCAACCGAACAGACAGACAGACAGCGGTGTGCGAAATGGTTGCGAAAAAACGTGTGAGAGACGCTTGAAGATACACACACACGCTCAAACAAAGATATCTACAAGCAAAATTTGTACAACAAAGTTGAAGAAAAAAGGAGAAAATTGAAAAAATAAAAACAAAAAAATTAAAAAAAAGTTGCCAGCCGATCGTGGAAAAATCGCAAAGATCAGACGCTGCGCAAAACAGGAGCAGCAATGCTGAATATATATGTACATATGTGTTGCTCGCAAGCGGGTGGCGGCTTGACTTTTATAGCGCTTATAGTGGAAGGTAATCACTTGCTATATGTTTATTGTTTACTTTTGTGTTTACACAGCCTGTTTGCACTGGAGCAACCACCGGTGCATGGCGATATATTGTCATATGGACACACATACAGTTGTTGGCAGCTGTTTGCTGTTTTATATGCCGGGCAATTATTGTCGCTAGCATGGCTAGCTAGCCAGTCTAGTTGGCTAGCGCAACAATTCAATTAACTCGCTGAGTAATGCAGATTGATTAGAATCAGTCTGTCGACGCAGCGCACAAAGAGAAGAAAAAAAGACTGGCTGGCTAATGGCTAAGAATTTTCAAAATACATTTTTGCGCGCTAAAAGCTTTAATATATTATTGATATTTAAATTTTATTTAGTTTTTTGCTTTTTTGTTTTCTCATTAAACTGTCACTGATTGTAAAATATTGTCGGAAAACATGCAGTAGAATGCTCTTATGTCAGCCACACCCACTCGAACGAATATTTCAATGTGGAACGCATTAAAATATGGGCCACTGCAGCATAATAGCATGCTTATGGGACTGGCAATGAGTTAATAATATGTTCAAAATTCCAATAAAACCGATTCCATTTAAAAAATCTAAATTAAATAATCATTTCTACCATCTCTTTTAAGAATTTCCTTCTTGATAGTATCAATAATTTGTAATTGAAATAATAAATTTGAAAAGCTTTTCAAAAGCTTTTTTCCTTTCATGGCTTAAAATACAAATATTCGAAATTTTTATTTTTCAGAAATAAAGTAAAATTTTTTTAAAAATACCATCCAAAGCTTTCACTGTTTTCTTCCAATTTTGGCATTTTATATGCGACAATATATAAAGCAATGAAAGCTCTGATAAATGGATAGCATGAGCTTTTGCAAAACTTTAGTAACATTTTATTCTATTTGAGCTTTCGATATTTTACCATTCTTATAGCTCAGCAAATGAGTGAAAGCTCGTAACATTAAAATATTTTTTGCAAGTTTTGTTAGAAGCTTATATATTAGACTTTCATTTCTATAAAGATTATATTAATTTCATGCTACTTAAGTTTATGTTAAATAATATATTAGGAGCATTGCAGAAAATTTTTAATGACAATAAGCTTTTCAGAAACTTGAAGCTTTTAATAGTATGCAATATGCTAGTTCAAAATGCTTAAAGTATTAAAAAGCTTAAAAGTAGAAATAACATTAAAGCTTTTGTAAGGGGAAAGCTTTTTTAAAGCTTTTTAAACAGAAAGCTTTTTAATAGAACAAAGACATTAAGACATTTTGATGGTAATGTACTGATGCGGATTCTTATTTCTCCAAATGATTCTTGAAAGCTTTTTGGGATATGAAATGTGAGAATCTAAGTTTTAATAGAACCGTTTAATAGATCATTACGACAATTCTGATGTTTCTTATATATATTTCTCAATACAGCTTGAAAGCTTTTTTTGTCAAAAATCGCATGATGGTGAATATTTTATTGATTTTGAAAACTTACATATGCGAATTTGTCCGTGTGACGCCTTCCTTTCGAACTGCAATAAATTTTCAACACACAAGGAAAATGCCGTAGCAACTATGTATGAGTGTAAACCGTTGAAAACTGCGTGAAACTTTTATGGCGCTTTTGTAGCGCGCTCTGCCGTGTTGTTTATAATAAATATTTAGCAAAATGCGTGAAATATTTTTTGTTATTTCTTGACTATCTGTGTTGTTTAATTTGATGACTTTTTCTTAATTTCTCCGTAGTAAATTTTCTTGCACTAAATTATATATTTTTTTCTACAGCAAATTGTTGCTATTAAATTTAATGTTTGTTTTTATATTTCTTTGTTTAATACTAATTTTTATTTTGCTTTTCACGCGTATTTTATAAACACTATTTAACGCCACAGCGAATTAGTGTGTTGATTAGTAGGTGAAATATGCTACTTTTGATTGTTGAATTTTTTGAAATTATCTATTTTAGTTCCGATGAACACTTTCTTCTCAGGCTGTAAATATTTTAAAAGCAAATTAATTAATTAGAATTGGTTTTTAAATATTTTGCAACAACTTCGTTAACAAACCACCGTTCAAAGGCAGATATTTGAGTTGGTCATTTCGCTTGTTTCCACTGAGATCCAGGTGGGAAAATTCACAATTTGTATATTCATGTAAACAAAAAAGTCTTTTATATATAAATATTTTATAAAAAAATATATTCTGCTAATTATTAGTCATAGTGTCTGGCTCATTCGCTTTAACGCCTAACTTTTAGCCTTCAAGCATTTTTAATAGCACATTTGTTGCGACTATTTTATGTTTGCTCATGAAATATAATTGGCAAATGCATACATATGGATCTTTGAAATTGTGTATATTTGTATTACCAACACAATTGTGTCTGTTTATATTACGAAAATGCAAAAGAATTCGCAGCTGTGGGTGGTATATAGGCCAAACAAGTGATTAGAAAAATATAAGTAAACAAACAAATTTAATTTAATAGTAGCAAATGCTATTGCAATTAAGTAAATAAACTTGAAAAAAAAAAATTAAAAAAATAAAAGAAAATTAAATTTGAAAATTATTCTTTAAACTTTGCGAAAATACTGTAGTGAAAATGAATTTTAATAAAAAGAATTAAGAGAATAGAAATGTGTTGAGAATTACTAATAATAATAATGAAACATTAGATTTATAGCCTTCTCACACAGCCAAATTAATTGAACAATTAATATTTTGATTGAGAAACCAGTTTTTGCTCTTCGCACTGGCGGCTACTCGATAACCGATCAGCTGTTATACATTTTTGTTTCTGCTTTTTATAAGAGGTTGGTAAATTTCATCAGCTGATTGCTATTTTTAGCAGCGACATCTACCGTCGTGTAGCGTGAACAACAATTCGCAGACAAAGAACGTATATATAATTACAAAAATGGTCTTTATCGCAGAGTTGAATTTCATTTTCAAGTCGATTAACGGGTTATATACAGTTAGAATTTTCAAAAAATCGATTTTTTTTTATTTCATTTTCTTAATGTACTTATATTTAAGAATACACACAGAAAATTTCATCGTTCCGGTGAATATTTTCAAAGTTACAAGCAAATGAAAAATTTTAAAAGGTGTTTCAGAGTGCTTTTAAGTACAAGGTCCAAACTTTAAACGCGTTTTTCTCAAAATGGTGTTTTCAAAGTCGGTGACCAACATTACTCGAAAACGGCTAGACCGATTAGTCTCAAATATTAACACGACCTTCTTAAATATATTTTTTAGTAATTAATCGAAGATTTTTTCTCTCCGATAAATATATTTTTTTTTATAAACAATTCAAGGCCGAAATTTCGGTGAAGAATCGATTTTTTTTTTTGAGAAACCGCCATTTTGTCAAAAAATTTTATTTTGCTTATTCCTTCGATAAATTACTAGATTTAACATTATTTTAACGAAATCTGTTGGGCTTTTTAATTTAGGATGATCTAGTTCCCAGATATAGTGGTCACCGCAAAACGTCTTTTTTGAGAGGAGCTCCTGGAGATCAGCTGTAGCTCTTTTTCAAATAAATATTTTTACTAGTACTAAGTCTTAAAATACAGTTAAAAGATACCATAATATGTGTATAAATTTTTGGATCAATAAATTAAAAAGTTTTCTCAGAAAAAATTCTGGAAAATTCACTTTTTTTCGGCCGTCTAACTGTATATAACCCCTTAATTGATCAATTAGCTCCTGTGTGAAAAGGCTATTAAAATTCAATTAAAAAGGAATGTAAATTTTTATTTTGTATGGTAAATCGATCTTAATCAGCATTTTAATAGAGCAGAGGCCGGTTAATTGATCAATCAGCACCTGTGTGAAAAGGCTATTAGATCATGTTAAAATTAGCTCAAAATATTTTTTATATAATAAATTAAAAAAAAAAAATTATTTTATTCTTAATTTCATTTTATCCACTTATTTTTTTAAATGTATTTAAATTGAATTCAACAAAAAGTAACCAGCACTCAACAGACTCTTAAATATTTTTATGACTTCAATTTTAAAGAGATTTAAGTTTCAATAGCTTTGAAAAATGATTTGAAATTATATTTAGACAAAAAAAAATCCTCATCTTAATATGAACAGTATACACTGCGTGTCCAGCCTAAGGCATCGAACATAATGCGCGACATTCTGTTTTATATTTATTACGGTATTTTTATTATACAAAGCATTAGTGAGGTATTAAAATAATTTTCGCATTTTTTAGCATTAGCAGAGTCCACACACAAATATTTTTTTGGAAATTTATCACACAAAAGCTTTCAAGTTTTCCTGCCACATTGCGTCCATAGCTGATGTGATCTCAACAAATCCCTTTAGGAGCAAAGCCAACAAGAATACTTATTATTTAGATGGCAAAGTGAACGTTGAAGATCAACAAACATTGGTGGCTGATGGCTTGTTGTTGGCGCGCTGTGACACAACACACAATAAGTACCGTTGTGAACATGTTGTTGACACTTCAAGGCGTCGAAGGCGTCGTCGCCAAGCAAGATATATGTATAGCAAATATAGGTGCGTGACACCCATACTATGGCATGCATTGTACACTTGACAAATTTTCAATTTTTGACAACCAATCAGCCAGCCAAGATGTAGGCAGACAGACAGCTTTAGCTCTAGCCAACCGGAAAAGTCGGCAAGCAGGCAAGCAGGCGGCCAAGCGAAATGAGCAACAATCTAATGGCCAAACAATTCAAACAAAGTGGTAAAACACGTCACTTGTCAGCGAAAAATTAACAAAACAAAAAAAAAATAAAGCACAACAACATTTGTACTCACATGTCATTAGAACACAACAACAACAATATGAAAATAGTTTAGCGTGTTTTTTTGTGTAGGCGCTAAATACGTTTATAAACAAATGACAGGCGCCTGACGTATTATTGTGTACACACACACAAACGGAAGAAAAAATAACAGTTTTTCATTGTTATTTCGTAGACGCACTTTTTCTAAACCAAAGACAGACAAATCGACTACACTTGCTGCTTAAATAAACCGGCCTTTGCTTAGCCGGTAAGCGCTTTCGGTCACACTTACTGTCGTCGTCGTCATCGTCATTGTCGTCCAGGTGATTGTTGCAAACACATTTGTTGCTGTCAAGGCGCATTAACGGTTTTTACCTACACTAAGTGGCTGGCTGCCTCTCCACTCCTCAGATATGTTGCTCACGTGTCGCACGGCTGACACGACTTGTCACTGCAGTCACTGTGACGTCACGTCAGTCAGTCCGACTGCCAGTCACTCAGTCATTCAGTCTGCTAGTTAGTCAGCCCGTTAGTTAGTTGACCAATCTGCTATTCACCTTTTCTAAACAAAATGTCTTTCAAGTGCTTTGTTGTTGTTGTTGTTGTTCTTACTGTTGTTTTTGTTATGTGTCCGTAATGCCCGTTGAAGCTGCTACTGTCATTGTCACTACTGTTTATACTGTTTACTGTAGTTATTGCTGTTGTTGTTGGTTTAGTTGATGTTGCTGATAGTGTCAGCGTCAGTAGTAGCTGTTGTGTGTGTTGATTGCGATCGCAGCGTCACGTCTCTTAACAGTCTGATCACATTTCACACGCTTGCTGTTGTTGTTGCTATTGTTGTTGTTGTGTTTTTGTTGTTTTTCTTAATATAATACTTTTGCCGGCGACAGTTTGTTAATGAAGTTGTTGAAATTGTAATGTGTTGCTGACACTTGTTGTCAGTTGACAGTTTGATACAAGTTTAAGTATTTTGCGCTTTATTTTTTTTGCGTTCCGTTATTATTATTAGCAGTAGCAGTAGTTTTTATTAAATTACTGCATTTGGCTTAATTTGCAAGCTTGTTGATTTGAGAGTACTTATGATTGTAGTTTAATTAAATTCTTTTTTTTTTTGTAATAATTTTTAGTGTTATTAACTTGGTAATTAAAATTACATTAGATTAAATATATGTTAAATTTATTCACACACTTTATAGGCAATACTAAGTATTAATAGAAAATCTTAAATATTAAAAAAAAAAAATATTTTTTGAAACTAATCATTTTTAATTTTAACGAAAAAATATTTAAAACAATTGTATATATATTTTTTCCAATTTATTAATTGATTAATTAATAAAAAAAATTATTTAGTATTTTATTAACATGAATAATCAATCTATAAATGATTTTAATAGAGATTTAACAAAAAGATTGCCTTGAACTGTTTTCAAGTGTCTTTTTTCGTCTTAAAATAATCGAGTGTTTACTGTAGTTATTATACAAAATGTTGTTAATTACAAAATTTGTTTATTTTGTGTACTATATTTTAGATTAAATTTAGACAAACGTTGCTATTGATTTTGCGCGCTTTCATTTGACAGCTGTCAAGCATTACTGCGATTTCTTAAAAAAGCAGATCCATCAAGATCAGCGAATTAGACACAATTGGTTTAATTTTCTATTTTTATATTAAATAACATATTTTTATGGATATATCAATACTATATTTAATACGAAAACAACAACAACATATGGAATACAACTCAAAGTGTGTTTTAATAGTAAATGATCTAACGTCAAACATCTTTGACAACAAAAAAAAACAACATTCTTGTGTATTTTATTTAAACAAAATTGAAATGAATAACTCTGTTCATTCTTATATTTTTATTGATTTATTTATTTATATTATGATAATTTTTTTTTTAAGAAGATGTAAGAATAAATTATTATTTTTTGCTCTTAATTTTTTATTGATTTATTTATTTATTTTTTTGTTTATTTTTTTATTATTATTTTTTTATTTAATTTAATAAGTAAGAATAAATTAATTTTTTTACGCTGTTAATTTTTTATTGATTTATTTATTTATTTTCTTATAATATTTTCAAAATTAATTTCATATGTGAGAATAAATTAATTTTTTTCGCTCTTAACTTTTTATTGATTGATTTTTTTTTTATTTTTTTACTTAATTTAATAGGTAGGAATAAACAATTTTTTTATCGCTCTTAATTTTTTATTTATTTATTTAATAATTTTTTGATTCATTTTTTTATTTCAATTAATATGATGAATAAATACAATTTTTAAATTATTATTTATTTTTTTTTTATTCCAGATCATTCATATTTTATATTTTGTTACAGAAACATTATAATTTGTTATTTATCTGTAGATTTATCTATAACACTAAAACGTTTGCTATATATTTTCATTTGTTTTTTTTACTTAAATTTATTTATAACTGCCATAATATGTTATTTTCCGCGTTTATTATAGTTTATCTTCATTTTAATTATTTATTTAATAAATTTTTATTAGTATAACAACTTTTTTGCATTAAATACAATACTTTTTTTTAGAAATATCAGCAATTATAAACAATTATTGTTATTATCATCATCATTTCATAGTAAACACAATCAACATTAACAACAATTTGAAGCAAACAAAAATTAAAAAAATATATAATGTTTGCGTTCATTATTTTTTAATTTGAATTAATTTTATTAAAACTTTTTTATTTTATATTATCGCATTATTTTTTAATTACACTAAATTGTTTATTATATTGTTCTTAATTTATTAAATTACTTTTTTACTTTTTATTCATTAATTGCAGTATATTGTTTATATTATTGTTTTTAATATTTATCTATTTATTTTTATTAATGTTTTTAGTTTGTTTATAACATATAATGTTTTTTTAGTATTTTTTTATTTTATTTTACTTCATTTATTCTATTTTAGTAGATTTTAATAAAACATTTTTATTTTATCTGATTAATTATATTTTAGTTTTACTAAATTGTTTATTGTATTATTCTTCTTTTTATTTATATTTTATTTTTTTTATATTATATTATTTATTTTTGTTAATGAAAATAATTCCTTTTTTTTCTTTTATTTTATTGTTATATTATTTATTATATTTATTTATTCTTTAATTGCAGTAAAATATTTATTATTGTGTTTTATTATTATTTATATTTTTAATTATTATTATAAATTTCATATTGAGTATATTAATATTTTATTTTATTGCTTTTAAATGTTTATATAACATATATAATAATTTTTAATATTTTATTTAATTTTTATTTACTTAATTTTTTATTATTATTCCTTTTTCCATCAAACACTTGTATCAAACTGTCATTTTTATAAGTAAAAAAAATCATCTTCATTCCACAACAATATTTTACCTGCTTTTTCTAAACAATTAACGTTGCAAGCACTTTTTTCACACTTCTCGCGCACGTTACTGTTACAAATTATTATTATTTTTTCATATAATTTATATTCACTCGTATGCATTCGCACTATGATGCTGCTCACTGAGTGTTGTGTTAATTTGTTACACGAAATAAATATTTTCTTCTTTGCTATGTATTTTCTTCACAATGCCTGTTGTTGTTGTTGGCTGATTTTTCTCAAACAAACAAACTTATGCGGTGGCATGTAATATACAATGTTGTTGTTATTTAATTAACGCGTAGTCGCAATTGTGATTTCTCAATTATTCGTTATTTGCTTTTAATTTGCGCTCTTTCGCTTTTGTGCTTATTGCCGGTGCCGTTGCCACTGCTATGCTATGCTTTTGCTGCTTTTGCCACTGTATTTGTTATTATTGTTGTTTGTTGTAGATTTGCTGCCGATGCCACAATTCAATTTTAATTAACTTTGATTTTTGTAGACACACACACATACAAACAACCATTCATATATGTATGTATGTATGTGTAAGTGTGTTGTTGCACTACAATTATAATTGGTTGGCTTTATGATATTGCTTTTGGCAAAACGTTTGTTGATTGATTGAAAACGCACTTTCGCGCGGCGTAAAATCACAAATCACAAATTATAAATTACAAATCACAAAACCAACAGCAAACAACGCGCCGCCGCTCCCACAATTAGAAAACCGGCTTAATGTCGAGTATTACACGCTCCAAAAGCACCGATTCGCTACGATTATTATTTTTTTTTTTTTCAATTTTGTAATTAATTTTGTTTCCTCGATTAGAGCGGCCAAATTGCCAAATTGCAATTAGAGCCACGCAAAAACCGCACAATTTTTTTTTCTTATTTATTTATTTATTTTTGCTACTAATTAGTAGCGCTCGCGCACCTTGTTGCCGTTGCCGCTTAAAAGATCACTTGAGCTCGCTGCTGCTGTACAATCGAAGTGATAAAATTCTTTAACTTTTTATTTCACTAGTCAAATAAAACTCGCGAAAATTTGCGCCTCTATGAACCGACAGCGTCGACGTTTATTCGACGAATGAATGAAAAATCTGAGTAGTTGAAAAATGAATCGCCCGTCTGGCCTGGCTACCACCAAAAGAATCTCTGTTCTGTCTCTGCTCTGTTGTTATCGTTGCTCTGTGTGCACGCCGCGCATACCAACAAACAAACCAACGAACGAAACGAGCGCATAAACCCGCTTGGTGGTTGCCGACACGGCGGCCTTTGTTTTGACTTTGTTATCGTTATTGTTGTTGGTGCCGTTTGGTCCACCCCTTTGCCTTGCGCACTTTTCAAATTTCCCACAAAAGGCACACACACACCAACCAACAATATGTTGCTGAGAGCTGTTTGGCCAGCCCAACGTCCCAGTCTTTCCATGCATGTGTTGTGCTCTCGCTCAACGCGGTGAGACCGGCTTTTTCACTATGCTCTGCAGCAGTGCACAAATATGTATGTGCGTATGTGTGTATGTATTTTCTCAGCTACTCAAGTGCTCCATCACACCACTTCCAGGCGCCTACCGTGTGCTGCTCGCTTGCTCACTTGCTCACATGCTCGCTCTCCTTCGCTTGCTTGTTGCTGCTCCACTTAATGGGTGCTCTGCTCTGCTTTGTGGTGGGGTTGCTTTTGTGGTCGGCCGTTGTTGTTGTTATTGTTAGTGTTACATAGCAGCTTTTGCGCACATTCCGTTGTCGCTTTGTCCTTTAGCTGTGTTTTTGTTGTTTTTATTTTTTTTACAAAAGTATCTTTTTTGTTTGTGGACAGATTCGCAGCTGATACGCTATTGGACAGTGTCGTTCTTGACGCGCACAGGTATATAAAGATACCCCACTCCAGACCACGTATACGAAGTTACATATTTACGTAGTATATTGACAAGGTAGTTTTATAATTGGGGTTAAATAAGTGAGGGTTCTTGGAGAATAGTTTTCTATGCTTCAGTATATATATGTATGGACGTAGGATTTATAGATCTTTAATTTATTTTTTTTTGTAATTTTTCCAAATTCTGCATCTAATTTTAAAGTCTACCATGTTCCGAAAATCAATTCTATTAATTTGATAATATAGATAAATGGACAATGTTTCATTGAAGTAAAGCGGATATAGAAATACAAACTTCTAAGGACCTTATCGGTGTTGTCAGTTTACCATCCAAGGATAATTATTGATAACCAAGATGAGTTCTTGACAATCAATAGAGATATACAGTTGAACTTCCATAACTCGAACTCAAAGTTCTCCATAACTGGAACACTTGAATTGGCAATATAACTCAAATTTCATACAAATTACCTTCCGTAATTTGGAAGTCTTGGAAGTCTATCAAACGCCTTTTTGTGGATTATGAGAATTCGACGGTCAGAACTTCAAGATTGCGGACTTTAGTTTATTTTGAGTTTTGGAGCATAGCAATGCCATAGAATAGAATAGAAGTTGTAGAGGAGTGCACTGCAGCCTGTGAACTATTGTGCCCTTTTCAATGTCTAAATCAACTCCATCTGTTCCAGCACTCTTATAAATTTCAGAATTAGCAGGTATAGGGGGGGTTCCAGCCTCCAAGTCACAGAAGCGACAACTTTCTAATTCCCAGATTGTATACATAGGTGATTCCTGAGCTACAGTCCCGTCAGGATTCTTAGTTTGTTTCTTGGGATGTTTATTACACACTTAAATCTTTTGGTGTCCTTTCCTCTTTCCGGAGCATAACCCTGATTGTGTGTGGCCCCACTGCTATTCTGAGCCCATAGTAATGTCATACTGTGAAAGCTGATTTAGACTAGGTAACTAAATTTTAAACAATTTAATTTAATTTCCTGCTGAGTAGAAAGTATATGTATGACTTCGGAGAAAGTTGTGCTTAATAAGTTGTGGGCACTGTTGTATAAATATTAAAAATTCGATACTGGAAAATATATCGAAAACTATTGGACTTCTATGACTTCATGAAACCTAAAATATCGGTGTACTCAATTCTTTATTGTCGGTAACTGCTTTTAAAGGTGTTTGTTTAAAAGAAAATCTTTGTTACACGATTACAAAAAGATTTTAAAACGTCTACATTCAAAATGCATTCAATCCATATCTTAAAACACATTATTGAGCTGATGAGGGGTCTTTGGAATTAATTGATCGCGATTTTCACATTTTTAGAAATAATAGAACGAATTTTTAAGAAAAATCTTTTGATTAAGTTGGCATATTCTAAAAGCTCTTAGCTTAAGGGGGGGTAAGGTTTGACAACTTTTTTTTTAAATATTTTTTTTTATTTTTTTTATTGTTTATTGTATTCAAGAATATTGTGTTACAAGTTTTAGGTCATTCGGAGAAAAACTAACGAAGTTACAGCAGGTTGAATAACGGTACCTCCAGCTATCTGCGCTGAGTGTACAAAACTTTGAATCGATTTTCCCAAATATGTAATTTTTAAAGTCGGTGACCAGCCTACAGAAAAAACTACTGCATCGATCGTTTTGAAATTTTGAACAAATATTCTACATATATATAGCTCTCGAATGACGTTTTTCCAAAAAGTTTAATTACTAACAATTTTACAATAACAAATAGGTCGATTTTTTCGTCTAAAATCATCATTTTGGTTTGAAAATGGTACCAAAAATTGAAAAATTGAAAAATTAAAAAAAACTCGACGTCAATTGAAAGACAAACTAATAAACTAAAGAAAGCATTTTGATTTTTTGGTTTCGGATGATCCAGTGATGCTGTAGGCTGGTCACCGCACAACAACTTTTTTCGAGGTGCCTGCAGAGATCGACGATAAATCCGTTATTCCTCGCTATTTTTAGATAAAACTTTTTTTAAGTATCCTTCAAATGTTGTACTTTCATATAATAATAAGTAAAATAAACCTACAGCAATAATTTTATCTAAAAAAATTCATGAAAAAAGGTCTTTTTTCGACGAAACAAACCGGGTAAGGTAAAAAAATTGATAACTTTGAAATAAAGAATAAATATTATTGAAAATTTATAAAAAGTAGCGGTCCCTTGTGGCGACCACCATCAGAACTTTTTTCGAATAACTTTCAGGCATCAAAGATAGGGGAACAGGCAGAGGATACATTCTTTTATTAAAATATTAATAAAATATATGTAACTATAAGGTATTTTTAAATTTTTTGATTAACAAAATTATTAAATTTTATAAAAATACCGTCGCCACAACAATTTACTAAGGCATCAATCTCCCACTGCTCCAACTACCCCTCATGCGCTGACCATGATTTGTTTATGGAAGCTCAAGCGCTAAATAAATAACAGCTGATGCATTCCAGTGAGAGCGGCACGGATGAATACCAAAATAAAATACGAGTAGCACGTGTGCTAACAGGAATTGCTCTCCGCAGAATGAACGTAAACAAGAAAACTGTAAAGTGACTGTTAGCAACCACAGCGCACTGTTAACAACTCCAAATAAAATGTAAACAAGTTTTATGGGGACAGAGGTGAGTATAATTAGATTTTTTTGTTGACAACTGATTGATTTGATATCAACAATGAACATATAAATATAATAAAATAAAAAAATTATAATAATTAAAATAAATAAATTTTTAAAATAAAAAAAAAAAATAATAATAAAGAAAATTAAATAAAAAATAATTAAAAAATAATAATAAAAAAATTAAAAAAAAAATAATAAAAAAAAAATCAAAAAAAATAAAAATAAATTAGTAAAATAAAAATTAATAAAATAAAATATTAGCGAAATTAGGTTTCAAGTTTTACTTGGAAATACGACACACCTCGCCTGCCCACCTTGTTAGTTGTTGTTAACTGTGAGAAATTAGCTTGCGCCGCTTGAGGGTGTAACACTTAACTTTGTAGGCGGTCGCCTAAACCTCCCAGCAAGTAGGTGGAGCAATGTTATAGTTATAAATAAATACAAGTATATAATGTATGTAAAAATATATTTCTCCATAGAAATTAGGGGAGTATGTAGTTTAGACACAGGTAAACAACAATGGAAATGAATTAGTGAGTGATTTTGAGCATCCAAAGCTTATTGGAACCACATGCACACCTCTCAGCTTCCAGAAAAGACCAGCGCTTTAATTACAAGTAATAGGTAACTATATACATATATAAGTAGAAGTATGAGTAGCTCGCTAACGAATGAAAAAAGTTGTGATCGGACATTGTGATCTGCTTAAAATTAACGCAAGTAAAGGGTGCACATTTTTAATTAAATGATAAATAGTTTTTTCGGCAATGACAACAAAGGTAGCATAAAGGCAGGGATGGAGGAAAAGCGGAACACCGTAAGCAACAACAATACTTCATCATGCCGTTAGTAGCTGGAAAAGTAGCGGTTACATTTTGACAGCCATGTAACCCCTTTTTTGTTTTGTGCGTAAACGCTGTCATTTTTTAGCATTGCACCCCTTTTTAGTGGCAGCCCAAAGGTTGCCAAAGAAATACTTTCTTGCTTTCTTTTTCAAAAATACTGCGTGTTGGAAAATTGAAAAATATAAAATGAAATAAAAAATAGCAATAACGTTGCCGTGTGCGCACTGTGAAGATTTGCTGCCGTTGGACGCGTGTTTTTTGTTTTTTGCAACTCCGCTAAAGGTGTTGACGCACTTTGCGGTCCATTCTTTTTTTTTTTTTTTTTGTTTTTTACACTAATGATTAGGGTCTTTAATGGCCATCATGCATCTAATGAATGAGTTGACAGAATGTCATTTTTTATTTTTGACAGTTTTAAGATTGCGCTGGTGCAGGCGGAGTGAAAGTGGTAGAACGTTAAGTAGTCGGTGGAAGCTGCAACCCGTTTGTTTATTTTTGTTATGTGGTTTGATACGGTGGTTTACTTGTACAAACAAATAAATTGACTTTTTTTTAGTTACTAAAAATACTCTAGAAATCAGTTATAATAACGGTATTGATTATTTTTAATCACTCTAGTCCTCTACGATTATGACATATGATGAATTGGATTATTTTACGTAATTTTATACTGAAGAGAGGTGGGTTTTGAGATATTCCCATTTGGGAAACATTTCGATCGATGCCAAATGATTGTTATGCGTGGTTTTGATCTCTTCTACTCACATACACCAAAAGAATCTAGAATTAGAAAATCAGATATACATATTCTTCACAAACTTTTCCAATTGATATCTGGAATCGTAAAGGGAATATCAGAAGGGACGTGGGAGTCATCTCGAATGACTTCTAGTAAACGTCTTGGGAAGTAGAGGGATAAAACGAACAATATCCCATCAAAGGACCTCTGTACAAGGTAGAAATACAACCCTACATCACGAGTATCACCTCTTGAACCCATGAAATCCACCCACAACCTCGGCTGTAATAGGGGTACGAATTCTGGAAGCCCCAACCTCTCTCACAGACGAACGAAAAAGTTCATACAACATTACGGCAACAGGAAGGGAACCCTGACTAAAGGTTCCGAGGCCGCTAGACGCTTAACGTGCAAACAGTGATTACAGGCAGGCTAGTAGAGCTCACTCCGAAAGAAATAAAGTACCTTTCGCGTCAGTGAAACTAATACGAACTCCTGAGGTTGCAAAAATCTAGAAGAGAACTAAGCATCATTCCTCTTGCAAGAAGGGACCATCTTTGCTGAGAGACTTCGTCCCCGGAGTAATAGATTCTGTTTAAGGCGATGTTCGCCGTCGTCTTCGAAACAGGTTTGTTCTAAAAATCGACCTAGCCATCAGTCTTTTGCCTAGCCATCAATTCCATAGAAGTCATTAAAGCCATCCGCTGACTGGAAGAGAATCTGTCGAATTCGAAGCTTCATCTTGCAGCGACAATGAGGATCCTAAACTCCTAAAGACCCACGGAATCCATTTCAAAGATACTGGTCAAGTAGAATATGGATTGAAGACGAATCTGTGGGAGATATCTTTGGAAGGGGATGTGATGAGTAATGACCAGAATCCTACTCATTCCATAATTTGATTTTGATTTAAGTAGTGGGTAGAATAATGAGATTTACGCCTTTGTTGTTGCTCCTCTGCACCAACGACTCCATAAATTGACCTTTAAAAACTAAATATAGATCGACAGAACCAGATCGGAAAATTTATTATAGGAATAATGGAATTCAGAATTGTAGGCAAATAAAAAATTGTAATATAAGTATCACTCAAGCAAAATTAGATTCTTCATAAGCTTATTGCTCATAATAATTAATTCAAGATACAGAGCGGCGACCATAACCTCAACATCAACGGCAAATTATACATAAAATATAATAATAAACATTTCAATTAAAATAATTAATACAATGCGTTGTTGTTGTTGGTGTGCGGCCTCGTGAAATGAGTGGCCAGTTGTTTGGCGCATTGTGTGAGTATGAGGTGTGTGTGAGTGTATGTATGTTAAAATGTGTGAGCTAAGCACTCAATTAACCATTTTAATGATTAGAGGGCAGAAGGCCACGCAGCCAACACACACACGCGCATGCAAAATAATGTGGCATGCAACCACCCTCAGCGCATGGCGCTTTTGAACACAACACTTTGTTTTCAAGGCCCTCTTTTTTTTGCTGAATTGCTTTGCTTTCTTTACAGCGTGCTTTCCAATTATAAATAAACATGCGAGTTTGAGTTGCTGTGAGCAAAGAAATATCGGCGGTTGCATGATAGCGTTGTAACTCCCCAACAAGGACCGACGCATATTCATTAACATATACTCGTACACACATGTGATTGCTGGTTGAAATGCATGCGTGTGAGTGTGTAGAGAAGCTGCTCTTCACCCACATTATTGAGCACTCATCATCATCCATACAGCGAGTGGTAATCATTTAGAAAGCTTTAATGCTGCCAATGAAGCAACCGACAAGGCCATGCCACACAATGTTGCATGCCACACTATGGCTGTATGTATGTATGTATGTGGTTGTATTTAAAATTAATCCAACAAAAGTGCGTTTTGATGGATAAACACGTGGCGGCAGCATAAAATCTTCACAGCACTCAAATGGAGAAACTTCCGACTGGCGCATCCACCATTCGAGCGAGTGAGTGAAGGGTGCATGTGTAGGTTGGCATTGTCCTTGTCGCATTTTATGTATGTTCATTATTCATTAAATTGAATTTCACGAAATTCAACCACCAACGGAGCTCCTCATATGTGGCAGGAGTCCGCTGCTGCTATAACAAGTACAAGACTCCCACCTCATGCTCAACGCAAGCAAATAAATTGCACGCTAATTGCTCGGGTTCAATTAAAAACGCTCTTCAAGTGCTACCCAAACCCGGCCTTGGTGGCAGAAATAGAAAATAATACGCGAAATATATAAATAAATAATGAGCAATGACTTGGGAGAGCAAGCCTGGATTTTAACTAAGAGAGAGAGAGAGAGAGAGAGAGAGAGTGTCCTTGCGTGCTAAATGCAATCATATTTTGCACAATTATCACAATTACATTTGCATAACAGCGAGTTTGTAAAAGATTCCTACTTGCCATACCCACCTCCCTCCCTCCCGGAAGCAACACAAAAGCAAGTAGACGCGTGTTTTTTGTTTTAACTTGTATTTTTTGCTGCTAATTCAAACTTTTTTATAAAAATTTATTTTTTTACACAAATTCAGCTGCATAAATTCCTTCTAGCCACCCTTTGTACCACTCTCATCGCAAACGCGGCGGTTGAGTCTGATCTGTTGCAAGCATTTGTACAATCAAGTTGCAAGTGACACACAAAGAGACATCAACTTCAGCCACAAAAGCAGCGTACGGCAATTGCTTATGTTTATCCTTTGTGCAAATAATTTCCTAATTATTGACATACATACAGACAAACACAATCGTGTGTAAATGAATTATCTGAGCGCGGAGTACAGCTGTGTGGTGAACCAGTCCACCACCACTCCCATTTGTTTGGTGCTAATTGGCATATATCAATAGAAGGTACAAAGAAGATACATATCATTATACCAATGTTTGCATGTCTTCGTGGTGGAATGGTGGATACAGGGTGTACCAAAAGTACTAGATACATAGATTGAAAATGAGTGGTGGTAAAGTGCAGTATTGCTCTTTTTAGCTTTTACTATCTCCATTTAATGCAACAAGAACGATATCGAAGTGGAGAACTATTCAAAGGAACAGAATAACACTATGGAAGAACCCAGCAGCTGACTCAGAAAAATGTCTTAATTTGGTCAATCGAATGGAAAATCTACTGAAAATTCATGGATATAAATTTAAACCATATATTTGAGAAGAATCTAGATCCAAAACACTGTCAAAAATATATAGAAAAGCTTTTGTTCATGTCTTCAACCGCATAAGAAAACGTCTTCTAAAAATAAATCGCCCTATTTTAAAGACTGCCCTCGAGAGAAATTGTAAGCTTTATATCACACTACCTCTATGGTTAAAATGATTTTTTGAACATAGAGGCCTTGCCTTTAGAGCTAGTCAGGATTTTCAAAAAAAACATTTTTTTTTTGCATTTTCGTTAAGTGTAATATCTTAAAAAGATTCTCTGTAAATTCTAAGTCGATTCGATAATTACTTTTCGAGTTATGCGATAAATAACAAAGATCGCTCGGGCGCTCCAAAACGCTAGTGTGAAACTTTAAATTCGTTTTTCTCAAAACTATGTTTTTTGAACTGATGACAACTGTAGCTCGAAAACCACTCAGTAGATTTTTATGAAATTTATATAGCTTTTATAATACATAGTAAACTCAGGCCTACCGAAGAATTTTTTTTTTTTCAAAAATTTCGGTTTTTTGAGATTTGATTTTTCGAAAATCCTGAAAAAGAATTCCAGAGCCCGCAATTTTGTTAATTTTTGAAAAAAAAAATTAATTTAAATTTAAAATAAAAATGATTATCTATTTATAAAACTAATTTTTATTATCCAATTGATTTTAAATGATACTCCAAGGACTTATGATTGTCACTGCAAGGACCTTTTTTTGGAACTGAGTCAACTAAAACAGATGGAAATTATAAATTTTTCAACATCATTTAATAGCAAAAAAAAATACTGAAAATTCTCATTTTTTCGTGTCTCTGGCTAACCTAACCTCTTAAAGCTCTTGCATTCATAACTTTTTCCTTCTTGTTCCTAAGCAGCAATTCTATAATTGTATTCGTTCGATTTATGAGAAATAGAATACCCATTTATTTAACACGTGCTTCGGCATTTCTCACTATTGAGAAGATTTCGAAAATATACCCATTTAGACGGCTTTGTTAGAAGTACAAATCTATAGAAGGACTCACAGACACCGCGTTCTTAATTCTAGGATAATTCGATGAAAACACGAATATCGATAACTGGTTAAATATACATAATTCTAAATTTCTTGTATATATTAAATAAATATATGTGTATATTTCCTATAAAATCAATTCAATTCAATCCTATATTATAAACTCAACGAATGCATTACTATATACTCAAGAGTTATACGAACCAACTTCCACTTTTAATTCAAATATCGAAGCAAAATAAAATTAAATAAATCTGGGCTAACCCGTCAGATAGGTGATAGGTCATATATACTATACATACAATTCAACATAAGAACTAAACTCCAGGTGGTATTCATGAAATACATTGGAGGCCCTAACCCCGCTCACAGACGACAAAAATATTTAATCAAATGGTACAGCAGTGAGGAAGGAAACCCTGACTTGACACCGTTCCGGGACCGCTAGACGCTAAACGAGCAAACTGCGATGGCTTACCTCGAAGGAAATTAACCCAAAGACCGAAGCAGATTAAAGCCAAAGAAAACAAGGCTAACTCGTCGGACCATTTATGAAAGGACATACATATGTACGTACGAATAGGTTGTACATATAGATACTATATACTCTATCAAGCGAAGACCAAAGTCATTTTGGACTCCGTCATCGTAAACTTTATGGGACATTTGCGGAATGGGTCTTATAGGAAATATATACTATAAAATATTGATGACCAAGTCTATACTACAGCAGCTAATTGATGAGGTGAAGAAGCAATTCGAAAACATTCTGGCCAAATTTGTCGCATTGAGTGTAATAAACGGGGCTGAAAATATTTTATGTATGTGATTTACTAACTATCCTTTTAGTCAAACATTGAACAAATTTTTCAGAACATTATCCTGGATAGTATGTTTATTGAATATGACTTGGAACCATTTGTACCAATTTGCAATATAAATGATAATCTCGTATTGTGTTTCACTTAATCACAAGATATATAGGCACACCCTTTAAAAAGAGTTTACAAACTGACTCAATTTCACCATGTCCAAGTTCAGAAGAGCACCTTTTCTACAACCATATTGCCATACAAACAACCTTCGTTCCCGTTATAATTTCATTTCTTCTAACGCAAATTAATCAGTTGTGTAAATACTCAAACGCCGGTAACGTAATGCCTTACTAAAATAAACAAATTTGTAGAATTTCACATTTATAGCCATGCAACGGAGAACGCATTTTCAAATAAACAACAACAACAATCTGAACAAATACTGTCATCAATGCAGCTCATAGCTTCGCAGGCGAGTATGAGTTGATTGCGGTAAACTTTACTTGCGCCCCGCTCCATTGGTATGCGTTAGGGGAGGGGGAAATCTCCCGTCGATTTCGCTCACTGGACACTGTGGGAATGTGCACAGATCCATATTTGCACAATTTCCGTGGCAATTCGATTATTTGTTTCGAGTTCACTTTCTTCTTGGCTGGATGTCAATGCATTAACCTTATTCAATTCGCAATTTCACAAACTGAAATGTTCATATGTATGTGCGTATATCCATTTGTGTAGCTGCTGTTATGCGTGTGAAAGTTCATTCGACGCTTCACGACGATCACTTGAAATGTGTGACGGTCAATTGCATGCAACACAATATGAATCCTTAATACACACACGCACACCCAAGCACCGACTCAAGTAAGCATCTCTGGTGCATGTGTTTGCATAACGGCTCATCCTTATCAGTTACACGCATTGCCCGCTAAAATAATCTGCAATTTGTTTGCTTTTGTTTTAAAATGCGATAAATCTCGGGTGTAGTGAGTGTGTGTGATGACTCAACTGCCTTGACAGCTTGCCACTGGCCAAGCCTGTGGTAAGGGGGTGTAGCTGGAGTGATGATATCGGCATTGTGGCTATTATATAATTGGGTCTTTCTTGGCGGCGAGCGCCTGCAAGTGATGGTCTATGCCTGCAGCGGAAACAATGGTCCTTGACACACCCACCCGCCCGCAAATATTTCGGAATTGTGAGGCAAATGACTGAAGAAGGGGGTAATTACAAGCATATGTTTAGTGGTTGGCATAGCTGATTAATTTTAAATAGTATCCTTTTGATGCTAAGCAAAAGTGACCATATCTATGTACTTGACACAATCAAAAGAAAGGGGTATGAGTGGAGAATGTAATAGAGAGATTCCTTAATTTCATAAAAAGGTTGAATATATGCGGAAATCGCTAGTTTAGGGTGATTCACGAGTAATAGACCCCGTGTTGTATCCTTATAAAGAACTTATACTTTTTTAGACTGTACCATACTTCATCTGAACAATCATAATCCCCATAAGACCCTAACCTCCAATTTGCCTATAAAATCAACTCAACTAACATCCCTTTCCCTACCGTCCGCCCAATTAAAACTATATGTTCTCCACTCCTTGGGAAAGGAACGCCAAAGATTTTTGAGTATAAGAATTGAACTGATCGGTATAAACCGGAGAAATTTTTTTAAGTTGCTGGCTAGCTATATAAATTGACATAGTCTTGAGAGAAGACAATTAAAAAGGTAGGGACAGATGATTAACCTAGTCATCCCTAAATACAGCAATCCCCATAAGAATCAGATACGATTTACTCCAAGACTTGATTTGGAATACACCAGAAGATCTCGGTAAGGACAAACTCCCCCCTAAACTTTCAGCTATCGCCTATTAAATGTTCTAGAAATACTCAAACTTGTCCCATCATTTCTATCTAAAAGTGGAAAACGTTGTAGTAATACTGAAACCTTAATTTATCATTAATAGAAAACATTAAATAAATATTTATAATTTCTAATGCCCTTCTTTCTATAATTATTTTAGATTTCTAGAGTTTAAAGTAAGACTGGTCTAAGTAGCGTTAAAGAGAATGAAACCCTTCACCCACTCAATAAAAATCACTTATAGAGGCGACAACTTCGTATTACCTCTGGAGATTCAATAAATCTAGAATAACCTTCTAAATACGTCAACGACATACAGGACTATACCGACCAGACTTCGGATGCAACAGACTTTTGAACGCCATTCACAGAGGAGCCATTAACACCTTCGCTGACTCCCTCCCCGTGAATGGCGTACTTGAAGCGAAAACACCACACATCGCTGACACAGAGTACGAGTTGCTTCGCGAAACTAAAGTGACCCTCGCGCAACTTCGTTCTGAATACCGTAGCAGGTTAAACTCCTACCTACCCAAACTGAACCGCGATATAATCAATATATGTCCTGCATGCAAATAATCCCCTCATGACACTAACCACCTCTTTGCATGCCCCCTAAACCCAACTCATTTAACACGCCTTTCTCTTTGGTCCCACCTTGTCGAACAGCTCGTTTTCTGGGCCTTCCATTAGATTACTTCGATGACAATTAATTAATGCTTGCCGGTTCAATCAAGTTTCGGTAACCGTTACAACAACAACCCATGGAATTTTAGTAAAATACTGACTCCACTCCCCATCTGAGATATCTATACTATTGGATTCAAACTAATTAAAACGGTTTCGTACTGAATTAAACGGTAGATTACTTAAAGGGGATACAAAAGTAAGGGATTTTGAGTATATAGAACACGAACGATACCGAATATATAAATGGTCTAAGCCTATCACCAGAACAAAAATTGACAAAAACAATTAATGTAACAATTGCTGCAGCAAAACCAGTAAAATAAATCGTTACATATACATACGTACGTATGTATGTAAAATATATATTAAAAAATAAGAAAAAAATCTCTTTCTTTTATAAAATAAGTAAACTATTTCAAAATATAAAACTGACTATTGTCAACAGCTAAAACTAAAAGTATGTTACCATTGTGATCAACGTGCCCATTCATTACAAAACAACAAATTCAGTTTTAAGTTAAAAAATTTCGCAGGAAATCTCAAATTGCATTTCATATGGCTTCACATAAATAAACTCATTAACACCATTTTTATTATTAAATCCTTCAAAACTATTTGAGAAACTCGTTAGAAGCGAATACATGCTGATTATGAGAGTACATGAAGAAAGGTTCATAGACCCCTTGGTGTTAATTTTATTGAATGCTGTCGCACAGCTTTCAACACCAAGGGGTGTCACTTTAATTGCGCAATTGTGGCGACCATGAGAACTACACGTTTGAATCTCATACATGTGATCTTGCAATCAATGCACAACAATTACAAATATATCGTATTACCCAATAAAAATTATACAAGAAAATAAATAAATACGTAAAAATCAGTCTACTGTTCTCTTTAGTTGTAAAGCAATTTGATGCATATATAACAAATGCGTGTGATTACATATATATTCCAAAAAAAAGCTGAGCTTTTTCAAAAAATAACAATAAAACGTTTTTAGAAGACACTATTTTGAAGGAAGCATGGCTTCGCTTTGACTTAAACCCTTTCAGCAAGTTCTTGAAAGCATCAATCAAAATTGTAATTAAGTTCGGTGTACAGCTGAGGATGGAAAGCAGTCTGGTTACGATAATTAAGTGACTCCTGGAATTATAAAAAGCTGTGCACACATAAGTATTTCGTTTAAAGTATGTTTATTTATTTTGCAATTCAGTTCAGAAACTACCAACATTTTTCTCGTAAACATCGAATTGTATGTATATATGTACATGCGTATGTACATACATATATGTGCATATAATGAAATTGAATTCTATTTATTGTAGCAGCAAATGTTCTTGTGAAACAGGTCGCAAGTGAATAGCATTTTAATTAAAGAAATATTTTTTGGTATACCAGACAATGGCGCTCAAATTTCTTACATACATACATATGTGCAGATAGTTGAAAAATAAGAATCGTATTTGTTTTTATACTATTCATTCAAACCGGCCTTATACAGTCCTTTCCCTGTATTTATAATGTAACCAGTACAATGTCATGAGTTTACAATTTAAATAATTTTATATATATATATAAGTTTATGTATATTCAGAACTGTTGGTTCATATTTAGTTGGTGCCGCCACCGGGTGCCCCCTCATCGTCATCGTCATCATCGTCGGAGCCCTCAATCAGTGAGCTGAGAAATTCCTGTTGATTTTCGTTGATTAGTTGTAGTATGGCTGGATTAGCTTCGCCAACACGTTGTATGGCGTCGTTGATGAGGTCGGGATGCTGCTGTATGGCGCGACGCAAATTACGGAACAACGGATCACTGCGAAACATTTCAAATGGTGACATACCAACATCAGCATCACTCTCTCCACCATAGAGCAATGCATTTTCTGGTTGCATCAACACCGATTCGGGTATACCCTCAATTAAATATTCGATAGCGCGTTCTGGATTATTGAAACTAGCGGCCAATGCACGACGTACTTCTACCTCTGGATAACCCATGCAAACAATATTCGCGACCATTTCATCATTTACGCCACTCGTTGGCCGTGTAGGTTGTGGTTGCTGTACTGTTGCAGTTGCTGTACGCTGTGGTGTTGTGACCTGAGCCTCAGCAGCAGCAGCTGTCACTGTTGGAGTAGGCGCTGGTGTTTGTGGTGATGGTGGTTTCACCTCAGCTGGTGGTGGTGGTGGTGTTTCTTTAACTGCTTCAGTTGCTTTAGCTGTTGGAGTGCTAGCTGCAGCTCTGGCTACGGCAGCCTCACCAGCCGCGGAAGTTGCTGCACCAGAAGTTGTCGAAGTCTCAACACCAACTTCTTCGGGCTGCTTCAAAACCATCACGACAAGGAATTTCTTAGCATCTATATTGTAAGCACTTAATGGCTGCTCATTAAATAGTATTTTACCGGCATAGATTAGTTTTTGCAGCTCAGGCTTAACACCAACGTCTGGATATAGCGACAACTCCTTCTTCAATTCATACACAGTCTTTGACAAATCGATATCGACCATCAGCGATTTCTGACTCAATGTTTTAATTTGCAGCTTCATTTTTTGACTTTATTCAATAAGTTAATAACAAAAAAATAATAGGAAATGAAATTCTAGCACACGAGAATATCCTATACTTTTGTTTTTACACATCAAAAAATCTGACATTTGCCGACTCATGCGTAGAGATGTAAATTTATAAACATCCGCACTCGTAATGCGCAAGTATTTGGTTTTTTAAAATCGATATTCGTTGTTAGCGTATATAAAAGTGAATATTCGTTGCAAAATTGGTGGTTGAATGTCAAACAAGTCAAAGGCATGTGTACGCCGTTATCGACGGCACTAGGCGAATGCGAAGAAGTAGAGAATGAAAGAAGTGTGAACAAAATGACTTGCGCAGAGAAATGTCAAAAGTGACCTCAACGTGGTTGTGTATGTTGCACACAGCGCTGCCATATGTGCTTAATAAACATTTGTAACGATTTTTTTCATTTTATTGATTTAGTACTTGTAAATAAAATATGATTTTTTTATATTATTTAAATGATTTGTTTAAATTAATTTATATAATAATTAATTAATAAATATGGAAGTTGAAATTCTTTATATTTAATAAATATTTCGACGTATTTTAAACCAATTTTAGGCAGTAGTAAATTAATTGCAACACATGTACATTAGCGAGAAAAATTATATGTAGTTTTCGAGTGCAACTTATAAGGACAACCCTTTGTAGCACACAAAACACGGTTTAATGCGCCAACTGATATAAAGGGGGTTCCAAAAAGAGCGCTACAACTTTTTTTAAATAATGAAATTATATATTCCTGTGGAAGTCCATTCGATGTCATTATGTATGAAACGCGATTTATTTGCATGGTCACTATGGGCACGCGTGCAGAAGTCCAGACGCTGAATCCAATTTTCGACGTTTTTCAAGCATAAATCGGCCGATAATAGTCTAACGGCGTTAAATCGTATGACCGAGACGGCCAATTGACTGGGCCATTTCGTGAGATTAACACATTCACCAAACTTGGTTTTCAATAAATCGATTGTGACATTCGCTGTGCGGCAGAGTGGCGTCGTCCTGTTGGAACCACATATTATCCAAGTCCATATCATCCAATTAGGGCCAACATTTTTAGGTTATCATTGAGAGATAGCGATTCCCATTTACAGTAACGTGCCGGTTTTGATCATCACGGAAGAAGTACGGCACAATGACGCCACCGACCAATAATCGCACCAAGCCATCATTTTTTCGGGATGCAAAGGTGACTGGAAGTGAATGGAGTACGTGTGGATTGCGACCTGACCAACAACGCATATTGTGTTTATTAACGAAGGCAGAAGAGCCGATCAAAAATTGGACATGGCGCTATTAAAGTTGAGGCCACTGACTCCGAATTTCTGTAGTAAATTTCAATAATTTCGACTCGTTGTTGAATCATATATTTTTCCACAATGAAATCAGTCTTCATTTGTAGCGTACCTATTGAAAACCACTTTATATTGGCGTAAGCTTACGCGATTTTAGCCGAATTCGTCTCTTTTTCTCTCAATTTCGCACCTCCGAGCTGGAACACAATCGATACGCCTTAAAAATGGTTGATAATTGAACTGTGTACTTCATCCTATAAAATAATAAATATAGGCTTCTCGGAGTCGCATACAAGGTCCCCAGTCTTCCATTTGTATCAATATCCATCGCCTCTTCAACTCAAACCGAGAAGCAAATGGGTTTGAGCATTCCCACTTCCTACTATCAATCCATACTTGAACACGGCATATGTACATCGTGTAAAGCGACCCAGCTGTACACTAATCACATCATTATACATATGTCCACCGAAGCCAGCTGACCTTATAACACCAATCTCCCAAATGGTCTAAACACGTCGAAACAACACATACTTTGGTTATGCCAATAGATTACACAGATGAAAGCCATTATAAATCACACAGAAGTGAGACTTAGTGAGTTTCTGCTACAACTACAACACAACAAAAACAATAACTCATTACGCTTGTTATCAAAACTAATATGCATGCATCGCCCAGGCATCTTGTCGCAACACAACTATTGCAAAAGTAGTTACAACATTGTTACAGCCACTAATAGTACCCGACTGCATTTCAGCTGCTTACAATTTTAAATAATCACCCCATTGGGAAATCGCCGAAAGTAGACCCTTTCGCAGAGGAAAATTACAACAGAACTCGGCTCTAATCTGCTGAACCGGTTTGATTACGAATGCAGCCCGTTCGCTGGGTCTGTTTGTTGTTTGAACACTGATTTATTGCTTTGGTCACTACACGAGGCGAATTTCGGACAGCCCCGTTATGGTAACGCAGCGGCGACCCTCATCTATCACAATTTTCCAAATAACTTCCGTTGTTTTTCTAAGCAGTCGCCTGTTTTTTTGTTGGACTACAAGTGCGTTTCCTTGGTGAGTTTGGTAATTGAAGTTTTTAGTTTTCATTAAAATGCTATTTTTTGGGGTAAAATAATATGTTAATTTAAATGAAGAGAAATTACGAAACATTATTTG
The DNA here is from genome assembly GCA_031772095.1 of Zeugodacus tau. Taxonomy (NCBI): domain Eukaryota; kingdom Metazoa; phylum Arthropoda; class Insecta; order Diptera; family Tephritidae; genus Zeugodacus; species Zeugodacus tau. Next base: position 40,243,841 of record CM062650.1, read on the forward strand.
GATTTTGCGATGGAACACGAGGAAATAAGTTGAAAATTGTGTAAAAGTTGTAAGTTGTACATTTCTCTGAGCTCGTGAGCTGGTGGTGGGGGGTGTGGTGACTGCATTAATGCTGATTTATTTCGCAACTTTCACAGTTTTCAATTAAACCGGAAATTATGTGCTTTGCGACAAGCGTGAAAATATAAGATTTCCAACACTTTCTTTTCAACCTCCGTTATTATAACATTTTATTATTGTTGTAGTCGTTGTTGTTTTTTCACAACCGGAAATCTCACAGTTACGCCAATTGAAAAAACACGTGCAAAATTTTAAAATTGCCAAAATCTATGGCACCCAGCGTAACAAAGCCAAGCTGCCCAGGAAAGAGTGTGTGAGTGAGAGCGCGAGAACGCGAGTTGAGTAAATCATATGAAATATGTGGAAAACGTGTTGCAGATACTTATCTCTATCGATTTATCGCCAGCGAGCGCGTTGCTTGCACGACGCACGGCGGCTTGAACAAAAGGTAAAGTGATTTTCGAAAATACCGACTGCAAACTCACGAGCGAGTGGGGTGGGCGGTAGGGTGGTAAAAAGTGATTCGAAATCATTTAGCACACCGTTAACACCCACATTAGGTACACATGAGTGCATCGCGTAGTCGAGCGGCCAAATGAGTAAATGCATATGCATACATGTACAAACGTGTACGTGCGTGTACGTGCGTGTATGTGCGTGCTTGCATATGAATAGCAAAATGCACAACTTGCTCATAATTAAAAGCACACAGTAAAAATATACGAGCTGTTTCTACGCCGAAGCAACCCTTCATTCATCGGACTTATGTATGTTCATACCCCCCTCACTCTGCTGAGTATACTCCTTCACACTTGAGGTTTATTGAAAATTATGCCGTAATCGAATTAAATGCAGCGGCCAACGCGACCAACTCATAATCAATGTCAGCGTGTTGCAACTACAAATATCGCTCGAAGCCAGCGAAAATATGATGTGAACAAAAAAAATCAGGCGTCTTCCACGCAAATTTGCTGGTTTCCGTTGTGGCGCACAAACACAACAACAACACAAATAAATCTCATAACATCATATGTGTGTGTAGTCTACTTCTAGGGGTTGGCCACACCGATTAGTGCTGTGCAAATAGTAACCTCAATGTGCAACAACGCCAATGTCACGTGTCAGTCGCGCCAATGTATCATTATTGTATTTCTCTGCTGCGATATTGTTTTTTTTTTGTGTAGTCTTCATTGGTGACCCGAGATAAGAAACAAGCGACACGCGGTCACTGACGAACTGCCAATGCCATTGCAAGTGCTGCGTGTGAGCGTGTGTGTGTGGATTTTTTGTTGTAACATACATAGCAATGTGTAGCAACGTGAAATTGTCAACAACATTGATTGCTTTGTTGTTAAGTAGGTGGCAGGCGATTGATTGTGTTGCAGACAATGGGGAAATGACTTTTCGGCGTGCACGCGCTGCCCGGGTTTGCCAAGGCAGCTAATGACATCACTGCTTATTGCCGCTGCCGAATGGCAGTTATTGGTCGGTGTCATATTTTATAGTTTAAAATTTTTATGTTGCGCTTGTGATATAAATCAATTGAAGGCAGTAGAAAGTGGTTGAAGGCCGAATTTTAAAAAGAACGGTCGGTTTTACAGCAGCTTAGCATAGATTTTACGGCGATTATGTTCCGGTAAAAAGTTCGATAAATCAATGCGACACTACTATGTTCATTCTGAGGCATATGAGATAATCATCAAGCACTTTATGATCCCAAACGGTTACTATTAATACGAATGCAATGTAGAATACAATTGCATGATATGAGGTCCAGCTCTGCAATAAGTTCGTAGTTCGAAATCAACAAGGCCAGGAATATGCGGCTACACTTCTACTGGGTGTCAGGCCATAAGGCCATCGAGCGCAACGAAATCGTAACGGGATTGCCAAGATTGGTATACAGCTGTCACCCGAAAACGTGATCGACATTGGCAAACCCATACATGGTCTGTACGACGATATAAACAGGTGTCTGAAAAGGATAGTCAAAACGCGTTGGAATAATCTACCGGGTTGCAAAGAGGTATATCAGAAATATACAAATTTCCTACTAGCACTCGAAAGAAAAGGTTGTACGACAATGGTTGGTATGCTTACTGGTCACAACATAGTAGTAGGTCCCATAATATGGGGTTGTCAGATCAGCAGGAATGCAGTGGAGCATCTCTTATGCGTTTGTGATGCGCTACCAATATAACACTTCAGGTATCTAGGGTCCCTACAGTACGATAGGTTGAAGGAGATATCATCATAACCTCTTAAAATTCTCGTCAAGCGCTGGCATCCTAAACGATGACTGCTACTCAGGTAATACGTGACGGCACTCCATCTGGTATTGCTAAGGATTATAACTATCCTATGTGGGGTCTGTTGGCCCACCAGAATAGCCTAACCTAACCTAAATTAACAAGTTGCGATTTCTATACTTTGACAAAAAGAAAGTTAATGTATTTACTGAGGTTTTAAACCGAGTTCTAGGTTCCTAAGTGAGCCTATTTATGTATATGTGCCTCTTACAACTAAGAAATAATGGAAGTTTTAAATCAATTAGTAAACTTTCCTGAGGAGATCTTTAGAAACTGGTCGGCGTAGCTTTCTATACCACTGGGGAGTAAGTCGAGTGTGGCACTGTAGTAAGGATATTTTCTCAAGCAAATTACCTGCTCTTAGATAAATGAGCCCACAGTTAAGCAGAAACAAGAACCGCAGCCGAAACAAAGTTCTGATCTCACTTTTAGACAAAAAAAAACCTACTCACAATACAGCCGGAATTAATCAACACTAACCCTATCTAGGTCGTCACAAATAGCGAAAGCTGTCGAGGTTTGACTAGATTTCCAAATGCAATACTTTTCGTTCCGACCCTGAATGCTCCTTATGATCTCAGAGTAGTATTTACAAAATAAGCTCAATACTCATAATATATTACTCGGGTTATATGGGAAGTTGTCGTAGTTGTGAATCCATTTCACCCATTTTCTACACGTGTCATCAGGGTGTCAAGAAAATATATGGAAAAGTTAAGAAGACACCTATTTAGAGATTCCTATTTAGAAAGACCTAAAGCCGTTCAAGACGAAATATCTCCCGTCATCAAACAAATATTCAGCACATTCGCGTCTTAGCTCCCACGTCACTGTTGATAGTCTCTGTTGAAGTTGTAATTAATTTCGTCTATCTGGGAACCAGCATTAACACCAATATCAAAGTCAGCCTTTAAATCCGATCACTCTTGCCAACAGGTGCTTCTTTGGAGTGAATAGGCAATTGAAAAGTAAAGTCCTCTCTCGACGAACAAAAACCAAACTCTACGAGTCCCTCATCAATAAAGTCCTACTTTATGGTGCAGAAGCGTGGATGATGTCAACATCCAATGAGACGGCACTATGAGTTTTCGAGAGAGAAAGGTTTTGCTAAGATTTACGATCCCTTAAACATTGGCAACTGCGAATACCGCAGTTGATTGAATGATGATGAGTATGAGTTATTCGCCGACATTGACATAGTTCAGCGAAAAAAGACAGCGGCTACGATGTCTGGGTCATGTTGTACGAATGTTGGACGAAATCGCTACAACTTTGAAAGTGTACGATGTAGTACCGCTGGTGCGGTGTAAAAGGAGGAACGAATGGCGCGCTTTTGTAAACGGCTATAACCACGTAAGCAGCTCCTACGCCAGTTATAAAGAAAAATAAAGTCGTTTCAAATTTTCTTCATGAAGTTTAGGTGAAAATATAGACCAATTAAATCCGTTAAATAAAAACTAAACAGTTTAAAATACATTTCGCTCAATATCACCTCTCTACACCTAAAACTCACTCGATATCAAAATGGAACCTTTTTCAATGTCGGATCTGTTTTAAATTGAAATTATATCCTTGAGTTTCAATTTTATATGCCCTCTTTCAATATAGATTTTAATAAAGCCGAAATATTATGGAATATATACAAAAATCGTTGTATCAGTCCCGAAACCTAACCGAATCTATACATTTTATACTTATACAGGACACGCAGTTCACCAGTCTCACATAAACGAGCATAGCTTCATATATTAGATTAAGATATCAAGGATCGCATCTTTTTATATATTTTGCACGAGTATACTTTTTAAAGGAAGCAATCAAACTAGATTGATTGACCGCAACGGTAGATATAAATGAGTATTCCTAAGGGTAAGCAAATACACACTTAATGCGATCCCACATATAATTACATCTTTATATACTTTCGCTGAATATATGAACTTTTCCACCACGACCTTGAGAGCGGCGATGCACGATAAGCATCAGCGAACTTATTAAATAAATATACGCGCACATTTGGTCACTTAGTTGTCCGCTAAACAGGCTTAGCCGTCACTGAGCTTGACAAATCCCAAATTTATGACTTAATCCAAATTCGATATAGTTTACCACAAAATCTACAACACATTGCGGTGGGGATGATATACAGACTTCCGCTGTAGCTCTTAGATGATTGCACTAAACTCAAAACTAGAGACGATGACGCACGAGAAACGCTTCCCACGCTCGGACGAGAGCGCAGCTTTGACACCTCATTAATCCACAAAATAAGTGAAGGCGAACAAAACTATTCTTAGCAGCGAACTACAATGGACCAAGTGTTGACAAAAAGGCGAGCAACTGGCATCTCGTATGTTATGCATTATGAATAAATATTATTGATATTATGTGTTGGCAACAAGCATAGAGAGGTTGCATACAGTCATTTGTGCTGAATGAACCCCTCCTCTTAGAATATGGACCATAAACTTATTCGAGTTCAATTGGAAACCAGTCAACCCCTAATTGCAGTTATGCAACGGTCGGTAAAAGTCGAATGAAGCTGCGCACTGGAAACTGGAGTATTTTTACAATTTAAATGGCATGAACGGATAAACAAATGAAGCGAGCAAAAAAAGGAGAATATAAAAAATACCAACCATAACGAATGCAGAGACAAAACCCATATTAAACGAAGTAAAAAGGCAGAATTAGAGAAATAGTAAAAAAGGAGGGAAATTAATATTAAATTTGAATTTAGCTAAAAGTGAGTGGTGGGCAAGTCCAAGCGTTCAAAGGGGAGGGGAATAAAGGTGGTGCACGCTAAAGTAAAGCTGTCAACTGCAGTTGTGCAACGGACCAACGAGAAATATCTACATACATACATACATACATACTTATATATGCATATATTTATATGGGATTTCTCAGGAAACTCGATGCTACTTTGAACTCCAACTGTTTGAAATCAAACGTATGCATTCAAGCATGACAAATTCATTCAGAAATTTATCCAAATCAACGCACACGCTAACCGCGCAGTCAATTACATAACTATAAATGTGTGACGTATGTATCTTTGTACTATAGAGACTCAAGAATACCTTTGAAGGTCAGTGATTATGTTGAAAGGAGTAAAGGGCTGTAGAACAGCCGATGTTTATAATAAGATGACGAATACAATGCGATGTAATTTGAATTAACTCTTAGAAACAATATAAAAGGCGTTTGTAAGAGTGCCTAGAGATTAACAAAATTACAACACATTCTCGAATCAAGTTTGTGCGGATCCGAAAAGTACTTAGCCTTACCGCCCAATTGTGGAATCTACATATATGCATTATCGTAGACAGCTACTGTCAAATTCTGTAGTTTTGTGTCGATCAAGTGTGGAATCGAGCAAGAACGATAGCGATTTGCAATAAGTTTGGAAGGATCTTCAGGGAATTATCTATTATAAGCTGCACTCCTAAGGCCAGACTTTCAATTGCACCGTGTGAAAGACCGGAATCGCCCAGTAGCGACCAGCGTGGCAAATAGGAAAAGAATTGTGCTCCAGCTGTACAACGACAGGTCACACACAGCGATAGTGACTCGCCAGAAGCTGTGAAAGCTTGATTGTAATTTGAAGGATTTTTCAATAAGAACGTTACAAAATATATAAATGTATGGAACTCGATTTCTTTGGCATGGACACCAGATGCAGAAGTCCAAACGCTGAACTCAATTTTCGACAGTTTTCAAGCATAAATCGGACCATAGACTTAACGTAGCCCCACAGGAAATAGTCTAAAGGCGTTAAATCGCACAACCGAGACGGTCAATTGACTGGGCCATTTCGTCAGATAACACGTTCATCAAACTTGGTTTTCTATAAATCGATTGTGACATCTGTTGTGTGACTTGTGGCGCCGTCCTGTTGGAACCACGTATTGTCCAAGTCCATATCATCCAAAAATATTTGGTTATCATTGACCGGTAGCGATTCCCATTCACAGTAACGTATCGGTCTTGATCACCACGGATCGGAAGAAATACGACCCAATGACGCTGACCGCACCAAACCGGGATGCAATGGTGACTTATGGAATACGTGCGGATTACTGCCTGATCAGTAATGTATATTTTGCTTATTGACCTAACCATTCAGCCAGAAATGAGCCTGAAGATGATTTTTCGATGAATATCCGGACAATTTTCAAATTGGTGCTTAACCCAATTAACGAACATACGACTATTCTGGTCGTCAAGCGGATTCAGTTCTTGTGTCAATTTGATCTTGTAAGGATGTAGGCCAAGATCTTTTCGCAAAATTCGCCACAACGACGTCACAAAGATGCACAACGATTGAGAAAGACGTGTGAAAGACTGATTTGTGTATTCCTCTGCGCTAGCTGCAGCAATATTCTCGACGGCAGCAATAATACGGGCACTTTTTGTCTCACTGGCACTGTAACATTTTGTACTGTGCATGTGGATTCAAAATTTTTAAATAGACGCTCAATTGTTAATCGGACTTAAAGTTGAGGCCACTGACTCAGAATTTCGGTAGTAAATTTGAATAATTTCGACCTTATTTTTCTTTTTCTTTTCGAAAACCTTACTGAATAGATATGTCAAAAGAGCGGGAAAAAATATTTTTCTTCTACCGTTATCATAATTACGGTTATTTGAAAAAATAAAATAAAAAGTTGACAACCCTGTTACTGTTTTGACTAACAGAGTTTCCAACGTTCCCCTTCATGTTGAGTTGGCATTAATCTGCTTGGCCATGCTTCGGCTGTATGGTTTACAGACATATTTTCAAATTTATTTGTATTTGTAACGATTTCGGTTAAAAAATTCAAAATCAATTGTGAAAAATTTGTGTAGAAAATGAAACTTACAATTAAAAACTTAGATCAGAAGAGTTTCGTAATCAACACCTACGGCTTGAAAACAGTTTCCGATTTAAAACGTAAGCTCTACAACGTAGCCGTTACAAATCTGCTACCCGAACGACAGCAACTACTCTACGCGGGGCGTGTGCTGAAGGACAGCAAATTACTCTCTTCCTACTCAATAGATGAGCGTAAGTTTTTGTTGGTGATGGCAAGAAAGCCGTGGCGAACGTCGAACGCTGAAGAACCTATACAACAAACCAGCAACAACAATAATAACAACAAAGTCAAATGGATGACAGAGAAAAGTGGACAAAAACACCTGAATATTGGTCAAGGCGATGAATTAAACCCAAAAGGAACAGCAAAATATCTGAATGAGCAAAGAAAAGTTCGAATAAAAACACCGAAAAGGAAGCGAAACGGCACAATTTTGACGGCGCATAGTTCGGTGCATATAAGAGAACCCAAAGGTGTAGTAAAGCCAAAACCTAAGTTACAGAATAAGTTTAAAACCACAACATCTTCAAGCACTTCCATATCACACGAAGATTGCCGAGTTAACCATAAAAAACGACGAGATTCAATGAGTTCTATAGAATCAACCGACTCACAGTACACACGACGGTGTTGCAAACGAGTCAAGGCAACAACTAATAGCAAACCACTCAAGCCCGCAAAATCCTTGCTGAGCACTTCCAGACTACGCGCAACGAAGAAGGCCAGTAAAATGCATGTAGCGAAGCGAAAATCGAAATCAAAGAAATCGACACAAAATCAAGTTTGCGATGAGCACGTATTGCGACGCATTGTGGCGATGGGCTATAATGAGATTGATGTACGACGCGCTCTAATCGCTAGCTTCAACAATCCCAACGAAGCTGTCGATTACCTTATACAGCAGGTGCAAGAGCGCGTCGGATACCAAACCGAAGCCAAACACCAGCAGCAGCAGCAGCAGCAGAGGCAGCAACACGCACATCACCATAAAACTAAAACCGCAGAGCAGACGACGTCCAATCAGGCGAACGCTTTGGCATTTCTGCGCCAGGATCCAGACTTTAAGAATCTACGAAGGCTACTGCGTAAGCGACCGAATGTGCTGCAGGACGTTATAATGCGTATCGACGAAACTCAGCCAGAATTGCTGTTAATGCTGAAGGAGCACGAGAGTGAATTCCTGCAGTTGTTGCACGAAAGCAGTGTGGAGTCGGAGGATGAGCAGTGCAAACATTGTAACTACAATGCCATGCACATCTCGCCCGAGGAGGAGAAGCATATATCGCGTTTAGTGCGCATGGGTTTCAAACGTCAGATGGTGATACTAGCATTTATCGCTTGCGATCGTAATGTCGAGCGGGCTGTAGACTATCTCTGTCGCATCGATGACTTACACATTTAATCGTTGAAACCGGTGAGATTTTAGAGCATCATACTACAGTTAAACTCAGATTTAGTGGAAAATAACTTTTATACTTAATTTATTTTAATTTGGATTTCTTAAATTTCTTGTATTTTTACTATTTAAGTTTTTTTAACTCAATAAATTTTAGGTTGCACAACTTAACCTAAAAACATTACATCAAAATAAATGCAATGAACACAAAAAAGCGAATAAAACCCAGCAACAACAATGGAAAAAATAAAATTGATGCAGTTATTCAGCTATTTACACTGTAACCTTAATTGGCTGATAGACCCGTGGCGGTTAATGCTCATTAATCCTAGTTATTTTATCGTTTTCACTTTTTATTGCATCGCTTTACCGAAAAGGGATGGGTTATATCAGCCCTTTGTATTATCATTGCATCTAAGCTAGCGTTCCATGTTTTTGTTGTTGTAGTGCGGATATACATTTTGATAGTTTTGTTTGATTTTTAAGCCCAAAGTCAAATAGAAGAAATCAAAGTGTATTCAACAAAGTGAACTAAGTATTTGACATACCCGCTATTGACAATAAAATAGTAAACAATTCATGTATTTGTTTACATTAACCCGTCTTTTTTAACTTTAACAATATAATATATATTGATAAAATTGTTTGCAATTTGTCAGTTGGAGCACAAACCTTAGTAAATTGCTTCCATGAGTTGTTTTGCCTAAGCAAAAAGTATTCGGCATTTTCTTTTATTCATTTAAAAAATATTTTTTTTTGGTTTGAAATTTGTTTACTTTTGATTTTCAAAATTTGAATTTTTGAATAAATGTATGGGTTAAATCAACGGCAACAAACATATCACATTCGGGTAAAAAATTGTGATATGTCATATACCTGGTTCACTTTGTTGAATACACTTTGGAAGAAATATACAGTTTACTAAGAGATCACAAGGGTTACTACACCGTTAACGTGCACTCTAACTCCTAGAATTGTTGTTCAAACACAGACAACATCATCCTGAATGTAGGCAATATAAACAGACAATACAGACATGGAAATTAAACGTTGCCTACAATTAGGCAGATTCAAAGGTAATTTTCTCTTGTCTTCATTAAAAAGAGCGCTAGACTATTTTGGGCGAATTTATGCTTTGGAATTAAAATGTATTCTTATTGAAAACTGAAAGCGAAGCTCAACTGTTAATGACAAATGGTCCAACTTAAATATTCTCAACGGATCAGATCTCGATTTACGATTATTAAATTTTTGTGGACAATATGTGCTATGATTTAAACACATTTCCAGTAAGAGTTTCAGATTATGAAGACTCGACCGTTGAAGTGGTTTTACTTTTTCTAAAATCTATTTCGAGGAAAGGTAAGACAGTTGCCATTGATGTCGTCTAACGGTCAATCAAGAAAACGGCATGTCTCGATGGGATCGGACCACAGAGAACGAGGAGTTAGATGAGAGGATTTTACAGTGCGTGCGAAAAGGTGATTTCTGGATCTAAGCATGTTTTGAACGGTTGTTGTTCATCTAGACAAATAATTTTTAGAAATGTTGTCGAATTTACAATCCTTGGTCTGATAAAAAAACGGGTCCGTTTCGGTCATATATACCTGCGGGTTGAGGCAACAGACAAACTACTACTACGGGAGAATAAAAACTGGAAACCAACCAATTGAACAACTAATTCCAAATGAGTCCTAAAGTTGGCAGTTGGAACCATAACTTCAGGATAAAATATCACTCCTAATGGTCTGGATGCCAATTATTACGGGCCTTGCCATGTCTGGAAATGTGATAATCAAGTATTCGGAAAATTTGGAGAGCTAACCTTTACTGTATTTACCAGTCATCGGATGAAATATGCTCAATGGGTCAGATTTCCACCCCAAGTTTTAAGACACCATTTGTTATCATCGAAGTCATCTAAAAGTAGGAAGAGAACACGAATTGTCTCGACGGGTTCGGATAAGTGGGTTTCACGGTTAGTTAAATGTCTGTTTTTGATTGCCGGAACTATACCATTCACAGGTAAGTTGGCTGGAAGGCTATTATTGTGCGTTTTTGGTACTCTATATTGAATAGGACTCTAAATCCGTGGTATAGATAATGGATACGAAATTTTCAACGTTTAAAACGAAGAATAATAATTGAAAGAGAAAGTTGTAGGTATCTACTACCTTGGAAAACCAAATAGAGGAGGACACGAATTCAATTAAAGTTTATAATTGACGTAGACTCGGCAAAAATACCTTATTACTTTATAAGGTCAATAAAAATAAAGGAGAACAGAGATAGAGTGGACAATCCGTTTATCGATACCCACAACAGCCGGTTCTACGCTATCATAGTTAACACGGATTTTATCCGGTCAAGGGCTTTAATTTCGACGATCTAACCCTATTTGGATCGGGGTCCGTGTTCTGGATCGGTTGGATTACTTTCCCAATTGTACAACATTGTAAATATATATCGGATAATCAACTACTTAGAATAACCACAGAATCAATTACCACTTACCTTAAAGCTCATTTGTACATTCGGCGAATTCGCGATCGACGGCATTTGCATTGCTTTGGTATTTGTTGTGGCTGCTGCACCAGTTGTTGCTTGCGATTTCTCGTTGTTTTGCTGTTTAGTTGGTGTTGTTTTATTTTTTCTTTTCGTATAAGTGCGTTTGGTGCGTTTGTAGCGTCTGGGACGACAATTGAGAAACTCAATTTCATGCTCATTCACCGCCGCTGGTGGGGGAACCGGTGCCGATACCGGCGCATAACCCATATAATCGAAAGTATTCACATTCGGCATGACATTGCCCATGTTTTGCGGTTGTAATTCCAATTGCGGATATTGTGGTTGGTATTGTTGTGTTTGTTGCATGGTCTCGTAGATCATTGTGCTTGCATCGAAGGGTGCCGGCGGTGTCACTGTTGTAACACCACCACTGGCATTGACATTCTTAAAACGACCGGTCATGGCATTTAAATATTCCGGCATTATGTCTTCACTTTACTGTTATTGTTGTTGTTGTTTTTGTCTATTAATTGTTAATTTACACAGTTGTTGGGGTAGGTAAAGGGTTTGTTGTTTTGGAATAGTTTTGAATTTTGCTGTTTAGCTGCAATAAGATTTATAATTTTCGTTATAAAATCTATTGTGATATTTAATTTGAGACAAAAAACATTATAACGAATATTTTTAAAGTAAATAATAAAATATAAAAGAAATAATTATTATAAAATTTATTTAAAAAAAAAAATATTTTATACAATATTTTATAAAAAAAATATTTTTTAAATTTTTTTATAAAAAAAATATTTTTTAAATTTTTTTATAAAAAAAAAATATTTTTTAAATTTTTTTATAAAAAAAAATTTTTATAATTATATAATTTTTTATTAATAATTTTTTTAAAGATTTTTTTTTACTAATTCCCTTACAAAAGATGAGAAAAAACAACAATTTTCATTATAGCCCAGTAAATGCGTTTTTTTTTATTTATGAATTCATTTAATGTTTATTTTAACCGTTTATATCGCTTCATTTCTAATTTACTTGTAATTATACTTTGTGATAAATAAATAATTCAATCTATTGTAAGCCTGCTTATAGTAATCACGCTAGTAGCTCCAAGCAATTTAATTGTTCAAACGTTTCTTGATCTCATTTCCCAATTCGGCCAGTGGTACCTCCTCCTCCTTGCGTGTGGTCACCTCACGTAACTTCACAACGCCTTTGGACAATTCCGAATCACCAAACACCACTGCGAAGGGTATTTGATTTTCCTCGCAGTATTGCAACTGCACTAACAACTTCGGATTCAGTTTATAAGAATGTTCAGCCTTTAGAAAAATAGCAGAAAAAAATTATTCTTCAAATGTCATCATATTAAGTGGTTGATAAACCACTACCCTACCTTAATGCCTTGGTCCCACAGGCTATTTAAAATGCTCAAACGCTTCTCGTGCAAACCTTTATGTGCCGATGCGACATACACTTGCACCTCGTTGGTGCGCGTCTTTACGCCCGCTGCTGCATTCTTAGCTTCCAATACCGAAAAGATACGTTCCACACCGATTGAGACGCCTACGCATGGCACCTGTTTGCCCTTGGGATCGAACATGCCGACAAGGTTGTCATAGCGACCACCACCAGCTACCGAACCGACAGCACCCTGCTCCTCCGCAGCCTCAGCAGCACCATTCTGCACAATCTTCGGCTCGGCCTTCAGCACACATTCATAAATCACACCGGTATAGTAGTCCAAGCCGCGTGCCAGACTCAAATCGAAGCTAATCTTTGGCGACAAACCCATTGCATCGCAGTACTTAAGCAGCAGTTGCATGCTTTCCAAGCCTTTTACGGCGCTGGACACAGCTTTGAGCTTTTCATCAGCCAGCAGTTGGGCGACAAGTTCAATACCACCACTCAGTTGCACATATTCACCAATTTTATCAGCAGCGGCAGCATCCAGCCCCTTCTCATCAATCATTTCCTTACGTACTTCAGCCCAAGGTGTCTAATGGTGGAAAACACGAATGAAATGTATGCAAAGTCAAATTTTGTATGATTTATATATACATACCTTATCCAACTTATCTACGGCAGAGCAAATCGTACGGAACTTATCGGCAGGTACACCACACGCCTCGAACATGCCATCCAATAATTGCCGATGATTGATTTTAATCACATATTCGCCAATATCCAAGGTATCCAGCACTTCAGAGACAATTTTCACGCACTCAGCATCGGGCAGCATGGGATCAAAGGTGCCGGCAATATCAAAATCGCATTGATAGAATTCACGATAACGACCGCGTGTCATAGCGGGATTATCACGCCGATACACTTTGGCGATATGATAGCGTTTCAAAGAAGAAATCTTGCTCATGGCTAGATAACGTGCTAGGGGCACGGTCAAATCATAGCGTAGCGACAAAATTTCACCACCTTGATCTTTGAGATCGTAAATGAGTTTGGAATCCTCACCATACTTGCCGGTGAGCACCTCCTGAAAATTTAAAGCAAAATAAATAAATTTATTTAAAAATACCGTTAGTATTAGCGGATTTTTCCCACACTCACCTTCAACTCAAATACAGGCGTATCGATAGCTTCACCGCCATGCTTCTTAAACACCTCCACAATCTTATCCAATACACCTTGCCGCAACATCATCTGCTGTGGTGAATAATCGCGTGTACCTTTTGGCGTCTTCAGCGTAAACTTCTGTGGCGTTGCGGGGCCATCACCAAGCTTCGCTTTCAAAGCTAGCAAACGTGCTACCTCTTCATCGATCTGTAAATTCAATGAAAATAATACAATTTTCGTTTGGCAAATTTAACATTATTTAATGTATGTACTAAAGCTAACCTGTGCCAGTTGTTGTTCTAGCAGAGTTGCCTCTTCATCAGTCTCATTATTGCTGTTGATTGTGTGGCTTTTCTTTTTTCTATGTGAAATTTCATTTGTTGTAGCACTTTCGAATTGCCCCACCTTATGGCTGGTGGCGCAGTGACGACACGATGGCTGATCTGCGGGCCCGAATTTACGCACGCCGCCGCTGTACGTTGTACACACAAATGTGGACCAATTTGTTATTGGCCGACTTTTTGTATGACCAATTAAGTAAGCAGTTTGACGGCCAATCGAACGCAACATTTTTTTTCTTTCTTTATTTTCTTTTTTTCTTTAAATCGTTAATAAGATTCTAGAGTTTTTACTGATTATCTCGTTTACAAAATTTTACTCAATATGAGTACGAATAATCATGTGTGGAGAATTTTACTTTTGGTAATTATTTAATAAAACGCGCCGATTTGTTTAAACCTAAACAACAACAATAATGAAACTGATTAGAAATTGTCTCCGAGTGGAATAAAAAAAAAAACAAATATTTTCTTAGTGAAATTCGTAACTTACGAAGCTACTTGTTTTTTTTTTTGCTATTAATAGTTGACGCGCATAAACAACAACAGAGACTATTAACAAACATATTAAGCAAAATTATTGATTGATTGATGAAAATGAAGCATTACCAAGCGTGAAGTTAATGGAAATGGTGTGAATGAAGTTGATGTGTTATGTGAACGGATATGTAATAGTTAAAACAAGGATATATGTATGTAAGGAATTAGTTTACAAAAAGTAAGGTGCGCCTAAAATCAAAATGCATGAAAAAAATAAAATTTTAGAGGTTATTTTGTAATATAAAATCGTTTGTGCTTTAATAAAATTTAGCTCGAATTTAATATTTTCTTGGACATGATTGAACATTCAGTAAAATGAGCATGATTCAGCGTTATGGGTGAAAATTAGTTTTTGCAAAAGACAATAATGAAATGAAAATGAGTTTATTTTAACTTACAAAACTATGTATTCTACGAAGGGACACTATTTAGCTTTTTTTTTTGGTTCTAAAATATTGCATTCCATCGGCCACAAATTGCTGCTTTGGAACACTTCAATATGTTTATATATTTACAATTTAAAATGTTGTTTAAATATTTTCTGCTTAATACGATAAAATTTAGGATTTTTTTATTTAATGTATAACTACATACCTACCTTTAAAATAAAAAAAAAATTAAAAGTTGAGGTTTTATAAAAAAAATTGTTTATAAATGTTCATAATACTAAAAGCATAGTACATTTCAGTTGATATTAAAAAAAATTTTATAATTTTTCCCCAAAATTTTATCAATATAATATAGAGGAGGATTTCAAACATAAAATACAACTCAACTGTAATATAGTTGTAGTTGTAAAAATGTATATGCCACCTAATAGTACTAAAACCCCAGTTTAATTGCATATAGATATGTATATTCCCATTGTAATATAATATGTGTCTGCGTTTTTTCAAGGTAATTGGCGCACCAGCTTAAGCATCAAGCATCATAACCAATCCAGAAAAATTCACGTGAGTTTAAATGCATTCTTGCATTCAAGTTCAAAATAAAAAAATATCACAGTAATTGCGCAAAAATCAAAGCCAGTTTAGAGGCATGAAACAAGTTGATTTGTAGCTTATGGCTGCATGAGGCAAGCCTCTAAAAATGCATACCCACGATACCGTTATACGTAACCACAGTTTCCATAAAAGCGATATTACTTTTGCTTGCAATGCATAGATGTATGCATGTGTGTGTGTTAGTATTTTATAATACAACATAAAATTGCCATTAGTGCTTTGGACCAGTTGCTGGGAACACTACAAACCGGTCCATGGCACTATAGACTGTTATACAAGGTGGCTCAGCAATAACAATAGACATTACTTATTTTCGTTGCTGGCGAATTTGATTTGAAAGTGAATGTTTGACGAAAATCTGCCAGCACTACAATCTTGTATTGTAAATTTTTGGTGTAATTATCGGTGGGCACGTAGCCAGGCAAGCAGTCTGCACAACCACAATGCAGTAGGCTAACCCCTCCCTGCCTCCCCACGCATGAAACGCTCTATTACATGCATTATTAATTATGGTAGACGCGAGTCAATGCTGCTGCAGCAATGAATCACCCGAAGACAGTAGTTACCCTGTCAAAAACCAACAACAGTCAAGTAAAGAGTTTTTGGTTTGAAGGTTTTTGCAAGACATTCTATTAGTCTGATGAAATCTCTAAATAATTTAACGAATAGTTTTTAACTTCATAAATGAGTTTTAAATGTTATATACACCTACAATTATATATATATATATATATAGTATGTACATATAAAGCATGATGAAGTATTTTGTTTTAGTAAATAAACTTATGCTATTTGACTTAAATATGCTTTCAATAATAAGAAAATGATAACAAATAAAACACCAATATGATTCGAGTCTCGGGGGGAAAACAGCTGAAGTGAGCTTACCTTTTCTTTGGTTTCCTTGGCCGCTTTAAGTTTACGAACTAAATCGCCCTGATTTTTAATTTCTTCAAGTATCTGTTCACGCGTCTCACTCATTCTATTCTACACAGGTGTTAGTTTTTTCTAATGCACAATTTTAATGTATATGTTTTTTTTTTTGGTGTAAAAGTACCGTTTTTTTAGTTCACTTGAATCAATTTATTTCTCACTTAAAATTTACACACACTATTCACACTACTCTAATTAGCGAGTTAGTCTAACGCTATTTGTATTGCTTCATTCAAAATTCACTTATTTTATTTATATAAAATAAAGATGCAGGAAAATGTATTACCAAGCACAAAACGCACACGCGGTGGAAAATGCAAGTTGAACGAATACGTTGCTGCTGCGGAAAAGGTAAATTATTTGACAGTTCATTTTGACATTCCGTTTGCTGATTGGCTTCGCAAAAAGGCTGAGAGTTGCCCAATTGTGAAATTGAAATAAATATTGAAAATGTTAGAGTTTTGGGCCGAGCTTTCAACAAATTGTTGTTGCTAATGAAGTTAACTATTTTATAGAATTTCCTTTGCAATGTAATGTTTTAATTAATAAAAAATAAATAATTTATTTCTCAGCATGTACCAAAATTCAAATCAAAATGCTGGTTGCCATGACAGTTGGGTGGCTAATCAAGAATGATAGAAGTCTTCTATCATTCTTGGTGTCTAATGGAAAATTTTCTGACTGGAATTATATATAAATTAGAACAACAACAATAAAGTAAACTGTAGATTTACAACAACAACTCACCCCTCTGAAAATTATTGTAATTATGTGCTTAGCAATGTCAGCAACAATTGTTGCTGTCACTATGGATAGTAATTTATATGCATGCTCCCTTCTTATGGGTGTGTTTGTATGTTCTCCTTGTATACTAGATATAAATAATAATGCATTAATATTATTACGTTATTGCGGTAATAATTTCAAAAATTTATTTCTTATTTTCTATAGTTGTATTTACGTATACAATTGAAATCAACTTTTCGCGAAAATATTAAATAAACGTACATATGTAAATGTTTATGTACTGTATGAATATGTAAAAATATTGTGGCTAGATTATACTAATTGAAAGCATTTCTCACAATGAAAACAAATAAAAATTGTAACAAAATTTGTATAAATTGAGAAAAGATGTAAAAACAACCAATCAACCGAATGAAATTTAAATTGCAGTTACATAATAATTAAGGTGAACGCATACTATTTTAACGAGTACACTCAAGCACTCATTTTGCGCGAACTTAGAGTTTACGCTTTTTCGCCAACATCTTGCGACGTTTTTCGATTGCCTCCAATTTCATGTCCTCCAAATCTTCTTGTATTCCAATCTTTTTACTAATATATTCCTCACGCTGTACCTGAGCAAAGTTGGATTCCATAGCAGCGTCATCATCATCATCTAAATGACGATACCTACAAAATACAGTAAAATATAATTAGTTCAATGTTTTTACAGCGCATATTGTTGTTGCAATAAATAAGCGTCGAATTTGTTGCAGCGTATGTACGTACTTTTGTTTATCATAGCCAAATATAGCGCGTATATGTGATGAATAATCCTCTTCTTCATCGCCATCGTCAATAAAGTCATCCATCTCCGAATCGTACTCCGAATCATCATCTTCAATACGCAGTCCTGTAAAAAGAAATCAACAAATGTAAATTAATGTTTATCCATTAGATTTTAGAATTTTCAAAACGCACTTTTATTTGGTTGCGGCTTCTTTGTTTCCCTGCCGCGGTTGCGTTGCACATCAGGTGGCGGAAACTGTCTTGTCTTTTGTACATCTGGAGGCGGAAATTGTCGCGGTTTCACTGTTTTCATATCACGGGGTGGAAATTCGCGAGTTGCACCATTATATGGATTCTTACTGGACGAACTGCCATAAGGATTCTTATTGCTGCTGCTGCTGCTACTGGTTGAGGCACTGGTTGATGACGCCGATTTTGTACTAACTGACGAAGGCTTATATGCAGAGGAATGAGATTGTTTGGCACTTGTAGAAGAAACGGCTGAGGAAGTTGAACTCTTCGCATGTGAGCTCAATGTGTCTTTTTGCGCCGATGAAGTCGATGCCGTTGAAGTAGATGGCTTTTTAATACCATTAGTCCCGCTAACAATAGTCGAAGGTTTACCAGTATTACTCTTGCTACTCGTTGATTGTGCTGTCGTTGTAGGAATAGATTTATTTGCTTGATTTAATTTTGGTATACGTCCATTTGGTTCCATGCGGGCAGGTGCACTGGTCGCTGTGCTACCGTTTTCTCGACGTTCTTTTCCCGAACTTCCACCAAGTGTACGTTCCTTTTCACGTTCTCGATCTCTGCGTTCGCGTGCTTCCTTTGCACGCTGTCGCTCCTCCATTTCCTTTTTCTCCTTCAATGTCAACAAACGTTCGGGTTCTTTTTTCTTAACAACTGGCAATATTTCAACCGGTTCATGTTGTTTTTGTTCGGCTAATTTCAGTAAAGCTTTAAAGTCCATTGGAGGTGGTGGTGGTTTTCGATTCTTTTTGCGATTTTGTTCCTCTTCTCGTTTCTTACGTTCCTCATCACGCCGCTCTGCTTCGGGATCATACAGAGGTTTGGAAGAAGTTGATCGGCTTATACTCGACTCCTTAATACTGCTAGATGAACTAGTGTTACTGTGTGATATCCTTTGGCCTTTTGTTCCTCTCTTTTCTTCAATTTCACGCGTAATGGCAGCTTTTACACGCTCCTTTGTTCCTGAGAGATCCCTAAGCGATTGAGGTCTACTTGGTGCAAATCCTTTGTCATCCTTTACGTCTTTCACCTAAATGTAACATTTTTGTTTCATAAAAGATAGCTTATTTTTACATCAGAAGTATTAACAAAACTATAGTGCATACCTTCTCGATATATTTTGCATAAAAAGCATTTGCCTCTGTTGAAACATATCCATAATCATCCTGATCAGGCTGTTCGGGTCCCGTCATTGTAACAGCAGTATGATCTGTATTTATTGCATCGTCTAACACAGACTTGTTGGCAGATTTTGTGACTTTGAGCATTTTCCTAATCTTACTTTTGGATTTTTCATCTCGCATTGCCAATAAATTCGCTAGTTTTTGCTGCTTTTCCTTTTCCCGTTCACGCTCCTCCTGCTCACGTTTTTGCAAAAACTTCTGTATATTCGCTGACAATTTCTTCTCCTTCGATTCTTTTTTTGGTGGAGCGAATTTAGTACTATAATATTTACCCTAAAAATAAAAATATTTAGATATAAAAATATATTATTTTGGTAATCCCAAGCACTTAAGTCACGAATATACTAATATGGCAGTTAATGAATCCATCAATCCTTCAGACTCTTACCATGTATGTACCATTGTTAAGCAGTTGTCTTGTTAGAATATTCCTATTTTTTCGATTGATTTCACTTTTCAGAAAAGTATAATAATAAATGGTAACTTTTCCGAACGAATAATAAATAATCCTGCCACGTATTATTCATGTTTAATCACTTATATTTTGGGTGGTATTGAACCCATTGAACAGCTGTTGACCCTCTTCTTACCTCATTTTTACTGTTTTCACTATTTTTCTTTGCCACATGCAGCAAAGTTCCGAAATCCATTTTGAACAACCTGCTCTATAGATTTTTACTATCTTTTCTTTTGAAATTGCATTAAATACTGTGCTATTGTATGTTTATAAAAATTGTCGCGTTACTTTTAAGATTTTGCAAAATTCGAGAACACTGAAATCTAGACTAATTTTTTACGAAGACTGACAGATTTTATTACGATCCGATAAATAATTGAAAAAAAAATTCCCCAGAGTTGTTTTTTGAACCCACAATAAAGAGAGGGAATTTTAGTGTAAAGCACAGGGTTGCATTGGGTGCTGCCAGAAAGCGAATAGATAGAATTATAAAATTTTCTTTGCTGTATTAAAACATTTGTTGGCTAACTAGCTTATTCAGTTATTAGTTTATTAGTTTTATTATTTATCGATTTACTAATTATTAGAGTGATATTCGACTTATTATCTCACATGATGAGTTTCCTTTTAAAATTTCCTTATTGTTTTACTAGTCGTTGTTATGTATATCGATAACAATACCGATAACTGAAATAGTTTATAAGATAGATAAAGGTTTATAGTATAAAATTTCTACACAGAAGAATGTTATTATTTATTTTATATTTAGTTGTTCAATAATATTAATAAAAAGTACAATTAATAAAATTATGTTTTAATAGTTAAACGTGTATATTTTTTATACACACCACAGCAACTCTGTTATTATTTCTCTTTGTAGCTGATAAATCGTTCTCTTTGATCTCTTTGATAGCTCCAAGCTGGGGAGCCTATTTTTCATCTTTAGTGGCAACTCCAAGGAGCGATTTCATTTCATTCTTTCGTATTATTCATCATTGTCTCCTAAAAAAAATTCCGGAAATTCCTTCGTAGATTCCGTCATCATTTTATCAAACTTATTGTAGTACATTTCATAATCATTCTTAAATTTATGAGCTGCATAAAAGCTTAATTTGTGTGTGTGTGGTACCGGTATATTGAGGCATATACTTTGAATAGCCTCAGCACAACAAAGCAAATCGAACTTCAGAGTTTAATCGATGGCTGGTCAACGCCGCAATGAAAACCTCAGTGAAGCAATGCAACGTTTACAAATGGGGGAGGATACAAGTGGGCTCAATTCACCCAAATACCCTGCAGTAGCGAATTATATGCGACAGCATGTCGGTAATACTCCTACACAACAACAATCTGCAGAGGAGTATAAGTTATACGAGCGTACAAATATAATTGCTTCTTCTAAGTATGCCACACCCCGTCCAATTGAACAGTTGGCAGCTGATTCTAATATAAACAATGTTCCACTTTGCCTACCGGCGTCTAATGGTATGGGCACGACAATTGGCAATAGCCCACTATATGCTGGACGCAATGTCATGTATGAAAAGAAATTATCAACAAAGCAATCTCCAGTATATGAAAATCTCGAATTTTGCGGTGGTGCTGTTGGTGTACCAACAGATCCGTACTTTGAATCTACACATAAACGCGCACAGCCACAAAGTCCCACTGCAAATCCATCGCGCGGTCAATATATGATAATGCACGCCAGCACGAGCAGTGGGCGCTTTGCTCATACGCCAATACCGGATCACCACGCGGACACGGCGCCTATTTATGAAAATATTATACCACATTCCGGACAACGTGCGCAGCCGCAAGCCTCACCGGCAACTGCAACAATTTATCAACATGCAGAGATATCACCACAATTGATGGGTGCTGGTAATGGTGCAGTGACGCCACTAGCACCACATCATATACGCGAGAATTCGGGACTGGATATGTCGGCTGTCTTGGCATCACCAATGCATCGGCGTAGCACATCGAATTCGTCATTAAAAACAGCGGCATCTAATAGTACTGCTGCTGCTACTGGTGGTGGCAGCGGTTTATCATCCCCCACACAGCGTTATCGCAATCTTTCCTTGCCCAGTCACTCGAACAGTATACAAACATCGCCGGCAAAATCTTTGGCATCTAGTACAGCTAGCAGCAACGATTACAAGCTGCTGCAACACACACCAATCAAAAATGCGGTAAATAAATGAAAAATTGCTATATATTTCAGATATATTATTATTTTTTTTTGTTTGTTTTTGGAAATAGCATCACATTCCCACACATCATCCCATCATCAACGTATCAGTTAATCCGAATTACATTGAAGAGATCAACAGTTCCGATTATGTTTGCATGACAGCCAACTTGCATCGCCAACCAGCTAGAAGTCCAACAGGCGGCGCACAATCACTGCGTTCCAATACAACAGCGCTCGCTTCAAGCAGTAGTGGTTATCGTAAGCTGTGCAATGAATCGCCCGTTTATGTGGGCAGCAGTAGCGCCGGCAGTGAGCTCGATAAACAGTCGGCATTAAGTGGTGCACGCAAAATATCGCCAATGAGCGAACGAAAGTTCACACAATCACCACTTGCTATACCACAGCGTCCTATGTCATCGGGTGGTGGTGGTGTAGCATCATCCATATCACCAACACCATCGCAAAACAGTACTGGTAAGTTCTCGTCTTACAGCTGTGGATAATTAACACATTTCATTTGCTTACCTTATAGGGCTCTCAAAGAATCTGCTGCCGTATAGCGTAACACCACCACGTCCCACCGGTCCCACCGAAGCGCAGCGCAAAATCGACGAACTCACACGCCAATTGGAGGAAGAAATTGAGCAAAGCGAAGAGCAAGGGGAGTATTTTGGTAAGCTACAGCACACATGTTGTTGTTTTCTACAGCTTTAGACAACTCATTATTGCTATTTGCAGGCATTTGCCACACGTGCGGTGATAAGGTGAAAGGTGCTGGGCAGGCCTGTCAGGCTATGGGCAATTTGTATCATACGAATTGCTTTATTTGTTGCTCTTGCGGACGCGCGTTACGCGGCAAAGCGTTCTATAATGTGCATGGACGTGTGTACTGTGAGGAGGACTACATGGTGGGGATAATGTTGTGTTTCATTATTTGAGTTATTTAACATGATTTTATCTATAGTATTCAGGTTTCCAGCAAACGGCAGAAAAGTGTGCAATATGCGGACATTTGATAATGGAGATGGTAATTTCCACATTTTGTTAAATGTCTTTTAATCTACTTTTAATATCCAAATCACAGATTCTGCAAGCGATGGGCAAGTCTTATCATCCTGGCTGCTTTCGCTGTTGCATCTGCAACGAGTGCTTGGATGGTGTACCCTTTACGGTGGATGTGGATCATAAGATTTACTGTGTAAACGACTATCATCGCATGTTTGCGCCCAAGTGCGCTAGTTGTGGCAAAGGTAACTGTATAAATTTTATAATTGTCTTTTGTAAATAAAAACGTTCTGTTTTCCAGGCATAACACCCGTAGAGGGTACTGATGAAACAGTGCGTGTCGTCTCTATGGATAAGGATTTCCACGTCGATTGTTACATCTGTGAAGAGTGTGGCATGCAATTAACCGATGAGCCGGACAAGCGCTGTTATCCCTTAGATGGACGTCTCTTGTGTCGTTCATGTCATTTGCAATGTTTGGCCATGCAACAGTCTTCGCCACACGTACGACATCAGGAGCCAGTGTGTGCATCATATCAATACATGGGTTAATGGGCGGTGTGAGAATTGTGTGCACACAACTTACACATATTATGCATTCCTAAATATTATATACATATGTACGTGAATGAAAGCATCAGAAATTAGTACATAAGTCATACAGTTGAACGCACAATTTTTCGACTATAAAGTGAAATAACGGTAAAATTTATTGCTTTTGAAAATGATATTTAATGTGAGTGGAAAAAAAGACACACGCTGCCACACACAGAGTGGACACAGCGAGTTACATACATATACAACAACGTGAACTATACTAGTTGTGTGTCGCTTTATAATCCTCAAAATACATACATACAACTATCTAATGTGTACTCTTTACATACATAATTACATACATACATGCAATATGCAATTGTGGAATTTATCGTATTAGTGGTTTTGGATGCGCTTTGTTGTAATGCTCACGCAACTGCATTTACATACATAACTCATATATGTATGCATATTAAAAAAAGAAAATATTAAATAAAGGAACACGACGTTGCATTTAAATATATATATAAATTAAAACCTATGCAGTTTTTAACTTTTATTGAGTGAAAAATATTTTTTCACTTTTTTTATATTTTTAATGCTTACATAACTAAAAACATACTAAAATACGTAAATTCAGTGCATTAATATTTCCGTTTGTACCAGACGTTTATTTGTGTCGCCTGGCATGCGATAAGGTACTGTGGCCGCCATATTTGTGATAGCCTTCGCCTTTTCGCGCAAGTGTTGTAGTTGCTGCAAGAAAAAAAAGTTAAAAAAAAAAAAATTAATTTAATATTTTTTTATAAAAAAATAATACATATATTAAAAAAAAAATTTATAAAAAAAATGTGTATGTATATTTAAAAAATAAATAAAATAACTTTTATAAATAAAAAATAAAATATTTTTGTATAAAAAACATAAAATAATTATAAAAAATAAAATTATTTTAATATCTTTTTATATAAAAAAAATATATTAAAAAAAACATTTCATTAAAAAAAATATATATTTAAAAAAAATAATTAAATAAAAAAATAAAATAGGTTTGTTAAAAAAATATATCTTTTATAAAAAAAAAATTATTTTTATAAAAATAAATAACATATTTTTTATAAAAAAAATAACACAATTTTATTAAAAAACAAAGAAAATAACTTTTATAAAAAAATATATAATATTTTTATATTTTTTATAAAAAAATAAAACAATTTTATTAATTAAAAAATAGAAAATATTAAATAAAAAAATAATAAAATTATAAAAAAAATAAAATTAAATAATTATAAAAAAGAAATAAAATAATTTTTATATTTTTTATAAAAAAAACAATTTTATTTAAAAAAAAAGAAAATAACTTTTATAAAAAAATGAAATATTTTTTATAAAAAAAAATAAAATATTAAAAAAAATAAAACAATTTTATTTAAAAAAAGAAATAAAATAATTTTTATAAAAAAAAATAAAATAATTTTTATAAAAAAAAAAATAAAATAATTTTTATAAAAAAAAAATAAAATAATTTTTATAAAAAAAAAAAAATAATTAAAAAATAAATAAATAACGAATAAAAAAAATTTTTTTTTTACTACTAATAATTTTTCGGCAATTAACACTTACGCGATCACGTCCCGTATCCACAATGCCCGTATCACGTCCTTTAACACTTTTATACTGCGCATATAGTATATCCATTGCGGCCAATAATATATCCGGATACACTTTGCAAATCTCACCGCCCAAACGCTTGAAATTATTGATGCATTCCTCCAGGTCGCTCATTGACAATGGCACCAATTTGGTGTTGGCGAGCACCTCCAAAGCCAATTGGTATTTTTGCTCGTGATAATAATCGAAGAAGGAAACCAGCTCACAGAGCAAATTGAAGGTGGAAATAACTTGTGGATCGCAGTCAATGCGATTGCCTGTAACAGAAAAATGGAATAAAATTATTTGTGAAAAAATACGCTAAATGAAAACGTGTTAGCTTTACCGCGCATGCGTTCACGGAAATCAGCCGCCATAATGGTCAAACGTTCACGCAACGAATCCTTCTTTGAGCTTTGATGCACGACTTGCGAAAGCAGTATGGCCAAGTAGCGCAAAGATTGATTTTGCATCTGTGGAGGGAAAGCATGGAACAATTTTCAATAAAAATTTAAGAATTTTAATTAAAATGTCAATGCACTTACGCTAGCAATATCGAACAATTTGATGGCGTCCTCGAACATGCCCTTATTCACCAACTCCTCAGCGGCCATGCCAGCAGCAGTGCGTGTATCAAATTCAACGCAGTCGAATTGTTCAAACAGACCGCTAATATTTTTTGAAAAGTAAAATAAATAACAGTAATACACACATACATATATATGTATAATATGAAAATTGTGCAACTTACCCCGACATAATGCCATTCGGTTGCATTTTACCAAATATCAAATCATAATTACGACATTCAATAGCCAAATCACTGACGCATACCAAAAACAAATTACGACCTTCGGGATCTTTAAGATTACGCAGGAAAAAGTAGTACTGCAGAGCTTCGGCGGGATCGGTAATTTCAAACTTCTTCACATACAACATTACCAAGCGTGCGATATTCAAGCGACGCATCGGCATTGGATCCTCAATGTCAACAGACACTATATATGAAAAATAAAAAACAATAAATATAAAAACAACCGTTAATTGAAGCAAGTTTTCTGCACTCACATAACGGCTCTTGCACATTACGCGGCCCACCGATGAGGAACAACTCGTTCAAGGCGAGTGCAATATGCACTGCATGCGCACGATATTGTTCGGTACGCGCTAAAAATTCAATGGCTGCCTCAAATTGGCCGGTTAGCGCCAGCACTTGGAAGTACAGATGACGCTGTTCACTGGCATTGAAATGTTTCTCACCATATTTTTCGAGTATCATTGTTTGCAGACCAGAGTATGTCAGCACTTCGGTATTGTCATGCGATTCGGGGCGCAGCAAGGAGAGTTGTATCCATAGGAAATCATCAGTGGTCTTGGCAACTTCCAAGTGTTGTTCGTTTATGTCGCAACCGGCGATGATGCAGTAAACCTGGCAATAAATGAAATAAATGTAAGTTAACCGTAAATTAATAAGTTATTAAAAAGTGTATTTACCGCTTTCTTGTACGGGTCCGTTGAGTTCTTAATTTTATTACAATAGTGCAATTTGAGTTGACCCTCTAATTTGGAATTGATCTTTTGCTCTGGCTTGTTTATTTTGTCCTCAAGCACCTGTATGAAGTCCTCATGACCGGCACTATAAATAATTGATATATATTATAATAAAAATATAAACAAAAAAATTTTTAAAATATTAAAAAAAAAAAAAAAAAAATAAACATAAAAATAAATAATAAAAAAAATAATAAAACAAAATAATAAAAAAAAAATAATAAAATAAAAAATAATAATAAAAATAAAAAAATATTAAAAAAAAAATTAAAAATAATAAAAATAAACATAAAAATAAAAAATAATAATAAAAAAAATAATAAAAACAAAACGTCATTTGCTTACCCGCCCATTTGCATGCAACGCAGCGCCGACTGCACATCACCGCAACGCAGACAGTAGTATACCATTGGCCAGAGTGGTTTATTGTCAATACTTGCATCTTGTAAACCAAAACAGTTCGACTGGTTGAATGTCAAGCCCACAAAGGAGGAAACTAAATTAAAGGTGCTTGGCACACCACCACGTTGTGCCTCACGCAAATTACTGCTGATGATTGTTGACATGTATAATTTATAACTGCAAAAGGCACATTAGACATCACACATTTTTCAAGAATTCCTCTATTTTCACTCGCAACTTACCGATTTTCTAAATATTTTTTAGCCTGATCAATGAATTGTGTTATTTGCGTGCGATTTTGTATGGGGTCACGATTGCGCGAAACTGGTGCAATATTGACCATATATTTCATAATTTCCCAAATTTCAGTGACTTTTTGATCTTCAAAACTTTGCGCAACTTTGGCAAATTTCTGCACGAGATTTGGACGATAGCCACCCTTCATGATGGCAGTGCTATATTCGTACACTTCACGTGCATATGCCATTTCCTATAAATATAGAAATTTTCAACTTAATTTTTTTGTTTACATTCACAAATATAAAATAAATACGTACAATTCGATTGAGGCATGAACGTGTGCCAAAGGTCTCATTGAGTACTGTCTGCTCCGGCAGTTTTTGTATGTCTATCCAATTCTGCGATGGTCCAATTAAAGAATTCAGCAATTTCACTTTCTCTTGTTGCCACTCATTGCGCACACACTCCCAACGTCGTTTTTCAGCAGCCTCGAATGTCTGTATATAAAATAGTAAATGCCATTAAATAAATTTTTACTACTATGTATTACCATTTCCATTACTCACACTTCTATTCACTTCCTCAATCATAGACAAGATAGCATTTTCCTTTTCGTTTTTCAAAAAACTACGCACATCGGTGTCCGCTATGGGATCTAGTGGCTCAAAGGTTTTTCGCGCATTTAATGCTTCTAATTTCTGCGATATTTTCGGTAGATCAATACCCTTAGAGCCGAGTAAAATATGCCTGAAAGTTTCGTTAAAATTTTAATTGATAACACCGAAAGCTGTTGATGATGAGACTTACGCTTGTATGTCCTGTGCGCCGGTTTGTGTAACACGTGTGTGCAATTCCTGCGTCGC
This sequence comes from Zeugodacus tau, assembly GCA_031772095.1. NCBI lineage: Eukaryota > Metazoa > Arthropoda > Insecta > Diptera > Tephritidae > Zeugodacus > Zeugodacus tau. The sequence continues at coordinate 40,272,224 of CM062650.1, forward strand.
TTGCAAAACTTGCGAAATCGTACGTTCAACTCGCGGCAACTCCTCAGAATTCTGTGTTTCGTTGGTCAAGCGTTGTGCTTGTTGCAGCAATGAGTTAAAATCCATGTTGCTTTAGGAATACAGTTGAAGTTAGCACTAATTTTTATTTAACTTTTAATTTACAAACTAGAAATGAAACTATTCTAAAGTTGTTGTAGTTTTTGGCGGCAGTGACTGTTTGACGGCTACAGCTGTACGTCATGCTGTTTTTGGTGTTGCCATGCACAATTCTTTATTTAGGTACATAATTACAAATTTAAAGAAAAATTCTTTGAAATGTGCAATAAATTTTTGGAATGGCACAATTTGAGTTTTTAAAGAACATGAATTTAGTACAATTTTTTTATTTACTATTTTAATATGTAAAAATATGCGTTTCACAACGTATATGTGATTTCCTTATATATCAATACGGTAACACCATACATATTTTAAAGAGAAATCAAGCACAACGAAGAGTAGATGCAACAACATATCCTTTTATTAACTCTTAAATGAGTAAATGAAAAATTTTAGTACGAATTTTAAATAAAAATAAAATTATAAATTCACAAATAAATCCACTTATGCATTAAATACAATAAAAAACGTGTATTTATATTTTTTTTGCTTATACTATTGCAGTACTTTATTAAAAAAATATTGGTTTATATCAAAGTGATGAATACATATACATATATACCATTCCAATTGTTTTCCAAAATTTTCAAAGTAACGGACTGTTTCGGGCACTGGGTATTAAAATGCTAGTACTCCAATCTTTTTAAACACTATTGCATTGGCAATAGAAATGAGCTACATGCTCCTGATAATAACTTTACATACTTGCAGTGTTTGAATCTTTACTGTGATTTTGTAAATTATTCGAGTTATATGACACTTTAAAATACGTACTACATTACAAATTAGTTATTCGAGTAAAATGTATAGTTTTTTTTAGCTTAGCGTTAAGATTAATTGGCCGCATTTGAAGCTCGGGTAATTGCATCAAGCCACATGTAGTATGTATGTATGTATGTATAATATATTTAATAAATAAAGCATTGGTATAAAATCCGCCATATGTTTAAAAATCTGCAGGTCACATAATACTTTCTCAATTGTGCTTAATTCCTTCATTTACGAAAATATTACCACTGCACTTTTCAAATACAGCACCACAAGCACTACATTACGCCTATATATGTATGTATGTATATTGTGATGGTAAATTGTGTGATTCTCATAGAATGTTTAAAAATTAGTTTCATTAAAGTTTTTTGATTGCAATAAGGCTGCAGCAGCAGTTGAAGTAGAAGCGTTCATTTGCTCACTTTTGCTACTGCCATCTTCATGAGTACTACTATTGCGTCCAATTCCTACTGTATAAGCCACTACGGTAGCATGATCCAACTTCCCCGGTAGAGCGGAGAATGCACTACTGTCCACAACACGTTTTCGTGCTGCACGATGCTGCATACGATTGAGTTCGACTTCACGTTTAATACCATCCGGGCCCGTTGCTAACTTGTAAAATAGTTCACGTTGTTCCAGTGTCTTCCGACGGGCCGATGTGATCATACGAGCAAAATCAATTAATAAATGGCACAGTCGACGAGCAGATGTACAGGGCGAAAATGTGCCATTTATACCAAAACTCAGCAGATCCTCTAGACGGTAGAGTGTGAGCGCATGCCTTTGTGGTCCAGTCACTAAAGGAAGGCCCGAAATTGATTTTGGTATCTTTGGTAAAATGGTGGGAGCAATATGCTGCTGTCTCCCGGTAGCGGCTCCAGCCGTGGAAAGACGTCTTGGTTCTATCACAGTATGCGAACGCATATATTTGGGTCGACTTGGTGCATTCGCTGCCGTACTTACATTAACCACTTCCGGAGATGGTGATTTTTTGGTGCGTGGTGGTCGCGTTGGTGCATTAGCTGGTGATGTTGGCAGTGATTCAGTCTCGCTCCTAGTTTGATTGTGATGTCCATGATGTAGACGTGCATAAATCGAAGAAGCACTTTTATTTTGTCTTTTTGGTGCCAAATGAGGTTGTCCTTGTGCTGAAGTGCTTGGCATAAGTTTTACATCTGGCGTCCAAGCTTCAGCAAATTTTCCCACAACTGGATCGAAATTGTCGCTAATACCGTCTGATGTTAAGAATACAATATCACCCTTCTCAATAACCGTCATAGATAGTGTTAAATTGCCAAGTTCAGGTTTATTGCCATCGGCTGGACCAAGTGCGCCCAATGCGTCGCGCATGTCGCGCATTGATGTTATATCATGTGATGCTTGTGTAAATTCACGGACGCCATATTTTTTTGAATATATATAACCCAATGAGTCACCAACATTGCATGCGCATACAACGTACTTACCATCATCAGCTAGTGGTAGTATCACGGCTATTGTTAGCGTACTTAGTGAACCACCCACTTCGAGAATGCAGCCATGTCCTTCCCATAAACTACGAAGAAGACTTACAAATACTTCCGTGGTGGCTGTTGCCATACACTCGCGTGCGAGTCCGAAAATAGCACGATCCAAGTAGTCAAGGCAACCATGCACAGCTGAGCGAGCTGCTAGGCGTGCACCATCACCCCAATTAACGCCATCAGCAAGTGCCATGGCTGCTGCATCGCCCCGTACAACTATGCCATAGCAATCAGCTATAGGGCTGCCCATCGGCTCTTTTGTTAACATGTTGTTCTCATACAGGGACACTGAAATTCCATAAGCATAATCAGTTTCCATATGCCAGTCAGATACGCCAGCAATAGCATCGCCCATAAAGTTATTGATTTCCTTGCAACTAGTCACTTCACTTTGATTGGAAACCGCTTCACGAAGTAATCGTTCTGTCGTATTATCTAATACTACCTTTGTGGTATTACCAACATCTGTGGCAGTATTCTTGGTATCATTTTCTTTGGAATCCTTAATATCTGCAGTTGTTGTTAATGCCTTTGTTTTTGTTATACCATCTGTCAAAGATGAATTTAATATGTTCTTGTTGTTTTGATCATTTGCTGCATCATTAGTGGTAAATTTGGTGCTCACCAAGCTCACTACAATTGTTGTGGACTTGTTTGCATTTTCTGTTATTTTTTTGCTATCCGCATTAGTCAATGTTGGTTTCGGTGTGGTCTCACACACCTTTGACTTGTTTACATCGCTGGGTATGTTTTCCGGATGTGTGTTGCTTGGTATTTTATTTGCATTTCCGATACTAGTACGAGAGTTTTTGCGTGAACGCATACCCGCTGGCTTATTTGCATTTTGATCGCTGTTTGTAGTGATGGCACTATTACTTAATTTACGTGGCGTACCACCATAACGATTGAATTTATTTTGATTTCGGTTATTCGTGGTGATGCTTTTGCGTACCTCGAAGCAGTCATTTTCCTGAGTAGTATCAATGAAATCTATATCGTCTGCATAACTTGCACTTAAATGCAATTTTGAGCGCTTGATACCAGTAAGGCCCTCATCAGGACCAGTACAGGCGGCAGTTATAGTGGTGGGACCAGTCGAATAGACACCAATTTTCAGGTCAGGCAAGTCAGTTGGATTTTGTCCGTTTGAAATTTGTGGACCAGGAACAAACTGACGTTCCATGCGTCCTTCTAAATATTTAACAATGAAATTTCCATCATCATCTGAAGTTTTACGCACTCCTCTTGGGCTATCGCGTGGCTCAGCAATAAAACTTAATTGACGGAAATATGTTGTGACCTTTTGACGTAGTGAGGGCATCTTTATGCTTCTTAATTTACTGATTTCTTTTAAATTACTCCGTATAAACTTTGTAAGTTGCTGCGCTGGTGGAAAATTCTAATTGGTCTGAGATCAATTTAACGTCATTGTACTCTCACTAATTACTACAATTAAAAAAACAAATGCGTCAAAGGGGGTTGGTGATATTCGAAAGTCTTTTGTCTGCAAAGCTGTTGTGCTCCATATGATAATTACGACTGTAATAAGAAGTTCGTTATTTTCAACCGTTACATATGTATATATAAATACACTTTGAGTTATACCTGAATTGTGTGTATGTATGTAGAGAAAACAAAGGTTGGATTCATTCGCAAGGCCAAGTTTTATTTTCTTTGTAAAACATTGTTTTCGAAATTCCAATGGAGTGGGCGGCGTATTTCATCTGAATATCAATGTTTTATATAAAACTGGAAAGTTTAGGCATTTGGCACGACATCAGACATTAAATCAATACTCACTGATTATAAATTGGTTTCCAAAAATAGCTTTTATATATTCTATTAATAATTTATTTCCAATTACGTTATTATCGATTGTTTTTAGTAGCTCACTACACGACCAGCTTATTATGAATAAGCTAACTTCCGCCAGTCTTGCCGTTGCGCTATAATAATTTCACATACTATTTTTTTTACAGAGATATACCCTACATACTCACATATGCACAAATATTGCTTTTGAAATATCATAAAATACATAATTAAAAACTACTTTTGAGTTAAATTTTGTATAGATGCTTTTAAAAGCGTATAATTTTACCGTAATTCAACTAATACTGCTTATAAATCAACATAAGTAAACAATGATAAAAGAATACTTGAGCCGTGATTAAAACATCTGGCATCACTGAATCGAGCTTTCAGCTGTTTCTGATATTATAGTGAAAACAATAAAAAATTTTAATAAGATAAATTTTCTAACGTTTCAATATAATGCTATCTAGTAACTGTACGCTTAACACTGCAATATTAACAGCATTTAATGATCTCTTATGAGTTTAGCTTGTCAAAATTAATGTCATAAAAAAATAAGTTCTTAGCATTTATAATTCTCATTAAATGCAAAAAATAACCACTCTGGCAACTCCTCCAATACTAATAATTTTCATTGTACTTGATTTTGTGCGCCGGTTGTAAGTTTTTATGAAGTATTTTAGTTTTTAATTGCAAAACGGCATAAAAAATTTTATTATAAACGATTTGGAAAGTATTTGCCCTCTTACAATGGCTGATATGAAATCTGTTTTCCATGAGTGGTGCACAAAGAACAAAGTTGAACCGAAATTCGAGGTTCGACCGACTGGTGAGTTGCATTACTATAGAAAATCGATATTTTCATATTCACATTCTAATCAACCTACCTGTAAATGATTATATTATGTATATTATTAGGGCCAAAGCATCGCCAACGTTTTTTGTGTGAAGTGCGCGTGCCGAATTACCCCTACGTGGCGGCTGGAAATTCTACAAACAAAAAAGATGCAGAACGCAATGCAGCACGAGATTTCATGAGTTTCTTGGTACGTACCGGCAAAGTAAATGCGTCTGACATACCCGGGGATGCAGGAATAGCTGCCATAGCACCGCAAACGAACAATGAAGGCGGTGGTGATAGATATGGTTCGCAACGCAAGTTTTTTGATGGTGGTATGGGACCACAAGATTTGGGTCAGGCTTACCAACCCATAGAGCGTGAAATCAATCCTGTGGATAGAGCACGTGAACAATTGGAAATGAAGGAAGCTGAATCAGTAGACGTAAACGCCGCCATACATGGTAATTGGACGATTGAGAATGCCAAGGCAAAGCTGCATCAGTTTATGCAGATGAACAAAATAACGGCGGATTATAAGTATACGCCAGTTGGTCCTGATCACGCCAGGTAAAATTTTGCACATTTTTATTAACTCATTATTTATTAAATTCATGATTTGGAATTATTTCAAATAAGCTCATCTCTTCGATTTTCAATCAATAAATCAAAGAGGAAAGCTACGAATGTTTACCGAGTATGTAGTACCTGTGGCAAATTGATGATATGGTGCAATGTTAGTAACGGCAATTGTAACAAAAAAAGTGACAAAAACATTTTACGTATGTGTGGCAGTGTGCGTTAATTTGCAAATCTATGGTTTTATTTGTATTTAGTTCATACGAGAGAGACGAGTATTTTCAACCCTATTTAAGTTGAAAGTTTTCGCCAAAGTTTTTTTGATTAAAAATTCGCATAACCTCATCGATTATTGCTATTTTTGTACAGTTTGTTAAGAAATTATTTGACAATCCAGTGAATACAAATAATTGACTTAATTAATTGAAAAAATTATTCCTTGACAAACTGTATTTACATGATTACTATATTAGGTACCTTTTCATAACTGCGAAAAAGTAACAAATATAATAATATCGAAAGTATTTTCAACTTGCATTTTTATACCAAAACTGTATACTCTTAATACCAATTTAGATTATGCTTTATGATTTTTTATAATCCATGTAGCCTTCGGGTGTATTAAGTTTGCAAAGTAACGCACAATGCCACAATAATTGAAAGATATTCTTCTAAGGCCTGTACTCATTACACCACAGTAAATTGCCATTGGTAAGTAAATTACAAAAATTTAAATTTATATAAGAAAATTTAAAAGAAGTTGTTGGTGTTGGAGCTACATAACATTTATGTATTAAATATATATTTATAATTTTGAAAGTAAAATATTTTAAAAATATAATATTTACATACTTTACTAATGATGGAAATTAGGATCATTTTATAATTTTTGTTTTAGTGGCAAATAGGTTACGTAGTCTGACCTAACAATCCAATTTCCGTTTTATTATACTCTCGCAACAAAGTTGCTAAGGGAGAACGTATAAAGTCCCGTAAATAAAGCTATACAAAATTTGATACAAGGGATCGCACTGGCAAGGGGCGTATTTGAATGTAATTTTTTTGGGAAAGTGGCCTTGGCCCCGCCCTCAAATAGATTCTTTTATATATATCTCGCAAACCAATATAGCTATATAAACCAGTCTTTTTGCAGTCTCTTGCCTTACGTACCCCATTACACATCATAAAAATAGATGAAATCGGATAATAACCACGACTACCTCCCATACTGTTGAAAATTACTAAAAGTGGGTTAAATCACTAATGGAAAACATCAAAAACATCAAATGTTGCAGAAAAATTGCAGAGGAAAGCTGCACTCAGATCTTTTTCCGTTCCCACGACAGTCGGTTCTACGTAACCGGAACGGAACCGGATTTTTATTCGGCCAAGGACTGTCGAAGATTTTTGTAGTTATTCATATAATTCGAACTTTCTCTACATTATTAATTGAGGATTACACGGGATCTCACATTCCATGTTATATTTTCCTTGGTTTTTGAAAGAATTCTTCTATGTAGTATTTCATCAACTGACAGATCAATATCCCTATGAATATTCATTGATGCTAGACCATTAAGCCTATCCATTGAAACAGGCAATAACGCCAATATGCGCAAAATCTTGAATACATTCCCAAAAGACGTTTTGTTCACTGTTTCTAAAGCTTCGAGAGCATTCCGAAAATGCTTGCTTGAAGTCCGCTGTTTCCACATTTTCTCCTCCGCAAGAAAGTTTTGTACTGAACAGTTGATCACCCTTTCATAAAAATAAAATATTTCTCGAGCTTTTTTACCGTCCAATTCGTACTTTGAGAAAAATACACAAAAAAACAAAAAAAAAAGTTTCCTATAATAACTGAATTTTCGCGAGGGAACTGCTATATTAAAAATACGTTGAGTAATATAACTTTTCGTAAAACGCACCCCAAAAAATTTTTCTGGATCCGCCACTGCCTAAGGGTAATTTTTATACTCTCGCAACAAATGTTGCTAAAGAGAGTATTATAGTTTTGTTCACATAACGGTTGTTTGTAACACCCAAAACTAAACGAGTTAGATATAGGGTTATATATACCAAAGTGATCAGGGTGAAGAGTGGAGTTCAAATCCGAATGTCTGTCTGTCCGTCCGTCCGTCCGTCCGTCTGTGCAAGCTGTAACTTGAGTAAAAATTAAGATATCTTGATGAAACTTGGAACACATGTTCCTTGGGACCATAGGAAGGTTGCTTTCGAAAATGAGCAAAATCGGACCACTGCCACGCCCACAAAATGGCGAAAACCGAAAACACATAAAGTGCCATAACTAAGCCATAAATAAAGCTATGGAAATAAAATTTGGTATGAAGGATCGCACTATGAAGGGGCATATTTGGATGTAAATTTTTTGGGGAAGTGGGCGTGGCCCCGCCCCCTACTAAGTTTTTTGTACATATCTCGCAAACCAATAGAGCTATATAAACCAAACTTTCTGCCGTCTTTTTTTTAGCCACTTCCTAATGCAGTCCAAAAATGAAAGAAATCGGTTCATAACCACGCCCACCTCCCATACAAAAGTTAGGTTGAAAATTACTAAAAGTTGGTTAACTCATTAACGAAAAACGCCAGAAACACTAAATTTCACATAATAAATGTCAGATGGGAGCTGCACTCAGATTTTTTTACAAAATGGAAAATGGGCGTGGCGTCGCCCACTTATGGGTCAAAAACCATATCTCAGGAACTACTCGACCGATTTCAATGAAACTTGGTTTGTAATAGTTTCCTTACATCCCAATGATATGTTGTGAAAATAGGCCAAATCGCTTCACAACCACGCCTACTTCCTATATACCAGAACTTTGAAGACAATCTGAATCGTTTACTTTACAATATATAAAGTAAGTACTAGTGAAGATATCGGTGCAGAACTTTGCACAAATACTATGTTAATAGTGTGGCAGCCCCATTCTAAAAATCGCCGAAATCGGACCATAGGTTTTTAAGGCCCCATATATCGAACACTAGGACCTCGATGCTTTTAACCTAATATTATGGTTTCCAACTTTCAATGGACTTTATACAATATATATGACGAATATGTGGGTCAAATTGTGTATTATATAATATAAATAAAGTTAAATAAATAAATTGCGAGAGTATAAAATGTTCGGTTACACCCGAACTTAGCCCTTCCTTACTTGTTAGTTATTAGTTTAGTGTTGAAAATGAGTGAAATCGTTTCAGGAATTATCCCGGTCCTCATATACTATATATGATGAGTTTCGTTATTCAATAAATTGCGAAAGTATAAAATGTTCGGTTGCACCCGTACTTAGCCTTTCCTTACTTGTTTTATTTATTTTGAATTTTTATTAGAGATAACAGTAATAAAACTGCCCTACTTTTCATAATCTAACCTAATAAGGGAAATATAAATATCTTAATTCTGTCTGGGATGTTTAGTGGTTAATATTTCTTTAATCTTAATACTAACATTTATTTATATTCTCTTTTATTTCCTCATTTCCTTCAATTTGTTTAGGAGCTTTATGGCTGAAATGCACATTTTCGTGCGCCAACTAAAACGTACAGTTACCGCACGTGAAACTGGTTCCAACAAGCAATCGGCGAGTAAATCTTGCGCCTTGTCTTTGGTACGACAGCTCTACCATTTGGGTGTAATTGAGGCTTTTAGTGGCACACTGAAGCAGCGCAAGGACGATGCGGATATGAAACCATATCCCGTAAAAATTTCCGACGATCTAATGCATAAAGTAGACGAATGTATACGAGAACTTGACCTACCGGTTATTAATCCTTACAATATAAAGCCGGAAAATGAAAATGCTGGTGTCAGCTTACTTGTAAGTGTAATATAAATAATTTTAGATGTTTATTGATATTAATTTATGTTTCGTTTTCCATTTTAAGATCCCTACCAATAGAGAGACAAGAAATCAAAATGACGACTGCGCACAAATGCAGGGTTCGGTTATTCCATGGGCGCCGCCACAACCAAATTGGAATGCATGGAATGCTTGTAACATAGACGAGGGTTATTTGGCGACAGCCACTTTAGATGATCTCTGCGAGGATCTTGAGACTACTTCGAAAGAGAAACGTATGAATAATGCCGAACTACATAAATTCATTGAATTTCGTGAATGTCTACCCATCGCTGCTATGCGCAATGAAATAATGTCGAATATACATGAGCATCCCGTGGTAATAATACGTGGCAACACTGGTTGCGGCAAGACCACGCAAATTGCCCAGTATATATTGGAGGATTACGTAGCATCCGGCCAGGGTGCCTTCTGTAATATTTATGTGACACAACCACGTCGTATTTCCGCCATTTCGGTGGCTGAACGCGTAGCCGCGGAACGTTGTGAAAACCTAGGCGAAGCGGTTGGTTACTCGGTGCGTTTTGAAACAGTGACACCACGCCCTTACGGCGCAATCTTATTCTGCACTGTCGGTGTGCTCTTGCGTAAATTGGAGGGTGGCTTACGCGGCATCTCACACATTATTGTCGATGAAATTCACGAGCGTGATGTGAACAGTGATTTCTTATTGGTCATACTACGTGATATGGTGCACACATATCCCGATCTGCATATCATACTGATGTCTGCTACAATTGACACAACATTATTTTCCGAGTATTTCGGTAAATGTCCAGTGCTAGAAATTCCCGGACGTGCTTTTCCCGTGCAACAATTTTTCTTAGAAGATTGTGTGGAAATGACTAAGTTTATGCCAACACCTGAATCACGCAAGAAGAACAAAGACCGTGATGATGAGGAAAAGTCTGTAATTGCTGAGAATGGCGAGGATGCGAGTGATCAAAACTTGAATAAAGTTTGCGACGCAAAGTATTCACAGCAGACCAAGACGGCAATGGCAATGTTGTCCGAATCCGAATGTTCGTTTGAATTGATAGATGCACTTTTAGTGCACATTAAATCGAAGAATATACCAGGAGCGGTGCTTATATTTTTGCCCGGCTGGAATCTGATTTTCGCTTTGATGAAGTATTTGCAGAATTCACAGTTCGGCGGTTCACAATATCGCATACTGCCATGCCACTCGCAAATTCCACGCGAAGATCAACGAAAAGTATTCGAGCCAGTGCCAGATGGCGTAACAAAGGTAACAGTTGTGTTTGATAAAAATCATTTAAAAAGTTTTTTTTTGTGGATTATTAATGTGAAAATTAACTGTTTCAGATTATACTGTCCACCAACATCGCTGAAACATCTATAACAATTGACGATATTGTCTTCGTCATCGATATCTGCAAGGCGCGCATGAAGATGTTCACCTCACACAATAATCTCACCAGCTACGCCACCGTCTGGGCGGCCAGATCGAATTTGGAGCAACGTAAGGGTCGTGCTGGTCGCGTACGTCCGGGTTTCTGTTTTACGCTTTGCTCTCGTGCACGTTTTCAGCGACTTGAGGAGAGCATGACGCCGGAGATATTCCGTACACCCTTGCATGAGTTGGCACTCTCCATCAAACTATTGCGTCTCGGTTCGATACATCAGTTTTTATCAAAGGCTTTGGAGCCCCCACCACTTGATGCGGTCATTGAAGCTGAAGTGCTACTGCGCGATATGCGTTGTTTGGATGATAATGATGAGTTGACACCGTTGGGTCGCATTTTGGCACGTTTGCCTATTGAGCCCCGTCTGGGTAAAATGTTGATATTGGGCTCAGTGTTTGGTTGCGCTGACATATTGGGCAACATGGCATCGTACTCGAGCACTTTCTCCGAGATATTTGCATTGGACATTGGCCAACGACGTTTGGCAAATCACCAAAAACTATTGGGCGGTCGTAAATGTTCGGATCATGTGGCGATGATAGTCGCTACACAGATGTGGGAAAACGCACGGAATCGTGGCGAAGAGGAGGAGATAAAGTTTTGCGAGTGGAAAGGTCTGCAATTGTCCACCATGCGCGTTATGTCCGAGGCAAAGGGACAACTTTTAGATTTGTTGCAGCAAACGGGATTTCCGGAGGAGTCAATGATCTCATATAAAGTGGATGCGAATAATGATGATCCGGTTTTGGATATGGCCACTGCATTGCTTTGTTTGGGTTTGTATCCAAACGTTTGCGTACACAAGGAGAAACGCAAAGTTTTGACAACCGAATCGAAGGCCGCACTTTTACATAAGACTTCTGTCAATTGCAGCAACTTAGCTGTAACTTTCCCTTATCCGTTCTTTGTATTTGGCGAGAAGATACGAACTCGTGCTGTCTCCTGCAAACAGTTGACAATGGTGGCGCCATTACATTTGCTGCTCTTCGGTTGTCGTAAAGTGGACTATATCAAAGATAATGTCATACGGCTAGACAATTGGCTGAACTTCGAAATGGATCCACAACATGCTGCAGCATTGGCTGCACTGAAACCAGCTATTGAAACGCTAATAACTATAGCGTGTGATAGACCAGATGAAATTGGTCAACTCGAAGAGCCGCAACAGAAACTTATAAATGTTGTGAAGGAGTTATGCATTATGAATGCTGGCGATTATAACATTACCAGGGAGGCAGGTGTGTTACCATTTCAAAGCCGACAAGGCGGTGGTGGCGGCAGCGGTGGTGGGCCACCCAACAAGCGTGGGCGTTTTGATGGCGGTGGCAGCGGTTATAGTGGCTGGAATCGTGGTAACGGAAGCAGTAATTGGGGCTCAGGTGGTGGCGGCGGCGGCGGCGGCGGCAACTGGGGCCGCGGTAGCTATGGACGTAATAGCGGCACTAGTCAATGGGGCCGCTACGGCGGTGGTGGTAGAGGGAGATTTTAAGATTTTATATATTTTGTAAAAAAATATTTGATATAACGTTAATATATATTGTATGATAGATATAACTAATAAAAGTATATGCGCTATATACTAAAATATACTAATTTAATGAACAATATTTTTATGTGACAAATGATAACGGTAAATTATTAAAATTTACTTTAGTTGATTGACATTTTATATTGCTGCTTTCGCATGAGCCCAAACTTTTCTTCACAATATCCACTGCAATAGAAGCGTTTGGCATGCATGTATGTCGCCTCTCGCTGACAATTGCGGCACCAACGTTTTCTTTTGATTTCCACCTCCTCGACCTGTAGCTGTCGCAGACGCTGCTGCAGTTGAGCAATTTCTGCTTCGAGTTCCATAGTTTGTTGCTGACACCGTGGCCATAAATGGTATACCACTCGTGATTGATCATTGATAGCTTCAATCAATGCTCGCGTTTGTTTCAAATTTAAGTTGGGCGTTCGACGAATCTTTAAACGATAACGATGTAACCTTAAACGTGGTCCTCTCATAATAAAGTGGTTATGTTTCATCACTTTCTTTGATGTTAATTTTTTTGTCTTTAACGTTCTGGCTTGGCGTCTGGGGAATGCGGAAATTGTGTTTCTTCGTTTTGGCTTCTTTTTGACCGGTTTGGACCAATTTGAAGCGGTATCCGTGGAAGTGACTACAGAGGATTCACTCAAATCAGTGTCGTAGTAATGCATTTTCATTTTTATTTGGTTAAAAGCATAATCTATTTAAATTTTAAAAGTATTTTGCATAGTTTACTATTTGAATTTTTTAAGGTAATGAGTTGCCAATAATGACTTGTTAATGAATGAGAATGGCCAACCATAGAAATTATAATTTTGATTTAACTGTAAAAATATTAACTGATTTCGTTAATGTTAATTGCAACCTATGATATTCCAGTTAGGTTGTAATGTAATTTTTAATAAACTATACTAATAAGGCACTTAAATCACTTTTCTACTGTTTTCCCCAATTCTTTTACACTATAAAACAGTTTGAATGAAACTGGGACAAAAGGATTATTGTGGTATTTTCTTTTAACACAGCTGGCAACATCGAAACGGTTTTTGCAATTCCTTTTCAGTTTCTGCTTTGATCTAATTGCAGTGCTTGGAAAATAATACGACTGGTAGGAAGTCTATTCAATTGTGCAGTGAAAATTTATTTAAAAAGCGGTTTATTCTCGGTAAAAATGTTGTAAAAAGTTTACACGCGATGTAAAACGTTATAGTGCTTTGAAAATATACAAAAAATTTAGTGAAATTAGTTGAATAAGGTGAAAAATTAGTGTCTCCCGTCGGCAGGACGAAAAATCGATAGTTACAGACGGTGATTTTGAAAATTCTTTTTGTAGTGCATTTAGCCACAGAATGGTAGGCCTACTGGATCCTTTGAAATACGGAGAGCATTTTTATGAGTTATACACTAGTAATACACGTCGGTAAGTAAAATTTAACCAAATATTCGCAAAGAAAATTTTTGGGGCTGCGCTGACGCTACATTGGGCGGTAAAATATCGATTTTTCCATGAGTGCAGTGACAGTCAACCCTTAAATTACGTCAAGGCTATTGACATCTGCCAGTCAGCTGTAGCGCCGCGCAGCTGCCAACTGGAATGTAAGAAAATGGTCAAAATAAAGAGACGCCGATAAGTGGTTTGTAGGTCAAAAAGCCGGGAAATCGTACACAGCTGTTTCTGTTTACTCTTTCGACGGCATAACTGGGTTATGGTTGCCGGGCTGATTGTTTATGTTTACATTTGCTTGCAAGGTCACGAACGGCCATTGACATGATTTTTGCATGTGCGCACATGTCGTCATAATGAAAAGTAAAAGTTGAGATTTTATTTACGTTTGTATTACCTACACATGTATTACGTAGGATATTGATTTTTTTTGTAATTAAATTTTATGAGTAATAAAAATTGGTAAAGTGAAATAAGAGGTTTTATTATAAATTAAATTAAAAATAATTTTGCAAGTTTGTGGTTAATATTAATAAATGCACATTTATTTCTAGAAAACTTCAAAATGATCGTAAATCATTGTCTAAGCGAAAAAGTAAAGATAAGAAGGCCGCCGCACTCGCTGCTGCGGCGGCGGTACTTGAGGGCAACGCTGGTGCCATTGTGAATCCCATGGATCCACCGATTATAAAAGATCAATTGCTATTATTTCCTACATTTCCCGTGGCACATATAGAACTTGAAGCTAATGCGTCGAAATTCGCCATTTTCGCCGTGATACGCTCCACCGTACTGGAAGCAGAGACACGTTATGCACTCTTTCAAGATAGCAGGGGCACTTTGCGTCGCCTACACAATTTAAGTTCCTCTTGTTGTCTTGTTTGTGCTGGCACATGTATGACAACAAATCTGCTTGATTGTTCTTGTCACAGCATGTTGTCAGCAGCAATTGGTGGCGCTAATGGTGGCAATGGTTTGCTGGTGGAAAAACGTTCACGACATGATTCGGCGAACAGTGATGCCGAGAGTGAGTCGGAAGAAGCTACTGAGAAGGAATTCACGCTTGTACGCGTACCACTGATTGTGGGTGCGGGTTTGCGCAGTCTTTTCGAGTTAATCGCTGAAGCGCGTCACATACAACCCATGTTATGTACGAAAGCACTTAAGGCATTACTCGATGTCATACAAGGACAACAACCGGAATCATTCAAGTTGGAACCTGATGATTTGATAAATCCATTATATGATTTACTATTGGACTTAACAACTATGCCAGCAGCGCTCGTTGCCAATGCGACCACCGAAGCCAATTGGTCGGCAATGGCTTGTGCCGCGCTAATTGGACTTTGTATTGCACGCGGTGATACGGGAAAAATATTGAAGGCCATTGCGGCCATGTTGATGTCACCCAAACAGTTGTCTACACAAATAATACAGTTGCCTGCCGTGCTATCATCGCTGCAGCGGACAGTAATGAGTGCCGCACTGAATAAGCCCACAAGACCGGATTTTCACACACACGGTATACCCGTAAACTCGCTTATCGATGAGGTTGGTCCATTTTAAGTGCAATTGATTATAGATTTCATGTGTCTTTTATTTACAGTTCAGTTTAAAAACATCTGCCACTGCCAGTGGCAATCTCTACACGCAACCCGCCATGGCGTCAGATGGCACCTACCTATATCTTTTGCTTGGCAGTTCGTTGCTTAAAATCGGCACTGGATTTAGCGGCTCCTTTAAGGGGCATATTTACGCGCAAAATGATGAATTTACCAAGGAAAAAACCGGTTGGTTAGGTCATTTTGGCGGCAACCTCTATTTTCGACGCAATGTGAAGCGTTCAGCAGATCATTTGCACCTAGTTAACAAAGACACGCTGACCATTAAGGGTATAAACTCCGTTAATCTTGTACCCATACGTGAGGGATTCAATTATGTGCTTTTCACCGATGAAGACTCGATCAATGCGATCTGCACTAATCGCGATGTAAGTTGAGAATATATATTTATGCATTTTATACGATTAATTAATCCCATTTATTTTTCCTTCCACTAGGATACGCTTGTTGTGAAAAAACTCAATTTCAACAATTCCAATACTTATGGCAGCGACTCATCGCCACCTTTCGAGCTGCCCCTGAAGCTGGCACGTAAAAAGTTTCGTACACTCGGTTATGCCGCGTTCGAAGATGAAGTGCTCAATCAAAATCAAATACAAAAAATACAATCCTCATATAATATTTTCGAACCGAAATTACCCAGTGACGTTGAGATAAACGGTGTCGTATGTGGCAAAGAGTTCGGTCTCGTGCGTGCATCGAATGGCAAGGTGTACTACTATGGCAAATCGGCGTCGTTGGGACTGAAATCAATTGGACGCACGCCCACCATGAAAATGACCGAGTTGATTATTTCGAAAGTTTCGAATATTGTGCACATCGCCGTCGGCCATGATGGTATACACGCATTGTTGGTGAACGATGACGGTACTGTTTACTTTACAGGTTAGTAAATAATCAATTTATTAACTTAATACAGTTATAAAATAATTATATAAATAAACGTACACAGGTACCGCACGCCGTGGCGAAGATGGCGACTCTTCGAAGAATCGACGACAACCGAAAGCTGTGAAGCCGAAAAAAATGTCCAAAATCGACGGGCATGTAGTCATACATGCCGCCTGTAATAACGGCACATCCGCTTTTGTCACCAAAACGGGCAAATTGATTATGTTCGGCAAGGATACGGCGCATTGTGATGCCAGCGGCTGTGTCAGCGACTTCATTGATCAGCACATAACGAAGGTGGCACTGGGTAAGGCGCATTGTGTGGCGCTAAATTCAAAGGGACAACTCTTCACGTTCGGTCTGAATAATAAAGGTCAATGCGGACGTGTATTCAGCAAATCCGGCAAAGACAATTGTGTAAACTTACAAAGCGGCGTTGGTGCTTTGAATGTGGCTACAACTGCTGACGCAGATAGCAAGTGCCTGTTGGCCGCCAAAAAGTTAAAGTTCGATTTTTCCACGCTCTGTGATTACGACGATCATCAGTTGGTGCAGGGGCAGTGTCGTGTTTGTGTGATGTGCCGTGAATGCACCGGCTACAATGTGTCGTGTGTGTCGACGCTGAATGTGCCCGTTGAGGAACGTTTACCGGGCGCGTAAGTGCATGCAAATATCTACATTTTATAAATTTATGATTAACTCTAATGTTCTCTTAGCATTTGTCCTTGTGGACACGGTGATGCTGGCTGCTCCAAATGTGGACTCTGCTCCACATGCATTTCGCTGCAGGAGGCGGAAAACGACGCCAACAAGGACAATAAACAGCTGCAAAGCGAATTGAATCGTCAACGTTCGAAGAGCTTGATAATGCGTCGCAAAGAAAAGAAAACCGTTGTCGAAGAGCATACGGGCGCACAAGCAACCGACACCGACAAAGATCCACCACGCGTTGCACCGCTAGCACCACAAATGCTCAATTTGCCCAGCAGTTCGCCGGTGGTGCAAGTGTCTTGTGGCCTTCACCACACCGTCGTACTCACGCTTGCCGGTGAGGTGTACACATTTGGCAGTAATCAATATGGCCAGTTGGGCACTGGCGACTTGCAGCCGGTTAACGGTCCGGTTAAAGTGCATGTGCAAGGCGCGATTAGCCAGGTGAGCGCCGGTAGTAATCATACGGTGCTGATGACCTACAAGGGTATGGTCTACACATTTGGCAATTACCAAAAAGGTCAGTTGGGCCGATTGCCCAATGATTTTCCACGCGACAAAGCAGCTGGTGTGGGTGGTGAGGATGCGTGCGCAACAACAAATAAAACGGCGTGTGGCGAGCACGGTGTTGCCAACACAGGTATTAGTGGTGGCGCAAAGGATGGTGGCATTGCGAATTTGCTGACGCAGCGCCAGAAATTCCTATGGCACTGTGCGCCAGGCGCGGTTTTGTGAGTATACAACTTTTTATTTATTTGAATTTCGAAATAAAAATATTTCTTTTTTGTTATTACAGCGGCTTGGGTCCGAGTTTCGGCAAAAAGGCTACATGGATTGGCGCTAGCGGTGATCAGACATTTATCAAAATCGACGAGTCGCTTATCACTACGCACATATTGCCGAAAGTAAATGTGGTTGCCAATAAGAAAACAATTTGTGAGTGAATGCAGTAATTTATGTTTACAATTTATCACTAAAAACCATCAATTTTTTTCTTACCTCTCTCTTTTGTGCAAATAGTGCTCATACCAACTATACCGCTCACATTCCACACGCTCTCGATTAATCGTCGTGATGGCAGCTGCACTGCGCACTATCGCAATCAGATCAATTTCGTGCAGCTCATACAGAATAGCAATGCCAAAGTAATGCCTGAGCTAAATCAAAATATTGCCGCAAGCGCTGGTCCTACAGCGTTGGCCAGCAGCGCACCCGGTGTGGCGGCGTCACCTCTCCAACCGGCCGTTGCTGGCGCCATCAATGAGCAGATGTCGCGTAGCATGCATGAGGCGCGTAATCAAATCTTCGATTTACACGACAATCAGCTGGGCGAGCAGCAACAACAGCGGCGACGTCAACGTGCGCGCGAGCAGGCGAAGAGTCCTGCTGCCGGCGCCTCGGCAAGTGGCAGTGTTGTGCTGGACAAGCCGCAGCCGCAAATCGCATTCGCGCTGGATCCACACTACAATGTTTTGTGGGTGTACGACGGGGGTGCGCGGAAGCTGCAGTGCTACAATGTGTTGGCCAGTGAGATCGCCAATTGTGGTGCTGTAAGTTGTGAAGTGTTTTTAAAAAAATTTTGAACAATTTTGAATTTTTGTTTCTTTTGCAGAATTCATCGAATTTCCGTGCCATATTATCGCCCGAATTGGCATTACCGAACAAGGTCGAGGCGCGCATATCTCGCTCGCAAGCCTCACTGAATCTGCTGGCCTGTCTGGACATACTCACCTCAGCACAAGATGCAATGTGAGTTAATTTATGCAGTTATCATTACATTTTCTCGTTTAATTACAAATCTTGTTCACTTTAAAATCTCCACAGCCCGGCTTGTTTCGAGGAGTCCGCCCCCAAGCAACAAAATCAAACCAAAGAATCATTGAATAACGAGTATCAGATTGTCAATCGTTTCGACAATTTCGGCGGCGGTTGGGGCTACTCTGGGCACAGCGTCGAGTCTATACGCTTCTCTGCCGATACCGATGTCATGATTTGTGCGTACTCCTACATAAATCTTCTAAGACTTTCTCAATAAAATTCATTCTAACCTCCAAATTTGTTTATCCATCCTCAGGTGGCTTTGGCATGTTTGGCGGCCGTGGTGAATATACTTGCAAATTGAAACTTTTCGATTTGGGCACCGACGGTGGTGGCTACGAGAAAGAGGGCGTACTCATTAGTGAAACCAAAGAGGTGCCTTTTGAGTGTGCCGCACGCAGCAAACATCACATTATGTTGCCTAAACCGATCAATGCGGCGGCTGGTCGTTGGTATTTAATATGGGCACGCATCGCTGGCCCCTCCTCCGATTGTGGTTCGTGCGGTCAGGCTTCGGTGACCACCGAAGATCAAGTTGTGTTCACATTCAAGTCATCGAAGAAGGCCAATAATGGCACTGATGTGAATTCCGGTCAAATACCATGCATACTCTATCGCCTCATCACGCAGGAGTCCAAACAACCCACAGCACCGGTCGATGTGGACCCAGTGCAGAAGATTACGAAATCCTTTGCAAACACTGTGAGTAAAGAGTGTTTTGAGAGTTTAGTCGTGTTGCTCAATTGGTCGTGGGAGACATTCAAAACGAATTTGCGCGAACAACGCGAAAAGGGCCGCCAACTGCAGGTGAAACAATCGTTGGCCTATTTGATTTATGTGAACAAGTCATGTCTGCGTTTACTGCGTAAATACACCAATGAGATTTATCCACAACGCGCCTCGGCAACATTTGCCAACACGCTGACCGCGACGAGCATTGCGAATGCGCTCACGAAGCTACAAACGCGCTCGGGCAAATCGGGTGATGCCAAAGGTTAGTTCTTTTTTGAGTTTTATGTTTTGAAACTGTTTTATAAATCAAAATAACCTCTAAACAATATTATTTTGTTCAAATTAATTACAGATAAAAACTCCAAAACAGCGCTGAGCAACTCTACCTCCACTGTAATTGCGAATAATGTCGCCAAGTATTTTGGTGAGACCTCTGCCGCCGCGTCTTCATCGATATCGGGTGCTGCTAATGGTCTATCGTCCACGCGCAAGCCCAATATGGAGAATATCCAGTTAGCCGAGTGTATTGGAAATGTCCGTGCGCTTCTGATTAGCATATTTTGTGATGACATCTTCAAGGATATTTGTAACGAGCGAGGTGAGTGTCGCGAAAAAGTGTATTTTATATTTGTAATCTCGTAAGTTGTCGTGAAGAACAAACAATGAAATCGTCATCTGTTAACAAGTAGGGAAAGGCTAAGTTCGGGTGCAACCGAAGATTTTATACTCTCGCAATTTATTGAAAAAATTTTATTAAGATAACACACAATTTGACCAATAGAATAACGAAAATCATCATATATAGTATATGAGGGCTAAGGTAATTCCTGAACCGATTTCACTCATTTTCAAGGTATAATATGTCCAAGACTATACACTCATTTAATTTAGATAGTTTAGACAAAGATATCTCACATATTAAACGATGTATGCGGAATAAAACCCTCGTATTTTTGAAAAACCTATAATTAGGTACATGGTAGCTAGGGGAAGTTATGACCCGACCAGAAGAAAAAGATTCCCTCTAAATTAAATTGAGATATCTGAGAGATTTACCGATATTTTCGGTGAAAAATTACCCTTAGGCACTGAGTTCTTCATGTTCGATATCCGGGGCATTGAAAAGTTATAATCCGATTTCGACAATTTTTCCACAGCTAAAATACAGTACTTATGTTAAGTTTTATTCCGTTATCTTCATTGAATCCTGATGTATACATTATAAAGTATACGATTCAGATGGAATTCAATATTCCGTCCGTGTCATCAGGGTGTCAAGAAAATACTATGTACCGAGTTTCATTGAAATTTGTCGAGTAGTTTCGGAGATATGAGTTTTGACTCATAAGTGGGTGACGCCACGCCCATTTTCCATTTCACATATTTTTATGGTGTGCGATGGGTAAGGAATGCGATGGATAAGGAAAATATTACAGAACATTTGATTTATATAGCTTTATTGGTTTTCAAGATACATATATACAAAAACCTATTTGGGGGCGGAGCCACGCCCACTTTATTATTTATTACATCAAAATATGCGCTTCCCTAGTGTGATCCTCTATACCAAAATCCACTTTCATAACTTGATTTATGACACTTTATAGGTTTTTACCATTTTATGGGCGTGGAAATGGGCCGATTTCGCCTATTTTTAATAGCAACCCTTCCATAGTCTCAAGGAACAAACAGGTTTAAATCGCCGAAATAACAACCAATTGGACGGATAAAATCCGGGTCAATTCCGGTATCGCAGAACCGACAGTTGTGTTAATCTGTGTTATCTGACGGTAGTTTCTGAAATGGGGTTATTTGACCTTTTATGACCTTGAGTTCTCTAGAGAAAGTCTATTAGAAAAGATAATGACAAGTAGAGCATCTGTTTATTCCAGAAGGGGGAACTTTTTTGAGTTAGAGGTCCTCGGCCAGATAAAATTTCGAGTCTCGTCAACCCAACTGTCTACAGAGAACAAACTAGATAATTTTGTAAAAAAAATGGGTGTATTTGTACATAACCTTACTTATCCCTTCAATTTCCGAAAGCAACCAACTTTCGGTTTCACCCGAATGTTTTCTCCCTTACATATTTCATTACATATAACTTTTTGAATTTTCAGGTTTCGCTATGGTTTTGGAAATATTAGAGGAATGTCACATTAGCTTTGTGGCCTGTTTTGATGCTTTCTATCCCACGTCCTCTTTGAAATGGAACTGTCTATGCGATCTGCTCTCACAAATGGATAAAGTAAGTAATACTTATAATAAATAGCATTTCTTTTGCTAAGCTAATTTTTATACTAATTTCTCACACCAGCAGCAGGGCACCTTACACTCTCGCTTGCTCAGCGCTATACTTGCTGGTCTTTGCTCACCCTCAGTGAAGTTGCGCACCACATTCTCACTGCTCAATCCGGGCAATGAGCGTCAATCGATAATCAGTCCTAGCGACAATTCGGGGCTGCCCATGTTGTCATCCACTGAAGCGCATCAGTATCCCATACTCGTGGAACAAATGATCTATCGTACACAGCAGGAGAAAGCTGATTTCCTCAGCAATTCGTGGACATTTAAAGATGTGCTTGTGCGACTGCTGGACATTATAGCGAATCCGATACGTGCACGCATCGAGAATATATACAATCGTAGTGTGCAATTCAATTATGCCGGTGCATACGGTGGCAAGGACACCAATCAGGGCTTAATTGATAACTGTTGTCACCTGCTGGCGCGTGTGCTGGCCGAAATTGTCTATCAGACCGCGCTGGGCGATGTGAGTAATGAGTGGAATGAATGTGGAACGCATTTAATGTTTTTTTTTAATTTCTAGTACGACAAAATGTTCATGCCGCCACGTAGTCTGCACTCGACTGGTTCACGCTTTGCGCGCTGCGATCAGAGTCGCACCTGGAATACTGGCAATTTTGGACCTGATGCTATTGGATTCACCGTCGATCGACCGGGTATTGCCATTGCAGGCGCTATGGTGTTCTCCGGCTCCGGTTCGTACGATTACCAATTGGAACTGCTGTACGACAACACTGTCGACTTGCAGTCACAACATAAGTGGGAAACGCTCGAATCGGTTTCGGGTTCATACGATCAGGATGTGGTACATAATGACATGACCGAAATCAAGTTCGAACGGCCGGTGCATATTAAGGTGCCTTAGTGTTTTTTATTTATTACAAGAAAATATTTTTTTATGTTGCTTTTGTGTTTATCCTCAGGAAAACGCACGCTATGCGCTCCGTCTTTGCTCACAAGGCGGACGCACTTGTTCTGGTGATGCCGGCATGCCGTCAATACGCGGTCCTTGTGGCACCACATTCCAATTCTATTCGTGCGATTTGAGTTTCAATGGCACGACGCCACAACGCGGTCAAATACCCTGCATACTCTACTACAGCACGCCACTCAAGAGTGACGCGTCGGTAGGTGGTAGTGGTGCTGGTGGTGGCAGTTGTAGCAATGCACCTGCATCGAATGAGGTCACCACACGCGACACAGCTTTACAAATCGCCAGTGATATCACGAAGAAATGCACGGAGTTGTTGATTTTGGCGCGCAATGCTTTGGCCGCCTCGCTTTCGCCGTCCGACAACTCATCGAATCACACGCAAACCATTGATTCGGAGCATAATATCACGCCGATTGAGGAGCACATGGACATCAACTGGGCGAATAATTCGCGCACATCGGTGCTGCCTGTTGATGGCAATATCTCGACGGCGCGCGATTTAACTAAGCGCATTGAATCGTTTTCGAAGGGCATCATTGAGACGTTGAAGTTTGATAAGCGCTCCACGAATCCATTCGAAATGGAGATCGAAATCGGCGCTACCGAAATACATCCCAAAGATTTGATGATTGAGGAGACCACAGGCGTGCAGGATTTGAATTTCCGCAATGGTCAGATAGCCAAATTGAATGGCAACGAACGTGTGGCTGATGAAGACGAAGTGGCAGAAGAGTTTGTTAATGTGCAGCATCACCACAATCATCCGCAGCAGAATAATCAGATTGGCGTTGGCGGCATGTTGCGCTCCGAGTCGGAAGATGTGCCCGCGACGCAGCTAACGGTCGTGCAGATCATGGAAGTTTTCAATATGGCATCTTCGAATATGTTCCACACTCTGTTGCCGCTGGTTTATGCGCATGTCGCCAATCTGGCTTGTAGCGACCCGAAGGTGAGTAGTTTCATTAAGTTTTGAGGTTATATGAAATTTATTTCATCTCCTAACAGAGCTCCGTGCAAATACTTGGCATGATTAAGGAGATTTTACCACACATTGCCGCTCTGAATCAACTGTACGCCACAAAAGATCAAAGCGCTAACGCTGCCGCAGTTACAATTAGCCCTGCCGCGGCGGCGCAGGGTTTACGCAACGCGATGGCCGTCGATAATCGTGAATTTCGTTCACGTAAGAAGAGTGAAAGTGAGGCGCAAATGTTGGGCGATCGCAATGGCAGTGAAAGCATAACGACGAGCAATCATTACTGTGTGGTGGAGAGCGAGCATCCATACCGTAGCGCCACCATTAGCTGTCAGCGTGTCGAATTCCCACCTTGTGTGCAGTGGCTGACTATCGAATTCGATCCACAATGTGGCACGGCGCAGCTGGAGGATTATCTGTTGCTCTCGATACCAATGCGTCCGACCGTTACGGAGCCGTGTCCGACGAATGAGGACTACTTCGATATGCTCGACAATAATGTACGGCGTGCGCAGAGTTGCACGGGCAATGCGTTGATTAGTAGTTGTTATAAGAGCGCTGGCGCGAAGGATGAACGGGAGAGTGGCGCAAGTGCGGATCGCGATTGGATTGTGGTGAAGAAATTCAACACGTGAGTTTTAGTTCTTGTTAATATACATTCGAAAATTGAAACTTACGGTTTCTATACATATTTTCGATATTAAATTTCTTATTTTAATATTTTTTATCACAGTTCCTCCAATTGGATGCAAAATGTTATGATTTTACCCGGTAATTGTATTGAGTTTTCTTTGGAAACATCGTCATTGTATGCCCAGGATCCACATATTAATCGTTATGGCTTTAAATGCCTTGTCGTCGGCTATGATAATCCTTCAACAGTAAGTTTTTAGTTTTTCGTAATTTACAGTAATTTAATGTTAACCTTAAATTTTATTATAGCTGAGTGCAACAAATTCCTGCTTGATACGTCTCGAGCAGGAATTGGCCTATTTGGGTGGAATGTGCAGTGCAAATCTGATGAAGAAGGATCTAAATCTACCAGGTAATTTATATATACCATTATTTTTCATATATTTCGAAGGTTGATATACGACAAAATCGACATTTGTTCTGGGTATTGGACCAAACAAATTTTTTCTAAGAGATTGACTGATAAGTAAAAATAGTGTATTCCTCGATTTTCGAAGTTAGCCTCCAAAATCGAAATATTTAGATTTTATCTATGTTTTGGATTTTTTAGTATCTGTATACTGTAATAAATAACAATTTCTTTAAAAAGTCCTTTTTTCGAACTTCGAATCCGAATATTTCAATTTTGGTGGCTAACTTCGAAAATCGTGGAATACAATATTTTTACTTATCACTTAATCTCCCGGAAAAATATAGTTTGGTCCAATATCTAGACGATTGTTGTACATTGTAATTAGCGTTTGGTTACATTTTATTAACTTTAATGGTTCTTAAAAAGTACAGTACTAGACTGGGTATTGCACCATACCAATTATATTATTGAAGAGATTAAAGAATAAGAAAACAATTAATTTTCCCAGTTAGCCTCCAAAATCGATCAAAAATGTTTGACTTCGAATTTCGAAATTGAGCTTAAAATTAATTTCTAAATTTTTCGGAATTAGCCTCCAAAATGGAAATATTTGACTTCTATCAAAAAAGTAATTTCTCCGTTTTTCGAACTCCAAAATAGAAATATCTGACTTCGAATTTCGAAATTGGGCTAAAAAGTAAAATCTTTATATTTCGAACTTAGTCTCGAAAACTGAAATATCTGACTTCGAATTTGGAAATTGAGGTTATTGTAATCATCCTTATTAATTCTAGTATACAAGTTACTGAGAAACTAAAAAGTTGACATCGTGTACGTTTTTTACGGGTCTTCGAAAAAATAAAAGTTTTGTATTTAAAAAAATACTGACACTGGTTTCGAAATTTTGGCATAGTTGGAACAAATCGAAGGACCAATTTTGTTGTTATCCAATTGGTTTGCAATTAAACTAAAAATAAATAATTTTGTTCATGATTTTATTTATTTTAATGATTTTATAAGTTATAGTCGTATATAGATTACTTAATTACATTACATTACTATATACAAATATTTAATATTTCTAATCTTTTCTTCAGATGATAAAGATATGGAGGATCTTGGCGGCGTCGAGGATACAATAAATGCACATCATGCGCTCTTATCAAAAGGATTTGCGCTTTCTGAACCAGTTTTAACGGTACATCAAGCATTAGAGTCCTATCTACCAATTGGGTAAGTGGAAAAAACAATTTATTTAAAATATTAAAAAAAAAGAATAATGGCCTTCGATAAACTATAAAAGTGTATGCCAAAAGCACAATTTGGTAGTGGAGACATTTCGATTCGGTTTTAACCTTAAATTTGGATGTGCATTACATAACTTATATATTTATTTATCTTATTTATACAGCTATCTATATATACATACATAACCTCAATAATTTACAACTACAAAACTTAAGCGTACAATTTGGTAAAACAGCGTATTTGGATTTCTTGTAATTCCTAACAATCTACTCCCCTTACTTTTCCTCCACATATTCGTATACACATTTATATTATATATTACTATCGTCTCTACATTATAACTGTATATATTAGAATTTGTTTTTGGCGTGGCAAAGAATTTGCATAGCTTCTCTAAAATAACACTCCACTGCTTAGTCAACTCGCAGCCTCAGCCTCCGCTACTGGCTAGCACACTCACTCACAGATCAGTCTTTAGGAGTCCCGCATTTTCGATCTGATAGACGATTTGCGTTTCCTTGTAGGTGCGTGGCTCGGGCAAAACAACGTCCAATTTGCGTTTCTTTCGCCGCTTGGCCACTTGCAGCCACACCACAATGCCAATCACTAGCAGCAACAGCACCAGCGCTAGCACGCCTAAAAGTATGTATATCAAATAGGAACGCGGCTGACAATTCGCCTCGATGTATTTGTTTAACAAGACAAATTCGTTGTTGCTACGACTAGCTGCGATCATACGTCCGTTCATTGGTGTTGCGCCCACTTTGACTGGCTTGGACAGCACATAAATGTTGTCGACATTGTTGCGAAAGAATGCCTGCTTGGGTATCGGTGGTTTCTGTGCGGTGTCCAAGTCACTGCAGCCATAGGTGTTCTCGTAGCGTAGCTGTTTGATGTTGAGCGCAAAGCGTTCGTTGAATTCCAGCGGACGCGTTTCCAACGGTAGTTGTATGGTGTTGTTGTTGAATTGCAGTTCGAGCAGTTCGCTGTGCATGTAATCGCGGTGTATGTGTATGCCTGGAATTTGTGTAAATTTTGTAATTTTTTTTTCGAAATATTATTAAATATATATATAAAGCGGTCGCTTACCTTTGAAGGCTATCGGACTAGTGAGACCAAAATAATTATCGCGTATTATGACGCTTTCACGCACGTAGGCTTCAATCCACTCAGCATCGACGGCGGCGAAATAGTTCTCTGTGATCAGGAGTTTGTTGATAACTGAAAATGAAGAGTGTATAATTTTTTTTTGTATAAAGTTGCATGGTGTGTGTCTTTGCTAAAATATCGAATGTGTCAGTAATTAGCAGTGTTTCTTAATTTAATTGTTTACATGAAAAAATTGATATTTCAAAATATAAAATTTTCGAAAATTTTAGAGTTTACATTTAAAAAATATTTAATCTTATCATTTATATCGATTTAGGTGTCTGAGTGTCTACTACTACAACTAAGGTTTTCTATTCGAAAATTCCTCAAATTCATATATTGTTCCACAAATTAATACTCACTTTTAAAGGAGAATGCATGCGAATGCACTTCTTGAAAATTGTTGTTGTGTATACGTAGTGTATTGAGCACTTCAAGTTCATAAAATGCTTTCGATGGCACATTTGTGTTGAACACACAGTTACGAATTTCCAATTGTTCAACGGCGAACTTCTTGAAGGCCTGTAATGAAAAGAAATTTAATGACGACCAAACTGCGTAGAAATAGTTGGAATGCTGGTGGAACGGAACGAAAATGGAACAATTTATATATTGGTTAACCGATTTTCATATTTATACCCCCAAAATGTGACGGTTAGGATGATATTAGGCGAACAAATAAACTCCCCAACTCAAAAACTTAGTGAATTGATTGTCAAGTTAAATAAATATTTTTTTCCGGGAGCTTATAGATTACAGTTCTTCGCATTAATCGCGTAAAATTGTAAGGCTTTCAAGGTCAGAAACGTCAGATTCACTATTAGTAGCATGGAAACATGTAGGAGCACCGTTGTCCTATTGCGGTTAGCTAATGGATAGAAGGACCTTGGCTGAGCTGGGCAGGCGTTGGGTCAGTCACTAGCACTTTCGCAGTCACAAGATCCTTCTGGCCTAAGGAAACTGCGAGAGGTCTACTGAGCTCTTCGCAGGGGTTCTTACTTGTAAGGGTAAAAATCTTTCCGAATGCTATCTGTAAAAGCTGCATGGAGAAGGATGAGGTGGAATAATCTCATCACTTTCTTCTGGAATGTGCCGCCTTTGCGAGATCAAGAAAAACATTTATTGGATCTAACCTTTTCGAAGAAGCTCGCGAAATAGCGATTATAGAAGTTAAAAATCTCTGCATATTTGTAGTAGGTTCAGGGTGCTTTGTCGACTTCAAATTGCTAATCTAGGGCGATCCAGGCTTCACAAAGTACTGTCGTTTAAAGTCTACGTGTGTTTCCCTTTGGGAAACAGCCTTACCACCTAACCTTATCTAACTGCCCATGTATCAAGGGTTGTAGTGGATATATTTCCCAAAATAATATGGTTAATTTTCCTTGGTTGGATATAAATCCGAGTCAGTTCCGGTTATGTAGAACCTACTACCGTAGGAATTTCCTCATTAGCGGAGGAGGTGATGTGAACTACTACTGTTCATTTTTTCCAAGCTGGCGTTTCCAAATTTTAATTTTTAAACGTGATTCTCTTCAATAAAGATCTCTCTCCTACAGTTGTAGGAATGAATTTCCTGATTCGCGTATGAGGTGATGTGAGCTATCACTAAACTCAAGTTTCGGTCCTATTAATTTATTCTTAGTTGTCTGATGCTAATGGAAAATACTTGTCCGATTTTCGAAAGCAACTCTCTCACAGTCCCAAGGAACATGTGTTCCAAGTTTCATCAAGATATCTCAATTTTTACTCAAGTTATCCGTTGCACGGACGGACGGGCGGACAGATTTTGACTCATCTCATCACCCTGATCATTTTGAATAACCCTATATCTAACTCATTTAGTTTTATGACTTACAAACAACCGTTATATGAACAAAACTATAATACTCTCTTAGCAACTTTTGTTGCGAGAGTATAAAAACAGAGATATTTAATTTATAATCTATTCATCACTGAGCCTCATTAAACTCCAGACTAAATAATACCTTCAGTACTCTCATTTCTGTCCTGGGACCGCCTAACAACTAGCGATAATTTGAGTCTTGTTGTTTCATCTTCTTACCTGTGGTTCAATACGCTTAACCAGCACATTATCCATTTTCAATAACATGGCACGATCTTTGATCGTCGTAAAACCGAATGGATGTATTACATCGATGCGTCCGCCGATAAATGAGATCTCTTCAATATTACCATTGATCGCATGCGAATCGATCAACTCGAAATTCACCTGAAAAATGCATACACATAAACATACCGTTAGTTATGTATTTCTTTGTACGCAAGGGAAAGTAACCTTGTCAACAACTTACCCGTTCGAATTCGATAATGAGCGGCGTATTGCTGGCGTAGCGTGGAAATGCCAACGCATACTTGTGTAATATCAAATTTTCCACATTCTTGAAATTGATTTTACGCAAACCTTGCGTATCTTCGAGTGCATTGGCCTCGATGGTTAAGGATCTACAATTGCTGATTTCTACTTGGAACACGTAGCCGATCAGGTGAGGCAGTTGTAGGCGCTGAGTAATGAAAAGAGAGATATGTAATAGTGTGGCAGAGAGTGGAATGTGTAAGAGTAATGCATAATTAAAGGAAATTTATAAAATAACGGTAGATATGAGTCATCCTTAGATAAACTATTAGTTTCAATGTAAAGGGTGGTGCAAAAATATTTTTTTTTAATAAAATATTTAATTTATTTTTTGTTTTGGCTTAAATTTGCGCAGCGTTTATCAGTGATATTTTAGTGTTTGGTGCATAAAAAGTTATTTCAAACATCAAATCATGCAATTTTACTTTAGAACCACCCTATATTATATGAAATTATTTATAAATTCCTGCGTTAGTGCGTAATGCCGTTAGATGTTATATGTTTGCACTTACCTGATTCACATACTGGCAATCACAAGTGAATTTCGTGTCATGCGCTATACAAGTGACATTCTGTAAGGTACCCAAAGGCGGTGGGATGGGTTGAAGTGGTGGTATCATTGGCTGTGGTGGCTGCCAGATGCCGCTATTACTATAGTAATCGGCACGACTGTAGGATGCACAGAGTGTGAGCAATGTCGTCACCAACAGCCAATACATTGCTGTACCAAACTCTGGCTGGTTGCTCCCCCGACAATTCCGCCATAGCCAATTGTTTTGCCTCTTCCATGTATAATTTAATAATATTTGTTGTTGATTTTTGCATTTTTTATTATAATATGTTCTTTGTGGCGGATTAATATCCGCTGTAATCAACGATGCGGCGGCCATTGTAACGTTTTATGTTGCATGCAATTGCTCATAGTTTTTTCATGTATCAGCACTTAAACACTGCTTTAGCACTTTTCTGGATACATTTAATTCAAAAAGAAAAAAAAATCAATTTAAGCTTCTTCTAACTATTAGTAAGTGTAACACTGTTTCACTCGAGCTCCTCACACCAACTGGCAAACTGATAAGATTGCTTGGGTTGACTTACGCTCTGTCACATTGCCATTACTAAATACCTACAAGTAGTACCCAGTGTTGTTTTTGTTATTCGATATCATTTCGCACACACACACACACGCATACACGTATCTATAGCATCTGTATTGGTTTCACGGCAGTTGAAATGCTCCAATACCGTTTAAAGCAAGTAAAATATATATATGTAGCTTAAAAATTGTATCATTATTTACCTACTAATACATATGCATTCATGTGTTCATATATGCACACTAACCGTTAATTTCTTATCTTATCTCTCAACTGTTTTTCGCTGAATTAACCCTAATGAAATACGGGGAAATCTTACTTGCTTTTATTATTTTCATTTTTTTATCAAAAACTTTATTTGTTCATCCATTTTCTTTATGATTATTGACGTCGAATATAGATCAGTTTAATATTGCTTGCAGTAGGTGGTCTATGGCTCGAACGACTCTTGGTCATACTAAAGAGATAGTTGGATTACACTGTACAACACTCGGCTGGGTATTGAACCGAATTTACTTTTTCCAGTAGATTGAGTCATAAGTAAAAAAAGTGTATTTTTCGATTTTCGAATTTAGCCTCCAAAATCGAAATATTCGGTTTCGAAGTTCGAAAATCAGGTTTAAAAAAATTGATATAGCTATTAAAAAATCAAAAATATAGCCATTTAAATTTTCTTCTTAATTCAATGGTGTATAAAATTTTTCAGCCAAGCTTATATGACAAATGTTATATGGGGTCCAGTATTTTTCGATATACATATAATTTTTTTTTTTCGTTTTTTTTTTCGAAGATCAAACTTTGACCCTTCATACGTACGTATCTGTCATAGTCGGTTGACCGAAAATTAATAATTTTTTTTTTAAATCTGTTTTTCGAATCAATCTCAGAAAAAATTTATTTTACCCAATACTCAGAAAAAAGTCGATTTTGTCATATTATAGTCTTATTTTCGAAGCTTTTAAATAGGTTTTTTATAGTAAGTCAACTTTTAAACAATTTTGAATTGAATAATTTTTTCTTTTTCCAGGGAAAGTGTATTTTTCGATTTTCGAATTTAGCCTCCAAAATCGAAATATTCGGTTTCGAAGTTCGAAAAACAGGTTTAAAAAAAATGGATATAGCTATTAAGAAAATCCAAAATATAGCCATCCAAATTTTCTTCTTAATTCAATGGTGAATAAAATTTTTCTGCCAAGCTTATATGACAGATGTTATATGGGGTCCAGTATTTTTCGATATATAATTTTATTTTTCGAAGATCAAACTTTGACCCTTCATAGTACGTATCTGTCATAGTCCTTTGACCGAAAATACCCCAAAAAAAGTCGATTTTGTCATATAGTCTTATTTTAGAAGCTTTTAAAAAAGCTTTTTACAGTAAGTCAACTCTTAAACAATTTTGAATTGAATTATTTTTTCTTAATCTTAATCAAATCTTATCCATCGTCAGGTATTTCCCCAAACCTGATTCGAGCATTAAACTAAGAAATGCAGTGTACTTTTTCGATTCTTTAGACATTTTAATTCCGATGTATTCCTCTGTTATTCGAAGGTTTCTCTAATTTCATACTATAATTTTTTTATTTTTCGAAAAATATTCCATTAACTTTGAAGATACTTGTGTCAAAAATATTCAACACTCAATAGAGATAATTGTCTTAAATTCAAGTGTTCTAAAAACGTTCGGTTTGTGTATGTCTGACTGCAATTTTGCTCCAAAATTTGAAATCAGATATGCACAACAAAAATCAGGTTCAATGGCATCGAAGAAAGATCTAGCTAGAGTTTGAACGTGTTAGAACTATTCTAAGCTCCATTCCTATAGTATGTTTCTTGATAAAAACTGATTACGCTGACCTTGATATGCAAACTGATCACATTGAAAGGTTTCCTGCAAATTTTCTGCCATGACAGTTTGATAGACACATTTCAGAGGTATTTTTATAAAGGGTGATTTTTTAAGAGCTTGATAACTTTTTTTAAAAAAAAAACGCATAAAATTTGCAAAATCTCATCGGTTCTTTATTTGAAACGTTAGATTGGTTCATGACATTTACTTTTTGAAGATAATTTCATTTAAATGTTGACCGCGGCTGCGTCTTAGGTGGTCCATTCGGAAAGTCCAATTTTGGGCAACTTTTTCGAGCATTTCGGCCGGAATAGCCCGAATTTCTTCGGAAATGTTGTCTTCCAAAGCTGGAATAGTTGCTGGCTTATTTCTGTAGACTTTAGACTTGACGTAGCCCCACAAAAAATAGTCTAAAGGCGTTAAATCGCATGATCTTGGTGGCCAACTTACGGGTCCATTTCTTGAGATGAATTGTTCTCCGAAGTTTTCCCTCAAAATGGCCATAGAATCGCGAGCTGTGTGGCATGTAGCGCCATCTTGTTGAAACCACATGTCAACCAAGTTCAGTTCTTCCATTTTTGGCAACAAAAAGTTTGTTAGCATCGAACGATAGCGATCGCCATTCACCGTAACGTTGCGTCCAACAGCATCTTTGAAAAAATACGGTCCAATGATTCCACCAGCGTACAAACCACACCAAACAGTGCATTTTTCGGGATGCATGGGCAGTTCTTGAACGGCTTCTGGTTGCTCTTCACCCCAAATGCGGCAATTTTGCTTATTTACGTAGCCATTCAACCAGAAATGAGCCTCATCGCTGAACAAAATTTGTCGATAAAAAATTTTCGAACCGAACACTGATTTTGGTAATAAAATTCAATGATTTGCAAGCGTTGCTCGTTAGTAAGTCTATTCATGATGAAATGTCAAACATACTGAGCATCTTTCTCTTTGACACCATGTCTGAAATCCCACGTGATCTGTCAAATACTAATGCATGAAAATCCTAACCTCAAAAAAATCACCCGTTACAACACAAATTGTGACAGCCTGCATGTCTACGAACACTTTTAAAGACGATGATTCGTATGAGTCAAGTAGTCCAAACCCAACTACAAAACTTCGTTAACACTTAGCAATTTTATCACTCGCTTATTTATATACCTTTTTTCTCGGAAACATAGTACCATAAATAATACGTCACATGCTGTTCTGTTTCTGTTCATGAGCTTTAATTGCTTTGATTTATTTGATTTCTTTGAAAGTCATTTGTCACTTAGGCAAGCCACACGCGCTGAACTTATTTTGCTTTTAAATAAACATCCCTATGAGATACAGTTACATATTTTGAGTATACCGTAATATTTCTGTTTCTGTCTGATACGTACTCCTTTATGAAGAAATGTCTGGATGTCTGGAGACAAAGGTGGAATATAAAGATCTTTTGTGAAAACAGATGGAAAAAAATTGATGATTTATTTTTCTACTGGTTTTGCAAGGTGGGAAGCCATAATATTCCCATTCGATCTCTTATGCGAAGGCAAAAGAGATCGCCCATAAGATCGCCGTCAACGACTTTCTGGATTCAAAAATGGAGGCCCAGCCATAAGATCCAGTTTTCGGTTCATTTCTTTCTCATAATAGAATTTTTGGTTTCAATTTCTTACGGGTCTTCTTTGCACTTTTGTTATATTTTCTTTCTTAACTAAGTGCTTTTTAATTTTTTTGCTTCACCATGACTTTGTTTCGATATCACCAGTAGATACATATGTATATATGTATGTATGTTCCAAGTGCATACTTCTCCGTCCATCACTTCTAAACGAATAAATAAATAACTTCATTGGCAGCGCAAAGAATGCGGCAAGCTCCATGATCACTGTACAAAATCGGCAAAGCACAAACTCTTCCTCTCTAATGGGCTTAATTGAATTCGAGGCCTTTCACGGAGTGTAGAAGCGCAGCTTTGTAGCTGCCATTGACAATCAGCGGGTCCCCTATATAACTAACTATAACGATCTGTGATTTTTTCGCTTGCATTGCATTTATTTATTCATTCATTTATAGATTTGTTTGTTGTATCAGTTCATTTCAGTTGTTACTATGGGCATTCTTTCATATGTTTATAAGTGCGTTACAAACCCTGTAGGTAAAATAGTTAGATTATTTTTCTTTTTGTTGTGTAAAAAATTTTATAATTTTTGTTAAGAATAGCTCAAGAGTGGACCAGCAATTTGAAAAAAAAAAATCTAAAAATACTTAAAGAATAATATTTAAAATAATCGTTGTCTAGTCGAATTCAGCCTACAGAATTCCTCAAAAATTGGCATAGACTTAATGGATCTAAAAGATCTAGAGAGAGATCTAGAGTTTTACTAGATCATCCGATTCAAGAATGAGTACAATTGGGCAAATTTGTATACCCTGACGATCTTTTTCTCATTAAGTTCCGCCGAATAAATACTTATTAAAATGTTTAGAACGAGAAGATGAATCCCTTTAGACCAGTTTATGTTTCATTTATCATTTGTAATGTATACATTGAAATAATAAGTTACGTTTTGTCCTAATTAAATATTAGACTCGTCTCTATCTAAGCTGAAAAGTGTTAGATTAGGGTAGTCAGAGTTTATATAATACCTTCCACACAATAATGCTCATTATTTAATCAACAGTTTATCCGCCTTTTCTCATAGATGAAATACTATAGGGATTAATACTCCCAATTATCTGTTCTAAACCTAGTTATAGAGGAAAATATTTTTTCTCTATAAATGTTATTGATATTAAAACCACCATTAATTGGTCCAATTATTATTTTATTAAAAAAAAAATAGCAATTAGCACTTTTAGGTCACTCACTCAAGGCGTTAAATTCCCACGGGAAATTTGTTGGAACTTAGGATGTCATTGGTATTTTGTTAAACCATACATTTTGAGGCATTAGCTATTGTTGGTAGAAAGTTTCATAAATGCTCGATTTTGTTCTTTAGAAAACCCAGACATTTAGAGGAATCCTTTAATTTGTCCGTTCGTTTCGATAGTTTGCAAGGTCTTTTAGAATTGATGACATATCATGATCACACAGTTCCTCAAATAATTGATCGAATGTTTGCAACAGATGTGAACTCATTCATGGATAAAAGACAAAACAAAACCAAAATCAAATCGAAACATTTGTCATTAATAAAAATGGAGGTTAGCATTTTCAAAAACCAGAACGTATTTCATACAAAAAGTGAAACAAAACAAAGCCACCAAATTTTAGGTTTAGCCTTACGTGCCTTGACGATAGTGATTAACCTATATATAATATTAAAACAAGAAAAAACATTAACTTTGACTGTACCGAAGCTAATATACCCTTTACAGGTGCATTTCTTTTAGTAACTATGTGTTCAAGCAAATATAAAGACGTAAGAAATAGTAAGTAAAAGTAAGTAAAAAAAGAAAACATTTTACTAATTCTTTTTAGCCGGGTTGTTTGTTAGAAACATTAAGGTTATATAGTTAACCGATCTGAACAATTTCTCCATGTCAAATTTCGTGAAGATACCACGTCAAATGCGAAAATTTTCCATACAAGCCATTGATTCCGATCGTTCAGTTTGTATGGCAGCTATATGCTATAGTGAACCGATCTGAACAATTTTTTCGAAGATTAAATTATTTCTATGAACAATAACTCACACCAAATTTCGTGAAGATATGTAGTAAAATGCGGAAGTTTTCCATACAAACCCTTGATTCCGATCGTTCAGTTTGTATGGCTGCTATATGGTTTAGTGGTCCGATGTCGGCAGTTCCGACAAATGAGCAGCTTCTTGAAGAAAAAATAACATCTGCAAAATTTCAAAACGATATCTTAAAAACTGAAGGACTAGTTCGTATATATGTATACAGACAGACAGACGGACATGGCTAAATCGACTCAGTTTAACATACTGATCATTTATATATATACTTTATGGGGCCTCTGACGCTTCCTTCTGGGTGTTACAAACTTCGTGACAAACTTAATATACCCTGTTCAGGGTATAAACAAAACTTCTGTCGGTGAAGTTTTTGTCATTACCGAATATTTTCATAAACCAATATACCAATAGCTATGTGCGACCTATAACACACGTCTGTGTATTGAATTTAGGTCACAAGTTGAAAGTGAAATCTTCTTACCAGACGCCGCCCTTTAAAATGCATTTATGATTGCGTCATACTTATGGGAACCATTGTACCAACTTCTTCTTCCATCCCATTCAGCTTGCGTGAAGATTTGTTTAAACTTATTTCAAGTCAAAATGAGTTTGGTAAATATTTGTTCTCGAATTACTGTAACCCAGCTTTCGGTATATACATATGTAAGCATGTGTGTTAGTGTAGTGGTTTTTGTGATGGCTTGTCAATAAGCGCCACGAAAATATTTATCTACTTTTAAAATTTACATACATAATATGTCTACAACAACCAAGATATGATTAATACAAAGTTTGTTGTCTGTCACACACAGTTGTTTTTGCTGAAAGCTAAGATTAAGCATTTAAGTGATCATCAGTGCTTCGTGGCTAAGTAGCATGGATCACTGACCGCACGTCGATCAAAAAAAAGTTTTTTAAAATTAATAAAGAGTCACAACACGACACCATACTGCACTTTACAGATACACACACACATACAATCCAACAACATTTTTGTATAAACAAATTAACGGTTTGTGGTATGTGACTGTTGCTTTGGAAGGCGTATGGCAAATGTGGTGGGCGGAAGGCGGTTAACATGCCTGTGGTTAACAAGCCTCAGACCTCATTTAAAGTGCAACGTTATTTTCACTTACTCTGATTACATTTACTGTTCAAGTGCCCTGACTGACTGAGTGGCTGACGTACTATGTGTGACGACGCATCCGTCACC
The DNA here is from genome assembly GCA_031772095.1 of Zeugodacus tau. Lineage (NCBI taxonomy): Eukaryota > Metazoa > Arthropoda > Insecta > Diptera > Tephritidae > Zeugodacus > Zeugodacus tau. Next base: position 40,309,862 of record CM062650.1, read on the forward strand.
GGTCGCTTGCTTTGCTTGCAATGTGTCTCTTCAACATTGTGCAGCGATTTGATGATTGGAGGAAATTAAATTAACGCGAATTTGTTTTTTTTTTGTTTTTGTGTTGTTGCATTGCATTTCCTGTATGCCAACCGCAATCATAAACTGTGGCATGCTAGAGTTCTTCTGCAACATGTAGATGAGATCTATATCTCTGTCAACTAGCCGGTAGTTTGTCTAAAATTAGACTAGTAGAACTCTAGCCTAATAATCATGGCTAGAGCTTACGTCTGATTTTGGGTACAATCGAGCTTCCTTGATCATTATGATGCTCTCAAGTTTTCTACCGCTTCAGGCGTTAATTAATTGACTACTGATTAGACGATTAAACCCCCAGAATTGGAACTTCATCTTTGTTAATGGTAACTGAATACTATTATCTAAGATATCTTCCTATATTTTCGTTAAAAAATGGGTCACAAGCACGGATATTATAATGTTCGATATCTGAGGCCTTGAACACTTATAGTCCGATTTCGTCGACTTTTGGACAGGAGATATCACACTAGTGTCTAACTACACTAGTGCCTAATTTAAAGATTGTAAAGTAAACGATTCAGATGAACTTCAAAATTGTGGTATATGGAAAGTAGGCGTGGTTGTGAACCGATTTGGCTGATTTTCTAACCATGTCATTGGGATGCCAAGAAAATGTTGTGAACCGAATTTCGGTCGAAAGTTGGTCGAGTGTTCCTGAGATATGGTTTTTTTTACTGGGTGGTGCCAAGTCCATTTTCCATTTTTTATAAAACTCTGAGTGCAGCTCCTTTCTGTACTTTCTTCTGTAAAATTTAGTGTTTCTGACGTTTTTCGTTAATGAGTTAACGCACATTTAGCAGTTTTCAACATAACCTTTGTATGGGAGGAGAGCGTGGTTATTTTCCGATTTCAGCCATTTTCATGGTGTATAATCGAATGTAAATGGGAAATATGTCTAGTAAGTTTGGTTTATATAGCTTAAGTAGTTTATAAGATATAAAATTAATAGGGGTGGGCCCACTGCCACTTTCCGAAAAAAACTTTCATCCAAATATGCCCTTCCCTAGTGAGATCATCTGATACCAACCGGAATTTGGAAGTTTATCCAAGTAAACATGCTGCTTCTGATATCAAGTTGTATTACCTGAGTGAGCAGTGTCCCTGGATCTTACGACCTCAGATTTCTCAATTATTTCCTCTCCACCTCAAGCCCAAGCATCTTGAATAATTTTAACATGACCCAGTTTTTAGTTGGATTACATGAAATTTGTTCAGCGATGACTATTAAAGTAGGCTTTTTCGTTGTGAAGTCAATATAGGATGGTTTATTGGAGCATTTTAGAGGATCACTTATCCACGACATAAAATGTTATTTGAATTTTTAGCGACTACCATAGTGGAATAAACGCGATTGATCAGAGGTTTCAATTTTGGTTCAGGAAAAATCGTAAATTTTGTAGAAAGCTTACTTACAATGGAGGATTATTTGTAAGAGTGCTAAGTGAGTGAGCTAAGAGAGTGCTAAGCCTCTGAGAGCGATTCCGACAGACAAACGATTTGGAAAAAATAAATTAGTCGCGTCAATTAAATAAATATTTTTTGTTGTATTGCCCAACTCACTTGTGATTGTTTAAAATGCAGTGCTCTCTATACATGTGCAACTTAGTATATATCTAACGATCTTTAGATTGTCTTAATTAAGTTGTTTAAATTGTTGCTTGCTTACGCTAAATTGCCATAATTACTTTGACAAACATAACTTAATCAATTGTTGCGAATTTAAACGAATTATTTTTTAATTGTAGAAACGCGAACAAAGCAAGCAAATAAATAAGTAAAAATAATGTGAAATGCAAAAAGTCTGATTTGTCAGGCATGCTTTGAATTTAATTATGGCATACTTTGCGGTTGCTATAAAAAAATGCAAATAAACATTTGCATAACAACAATTTCTAATTGAAGCGTAGTTTCACTGTGTCGGCGTTAATTTAGTTATATTCAATGTATATGCACCGTAAAAAATCAAATAATTTGCAAATATTTTGCAAAGTGACAGACAGCATGCGAGAGTTCGCAGTTTGATGGGGGAAAGTGCAAAAAATAAAAATTTATTTTATTGTAATTGTTATTTTGTGAGGTTTATTATATTGTAAAATATTTGTTACTATCACTAGTCTTTGAAATTTCTTTGGCAAAAAATATGATCTCTTGGAGAGAAACAAATAATTCTATATATATTATGGGTATAAATATATATAATTTGTTCTTAGAACTTTGTTAAATGTTTGGCTCTGTTTGTACTATGTATTGTTCTAAATTATTTAAGGACCGACTGACTAAAGCTTCTCCCAGCTTTATATTTAAGTTCAAAATACACTCAGAGCAAATGCCTTCCGAACGTTATTAGAAAAAACTTTAAGAGTTGGTCGGATCATAGCTTGAGTGTCTACCTCAAATCACTATACTGAGTTGACCGCCAAAGACTTATAGGGATACCTAAATTAAACGATTGGATTGACATATTACCGGTGGTAGAAGTGTTATCGATTTATTTACTACAAAATAGGGCTAATTCGCTCCAGAAAAGTTCTCATGATATTTTATAGAATATCGGAAGGTATTTACAAAATTCAAAAAGATCCATAAGTAGTTCAAGAACATGTTCTGAAAAAATTAAGAATCTTGAAAATTACATACATGGAAGCCTGTTGTATATTTAGTTCTATGACTCATTGGACGCATTTTCAAGCACATTTGATTTGATAATGAATTTGCAAAAGCAACTGACGTGACACTTGGATGTTTCTGTCATGGGTTTTTTCTTTGATAACGACAGAGCCTTATACAGCTTTTGATTTATCTTTATCTACATATTTTCAGAGGTTGTATATGTTAATACACGTATATTTCCCGAACAATCGGTGCCACTTCGGTTTTGGACTTACTACAATTAGAGGTTTCTATCATAAACTGGTTTATCCAGACTATGCATGAAATATGAATTTTTCCGAGGTTAGGTTTGACCAGCTAGTCAACTCCCCTATTTACACGTTATATACAAGATCGATACCTTTCCCGTCGAGGCAGTTGATCTTTAAGGCAGTAGTCTGCTTTACAGGCTTAAAAAAATCGATTTTTTTGTTTTGTTTTAAATCTCTTCCAAAACTATCCAAGAATATGTCTTTAATATTCCAGAGGCCAATTCGACATATTTTCGAAGTTAGAGCAGTTTTAGTGGCCGAGCGTCGAGCAGGTGCGAATGCTCACCGAAAACTTTAAAGCGCGTTTTCTCGAGTTTTCATTTTCACAAGTGTTAGAAAACGGTGTCGGCGATAGCAAAAAGAATATATGTATGTATGTCCGATCGAAAAAAACCAAAGTGATCTAGCTTCAGTATTAAATTATCTTCTATTTGAACTAAATAAGTTTGACAAAAGTATTATTTAAACTACTTGTTTTGCAACTTAAAGTCAATTTTTTTTCCTTAAAAAAGTGAATTTTTTTTCAAACTTCGAAAAAATTTGGAATTGTATAACTTCTTCGGTATTTTTTTAGTTCATAAAGAAAATAAACTTATAAAAATAAAAAAAAAATTGGTTCGGCTGTTTCAGATGCATCGCACGATCTCCATCACCGGCACCGATTTACAAGTGCAGACTCCAGGCGCTCCAGAAAAATACTTACAAATTTGAAAAAATTTCAATATTTTTTAATAATAAATATTGTTTTTTAAGCCTTAAATATAGTACACTATCGGCTTAAAATTCCGTTTACCGCAATCATTTCCTTCCCTTTCAAAAAAAATTGCTAAAAACGCTTTTTTTGGCTTCTAAAACAGACTAATTATGTTAAACTTTCCTCACAATCGTTGACCTCAAGTTACATCAACGATTCCATTACATTATTCCCCATGCCAAAAATTAAATCAAAGGTTATAGTTAGGCATATATGTTAGATTTCGAAGATGGATACTTGTGCTCGTTGTGACAGTACTTGGTCGTACATACATTTACTCCATTTCGATTGTGTAGATCTCATTTTCTTCTTGAGAATAGTAATGCTATAATTTGCGTATTGTGTAAGAAATCTCTCATTGCTACCTTCAATATATTTTCTCAGTGTACTTTTTCAGCAACGCCCACACATTTTGCAAATATAGAAAATGTATTTGAATTGCTAACGGCAATTGTCAAGCACTTTCTTGCCTTATACGTCAGACAACACAAGTCTGTTTTCAATGAAATTTCGCGCACTGTACTCATACTCTCTTCGCTTGCGACCCCACACACCTTGGGCACACGTTCAACGCTTTGCCCACACTAGTTTTTTTAGCTTTGGCCGACTTGTTGCTTGTTTGCCGCGTTGTTTGTTATTGATATTTAACCCTTTCATGTCAGAATTAAAATGGGCGGAGCTAACATTTTTTTTAGGACAGATATATATTGGTCTTAACTAAAATATGAAGTGATAAAAATTTCAAAGTCCTATGTATCCTGGTTCATTAGTTACAGGATGTTGCTTATAGGAACAAATTTGATTATTATAAAAAAACTAAACACTTTTCTCGTGAAAATTTTTTTTTAAATAACTCTCTTATCTTTACTTATTTATATAGTTCACTTTGTTTTAAAATAAAACAATTTTTTTTTATGTTTTTGAGCACTTTTTGTATAAACACTTCAGTATAACTTTTTCGCGAAACCGATTTTGACAATTCCACTCTGCGGAGAAGGGCTACTGAATGAATACGTGCACAGCTCATTACAAAAAATGTAACTGTAAGCTTGCACAACACATAAGTCTACATAATTGAAAAAACCGCTGGTCAAAAATATTTAAATAACGAGAGTTAGAAGCCGGTAAGTACAATGTTGCCTATAGGCAACATTTGGCATGAAAGGGTTAATAATAGTAAAGAAATATTCGCAAAACAACCAAAACAACAACTATAAATGCTGAATGAAAACCAGCTTTGCGTTAATTAGAAATCGAAGTTCGTAAATATTTTGTTTGTCAAACAATTAATATTTATTTGTAAGAAGCTCACCGCTGCCCAAAGTCAGTGCCACTGTGCGACGCGCGTTAAAAATTTGCCGCCGTTAACCCGAACCCGATCAGCACCTTCGCCACCCGCCCTCCAACTGGTTTATATATTTTTTTGCCACAATTTGTATTTGTTTTTGTTGTTTTTCGCCGTTTGGCGACGCTTTTAACCTTCAATTTCTAAGTTTGCTTTGTTTTCATTTCAAATTTAGCATGTCTATTTTGCATGTGTGACTTACATATATATTATATTTACGTTTGCTATATTTAAATATGATCGCTTACACATAGTCGTATGTCGTACAATGAGGTACAATGCGCGGGTATAGCTGTGAATAATACTCATATATCAATGGTGTCACTTTTAATGTTGGAATCAATGTTACTGTAGTCAGTATTTGGATCATATGTTTTTATATATGTACCGGCTTTACTTTGGTTGAATATTAAAAATTTTTTATGAAAACCTTGAGAATACCCAAATATTTTCTGGAAGATTTCTTCCAAAATTTTGAATGTAGTATTATAAAAGATAAATTCGAAAATTGACACTGTCCCACACTAGTATTCGGTATTAGGAGTCTTTACTGTCTTAATCCTAACAAACAATTTGTTCAGATAATTTTCGTGATTAAAAAAAACGAACAACTACTACTTATAATATTTAATAGCAATAACATACCAAACAATTCCGTCGTTTATACCTTTGGCCATGAAAAGAAAAATCATACTACTCCATATATTTCTTGAATCATCATTTTTGTGAATCGATTTTCTTCGAAAATTCAATTCTTAAAAATATGTTAAGGCTCGAGTACCTTGTAGGGCGGTGCTTACGTGGAGAAGAGAGGATTATTTGCTGAAAATTTCTGAATATGAAATATGTTGGAATTTATATGAGTATTTTGAGTATTTTTTTTATTTCGGAAAATCCTTTTGGTTTACATTTTTAAATTATAATTCCTGTACTAAATCGTGTAACAAAATGTATTAAAATTTGTATTATTGATCTAATATAAGCATGTACATACATGTATCGGATATATGTAGGACTCTGAGTGAGTTTTTATTAAGTATTTTGGAGTTATTTTGTATTTTCGGTTTTTTTTAACTTATATGAGTTCGGGCCATCTTTGAAATGTGAGTATTCAGTATCGATTCTTTTTTTTTTTGCTGTCGATCATTTTAGGAATCGATTAGATTAGAGTTTTGGGTACTTCTGATTCTCAATTATACCCAGTACAAATTATTAATATTTCAAAGTTTAGTATTTAAATATTTTGAACTTGTAGTATATGTTTACCTCCTTTATTTTTACCTGTGGACCCCAGCTAGCACCTACAAGAACAACGCAGTCATTTTCTTAATTTCACTTTCATTGCCAACATAATTATTTTTGTTTGATATATGTAATCGAAAGCTATGAAGTAAATTGTATACTTAAGTTTCCGTTTTTTTGCGAGGTTTAATTAAAATTTATGTCTATACTATTCTTTATATAATTATGATTAAGCAGTATTTACTGAATCTATTCTGTCACCTTATTCCAGGAGATTCAGTGGCTCACGAGAGCAAGAATAACAGTATAGTAATAATTTTTGATCACATCTAACTCATTCGATAGAACGTTACATTTGCCATCTAGACATCGGATCCTAATTGTCGTACACTATTTTCAAAATTGTTCATGATACATATGTCACTATATAAACTCTTGTGGTATCAGCTAGTTAGAGTTAACCTTTTAGTACTAGCTTAGTTCCCTTTTTGATCATAATCTCAACTTAAAATAAGCTGCAGTAATTTGAGCATGACTTTTATCCAATTCATATCAGTAATAATCATGTTTTCGAAAATTTAAACACCTTGCACCAACCAGTAGATATAGACTTGGACCAAAGATTCTTGCCATAAGAAGATCTTTATCTGTCATTTGATGTTCTTTGCATATTTTTTTAAATATTTAGTTGATTAGAATATGCTAAGTTACACCCAAATTTTAATAAAGGATTTTTGCACAGTTTTAAGGAGTCGGCTGGGGCTTTTTGGAGCCCTTTGACATCATTGAGTCACAATTGTGAGTAAATGTAGTAATAAAATGTAAATGTGGAATAAAATAGTGCTGATCTAAGATATACATATGTGCATAGTATTGAAGGTTGTAATGTATGTATATACATATATGTATATCTACATACGTGCGTGGGCGTGACACTAAGCTGAGTTGATTTGCATTATTTTGAGATATTTTAGTGTTACTTTTTTGCCAATCCACTACAATTAAATTACATTGTATTGAATCACCTTTGCGTCTATTGAGGTATATATGTAGATCTGCTTGCAAATAAATACACATGTATATATTTATAATAGGTATATGATGCCAGTCAGCAATTTCTTACTTTTTTAATCGATTTCAGCTTTTTTCCATGGGTGAACCATCAATATTCCATATTGCCAGCTTCATGACATGCGTTCATCGCCATGCAAATAAATTTCGAAATGCTGACTCTCGCCGAGACGGATACATATTATTATTGTATGTATGTGTCGGTGTATAAATATGTACTGATCGACTTATTAAAGTGTCATAAAATTGCAATTTGTTTCTATTAATGAAAGTGACACCTTAATTGGCTGCAATCAAAGTCACTGCATAAACCTGCAGTGACACTGCCCACCCAACTGCACCCTCACTTATTTCCCCCTTCCAACCCTAAACTTCTCCCAGTAAATTTCATTCTGCAATTGCATAAATAGCAAACACATGGTTAGTCAGTTCGTCAAACAGTCTAACTGTCCCACTAGGTGTGCTTATGTGTGCTCGTGTGTGTGTGTGTGTCAATAAAAACATCTTGTTTGCCATATTTTACGCTCGTTTTGTTTACGTAATGAGCCAACGAGCGTTGCGCTGTGGCACTTTTTTTCAAGCTTGCACATAGCTACATATGCATTTCATCAATTGGTGTTTTTAGCGACCCGACGAGGTGAATTGTGTGCACAGATTGCAATCGTAATCGAATTTTCACTGTGTTGCCTCTTCGCTTTGTTTTTGTGAATTTAATTGCGATTTTTTTTTATTTTTTTGTTTTTTGGCGTTCGCATTCAATTGCGCCGTTAGTAGAGTCACAAATTTTGGGGGCGTGTGGTTTACGTAAATAGTAAAATGAGTGCAAATAGCTTGCAAAGGCGGAAAAGAATCGCGGAACATAGCAAAAATGCCAGACAGCACGTTTCGGCTGAAAAAGATGCACACATTCATACATATGTATGAATTCAATGGTGTTGTTGTGATTTTCAAATACTTTAACCTCGCAATATTTCACATTTTATTTTGCCATAAATTTCAATATTCACTCACTATTTATTTTTATAAATGCATGAGAAATGCGGAAAGCATAAACTTGCAGCATGCTCGTCGGATCGCTGGATCGTCTGATCGTCTACCCTGCTCCATGCAGCATTCTGTACTCCTTTGCTTTGCTTATAGTCTCACCTCTCATCCCCCTTTCACTTGTCAGCGTCTCAAATGCGAAAATAATGAAATCAAGCGCGAAAGTGAATAGCAAACACAGTTGCACTTGCAGTTGCAGCCCGCAAAGACAAAGGCTAAATAAGCAAAAATTCTGAGATTTGCCATATAGACGTGACTTCTAAGCGCTTTCGCATAAACACCACATGGCTTGATGAAGCGGCAAGCTGCAGCCAACTGTTGGCGATCACGTGTGTGTTTGGGTGATGTGTTTGTTGATGGAACGCATTCCAGGAATATGTAGCCCAGCAGGAAGTTGAAGAGGTTCAACTTGTGAAAGAAGTAAAGAAAGATAAAGTTCAAGTTGGAGCGGAAATCGGGACATATTATTGTTCTGATTGAAGAAGGCATTCTTAATATTGTCCTTGGCTTTTTTTGTCTTCTCTTGTTTTAGTTCTATAAATATTGTTCTTGACATAATATCCTTTCTTGCCTTGGATTTCCTACACTTCCAATAAGACAGTTTGGGACCATTTATATTTAATGTTCCTTCGGAAGTCTTGCCTACGAACGACTTTGGTGGACTTGGCTCATTTTGGAATTGTATACATCGGTTGTTTTTTTTTTGTTCAAGCACCGTGGGAAGGTTAAAAACTTGTTCCGAAATAATCAGGTCTACCTAACCAATCTAACGGATCCACGTATGCTCGGTTACAGGTCCCCAAAGTATTATATTACAAATCAACAACATCAGGTTTAAAGAAAAGGGTCAGGTCAATTGGGACATATTATTATTATGGGTGAGGAACTCTGTTTAAGTTCTCTTAAGAATCCCCTTGTTGGCAGAATCTCGTTTTAAATCTATAAATATTGTTCTTGACATAAATGCTTCCTGGCCTTGGGATCGGCTGGATACAAAGGTTAGGTTAGGTTAAGTGGTTGTCAATCGACGCACCTTGGGTGGACCATTGGGACACCCTTGGGACTAGGATCCCCTCTGGAGACTTTAAAACCCCCTTTTTTGATTTTACAAGATATTCATAAAAATAGCTGGACAATATTAATTTTCCTCTTATATCCGAAAGAAATTTAGCTTTGACCTTTTAGCCAAAGCTAAGGTTACGTCCGCTGGCATTCAAACGTATAAATTCACTGTTTCGAAGATTCTTTAGTAACTATTGTTTTTCGACTTTTATACGGGAAATACTTTACTTCGAAAGTCTAAGAATCTAACAAGGATCTTCGTATGTTGTAGGTAGGGCCGAGATTAGTGACGTGCCCACGGGCTTACCGGAAGCAGGTCTACCACGGTTAACAGGAAATGTCCCGGTTTTATACGACCAAGTAGTGTCAACGCGGCAGAATTCTTTTAATTGTTTGATGAATATTTTTAACCGCAACAACAACAACGATTCTGGACGAATTCGGGAAAAGTATGACCGTCATGACAGGTCGAGCTCAGTGATTGCTCTACAGTAAGCAGCGTCAAATTTTCTAGTATCTAACCATTTCTAGTATCTTATCCATTGTATACCGTTACATTACTCCGGTACTTCTCAGTTAGAATATATTTTAGTTTCGGTTCGATCCTCGTCTAAACTTGTGCTCAAACATATTCCTACAGCACCATAAGTCCCTGTATTACTTTTGTATTGTTTTTTTTTACATTCCTACATCCACTTGCTGTGGCCAGACATACATATTCATGTACACAAATCACTGGAATACCAGCGGCGCATGCGGATTCTTTAGTCGTGGTGAACTTTGCGGGAGCAGATGCAGACGCAGACGTCCACAACGAACCTTATGAACTTTTCTTCCGCATAAAGTGTTGCCTCGTTGTGTGCCTTCTGCGCTTCTCAGTTGCTTTTCTAATTTGTTTAACCTGCTGTGTGTTTGCGCTTTGTTGAAAATGCGAATGCGAAAATCTGTGCTTGTGGCAAACTTGACTAGACAGTGGTGGCTTGAACTGTGGCGACCGTCAGCCGCAGCCTCACAAGCATTTAAAACAAAACAACACCAGCCAGTAGTGGCTTGGGGCATGCGTCGTTGCTGGCTGTGCGCAACGAATTTGCATCCCAACTTGGGCTTTGACTACAGCGAGTTGTATTTGAGTGTGAATATAAGTATGAGTATGAGTATATGTGTTTGTGTAGCAACAGCAGCTTGTTGATTTTCTCAATATGCGCTTATTTGCTTGCCGTTCTTCTATATTTTTTTTTCAAACACTGTCTCATTAACGGTACGCTTTATTAACTTATTGTCGCTGCTTAGTTTGCCCTATTGCCTTTGCTCTTTTATACGTTATTCCTTTAGAAAAATATATTATTAAGTATTTTTCGCATTTAATTTAAATTATTTTTCGTTTTTTGCCTCGTTTTGTTTACTTGTGGCCTTCTCTCGGTAATTAAATATAGAAATTTACGCTCATAACATTGACCGTTTCACCGTTGGCTGTTTGCTGTTTGCTAATGTCTGAACGTAAGTAAATATGATTGATTGTATTCTCATAAGAGTCTACAATATAATTGTATAGCTAGCTAGATGGCTGTCTGTCTGTCTATGAGTATTTTTTTTTTCTATTTTAGTTGCCAATTGACTCGTGCTTTATGCGTTTTAGAAATTCATTTTAATGATTTTTTGCACATATTAAAGTACATACATATATATGCTTGTGTGTACATATATTTATTTTTAATTTTTGTTGCTTCCAGCTGGCCATTTTTATGACTTCCTTGAATTTTTTTCACTTTTTGTATTTATTTTCGTAATTTTTTTATTACTTATGCTTATATTTTGCGCACGAGTGTGATTTTCATTATTTAATTGAATTATTCTTGAAACACATATTATATTTCTAAACACATACCTTAATTTAATTAAATTAATTTTTTTTTCAAAATTTTATCTTTCTAATATCACTTTAGTTTAAAAAAAAAAATAAATTCTGACACGCGCACAATTCTTTCACACTTATATAGTATACTACGTATACACTCACAACACTTGTCATTTGCCCGCTCTCGAAACCGCTTGATCTACCGGTCGCAACGTCAGATTCTATACTGATCGCATACCAAAGCCCACTACCACCAGCTAGTGAGCGCGTCAAGTGAGTCGCAGCATACACGCACATTTACTCAGAGGCTCACTTGTGTTCATCATTTGGCGCGCTTCAAAGCTACTATATAGCAGCTAGCACAGCAACGTTGTTGGAGCCACTGCCAGTGCCTACGCTTTGGCCCACAACCAACCTCTTCTCTACTTTGCGATAATAAAACAGTGTTTTAAGGCACTCTTCTGACTTAGAGCACCGCTCAGCGTAGTCTCCACACGCTCTAACACTCTCAGCGATCAGTATACCCCGCTTTCGTTTGTTTATTTATCGCATGGTGCATTTTGTGCTTGCATTTATTGATTTTGTTTACATTTATCGCGTGTTTTGTGTGCTCTCATGTTGTTTGCCTCCCACTTTAGCCTCGCCGCTCTTTCCATACACTTAACCTCACACCAATCAGTGTTTTTTAATGCAAACAAAAAACAAAACAACTTTTCAATGTTTCCACTTTGTTTTGTAGCGCTCCGCGTCCACTCTGGTTCGCTCCGCTCATTCTACATTCAACACTATTCTCTTGCCACATTGCGGTTGCGTTGCGGTTTTACTTGTATTTGTTGCTTGTTTGATTCCCTATTACACAATAGATTGAATAGACTTGTCTGACATTCCACTTATCTGTACTATTATGCTATGGCATAATAAATAAGATAGTAAGGTGATAGAGTAGACGGGGCAATGGGTGCGGGGGATGTGCTAGAATCGTTGTGTTGCCGCCCAGGTGAGCAATTAATTCGATTGACGTATGCATGTTGCTCAGGGAGGGAAGAGCTGCGGTAACACATTTCAACACTTTACGTGCAACACCTTAGAAACACTTTTTTTTATAGGCGGTGATGAAAAAAAAAAAACAATTTCACTCTGTAGATCTTTAGATACACTGAGAAAAATTTGTAAGTTAAATTGGTACTTGATGTAGATTCGGGTATGATTTCAGAGTTTTCTAACAAGCCTTTGAAAATATTCAGAATGTCTATGTAAAGTAATATTTTATTTTATTTGACAGTAATTGGAATTTTCTTTTCCAAGATCAAATATTTCCTTCTTTATGATCTCGTTGAGAAGAGCATGTGAAATTGAGATTTTTGGGGTCTCATTATAAGAAATTCTATGACTCCATTTCTTGTAATCATATTATTTACAAACGCCTTGTCGAATTTGGGCATATTTGGATGTAATTTTGGGAAAGTGGGCATGGCGCCGCCCCTACTAAGTTTTTTTGTACATATCTCGTATACTATTAAAGCTATATTAACCAAATGATCTAGAGTCGTGTCCTTTAGGCACTTCTTTATACAGGACTAGCAGACCCGGCCACACGTTTTTGTGGCTAAGGTATACATTAAATTAAGTTGGTCCAATCTTGGCTTCGGCGACGATATTGATTACTCGAGGTTGATTTATGTTACGCAGCATGATTACAACTCACACTACTTCTAATTGCAAAGTACAGGCAATTTTAAATAGTTTGGGCTAATTGACTACGTCATACTGGTTAGTAGCTGTGTCAACTCTTTTGGACCGAAATTCTAAATTGTCGCATTAAGATCATCGATATTTTTTTTTACCACCAATATAGGTCATTCAATCAGTCATTTATGGTTATCATATTGAGGTTTCATGTCAGGAAAACTTCTCTTTCGAGTCAATGAAGTGAAAGAAATCTGTTGGAAATGCTATTAATCCATCGAGGTGTCAACTGCCAACTATTTCTACAATCGCAATTTGGTATTGTTGCAAAAACACTCATATGTTAGTTGTTAATTGGCGCTTCTTTATGTGTCGCCACAAATTAAATGATTTTAGGCATGCGATAACCCGTCAGTAACAGTTGATCCAGGAATAATTGGCGTAAATCACCTACTAACAGAATCCTGGCTCCACCAAAAACGTTCATCGACAATCAAGATCTTTTAAAGTCCTGTGCAGTACCTCCAACGACTTCTTGAATATTTGGAAAATTTTCGTTAAAGCGCTATTTTTGACGATTTTGCTGACTGGTGTTTCGTTCATTTGCAATTTAGGAGTAATTTCAAGGCCGAATGCGCCGTATGTTTGCCTACTAACAGGTGCCAAGTCGCCGCTATTCCCGTTAACCTTGGTGGTGAAAATGAGTGAAATTGGTTCTGGAATTACATCAGCCCTCATATACTATATATGATGATTTTCTATTGGACTTTATGTCGAATATATAGATAAAATTGTGTGTTATCTAAATAAAATTACATCAATAAATTGTGAGAGTATAAAATGTTCGGTTGGACCCGAACTTAGCCTTTCCTTATTTGTTACAAATTGTTTTGGGCTATCGACACAACCTTATACAATTGAACAATAACAAAAATATTTTAACAAAGCAACAATGACAACCTTCAAATTATAATTTTTTGTTTTCTCTTTTATATTTTTCTTGTCAACTCGAATAAAATTCTCTTATTATTATCTTCCTCGAAATTTTTTCATATTTACTCACTTTCTAATCTTTTTCTGGCCTTCCACGAATATTTCAAGACTAAAATTAGCCAGATCGGTTTGGCCGTTCTCGTTTTTTGTAGCACAAACGAACAGCAATTCATTTTTAGATCATATTATTATCAAGCAACAATTATTTTTAATTCCGCACAGGACCATTCAAAAATTTCAAAATTTTAGTTATATAAAGGTTTTGAAGCGATCTTAAATAATAAATCATTTATTTCGATAAGGATTAATACTAAGGTATAAATAAAGGTATAAGGTAAAGGTAAAGGTATAAATAAAGGTATAAAATCGCTTATTGTGACAAAACTATAATAATTAGAGATATGATGTCGCGACGTTTTTTGTAGGTAATGATAAGTTCTACAAAATTGTAGTACATCACTTTGTTATATCTTCAATCGTTTTCGCAGCATTCGCGATTAAAGAAAGTTTTTTGGTATTTTTTTACATTATCGGAGTTTTGGTAAGGAACCCTATTTTTTTTAAACTAAATATAGCCTATGTCACTCAGGGATAGTATAGCTTTCCAACGGTGAAAGAATTTTTCAAATCGGTTCAGTAGTTTCGGAGCCTATTCGACACAAACAAACAAAAAAACAAACATTTCCTCTTTATAATATTAGTATAGATATAGATATAGATTATCAAGCGACAATTATTTTTAATTCCGCACAGGACCATTCAAAATTTTCAAAATTTTTAACTCGTGATATCTTTTGAATGGTATGTCAGAATCTAATAATTCAAAAAGTTATATAAAGGTTTTGAAGCGATCTTAAATAATAAATCATTTATTTCGATAAGGATTAATACTAAGGTATAAATAAAGAGCCTTTTCAAGTAGTGGTATTTTAATTAATTTTTTATATAAAATCGCTTATTGTGACAAAACTATAATAGTTAGAGGTCGCGACGTTTTTTGTAGATAATGATAAGTTCTACAAAATTGTAGTACATCACTTTGTTATATCTTCAATCGTTTTCGCAGCATTCGCGATTAAAGAAAGTTTTTTGGTATTTTTTTTACATTATCGGAGTTTTGGTAAGGAACCCTATTTTTTTTTTAAACTAAATATAGTCTATGTCACTCAGGGATAGTATAGCTTTCCAACGGTGAAAGAATTTTTCAAATCGGTTCAGTAGTTTCGGAGCCTATTCGACACAAACAAACAAAAAACAAACATTTCCTCTTTATAATATTAGTATAGATATAGATATAGATTATCAAGCGACAATTATTTTTAATTCCGCACAGGACCATTCAAAATTTTTAACTCGTGATATCTTTTGAATGGTATGTCAGAATCTAATAATTCAAAAAGTTATATAAAGGTTTTGAAGCGATCTTAAATAATAAATCATTTATTTCGATAAGGATTAATACTAAGGTATAAATAAAGAGCCTTTTCAAGTAGTGGTATTTTAATTAATTTTTTTATATAAAATCGCTTATTGTGACAAAACTATAATAGTTAGAGGTATGATGTCGCGACGTTTTTGTAGATAATGATATGTTCTACAAAATTGTAGTACATCACTTTGTTATATCTTCAATCGTTTTCGCAGCATTCGCGATTAAAGAAAGTTTTTTGGTATTTTTTACATTATCGGAGTTTTGGTAAGGAACCCTATTTTTTTTAAACTAAATATAGTCTATGTCACTCAGGGATAGTATAGCTTTCCAACGGTGAAAGAATTTTTCAAATCGGTTCAGTAGTTTCGGAGCCTATTCGACACAAACAAACAAAAAAACAAACATTTCCTCTTTATAATATTAGTATAGATATAGATATAGATTATCAAGCGACAATTATTTTTAATTCCGCACAGGACCATTCAAAATTTTTAACTCGTGATATCTTTTGAATGGTATGTCAGAATCTAATAATTCAAAAAGTTATATAAAGGTTTTGAAGCGATCTTAAATAATAAATCATTTATTTCGATAAGGACTAATACTAAGGTATAAATAAAGAGACTTTTCAAGTAGTGGTATTTTAATTAATTTTTTTATATAAAATCGCTTATTGTGACAAAACTATAATAGTTAGAGGTCGCGACGTTTTTTGTAGATAATGATAAGTTCTACAAAATTGTAGTACATCACTTTGTTATATCTTCAATCGTTTTCGCAGCATTCGCGATTAAAGAAAGTTTTTTGGTATTTTTTTTACATTATCGGAGTTTTGGTAAGGAACCCTATTTTTTTTTAAACTAAATATAGTCTATGTCACTCAGGGATAGTATAGCTTTCCAACGGTGAAAGAATTTTTCAAATCGGTTCAGTAGTTTCGGAGCCTATTCGACACAAACAAACAAAAAAACAAACATTTCCTCTTTATAATATTAGTATAGATATAGATATAGATTATCAAGCGACAATTATTTTTAATTCCGCACAGGACCATTCAAAATTTTTAACTCGTGATATCTTTTGAATGGTATGTCAGAATCTAATAATTCAAAAAGTTATATAAAGGTTTTGAAGCGATCTTAAATAATAAATCATTTATTTCGATAAGGACTAATACTAAGGTATAAATAAAGAGACTTTTCAAGTAGTGGTATTTTAATTAATTTTTTTATATAAAATCGCTTATTGTGACAAAACTATAATAGTTAGAGGTATGATGTCGCGACGTTTTTTGTAGATAATGATAAGTTCTACAAAATTGTAGTACATCACTTTGTTATATCTTCAATCGTTTTCGCAGCATTCGCGATTAAAGAAAGTTTTTTGGTATTTTTTTTACATTATCGGAGTTTTGGTAAGGAACCCTATTTTTTTTTTAAACTAAATATAGTCTATGTCACTCAGGGATAGTATAGCTTTCCAACGGTGAAAGAATTTTTCAAATCGGTTCAGTAGTTTCGGAGCCTATTCGACACAAACAAACAAAAAAACAAACATTTCCTCTTTATAATATTAGTATAGAAGTATAGATTAGTATAGATATAGATATAGATTATCAAACGACAAATATTTTAAATTCCGCACAGGACCATTCAAAATTTTCAAAATTTTTAACTCGTGATATCTTCAGAATCTAATAATTCAAAAAGTTATATAAAGGTTTTGAAGCGATCTTAAATAATAAATCATTTATTTCGATAAGGATTAATACTAAGGTATAAATAAAGGTATAAGGTAAAGGTAAAGGTATAAATAAAGGTATAAAATCGCTTATTGTGACAAAACTATAATAATTAGAGATATGATGTCGCGACGTTTTTTGTAGGTAATGATAAGTTCTACAAAATTGTAGTACATCACATCAGTGAAAGAATTTTTTTTTCTACAAAATTGTAGTACATCACTTTGTTATATCTTCAATCGTTTTCGCAGCATTCGCGATTAAAGAAAGTTTTTTGGTATTTTTTTACATTATCGGAGTTTTGGTAAGGAACCCTATTTTTTTTTAAACTAAATATAGCCTATGTCACTCAGGGATAGTATAGCTTTCCAACGGTGAAAGAATTTTTCAAATCGGTTCAGTAGTTTCGGAGCCTATTCGACACAAACAAACAAAAAAACAAACATTTCCTCTTTATAATATTAGTATAGAAGTATAGATATAGATATAGATTATCAAGCGACAATTATTTTTAATTCAGCACAGGACCATTCAAAATTTTCAAAATTTTTAACTCGTGATATCTTTTGAATGGTATGTCAGAATCTAATAATTCAAAAAGTTATATAAAGGTTTTGAAGCGATCTTAAATAATAAATCATTTATTTCGATAAGGATTAATACTAAGGTATAAATAAAGAGCCTTTTCAAGTAGTGGTATTTTAATTAATTTTTTTATATAAAATCGCTTATTGTGACAAAACTATAATAGTTAGAGGTCGCGACGTTTTTTGTAGATAATGATAAGTTCTACAAAATTGTAGTACATCACTTTGTTATATCTTCAATCGTTTTTGCAGCATTCGCGATTAAAGAAAGTTTTTTGGTATTTTTTTTACATTATCGGAGTTTTGGTAAGGAACCCTATTTTTTTTGTAAACTAAATATAGTCTATGTCACTCAGGGATAGTATAGCTTTCCAACGGTGAAAGAATTTTTCAAATCGGTTCAGTAGTTTCGGAGCCTATTCGACACAAACAAACAAAAAAACAAACATTTCCTCTTTATAATATTAGTATAGATATAGATATAGATTATCAAGCGACAATTATTTTTAATTCCGCACAGGACCATTCAAAATTTTTAACTCGTGATATCTTTTGAATGGTATGTCAGAATCTAATAATTCAAAAAGTTATATAAAGGTTTTGAAGCGATCTTAAATAATAAATCATTTATTTCGATAAGGACTAATACTAAGGTATAAATAAAGAGACTTTTCAAGTAGTGGTATTTTAATTAATTTTTTTATATAAAATCGCTTATTGTGACAAAACTATAATAGTTAGAGGTATGATGTCGCGACGTTTTTTGTAGATAATGATAAGTTCTACAAAATTGTAGTACATCACTTTGTTATATCTTCAATCGTTTTCGCAGCATTCGCGATTAAAGAAAGTTTTTTGGTATTTTTTTTACATTATCGGAGTTTTGGTAAGGAACCCTATTTTTTTTTAAACTAAATATAGTCTATGTCACTCAGGGATAGTATAGCTTTCCAACGGTGAAAGAATTTTTCAAATCGGTTCAGTAGTTTCGGAGCCTATTCGACACAAACAAACAAAAAAACAAACATTTCCTCTTTATAATATTAGTATAGATTATAACCATGCCCATCTCCCATACAGAGGTTATGTTGAAAACTACTAAAAATGCTTTCATTCAGTAAGGAAAACGATCAGAAACCTTAAATTTCATTTAAAGATGGCATAGAAGAGATGCACTCAAATTTCTATAAAAGCTCCGCCTACTTATGGGTTAAAAACTATATCTCAGAAACTCGACCAATTTCAACAAAATTCGGTTCGTAACATTTGTTCTACTTTCCTTCTTTTCTTATACCACAATTTTAAGGCCTATTCGATTCGCTTACTTAGCCATCTATAAATTAAGCACCAGTGAAGATATTGGAATAAAACTTTGCACAATTATTGCGTTTCTAGTGCGATATCTCTGTCTTGACTGGCGTAGACACCGTTTACGCGGTTAAAGCCGAGTCCACAACAGCGCGCCATTTATTCCTCGTTTTGGCAGTTTGGCGCCAATTGGTAATACCAAATGAAGCCAGGACTTTCTCCACCTGGTCCTTCCAACGGAGTGGAGGTCTTCCTCCTTTATGTGATGAGTCCCAAACCCTATGCACAATCGCATAAGCGGGATTCGCCTTATCACTTTAGCTCGCCTCCAAACGGATGTCTGTTGGCTACTCAGAGGATACTTGGTCTCAGACCGGAAGTCGTGAGCTGCTTGAGCAACATGCAAAAGAATCGTTCCTGGCCACTCTCAAGTGAATGACAGTCAGGAACTTTCCTCATTTACGTGAACTTCTACACATTACCTCATCCTTCAAGTATGTGACATTATCCAAGCTAAGTGTAACATCACCCATCTTAAAATCAGTGAAATCGGACTATAACAATTCAAGGTCCCGGATACCGAACAGGGGGACCTCAGTGTTTGTGACCTATTTTTTTACCGAAAATAGTATATTCTCTCAAATATTCTAAAGAAATATAAAGGATATACATATGTTTTTTCTATCAGTGTGCCTCTGTGCCAAAATTGGGTAAAATCGGGTCAATACTTCTTGTAGCCTCCATATACCGAATATACGGATTTTCAAACTTATGATGGATTTTATACTGTATATATCGGTTAATATGTGAAAAATTATGTGAACATATAATCTTGGATATGATGTAGGTCGGTGGTGAAAATGAGCAAAAACGGTCCAGGAATTATCCCAGCCTCGTATACTTTATATAGTGATTCTCGTTACTCTAGTGAATTTTAATTTATGTTAATAGAACTGTATCAATAAATTGCGAGAGTATAAAATGTTCGGTTACACTCGAACTTAGCCCTTCGTAACTTGTTTTTTTTTTTTCAATTTTAATCCAATTTACAATGTTTACACACAACCTATTTTTCTATAATCGTGATTTACTTTCATCTCGATAAAAATAATGATGACGTGCACAGATTTTGTTTCTTGAATTTTTTTTTGTAAACAACTGTGGTAACGGTAAACATTAACTTATTGTCATGTGCTTTGAAGTTCTGCATTCTAAATACTAAGCCGCAAAGCTCAACAATCCGATGATGTAAACAAACTACTAAAGTGCTCGCCAACAACATGACTATAGTGTAAACAACAACTACAAAAATTTATATTTTTACATATACCTTGATATGAGCATATCTACGGGGACAAATGCAGGCAATTTGGCTACCTGACACCACATGTTGTATGATTCATTCATAATTTTATTATGATTACTTTTGCAATACTAATTTTTTTCTACTGTAATCGAATACAAATTGAAAACCATTAAGTAAACATAAATAAATTAAATGATAAAAAACGTTGCTGACGCTTAAAGCAATGTAGAAGTGCGACCGCCAGTGGTGAATAGAAAGACTAGTCAGCAAAAGTAGCTTTTAAAATTGAATATCGCAAAAAAACATATGAATATGTTAAAACTATGTCTTGGCTATTAAACCCGTTATTTTTTGTTTATGAATTTGTTTTTGCTTTTATGCTTGCAAATCAAAATTTGTAATGGAACTCAGGAAAAATTGTGTGCGCAACATTCATATTGTTTTATACCCAATGTACAGCGGTTAGTCAAGATTTCTGTGAAATTGGTCAGAAGATGGTTTCGAAAATACAAAATTAAATTGGAAATTAAATTTGGAAAAATTCGGTGGCTTTCAAAATATTAATTCTCCTGTTCAAGAGTAATAACACCTCAAATACTATGTGACATCTTCTTTTGATTCGGTCCACATCACTTTCTTAGTAATCTATTTTAATTTGGAATAGTGTTAAAACATATGTGATTCTCCTGATCGAGTGCTTTGAATACTTCACGTTCACCCAAAAAAGTCAAAAATTCTATTGAGTTCAATTCTAAAATTATAATAGCTGTAAAGCTATAATAGACAACGCTATAAAACCGCGACGGCATTGGGCCTTTCTTAACCTCTGATGTACATAAGTTGAAAATTCTACTTGAAAAATTTGTTCGATAAAAAATCACCAGCTGTGGTCGAAGATAACATTGTAGTATTCGTCAACAATTGATCCCTTTCCTATAAATTCTTTAACCATTTCATTAATTTTATTTTTTTCTTTGTCGAATCTCTTTTATTGAATCTTGTCTTCTTTTATGAGAGTGACAACCCGTTCAGAAGGTCTCCATGGTGTGTAGTTCAATAGATTTTAGTAATTTAGGAAGATTTCTGAAGGACACTAACTGGCTTTATTTTATAAGAAATATAAATAATGGAAATTTAAGTTACATTACTAAAGTTTAATATTAACACTTGAGCTAGTATCTAAAATATGTTGTAGTTTATTAGCCTTAAAATGAACAAGGATAGGTTAGATTAATTTACTCTGGTAGGCTATAAAGCCACACAAAGACCAGTTTTGGTCCTTTGCGATACCAGATGGAGTGCCGTCACGTACTTAATCAGGTGTAATCATCCTTTAGGATGCTTGTTGCGAATTTCAAAAGGCTTTGTGGCTTCCAAATCTCTACCAGATTAACGTAATTTGTAGTCCCGAAATGCTGAAGCCGTTGTCTTGATAATGCAGTACATTCACAGAAGAGGTGCTCCATTGTTTGTCTGATGCCTTGCTCTTGACATTTCCTACAGTCTTCCCGATCTATCTGTCCCATCTTGTAGGCGTGCGCCGTCACCAGTGAGTATGCCGACCATATTCCTACATTTGCTTCTATCGAGCGTCGATAGAAATCTCGTGTACTTCTTATCCACCGCCTTACACATAACTTTTGCGGTTTTGCATCATGGTATATTCTTCCAGCGCGCTTTGAACTTTTTTTTACCAAGTTTCTGTCTAGATCATCATATACAAAATCAACAAGCACTGGGTATAAAAATTTTCGATTCGGGCCGTACATCAATTTCGCAATGTTGATTTATCAGCAGTAGCTAAAAGTACTTAGTTTGCAATTTGTGCCACTCAATCCATTAAACACTTGTGTTTTCCAATAAAATATTGCTGTGCGCTGATACTTAAAAGTTTGCCGACCACCTTGCTTTCTGACCACTTTGGCTGTTTGTCTAACATACCTATACAACATTCTGTGCAACAAGTTCTGAAAGAATGCAAAACAAAACTCTAAATTTTGCTCAATTTACTGCTACTTTACTACTTTAATAGTTTTTTTTGCTAAATTTTTGGAGTTTTAAACAAGTTTTTGGGTATTAGGGCTTCGTAAGGAGCTATACCAGTGTAATCTGTGAAAAATTAGGGGATTTTCGTGAAATTTTTTAAAAGAAAGTACTCGGCCGATTGTTTCGATGTTTATTGCACATAATAAGGTATATTTTTAGCTAAATTTCAAATTTTTTTTTTACAAAAATATTGAAAAATAACGGAGATATATGCTATCTTCGGAGATGCCAAAAAAAAAAGTTCGCTAACTGCTGGCATGATACCGGTTGAATGAGTTGCTGAAATAAAAAAATTCAGAAAGGATATTAAAGTTATTATTTCCTTTACAATGAACTACGTTTTTTGAAAAATATCAAAAATTGACAAAATGGCGTAGTTCTGAAAAAAAAAAATTCGATTTTTTCGGTAAAAAATGGTGTTTTTTTAAATGCCAAGTTGACAATTTTCAACTAATCAACTAGATTGTAGGTCATTGTTTAGTAAATATATTCAAGAATACTGAGTTTAAATTTGAAGTCAATCTGTCAATTTTTCATTGAGTTATGATGTCAGCAGTTTTGAGAAAAGTCGTTTCGAGAAAAACGCGACTATATAGGCCGTATATAGGCATATAAAGTATAGACTATAGAATAAGCAAAACATTTTGTAAATTTAAGGATTTGTTTGTATAAAAACGGTTACAAATGTCGATGAGCCTCAGTCGCACTTTTCTTGGAATTAAAAAAGTAAAGCAAATTTCCCGCAAATATCGAGAATTCGGCTCAAAAAGTGACATTTTCAGTAGAGAATAAGTTTGGGATGCAAACAGATCTCTACAAATATTTTGTTGGGTTAATGTTAACACAAATGTCCAAGATCGATTTAATCGACCAGTGCTTGACCCTAGAGACATCTATTGAAAAACGGCGGAATCGATTTTATGAAAATGTCACACTGGTGAAGCAATTTGAGATCTTTCAATTAATCGCTATGATTACGGGACGTCTGATCTTTAAATGTGTATGGTATATTCGTTGGCGATCTATTAAGTCAAAGGACATCCTTTTTACCCTACGGTTCGGATAGTCATTGTGGTATTTGAGTTTTTTTTATCCAATACTAGCGACCCGCCCTGGCTTCGCACGGGTGCAATGCTGATACTACATTGCTCACATATACTACGTTTATGCTTTATTTCTACACGGTTATATTCTACATGGGTAAAGCCTATAAGCATAAACGGCAAATACTCTACTCGAGGTAAATTCTGAATTGAATTAAATTGAGGGCTGCCACGTTTTATAAATATGTCCGTATTTTCCAGATATACGGGGTGTGCGGCATAAATCTGTTGAGAAGTGTTCGGGCAGAAATGCACGAGCAAAAGCGACCACTGACCGACCCAAAAAACCGGTTTTTCTACGAAAACCGACTACCCACTCGTTGAAGTTTTTGCAAATAACCGGTTTTCGCTACACCATCCGACTACCCACAGTGCCACAGGTGTGCCACAAAAAAACCGGTGCCAAAAAGTAACCAATTACCGGTTACTGTAGTACTACACAGTACCAGGCGTTTGCCGCAAAAATTCGGTAGTAAGTGGGGTAGGGGTTTTTAGCGAAAAATTGGCAATACGGGAACCCTGTATATGCAATTTGTCAAAACCATATACACCGTCACAAAAATCAACTGATTTGACCTTCAACTTAACTCTAAATCCGTTTATGCATCCGAGTTAACTCGTCTACATACGTAAAGAAAATGTGTATATTCTATCCGAGTAGATCATTTAACTCATAGTGAAAAAGTGTTTATACATGTGGGTTGAACTTACCCGTGTATAATATAACCGAGTAGAAAAGAAGCATAAACGTAGTAATAGTAAAGTGCTGGTATTTGGTGACACACATCTTGTATTCGTACGAACAATAGTATTGTTACTACATGTGTGTCTCGGGTATAAATAAGCCATTTTTTCACGTAAAAAGTAAACAAAAAATGGTTAATGTGGGTTATCCCTAAAAGATAAACATATACCATCGCGGACCTTTTTGTAGACCTTTTTATGGTGTACAATACTGTAGTACATTATTAATTTGATCTAACTCGTAGGGTTTAGGCATCGTTTTTCTAAATTGCTAAATAAGCACAAAAAAATACGTTAATTTACGACATCATGTTAGAAACCTCTAAAATTAGCAATGTTGCCTTAGTATATGAAGCATGTATTATACATATAAACCTTCCTCTTGAATCACTCTATCTATTGGAAAAAACCGCATCAAAATCCGTTGCGTAGTTTTAAAGATTTAAGCGCACATAGGGATATAGGGACAGAAAATGCGACTTTATTTTATACTATGTAGTGATAGTGATATGTTAGATACAGAGTCTTTTATTAAATAATAATAATGACTTATGATTTAAATAATACATAAATGCCTGTCTTCAATAATATTATCAGCCAGCTATATACTCAAGTAAACCTACTAATTTTGACATTTTTAAACGCCTTATATATAGATAAGATTTAAACTTAGGATCCTATATATTTTTTGACTTATTCGTACAATTGAAAATTAAATTTGTTCATCGGCTGTGTGGGATATTTCATAAGCGTTATGTGATCTTTAGTACTTTAGAGTATTGTAGGATTTTTTCATAGGCCAATTTTGGATTTAGGATGACTCTAAGATCGTCAAAGTAATTCTCACCTCTCATCTTCTGACTTGTGACTTTGGTTTCTATGGAATTTTATTTTTCTTTTACTTAGTGAATTCAAACTTGTGGATACTTTTTACATAGACTGTTCATATACATACAACCACTATATACATACTCATATATACATATGTTTATTCGAAGTTATATTATTCAACACATTTGTTAAATCAATGAATGCTACATTTAACGTCACGTCATTTGCATCGTTTCTCATGGTGTTGCATGCAAAATGCTCGCAGTATCTTTTAACGACGCTGATTTATCTGTGTATATGAGTACATTCGCATTCTCAATGGCGTCGTTCTGGACCAAAGTTTTGAATTTATATAGTGGCTGGTGTGAGTTAGTACTCGTCACTTGCACTAGTGGCTAAGTATAATATAAGTTATAAGAATTTACTGCTCTTAACTATTTATTACACGTTACTGGTTGACTACTGCTAACTACTGCAGAAGGTTAACCAGCTGCAAATGGGTACAGATTACTCAGCGATATGAAAATCACTTCACGAAATTGTTAATCAATTAACGAAAGCCGACAAGTAAATTTGTAATATTACTAACAACAAACTGGCGGTGGGTAAACACTTGTTTGCGCAAGCTTTAAATTATACGCATGGTTATTAGCAGTAAATTTTCAAATTCACATAAAAATCATTACAGTGGATTGAAGGCGTTATCGTCATTTAAAAAGTCTAATATTCGAAATATGGGTTGGCTAAAATGAAAAATATATGTTTAGATATTTTGGTTTTATAGTTAATGAGGCTATCAGGTGTTGTCTATGTTTTGAACATTGAAACCAATAACTTCAACTAGCCTTCGAGTACTGATTCTGTTGTTTCTAGTCGTTGTAAAGTTAAAATTCTATTATATCTAAGCAGGTGGGCTGATATCATATTATGCTGTGTCCTTTTTCTCGTGGCTATGAGATATTTTTTATGGGAAGAAAATATCTTTTATGGGCGATTCTAATGAGGGATGGGAGCTGCCTGACTACTGGATTACCAAAGCAACATATTGTAAGTTTTTGTTGGTAACCGTCGAGTTCGAGCTTTAAAAGAGAAAATTTGATAGGTTCGGACCCAAGTTATTGATCATATGATTATTTTTCTGACTAGGACTGTTATAAAACAGGGAGTCTAAAATCAAATACTTAGATATTTAAAACTATAATATTTTTGATTTCTGTTAATCTGATTTTAAACAATATGAAGATATTCGAGCTGGACTCAAAAAAGCAAAGAGTTATTTAAATGGGTTATGAGGTTTGAGATATGAGTTATGAGTGAAACAGTCTCTTTGAGTCGGTACAAATATTCTAACTATTAATTCCAAATTGCACGAAATTTGCATTTTTTTGGAATGAAACCTCGATCGGAATAGTATTTGGTTCTTCAAAGATTGTTTTGTAAGGACTCATGTTGGGCTTTGGTTACAAAACTGTTATCTCTGATATTTTAGGGCACGAAACCCAATTAATGCTTTACGCCACTCAAATACTTTCGTTCTCGATAAAGTGCTCCAGCCTATCATGTTTTCAAGGTTTTTATAGAGGTTACTCCATTTAGAATGCAAAATGTTCTACCAAGCGGTTAAAACCTAGGAAACTGATTTTCTAACTATTCCGATTACGCTCGCAAATAATATAAAATAGTCCATATCAAAAATAATCTGTCGATGTAAAATTCTGAAATTTGTTACTATATTTGAAGCTTCTATTAAGTTACTTTGAAAACCTTCTGAGCGACCGCTCTTGTCAGTAAAATACTCGTTTTTTCTCTCAGCATTATATCGTATTTTTTCGAGATTTATTTATTTTTGTGAAATATGTTTCAATATTATCGAAATAAAAAATTGTTAACATACATACATACCTATACAAAATATATTATTTTACATCAGTTTAATGACTTATCAATTGCTAATACTCTTACTAAATACATATATACAGTGGCATAAGCCTCGTTGTTTATCGTTTTATTATTTAAATATGACATATTATATTTTTAATCATAATTTACATTTTTATTGCTAATTTATTGCTATTATGTGTCTATAGTATACAAATATAACTTTACTGTTATGTTATTTACAGTCTATAAAGCAAAAAACAGTTTGGTCGTTAGGTATTCTTATAAATAATTTATACACATCTACTATATGCTAATTTCGTCTTAATTTACTTAAGTTATTAGGTCTACAACTTTGCTTCCACCGTTTTCCAATAGATGTCTCTAGGGTCAAGCACTGGTCGATTAAATCGTTTTATATCGATCTTGGACATTTGTGTCAACATTAACCCAACAAAATATTTGTGGAGATCTGTTTGCATCCCAAACTTATTCTCCACTGAAAATGTCACTTTTTGAGCCGAATTCTCGACATTTGCGGGAAATTTTGCTTTTCTTTTTTAATTCCAAGAAAAGTGCGACTGAGGCTCATCGACATTTGTAACCGTTTTTATACAAAAAAAAACTTTAATTTACAACAAAAAAAGGCGGAAGCAAAGTTGTAGACCTAATATTATTATTTTTTTATATAAATTATTATCAATTAATCACAAGCCATTGGTGTGTGCGCGTTCGAAAATGCCAACATTTAGAATGTTCGTATTTATATTATATAGTAATTTATTATACTTTTCTATGCTATGTATGGAAGTGTTAGTAGTTTACTCGTTTTTAGTTTGCATTTAAATGTATTTTATCAGATTTTGTTAGGTTTGAAGTGTTATTGATTGTTCATTGTATGAGTGATTGCGTTATGAAAGCGCTCTTTCTAATAATTTTTCGAGTATTTTTTTTACAATATTTGTTCTGAAACTTTTTGACTTTTAAAAATATTCGTTCTTTGTTAAAAATCGTTTGAAATTTGTCCGAAAGTTAATAAATAATGAGTGTTTCACTTGTTCAGAAAAATACTGCTTCTTAAGTGTAAACAAGCAATATCAATTTGTTCTGCAAAATACTTATTTTTGAGTGCAAAAAAGCAATATGAATGAGTGTTTCAGTAGTTCAAAAAATGTTTAAATCGAGAAATCAGTCAAATGGAAAAAGTGTTTCACTTGTTCAGTGAATTTTTGTCGTAAAATGAATAAGTGATGTTACTCTCGAGATTACTATTTTCTTAAAAAAATTTTATAATTTTTTAATTGTGTACATATTGTTTGAGATATTTCCGATATATTTTTTACTTTTTTCTTCTTAAACTTTTGGCAATATTACAATATACAATATAACATGATTAAGTACCTTTTTTTTTTTGAAATGTCTGTATTATTTGTTAATAAAAAAAATATTACAAGATTAGTAAATTAAAAAAAAGGAGAACGAAAAAAATCGCTATTTCACGAGCTTTCTGTATTTTTTTTGAATTTTTTATATTAAAGTAAAGATGAAGCGCTCACGAATATTATTTTTTATGAAATTATATTACAGTTATATATAACTTAGCTACTAAAACATGTAAAATGTATAAACAACATTTAACGTGGCATATTTTTAGGCGCCCAAGCAAATTTATTTCTTCGTACTTAGCTGATATTGACTATTATATATTTTCCTTTGCTAAAATATATTTTAACAAATATTTTGTGATAAATTTCTGAGTGCCTAGCTTAAAAATGAACAGGTCGTCAACACACCTACTCTTGTTTACACTTTCAAATTAATCATCTCAGTTACAGTATGTGAGTTAATGCCTTCGTCAAGTCTAAATGGATTTCTGCCAAAGCAATATATAGAATCATCATTGTCACTATAATATCACGCCCATAAGTTTGCTTTAGATCAGCAGCGTTAAGCGTGTTTTGGACGAAAATATCTCTTTCAGTTTCACTTCCACTTTTGGTATGGCATAGTTTTAGGAAAATCGCATTATATTTTATTCACCCCTTTCGCTCAGGCATCTGCATACACTATAACATCATCGATCAGTACAGTCTCATTACTACCACCCGAATGATCAGAACCCGTGTCGGGTGGCAAGGCTCTAGCGCCACGCATATCCAGCTCAGTCTCGTCCACTTCAGGCGTAGCCAGACGTGCGAAGGTGGAGGCCGGTGTTGGCAATGGACGCTTATGCGTAATATCCGGTGCCGTATAGACAGGCCGTGCAACTAGATGCTTATTGGCCGGGTGATCAGCAGCGTTGGGCAGTTGAAAATTGAGTCGATTTTCCAGATCGTGCGCCTTACGTTTGACATTCGACGGTGGCAAAGCTGGACGATTATCGCCACCATACGCAGGCAATGCATTTAACTTACTAACTTGATACAGTGGATGTGAGTTGTTATTGTTGTTGTTGTTGCTATTATTATTATTATTAAAATTAGTGGGCGGTAGATGTGTACGCGGCGCTGCTGTGGGCGCTCTCATGGACGGTTGTGTGGGCAGTCTGTTGGTCATTGGCACGGCATAGGGCGGCAAGCGGTGTGCATAGTCGGCTGTGAGTGAGAGAGAGAGAGAGTAATATGTTATTAATTACAAAAAATAGTGTCTAAATTAATTTCAAAGCAATCAATAGTTTCAGTACGATTGTGTTTGAGAAGTGTTTTGCAGTGTTTGTTATCTACCGTCACCAAAGTAGGGTCAGAATAGAGGCTCACAAAGAAATAAGTACCGACACCAACTTAGTATTACGCTAGTACAACAGATTTTTTTTCAGACTTACTATATAACTATTAGTAACTAGAGCTACAACTACAAATACAATGCATAGGGAAACGTGTTGTTGTTTTATATACCTGATGTGCAAATGTTTTCTTTTGTTTTTGCTGTGCTTTTTGGCTGCCAATTTTTGTCCACATATAACCAGATTGATAGTGCTAACTTAGTTTGGGAATGAATTTAAAAGTGCTTAAAATTGAGATATTTTTGTATTATTTCAATAAAAAATTTTGATTTTTTTTTAAATATTTTTTTTCCATTTTTTTTATCTAAATATTATTTTGAAATAATTTTGTGTTTAACCGCAACTTCCGCTAATAAAATTTTTATAAAAAACTATAAACTCAATGAATTTTGAAATTTTATAAAAGTAAAAAGAAGAAAAATTAAATAAAAAAAAATAAATATAAATAAAAAAAAGTTAAAATAAATTAGAATAAACAAAAAAAAAAATAAAAAAAAATATAAATATTAAGTGAAGGCAAATCATATACTAAAAATTAAATATTTTTCTCTTAAATAAAAAAAACGCATTTTTATTTATATTTATATCTTAACCATGAATAAATTTACAGTTTTTTATTTTTGTTTCTAATTTAAATTCATATTTTATAATTATAATTTTTTTGTTTCTAGTTAAATAACTTAATTTAAGGAAAATATCTAAATAATATTTCAAATAGAACGTAAATAACATTGAACCATACGTACAAATTCATACCTTCAAACAAATCGAATCGTATATTTTACAAAAACATATTATTATTTACAAAACCACAAATAAACAACAAAAAATATTATACAAAATAATCTAAAAGGAAATACATAAATGAATTAAATGTACAGATATAATACAAAAATACACGAACTACTTTACAAATATACTGCGTTTTGTGTGTCATATTGCATTTAAAAGCTTTCGATGTGGAAAGTTCAAATGTGCTTCAGTATCAATTAAATATATTTTATTTGAAATCTTACAATATGATATATGTAAGATGCATAGAAAATCGAGATTTCGAATGTACCAATCGATTAAGTACAGGGTAACTATCCAAAAAAATAAATTCCTCTTTCTTATTTAAAAAAGCTGGACTTTATGGCATGCCAATAAATATTTATTAGGAAGATAGAAATACCGCTTCCACTGTCTAAACTAAAATTTGTCTGCACAAATTATTTTTTGAGATCCGAGGATTTATTATATATGGGTAAAAGCGACGCGATTTCAATTCGAATTAAGAATCATAATGTTTCTATTGTTTCCCAGAGCTTATTCTACGCAAAAAGTTGAACATTTTGTGTTAGAATGTTTTAAATTTGTTAAACATATGCATTTAGAATGAAAGCTCAGGGCACAAAAAATTATAAATGCAGCTAACAGCTTAGCTTTCACTCAAATAGGCACTTGAATAAATATTTGGACTTAATGAAAGCTTCACTAGTATACAAATACAAATGAATATTCAAAAGCGCGAGCTTTTCTTTTTCTAGCTTTCACATAAATAGAAAAATACATAAATGTAGGCATGAAAGCTTTAAGAAAAGCGTTAAGAATATTATAATTACTAGGTTTCTTTAAACAAAAAAAGAAATGCGCATGCAAGTGAAAGCTTTGTCTCGAGATTTGGCACGTTTTCTGCATAAAAGCTTTAGCTTAAACTTTATTAAATTGAAAAGCTTCGATTTAAGATTTCGAATAACTAAATAAGTATGAAAGCTTTGCCTGCTTCGTTAAGAGCTTTCACCAAAATGTTGGCTCCTTTATAGGGTTTTCTACACTCATTTCATTATACACACTTATTAAAAATTTGAGAGGTTCACAGCCTACAATTTAAACTAAATTTAAAGGGTTTGAGGCAAAACTAAAATAACCGAACATTTTTATGATAACTTAAAATTTCTATATCTGCAGTTGGCTCTTGGTGTTGGAGACACACACACACACATACAATGGTGCAGTATTTGTTTGTGCTTCTTGTGTAATGTGTCGCGGACCAGTTGTTTCGGTTTCGTTTTAGTTTTTGCTAGTACATTAATTTACCTCGATTATTGACGGGTTCCGCATACTCCAGTTCAGCATTTATACCCAATGCCATATCATGTGGTGTAGCATAAACACGACCATCCGCTGGCGATGCATAATCCGGCAACAATGGTTGACCCAACTCCTCGTAGAAAGGTTCATTTGGCATATTGAGTGGTTCGCCGTTACGTGCGGTATCTATACCATTGATGCGTTCACGTTCTCTCTCGCGTTCGCGTTCACGTTCACGCTCGCGTTCCAAGCACGCCGCCTCGCGGCTAGCTATAATGTGAGTCTCACCAATGCGCCCAGCATAGTGTGGTCCATCGTAATTCTCACGTTGTACACGCGTAAAACTCTCCGTCCGGCAGATGGCGTTCGTTGTGAGTTGCAACGTTTGCGTTGGCGGTTGCAGATGTTGCACCAAAACTTGAGAGAATTCCTTGAGCACCTGACAATGGTTAACTTTGTTTAGTAGATTCTCGATTTTCGTTATAGTCTTAATGCATTGCTTGTCGGTGCGATTCGTTTGCAAGAGTTCTTCGCATAAACGCTTGATTTGTGGTTGTATCTGTGGATGTCGCTTCTCGATGATCTCTTGCGCACGCCTGATAATATCATGTTCAGCTGACGCGAATTGATGCAAATGATTGTGTGCCGCATTAGCACCACGACTGCCCTTACGCTGTTGACACAAGCAACGTAATACCAACACTAAAATTATGATAAGCACCAAAGCCAACAAAACGGCAGCGCCGAGGTAGATGATATACATGATATTTGTAGCTTGCTGTGCAAGCTCGTCGTCTGTAAAGAATTTACCATTCACCTTCTTGAGATTACGATTGGCGCCACAATCTAATGTGGTCTTCGTTTCGTCACACACTTCATTCTCGTATTTGAGCATATTGAAGGTGGTCGCATTGAAGCAAGCACCCAATTTCCGATCGATCGTGCAATAGGTTTCCGAGCGCAAATCACGTTGTGAGTAATTGGCAAGCCAATCGGGATTACAGCGACACGGCAAATCGACAATGATCTCACGCAATATGCAATGACGATTGGTTATATTCAAACTGCCCGGCTTCGGCTTGGTCAGCGAGTTACTTTCGAAACGGCAAACCACTGGTTTCTTTGTCTCCTCCAATACAATGCCACCGAATTCGCCAAAACTATTCTTCACAATCACAATATTCGACCATTCCTTGATGCGCAACCAATTCTGGCCCAAATGTTTGATGTGATTGTCTTCGATGGTCGCATTGATCGTATTCACATGTATGGCATTCTCGTAGATGGTATCAATCCTGTTGTAGAATGAGTACATTAGTAAATTTACCGTTTCTATTGTTCGTATTTATGCAGTTACTTACTTGTTGTTTCGCAAAATCAGCTCATTGATGCCACTGCCATGTATGGCCTCGCCCTCGATGTGGCCAATGATGCCGCCAATAAAGGACACATGCATGCTGAATAGCTGTAATTGTTCGGGTTTAAGTTTTTAAATTCGTTTTTTGGAATAATATTTTAGTTCACTCACCTTCTCGGTAATCGCACGCGATTTGATTACATCAATGCGACTATTTAAGAATGCAATAAATGCAATATTATTGACATCGAAAGAGCCACTATTGATGGTGCCGATGCTGCAATTGTTGAATCTTATCTCACGCAATGAGGCTTCGAAGCGATAGATGTTGTCGATATGTGAATTCTCGATGTGTAACTGAAAGTTACAAAGACATTTTTTATATAAAAAATTATGAAATACTGTTTTCGAAAATGCAGGGTTGCATTTTGGTATTTTCAAATAAGGTTTAATATGATCTTTAATACTGTGTTCCAAGAAACTCACTTAAAAAATTTACTCCAAATCTAAAATTCCAAATTTTGGGAGTTCAAACTCCAAAAAAAGTCACAGGAACTATGAAGCATAAATAAAATCAGTGTCATGGTATCTACAAGTTTATCTTAAGACTAATATTCATTTTAGTTTCGAAGAAGATATTAAATCTGCAACAAGGTTGAAAGACCAGATATTCTTCCACCTTATTTTTGACTTTTTCTTCTCTTTATAAGTTTAGTCTAACATAAATCTCGCAATTATTTATTCAACTTCATTTCGTTAAAGACCTCTATACTGAGAAAGCTCTTTGCTCTTTAACACCCTCTTTACTCGCACTCACCTTGGCATTGGCTGAATTGAACGCCTTCTCTTCGATACGCAAATCAGCTACACCAATAAATCGTCCATTAATTTCGGCTTTCTTGAAAGCGTTTGAATACAAAATTAAGTCGTTACTGTTGCTCACAGTGAATTTCTTACTGCCTGTGAAAAAAAAATAAAATAAAAGTCATAATAATCATACCAAACACACCAAAGCAACAGAACTTACCAGAAAAAGCGCCTTCGCGCACCACCACCGAAAATACATTACGCATTAAAATTTCGGGATATGGCCCCATGGTGCCATCATCACCCGGAAATGCACCGGTTGTGATCTCCACTTGTTCGCCATCTCGAAACGAACCTTCAATTGTGAAGCTATTCATAAGCGAATTATTGACAAATAGATCCTTTTCCAAGCGGAAATGTGTATTTGGTGCTAATTTAATGGTAATTGATCTCGCCGTAGTTGGTATGCGGTAATTCGTGCCGAAAATTTCATTCAACGGTGTCTGTGGAAGGAAAGAAAAATTATTGTAAATTAGTTAATTAAGTTTAAAATAGGTTGTTAAAGCATAAATTTGTATATAGTTTAGGTCAAGAGAATGCTCAGCGAGATTCCCTTAAATATTGAAAAGTTGTGCCTATGGATCAGTGTATATTAAACTGCCGACTACCGATACAACTTCCGAGTACTGTCATTGAAAACCCAATAGCCACTAAAAATATTGTCAGAAACCATCTGTCTAAATCACTAGTTTTGGAAACATCCTAAAATTAACATTGATATCTATGATGTAAGACCTCTGAGCCCTCCCGTTCAGCTGTAGATATCAAAATTGCCATCTTAACTGTAATTTCTCGCATAGTAAAGTTGAAAATCGTAGATCGCATTATGGAACACGTACACTTTTGGATCTTCTTGAAGATAATTTTTCACATGTTTACTTGACTAACAGAAATTAGTCTTATTAATGGACCGGTTACTTTCATTTATTTCAAATGAGTAATATCATGTTTGGAAAGTTTTACTTCGATACCATTTTGATTAACTGATAGTACCATCTCATCAAAGTTGAAGAACAACATTATTTATTATTTTCTAAATAACTCTAGAGTAGAATTCAAATTGGAAACCTAATAGCTTTTTAATTGATCAATTAAATGGTCGTTGCTCGATTAAAGCGCTGATTTAGATCGATTTACCATAGAAAATAAAAAACTACATTAGTTTTTCATGGTATTTTAATCGAACTTTAATCGAGTTGAATTGAATCTGCGACAAAGAACATATTAGTAATTACATATGTATATGTTCCTTGGCTGTGAGTTGGCTTTATTATACCTTGAACAGGGTATATGAAGATTGTCACCAAGTTTGTAAAACCCAGAAGGAAGCGTCGGAGTCTATAAAATATATGAATAAATGATCAGTATGTTGTACTGAGTCGATTTAGCCATGTCCGTCCGTCCGTCTGTCTGTATAGATACGAACTTGTCTTTCAGTTTTGAAGATATCGTTTTGAAATTTTGCAGATGTTATTTTCTCTTCAAGAAGCTGCTCATTTGTCGGAATATAGCTGCCATACAAACCAAACGATCGGAATCAATGGCTTGTATGGAAAATTTTCGCATTTGACGTGGTAACTTCACGAAATTTGACATGGATTACTGCTTAAGGTAATAATATAATCTCCGAAGAAATTGTTCAGATCGGTTAACTATTTAACCTTAATGTTTCTAGCAAACAACCCGGCTAAAAAGAATTAGTAAAATGTTTTCTTTTTTTTACTTACTTTTACACATAGTTATCTACTAAAAGAAATGCACCTGTGAAGGGTATATTAGCTTCGGTACAGCCGAAGTTAAAATGTTTTCTTGTTTTTTTATAAAATAGCAATTATGCTACTCGACGGTAGGTGTCGCTGCTGGAAATAATGGCTGTGGTAATTGAGAAAATTTCCTATGAAAAGCAAAAAGAAAAATTTTTAACAGCTGATCGATTATCGAGTAGTCGGCAGTGCGAAGAGCCAAAACTGGCTTCTCAATTAAAATTTTAATTAATTAATTTGGCCGTGCGAAAAGGTTATAATGGTTCAAGATTATTTATCCTAATATAAGTCTCGCGATCTCATTTTGGCTGACTAACTAATAACTATATCTTGCTGAAACTTAGTGGGATTGATCATCTGAAAAATAAATACTGTTGGAGTGTAATTTGTTCCAATAATATTTACCAAACTTTGATCAATATATGGTTTATAGTTAAACTATAAATTTTGGAAAGAAAATTATGCGTTCACTAAAATATGTAAAGCGTTTCGAATTATTTATTGATTCAGCAATTATAGCCATACACTAGTATATACACATATATGAATAAATTGGCGCATGTTTATATCTTTTACTTTGATTCATTCAATTATGAAAGCAAATTTATTAATTCATTGAAAAATTTATTAATTTTTATGACCATATGCCGCTGTTTACAACTACAAAGCAATCAAGTACTTAAATATATGGATTTATAGTACTTCTACTCTAGAATTATGTGCAATTAACTTATACATGGATTGTAAAGAACACAAATCACACAAGAATTCATTCTAATATTTTTATTTTTTTTTCAAAACCATTTGTTTAAACCGCAATAAAATTACTTTACATTATCAGTACTTTATTTATTCATTTAATTTGCTCAACAATTAGTACAATTTCCTTTGCCTTATGTGATGAATAATATTGAAATAAAAGACGGTGGAAAAAATTACATATCTTTTACTTTGATTCATTCAATTATGAAAGCAAATTTATTAATTCATTGAAAAATTTATTAATTTTTATGACCATATGCCGCTGTTTACAACTACAAAGCAATCAAGTACTTAAATATATGGATTTATAGTACTTCTACTCTAGAATTATGTGCAATTAACTTATACATGAATTGTAAAGAACACAAATCACACAAGAATTCATTCTAATATTTTTATTTTTTTTTTCAAAACCATTTGTTTAAACCGCAATAAAATTACTTTACATTATCAGTACTTTATTTATTCATTTAATTTGCTCAACAATTAGTTCAATTTCCTTTGCCTTATGTGATGAATAATATTGAAATAAAAGACGGTGGAAAAAATTACACAACGCATGTACCTATAATATATCTACATAGATAACGCTACGTGTAGAATCATTTCTTGCTTTCTTTCTTAGTGAGTCATCGCATTCGCACTTGTCGACTTCTCGCCTAGTGCATGACAGCGTCGCATACGTTCGCCTAGTTGCCATTTTCATTATGTTACCTCGTCTTTAACACTCGGCCAAATTTTGAAAACGCCACCCATTAAATATTGTTTCTTCAAATTTTCTTATTTGTTTGCTTGTTTTCCGAGCTTAATATTATTTATTTCAATTAGTTTTCAGTTGTTTTTCTTTTGTTTAAGCATCTGCTTTGTTTTGCTTTTGATTCCATTTGATGTTCTTCAATATTTTGATTGTTTTCGAAAAATATTTGTGCTGTGTATATATGTACTTAAGTATATATGTATGTATGTAGGTCTGATTTGATGTGTTTATGAATGATATATATGCATTTACTAGGCGTGAAACAATTTTGTATTATATATTAGCTGTTGTAGACATTTTTTGAGCACATGCATAATTTTTAATTGCACAAATATAATAATAATACTAGGAATTTAATTGTTTTAAGAATATATATACAACACTAAGATATGTACATACATATGTCGCACAGAATAAATTTGATTTCTAAGTCATTCATCATCATCATAAGTATTTTAACTTCAGCGGGTCTATATTTCACTCAAAATAACTAATTATAAATTTGTTATCATATATAAAAAAAGACGGTTTGTGTCATAGCGAGTGAATATCAGTTTCTGTCGTCTTTGAAAATATTATGTGACGTCAGTTTAGCGATTGAGTGTTAAGTAATTGAGAAGAATTTGGCTACTAACTTTAGTTAATATATGAAAGTTAATTTTTTATTAGGTCTACAATTTTGCTTCCACCGTTTTCCAATAGATGTCTTTAGGGTCAACCACTGGTCGATTAAATCGATTAAATCGTTTTATATCGATCTTGGACATTTGTGTCAACATTAACCCAACAAAATATTTGTAGAGATCTGTTTGCATCCCAAACTTATTCTCAACTGAAAATAAATCGATTAAATCGTTTTATATCGATATTGGACATTTGTGTCAACATTAACCCAACAAAATATTTGTAGAGATCTGTTTGCATCCCAAACTTATTCTCAACTGAAAATAAAACAATTAAATCGATTAAATCGTTTTATATCGATCTTGGACATTTGTGTCAACATTAACCCAACAAAATATTTGTAGAGATCTGTTTGCATCCCAAACTTATTCTCAACTGTAAAAATGTGACTTTTTTAGCCGAATTCTCGACATTTGCAAGAATTTTGCTTTTCTTTTTTAATTCCAAGAAAAGTACGGCTGAGGCTCATCGACATTTGTAACCGTTTTTATACAAAAAAAAACTTAAATTTACAAAAAAAAAAAAAACGGCGGAAGCAAAGTTGTAGACCTAATAACAAAACGAATATTCAAACAGTTTCAGTATTTAATTGCAGTTATATACATACGTATGTATATTAAAACTAACTCTTAATAATTTATGTACTAAGAATTGATAAGCCATACAGAGAATATTTACACATATTTACTTAATCATGATTCAGTGTTTCTTTTGATGTTTATTTTCATTGGAATTATACTTGCTTTTATTTTTAAAGAAGCGTCGAAAGAATTCTTGTGGAAACAGTATAAAATGCGTAAAAAAATGTTCGAAACTTTTCATTTGGTTTAAAAAATGTACGATTTTATTTGTATCTATTTTATTTAGCATTTACTAATTTATTGTTGCGTGTCTATTGTGAACGGTTTTTTTTTTTTTAATAAATAAGAGTAAGAATTTGTGCGGAAAATTAAAAATATCTCGATGAATATCGGTTAAAAAAGTTTATCTTTTGAAATGCTTCTTGCTTTCATTTTCAAATCATCAGAAAAGCTGAAGTAAGCAAGAAGGTCATTCAACATTTGCTTGCGAGATTTAGATTTTAGATTGTTATATTATCGATAGTCCTGAATATCCAGTTATGAACTTTCATTCGATTCACTACGCCTCTACTCGTTAAGTTTGACCTATTATAACTGAATAGCTAAATAATATTAAGAGGTTCTAACAGGATGCTTGGATCTCACACCTTTTTGGCATCTCATTAACTATTCGGTTACGATAGTCTCTCTAGTTATGCTAGTGGTATGTTCGATTCGTCACTCTCTAAATTATCTCGATTTAGGAAAGTAGATTAATTCCAGTCAATATATTTAAGACAGTTTTAATTGTTAGATTTGTTTGATTTCATGGTGTTCTTATTTGAAATTCTATTGAGATACATCCGTTTTCACTTGATTATCGAGTCATTGATGGACAGATTAGCATATGCTAATGCTGTTCTTAAACTCGTGTACATCGTACCAGAGTAGGGGTGTACTGAAAACAACGAGCAAAGAGCGAAAGTAAAAACAAAGAATTAGCAAATCACTAAAATTGTCTAGACTACGGGCTGTGACGGTTGTACGATTGACGGCGTTGCCTAGCGCACATATGGATGAGTGTGCTGGTGTTTGCGATGGTGTTATTAGCTTTAGTTGATATTGTGGCGGAGTTAACGCGCTCCGCTTGGTGTTATTTTGCGTGCGAGGAATACTGAAATTTTCCAAGTGCACACATGTGTTCGAAAACGTAACACGAATGCAATGCGAACATGCATATGTATTTTATATGTATGTATATGTGTGTATTTTATTTATAAATGTGCTCTCCACTCTCTCTGCGATCCTCACCGCCAATGACGCGCACTTCACATTAAAAAGCCGTTGAAATATTTTTGATTTTTTGATTTTTTTTTTTTCAAAACGAAAAAGGCAAACATTTATTTAAAATTATTATTTAATTTGCGTTTATTTTTTCTATTTATTTACTTATAATTGTTGCTTATGCCGGCGCTGTTGCCCCAAAAATGGGGAAGTAAATATCAGCGCAGGTGTGCGCGCTTTCAGCAAAACGCTCACGCACATTTTGGCGTTTTGTAATATCAATTGGAAAAAAAAAATTGCTTTGTTTTTAGTT
Organism: Zeugodacus tau; assembly: GCA_031772095.1. Lineage (NCBI taxonomy): Eukaryota > Metazoa > Arthropoda > Insecta > Diptera > Tephritidae > Zeugodacus > Zeugodacus tau. The sequence continues at coordinate 40,350,091 of CM062650.1, forward strand.
GTTGACTTCCCAAAAGGTGCGACAAACATAATTTATACTTGAGTTTTTTTTCTTAACACCTTCCGAAATTGTATAGATAATAAATTAGGTGCAAAGTAAGAACGCGTAATGCACATAACGTCTCATTTAATTTTATAATTTTATGTATTTTTCATTTTTGGTATACGTGAGTTTTCAGCGATAAGTTTAATATTGTTGACGATTGATGATAGCTTTAATATTGTTGATGTTAGGGGCGTTCATTTTAGTTTTTTGGTTTTTATACTCTCGCAACAAAGTTGCTAGAGAGTATTATAGTTTTGTTCACATAAATAAAGCTATGGAAATAAAATTTGGTATGAAGGATCGCACTATGAAGGGGTATATTTGGATCTAATTTTTTTGGGGAGGTGGGCGTGACCCCGCTCTCAAATAGGTTTTTTGTACATATCTCGGAAACCAATGGAGCTATATAAACCAAACTTTCTGTAGACGTTTTTTAGCCACTTCTTAATACAGTCCAAAAATGAAAGAAATCGGATAATAACCACGCCCACCTCCCATACAAAAGTTAGGTTAAAAATTACTAAAAGTGGGTTAACTCACTAACGAAAAAGTCAAAAACACTAAAATTCACATAAGAAAGTGCAGCTTCCAACTCAGATTTTTTTACAAAATGGAAAATGGGCGTGGCGTCACCTATTTATGGATCAAAAACCATATCTCAGGAACTACTCGACCGATTTCAATGAAACTTGGTTTATAATAGTTTCCTTACATCCCAATGATATGTTGCGAAAATAGGCCAAATCGATTCACAACCACGCCTATTTCCTATATACCAGAACTTTGAAGACGATCTGAATCGTTTACATTACAATATATAAAGTAAGTACTAGTGAAGATATCGGTGCAGAACTTTGCACAAATACTATGTTAATAGTGTGGCAGCCCCATTCTAAAAATCGCCGAAATCGGACCATAGGCCAAGGCCCCATATATCGAACACGAGGACCTCGGTGCTTCTAACCTAATATTATGGTTTCCAACATTCAATGGACTTTATACAATATATATGACGAATATGTGGCTCAAATTGTTATTTGATATAAATATAAATAAAGTTAAATAAATAAATTGCGAGAGTATAAAAGCCGAACTTAGCCCTTCCTTACTTGTTTATTTATTCAAATCATTTTTTTATATGCATACATAAATTTTTCATTTACAATATAGAGAAATGAAACTCTAAAAAGAAATGTGTGAATTATATTATTTTCGAGGTTATAGCTTAATAAAGTTACTTTGAATAGCCCATTGGCAATGCCTCTAGAAGATAGTACGGGCTTAGGTAACCATTTTGGAAGTGAATTATTTTTTTTTCGACTTGCCTGATGATTTTTGTGGAAAAATAATTTATTTTTGAGTTTAAATTTAACCATATTAGTATAATTGTAGAAATTTGGACCTAAATAGACGTGGAGATATTACATGGTTAAGTAACCATTCTTGCAACGAAGAAAAAGTCAGATGACACTTGATATTTATTTAACAACTGACTTACAACGCAAATTGTATCTGATTTTCAGAAATTAGTGCTCTGGATTCTTAGAAATCTTGCTTTGAAAGTGAAGGAAATTTTTTGAGGGATAGTAGATAGTAGATAGTAGATGCGCTCAATATCTATGTAGCAGTTAATCCACTCATATTCCATTAGTATGAGCAGGAAATTTATACAATTTGTCGAGGTATCACGACATACGCGTGCCCCAACATACGAGTTTTTCGAGGTACGAGCCGACGAGCAAGTGATTTTTTGGTTTTAGTTACGAAATTCGATATACGAGTCCGGTTCGGTTCGGTCTCGGTTTGTATCTCTTGGGAAATCCATGGGTCTAGAGGTGGAAGAGAGAGTCGTGAACGAGCTCATCGAGGTGCACACCCAGGAACTGACGACTGAGGAGATACAAGAGTTACAGTCACAGCAGCATACTGAGGTTATGCAAGAAATTGGTTTTGAGTAGTCAGAGGAGGAGGTTATTTCTACAAGTGAGATAAAGGTGATCTTAGGAATGTGGGAGAGAGTTTCACAGTTCGTGGAAAAAAAACACCTAGAAAAAGTTGCAACAGGTCGTGCATCAGACCTTTTTAATGACACTTGCCTAACTCATTTCCGGAACATTCTGAGAGGGAGGAAGAACCAAACCTCCTTGGACATGTTTTTTTCTAAACAGCCGTAACAAAAATAACTGGGGTGACAATTTGGAGGTTGGAACGGATTAATGGTAGCTCAATTGTTTTGTATGGGGAAATTTGCTTCGAGATACGAGTAATTCAAGATACGAGCAGGGTTGCGGAACGAATTAAACTCGTATGTTGAGGTACCACTGTAGTTGAATTTAATATTTTTCGATTTCCCAGAAATTATGGAGCTTTTCAAAGCTACAGACATTTTTTTTTTTAATTTTGAAAAAAAAAAAATTATTTTCAAATGTTCAAAAAAAATTAATACAACCCTAATACACATACATATGTATGCTCGTATGTGTATATCCACCTTTCCGAATGCGGAAATTCCGCAGACAGCACAATTTAAATATCTATTATTTACATTGTCACCAATTTTGGTTTTGTCGCATGTAAAATTGATATGATGGAAGTGTTGATGGGAGCAAGTATATAGCAAATATTCGCGTTTAAGAAAGCGCACATACATACATACATAAATAATTTAAGAAAAATAAATAAGTCAACGCAAAAAAGCTTTTTTCCACCAGTCTGACGTTCAGTTAGTTTATCAGCTCAAGTAGCAAAACAACAAAAAAAAAGACAGTTTATGTTGTATGCGCGCAGCAAACAAGCCTGAAATGAAGTTGTTGTGAAAATGACAAAAGATTTTTTGAAGATGTCAGCAAAGTTGTGCAACAACAAACACAAAAGAAAGGAAGAAAGTAAATAAATAAATTAAATAAGTCCCCACTTTAATTTGAATTTAATTAAAAGATTGCACTCGACACTTGTCGACGACCCAACAGTGCGACGGCGACGGCGACATAAGGCACACAATACAAATATGGATTCCATATACATTTCCACACAAATACATGCAGACTTATGTATGTACATATATGTAAGCAGCTGTGTGTTCGTCGCACTACGTCTGGGCTGTCAAATGGAATGAAGACTGCGCACAGTGGGTGTAAGTAAACACGTGAAAACTTCAATTTATGATATTTTATAGTTCTGATTTTTTTTGATATTTTTAATTTTGTTATGTATTTTGTGTATTTTTTTTAATTTTCATAATTTTTATTTCCAATTGTTTTTATTTTTTTAATTTTTTTTTTGATATTTTATTTTTAATTCATTTTAAATTATTTTATGAAAATTTAAAATTTTTATAATTTTTATTTTTATTTTTTAATTATTTTAAATTATTTTTTCCTTTATTTCCTTTTTTTAAACTTAAGGGAGGTGTAAGGTTTGACAACTATTTTTATATGTTAAAGTTTTAGGTCATTCGGAGAAAAACTAACGAAGTTACAGCAAGTTGAATAACAGTACCTCCAGCTACCTGCGCTGAGTGTACAAAACATTGAATCGATTTTCCCAAATATGTAATTTTTAAAGTCGGTGACTAGCCTACTGAAAAAACTATTGCATCGATCGTTTTGAAATTTTGAACAAATATTCTACATATATGTATACAGCTCTCGAATGATGTCGACGTTTTTAATTACTAACAATTTTACAACAACAAATAGGTCGATTTTTTCGTCTAAAATCGTCATTTTGGCTTGAAAATAATACCAAAAATTGAAAAATTTAAAAATTAAAAAAAAACTCGACGTCAATTGTAAGATAAACTAATAAACTAAAGAAAGCATTTTGATTTTTTGGTTTCGGATGATCCAGTGATGCTGTAGGCTGGTCACCGCACAAAAACTTCTTTTCGAGGTGCCTGCAGAGATCGACGATAAATCCATATATCCGTTATTCCTCGCTATTTTTCGATACAACTTTTTTTAAGTATCCTTCAAATGTTGTACTTGCATATAATAATAAGTAAAATAAACCTACAGCAATAATTTTTTCTAAAAAAAAATCATGAAGAAAGGTATTTTTTCGACGAAAATTTGAAGAAGAACAGCCTAGAAGAACCTAGTACTGACGTTTCATCTCATTAGTATGTTAAGAACATAATGCTGACTAAGAGTTTTATAGTAATTTGGAAATTTGAACAATTGGTTTCTTTCATTTTGATGTATTACACTGTACAACACTCACACGGCTGGGTATTGGACCAAAATAATTTTTTTCTGGAGATTAAGTCATAAGTAGAAAAGTGTATTCTACGATTTTCGAAGTTAGCTTCCAAAAGCAAAATATTTGGATTTGAAGTGCGAAAAAAGGACTTTTTAAAAGAATTATTAGATGAAACGTTTGACCTTTCATAGCATCAATCATATAGGCATGATTGAAAAGTGTTATGTATGTATGTATATGATTGGCGTTGCAACCGTTTAGCCGGTTATAGCCGAATCGACTATAGTGCGCCACTTCTCTCTCTCGGCGCCAGTTGGAGATCCCAAGTGTAACCAGGTCGCTCTCCACTTGGTCCCTCCTACGGAGTGGAGGTCTCCCTCTTCCTCGGCTTCCTCCGGTGGGTACTGCATCGAACACTTTCAGGGCTGGAGTGTTTTCGTCCATTCGGACAACATGACCTAGCCAGCGTAGCCGCTGTCTTTTTATTCGCTGAACTATGTCAATGTCGTCGAATAACTCGTACAGCTCATCGTTCCATCGTCTGCGGTATTCGCCGTTGCCAATGTTCTGAGGACCATAAATCTTACGCAAAATTTTCCTCTCTAAAACTCCTAGTGTTGTCTCATCCGATGTTGACATTGTCCAAGCTTCTGGACCATAAAGCAGGACGGGAATGATAAGCGACTTGTAGAGTTTGATTTTGGTTCGTCGAGAGAGGACTTTGCTTTTCAATTGCATACTCAGTCCATAGTAGCACCTGTTGGCAAGAGTGATTCTGCGTTGGATTTCAAAGTTGACATTATTATCGGTGTTAATGCTGGTTCCTAGGTAGACGAAATTATCTACTACTTCAAAGTTATGGCTGTCAACAGTGACGTGGGAGCCAAGACGCGAGTGCGCTGACTGTTTGTTTGATGACGGGAGATATTTCGTCTTGTTCACCTCCAGACTCATTCGCTTCGCTTCCTTATCCAGGCGGGAAAAAGCAGTACTTACTTATACACCATTGAAATAAGAGGAAAATGTAGATTATATCCATATTTTGGATTCTTTAGTAGCTATATCTTGTAATTAAGTCCTTTTTTCGAACTTCGAATTTCAATATTTGAATTTGTGAGACTAATTTCGAAAATCAAAGAATACACTTTTTTCTCATGACCCCGATTTGCCGTATAGTGTAATATAAGCAAATAACATAATATTTTCTCTGAGAATTTTCCGCTTTTTTTTATCAAAACCTGAACTGCACCACTGTGCACAGTCGTTGTTACAGCAACAGTTCATGCCGCCGTCGTCATTAGTATCGTACAATGCCTCGTTGACTCCCTTGACTGACTACTTTCGACTACTGACTACCGACTGCCTGATTGTCGTCGATTGCTGTTGGCTGATTATTGCTATTGCCATTTTGCGGTTGCATTTGCAATGCGTTTTGTCGTCCGTGTCGTCTGGAGTTTGCTTTGTTGCTTTTTTATTTTTTCTCATATTTTTTTTTCACCATGATATACTGTTCTTAAATATCAATCCTGGTGAAACGTATGATCATTCGGTTGACCGGATAAGCACAAATAAATGATAAAAAGTCACAGTAGTGCAAAGAGCAATGTAATGTGTGGCCTCACAAAGTATAAAGTATACGAATATGTATGGCTGGCTGTATACGAGTGGCTCAATATGAAAGTACGCAGTGTAGAGTATCAGAAGAGTAGCTAGTTTTTGTGCTATAGAATTGAAGTGCTTGTCATTTGTGCTGTGTCTTCTGCGCTAATAGCGCGACAAGTTGGAGCATGACTTGTACCATGTTCTTGTACACATTTGTATGTTTGTATTGTAAGCATATTGAATTATGTAAGTAAATGATTATGCCTGCTGGGTGTCGCATCTTGGAGCCTGTCGACCCGTTAGTGCTGTGGAATACTATAGTCCACGATATGCTTGGTTACCAGCTCAAATTATTTTTCTTTCTTTTGACCCTTTTGTATCATTTAATCTTGCACTTACGCATGCCCTTACATATGTATGTGTTTATGTATGTATGTATATATGTGTGTTTCATATAAAGCCTATAACCGCCATGGAGTTTGCCCCACCAGCTGAGCTATCGTCACTTGAGTAAGTCTTGTAGAACTGCTTCTGTGGCATATTACGAAATTCAATATGTGATCCACACTGTTGTAAAAACACTCTGATATATCATATGTATGTATGTATGTAAATATACAATAAAATGAAGTGAGTGTGGTACAAAAGACAGCAGATAAGGTTTTGTATTGCATAAAAATATACACAAAACAATCATAGCACGTATGCCACAGCCTTACTTATAAATTCACATACATATCTCATGCCATATATTGTAAGTATGTATGTATGTATGTATGTCTGTTGTATCAAAAGTAGCATTTTAACATCTTGTAGATACTTGAATTACACCACTTTTAGAAATTCTACAAGCTTCGCTACCACTCTTTTGCAATTAACACAATTATACACTACCCTGCCAGCCAGGCCTAACCACTTTCCCCTCATGTTTCTTCAATTACTAACACCAACGCACACGTTTGGGTTGTTTTGTTTTTGTATTCGTACGTGTGAGGGGAATAGTGGTTAAAAAACTCACAAGCAGCTATGCTGGCCTATGGCAAACTCACCACTTTTTTACCACTTTTGTGGGTTTAAAAAACTTAGGTTTAACCAGCTTTTTCACCACCTTTGGCTGGCAGGGTAAAATGTTTATCATACAGACACACACACACACATGAATACTTCCTTATGCATTGACTTTCTCAACAGCCCAACAGCTGTGTGCCACAGAAGCCATAAACAATTTCTAAGCGCTTCGTTGCGTTTGTTCTGCTAGCAGCAGTTATGTGTCAGGAAAATCGTAGAGAAAATGTCTTTCAAATCATAGTTGGTATTTCGAGACTCTTATAGGCATACAACCATACATATCATACATATGTACAATCTAAAGTGTGGAGAAAGGCAGCCAGCGCAATTGGCATTTGTTTGGCTTTAAACTGATTTCCACTTAGCAGGGAAATAGGGCGAAAATAGGATTTCCACTTAAGTGCCTCGCCATTATATACGTCCAAACTAGACTTCTTCAATTTAATTTATATACATACATACCTACAAACATATGTTTATATATTGAAGTTTGGTGTAGGACTGAAATAGAATATCTAAGAGTAAGTGACATCAATAATTATGAAAAGTGTTTGTTTCAGTCACAAATAAGCATTTTCTTTTAAATGCAGACATATGTATGTACATTAGGATGGCCCTTATTTTCCAAAGTATTCCGATTCTCGATCGCACCCCCTAAAAATATGCGAATAGCCCAAAAACGAGTATATACAAAGTTTTGGGTCAATCAAAAAAGGTTTAGAGGTTGCGCAAGGAGCTTGAAATCCTGAAAAATTAAGAATTTTTGCCATTTTTATGTTTCCATATTTCAAAGCCACACTATCTGGTTTCCATACCGAAATAAGATCTGCATTTTATTACCTTTCCAAAATTACCACAATCTTAAAAATCGGTCGATTGATGATAGAGTTACAGAAATACAAATATGAAAGTAAATTTAATGTGGTGCAATCTCAAGCGTCGCATGCACGTGATATACCGTTATAACGGTTCTAATGTTATTCTTATTATTATTACGGTATGGAAAACCAGCAAGGGATAGTGTGACTTTGAAATATGGAAGTCTGAGACATAAATGAGTATGACGAGCTTGACAAGCTGGCCGACAGGGGTAATGCTCGAAAATTTTACGAAAAGATCCGGCGACTAACTGAAGGTTTCAAGACCGGAGCACACTCCTGTAGGACCCCCAGCGGTGATCTAGTGGTTGATGACCAGAGTATACTGTGTTTGTGGAGGGAACACTTCTCCAGCCTGCTGAATGGCAGTGAAAGTACAACACCAGGAGATGGCGAACCCGATTCCCCAATCGACGACGATGGAACAGATGTTCCATTGCCCGACCGTGAAGAAATTAGAATAGCAATTACCCGCTTGAAGAACAACAAGGCGGCGGGGGCCGATGGATTGCCGGCCGAGCTATTCAAATACGGCGGTGAAGAGCTGATAAGGTGCATGCATCAGCTTCTTTGCGAAATATGGTCGGAAGAAAGCATGCCCGACGATTGGAATCTCAGTGTACTCTGCCCAATCCACAAAAAGGGAGACCCCACAATCTGCGCCAACTATCGTGGGATAAGCCTCCTTAACATCGCTTATAAGGTTCTATCGAGCGTACTGTGTGAAAGACTAAAGCCGACCGTCAACAAACTGATTGGACCTTATCAGTGTGGTTTTAGACCTGGAAAATCAACAACTGACCAGATATTCACCATGCGCCAAATCTTGGAGAAGACCCGTGAAAAAAGGATCGACACACACCATCTATTTGTCGACTTTAAAGCTGCTTTCGACAGCACGAAAAGGAGCTGCCTTTATGCCGCGATGTCTGAATTTGGTATCCCCGCAAAACTAATACGGCTGTGTAAGTTGACGTTGAGCAACACCAAAAGCTCTGTCAGGATCGGGAAGGACCTCTCCGAGCCGTTCGATACCAAACGAGGTTTCAGACAAGGTGACTCACTATCGTGCGACTTCTTTAACCTGATGCTGGAAAAAATTATAAGAGCTGCAGAGCTAAACAGAGAGGGTACCATCTTTTACAAGAGTGTACAGCTCCTGGCGTACGCCGATGATATCGATATCATTGGAAACAACACCCGCGCCGTTAGTTCTGCTTTTTCCCGCCTGGATAAGGAAGCGAAGCGAATGGGTCTGGTGGTGAACGAGGACAAGACGAAATATCTCCTGTCATCAAACAAACAGTCAGCGCATTCGCGTCTTGGCTCCCACGTCACTGTTGACAGTCATAACTTTGAAGTTGTAGATAATTTCGTATACCTAGGAACCAACATTAACACCGATAATAATGTCAGCCTTGAAATCCAACGCAGAATCACTCTTGCCAACAGGTGCTACTATGGACTGAGTAGGCAATTGAAAAGTAAAGTCCTCTCTCGACGAACAAAAACTAAACTCTACAAGTCCCTCATCATTCCCGTCCTACTTTATGGTGCAGAAGCGTGGACGATGTCAACATCCGATGAGACGGCACTAGGAGTTTTCGAGAGAAAGGTTTTGCGGAAGATTTACGGTCCCTTAAACATTGGCAACGGCGAATACCGCAGAAGATGGAATGATGAGCTGTATGTGTTGTTCGACGACATAGACATAGTCCAGCGAATAAAAAGACAGCGGCTACGCTGGCTGGGTCATGTTGTTCGAATGGATGAAAGTGCCCCAGCTCTGAAAGTTTTCGATGCAGTACCCGCTGGTGGAAGCCGAGGAAGAGGGAGACCTCCACTCCGGTGGAAGGACCAGGTGGAGAAGGACCTGTCTTCACTTGGTATTACCAATTGGCGCCAAAACGCCAAAAGGAGAGATGCGTGGCGCACTGTTGTGGACTCGGCTATAACCGCGTAAGCGGTTTCTACGCCAGTTAAGAAGAAGAAGAGACATAAAAATGTCAAAAATTCTTATTTTTTCAGGATTTCAAGCTCCTTGCGCAACCTCTAAACCTTTTTTGATTGACCCTCAGTACCTCAGTCAAATAATTATATGTGCATGAACTTTTTGCAAAAAAAAAATTAAAGATTACAAAATTGCAAAATATTTCTGAGCATGCAAGTTTGTTATTATTCATGTACATATACGATATAAAAAAAAAAACAAAAAATTAACAAATTTCAAAATATTTTTTAAGCTATAAAACAGAATTGAAGTTAAGGCTAATAGTAATTATTTATATGTGCATTTTACTATTTTTACCAGTAAAGCCTATACATTTGGGTTTAACTGAAAGAAATGTTTATTTTAATAGTCAGTAGAATTGTCCTTAAATTTTAAAACAAAATTAAGCCGCTTAATCAGAGAATTAACTACTGACTGTAGAATAGTTATGTAAATATTGACAAACTCTTGCTTTATGGCTAATTTAAGGTGACGTACTGTCTCAAACTGCTTTCCGTTTTGGAAAACAGAAATAGAGAGGTTCCCCCAGAGATCCTCAATAGCATTTAGGTTCGAACCCAATGCTGCATATTGTAATACCGGAATTTTCCGGTCGTTAAAGACGTTCTTCATGTGGATTGAAGCGTTATCCTTTCGATATGTCTAGTTATATGCCATAAATATTGCCAGCAAATTTTAGTAACTCGCTGTCCAAAAGATCTACATTGATATTAGTATTCATTTGAGTGAATATAAAACATGTAGATAGCTTTCCACAGCAGCAAAATGCAGCCCATGAAATCAAGGTACCGCTTCCAAAACATCGCTTGTAGTAGGACCGTCGTTCCTGGTGCGAATCTCTCCAATATTTCTTGCAATGACCTGGGCCGACCAAATTTAATTTTTTTTTCGTCACTAAAGACTGTATTCAATCACTCATCGGCACAGAATTGGTATTTATTTGCAAACCTCAAATGTGCTTTATAGTGTCTTTCTTTAGCGTTGGTTTAGGTGCCATGGAGGTGTGTTTCAGAAACTGATTTTTATGTATAATTGGAAAAGTTATATTTATTGTGATTTTATGTCTTAACTAGGTCCATTATCAAGTTCGCAACTACTAGCCGTTGAATCATCCTTTCGCACCGCTCATCAATGTTGTTTTTCGTCCGCTGCGTCGCATTATACCTTAATTAGTGGGGTTTTTAAGAAATTTTGAGATACAGTTCCGATGTCGCTTTGGTCTAGAGCCATTTTGGAACCGCTTTCATGCATTCCTATGATTATTACTTATTCCTCGGCTGATAAATTAGTACCACGAGGTATTTTAGTTAAATAAATGTAATAAAATGTTTAATAATTCATTAAGTTAATGCACCTAAAATAATTTTGAAAACATATTTTAGCAAAAAAAGTTTTTGCTGCGACACTATCAGTAAGAAAGATCCGCTAAACTGATTTTGCACATATAAATATTTACTATGCAATACCCAATTCACAAGCACATTCTTAATGTAACTGTACAATGAACGAGAAAAGTATGAAACAATTTTCGTTGCATAGTAACGGTAACATATCAACCTTTTATTCCACATTTACCGAAATCCAAAAAATAACAGTGAATAAGAAATATAAACAAAAGCAGAAATGCACATATAATTATTTGACTGGGGTACGTACTCTTATGGAAATTTCGTAACAGATTCCAAGCGTTTTTCTGAATCTTAAGGTTCTTTAATCCATCAGGAATTTATTGGCAGCGCACAAAACTGTCCAAGTGAGATCTTCCATATTTACCGAGATCTGTCTACAAACCTAACCTAGTCTTCTAGTGAAGAGAAAATTGTGCTAAACAACTGCTCCCTTTATAATTGTCCGTGTTTTCCAGCCTTTTTAATAAAATATCATGCAATATATGGTCGGATACTGATTAAGGTTAAGTGCAATTGCTCTTCGCTTACTTATGTTGTCTATAATACATTGCCTTTGTGAGATCGTTTATCTATGCGCATTACTAGTTGGATTAACTTGGAAATTCTGTTACAGTTTAATCCATATGAGGTAGTTCCACATATTACCATAGCTGCAGCAGAATCCTGTGTTAATGAATCACGAAAATTTCAGCTTAAGCCAATGTATTTTTTTTAGATTTCATTCGATGAAATATGTTATGTGAGGTGTGCTCAAAAAATAACGGGAATTTTAAAATTTCCAAATTGTAAATTTTTTTTATAATTTTATTATATTGCTATACAAACATACCACAGAAGTACGCTCAAATTTTCAGCTGTGTTCAATGCTTACTTTGTCCGTAGCAGCCGCTAAGGTTAAGGTTAGACGTATTTTCATAAGCTTTTCGATTTTCATTTGTTAGAAGCTCACACCTTCGTTGCTTCTTCGTGAAATCTTGACCAAAAACAATAATTTAACGATGCCCTTGCCGCTATATTTGGCTCAGTGTGACTGTTTCCAAAAATAAAGATAGCCTAAAAAGGCCGTCATATTACAAACATTCAAGAAATCACTGAAAGTGCCAAAGGCTATGCTAAAATCGAGTTTGAAAAGATTTTCGGCAATTTTATGACAATATTTTCGAAGATCAAACTTTGACCTTTCATAGCATCTGTCATATAAGCTTGGCGAAAACGTTTTATATACCATTGAATTAAGAAGAACATTTAGATTTTATCTATGGATTTTGGAGTTTTAGTAACTATATCCTGTAATTAATACTATTTTTTTTAATCCTTTTTTAGAATCCAAGTATTTCGATTTTGGAGGCTAACATTGCAAATCGAAGAATACAATTATTTTACTTATGACTCAATCTCCTATTGTTCTATGTAATATTACTTGACTCATACTGAAACCATAAAATATGATTAACCTGTCGCACTGCAGACTTCCAACAGACTTTTTTGCTCCAACTTTAGCACTGACGCAGCGTAATTTACAAAACTTCACATTTTGTGAAAAGTCAACGACGTCAATATCCTATATATATTATATACATATGTATGTATGTATGTATGTATGCATGTTGTTGCAATGATTATACAGCTTCTTTGCTGTTGTTGTTGTTGCTTTTTTGTTCTTTAGATGCGTGTGATCACTTCCTGTGTAGATTTTTCTCTACAGTCTGCTGCTTTTACGGTAGCTCTAAGTTTATTTTACTTTAACGCATTTGCCACAATGGAATTTCACAGTTGCGTGGTGTAAACTTGTGGTTTGTCATGCCATAAAAGCATTATTATCTGTTTGGGTTGCAGTAGTTCTGGTATAATGTACTATATAGTGAGTGTGAAGGGGAAAGTTGGAAGCGCATTATAAGCACTTGTATGTATGTATGTGTGTTTTGGAGGTTAGTTCGTTTCAAGTGTCATTAACAAATCGACAATTTTTATTGGTGAACACACGCCCACGTTGCGCGTTAGTGCCGTTAGAACGTCAAATGTGTCACTTTTTTTGAGTTTTATTTCCTTTTGAGTTGCTCTTAAATGACACCGGCGATGAGTTGACGAATGTCTCCGTCGCAGCAGCAGCAATGTGTTGATTGATTGCGTAAGTTTGCAAGTGTGCATTTAATTCAAGCTAACGAACAACAACGCTGTCTTCTGTGTGATAAGTCAGCTTCTGGCGAGCAGTTCATTCAAGCTTTTGACACTCTGGGCACTTGCTTGGGTGCCGCGTGCAGTCAGCTGTTTATGTACGAGTATGTGTGTTTATATCTCAAATGCGCTTTGAAATTTTCACAATGCAAATGTATTGGTGCGCATAATCTTGCATTAGCATACATACATATATGCTTGCTGTTTGCACTTGTTTAGTCGCCTCTTCACATTTGTGCTTTTCTCTGTGTGTGTGCCTGTAAAGCATTGCACTTCCACTGCGCCAATGTTGCTGTTGCTGGTGTTGTTGTAAGCAAAGTCAAAACCATAACAGGAAATGCTTTGTCTGTAAAGCAAACTCGCCGCTTCGATTCCGATTATTTATATCTACGTGTGTGTGTGTGTATGTTTGCAGCGCCATTTGTTTATGCGCACATTCCCTTCAGTACATACATACATAGACATGTGGCTATATGCGTTTCTGTTAATATGTATGTACATATACTCAAATGCATGCTTAGTGGGTGGGGCGTTTGTGTTTAAAAAAAATGGAGAAAAATGACAAAAAAGCAAAAACAAAAACAAGCAAGTGAACTGTTGCATGAAAGCTCGCATTGAAGGTCGATGTCAATGAACAGTTATAATGCGTTATAGGGAGTGTTTGGAAATTGATTTATGCAATATTGTACTACGATGAGTGTGTGGAAACCAATTGAAGACATGGTTTGCGGTTTTGGAAAATGTTTTTGGGTTTATATGGAACTTATTTTTGTGAAAAATATGTCTGGAATTAATTACATGTATAAATTATTCACAAAAAGGGTTCTTAGAAAAATTCTAATAAGTAACTAACTGATTTAACGGGGTGCTGCAAGATTTTATTTCTGAAAATTGCTCTATTTTAAGCTTTTTTGATACGGTGTATCAATTTCCTATTTCAATATTTTTTAAATTTACAATTCCGATGTTCTTCGGAAAGTTTAGCTGTAATATTTATTTAATAACAAAACCCTATGCTTCAAGTAGCCTACCTTTATTTTACTTATTCAGAAATAAAGCGCAAACCATTTCGAATAATGTTTCGTGACTACAAAACTACAAACGTTGCTAATAATTTAATTTTAAATTGAGCGTGAAATGTCACTTTCAATCAATACTTGTTTCTGGTTTAAATCTCTTAGTTTTCAGTGTATTTTGAAATTTTATATTTTTACAACAAAAACAATATATTTTACTTTTATTTTATTTTATTTTACTTTTATTTTATTTTATTTTACTTATATTTTATTTTATTTTACTTATATTTTATTTTATTTTATTGTATTGTATTTTATTTTATTTTATTTTATTTTATTTTATTTTATTTTACTTTTATTTTATTTTACATTTATTTTATTTTATTTTATTTTATTTTATTTTATATTATTTTATTTCCTTTTATTTTAAGTTATTTTATTTTTTATTTTATTTTACTTTTATTTTATTTTATTTTATTTTATTTTATTTTATTTTATTTTATTTTTATTTTATTTTATTTTATTTTTATTTTATTTTACGTTTATTTTATTTTATTTTTATTTTATTTTACGTTTATTTTATTTTATTTTATTTTACTTTTATTTTATTTATTTTTTATTTTATTTTACTTTTATTTTATTTCTCTTTATTTTACTTATATTTTATTTTATTTTATTTTATTTTACTTATATTTTATTTTATTTTATTGTATTTTATTTTATTTTATTTTATTTTATTTTACTTTTATTTTATTTTATTTTATTTTACTTATATTTTATTTTATTTTATTTTATTTTACTTTTATTTTATTTCCTTTTATTTTATTTTATTTTTATTTTATTTTACGTTTATTTTATTTTATTTTATTTTACGTTTATTTTATTTTATTTTATTTTACTTTTATTTTATTTCCTTTTATTTTATTTTATTTTATTTTATTTTATTTTACTTATATTTTATTTTATTTTATTGTATTTTATTTTATTTTATTTTACTTTTATTTTATTTTATTTTATTTTACTTATATTTTATTTTATTTTACTTATATTTTATTTTATTTTAATTTTATTTTATTTCCTTTTATTTTATGTTATTTTATTTTTATTTTATTTACTTTTATTTATTTTTTATTTTATTTTACTTATATTTTATTTTATTTTATTTATTTTTTATTTTATTTTACTTTTATTTTATTTCCTTTTATTTTATTTCATTAATGTTGCAAAAACAACATAATTAAATGTAGAAAGATACTTCAATATATGCCTCTACACATTCGTAAAAAAACTCTAACGAAATCTCTCCAGAATTTTCACGCCTTGGTTTCCTCTACTTTAGCCGCGACCGCTGTCAGGCACAGCACAGGCATTTTGTCACTCTACTTCCGCTGCGTATACACATACAAACATACATGCATGTGTGTGTGTAAATCTGAAGCGACGACCATCGAACGCTCGCACTTTACACACACGCATCCAGACATATCCAAGTGTGCATATGTATATGTTTGTATGTGTATATGCTGTGGTTCCAATTTTCGGACTTTATTCTCAAATAAATGTGCATATTTTGTGTCTATTAAGTTGGAAATTTGAAAAAGCACTTTTTCGGTTAATAATAGCATTTTACATAGTGCTTTCATAAATTGTGAAATTTGTTTTTGTTGTTGTATACGAAAATATGAAATGCAGCTGTTTAGCGTTCATAAAAATATTTGTACGAGATATTTGAGAGTATCTACAATAGAGTATGAATGCATATAAGAAGGATTAAGTAAATGGGTGTGGTTTTCCGTCATTTTGGACTTCAAAGCGCAGATTTTCCTTCTCACACAAGTGAATATTTTCCGATAAATGCAGTTGTTATCGGTTTTTATCATATGAACCATGTGTAAGAGTAAAAGAAGCAAACCTCTCCTATATGTACATTCATATGTATGTATTTACTGTTTATATGATTCATTGCTAATCAATCCAACGGAAATAAATGTTTGTGTAAAGTTTAAATAAAGGTCAAGCCATTATCTTATCTATATCGTATTTAATTTTAGGCAGCTACAAACAACAAGAAGGTAACAATCTCCAGCTGTATATACACACATGCGACATATGTTCGATCTATATACTTATAGGTGCAAATGCATATGTATGTAAATAAACGTGATCCTAACTTCAGGCACAATGTCACTTATATTTAGTTATGTACACATATTTTATCACATATTTACTAGGTTGCCCAAATATTAGTTTAGAGCTACTGGTTAAGTTAAAAAAAAATGAATAACTCATTCGCATTTGAATGCATTCACAAGTCCATATGTGTTATATGTAAATATTTATCTGCAGTTAAACTATCGTATTGTATGTCAGCATGTGCTAAATTGCATAAGTGACACAGAATTTCGATATTTCTATTACATACATAAGTGTCGAATTTGAATCTAACGAGCTGCATATGCAAACATTCATATCTATAATTCGACAAATAGTGTGAATGTCACGTTCCTCGAACATAAATTTAGTTCAGTTGTTGCTAAATCATATTTCTAAAACATGAAAATGCATGTAAAATATGCTTGTGCTCATTAGAGATGTCATAAAGTTCTGAATCGATTAATTTTTAGTTTTTGGTGCAATGTATGCACATCAAATAGTTAAAAATCGAACTATGTTTTATATATACAGTTGAACTTCCCTAACCCGAACCAACCTCATCCACAAAAAACTTCGAGTTAGAGAGGCGTTGTATGAAATTTTACTTCTATTGCCAATTCAAGAGTTTGGGTTATGGAGAACTTCGAGTTATAGCAGTTCAAATGTATTTATATAGCAAGAAAAAACGTTAACTTCGGCTGTACAGAAACTAATATACTCTTCACAGGTACATTTCTTTTAGTAACTATGTGTTTAAGCAAAGTAAGAAAAAGTAAGTAAAAAAAAGAAAGAAAACATTTTACTAATACTTTTTAGCCGGGTTGTTTGCTAGAAACATTAAGGTTATATAGTTAACCGATCTGAACAATTTCTTCGGAGATTATATACCTTAAGCAGTAATCCATGTCAAATTTCGTGAAGTTACCACGTCAAATGCGAAAATTTTCCATACAAGCCATTGATTCCGATCGTTCGGTTTGTATGGCAGCTATATGCTCTAGTGAACCGATCTGAACAATTTTTTCGGAGATTAAATTATTTCTATGAACAATAACTCACACCAAATTTCGTGAAGATATGTAGTAAAATGCGGAAGTTTTCCATACAAGCCCTTGATTCCGATCGTTCAGTTTGTATGGCAGCTATATGATATAGTGGTCCGATATCGGCAGTTCCGATAAATGAGCAGCTTCTTGAAGAGAAAATAACATCTGCAAAATTTCAAAACGATATCTTAAAAACTGAAGGACTAGTTCGTATATATACAGACAGACGGACAGACAGACGGACATGGCTAAATCGACTCAGTTCAACATACTGATCATTTATATATATACTTTATAGGGCCTCCGACGCTTCCTTTTGGGTGTTACAAACTTCGTGACAAACTTAATATACCCTGTTCAGGGTATAATAAAACATAGTTTGGCACTGTAAATTGAAAATTAGTTCTTAAATTTATGAAAATTCGATATTCAAAGATTTTGGTTACCGTATTTACATATTTGCATATACATATGTATATCTAAATATTTATGTATAAATTTGAGAATTAACTTAGCAAAATTTATAAAAAAAAGCAAAATATTAAAAAAAAAAACGAATTCTCAACATTAATTAATTAATATTATTTTTACATCGTTTTTTGTTTTGTTCATAATTTTTTTAATTAATGAAAATTAAATAGCACTTAAAAATAGCATTTTTTAATTTTTAATAAAAAATAGTATTACTCTGATTACATTCGTTTAGAAATCTAAAATATATACATAAGTAGTTAGTACTTGTATATAAAGTAAAAATTTTATTTTTTATTAAAAATAGTTGGCAACCCTACTTCAAATAAATTAATATTTCAAAAACTTGTCAGTCATCTTCATATGTATGTTTGTTTCATTCATATATTGATAAATTCCCAAAAATTAAAAATGATTTTGGCTTTAAAGCAGTTGGCAAGTCTGGTCTGGAGTATATTTGAAATATTTAGCTCAATAAAACTATACATACATTGCAGTTTTACAAAAGATTTAGGCATTTCACGAGCAAGAGCATTATATTTTAACTTCTCACACTTAACCCTCTAGTGACTGAAGATTTTGCTGTTTATCAACTTCATTACCTGTTTGCTTAATTATTTTATCATAAAAGAAAATACATAAAGATAACAATATGAAAAAAAATTGGTCATCAGAGGGTTAATTTCAAATAGTTTTCAAACATTTTTTTTTTTTAATTTTGTGTTTTTATCAATTTTGTTTGCGCTCTTAATATGTTTTTTTTTTTTTTTTGTTTTTTAAACAACCTTTTTGTGTCTAAATTATTAGCTGCTCTTACTCGTGCATACATAAATAAAGACTCGATCACATTATTTAATTCATGTATAATATGTACATATATAAGTACCATGTGAAAATTGTCAATCACATTAGCTGAATTTGTGAATTCACGAATTTCGTAACAAAGTCACGTTTCAACATGTTGTTGCCACACACGTTTGACTGCTGCAAACACATGACGAACTACATATAAACATGCAGACAGACAGACATACAAACATACTCGTACCTAACATGAGTGTTCTTCCGAATCTCAAACTGCCATACAAAAGCAATTAACTTAGAGATTTTTCATAATTAGATAAAAGTCAGCGCTGAGCACGCACTCTCACCCGCAGCGACACTGTGGCATACATACATATGTACATATGCTAAATATGCGCCGCCAATTGTTGCATGCAGTCAGTCGAGCAGACACTTGGAAAATCCTTTCTTCCTAAGTCCAGGCCGCTGTTGCTGTAGCGGGCGATTTCCTCTTAGCACAATGTTTACATTTGAAATGCACGAATGGGAACCTCCTTAGGTCCTAAACACCAGCACCAAGCTGAGTTGTTGTTGTTGTTGTTGTCAAAGTGTGTCTTCTGCTTTTTTAATTGGTTTTGTTGTTTATGTGTGTGGCGTTATTTGTTTGTAGTACGTGCGTTTGCGCCGAGTGTGAATGCATTTCAAACACTTTGAACGGACGGACGCACATACCGTCGGATCAGGCGGGCAACCGTTGTTGGCTCGTACTCGTACTTACTTTGCGGCATGTTAATCACATGTTGAAAGACTGTGGGAAAAGCAAAGCCAGAAGCCGTGTGGGCAGACAATCGAAAGAGCAATCACTCACAGCACATATGTACATACGTAGGCAGCAGTAGTGCTCTTAGCAGCCTAGAAGCATACTATGTACTTTAGCAGGTAGCCGTCATAACCGCTATTTTGCTGTTACATATGCGTGGTATTTACGACTTGTCTAAATATAAAATTTAGTTTTAAGTATGTAAATTGGAATGTCTCCCATACTATTCAATTGTATGTGCGTCCGTTTGTATGCATTTGCATCGGGCAATCAACTTTTATGAATGATTGCATTCACACTAACCATAACGCATGCTTGATGCTTGGTTGCTGTTTTGGCCCGCACTTAGTCTCAAATTGATTTTTAATTTACAACAAATATTTGTTGTTGTAACTCTAATGGCATTTATGACTGGTTGTTGTCTGAGTTATTTAGTGTGGCGTTGTTTGCTAAAAATAACCAAAAACCATTTTTGTTGTCATAATTGAATTTTAGTTTCCGTCGAAAAAATCAATATGTATTTATGACTGTAAAGCTATAAAGCTGTGATAATAAAGCTGACTAATACCCTGCGCGTCAATTGAAAGTTTACGAAAAGTATTTTTTGTATATTATTAATAGCGATTCGTTACTTCTCTGCTCGCTGAGGTTGAGATTCTGCGCTCTCTAACGTGTAAAGCAACAACAAAGTTGTCCTATAAGATTTATTACAAGAGACCATATCATATAATATATACGAGTTCATTGGTAGAAAATCTCTGTCTTCCATTTATATCTTATTATACCAATTTATTGCATTTAAATAAGTTTTTTGCTTTTATACCAGTTTTTTTATTCGATTCGCATCTCTCTAAAGTTTGACGAATCCAACATTCGTTGGTTGGAAAATTTATTCTTACGAATTAATTCCATTTTAAAGAGATTTGAACTTTATTAGAGTGCAGATCAACTGTATTACCTATCATTTTGGCCGATTAGTCGCTTGTGTAGTACAAGGTGAGAACTCTTCAATTACTTTTGAGTCATATTTGAATAAAAATAATTGTTTTCATAGAGATTATTAAAAATGTTGGTATTCGGTTTTCTGTACTAACTAAAAGGCCACTACTAATAGCCAGTAATTTAAAAAAAAATTAAAAATTAATTTTTTCAAACATTTTCATTAGCAAATTGTGGAACTGTAAACTTTTTGGTTTAATTGAAATAAGTGATTTCAAACTTTATTTGGTTCCTTAGTGTATGATGTCGAATAGATACTTTAATTGATTGAAAGCAATTGACATAGCCATTTTAAGTCATAAAATAAAGAACAGCGTATTAGATTTTGTAAATTTTAGGAGGGTGGATAGATCTCCGCAACTGCAGAAAGTCTCACTTTCAAAGGTTCGACTGTCCTTGGCCACACCCAAATACTCCTGACTTCTGACGGATCACCAAGATCCTTATGATTCGACAAACTCTCTTATAATGTTCTTAAGTCGGCTAGGTTCATCGAAGGTGTGCCTACCGAGGTGTTTTAGCCTAAGACTGGCGAATGCTGGACATTGATGGAGGAAGTACTTGAATGATTTCTCTTCATCTTCCTCCAAGCAGTTTTGGCAACTATCGTCTGGTCCCAACCTCACCGCATGTCTGCCTAGTGGACAATGACCAGTAGTCATAGCAATGATTGCGGCGAAATGAGCCTTCCAAGCGACAGCGACTGGGAAGATCGTTTCCGAATTACTGCGGGCCAGAAAGAACTCGCTACGGCACAGTTGCTGGTTGTTGGAGCTCACACGAAGTCAGTGCGCTCTAGCGCAAGTAGACAGCGGACTACCACCCTCACCCACTCTGGCGTCAATGTTGCTAGAGTACCCTCTCTTACAAGCTGGTCCACTTTGCAGTTTCCAAGCGTTCCGAGGTGACTGGATACCCACACAATTCACACGAAGTCAGAAGTAATCATTGGTTTTGTCGTTATGAGGAGAAAGAGCTACTGTTACGATATTCAGGTTCAGAGTTAGGTCTGTTATACTACGAAGTTGATTCCGTTTGAGGGAGGTGAAACGATTGGTGGCACACAAACTGGGATCTCTACCAGATACTCATGGTCTGCGGATCTCACAATGAACTGTTTAGCTACTTTTCTCGTGCAATAAATTATACATTATTTACGAAAACTATCTCTCTGCATTAAACCCCCCCTCTCTTAACTCAACCCTTTGCGCAGAGTAAATATTTTTCGGCTTTACTTCTCGACGCGCTTTTTGAGTATGCTACATGACTAGCACGTAATCATCTTCTAAATCAGTAAATACATTCTTTCTATCCCGCTTTCTCCTCCATTTATTTTTTTGTTTTTGCAATTTATTCCATTATTTATTTTTAATAACAACAAAAGCCTTTCGCGCCCACAGTGCAATGGACGCACAAGCCGATGCTCAACCATTCCGTCAATCATTTAATTAAAAGCTTTTAGTTCTACAAATATATTCACAGCACTTTATGCTAATATTCTTTCAAATACTTCTAATTGATCTTTGAGCATACATACGTAAGATACGTAAAATAGAATTTCGACAAATTTCCACAATTCCACCGCAATGCAACGTGCAGTCAGACAATAACAAACATGAAACGTGTGCAATTGAGGGCTGGAATATTACAAACATACATACAGTCGCTCTATAGCCAGCCGTCAGACGCCCGACAAACGCGCGCGCGTTCCGCTGCTCGACATTCGATTGCTCGTTCGTTCCAATGTGTCCCAAACGAACTAATCCATAATTTATTTTTAATTATCCCACAAACAGACGACAGACGCGCGAGCGTTCACAGTCCATTTTGAATGGGTGTGAGTGTGTGTTTGACACTTTTGTGCACATAAATATCGCTGGATATTTCCACTTTTGTTCAACTTTTTGGCTTTTAGCAGATTCCTGTTGGCTTTAATGTTTCCGGTGTGCCCGATTCGGTGTTTTCGGAAAATTTGAATGGCATGGAAATGTTTCCAAAAATAGTGTTACACACTAGTATGGACCGCTCAGAAATACATACATATGTACATACTTCAGAATGAAATTTGAAAACTAAAAAAATGAAGAAAAAATTAGACGAAACACTGCGACGAGCCGAGGGATACATGAAAAGTTGTTACTTCATACATCACTTCTGACAAAGTCAATACTTTTGGGTGGGTGTGTATTTATGGTGGCGGGTGTAAGGCACGACATGCGTCTGCTATAAACTTAAAGGCAACAAAAATAGGCGTACTTTTGTCGAAACTTTTGAGTTGCAACAGAGCGAGCACAAATACATTTAGTTCCTTTATGGCACTACAATTAGACGGCAGACAGCAGTCCAAAAAGTGAAATGATCCGACAGCGGCCGCACACTTACAAATTGACAAACAAACAAAAAAAAAAAAGAAATTGACAGTAAGAAACAAAACACAAGTCCATGTAGCGGTGGATAGTTTGTAGAAGCTAAGGCTTGCTTGGTGTTTCTATGCCACAAGGCACAGGGAAAATATTCAAAACAGACACCGTTAAGCATTTGACACCGTTAAGGTTAAAACGAGACGCCCAAAGTGTGAACAACAAAAGTGGCCTTGTAACGCCAATTCAAGAAGCCGCCTACAAAATCTTACCGCTACAAATACGTGATCTCTCCATTTGTTGTTGCTGCATAAAAAAATCAAGCAAGAAAGCAATTAATGTGAGGAGATCTATAAATTTAAGTTGCATTAAATTGCTTTTGAATAAAAAAATTCGTCTGTGTACGCTTTATAAATGTTCTGAGTGCTCACATTTGATTCGTAAATAGTTTGTATAAATCTTTCGAGAAAACAGCTAAATCAAAGCTAAAAAATGTGCTCGCTGCGTAATCTTGAATTTTAATTAATCACTTTATTTACAGCAAATATAAATAATTCTTTGTGTGTTTTGTCGATTGTTGAAATCTTAAAGGTGTGCTACTAATTCATGTTTCTAGGTCAGATGGTGAGAGCATTATAAGTAAGGCAGAGGGTCTTTAATATCATTTAACTTAAAACAAACTGAGGAAAGACACCCATTTTGAACTGGTCGGAGAGATATTTTGAAGTCATATTAGTAAATTCATACTGCCTTGATAAACTATAATAAATAGAAGTATATTAAATATTGCGAGTGGTGCCGATTACTGGGCGTATTAAGGCTTCTAATACCAGTATATAGATTGGTATATACATACGTAGGGAGATTACAAGAAATAGTAGATCTTTGAATGTCTGGCGTCGGAATGTGAATTGTATACTTAGGAGAAGTAACCATATTATTAGCAACATAGATGCTTAAGTACCGAGCTTAAGATGGTATGTTTGTACTATATAAGTGGAATATACTTATGATATTGATATCATCGGAAGCAACAACCGCGCCGTTTGTTCTGCTTTCTCCCGCATGGATAAGGAGGCGAAGCGAATGGATCTGGAGGTGAATGAGGACAAGACGAAATATCTCCTGTCATCAAGCAAACAGTCGGCGCATTCGCGTCTTGGCTCCCAAGTCACTGTTGACAGTCATAACTTGGAAGTCGTAGATAATTTCGTATATCTGGGAACCAGCATCAACAATACGAACAATGTCAGCCTCGAAATCCAGCGCAGAATCACTCTTGCCAACAGTTGCTACTTTGGACTGAGTAGGCAATTGAAAAGTAAAGTCCTCTCTCGACGAACCAAAATCAAACTCTACAAGTCGCTTATCATTCCCGTGCTGCTTTATGGTGCAGAAGCTTGGACGATGTCAACATCAGATGAGACGACACTAGGAGTTTTCGAGAAGAAAGTTTTGCGCAAGATTTATGGTCCTCAGAACATTGGCAACGGCGAATACCGCAGACGATGGAATGATGAGCTGTACGAGTTATTCGACGACATTGACATAATTCAGCGAATAAAAAGACAGCTGGCTAGGTCATGTTGTCCGAATGGAGCTCTGAAAGTGTTCGATGCAGTACCCGCCGGAGAAAGCCGAGGAAGGGGAAGGCCTCCACTCCGTTGGAGGGACCAGGTGGAGAGCGACCTGGTTACACTTGGAATCTTCAACTGGCGCCGAACAGGTTCAACGCCAATTACATAGAATACCTCTTTGTTATTATAAAAAACTTTCTTTCCTCCTAAAGGCGGCAATATTCGATATAGTTTTCCTTATGTACATACTTCCTTAAGTATAAATTCGTCACGCTTTTATCGTCATATTTCTATATGGATATAGGTCGTATACTCACATACGCATGCATTGGAATTCACTTCTAAGTAAGTAATACACTTCTGTGTAAATTTACACAACATAATGAAATTATGATAAAAATGCGCCTACACAAACGTTGAGCATATGGTGGTTCGTCCACTGGTTTATACATACATATAGCTGGTGCTTTCGTTAAAACAATTTGAATGAAAAATATTTTTAAATATTTAAATTCTGTATGAAAGTTAAAAAAAAAAAATATTTTTTATATTAATGTGTTGGTGAATTGGATTTCAAAGTAATAATTATAATACGAAATTATATTAAAATACAAAAAAACATTTCTTTTTTTAACTTTTATTATTCCACAGTGACTGATTAATTTTTAAACGTCTTGCTATATACTCGTAACATGTGTTTATTTTCTATTTATCTTTTTGATAAATGGGGCAACAAAATGCGTATTAAACACCGGCGAGTAGTATTAGTCAGCAGCAGAGTGCTATAAGCGTTTCTTTTTACGTTTTGCAATTCATTTATTTATTGTTGCATTTTTTATCTACTTTATCGTTTGAGTTGGGTGTACATGTGTGTGTGTACGTTTGGCTACTTCTTCCGTCCGTCAATGACTGTGCACCCCAGAATATCCATAAAATTATACTTTTATATGTGTATACACACGTGCTTACATGAATAGCACCGCAAACAATTTTAATAGTAGAGAGATAATGTCTCAACATTTTTTGAATATTATTTTTATTTATTAAAATAAATATTGAGCAAAGTAGAAATACAAAAAAAATATTAAAAAGTAATTGACTAAATTAAGTAAGTCTATTAGTAGATTGAAAACCTCAGATATTAAAAAATAATAATATTAAGTAGAGTGTCCAATATTCGGCATAACTTTTCATATAATATTTAGTTGATGAAGTAAATAGATAAATATTAGAGAATTTTCACCAAAGCGTGGTTATTGAAATGAATGGCAGTGCATATATAAATTCTAACGTACGTTTTATGATACATAACTTATTGTGTTATTGTGAAATAAATGTGCAATTTGAAAATTCATAAAAAATATGTATGCTCATACATATTATACATTTGTTTGTGGTTATAACGTTTATTATATTATATTTTTTGTTGTTTGCAATTTTCATTCATTTACGAAAACAATGTCGATTAAAGTATATTTATGCTTATAATACTGCTTTTATATTTTAAATATGTGGAAAAAATAGAACACAATATTATTTTTATATTTTTAATATATGTATATTTATGTATGTATGTATATTTTATTTAAATATTATACCATTTCTGCTATTTATTTTTGCTCTATTTTATTTTTTATATTCTATTATTTGGTTTATTATTCGGTTTATTTTTTAAAAAAATTTTATATTATTTAATTTTTTATTTTATATTTTTTAAATTTATTATTATTATTTTCTTTATTTTATTTTATTTTTTTAATTAATTATTCTTTTATTTTATTTTTTTTTTTTAATTTTTTGTAATTTAAATTTTGTTAAATTAATTATTTCTTTAATTAATCATTTTTGTTTCTTCATATAATACATACATATATTCTATTATTTGGTTTATTATTCACTTTATTTTTTGTATATTTTTCTGAATATTTTTTTATATTATATAACTTTTTATTTTTATATTTTTTTAAATTAATTATTATTATTTTTTTTAATTTTTTTATTAGTTATATTTTTTTTAATTATTTTTTTATTTTTTGTTTAATTAATTAAAATTTTTTTAATTTGTTTCATATTTTTAACTAATAATTTTTCTTTCTGCTACCAAATTGAATTCTTCTTCAATGATTGTATTGTTTGATTTAATTATTTATTATTTTCTTTTGTTTGATTTTCTTTTTTCTTCGATTTGATATTATTTGTGTTGTTTTTTTGTTTAACTTTTGCTTGCATGCAATTTTCACATACAACTTCGATAATTACACGCAAAGTGGAGCCACTCCTTAAAATCCATATAATTATTGACTTCAATGTTAAGAGAATTCATTCATATACACATTTGGCTATAGACATGCCAAAATATATATTTATCGCTTTATATAAAATAAATAAACAAAGTAGCTATAGACTCTGATTGCCATTCGCACATACAGAAAAGCTTACGAGTCATTACGATCATCTGTAGCCGGCTTGTTTTCATTATATACACATTCATATATGTATATTATATATTAAGCTCTCATAGTACGCGTATTTATTTAGAGTTGTGCTGACGCCACTTTTACTCATTGCTAATTTTGTCAACAAACACATGCTATACATATACATATGTATACATTCTATACATATGTATATACAAACAAACAGATGTATATGCACGTGTACCTATATACCTGACAAACTGGTTAAGTCTGTTCACCAATTGTCCGGTTAGCATGTTAGTTAGACAGCTAGTCGGTTGTTTGCGCTAGCAACTTAGCTACTAGCTAGTTGTTGACTTTTTAACGCACACGCAATACGCAACAGATGTTCAAGCCGAAATGTACAGCGGTCTAACTACTCGACTACTCTTTAATGAAGTATGCATTGCCCCAATGAACGCCTATTGGCGCACCAAAGTCGTTTTCTATTTATTGTCATTAAACATTTGTGCATGTTTGTAAATATTACTCAATGGTAATTGTTGTTATTGTTACGTGTTAACTGTGCTTAATTTACTTCACAAATTAACACAATGATTGCGTAGAAGCTAACGATGATTGTTTTTTTGTAATTCAAATTACATTAAAAATTAGTGAAAAAGTGGAGCGCTAACAAGCATTGGCACAGATGATACAGTTTAAAAAGCTTTTGTTTTGAAAAAAAAGAAACAACAACAACAACAATAGTAACGAAATAAAATGTTTGCATTTAAAGTAATCGGATATAACGTGTGAAACAGTGCTGACAAATTGTTGTTGTTGGCGTGTATTTCATGTCCATAATGCCACATAATCCAATTTGTCATAGTAATTGCTTATCGCAGTGGCGGCAGAGTCACCTCCCTTTTGCGATAAAAAATAAAAATTCTGATGGATTATCGGTTACTGTTGTGCAAATTTAAATAAAAAAATCACAGGTGAATATTTCCGCTTTGAATAGTATGTGGAAAAAATTTGATTAAAGATTATAAATAATTTCATTTTTTTTAATAAATAATTTTTTTTTAATTTAAATAAATATTTTTTTTATTTAAACAAATAATTTTATTTTTTAATTTAAATATATAATTTTTTTTAATTTAAATAAATATTTTTTTTATTTAAACAAATAATTTAATTTTTAAATTTAAATATATAATTTTATTTTTTTTATTTAAATACAAACTTTTTTTAATTCAAATAAATGATTGTTTTTAATTCATATTTTTTTCCAAATTTCATTTTTATTTTAATTTTTTATTTCTAAAAACATTTTTTTAAACAATTTTATTTTGATTTTCTAAAACATTTATTTATTTATTTTTAAGTATTTTATAGTTTTACTTTTTTAATGCTTTAATTAATACTTTAAGTAGACATTAATGAACAGGGTATATTAAGTTTGTCACGAAGTTTGTAACGCCCAGAAGGAAGCGTCGGAGGCCCTATAAAGTATATATATAAATGATCAGTATGTTAAATTGAGTCGATTTAGCCATGTCCGTCTGTCTGTCTGTATATATAGGAACTAGTCCTTCTGTTATCGTTTTGAAATTTTGCAGATGTTATTTTCTCTTCAAGAAGCTGCTCATTTGTCGGAACTGCCGATATCGGACCACTATATCATATAGCTGCCATACAAACTGAACGATCGGAATCAAGGGCTTGTATGTAAAACTTCCGCATTTTACTACATATCTTCACGAAATTTGGTGTGAGTTATTGTTCATAGAAATAATTTAATCTCCGGAAAAATTGTTCAGATCGGTTCACTATAGCATATAGCTGCCATACAAACCGAACGATCGGAATCAATGGCTTGTAAGGAAAATTTTCGCATTTGACTTGGTAACTTCACGAAATTTGACATGGATTACTGCTTAAGGTAATAATATAATATCCGAAGAAATTGTTCAGGTCGGTTAATTATATAACCTTAATGTTTCTAGCAAGCAACCCAGCTAAAAAGAATTAGTAAAATGTTTTCTTTTTTTTACTTACTTTTTCTTACGTCTTTAGATTTGCTTAAATACATAGTTACTAAAAGAAATGCACCTGTGAAGGGTATATTAGCTTCGGTACCGCCGAAGTTAACGTTTTTTCTTGTTTTATACTAAATTTTTCTATAAAAATAATTTTATTTTTCTTCCTGATGAAGTTGACTTTTATTAAATTAAAAATACCTGCTGCTATTATTTTGCTTATTACTGTATGTAGAGGTAACTACATATGCATGGCTGTATACCACTAATTTTTAATCTTCTACTTATTGATAAACCATTACATTTTGGGCTCATTTCTAAGTATATAAATATAAGCTTGTATGTGTGTGAGTTAGCGAAAGATATGAGCAATTGTTAAAAAAAAAACTTTTAATTTTTTATTAATTGCATATATGTATATATGTATGTATTAAAGTATATACATATTTCACAAACATCGGCTAATCGCTATGTAGAATTGTAGAAACCTGTCGATTAGTCAGAGCTGATCAAGTTAACATATATAAATATGTATGTCTGTATATTTACATATGTTTGCATGTTAATACAAAGTTGTTAATTGAAGTTGCGATTCGCAGGAAATTTGCTGAGGTGATCATGTCACTGATTTATTTTTAAAATCAATTTGAAATTTACTTATGGTACATTTGCAAATAATTGTTTTTCTTTGTGCGGCAATTAAATTGATTTCGAAACATGAATTTTTCAAATAGTTCTCCCATTTATTTACGATTCACGTGTTTACAGATCGATATTTTAGTCGTTGTTGAACGAGTTATAATGAAACTTTAGATACATTAATATTATAAATAACGAATTAGTTCCGAAAGTCTCTCTTGAATTCCAATATTTCCAAAACAATTTGTTCAAAACGGTTTTTAATATCACTTCCATACTGTTGGTACATAAAAAGTATGATTTCGAATATCAAAGTCTATAAATAATTTACAAATGATAACAAAACCACCAAATAATTTTTGTGGTAATAACAAGAACTCGTTTATACTATTGCAGAGCAAATACTGTAAAATGTAAAAATTTATGTAAAAGCCATAATTTATTCTGCTGTGAAATTTCTAAATGCATACTTCTGCCTGTAAAAAAATGTAAATTTACAGTAACTGGTATTTTGTCGGCTTTTCGACTTTTTCTCAACCCATACTACTCATAGAGGTGTCAACTGGTTTATTATTGTTGTTGTAATAGAATAAATAGAATTCTTATATTTATGCTAAAGGCTGGTCTTAACACACTTCAAGTTTATCCATAAATTCCTTTCTTTTCTCAGCCCCTTTAATCTCCAAATTTTAACCGCACTGAGAGCGTTTTTACGTAAATTCGAAGTTTTGAAACATTCTTGACCGTCTTGTGAGTCTCAATTTAAATAAAAGAACTACATATATGAAAATCGCTTGAAAGAATGGCTTTCATAAAAAAAAAACAATGAAAGCAGTTAGCTTACTAACTTTACAATACCCTGCTGATTTTGTTTTTGTTTAACTGTTGTTTACACTAGATTGAACTAAATAGACTAGTGATGAAAGGACAGAGAATAGAATGACTTTTGACAAAGAAATCTGTTCAATGTTGATACAGTTGCTTAAGTTTCGAAAAAATATGTTGTTCTGAGGTGTTTCAAACAGTCGATATATAAAATCGATATTTCAATGATTTTTACTGATATTAACGCAGCTTAAAGCTGATAATCACAGACGGTTTTTGTAGAATTTTTTCAAATTTGAGGCTTGTTGAGCATTATTTCTCAAGGTTATAGCTATCGATAAAAATCAATACATATTCCCAAAAGCTGTTTTTGGCGTATATCACATTAGCAAATTCCGAAACATTTTTTTTTTTTTTCAAATTTATATAAAACACAATATATGTATTTTCACTCACCCTCGAATTTCGTTGATTATAATCACAAGTAATAGCCACATAGGCATTTCTAACGCAGCTACACACATCACAGATATCCATGCGTTTCTCCTTATCCATTAAACTCCATACGGATAAATCATTATTGACCCGCGCGGCCATTGTCGGCTGTTCATTGTTGGGGCGTGCAAGATGCACGCCAGCAACATTAGACTTGTCTTCCAAAGCGTTTGCAACCATTTGTTGTGTATAGAATTGTTGTGGTTTAATTTTAGTGCCATCATAACCGAAACGTGCGGTTGGCGCTACGTCTTGATGACGCCGCTGACGACCACTCACATTTTCGCTACCATTTCCGGCGTCAGCAACAGACTCTTCCTCCTCCTCCTCGTCATAATAGTCATCGTCGATATCTGTGCTGGCCGCTGCAGCAACAGGGTCTTGCAACGTCATAAGCGATGAGCGTTTAAAGTGGCGCTTTGCCGCGGCTTGGTGGTCATCGACCACAGCATTTAGTGACGTTGGTGTGGGTGGTTGAGAGGCGCGTAATGCTGGTGATGGCGCAGGAACACAGGTGACGGCAGAGAGTAGGCAACAGAGTGTTAATAACAACAAAAGCAACGCTTTGCAGCACATTTTGTTGGTGTATGGCAAGTTTTGGTGCATTTTTGTGTTGTTGTTGTTGTTGCTGTTGGCGGTTGTGTTGTTGGTGGTGGGCGGAGTTGTTAAGGCGCAAGCGCGGAGGGCTTCGTTGTGTTGTTGTTGAGTCATTTCGTTAATACTTAAGCGTTGTTTTGTGTTTAAGTTTGGATGTTTTGGCTGTGTATTTGTTGTTAAGAAATAAACTCTTTAAAAAAATTTTAATTTAGTTTGGATTTTCACAATATTACAATTTATTTGCCTTTAAAATTTTATTGTGTTTTGAGTTAATTAAAACTGGTTTGAGTACACTCGGGGCAGCAGTAGGTCAGCAATCAAAATTTTAGACTAAAATTTAATATATATATTTTTGTAATTTTTTTTTTTAATTATATCTCACACTTCTTCATTAAATTTTGTGTTTTTTATTTTTTTTTATTGTAATTACGACTGCTTGGTTTGGGCACTTCACTTTTGGTCGTTTTCCAGCTCTTAATCACACTCACTTTTTAAACCGGCACTAAAAATAAACTCGTGCGTAATTTTCTTTGCTTTGCAACTATTTTATGCCCTTTTTAACTCTTTTTTTTATTTTGCACTGCCAAGTAATATTTTTTTTTATTATTAGTTAAAATATTTTACACTAGCACTTGCATTTCATTGCTTGCTTTGACCCGCATTTGCGTGTATTTCTCAATTATTATTTTTCTTTAATTTACACAGTAGCCACAATAACAACACACTGTTTAAGCACTAGCAAACATCGCAAAAGATTTTATTTTGTTATTTTCTTGGTTTAGTTAAGTTTGCTTTCACTGCATATCAACAACAAAGCAACACACACACGAACTTCTATTTTTTTTTTCTTTTCTTTTTCCCCCTCTTGAAAGCTTCTTGCACTAGTAACTTCAATTTCCGCTTGTTATTTTGTAAATTGTTTTCTCGCTCTAATTTAGGCTAATTGATTCTATTGTTGTTCGTCTACGAGAATTAAATTTGCTTAATTCTTTGACATTCATTTTTCTATATCTTTTCCTATATGTATACGATATACGACTGACTGGCTGTCAGTATTCACATAGTTATTATATTATATATTTTGACTATAAATATATACACAAATGTAGTCACAGCTAGCTAGCCAAACGAACCGCACACGCACTTTACCGTCTGCTTAAAGTGCTTATTAAACGAACTAAACCGCTTCCCACGACAGTTCAACAATGTCTGCGAAAAATTTCATGATCGTGCTTGAATTTTCATTGAGATTCAGCACCTTACTGCGCGCTCTAGAGTGCAACAAATCGAGTGGAGTGTGCGCACTGTGTGCTGCTCTTCTCTTGTTGGTTGAACTGTTATCGCAACTGTGATTATGTTGGTGAGCGTGAAAGCAATGCATACCCAGTGAGAAATCTCTGATTCAGTATTAAAAGATTCTCAAATATAAAAACTTTTGCGCAGTGCTCTTGTTTGAATGTTTATTCGTTGATCTCTTAAGCGGTTGGGTGGGTTTCACAGGCTGAAAACAAGGGTATTTTTACATTTTTTTAAATATGTACAACCATATTTTCCATTTAAACAATTTAGCATAACAAAGATATATACATATCTAAATTTATATATATAATTTATTTTTAAAAAGTTTTTGCGAAATTTTTATTTTAAACTTCTGAAAACACAGCAGTTGGTACCTTCTCTCCAAGGATGTGTCAATAAAAAGCTCTTGCCGTGTACATCAAACTTATTATCGGTTGATCAAAAATCAATATACTAAAAATATGTCGATAGTAAATGGATAAATCTAGTTAATTAACAAAGGAAAAATGAAAATATTAAAATTTGTATTTTTGACAGATTTTTAACCAAAAAACTCACATTTTTGTTAAAATTTTCGGCATATATTGAGTTGAAAAAATAGTTATAATAATAATAATAAAGATTCTTCCTTCATTAACTAGATAATGTTTTTCGAAAGATGTATGCAAAATTTTAACAAAATCTCTTCATAACTTTTCGAAATATCGTGTGCATTGACTTAAAAAATTTAGTTTTGAGATAAACGCCTTCAAAGTTTTACATTTAAACTGTCGTGACCTTGAACTGACCGGAACTTCCAAATTTCTCTTAGTATTTTACTGGGACCCATTTGATATTTTTGGATAATATTTTGAGCACGAATCCTATTAAATGCTTCAATTCTAGATTGACAGTTTTTTATTATTCATAAATTTTATATAATTTTTTTTTCTTAAAGAGATCACTTTTGTTAAATATTTATATGTATTACAGTAAATTACCTTTATTTTGTTGTAATATTTAAGAAAAGAGAATAGACATGGGCTACGTCTACACCTACATACTTATCGAAATGATAATTTAACCTCATAGTTTAACTTATTTTTCTTAAAACCAATTTCTCAAAAAGAAAACAAACCACTTCCGAAGGTAGTAAAACCGTATGAATATTTTTTAGATTTATTGCTAAGAAAGTTTATATAAATCCGATTTCATAATTATACTCAAATCTGGTAACCCTGCCTTGCACGCGTTTCCGTAAGATGATACTAACGAGTAACGAAAGAGCAAAATCATATTGAGTAATTTCTCTCTGTCTCTCTTATCTTTCTCTATGTCTGAGCACTTTACCAGTTTTCTGATCATAACTCATACAAGCCATACAATACTTATTGGATTTGCTTACCCGTTTTCTCGTTCTCTGCGGCAACAAACAACCTTCGTTGCATTCATGCATATTGATATACGAGTTAACACAAACACACATACAGGCATACATATGCACATATATACAATAATTACAGCTGATCTTGTTTATGCTCTATTTGTTGTTGCTTTCTATGTTTTGATTATGGCTTTGTAAACGTTTTCAACGTTGGTCAAGTTTGAAAACTTGTTTT
Organism: Zeugodacus tau; assembly: GCA_031772095.1. Classification (NCBI taxonomy): domain Eukaryota; kingdom Metazoa; phylum Arthropoda; class Insecta; order Diptera; family Tephritidae; genus Zeugodacus; species Zeugodacus tau. Next base: position 40,384,596 of record CM062650.1, read on the forward strand.
TGTACGAAACATACAACCTCACATACTACTTCATAAATATATGTATGTATTTGTATGGTTAGTCGCCTCACTTTACAGCTAGTTTACATTTATATATGTGTATGTATGTATGTACATCTATATGTATGTGGTGGGGCTTGTAACGTCAATTCACTTGACTTCTTGTGGCAGCCTTTGTTTAAACCGGTAGTGTGGCTCATTCGCTTAGCTAACTGACGTTTAAAGAGCGAGCGCCACTGACAGTGTGTGAGAGATCAAGAGACGAATTGACGGTTTAATTGAATGCAACTTAAAAGTGTTTGCATGCAATTAAAATTTCATTCTTTTCATATTATTTATGGCATTTGAGAGTGTCGATAATTGGAATTGAATGCGAATACATATAAATATAAATGTGTATGTATGTACAGTCGACTCTCGTTAATTCGAAACTCGAGGGACTCTTGAAATATTACGAATTATCGAGCGTTTGAAATATCAAATGGTTCGAAAATTCTGAGAGAAAATAAATAAAACTTCGAATTACTATGTGTTGGTTAATTTTTATTTATTAATATAAAAATGACAAGAATTAAGAGGTACATTCGTGTACATACATGTATTCGTAATGTGAATTAATTAATCTTTCGAAAGAACTTTGTTATACTGGTTAGCTTTAAAGCACAATTCTGCTGCACACTGCTCAATAACTTTTTTTTTAAGAGAAAAAGTGCCTGAAATGCTTTTTCATCACTTTAGGGATCATAACTAACGCTAACTTTTAATCTGCATACCAACGAAAGAGTAACAGTAACTGAATAACTAAACAAACCAATTCGTGAGAAGTGTGTGCGTCAAATAGTCAAACTAATCATAACAAAAACAAAGGCTCGTGTATCTTGATACAAGTTTGAACTTGTCGCAAAATGTACTTACAATCTTTCCGCCTATTCTCTCTGCAACTTTGCATTGTCGAGTGTTGGACGCTGATGAGTTCGAATTAACGCGTCGTTTTGTTAAATAGCAATGATTTTTTCGTTCGAATTACCAAGTGTATGAAAATGTATTGATTTAGTTCGAAATATAAAGAGATTTAGTAGGGAACTCGTGATAACTTTGAATTATAGAGAGGTTCGAATTATCGCAGGTTTGAATTAACGAGAGTCGACTGTATTTAAATTGGTGCATAAGCTTTGAAGTACGACAACATTATTTATAAAATATACAATTTTTATTTTTTTAAGTTTTATTGCAAATTGTGATAGTATAGTAATAATGAAAATATATTTATCGATTAGTATAAAATAAAACGAAGTAGATTAGATTGTAATTTGTTCGGGAAAAAAAACAAGCACGATTAAACTTTAACCTTAAAATCCGCCAAAAAATCCGCTTAAAATTCCAATTTCGCCATATTTTTATTGGTTTCGTTCTTATCTTATCATGCGAGCGTCAGCTTTGTATTTCAATTTATCTAATTTTGCAGTCATCCAGTATTATTTTAGAGACCGTATATATTTTTTTATTTTTGACGTTATGTGTTCAAAAAATAACGGGAATTGTAAACTTTAAATGTTCACGGGTTTGGAAAGTCCAATAGTCAATATTGTTTTTATTATGTTGAAAGATGTACATATGTATGTACTTGTCTCTGATGTACGATATAATTTGCTGCTGTATTCTTTGCTTACTTTATCTGTAGCAGCCGCTAAGGTTAAGGTTGGACGTGTTTTTATGGGCTTTGACGAGTTAGAAGCTTACACTTCCTTGCTTGTTTCTAGATTCTCGGTGAAAAATAACGACGCCCCACCCTCCATATTCTCTAGTCATGACTCTGTGTGTTCTGACTGTCGAAGAGGGAACTCTATAAAAAATAATTTTCCAGCAATCGGATATTTGTTCGAGCATATTTATTGTATCTTATTTTCTCAATGTAAATTTTGTACTCTGCTAGATACTTTTGTGATCTTTAGGTGAAGTTGTTTGGTTAATTTTTCTGGTTTGTTGGTTCTTTACGAATTATTTATGGTTTTTGTATTGGTTGCAAGATCTCTTTTGGTATTTTTATTGTTATTTTTTTCTAATCAGTGTAGTAGATATTCAAATATCACTTTTCTTCAAAGTTTTTTAGTTTAAACATTTACGTTTACTTTATTAACTTCAAATTATTTTCTAATTTCGGTCGATGTTGGTCGTGCCTCAGGGCTGATGTCCTGAAGGTTCAACCGAAAGAGCTCCTCCATGAATTCATCATGGGAGATTTCGGTGTGAACCCCCTGAACCACAACCCGCGGACCCAACTTCCGGTTCACACTCACATCCAACCCCACCTCCCCAAATTTAGCATTATTCGCCACCTTTTCCCTCTCTAAAACAGAGGGGGTGCGAATAACCACCCCACCACCCTTAATCGGCTTCACCTCGTGCACTCGCACTTCGAGGGAAGGTCCCACCTCCTTCACAACCGTTTTAATCACCTCCTTAGAGGAGGTCACCTCCTTAGAGGAGGTGGTCGGGGCCTTGCTACGCACCACCACCGACCACGTCTCCACAGGCTTCGGCAATGCCGGAGCAATCGCCTCCAACACAGGTGCTGGAGGCGCACGCACCGACTCACCCGGAGCCGAAGAAACAACCGACCTCTTCAGTTGGGGAAAAGATCCCCCACAACCCCCCTTGAGCGCGTCAACCTGACCGCGAAGATGGGCATTCTAGGTTACTACCGTCATCAGGAGTGCCTCGTACCTCGAGGCAAGCTCCATCAGCCCCTTCGCAGTCGTAACCTCAAAGTTTTTGTCACCAAAAACAACTCCACTGAGCTCAGCTGTTACCGCCTTCATAGCAGCAATTATAATTATACCCTGAACAGGGTATATTAAGTTTGTCACGACGTTTGTAACACCCAAAAGGAAGCGTCGGAGGCCCTATAAAGTATATATATAAGTGATCAGTATGTTGAACTGAGTCGATTTAGCCATGTCCGTCTGTCTGTCCGTCCGTCCGTCTGTCTGTCTGTATATATACGAACTAGTCCTTCAGTTTTTAAGATATCTTTTTAAAATTTTGCAGATGTTATTTTCTCTGCAAGAAGTTGCTCATTTGTCGGAACTGCCGATATCGGATCACTAAACCATATAGCTGCCATACAAACTGAACGATCGGAATCAATGGCTTGTATGGAAAACTTCCGCATTTTACTACATATATTCACGAAATTTGGTGTGAGTTATTGTTCATAGAAATAATTTAATCTCCGAAAAAATTGTTCAGATCGGTTCACTATAGCATATAGCTGCCATACAAACCGAACGATCGGAATCAATGGTTTGCATGGAAAATTTTCGCATTTGACGTGGTATCTTCACGAAATTTTACATGGACTACTGCTTAAGGTAATAATATAATCTCCGAAGAAATTGTTCAGATCGGTTAACTATATAACCTTAATGTTTCTAGCAAACAACCAGGCTAAAAAGAATTAATAAAATGTTTTCTTTTTTTTTACTTACTTTTTCTTATGTCTTTAGATTTGCTTAAATACATAGTTACTAAAAGAAATGCACCTGTGAAGGGTATATTAGCTTCGGTACAGCCAAAGTTAACGTTTTTTCTTGTTTTTTAGATGCCTATTAAAATTCTCAGTTTTCCTACAACAAAAATAATGCATATTTCACTTAAATGCGAGGACTCTCATGTTTAAATTCCATATTGTGCCTCAACCACTTTCATTCTACATTTCATTAGCAGCGAGACAACTTATGTACATACATATGTATGCCCCAGCTACTGGTTGGCCTATAAATAGAATTGCACTCATTTATTTTTACAAAGTTAAAGTCGAAGAGATAACCAAAAAAAATTGAAATAAAACATAAATAAATAAGAAATTATTTGCTGAAATGCCGAAGCAACGCATGCCGGTTGTTTACACATTTGCCTGCCAGCTGCGGCGCAGATAAAATCAAAATCGCTGTAACGCTGTAACGCTAATCTGCACTGGAGCACTTAATACCAATCAGCAAGCACCCGCTGGGAGGAAAGGCAGGCAGACAGAGAAGGCACAATTTAAACGAAAAGAAATGTGAAAATTTTTAGCGAGCAGATATGCAGTCAGCCATTAAGATGCATAAAATATTTGATGCTACACACTACTCGCTACTCTTACAAACTTACATGCCATTTGGTAATGCAAAGTGACTGAAGCAAGCGCATATTGTAGATATTTATTTTTTGAAATTTGAATATATGCATCTTCATGCATTTGAGTTTCCAAAGCGCACATTCGCACATCCTATAGCACCAACACTTGAATTTAGTTACGATAGTGTATGCGTGTGTATGTCTTTAATGTGCGGAGATCTATAATTTTGTGCCTCTAGGTGCGCACTCTTGACTAAAATTGTGGCAATATAAAAGGTCCATAAGTTCGAGTATCATTATAATTCACGAACAGTTAGTTGAACTCAGACGCAAAGAAGACATACAAGACACATACAGATATTTACAATAAATGAATATGTGTAAATTTATAATAATATACCATGTAGGACAATACATATGCCCGATTCACATCCTTATCTCGTGCTTTCATTTAAAAATATAATTTGAGAAATGCAGTCGATTTGGCAGTTCGAAAATCCGAATCTCCTTGGGTTTCGTAGATCCCACTCTTGCGAGAACGCGTATTGTAACTATTGGTATTAGCACAATTTCTTCTGATTATCGTTGTTGCTATCAAATTGTTCATCAGCTTTTTGACATCGTGTCTTCTGATCACGCTATATGATATAATTTTCTTCAATTAAATGTTTAGTAGAAACTCATCTTCTAGTGTATCAGTCTTTTACCAACAAAGCTTCCTTGCTTTAATCAATACGAATTTCCAATATTATGTTAGGTTATTCCTCGATTCTAGTGCCAATTGGTGGTATAGTTTTTTTTTCACAAACATAATTTCATTATCTTTGACTAGCTCAGGAAATTTCGAATATTGTCACGATCAAGTGTTGAATGAGCGATCTATCGGTATCATAATTTTTTTCGATTTAACTCATTTAATATATCCATATGTCAACGGATTGGTTTTGACCTTATAAAGACATTTTATGAATTACGAAGTGATGCGTTTTCACTGATCAACAATCGATTTTCGATTCGATTTTTCAAATATATTTTAAAGATGGTCAAAACTGTTTTATAAACTCAAAGAGATCTTTCGTAATCAGTATAAAGTTCTACAGTTGAATAGGATGAAGAAGAGCTATATTGAAGAAATATTGGAAGTCAATATGGGTTTGCGATGTTTTCAGATTGTGTAACTTTCACTTCCAGAATATAATTCTTGATTAAAAAATAGAACAAGTGAACATTTCTTACAGGGCTTGCATTCTATTTCATCCAGAGGGTGGTGCTCCTAAACTAAATATTCGCTAGTGTGAAGACACAACAACGCAGCAACAATGCAAAGGCAAAAATAAATAGATCTTCTACCTAGATAGTCTATGGCTGGCAAGCACAGACAGTTGCTTACTGCAATAGTTTTGCTTCCATATAGCTACAGTGGTGTGCGCTTAAATGGCATTTTTACGGAATTATGTAGGCGATGAAGTGTTTGAAGTACAAATGTTTACTGCTTGCGAAAGTGCGACACTTTTCCATTTCCAATTCGATTTCTTTATAGCGGTATTTGGTTTGGAAGAGAATACAATTATATAATATTTTCGCCCTTTTCACAATTTTGAGTTTTTGAGACAAATTCATATTTATTGGTGTCACCTTTGGTATTTCAGATTAACCGTAAATGTTAAATTCCTTTCGAGATACTACAGTTGAACTTCCATAACTCGAAGATCTCCATTCCTCGAAGTCTTGAATTGACAGTAGCGGTTGGGAGTTAAATTTCATACAGTTCATCCTACTATAACTCAAACTTTCTTAATTCATTATATAAATCTATATTTGACAGCTTTTTGAAAAATTATATGTTTTAATGAAAACTTTCATAACTCGAAGTCTGTCTAACTCGAAGGTTTTTCGTGGATTATGGTGATTGGAGTGTGGTAAATTTAACTGTGTTTTTTTTTTTTGGTTCAAATTAAGCATCATTACTTTTTATGGCATATTATTTAAAACCAATTATATTAAATTAAGAAGTATATCTGAAAAAAAAATCTGAAAGATATGCCTGAAGGTTCAGAAAAAAATAGAAAGAAGTAAATTTTGAAAAATTCAAATAACGATAGTATGAAACAATTTCTTATGTTGGAAGACTGTTCTTTGGCGAAATTAAATATTAAAAAAAAAATGAAATGGTGAAATAATAATTTATATACTAAAAAAGCTCGATTTCGTCAATGATTGGAGACAATTAAAAAAAAATTCTACCGAATATAATCAAAGTTTTTCAACCTAGTCGCGATATTTTTGGTTTATTCAGTTTTTTTTACATAAAAATATGTCTGATTTCTTTCGTTCAAACTCGAATTATATACTCCTTCAACCTTCACGGTGCTATTTATTTGCACATCACTGTGCATATTTCGTATTATTCATATCTGTGTACTTTGAAAAGGAAAGTGGTGCCGGCTTGTTTACGAACTGACGGCATTTTATTCAACACATGTACATACATACATATGAGTACAATGCATTTGCAGCGTTGATTTCTTAATCGCACTGACCGTGCACACAATAAATGTGCATACATACATACATACTGACATACAAATATGTTTATGCGCACGCACAAAAGTTGAAATGCGTTCGACTTGAGCATTTTGTCATCGAAATTGTTTTCATATAAAAATACTTAATGTGCGTGTAATTGCTGAAAAGCAGAAAAATGATTTCTTAAAATCCAAAGAAAACAGCATTTATTGTTATACTATGACATATATGTATTTATTCTATTGTTATTGTTTTAATATTGTAATTTATATAAACATTAAAATCTCCATTTGCCAGCCAGTAGTTATGTATGCGGTTAGGCTATTTATGGTGACTGATTCTGCTTATCAGTTAGTTTGTGATTTTGTTGTTGTGGTTTATGTGTGTGTATGTGTGTTTGTAAAATGCTATACAATGGGTCACTTTAGTTGTGTTATTCAACTGTTGTGATAATGTTGTTTTTAGCGCCGCAGAGTTTATCTACTAGCAAATGCATTCAGAGTCAGGCACAAATGCATACCTACTTACAATATACTATATATGAACATATGTTTGCAGGCTTGTTTTCCTTATCAGCATTATGGTATTGCATTCCTAGCATAACGCTCTCATGTAGAAATATGTATGTATGTACGAGGTCCTTATCGCATTCTTTTGTGCATTGAACCAATGGCTTTTTCGCTAATTTTAATTATAATAATTTTGTCTTTCTTGTATCATGAAAATCGCTTTAACGGTTTTAATAACATCATTATCTCATCCATATTGTTTGTATTACATCTCAAGTTAAGGCAATAGTCTGCTTTAGAAGCCGAAAAAACGCGTTTTTTAGCAATTTTTTTTGAAAGGGAAGGAAATGATTGCGGTAAACGGAATTTTAAGATAGATAGATAGATGTACTATATTTAAGGCTTAAAAAACAATATTTATTATTAAAAGATATTGAAATGTTTTCAAAGTTGTAAGTATTTTTCTGAAGCGCCTGGAGTCTGCACTTGTAAATCGGTGCCGGTGATGGAGGTCGTGCGATGCATCTGAAACAGTCGAACCAATTTTTTTTTTTAATTTTTGTAAGTTTCTTTTCTTTATCAACTTAAAAATTACCGAAGAAGTTATAAAATTCCAATTTTTTCGAAGTTTGAAAAAAAAAATTCACTTTTTTAAGAAAAAAAAATTGACTTTAAGTTGCAAAACAAGTAGTTTAAATAATACTTTTGTCCAACTTCAACTACTTTTGTCTAGTTCAAATAGAAGATAATTTAATACTGAAGCTAGATAACTTTGGTTTTTTTCGATCGGACATATATTCTTTTTGCTATCGCCGGCATCGTTTTCTAACACTTGTGAAAATGAAAACTCGAGAAAACGCGCCTTAAAGGTCTGCCTGAGCGTTCGCACCTGCTCGACGCTCGGCCACTAAAACTGCTCTAGCTTCGAGCTAAATATGTCGAATAGGCCTCTGGAATTTTAAAGACATATTCTTGGATAGTTTGGGAAGAGATTTAAAACAAAACAAAAAAATCGATTTTTTGAAGCCTGTAAAGCAGTCTACTGCCTTAAATTATGATGAGAGGTGTATATAATGTTTAGCAAATTTCAGTCCTTGAAAGACACTGTAACTGATAAATGTACCTTTTGTTATATCGATGGATGTATTTCCATGTTTTACATATGTATGTGGTGACATTGAATTCATATCTCCACTTTTTATTGACTTACAAACAAAAAACAAAAAATATTTACTTGTTAGATTTTGTTCTGGAATTGATTTCATGTATTTTCTATATAAATCTAAATGGATCAGTGGAGATCCCAATATACATTGTCCAGGTCGCTGATCTTTCCAACGGCGTGGAGGTCTTTGTCTTCCACCAGCGGGTACTGTATCGAACACTTTCAAAGCTGAAGTGATTCCGTGCATTCGGACAACATGACCTAGCCAGCCTAGCCGCTGTTTCTTGATTCGCTGATATCTCATAGAGCATGTTGTCGCTAATGCGCAAAGGACCATGAGTCCTCCACAAAACCTTCCTCTCGAAAACTCTTAACGCGAACTCATCTGTAGTTGACATTGCCCATGCCTCTGCTTCATGCAGCTGGACGGGAATGATGAGCGACTTGTAGAATTTGGTCTTTGTTCGTCGAGAGAGGACTTTACATTTCAGTTGCCTACTTAGTCCAAAGTAGCACCTGTTGATGAGACTGATGGATTTCAAGGCTGACATTGTTTTTGGCAATTGATTGAAGAGAATTGAATAATGTTATGTGACTAATTACAAGGAGAGACGGATCCAATACTAGCGTCGAACAATCGGATGTATTTCCACGCTTTCAAGCTCTTTTGGTTTTCTGATGAGTAAGGTTTCGTAAGTGTTTGTCATGCATTCGTTTACTTGTTTCTCGGTTTTTTTACTCTTCTATTTTGTTGTAACCAACAATTTCATCAATCTACTAAAAATCTCAAATATTTTGGTTTTACGAGGATATTTTTTCAAATGACACATTACAAATTGGTGTAAAAAAACTTAAATCTTCAAAATTCCTGATCTTAAGTGCAAATAAATTATATTTTGTCAGTTAATTTCGATGGAGAATTAGTTTGGATTTCCTATAAAATTTCCCGGTATAGTAAAATCCGCACAAGGTTGAGGTTGAGGTCAGGAGATTTTCACATCTTCATACTTCAATAATCACGCAGAAATAAGATCGGCTTTGTTACATGTGCTCGTATGAGATTGTTTAAAAGAACTAATGCGATTGTGGTAGGTCCACGCATTATCATGATTATATTATGATATTTATAAAAGATTTTCGGTTAGGTATGTTGGTATAAAAATACATACGAGTTTCTAGAGTAATGAACAGAATCTCTCGCATTCAAGTTATCGGCTTATGAAAAACTAATTATATACGCCTGTAGATTTTATGATTTATATTTTTTTTTCTGAATTAACGTCGTAGTTAATTATATAATATTATATTATAAGCGTGGCTACAGTGCTTGAATTCAAAGCAATAATTTTTTTAAAGAAATATATCAAATACTCCCTCATCTACGAATGTTGAAATATGTACTTAAAGAATGAGTTTACTGTAACCAGAAAGTGTATTGAATGTATGTATGTATGTAAATAATTTTAAATTTAATGGAATATTGCGGCTTCGGTGACTATTACGAGAAGTCACTGATAACCTCTACACGTTTGAAAAAAAGCTACGTGCATAATATGTATCTACATATATATTTGTAGTATTAGTTTAGTAATCAACATCAAAACGAAACAACAACTGAAGCGCCAACAACGCAAGCTGCGCTTACTAAAATATCCTTAGCAGTGCACTTAACACAAAACAACAACAATAATAATGAAAGTCAATGCCTTTTCATTCGTCCATGTATTTAAATGAGTACATATGGATTTGTAGTATTTATATATGAAAATGCATTGAATTACTCACTTTGTATAATCGCATATGTGTATGTGTGCTTACTAAGCAGTGAAAATATTATTATATATATATTGTTTAGTGAATCCCGTTGCTCTTATCGTCGCTTGAAATTCTTTTGTTATGTGTGCAATCTATTCTATTATGAAATCATTTCAGCGTTTAATAACCAGTCTGCAGAATTACAACCACATATCTCCATATATGTACATACATATGTACACATAATGCTACATATACAACTACATATCCATGTTAATATGTAGTGCACTTGTTCTATACGTATGTGTATAGAAAACAAAACATTTAGGTTTCAAAGTACGCACTCCGATATTCCTATCTATGTATAAAATGTATGTATGTCTGTCGTGAATTTCCATTTTAAATCGGTTGGCAAATGAAAGGAAAAGCCTTATTAAACTGTTTGCAGTCAATGCTTTGCTGTGGACTATTTTGTTTGATTTCCAAATGAAAATACAATGGAGTAATTAAGCGCAGGTTTGAACGCATCGGAGTATGTCTGCATGAGGGTGGTCAGATTTTGGTGTTTGGATAAAGGTCAAATAAAAATCAAATATTAAATATGTTGCACACTGAAAGTGAAAAGAAAAATTTATTTATTTTATACTCTCGAAATTTATTTATATAATTTTATTATGAGAACATACAATTTTACCCATATATAAATGATCAGGATGACGAGTGGAGTTGAAATCCGGATGTCTGTCCGTGCAAGCGATAACTTGAGTAAAAATTGAGATATCTCAATGAAACTTCCTTATACCGTCCAAAAATGAAGAAAATCGGATTATAACCACGCCCATCTCCATACAAAGGTTATGTTTAAAAATACTAAAAATGCTTTAATTCACTAAGGAAAAGCACCAGAACCCTTAAATTTCATTACAAAGATGTTACAGAAGAGCTGCACTCAAATTGGTATACACAAGTTGAAATTGGTGTGGCTCCGCCCACTTATGGGTCAAAAACATATCTCCGAAACTACTGGACCAATATCAAACTTGGTTTGTAATATTTTCCTTATATCCCAATATATGTTGGAAAAATAGGCCAAATCGGTTCACAACCACGCCTACTTCCTATATACCAGAACTTTGAAGTCGATCTGAATCGTTTACTTTACAATACATAAAGTAAGCACTAATGAAGATATCGGAACAGAACTTTGCATAAATACTGCATTTATAGTGTGGCAGCCCATAGGTTTTCAAGGCCCCATATATCGAACACGAGGACCTCGGTGCTTCTAGTCTAATATTATGGTTTCCAACTTTCAATGGACTTTATACAAGATATATGACGAATATGTGGGTCAAATTGTGTATTATATAATATAAATAAAGTTAAATAAATAAATTGCGAGAGTATAAAATGTTCGGTCAAAACCGAACTTAGCCCTTCCTTACTTGTTATACTCTCGCAACAAATGTTGCTTAAGAGAGTATTATAGTTTTGTTCACATAACGGTTGTTTGTAACACCCAAAACTAAACGAGTTAGATATAGGGTTATATATACCAAAGTGATCAGGGTGAAGAGTGGAGTTCAAATCCGAATGTCTGTCTGTCCGCCCGTCCGTCCGTCCGTCTGTGCAAGCTGTAACTTGAGTAAAAATTAAGATATCTTGATGAAACTTGGCACACTTATTTCTTGGCACCATAAGAAGGTTGCTTTCGAAAATCAGCAAAATCGGACACGCCCACTAAATGGCGAAAACCGAAAACACATAAAGGGCCATAACTAAGCCATAAATAAAGCTATGGAAATAAAATTTGGTGTGAAGGATCGCACTATGAAGGGGCATATTTGGATGTAATTTTTTTGGGGAAGTGGGCGTGGCACCGCCCCCTACTAAGTTTTTTGTACATATCTCGCAAACTAATAGAGCTATATAAACCAAACTTTCTGCAGTCGTTTTTTTAGCCACTTCCTAATACAGTCCAAAAATGAAAGAAATCGGATCATAACCACGCCCACCTCCCATACAAAAGTTAGGTTGAAAATTACTAAAAGTGGGTTAACTCACTAACGGAAAACGTCAGAAACACTAAATTTCACATAAGAATTGGCAGATGAAAGCTGCACCCAAATTTTTTTGCAAAATAGAAAATGGGCGTGGCGTCGCCCACTTATGGGTCAAAAACCATATCTCAGGAACTACTCGACCGATTTCAATGAAACTTGGTTTGTAATAGTTTCCTTACATCCCAATGATATGTTGTGAAAATAGGCCAAATCGCTTCACAACTACGCCTACTTCCTATATACCAGAACTTTGAAGACGATCTGAATCGTTAACTTTACAATATATAAAGTAAGCACTAGTAAGGATATCAGTGCAGAACTTTGCATAAATACTATGTTAATAGTGTGGCAGCCCCATTCTAAAAATCGCCGAAATCGGACCATAGGTTTTTAAGGCCCCATATATCGAACACGAGAACCTCGGTGCTTCTAACCTAATATTATGGTTTCCAACTTTCAATAGACTTTATACAATATATATGATGAATATGTGGGTCAAATTGTGTATTATATAATATAAATAAAGTCAAATAAATAAATTGCGAGAGTATAAAATGTTCGGTTACACCCGAACTTAGCCCTTCCTTACTTGTTTTTCACTTAAATTTGTTTCGTGAAACCGGCTTTTAGTGCTTGTTCTCTAATTTCCTAAATATACATATATTGAGGTTACAAAGCTTGATATTATGGTCTAATAAAAATAAGGGCGATTTCATCGAAGTGGTACTTTGTTTCTTTTCGAGTCACACGTGCGCATTTCAATTATGGTGAAATACATTTTACTTTATACTGGTTTATTTCGAAATAGTCTACCGATCGCTAGACGGTCACTGTGTATCCAAGCTACATTTCCCCTTAATTTAAATAACTTCATTTGCACTTGCGTTGTTTCTTTGCTTTGAGGGGGTCCCAGTAAACTTCCCTGTTTTTTTTTTTCCTGATGTTTTGTTCACCCTCTTCTCTTGCCAACTGATATGCAACCAATTATTTTAAAAAGTGAAAACCCCAAAACTTGATTAGTTGCATCAATATGCGTGTAAATCACTCACAATTGATTTAGAGCGCCCACTTAGCGCTGAAAGTATTTCATTTGTGCCGCTACAACACCCTCGGTCTTCATGCGAAATCGGTACGCTACCAGGGCACACTTTTCGCCTGGAGAATTTCCGCTTGTGGCGACACAATGCAATATAAACTGCAACCAACTGCAAAAAGCCGAGACATTTCAATCAACCCCTTTAAATAAATACAAGTTTATTGCAAATTTTTATTGTTGTTGTTTTTCACATTATTTTTTCGCAAAGTGTCCCGCTATTTTTAGCATTTGCCAATGCAAATGTCAATTTTCTGTTTAGGGAAGTCAATTAAATTTCGCTAGAAGTGCACCGCAAATGCGGGTTTATGTTGATGTTGTTATTATTGTTGGATTTTATTTTAATTGCAGTATTTGTTGACGTGGGGGTCTGCCGTTTCTCGGCGCAAGGAGTACGAACGCGTGCTCCGCCACAAAGTTTGGTTAATTTATTAAGTCTGTCAATTTTATTTTTTGTTTTTGTTTTATACATATATACATATACATATGTATATGGGCTTGTATACATATATGCTTTATTTCCGAGTGATGAACTACCACACACTCAGTAATGACACATTGACGTGTCATGAATTTGAAATTCCATCCTTCAATGCTCGACGCGTTCACTTCGCTGGCATCGCCTTCTGTCACAGTTGGTCTATGAAGCTTCCAGTGGCTGCCGAATGCCCGGTTGTCTATTATAAAGTCATTGTATGTGGTTGCAACGGCTTGTACATAGTCGCTCGACTTTGTATTGCCAGTAAAGCCCTACTGCATTCCGCAAGATATATGTATGAAATACAACAACTTAAACGCACGTATATACATACATACAGTGACGGACGTGTTAATAGATTCATTTAATATTAATTATATTTGATTGTAAATCCTAAAAGTGAATTTTGCTTGTAAAAAATTAATTTTAAAGCTTTGTAACAAAATTTAGAGAAAGACGACCAACATTATGCTGTCCGAGTTCAAAGTAGTGAAATATATAAAGGGTGTTTTTTAGACATTCAATATTATGACAAAGAATGTAGCTTTATTATAAAGATAATGGTTTGGAATTATGTTTTAAAATGATTTCGGACAAGTGACAATCGCGGCTAGTTCGTATACCAGCAGAGACTCACAATATTCGACCACTTTTTGCAGCAATTGGGGTCGTAAACCAGCAATAAACGTTACTCCGGAGTAAGTCCGTTTATTTTGTTGAAATGGCAAACTAAATTGAGTATAAATTAAGTAACAGCTATCAAAAAGACCAACTTCGAAAAAAGTATTGCCACACTGAAACCCCACACCCATCATTAGTAACCTACCGTTTCATAAGATCAACACCTGACTACCGTCACTTTTACCAATAATCTGATGAATATTTTAATGAATAATAAATGAACACTAGGTGCAAAGAACTCCCATCTCCATGTTTATAGCACATCTTTCTGATACTTGTGTATATTTCACTTTATAAGATATCGGTTTAAATTTTTTTATTAACTCAACCGAACCGGATTCGGATTTTTAGCTGTCTATAGACAGTCAACTGGTCAACATTAATTAGGATAAAACCTCTCCAACCACCGCTACCAAGAAACAAAATGTAAAATCCCAGAAAAGTTAGCGCCACTTCGAAATAAACCTAATCTGTTTGTCAGGCCTTAGTGACAAAAAGCTCAATCAAGTTATTGCTGTTGAGCAGTTTTTGACGGAAGGTCTCAATATCTGTTCTTAATACTTTCTTGAGTGTACTTGGTTTCCTTTGACGTATTTATTTCTGATCTGTGATATAATTTAACTTCTGAAATAGTCTCAACAGATATTCCTTAGTAGGTGTTGGCCATTGACACTATATAAGCACTCACTTAAACGTCTATGTTTGAGATCATCTTCAATTCTTCTTATTGGCTTCAGAGTTTCCCGACAGTTTTCTTTAGTTTTTAATCTTATATTGCCGTATATGAGTTTGATTTTTTTCCAAAAGTGTTTCTTGGTCCAAGACCATATTAACATTTTTTGTCGATTTTTTGTAAATTTGCTCACAATTATATGACCATTACTGTTTACAACTAGGTTTTTGAACAAGTGTTCTTTGTGTGTCAAAGACCTGCTAATAATTATATATATTTAGCAGTTAAAATCAATAATACACGCTGCATTCTCAGCAAAAAACAATACAACAGATCTGTGATTGTGTCTTGTTTGGTTTCATGGCCATTGGCATTAAGGCGGAAAACAGATTTCTATAAAATGTATGTATAAATTACAATTTCTAGCTGGTTGTGTGCTATTTACGAACAAAAGATTTGCAATTTTAATTCTAAGAAACGTAGTGACTAAAGTTAATTACATTTGAGAGAAGCGTTCGAGTACGCATTCGAGTACGCTCCTGGATGTGTTCACTTTTTCGAGACTGTTTATAATCTTATCTATAATAACTGATAAGAAGTAATGTTGAAATAACTAGCTATGTATGTGTATATTTGTATAATAACAATGTTAGTTCAAATCAATCGCTACCTACCAACTGCTATGACTCAAACTATCGATAAATAAACCGCAACTGTCATAATCCGGTCATTGAACTGCACGTGAAATGCTGAAGAGGTTTTGAATTCAACTTTTTTTTCCGTATATCCTTTATTCACTTAAAAAATTAGAAAAAAACTGGGAGCAATAACCCTATTGTGATTATAAGAGCTCCTTCAGAAGCCATGAAATAGTTAAAATTTTATAAATAATTTTTATAAATAAGAGTGCTACAAAAGCAGAAGTACAATCGCTGACCCAAATTTTCGACGGTTTTCAAGCACAAATCGTTCGATAGTGCTGCAATTTTTGGTTTTCAATAAATCGATTGTGACATTCGCTGTTTGGCTTGTGGCACCGACCTGTTGGAGCCACATTTTGTCCAATGCCATATCATCCAATGTGGTTCATAAATATTCTTATCGGTTATCAAGAAGTGGTAGAGATCCACAATAACGTGTCGGTCTTGATCATCATGGAAAAAGTACGGTCCAATGACGCCGCCGGTCCAAAACCGTACCAAAACGTAATTTTTTCGTGATACAATGCTGACTCCTGGTGTACATGTGGATTGCTGCCTGACAAATAACGATTTTTTTATACTCTCGCAACCTGTTGCACAGAGTATCATAGTTTTGTTCACATAACGGTTGTTTGTGTCACCAAGAAATATAAGAGTTAGATATGGGGTTATATATACATAAATGATCAGGATGACGAGTGGATTTGAAATCCGGATGTCTGTCCGTCCGTCTGTCCGTCTGTCCGTGCAAGCGATAACTTGAGTAAAAATTGAGATATCTTAATGAAACTTGGAACACATGTTCCTTGGCACCCTGAGGAGGTTGCTTTCGAAAATGGGCAAAATCGGTCCACTGCCACGCCCACAAAATGGTGGAAACCGAAAACCTATAAAGTGTCATAACTAAACCATAAATAAAGTTATGAAAATGAAATTTGGAACATAGGATCCCATTAGGGAGGGGCACATTTGGATGTAATTTTTTTGGAAAAGTGGGCGTGACCCCGCCCTCAAATAGGTTTTTTGTATATAACTCGCAAACCAATAAAGCAATATAAACCAAACTTTCTGCAGTCGTTTCTTTTAGCCATTTCCTTATACAGTCCAAAAATGAAAGAAATCGGATAATAACCACGCCCACCTCCCATACAAAGGTTAGGTTGAAAATTACTAAAAGTGGGTTAACTCACTAACGAAAAAGTCAGAAACACCAAATTGTACATAAGAAATGGCAGAAGGAAGCTGCACTGAGATTTTTTTACAAAATGGAAAAAGGGCGTGGCGTCGCCCACTTATGGGTCAAAAACCATATCTCAAGAACTACTCGACAGATTTCAATGAAATTCGGTATATAATACTTTCTTGACACCCTGATGACACAATATGGGCGAAATCGGTTCACAACTACGTCTACTTCCCATATAACTCAATTTTGAATTCCATCTGATTCGTTCACTTTATAATGTATTCATAAGGAATCAATGAAGCTAGCGGAATAAAACTTTACACAAATACTGTATTTGAGCTGTGACATCACTTGTGGAAAAATTGTCAAAATCGGACCATGACTTTTCAAGGCCCCTGATATCGAACATGAAGAACCTAGTGCCTAAGGTTAATTTTTCACCGAAAATATAGGTAAATCCCTCAGATATTTTAATGTAATTCATTCTCTCTGAATTTTTTTCTTATAACAGTTTCTCTCTGTACCTGAAATGGTAAAAATCGGGTCATAACTTCCCCCAGATCCCATATACCTAATTATAAGTAATATTAAATTAAGTGAGCGTATAGTCTTCGATACATTGTATCTTGGTGGTGAAAACGAGTGAAATCGGTTTAGGAATTACCTCAGTCCCCATATACTATTTATGATGATTTTCGTTATTCTATTGAACTTTATACCAAATATATGGGTCGACTTGTGTTATCTTTATAAAATTACATCAATAAATTGCGACAGTATAAAATGTTCGGTTACACCCGAACTTAGCCCTTCCTTACTTGTTTTTTATTGACGAAGCCATTTAGTCAGAAATGACCCTCATCATAAACTTGAGGGTCATTGAGGGTGAGAATTTCGGTAGTACCCAAAATTATCGAAATCGCAACTAAAATTGCTACTGTGATCACTGTACAGTGATTGTACTTTCGAACTGATATTGGTACTGAACAGTGATTGCTTCTTTTCAAACTGCTATTACTACAGTGATCGAATTAGAATTACTGAACTCCTATATGTACGGTGATCGATCAAAAGCACTGAACTTCTCTATAGCGAATGTAATCGAACTCATATTACTGAACATCAATTGCGATTGTAAATCACTGATATTTACAAAAATTGATCGCAGTTGCCAGATGCGATTTTTAATCACAGTGAAAACAAGTAAGGAAAGGCTAAGTTCGGGTGCAACCGAACATTTTATACTCTCGCAATTTATTGAAGAAATTTTATTGAGATAACACCCAAATTTACCTATAAATTCGGCACAAAGTTTAATAGAATAACGAAAGTCATCCTATATAGTGTATGAGGGCTGAGGAAATTCCTGAACCGATTTCATTCATTTTCACCAGCAAGGTACACTATATCCAAGACTATACACTCACTTAATTTCGCTAAGAAATCTCACATATTAATCAATACATATATGTAGATTAAAGCCCACCGTATTTTTGAAAAACCTATAATTAGGTATATGGGAGCTAGGAGGTGTTATTATCCGATTTTAATAATTTTTGGAACCGAGACACACTATTAGAATAAACAATTTCCTCTGAATTACATTAAATTATCAGAGAGATTTATCCATATTTTCGGTTAAAATTTACCCTTAGGCGCGGAGTTCAACATGTTCGATAATAGGGGCCTTGAAAAGTTATAGTCCGTTTTCGACAATTTTTTCTCAAGTGAAGCCAAAGATGATATGTACTATTTGTGTAAAGTTTTATTCCGCTATCTTCATTGGTTCCTTATGTATACATTATAACCATTTTCGAAAGCAATCTCCTCAGGGTGCCAAGGAATACGTGTTCCAAGTTTCGTTAAGATATCTCAATTTTTACTCAAGTTATCCGTTGCACGGAC
The DNA here is from genome assembly GCA_031772095.1 of Zeugodacus tau. Classification (NCBI taxonomy): domain Eukaryota; kingdom Metazoa; phylum Arthropoda; class Insecta; order Diptera; family Tephritidae; genus Zeugodacus; species Zeugodacus tau. Next base: position 40,403,450 of record CM062650.1, read on the forward strand.
AGACGGACGGACGGATAGACAGACATTCGGATTTTGACTCGTCTCGTCACCCTGATCATTTTGATATATATAACCCTATATCTAACTCGTTTAGTTTTATGACTTACAAACAACCGTTAGGTGAACAAAACTATAATACTCTCTTAGCAACTTTTGTTGCGAGAGTATAAAAACACCGGTGGCGAAATATCGCTCATCACTATTGGACACGTTGTTGAATCGTACACCTTTCCATGATGAGGTCTACGTTTGTAGCTACCCTATTGAAAAACCGTTTAAAATGTAAAGTAATTAACTTTCGATTATTTTTAGATGTCATTCCTTATTATAAGACTAATCTTTAGCCAATACAAGATTAAAACAATAAAGATTAATCCCTTTCCGCACACATACCGTACTATAAGCGTCGATTAAAATGGACCACTCATGATAGCCTTCGAATTTGGAGAAATGGCAAAAATCCGACCAAGCCAAATATGACCAACGCATTGTTCGTGCTATAAGTTTAATATATGTATAGTTCATTGGCAGAAATATCTTTAGTAATCCCTATTCGACGATCTTTTAACGACGACATTTAAAAATAACAGTCCGAATCAAATTTGATCAGATCGTAATCCCCTCTTACTAATATAACAAATATAACCATAACCGCGGCAGTTAGAGACTGTATTTCAGACTCAGTTTGGGTTCTGTGGGAATAACTTAACCTAAGGATAAATGGTATATATATTTATTTCCATCCAGCAATAGATCGGATAAACAAGCGCTTTCCAAAGCGTTGAACACAGATATGGATTTTTTAAGTTGGGATTGAAAGCTAAAGTGATCCAGTGCCATGCGGGGCTTCTTGCAGTTAGCGAACCGTACTTTTTCACTTTTCACTCTTTGGTTATCACAAATATCAAATATTGACTTGGATTATTTTCGATCCGTTGAGACTACTAAGGAAATATTTGTATTTATTTGGAGTCGATACTATCAATTTTTAGATGTTCTTATGATTTGTGTTTGATAAAGTAAATTAGATGATGGAGGGAGCTATGGAATATCTTCATAATTTTGTTATTTGCATATAGATTTCCCTGCAATATAGCACAGTTTAAGAACAGCGAACGTAGTTTGTTTTGATGTACGCTATTTTTACATTTACCTCGAGGGTGGATTATCCAGATAGGCTCATGATTCACAGTGTTAATATTGCTTGCGTATAAGAATTTACATATATACTTCAAAAGTAATTCTCAAACCTATTTCAATAATTTTATTGTAATTGATTTATCAATTAAACGAAAGTGTGCTATCTTTCGGTGGTGCGCCTCAATGCCTTCATACTTGCCATGCATTTACATGCTTATGGCAATACATAAATATGATATACCATGCGGTTTCACTTTCAGGGTAGTTTTCGTTGCACCAAATTGATATATTTTTCCTGCTTTAAATTGAATTAATAGTTAAATATTGTGGTATAGATACTGGAGCATACATATCTGCATTCCATTTCAAATTACTTTGATAGCAAGAAACTAATAAAAAAAATCCGACAAAACCAAAATTGTTAATGCGCTGATGAAAATGCGGCATGAACCGTGTCAGTGTGAATGCATGTGTGTGTGTTTGTGCCTTCGATTCTCACTGCATTAAAAATTATAAAAAAATACTTTCGACGAGATAAGACTGTTTAAAGGTGAAGGAGGGAGTGCGACGGTGGCGAGTTATAGTCAAAAATGTGTCATTGTGGGGTTGTTGTGTAATTGAAAATAAAAACTCAACTATTAAATAAATAAATAAATGTAATAAATGCATTCAATTGATTACTAGACACTACATAGTGTCTTCCAGGCGACGCCAAGCTAAGCCGCACTGTAAATCTTGTGGAATTATTGAAAATTCGTCAATCGCTTACGACAATGAGTGGCATTCATTCATTCATGCAGCGGTTCATTCATATTGAGATGTGCCTGTAATGTATCATCTGTCTACTTATTTTTGTCTTGTGCACTCACATAGACATGCATACATACATACATATGTATATATATATACTCTGTGGACTTGTTGCTGGTGGTCGGTCGTCTGGAGCGCTTCAGCTACTCTCCAGTGGGTTGTGTTCGCTGGTACATTGACCGTGACAGTGACGTAGTAAATGCATAGCAAAGCTACTTCATACCTATACATACATACATTTGTATATAAATGTATATGTATATATAGCTCATAAAAGGGCATGTATCGAATGTATGAGGTTGTTTGTAATATTCAGTTGCCTTTTAACGCCGCTGAAAATGGGTTAATTAACGCTTATGTATGTAAATACGCATACATATTTATGCTGTTGCATGCAACAACCGGTTTTCGACGCGTACATGGAGTAGAGACACACACATACATACATATATACAGTTGTTTTGTTTTATTAATTTTCGTTGTGAAATATTATGTAATTGTTTGCTTTCATGCTTTGAGACATTTATTTATATTGAAGCTTTTCTCTAACATGTGTGTTTTTGTATTTGTATTTTAAGCCGATTTCGTTTTGCTGCGGGAAAATTTGTATTTCAATGTGGTTTGGAGGTTTTGTATTGTTGTTGTTTACGTATACAAAATTTAAAATTTTCAATAATTTCAGCTAAACTAAACTGAAATTATTCTTTTTGAATCACAAAATATGTTTTAAGCTTACTTTATTGGTTAGTAAAGTATACTAGTTTATGACGGTAAGGCGATTGAGCAAGAGATCACCACTCGGTAGGTGGTGCTTTTAAATATTCATCGAGACAAAATTTTAAATATTAACAATATTTATACGAATTTTATGTTTCCTCGTAAAATTTTAGAGTATATCGTTTATCAAGAGCAATGAAAAAAGCACTTTGAATGAAGTTTTATTTCTTCTCGCTTCTCATAACCAATATTTTTTTTACTTCGTTTTGATTAAAAACAAGTAAGGAAAAGCTAAGTTCGGGTGCAACCGAACATTTTATACACTCGCAAATTACTGATATATGTAGTTTTATTAAGGTAATAATTTTGCTACGATATCTCACATATTAACCGATAAATGCGGGATAAAGCCCACCGTATTTTTGAAAAACCTATAATTTGGTATATGGGAGCTGGGGGAAGTTATGACGCGATTTTAATAAGATTTCGAACAAAGACACACTATTAAAAGTATAAAATTGTCTCTGGATTACATTAAAATATCTGAGTACCCGCTGGAGGAAGCCGCGGAAGAGGACGACCTCCACTCCGATGGAAAGACCAAGTGCAAAGTGACCTGGCTTCACTTGGTGTTTCCAGTTGGCGCCAAAAAGCAAAAAGGAGGAATGAGTGGCGCGCTCTGGTGGATTCGGCTATAATCGCTTAAAGCGGTTTCTACGCCATCTGTATATATATATCTGAGAGATTTACCGATATTTTCCGTAAACATTACCTTTAGACACTGAGTTCTTCATGTTCGATATTCAGGGCCTTGAAAAGTTATAGTCCGATTTCGAAAATATTTCCACAAGTGCAGCCACAGATGATATACAGTATTTGTGTACAGATTTATTCCGCTATTTTTATTGGTTTCTTATGTATACATTATAAAGTGAAGGAATCAGTTGGAATTCAAAATTGAGTTATATGGAAAATAGTCGTGGTTTTGACTACCATATTCTATCAGTGTTATCAGGTTGGCAAGAAAGAATTATGTACCAAATTCCATTGAAATCGGTCGAGTAGTTTTTGAGATATTTTTTTTTACTCATAATCTGAGTGTAGCTTTCTTCTGCCATTTCTTCTGAAAAATTTAGTGTTTCTGACGTTTTCCTTTAGTGAGTTAACGCACTTTTAGTAATTTTCAATCTAACCTTAGAGTGAGAGGTGGGCGTGCCTATTATTCGATCATATCAAGTTTGGTGTATAGAGCTTTATTGGTTTGCGAGATATTCACAAAAAACTTATTAGCAACTTTTGTTGACTTTTAGTCTTAAGGTGGATGTTTTACACAACTTACAGCCTTTGATCGCTGTGGCTTTTTTCACCGGTGGGTCACTTTTTCACTTCTTATTGTTCTATACCGCCCTATATATGTATATCTGAATTTATATCACTTCCACTTTGAATGGGATTTTCACACTTTAGATTTAGAAAAAGATAACACGAATGTGTACGATAAGGAAAATAGTTAATTTTTTACAACAGTGAAGTTATATATTAAATTCATACCGTCTTTTTCCTGGTTAAATTCTCTATAAAAAAAGTATGTCTCTAGAAATTAGTCAGTTTTTTAAATTCAATAAGGACAAATTATTTTTTTCTTAACAAAATTAGTAAGACTAGACCAGGTTAAATTTTAGTTCTAATAGAATTGGTCTTCTGATACCTTCATACCCAGAAATTCATAAAGTAATTTTTCGTTAAATTCCATAGTTAGAAAAAATATATAATTCAATTAAAAGCTTTTCTACTTTATTTATTAGCGGTAATTGTATGTTCAAAAATGGGCGTGGTAGCATAAACGTGCATTCTCTACTCACGTACGCACATACATACATACATATTTAAATATATATTTTTTGCATTTACATATATAAACAAACAAGTGAATAAATAAAAGTAAAATCTCGTGCATGCATGTCTAGTGGCATTTGGCATTCAAAAAGAGCTTTTCCCCCCCTGCAATTAAATGTGTACATTGTTATTTACATAAAAGCACATACATCCATGTATATGTACATATGTATGTTTGTTTTGTTGTGGCAACGCGGGAGCACTGTCCGATAGCTGCATATGGCGCACTTTGAGACCACAAACCACGCCGACTACATTGTTATCCCCCCTCCTCCGACAGCAGGCATTTGTTGCATGAAGTGTTTTGTTTTAGAGTTTTGCATGATTCAAGGCTTACAACAACGATAACAAAACAGTGAAAAAATAGATATTACAAACAAAAAGGCACACTAACACAGCTTAGTGGTGGCATTACTTTTTTTGGTTTTAATTTTATACTGATTTTCATATTGTTGCTGCCCTTCCTGAATCGAACGCAAAGCGCAGCGAGAGTTAGTAAGGGGGCACTGTGGAGTGCTCTACATATTTAACATGGCAACAGTTGTTAGCAAGCAGTGAGGCGTTGATTCCCCCATTTTTACCAACTGAAAATGCACGCAGACTCATATAAAATACTTTCATAAACATACAAACAAACAAACACACATGCTTTGAAGTCAATGTTATTGTTGAGCACCCTCTTCCCCATTCAAAAAAATTATATTTTCTTGTAGAGTCTCTGCATTCATATACAGTTATATACACGTAGGTATGTCTATTTGTACCTGCATAAGATAAGATTATTGAATTAGTTACATACTACAGTGAAACTTCCATAACTCGAACTTTTGAAGTGTTAATAGCGTTTAGAAGCCAAATTCCATACAAATTTCCTTCCATAAATCGAACTTTTCGATCAGAGCATAATACAAAATTTATAATTGTACTATCGAAGCAGAATTTTAAAAGCGTCCCTCTATATTGTACGAATATAATATTACACTTATGGATTGCATAAATCATGTAACAAAGGCATAGGATGCAGACGTTAAGAGCCAAACAATAGCAAACAGCAACCAACAAAATTACAGAAGACATGTTTTAACGTATGAACATAAAACTCTATGCGATGTAAATAAATAAAACTGAGTACAAATCTATATTTTACAGCTTTTCGAAAAATTTATTTGTTAATGAAAATCTCTATAACTCGAAGTCTCTCTAACTTGAAATTTTTTTGTGGATTATGGTGATTCGAGTTAGAGAAGTTCCACTGTACTTCACAACTAGTATTAACCGCAAGTGCAACTAGTAAAGCCTTTTTCCATATAACTTTTTAACATATTTTCGAAAAGTCAATTGAAAAATTTTTATTTATAATTTACTAGTATTACACTGATTCAAAAGAGCTATATAATGGCCTAGTTCAATTTAGTATAATTTTAAGAACATATTGAAGGATTGAATAGTTCTTTTTTTAGTTCGGGATATTGATTGTTAGATTCTGGTACGAAATATACTAATTATACCCTGAACAGGGTATATTAAGTTTGTAACACCCAGAAGGAAGCGTCGGAGGCCCTATAAAGTATATATATAAATGATCAGTATGTTAAACTGAGTCGAGTCTGTCTGTCTGTCTGTCTGTATATATACGAACTAGTCCTTCAATTTTTAAGATATCGTTTTGAAATTTTGCAGATGTTATTTTCTCTTCAAGTAGCTGCTCATTTGTCGGAACTGCCGATATCGGATCACTATATCATATAGCTGCCATACAAACTGAACGATCGGAATCAAGGGCTTGTATGGAAAACTTCCGCATTTTACTACATATCTTCACGAAATTTGGTGTGAGTTATTGCTCATAGAAATAATTTAATCTCCGAAAGAATTGTTCAGATCGGTTCACTATAGCATATAGCTGCCATACGAACTGAACGATCGGAATCAATGGTTTGCATGGAAAATTTTCGCATTTGACGTGGTATCTTCACGAAATTTGACATGGAGAAATTGTTCAGATTAACCTTAATGTTTCTAACAAACAACCCGGCTAAAAAGAATTAATAAAATGTTTTCTTTTTTTTTTACTTACTTTTTTTTACGTCTTTAGATTTGCTTAAACACATAGTTACTAAAAGAAATGCATCTGTGAAGGGTATATTAGCTTCGGAACAGCCGAAGTTAACGTTTTTTCTTGTTTTATACTCAGTTCAAAAACATTACTAAGATCTTGCGTGTTTCTTATTTTTTCAAATTTTCTAAAAAAATGCTAAAAATTTAATATTTCTCTGGCAAGTTTGTATCATGTCAGGAATTGTTGTGGAAGCTTATATTTTTTCTCACCTGTTTGTATACTCATAAATATCAGTACAATATATCCCCACTCACATGGTGGATCAGATATTTAAATATTTGTGTGTAAATATAAATATGAAACATATTGATAAGTACTTTCATAATCTTATACATATATACGTAGATACATACATAGTGGATATATACCAAACCAAGAAAAAACGCCTGCAATCTCAATGTGTCATCTGAGATTTTGTTGTGGTAATTTTTTAGCCAATAATTCCGGGAAATCTCTTCAAAACATAAATAGGAAATTTTGTTATAAAAATAAAAGAAGTGAAATATGCGGAAAATCCACTTGCTAGCTTCTTCAGTTGGTGCGCGCATAGAAAATAAATGCCTGTTGCTTAATAGGGAATACGAAATACACAAAAATATATCTATGTATGTATGTATGTACATACACATGCGCGACGCACTCCAATATAATTCCAATCAGATATGCGCATTAGACGGATATTTGACAAACATATACCTACTCATTCCGATGTTCATGAGCCCAGCAGTATATTCGACTAGATCATATTCTATAATATCTGAGGAAGCTAATGTCTTATATTCGACTATTTAGTAAGGTTGCTTGAGTACGTGGCTGATCTCGGAAAAATGTAATACATTAGATACTAATGTTTTTCTCAAACTTTTGACTAGGTATTCCGCTTCAAAAGGATTTTATAAAGCTTGAAGATTTAATGATCTCTGAAGGCAATTCTGTATGTTCGTTACTATTATACAGCTATAATTAAGTACCACCTCATTACATCATATTGGTTGACTACAGGTCAACTGTGTGACAGCTTATAGACTCCTCAAACACTCAAATCATATCCATATGTATTTACCCACGTATTTGATCTTACAAGAAATTAGTGATATTGAAATATCTGATAAGCCAAAGAGATTATTATTATTATTGCCGAGAAGAGAACATTGCCGCTCAAACACTCAATTAAAGTGTGCTCTTATAAACCCTCTTCATCTCTCTCTTTCTCTCTCTGCCGGTAATATTACAAATCACTCAATTGTTAACGCTCTCTTAGTTCATGAAATTCGTGTTCTTCATTATTGATTCCCAACCGAAAGCCACTATTATATACAAACTTACAATTGTATAAATATTATATATAGATATGTACATATGTAAATGAACCACAGACTATAACGCTTTTGTTATTCGATTCTTATGGCTCATTAAAATTCAAGACGTGTGCTCTTCGTCGCTTTATCCTGATAACAGGTGCCACGTATAATAAAATCTAATGAGATTTTATGGTAAATGCGGAAACCATTTAGTGAATTGCTTTCTTTTGTATAATTTATACAGGAATTTTTGTGGTATATAGCTTTTTGAGAAATGTCTAGCTATTGTGCGACGTTTAAACAAGTTGTCTTGATACTAACATACATTTATTTATTGTATCATATCTTAAACTAGCAGACCCGGCCACACGTTTTTGTGGCTAAGGTATACATTAAATTAAGTTGGTCCAATCTTGGCTTCGGCGACGGTATTGATTACTCGAGGTTTATTTATGTTACGCAGCATGATTACAACTCACACTACTTTTAATTGCAAAGTACAGGCAATTTTAAATAGTTTGGGATAATTGACTACGTCATCCTGGTTAGTAGCTGTGTCAACTCTCTTGGACCGAAATTCTAAATTGTCGCATTAAGATCATCGATATTTTTTTTTACCACCACTATAGGTCATTCAATCAGTCATTTATGATTATCATATCAGGAAAACTTCTCTTTCGAGTCAATGAAGTGAAAGAAATCTGTTGGAAATGCTATTAATCCATCGAGGTATCAACTGCCAACTATTTCTACAATCGCAATTTGGTATTGTTGCAAAAACACTCATATGTTAGTTGTTAATTGGCGATTCTTTATGTGTCGCCACAAATTAAATGATTTTAGGCATGCGATTAGCCCGTCAGTAACAGTTGATCCAGGAATAATTGGAAGAGTCTGGCGTAAATCACCTACTAACAGAATCCTGGCTCCACCAAAAACGTTCATCGACAATCAAGATCTTTTAAAGTCCTGTGCAGTACCTCCAACGACTTCTTGAATATTTGGAAACATTTCGTTAAAGCGCTATTTTTGACGATTTTGCTGACTGGTGTTTCGTTCATTTGCAATTTAGGAGTAATTTCAAGGCCGAATGTGCCGTATGTTTGCCTACTAACAGGTGCCAAGTCGCCCCTATTCCCGTTAACCTTGGTGGTGAAAATGAGTGAAATTGGTTCTGGAATTACATCAGCCCTCATATACTATACATGATGATTTTCTATTGGACTTTATGTCGAATATATAGGTAAAATTGTGTGTTATCTTAATAAAATTACATAAAAAAATTGTGAGAGTATAAAATGTTCGGTTGGACCCGAACTTAGCCTTTCCTTATTTGTTACAAATTGTTTTGGGCTATCGACACAACCTTATACAATTGAACAATAACAAAAATATTTTAACAAAGCAACAATGACAACCTTTAAATTATAATTTTTTGTTTTCTCTTTTATATTTTTCTTGTCAACTCGAATAAAATTCTCTTATTATTATCTTCCTCGAAATTTTTTCATATTTACTCACTTTCTAATCTTTTTCTGGCCTTCCACGAATATTTTAAGACTAAAATTAGCCGGATCGGTTTGGCCGGTCTCGTTTTTTTGTGGCACAAACGAACAGCAATTCATTTTTATATCATATTATTATCAAGTGACAATTATTTTTAATTCCGCACAGCACCATTCAAAAATTTCAAAATTTTTAACTCGTGATGTCAGAATCTAATAATTCAAAAAGTTATATAAAGGTTTTGAAGCGATCTTAAATAATAAATCATTTATTTCGATAAGGATTAATACTAAGGTATAAATAAAGAGCCTTTTCAAGTAGTGGTATTATAATTAATTTTTTATATAAAATCGCTTATTGTGACAAAACTATAATAGTTAGAGATATGATGTCGAGACATTTTCTGTAGATAATATTTCAATAATAATTCAAAAAGTTATATAAAGGTTTTGAAGGGATCTTAAATAATAAATCATTTATTTCGATAAGGATTAATACTAAGGTATAAATATAGAGCCTTTTCAAATAGTGGTATTATAATTAATTTTTTATATAAAATCGCTTATTGTGACAAAACTATAATAGTTAGAGATATGATGTCGCGACATTTTCTGTAGATAATGATAAGTTCTACAAAATTGTAGTACATCACTTTGTTATATCTTCAATCGTTTTCGCAGCATTCGCGATTAAAGAAAGTTTTTTGGTATTTTTTTTACATTATCGGAGTTTTGGTAAGGAACCCTATTTTTTTTTTAAACTAAATATAGCCTATGTCACTCAGGGATAGTATAGCTTTCCAACGGTGAAAGAATTTTTCAAATCGGTTCAGTAGTTTCGGAGCCTATTCGACACAAACAAACAAAAAAACAAACCTTTCCTCTTTATAATATTAGTATAGATGTATGCGTGAGTATCATAGAACTGCTCAAAAGCCTTTTGTGCTGTTAATACACGTCTCAAGTTAGGGTTCTGATTCTAGCTACACTTAAGTTGCTTACATTTAAGATAAATAAGAAAGCCGAGAACGAAAATCAATAACCTAGAGCACTTTTACCATAGATAACAATTCTAATAATAAATACAAATTGTAGCGACAAGGCGGATGGGCGACTCGAAAAAAAACTGTATTTTCCAATATTTGCTAAGTTTTTTCAAACGATTATTAACTTATTTCAAATTATACAATACTTTATTATTATATCAGCCTATTGTATAAACTTCATCTCAAATATCATTGATATTTTATTAGTTTAAAAGATGTCATGTTTGGAGCTTTCTGTTGATCTTAACTTTTCATTATAGTGAAAGCTTATTTTCTCAGTAATCTCGCAATTCTGAAACAATTCTCAAATCTAGAATAGCGTTGATATATATAATATGTAAGAATATTTGGTATCAGACCTTTAAGACTGATTTGACGATTTGAAATCAACTTGAATATATTATTGCTTTTAACGTTTTTATATTAGGATTGAGTTTCAAATCACCTACTTTGGCAATATTTGCCTTGTAACAACTCATTTGTATGTTTACTTTTTTTGTTCATCACTAAGTATTCTTCGATTGAGAATCTTGTCTAAAAACAATGCTTCTGGAAGACTAGTTGACTAATATAATCACAGACTATCTGTAATTAACATTTATCCAATATAACTCTGGCGCTTCGAATTTAAAATTTCCTTCCTTAATCGAGGCATAATTAATTGCTGACGGGGGACATAAAAATTTCTTGTGTATTTTCTTCAAATTACTACATTTGATTATGTTGAAATCTTTTTAGACTAGAGATTCTGTGCCGGAAAAATCTATTGTATTCAACCTTCAACTACACTCTGCAATACTTTAGTAAGAGCATTGAAATATTATAAATATCGTGCTGTCAATCTAATAACCATCTGGCGGAATTTTTTTTGCATGTGTAATTATTTCCTCCTTATCACTATATCTCTCGAGTGTGAACCAAATCGGTCCATAAATATTATTATATGTGACCTAGTCTACGGAAAGGGGGCTTAGGTGTCAAAAAATCAATTTTCACTTTTTAGTTGATTCGGATGGAAGATGAGATGTTGTTTATTTTTAAAAGCTGTTTCCCAGAAAACTAGTTTTCGCACGTTAGCTCCCTTTTCGTAGACCAGGTCACATATGTATTATAAATATGTATTATTTTGACTATCGCGCCACCTGTCTGTTATCGTAATTTGGTCGAATTTTAATAAATTGAATGGCAATTTTAGACACGATCCAGATCCAGATCCCCATTTATAGGCGCCCCCCATATATAGCAGTGCATTAAATTATCGTTTTATTCGATATTTTGAATATTTTAAGACTTCGAGACTCTGATTTGGTAATCGAAATGATTTAGTAACTGATTTAGTGCACAATACAGTATTTTTATACTCTCGCAACAAAGTAGCTAAAGTAGTTTTGTTCAAATAACGGTTGTTTGTAACACCCAAAACTACACGAGTTAGATATAGGGTTATATATACCAAAGTGATCAGGGTGACGAATATATTTGAAATCCGGATGTCTGTCCGTCCGTCCGTCTGTGCAAGCTGTAAATTGAGTAAAAATTAAGATGAAACTTGGCACACTTATTTCTTGGCACCATAAGAAGGTTGCTTTCGAAAATGAGCAAACTCGGACCACTGCCACGCCCACAAAATGGCGGAAACCGAAAACACATAAAGTGCCATAACTAAGCCATAAATAAAGCTATGGAAATAAAATTTGATTTGAAGGGTCGCACTATGAAGGGGCATATTTGGATGTAATTTTTTTGTGGAAGTGGGCGTAGCGCCGCCCCCAAATAGGTTTTTTGTACATATCTCGCAAACCAATAGAGCTATATAAACCAAACTTTCTGCAGTCGTTTTTTAGCCACTTCTTCACTACAGTCCAAAAATGAAAGAAATCGGATAATAACCACGCCCACCTCCCATACAAATGTTAGGTTGAAAATTACTAAAAGTGTGTTAATTCACTAAAGAAAAACGTCAGAAACACTAAATTTCACATAAGAAATGGCAGATGGAAGCTGCACTCAGATTTTTTTACAAAATGGAAAATGGGCGTGGCGTCGCCCACTTATGGGTAAAAAACCATATCTCAGGAACTACTCGACCGATTTCAATGAAACTTGGTTTGTAATAGTGTCCTTACATCCCAATGATATGTTGTGAAAATAGGCCAAACCGCTTCACAACCACGCCTACTTCCTATATACCAGAACTTTGAAGACGATCTGAATCGTTAACTTTACAATATATAAAGTAAGCACTAGTGAAGATATCGGTGCAGAACTTTGCACAAATACTATGTTTATAGTGTGGCAGCACCATTCTAAAAATCGCCGAAATCGGACCATAGGTTTTCAAGGCCCCATATATCGAACACGAGGACCTCGGTGCTTCTAACCTAATATTATGGTTTCCAACATTCAATGGACTTTATACAATATATATGACGAATATGTGGGTCAAATTGTTATTTGATATAAATATAAATAAAGTTAAATAAATAAATTGCGAGAGTATAAAATGTTCGGTTACACCCGAACTTAGCACTTCCTTACTTGTTTTTTTACATTTGAGCTCATTTCATTGGTTAAAATATGAATACTTGATTTGAAGGCGTTTTTATTTGTAGATATAATACATTAAATGTTAATATATATATCAAACAGAGAAAAGTCTACGATTTGAATATTTTCGACTCTAACAAAGTGAAAAACCGACTTTCATTAAATCTTCTTTATATATATATAAATATATATATGTATATATGTATCTTTATGAACGCTATCACACCGTAATTATAGATTTGCCCTTTTAGTAACAACTCGTAAATAAAAATAAGAACACAGATTTGTTATGTCCATCTCCAGCTGTGTGAGTTCAGCCACAGTTACGCACATGATCGCACTATTTCTACTCCATTCATGCATTCATTGTCTGTTTTACTGTTTTTCAAGGCGATAGCCTTGTCTACAATGCACAGAGAGGCGCTCATATAACTGCTCCTGCTATTGTGGCTATCACGTTTTTTTCGTGTTTTATTGCCCTTCTCCACTGTTTAGTCGCTTTGTACGCGCACGTACGACACGTTCCCACATCGTCGACTGATCATTTGAGGCATAACTTGGCGTTTTGCGCCGCGTTGATGAGCAAAACGTCAATGCACTGGCTGGAGGGTACGCACACACATATGCATAGGTGTGTGTGTATGTGTACGAGATGGTTATAAAAGATGCGAGCGCCTGCGCACGCCGGGATACATGCCGCATTTATCGATTCGTGCGTTTCAACTGCATTGACTTTGTGACGTACGAGCAGCCATAAGGCTACCAACAATTCTTCTGGCATATGTATGTACATATTTGTATGTCTTTTGTGTGTTTGTTTATAACTACCAATTTGTAGACAGTCAACGGCTTTACCGATGTTTTATTAATTACCGTCTGCGATCGCCTGAAAAGCACGAAACAACGGCGTGTAGACAGTTTGACGGGGCTCACAGTGCAGTTATTGTTATGAAATGAGGAGGCGGCTTAAAACAGTGTGGCCATATGTATTTTTTTCTGCTTATCATAATTAGTAGCTTTTCTGTTTTAAGTTTTGGGAGTTTGATCGTAAAGAAATTAGTTTTAAAATGTCATTTAACACTGCGAGAACGCAGGAGCAGAATGGAGCACCAGCTCATTCCCAACCTGATGAGATTTCAGCTGAAGCGGCGTTGCATTTGACCTCATCAGCTCTGCAGTTCGCAGCGATACCATTGTGACCCACCCCCATACGGGTCTAATTGTAAAGTAGTCTGATAGTCTGCTATTGATAGTGACTACCTCACTAGGCACCTATTGACTAGCTTTGAGCGCACAGACAGCAAATTCAAGGCTAATATTGCCTCTCTGCTATCAGAGTGAATACATACGTACATACCTCCCTGAATGAAGCCGCACTTCGGAGCAGTTTGTCTGCTACATTCTTGATGACAATTTCTGCTTACAACACAATGCAGTGGTCCGATAGCCTAAAGTTGTCATGGATGACAAGATCCTTACAGAAAACTCCTCCACCAACCATCTCTCTGGACTTCTATTTATCCGTAAAAAAGTTCATAGCGTTTCTTCTACATTGGCTTCGCCGCGCCCACATATCCAGTGTAGGAATGTGAACAGAGAAATAATGGCATAGAGTAAGTTCCGTGGCGCAGTAATCCAAGTTTTTAGAAATTCCTTCGAATTTCCTTTTGGGATCATTCATATACCCAGCCTCTCTGAGTCTGATAGCCATCTTCGAGGTGGCAATACTCCTATCCGCTATGCTAATAAGGGCTTCTATATATATTTTCATATATTTATCTATTCGTCAGAAGCCAGTCATATTTCTTTCCCTATAGAATGTTGGGCGTTTGATATTGTCTGACAAAGTGAGTGTCCCTACTAGCATTAAACATTGATTGAGCGTTTGAGGTTTAATATTGTCTTCATATATTTTTCTCTTTATCTCTTACAGAGAGAGTTGTGCCATAAAATCTCTCTAGTCCATTCCCTCAATTGTCCTGCTTTGCTTCAGAACACTGATATTTGATCCTTTTAACGGAGATATTTAGTTCTTGATTTATACTCCTTAAAATAAATGTGGAGCGATAACAAGCGAAGTCTTCACCGTAATAATCAAAATTAGATCTTTGTATATAGTTTCGAGGATTAAATTTTAGTGACTCCTCATTTAAAAATGTTACGATTTATTTTTGATTTTTGTAAATTTATACACCTACTAAATAAACGGCAACACTGGCTAAGAACACCACTGAATTTTATTTTCTCACAATCCAGAGCTACATACATACCGACGACCCGTAAAGGCTTAAAATCAAATCAAACCTTAGCAAGAAAAGCCATAAAGAACAAAGGCGAAAGCCGCCGAAAACCAGTTAAAAGAAATGGTCTTCAAATTATTTGTTCATAATGATTGGTGCAAACGCACTTTGAATTATAAATGGATTTTCATTTCCCCGTAGAACTTCTAATTCTAATTCGAAGATTTTCCACTATCAGCGGCTTCTTAATGGCTAAGTGCTTTTCTCAAAAATTTATTGCCCTGCTTGCTTTAGCGTGTCATGCTACTAATACATGAAATAAATGTCTACTACTCCACCTGTTAAATGAAAAATGATTAGATTACTTAATTCGCGCTCAACAAGTAAACTCAACTTTAAACACACGTAATTTGTGTGTAACATTTTCCGAAATACATACATACATTAAATTCTTGTTTTCGATTTCCTTTTTTATGCCATTTCAGTTCTCAATCAAATGAACGTCAATTTCTCAAAGATTTCATTAGCGGCGCACCGGGTTCGTCTGGCGCTCGTTTGGCTGCTTGGTTGCAACCGGAATCACGTCTTGATCCAAATAAGTAAGTTGAATTGTTAATCACGTAATTTGTTGTTGTTTGTATTTGTTGTGTTTTTCTACTTTATATTGATTTCTTTATTACATAATTTCCAATTCATTCCAATTAGATGCGAATTAAATACAATAACCGAACCGTTGCGTTATGGCTGGCCAACGCAGATCACTGTGACCATACGCGATCAATATGGCGATGCCGTGCTGGTGCCGGAATTGAAGGTGAGTTGGCATTTTGTATTACTTGTGTACTATATATTAATTAGGAGAGCATCACATCTAAGGGTTTTCTCAAAACAAAGTTAATGAATTTATCTTTTATAAATACATAAACATCTTGATGTGGCAGGGTATTTTTGATCAAAAATCCCTTAGGATATTATTTTTATACTCTCACAACAAAAGTTGCTAAAGAGAGTATTATAGTTTTGTTCACATAACGGTTGTTTGTAACACCTAAAACTAAAAGAGTTAGATATAGAGTCATATATACCAAGCTGTAAATTGAGTAAAAATTAAGATATCTTGACGAAACTTGGCACAAATATTCCTTGGCACCATAAGAAGGTTATGTTCGAAAATAGGCGGAATCGGACCATTGCCACGCCCACAAAATGGCGAAAACCGAAGACACATAAAGTATCATAATTAAGCCATAAATGAAGTTATAAAAGCAAAATTTGGAATAAAGGATCGCACTAGGAGGGGGCATATTTGGATGTAATATTTTTGGGGAAGTGGGCGTGGCCCCGCCACAAAATCGGTTATTTGTATATATCTCCCAAACCAATGAAGCTATATAAACTAAACTTTTTGCAGTCGGTTCTCTTACGTACCCCACCATACACCATGAAAATAGTTGAAATCGGATAATAACCACGCCCACCTCCCATACAAAGGTTAGGTTGAAAATTATTAAAAGTGGGTTAACTAACTAACGATGAACGTCAGAAACACTAAAAGCAGAAGAAATAGCAGGGGGAGCTGTACTCAGAGTTTTTTACAAAATGGAAAATGGGCGTGGCATCGCCCACTTATGGGTCAAAAACCATATCTCAGGAACTACTCGACCGATTCGATTGAAATTCGGTATATAATATTTTCTTGACACCCTGATAACACGGTCAAAAAATGGGCGAAATCGGTTCACAACCACGACAACTTCCCATATAACTCAATTTCGAATTCCATCTCATTCCTTCACTTTATAATATGTACATAAGGAACCAATGAAGATAGCGGAATAAAACTTTACACAAATAGTGCATATCATCTCTGGCTTCACTTCTGAAAAAATTGTGGAAAACGGACCATAACTTTTCAAGGCCCCAGATATCGAACATGTTGAACTCAGCGCCTAAGGATAAATTTTAACCGAAAATATGGGCAAATCTCTCAGATAATTTAATGTAATTCAGAGGAAATTATTTTTTTCTAATAGTGTGTCACTGTTCCAAAACTTATTAAAATCGGGTCATAACATCTCCATTTACTTCATTGTAGGTTTTTCAAAAATACGGTGGGCTTTATTCCGCAAATATGTATTGGTTAATATGTGAGCTATCTTAGCAAAATTAAGTGAGGGTATAGTCTTGGTTATAGTGTACCTTGCTGATGAAAATGAATGAAATCGGTTCAGGAATTACCTCCGCCCTCATATACTATATATGACGATTTTCGTTATTCTATTAAACTTTTTGCCGAATTTATAGGTAAATTTGGGAGTTATCTTACCATACCGATTATTATTATTTAAAATATTACAAAACGAGTGCCAAACCCAGGTTATATTAGGTTAGGAGGCTGATCTTTGCGTCAGAAGTTGCAAAGGATCCCACTTAGACAGCTGTTAAAGCTGGCCTTTTGTGTTACCTACTCAAAGCAATACGCTACAATAAAGTAATATTCGCAAGAGTTTGCCAAACGGAAAATGTTTGAGAATATCTTCCAGAAAGTCTTCGCGAAGGCTTAAATTTAAACTTTTTCGAAATAATGTTACCAACTTTCAGGAAAATATTTAAGAAGGTTTCAATTTAGAAATAAACAAATACATATGTTACTGGTAAAAGGCTGCCGATTACAAAATGTTCATTCATGCTGGATTCTCTTATCCTTGCCTACCGCAGTACAGCATCACAAATTAATGTGAATAGGTTCAGGAAAGTTGTTGGTATGCAGAAATCATCGTCCTCTTTAAAGACGTGTAAGGTTGGCCACAAAGTAGCTCGAAATATATTTACCTCTGTATTCCTATTTTCTCTTTGCAATTCTAATCCCCTTATTCGTTCATTTATTCGAGTTGATTTTAGACCACAAATCTAAAGGTTGGCAGTTTCACAACAGGCGGGTCTAAGTAATCGCAACCCACACAGATTAGTATCTGGCCAAAGATCATCAACTCGGCAATATTCTAAAGTAGATTTGCTTTTTTGAACTCACTTATTAGGTTTCTTTTATTTAACATCAACGCGAATCGTCCGAATCCATCGGACGCGGTAATAATTTCCAAAAGTACTGATATTGGCCCACCGATTATATGCTTTAAAGAATTTTTGTGAAGACGTAACCTTATCTCATTCTCATTTTTCGACGTGGTGACGAAAAATAGTATTTCTTGGTAGTTTTTCCTGTAATAATTTAAAAATTGTCACCATAAAAAGCAACTTGTCCACAGCTTAGATGTTAGTTTGGATATTTCTGTGAGAGTTGCATCTGTATTTTTAAAGAAATCAATTGTAATTAGTGTCTAATGTGTCCAGCAAGAGAACTTCAAATAGATTCTTCTGTAACGCTCGATATATAATAGTAGGGGATTTGTTTGACTGTTTGATCGGAGTACACTCATTCGGAGAAGCGCCGATAACGGTTGGTTTAGGGGTCCATCATGAGAGATGCAACTGTTAAAACTATGAATACTTAAAACTACTTCTCCAATCATATTATAATTAGTCTTTCTCACCTCACTTCACTTCACCTCACTTTGAACTATTACCTATAGTGTTTAACTGTATTTTCCTCTTGCAGGTGGAAATCAAAGCAATACCAACCGGCGCTTCTGGCAATGGCAACATCAAAATGCGACGTGGTTCTTATACGGACAACACCTCATATGGTGGTGTGCCGCCACCACCTCGCCTCAATTATGAACCGACAATTAAAGAGAAAATGTGTTTCAAAGCCATAACATTCATGAAACCTTACGGCAATTACTCGTTTGAAGAGTTGCGCTTCAGCAGTCCCATACAGACGCGCATTACTGAGACGCTCTACGCGCAAGACATGGAAGATGGCACGTTCAGCGTACACTGGACGCCAAATTCCGTCGGCAGTTATTGCCTCACAGTCAACATTGATGGCATACTGTTGGAAGAGGTTTATCGCGTGGAGGTGAAGGAAGGCGGTTTACCGCCGCCCTCACACAAACAAGCGCTGAAGAAGCCACAACCGCCGAATAAGTTGCGTAAATTCTTCACCAAAAACACGGCTGGTTTGCGCATACGCTCACACCCCACACTGCAGTCGGAGCAGGTGGGCATTATCAAGTTGAATGGCGTCATTTCATTCATCGATGAGATTGAGAATGACGATGGTGTATGGTTGCGGCTTTCAACCGAGTCGATACGTCAACATTGCACTATGGGTTGGTATCCGACGGAGGCGTGGTGTTTGCAATATAATCAGCATTTCGGGCGGACTCTACTACATCCAGTAGCAGAGACAAGTACGACCACGGCCGGTCTGACTACTACGACGACAACAAGCACCACTACTGGCACCAGTACCACAGATGCATCGGTTGGTGTTGGCACCGCGATGGTAGTTGGTGGTGGTGGAGGCGGCAGTGGAAAGTCCGCTTCCAAGCCGCGTCATAAAATTTTGCTAGATAATGTTGAATCGCCCGTTTCACCGGTACCAATAGAATCACCTTCGAAGGCAAAATCCGTGTCCCCAAACAAAAAGATCTTCGACTTCTCGCAAGATCGTTTCACACCACCAAAGTCATCTGAATTGTCGTCACATGCCTCCACAAATCCATTTCTATTTCCGAGTGTGACCAAATCTGAGTCCGAAGATAGTGAAATACAAAAAGTTTTCGACATGCAGTCTTCAACGCAAACTAACAGCACTTCATCGTCGCAACAACAACAGCAAGCCGATCTACTGTCTTTGCATTCATTACAAAATACCAGTCCCTCACAAATCGGTTCGGCTATAGCGGGTGTCGTCGGTGGTGGCGCTATCAAACTACAAGCTCTACAGAAATGGTTTAAAGGTGACACTTTGGATGGTCCGGGTTCTGGCGCTGCTGCTGGGCCACCCTCGCCGGCCAAGGAACATCAACGTAAGCGCTCAGACGTAACTGAAGTAATGTCTACGGTTTCTGTACGTGAGCTGGTGCGTGTAATGGGTGGTCAAGATACGCGCTGTAATGGTAACAGTGCACATGCGCAAGGCAGTGTGCCACGAAGCTCCAGCCCCGTACAAATACCAGCAACAGGCAAAAGTTCTACTGAGTCAACGAGCGTTAGCATAAAATCGACAGAAGCTTCGGAAACTTCTGGACTCTTTAGCTCACTTACGCAGGATTCAAGCTCGAAGGAGCTGGACCATGCGCCTCCGTCGGCTGCGGCCACATTTGATATCTCAACAATACGTGTGACCAGCTTCACGGCATCACAGACAGCCGCTTTACTCTCCACACCTAAGCATTCGCCACGTAAATTGATGACAAGTCTGCGACGCACCACCTCTCCTTCGAGTCGTGGTGTCGATGCCGCGACAGCGCTTAAGGAGCCCGATTTGACACAACTTGAAGATGATATGAGTATGTTGCAAATTACAACAACCACCACAGGTGGTGGCGTCACAACGCAAGATCAAATCTTATTTGGCGAGATGAAGACAGCCAGCACTACAGCAAGCACTGATGATTCGAGCCCACCAGTTTGGCCGCCACCAATTAATCAGACTAACGCTGCATTGAATACCGCAACGACAGCGTTACCAAAATCATCGCCCAGTAAACGTAATGCTATTGGACCCATCAAACGTGCAATGCCGCCATCGTTAGCGGAAAGTATACGTGCGGTCTTCGCGGCCTTCCTCTGGCATGAGGGACTCGTACATGATGCCATGGCGTGCGCTAGTTTTCTAAAATTCCATCCATCGCTTCCAAAAGAGGGCGCCACAGTTGTGACTAGGCGTGATTCTAAAGATAGTCGTCTCCAATTGTCACGTGAACAAAAGGCGCAACAACGACATTCCGTCGAGGTGGCAAATGCGGGCACCTATCTGAATATCAGACCGTCCACCCTCGAGACGCTTACAAAGAGCGGCAATTCGTCGCTAAACAATCGTAAGCATCGCAAAAATTTGACAACCACTTCGGGTGCGGGTAGCGGTGAAGAATCGGAGGGTGGTGAAAAGCAAAAGTTGCACACGCTGCCCGAAGTGGTGACTGTGCTGCCGCCAGCGCTGCGTTGTCTTGTCTACCTTTGGGAGCAGGTGTGCACCAATTGTGTGCAAGTGATGCAATCGAATATAATGGAACGTGAGAAGAGCGGTGGTGGCGGTGCCGGCGCTGGAGTTGGTGGTAATGGTACGCCCACACGTGAGACAAGCGTGGATGCGAAAGAAAAGCAAGATTCAAACGATCGTGAGCTAGCGAAGAAGATGCGTCGTAAGAAGAAAGACGACGGTTCGTGGTGTGAGATCTGCGAGGTATTCCTACCAATACCCGTAACATATCACATGCGCATCGTACATCCCGGCTGTGGGAAATCTGCCAAAGGTAAAGGTTATAATTCTGTGGGCATTTTCTGCGAAGGCTGGGCCGGCAATTGCGGCGAAGGTGGTAAGGGCGCGTCCAGTTGGTTCTTAATGTGTGATGAGTGCCGCGAAAAGTACATGACGGCAAATAAGAATGTAAACAATGTGAATAGCGCACCGGGCGTGGCGCATTCCGGTAAGTTTTCTATGAAGTGTTGGTTACGTTCCCTCTCTAATGTATATGTAAATTTTTTTGCAGCAAACGAGCTAAATTTATTCGGCGTAAAGACCACGACACTAATCGCCAATTCCGAGATTTACACAACAATGCGTGAAAATGCCACTTTCTTGCTTGAACTCTCATCAAGCGCGTCTACTTTGAACGCTCCGGGTAGTAACACTGCCGTTACTGGCACGAATCCACTCAATATGATTTCCTCAAGCAAGCGATCGCCTCAACAAATGCCCGTCGTGGTGGAACATCAACACTTTAATATGCCCGATTTGAATAAGCCGAGCACAAGTCGTGGCGATTCGGCGCGTAATAGTCGCATTAGCTTGCGTATGAGCGGAAAATTCGGTAGTAAGTATCCTATGAATATTATAATAAGTTCTCGCCTGAATTGTGGAGACTATGTAGAGGTATATAAGTTAGAACAATAGGTTTCAACGAACTGGAACAGTTGAGTCTATGTAACCGGAGCGTAACCGACCGTATACGGCCAAATACTCTGCAACATTCTTCAAAATTATGATAATTTTATAGGTTTTATAAGAAGTTCTTTCACGAAAATACTTACCGAAGCCCCGTTTAAAACACACTGTATTGTTTTACAAATTTACTCTTTATTTACTTCACAGGCTCAACACCTTACCGTAAGAGTTTTGTTGGTAGCTCTGTCTCACCGGAGCATATTTGGTTGGCGCCCGAAACATTTGCTTGTTTGGAATCACTTGGTGTGGCGAATAACGAAGATTTGCCTTATGAGATGTTCGGCTTAAATGCCACCGAAAATGGGTTTGATAGGGTAAGTGCCATGATATAAATATAAATTATAGCTTTTCTCTAATAGTTATTATTATTCGACTCCGCCAGCCACTCTCGGAAATGTCTTACGAATCGTGCGATCCAAATAATTACGAAATCATGACGGGCTCAATGAGTGCACAGCAAGGCGGTGGTGGTGTTGGCTCAAATACCGGTACGCTGTCAAAATTCCATCGTAGTTTCTCGATGGGTCAAGGTTGGGCCTTGGCTCAACAGCAGGGTACATTCCAGTTGAAAAATCTCGCTGCGAACGCAGACGAAACGCAACAGACCAAAGTCGTGTTTAGGCGACGCAATAACTCGACCAGTGAAGGCGATGGCGCCTTACTCATTTGCTATCCCTCAGAGAACTTGCGTCGCCTGGTGCCGGAAAATATATTGAACAGCAGCATTGTGCATCCAGCTGTGCAGCGTTTGGCTAACGCGGATGGCGGCATGAGTGCCACAAAAGCGCACTCGCATTCTATCGACCAACCGGAAGGTAATGACAATGAGGAGAAACTGAAGACAGCAGAAATGGGTGGTGTTAAGACGAAGGAATATGATTACTCGAGTGTCAGCAACTTGTTGCGCACGAACGCTGTGCGTGATAAGGACACATCAAACACACTGCTCGAATTGGAGTTATCCTCACAGGTCAATGCGCTGCTGCAGCGTCCCGCCATGGCATTCATAACGCAAAAGCACGATCTCGAGAAGCTGCGCTACGCTATGAAACGCAGTCTACGCATTGCCGCCTGTCGCATTTACTCGTTGCAGGCGCTCAATTGGTTGTTGCGTTCGGTCACACAGAGCATTTGCCTGCACGATCTCATGTGGTGGTTTGTGAGTTCGCTAACTATTTCCGCTGTTGAGATGATCGATGGCAAGTTCGAGGATGTGGAACCGGCGCTGGAACACCCTGTCACCTATACGCAGATCAGCGGTCGTTTCTCACATTTGATAACACAAAGCTTACATGTATTCCTGCAGTCTGTGGCCGATCTTACGCTCTACTTGCCACTCGGTTCACCCTTGCAACGCATCGCCATACAATGCTTCGGCATACGATTTCGCCAAACCGATCATCAATTTCTGCACAACTCTCATGTGTTCGGCAATATTTCGAAGATACTTTCGAAATCCGATGAGCAAGATGATGTTATGGCGGTGTCGAGCATGGGCATGGCGGGTGCGTCAGCCGTGGAGAGTGGTTTTGGCGGTGGCAATTCTGCGGGCATGCATGATGTGGAGCATAATTTCCAGAGTGTTGGTGGTGCGGCAGTTGCCATTGCAGGTGGTGCTGCACCTGCGGGTGCTAAAATCGTGTGCTATTCCGACTTGAATGGCATGTTTGAGGTGACAGTGTCATCACGTCAGGCCATGGCCGAATCGCTGACGGACAATTCGACTGAGACTTTCTGGGAAAGTGATGAGGAGGATCGCAATAAATGCAAGATCATTGAGATCTCGATGACTAAGCTGACATACACGTGTAAGGTGGTTTTGGTGCACATCGACAATAGTCGGGACATACAGGTGCGTCCTAAAATAATATACATATTGATATCTTTACTTTAATATTTCGTAATTTTTATTACTTTAATAAGTTTTCGGTTACAAAAAGCCTTGCCTCCAGATTGGTGCCGATAACTTTCAATAATCAAACCACATAACTGTTTTATTAAAATATGTTCCTTATGATATTCCAAAAATAATATTATATATTTTTTCTTTAAGAACAAAGTGCTAAACGTGGTCTTCTACGCGGGCCAATCGTTGGGCGATACGAATCTTATCAAATCTGTGGATGTGGATCCAAAAGCTTGCGCCTGGATATCCGCGAAAATCACTAACGAGTCTTACACACACTTCCGCCTGGAGTTCCACGGTCCGGAGAATACATTGCGCGTGCGACAAATCAAATTACTCGGGTTGCCGAGCGTCATGAGCGGACTAGACGACCAATTCAATGAGCAATTCGGCGGCGCGCAAGCTGTTGCCGGTGCGAGCGCTAATGGCGGCTTACACACACTCAAATCGAATTTGAAACTCACCAATGCCTTACGCATACAACAACAGATCTGCGAGTCTGAAACACTGCGTGTCTTCCGACTAATAACAGGTGGGTGCAAAGAGATAAATAAATAAATGAAATTTTTTTTATATTTGACACATTCCTTTGCAGGTCAAGTCTTTGGCAAATTGATTAGCAATGTCGTCAGTGATGCCGGTCACCAATCGATACTGGGCATGGATTCCAGCGGCGCTTCAATGCTCGCCGATTCGCTGGATCTGCGCGAACACATGGTTGGCATACTCTTCTCACGCAGCAAGCTGTCACACCTGCAGAAGCAGGTGATCGTGCATATTGTGCATGCGATCAAAAAGGAAGCGCATCGCGCTAAAGAAGATTGGGAGATTGTGAATTTGGCGAATTGCTTTAAGGAAGCGCATGCCAACACCACATCCGCAACCTCGACCGGCGATCCGAAGAGTGAGTCCAGTTCGGAGCGCTATCGTGCGCCAGATACTTACTGCTTCGAGATGCTTAGCATGGTGTTGGCGCTCTCTGGCAGTGTTGTCGGTCGTTCATATCTCTCACAACAGTATGGTCTACTGAAGGATCTGCTAACGCTGCTACATACCGGGAGTGATCGCGTTCAACGGCAGGTAACGGCGCTGTTGCGCCGCATCTTACCCGAAATTTCGCCAGAGAGCTTTGCAGAGCTGATGGGCGTGCAGCGTTTACCGCCAGCCGATTATAATATTGCACATCAGAATGCGGCCGACTTCGATATGAATCGCTTGGGTTTGTTGGATATATTTCTGGCTGTCATCGCCAAGGCACTACAACTACAAGTCAAAGTCAAGTCCACTTCGAGCAAATCGAGTCTGGAGAAGACACCCTCATTCGTGCGTCTCTGCAATTCGCTGGATCTATCCGTGCACCTATTGAAGCAGACGCAAAAGACAAAAACAGATGCCGAGTGCGAACAAAGCGTTGACGCAGGTGAAGCCGTTGAGTTTTCAACCAAAACACATCCCTTCCGTTTCGATCAACAAGTGGAGGGTGGTGAATTTGAGCTGGGACGTTCGACACTGAAAGCGAGTAAGAAGGAGCATAAAAAGAATCTCAATCAACGTTGGTTCTTGAATGGTGTCATCTCCACCAAACAGGCGGAGAGCATCATCAGCCTGGTGCGCGATTTAGCCAGCGTGAGTATTCGAGCTTATTTGCTAGTAAATGCAAAGAGTCTTTAATATTTCAATTTTTCTTTCCGCACAGGGTAAATTGAGCGAAAAATGGTCGCAGATCACCAAAGCCGCCATCGCTGAGTCGGTATTGAATCTAACGCGTTTGGATGAGATTTTCCGTAATCCGGAGCATTGCGTCAAAACCGCCTCCATGTGGTTGGCACTTGCCAGTCTCTGTGTGCTCGATCGTGATCATGTGGAGAAGTTGTCGTCCGGTCAATGGTCGAAAGTATCCGATACCCGTCCCATGTGCACCAATCACGATGATGGTGAGACTGCTGCCATAATCCAGTGTGAGACTTGTGGTTCCCTCTGTGGTGATTGTGATCGATTCTTGCATTTAAATCGCAAAACACGAATGCATAAGCGAACGGTAAGTGGAAAAATTAAATTACTTAAAACTTGAAACCCGTTTTCCTCTAAATCTGCAAGAGTTTGACCGCTACTTACCCTTTCCTTTAACCCCCACAACACATTTCGTGGCCAATAAAGTAGGCAGTGTCTATCGGGAACTTAGTCTACAATTGTCGATCTCTAAAGTATTTATAACTAACATTTTTTTCCTTTCCAGGTCTGCAAAGAAGAAGAGGAAGCCATACGCGTGGAGTTACACGAGTCCTGTGGACGCACCAAACTCTTCTGGCTACTCGCCTTAGCCGATTCGAAGACCCTCAAGGCAATGGTGGAATTCCGCGATGGCAGTCACACAATAATATCCGGTCCACAAGAGGCGGTGGGACGTTGCCGTTTCTGTGGCATTACCGGCAATTCGGGGCTGCTTGAGATCGGTAACGTTTGCGCCGATGCGCAGTGTCAAGAGCACGCGGCCAATTCGTGTAT
The DNA here is from genome assembly GCA_031772095.1 of Zeugodacus tau. Lineage (NCBI taxonomy): Eukaryota > Metazoa > Arthropoda > Insecta > Diptera > Tephritidae > Zeugodacus > Zeugodacus tau. The sequence continues at coordinate 40,430,257 of CM062650.1, forward strand.
GAAGGTGAAGTCGTGTGATCACCCGTGCGGCGGTGTGGCCAATGAGAAGAAATGCTTGCCCTGCCTGCAGCATGTGTGTCACGCGCGTGAAAATAAGATCGCCGAAGAGTTGCACGAACCAAAATTGACGCAGGATGCAGATGATATGTGCATGATATGCTTTGTGGAGGCGCTCTCGTGTGCGCCATCCATACAGGTGTGTAGAAATTGTGTTGAAATTTTTGTGTTATTTTCTAATTCCTTATTTGTGTAATCTACAGCTCGAGTGTGGCCATGTGTTCCACTATCATTGCAGTAAAGCTGTCATCGAGAAACGTTGGAGTGGACCACGCATCACATTTGGCTTCTCGCTGTGTCCCATTTGCAAAGCTGATATACAACACGCGCTGCTCGCCGATATTTTGGAGCCCATTAATGCGCTCAAGCAGGACGTCAAGCGCAAAGCGTTGATGCGGTGAGTTTCAACGGCTCAAATATTAAGTTTTGATCATTAAAACTTGTCTAATTTTGCAGACTCAAATACGAGGGCATCGTCAAGGACACCGACTCCAAGGATGTCACCAATTTGGCCATGGACCGTTACGCCTACTATGTGTGCTACAAGTGTCAGAAGGCCTACTATGGCGGTGAGGCGCGTTGTGATGCCGAAATTGGTGAGAAATTCGATCCGCAAGAGTTGGTCTGCGGTGGCTGTTCGGATGTGGCGCGTGCCCAAATGTGTCCCAAACATGGCACCGACTTTCTGGAATACAAATGTCGCTACTGCTGCTCGGTGGCGGTATTCTTCTGCTTCGGCACCACACACTTTTGCGACACCTGCCACGATGATTTCCAACGTCTCACGAATATACCGAAGAATAAGCTGCCACAATGTCCGGCCGGCCCGAAGGCCAAACAACTGATGGGCGACGAGTGTCCATTGCACGTCATACATCCACCCACGGGCGAGGAGTTCGCGCTGGGGTGTGGCGTCTGTCGCAATGCGCAAACGTTTTAGCATGATGCTGTGTTGCAGGAGACACGCGGTGGCGCTGTGGAGGCGGCGGCGGCGGCCGCAGTGCAGCGACGCCAATTGGATGCGCAAGCAGCGGCGGCGGGCTTAATGCCGCTGGAGGAGTGGATTGAGGTGGAGATGTTGGATTTGGATAATGAACGCAGCTTTGAGGTGGTGCTGCGTGACGCTGACGAGCATGAGGGCAATCGCAATGAATAGAAGCAGCTAAAGAGATATGTGTATTTGTAGGCATTCTTTATTTTTAACCCACACGAAAGGTATTTTTATTTGATCTCAAAATTCGATTTTTACCAGAAATCTGAATGTTAGCCATAAGCTTAAATTTATAGCAACTCACGTACACACTTCAACACACACATACGTATACACTTACATGATTGTACTCGTAAAAATCGCGTATATTTAGAATCCTGTTGCGCTGCTTAGAATACTCAAAATTTGAAAAGGCATGCGCAACACTTGCAATATTTAATGTGCTAAAATTAACACTAAGTTACATATAATACATATACATATAAACACTAAAATATAACTATTAAATATATACATACATGTATGCGTAGTTATAGACATGAATATGTAGCGAAACTCGAATATGGCGTATGTGCTAATAATACTATATGTAAACGAAATTTCAAAAGAAACAATTGCAATAACATTTTGTGTACACTAAATAAATATATAAATAATATGCACACAAAACTATTTCATAAGTTGTTTAATTGAAAACGGTTAAAAAATGTTAAAAAAGCGGTAGCCCAAAAGAGCTAAAACAAACAAAGATTTTGTCTAAAACAAGCTTTTATAAAAAAGTGAATTGAATGCGTCAATGTTAATGGGTGTTAAAATTTCCTTTCATATTCCACAAAAATCATCAAAATCGGTTCAGATTTACCGGAGTTATGATCATTCAAAGTGTTGGTGTCAACTGAAGGGGAATTATCATGCCCGATTTGCTCGCATTAGGATGCGCATAAAAACATCAATTAAGCTGGAATTTGGGAATATTTTTTTCTCTTAACTAAATTTGGATATCCATTTATCCAAAACATGTTAAAAAATGTATGTATTTTGAAAAATTATATGAGAAATTTCCATTTCAAAAACCTCTTATACGAATTTTATTTTCCAAATATCGCCCACTTCCGTTCTCCTAAGTATATACATATATACATGAAATTGGTGTAGATTTCTTCAGGCTACAAGAATATATAAACGTTTTTACTAACTTATGGGCATGGTCAAATTTTATTGCCAAAAAACACGAAATTGACTCTCAAACTGTCGGAAACAAGGGCTTATAGCTAAAATATTTGAAGAGTTAGAATTCTGCAAAGTATCTCAGAAGATGCGCAATTCTCCCAAGATAAAGTTAGCAAAAAAAATTTCATCAAAATTCGTATTAAAACCGCTGTTATACGCAATTTTCAATTTGAAATTCAAAATACAAGTTGCAAATTTGAATGCCAATGGAAAACCACTAATTTTTGCGAAATTTATGCCCACGTGCATATGCTACAATTTTCACATGCACCACACACATGCACACCAGCCAGCACACAGGCTGGTGCGTATGGAAAGTGTAGCCTATGCACGTGGGCATAAATTTGGCAAAAATTAATGGTTTTTCATTGGCCTTCAAATTTGCGTCTTGTATTTTGAATTTCGAAGTAAAAATTGCGAAAAACAGCGGTTTAAATGCGAATTTTTATGGAATTTTTTTTGCTAACGGTATCTTCATAGAATTTCGCAACTTCTGAGATACTTTGTAGAATTCTAAATCTTCAAATATTTAAATTATTAACACTTGTTTCCGACAGTTTGAGAGTCAATTTCGTGTTTTTTGGCAATAAAATTTGACCATGCCCATAAGTTAGTAAAAGCGTTTGTATATTCTTGTAGCCTGAAGAATTCTACATCAATTTCATGTATATATCTATATATTTTGGTGAACGGAAGTGGGCGAAATTTTGAAAATAAAATTCATATAACAGGTTTTTGAAATCGAAATTTTTTAAAGAATTTTCCAAAATTAACACATTTTCTAATTTGTTTCGCATTAATCGATGTTCAAATTAAATTAAGAGCAAAAAATGTACTAATCTTCCAGCTTAATTGACGTTTTCTGCGCATCCAAATGCATGGAATTCGGGAATGAGACAATGTAACGGGTGATTTTTTTGAGGTTAGGATTTTCATGCATTAGTATTTGACAGATCACGTGGGATTTCAGACATGGTGTCAAAGAGAAAGATGCTCAGTATGCTTTGACATTTCATCATGAATAGACTTACTAACGAGCAACGCTTGCAAATCATTGAAATCATGGCCCTAGAAAAGTTGGCAGAAAATCCGCTTTTTTATCGACAAATTTTGTTCAGCGATGAGGCTCATTTCTGGTTGAATGGCTACGTAAATAAGCAAAATTGCCGCATTTGGGGTGAAGAGCAACCAGAAGCCGTTCAAGAACTGCCCATGCATCCCGAAAAATGCACTGTTTGGTGTGGTTTGTACGCTGGTGGAATCATTGGACCGTATTTTTTCAAAGATGCTGTTGGACGCAACGTTACGGTGAATGGCGATCGCTATCGTTCGATGCTAACAAACTTTTTGTTGCCAAAAATGGAAGAACTGAACTTGGTTGACATGTGGTTTCAACAAGATGGCGCTACATGCCAGACAGCTCGCGATTCTATGGCCATTTTGAGGGAAAACTTCGGAGAACAATTCATCTCAAGAAATGGACCCGTAAGTTGGCCACCAAGATCATGCGATTTAACGCCTTTAGACTATTTTTTGTGGGGCTACGTCAAGTCTAAAGTCTACAGAAATAAGCCAGCAACTATTCCAGCTTTGGAAGACAACATTTCCGAAGAAATTCGGGCTATTCCGGCCGAAATGCTCGAAAAAGTTGCCCAAAATTGGACTTTCCGAATGGACCACCTAAGACGCAGCCGCGGTCAACATTTAAATGAAATTATCTTCAAAAAGTAAATGTCATGAACCAATCTAACGTTTCAAATAAAGAACCGATGAGATTTTGCAAATTTTATGCGTTTTTTTTTTTTAAAAAGTTATCAAGCTCTTAAAAAATCACCCTTTACATATATATACAATAAACGCAATATTCTGTTGTTTGAACGAAAGTTTTGGTTTGCTACACAATGAATAATCATTTTCTACTTTAATTTTATATTCGTCTTTTCTGCTATGCACGTGCAAGCGCTGGTTGATGCACCGAAATGTGGTCGATATTGGTGTTACCATATCGTTTATTCTTGAAATATTTCATAGAATTGTATATGCTCACTTAATGTAGAAAATCATGTAGTTTCTATATTTGCAAGTTAGAACTCGAAATTCCGACGTTTTAGCCACTTTTTCGCTGAAAGTTTGCTATTTGACGCATATTTTGAATTTTATAAACTCGTTGGTAATTCCAAGTATAAATCTTCTTAGCTAGGATCGTAGCGCATGCGATTCTGCAAATTTTGGCATTTTTAGTTTTCCGCTACGACCACTGGTTCAAAAGTTATAAGCGATTTTGTGTTCGGCAGCTACCTACTGCCTGCTCCTGGTCGCCTGGTAGAAATCCCAATTTTTCGCACCAAATTGAAATGCACTTTTCTGCAGCCGACGTCGGCAGAGCGGCAGAGCTACCCGATGATGTTGCATATGCAAAGGGGCAAATTTGAATTAACGGAAGCGGGAAGTGGCGGGGCCGGAAGCCGACTCGGACCGGAAACCGGAAATGAAAAATAACGGTCTCCCACTTCCGGTTTGGGGTCCAGACCGGAAGTTGGGGACCGGAAACCGGAAGTGGGGGACCGGAAACCGGAAGTTGGGGACCGGAAGTGGACCATATCCGGTTTCCGCCCGGTGGCATCTTCCGGTCCCGCCACTTCCCACTTCCGTTAATTCAAATTTGCCCCTTTGCATATGCAACACCATCGGTCAGCTCTGCCGCTCTGCCGGCGCCGCTGCCAAAAAACTGCATTTCAATTTGGTGCGAAAATTTGGGATTTCCACCAGGCGACCAGGAGCAGGCAGTAGGTGGATTTCTGCCTGATACTGTTAACGCACTGTTAACTGTGCAGACTGTTATGTTAGCGGACAGTAGAATGTTATTGCCTAAGACTGTTATGTTAGCGGACAGTAGAATGTTATTGCCCAAGACTGTTATGTTAGCGGACAGTCGAATGTTATTGTACATGTTAAGCCACTGCAAAGTGTGCAGAAATCATGTAATCAAACTTTTTGCCAAAACTTCGTGGTTTCTTAATATTTTTCGATGTTTTTTTCTTTAAATTGTTGCATTAATTTGGCCCTAAATTATAAGAACAAATTCCATGGCAAAGTGATTAAAATTAAATAAATATTTAATAATATAACATAGTACTATCATTGCTGTTAGTAGGCTTTCAAACTTTTACAAAAAATGGAGGTATGGTACATTAATGGTACTCAGAATAATCTGCAGGCCATCCTGCAACTTTCTATGCCCATAATGTCCAAATAAAGTTAGCATTTGCTGGTGTTTGATGCTGTTTTCTCATATTTGTTGCCGATTGCAACATATTTTATTTTTTTATAAATGTTTACAGTGTAACAACAACAACCATTTTTTTATACACTTGTGGGCCATGCGATTCTGAAGAGACCAGTAAAAACCGCATGGCTCTAAGTGCCTCCGTTTGGCCGCAATTCGCATTTTTCTATTTCGCAGCCACCTACTGCCTGCTCCTGGTCGCCTAGTAGAAATCCCAATTTTTGGCATCAAGTTGAAATGCATTTTTTCGCAGCCGACGTCGGCAGCGCCGGACAGCAGCGAAACGCAAATGTTTCTAACTTTTGAACCAGAGATCGGATTTGGGTGATCTAAATTTTGAATTTCACAGGATCGCATGGACTATGATCCTAAATAAGTGGATTCCATGTTGGAACTACCCGCGAATTACTAAAATTAAAAATGTGATGTAAATCGCGAATTTTCATGGATATTACACACAATATGCATTCGTTTGCTTAAATATGTTTCAGAAAATAGTGTTAGTGGTAACTCCGTGTCATTAGCCATCCATTGAATGCCTCACCTGTTCAATAAAACAATATGTTTTATATATTGTGTTCTTTTTAATGTGTGCCCTAATTTGCATAATTTGTTGCACAATTTATTGATTATAAGCTGTTTTATATTGATTGTTTTGGTTTGCTACACAATAGTTACTAATTTTTTTTTGTATTTTACTCTTCCCTTTTCTTCTCTGCATCTGCAAACGCTGGTTGTTGCACCCAAATGTGTTCGTTTTTGGTGTTACCATTTCTTCCACGTTTGAAATATTTCATATAACTTTATATGCTTATTTAAGGTAAAAAGTCATCTAGTTTCTATATTTGCAAGTTAGAACTCGAAATTCCGTTGTTTTAACAAAATTTTCGCTGAAAGTTTGCGATTAGCAACATATTTTTATTTCTCTAAATTCGCTGGTTATTGCAAGATAGATTCTTATTATATAGGATTATAGAGCATGCGATTCTGCAAATTTTGGCAATTTTAGTTCTACGCTACGAGCAGCCGTTCAAAAGTTATAAGCGTTTTTCTGTTCGGCAGCCACCTACTGCCTGCTCCTGGTCGCCTGGTAGAAATCCCAAATTTTCGCACCAAATTGAAATGCAGTTTTTTGGCAGCGGCGCCGGCAGAGCGGCAGAGCTACCCGATGGTGTTGCATATGCAAAGGGGCAAATTTGAATTAACGGAAGTGGGATGTGGCGGGACCGGAAACCAGCACCGGGTGGGAACCGGATATGACCCTTTTCCGGTCCCAACTTCCGGTTTCCGGTCACCCACTTCCGGCCTGGACCCCAAACCGGAAGTGGGATACCGTTATTTTCACTTCCGGTTTCCGGTCCGGGTCGACGTCCGGCCCCGCCACTTCCCGCTTCCGTTAATTCAAATTTGCCCCTTTGCATATGCAACTCCATCGGGCAGCTCTGCCGCTCTGCCGGCGCCGCTGCCAAAAAACAGCATTTCAATTTGGTGCGAAAAATTGGGATTTCTACTAGGCGACCAGGAGCAGGCAGTAGGTGGCTGCCGAACACAAAAACGCTTATAACTTTTGAACCAGTGGTCGTAGCGGAAAACTAAAAATGCCAAAATTTGCAGAATCGCATGCGCTACGATCCTAGCTAAGAAGATTTATACTTGGAATTACCAACGAGTTTATAAAAATCAAAATATGCGTCAAATAGCAAACTTTCAGCGAAAAAGTGGCTAAAACGTCGGAATTTCGAGTTCTAACTTGCAAATATAGAAACTACATGATTTTCTACATTAAGTGAGCGCATACAATTCTAAGAAATATTTCAAGAATTAACGATATGGTAACACCAATATCCATCACATTTCGGTGCATCAACCAGCGCTTGCACGTGCATAGCAGAAAAGACGAATATAACATTAAAGTAGAAAATGATTATTTATTGTGTAGCAAACAAAAACATTCGTTCAAACAACAGAATATTGCGTATATTGTATATATACATATATTGTCTCATTCCCGAAATCCACGCGTTTTGAGCCGCATAAAAACGTTAATTAAGCTGGAAGATTAGTACATTTTTTGCTCTTAATTTAATTTGGACATCGGTTAATGCGAAACAAATTAGAAAATGTGTTAATTTTGGAAAATTCTTTAAAAAATTTTGATTTCAAAAACCTGTTATATGAATTTTATTTTCAAAATTGCGCCCACTTCCGTTCTCCAAAATATATAGATATATACATGAAATTGGTGTAGAATTCTTCAGGCTACAGGAATATATAAACGCTTTTACTAACTTATGGGCATGGTCAAATTTTATTGGCAAAAAACACGAAATTGACTCTCAAACTGTCGGAAACAAGTGTTAATAATTTAAATATTTGAAGATTTAGAATTCTACAAAGTGTCTCAGAAGTTGCGAAATTCTATGAAGATACCGTTAGCAAAAAAAATTCCATAAAAATTCGCATTTAAACCGCTGTTTTTCGCAATTTTTACTTCGAAATTCAAAATACAAGTCGCAAATTTGAAGGCCAATGAAAAACCATTAATTTTTGCCAAATTTATGCCCACGTGCATATGCTACACTTTTCACACGCGCCATTCACAGGCCGCACACAGCCCACACACATGCACACCAGCCAACACAGGCTGGTGCGTGTGAAAAGCATATGCACGTGGGCATAAATTTCGTAAAAATTAATGGTTTTCCATTGGCATTCAAATTTGCGACTTGTATTTTGAATTTCAAAGAGAAAATTGCTTAAAACAACAGTTTTAATACGAATTTTGATGAATTTTTTTTTGCTAACTTTATCTTGGGGAAATTGTGCTTCTTCTGAGATACTTTGTAGAATTTTAACTCTTCAAATATTTTAGCTATAAGCCCTTGTTTCCGACAGTTTGAGAGTCAATTTCGTGTTTTTTGCCAATAAATTTTGACCATGCCTATAAGTTAGTAAAAACGTTTATATATTCCTGTAGCCTGAAGAATTCTACACCAATTTCATGTATATATGTATATACTTAGGAGAACGGAAGTGGTCGCAATTTTGAAAATAAAATTCTTATAACAGGTTTTTGAAATCGAGTTTTCTTATAGAATTTTTCACAATACACACATTTTTTAACATATTTCGGATTAATCTATGTCCAAATTATATTGACAGCAGAAAATATGCAAAAGTTCCAGCTTAATTAACGTTTTTATGCGCATCCAAATGCGAGGAAATCGGGTATCAGAATTCCCCTTCAGTTGAGACCAACACTTTGAATGGCCATAACTCTGGTAAATCTGAACCGATTAGGCAAAAGGTTAGGTTGAAAATTACTAAAAGTAAATAAATAAATAAAAAAATCCACTTAAATAAAAACACATTTGTTTTTTTGGCTTTGTTGTATTTTGCCAACAATTTATGAAATTCACTTTTATTGCTTAACTCTTTTGTTTACATTCAGTAAGTTGTTGTAATATGGTTGTATCAACCACATTAACAATAAACACAATTGAATACAAATAGAAATTGAATAATTAAAGAAGATACCATTCAAAAACCACAATAAGCCGAAATTGCCTACGATCGTTATTAAGATAAATTGTCATTATTAATAATATATTTTTTATATTTTTTTTTAAGTAAATTCATTTGTATCGTTTTTTTCTATTTGTTGTTGTTTGTAATTTGTTATGCTATATCCAAAGGAATTCGCTTGTTTTTAAGCCTTCTACTGCATTCGTGTCTCTTTCCCATTCTTGTTGTTGCTGTTGCCAGTGCCAATTTTTTGTTCGGCGTTGTTTTTGTTATTGTTATTGTTATAAATAATTATAATAAAAATCGGATTTTTATTTTCATTTTTTTTGGTTTGTTTTTTTTGCTTTTTTCACTTAATAAACATATAACTTTATATTTAAAAATATTTGTTGTTGTTGTTGTTGGTATTGTTCTAACTTCGTTGCTGCTCGGCTAAAAACAACACCCATGCCGATGTTGCAAAATTACTCGTACATAATGGACGTCAAATAACTGATTTTATGCTGGTGTTTCTGGAGCGTGTTCCTAGAATTATAGAAGAAGCGTTTAGAATTATATTTTATATATATGTGTGTGTGTGTTTGTAGAAAATCTTTAGGGCACTCAGGTTGGCGTATGATGACACCTTCGTGGGGACGCATACAATTTGGTGGAGTTCGGTTGGCTCTTTGGTTGGGGTGCTCATGACTCATATGTACAGATGTATGTATGCATATCATTCCATACAACACGTGCGGGTAATTGAGTAATTGATTATATAAGTACGCTGTGGACTCAGTTGAAACCAAAAATGTGTACAAAAAATCAACGAGGAAATCGCCGAGTGGAAACAGCCAAAAATAACGTATAACTAAGAATATTTACAATTGTAAGCAAATTGGTTGTGTCTGGGTGGCAGTTTGGAAAAATTTGGAATCGCGTTTCAGGAAAGAATATACAAAAATTTAATTATAAATAATAAAAACTTTGGAGAAAATTGAAATGAAATAAAAAATGAAAATGTATAAAATAAATAAAAAATAGGTATGAAAAAATATTAAAAAAAATGTAAGAAAATTAATTAAAAAAAAAAAATAAAAAAATAAAGTATTATATAAATAAAAAAAATAAAAAAATTTAAGGATTAATATAATTAAGAATAAATTACAAATCAATTAAAAAATATAATAAAATAAAATCATAAATAATAATAAAAATAATATATTTTTAATTGATTTAATGTAAAATAATTAAAAATAAATAAATATTGAATATAAAAAATTAATAAAAAAATATTATCAATTTAAAAAATCTGAATTTAATCACAAATAGAAAAATTTAAATAAAAAATAAATATATTAAAAAAAATTTAAGGATTAATATAATTAAAAATATATTACAAAACAATTAAAAAACTATAATAAAATAAAATCATAATAAAAATAATATAATTTTAATTATTTTAATGTAAAATAATTAAAAATAAATAAATATTGAATATAAAATACTACTAATAAAACTCATAAGAAGCTGAAATTAATATCAAAAAATATTATCAATTTAAAAAATCTGAATTTAAACAAAAATAGAAAAAATAAGAAATAAAAAATAAAAACATTAAAAAAATTAAAAAAATAATATAAAAAATTTAAAGATTAATATAATTAAAAATAAATTACAAATCAATTAAAAATTATAATAAAATAAAATCATAAATAATAACAAAAATAATATAATTTTAATTGATTTTATGTAAAATAAATAAACATTGAATATAAAATACTACTAATAAAACTCATAAGAATCTGAAATTAATATTAAAAAATATTATCAATTTAAAAAATCTGAATTTAAACAAAAATAGAAAAATTTAAGAAATAAAAAATAAAAACATTAAAAAAATAATATAAAAAATTTTATAGTTTTCGTGGAAAATCGCGAATTAGTTAAAAAAAAAAATAATTAAAAAAAATTAGAAAAAGAAAATAAAAATTTAATAATTTGCGTGGAAAATCGCAAATTAGTTAAAAAAAAAAATAAAAAAATTAGGTAAATGAAAATAAAAATTTTCGTGGAAAATCGCAAATTAACGAATTAAAAAAATAAAAAAGAAATTAACAAATTGACAACCGCAAATGAATGTAAATCACTTGAAAAATCAAAAAAGTGACAACAAAAAATCTTGTTGGTGTTTTTAAATTTTTTTTTGGTGTTTTTTCTTTTTTAATTTTTTGTTTTGTTTATATATTATACAATTAAAAAAGTTTGCTTGCGTAAATTTTTGATAATTTTTTTGTTTAATTTTTTTTTAATGTTTTTCTTTGTTGTTATTAACTAACACAATAATTTTCTAGTACTGCATTTTGAGTAGCTGTTTGCAAATTGCATTGCTTTTTAATTAAGTATTTCTATACAATTGCTTTTCTTACTTTTTTGTTTTTGCATTTGCTGTTTTGAGAATTTAGAGAAGGCGATTTAAAGTGTAGCGTTGTAGTGCTTTTGTTCTTATGTTTTTGTTTGTTTTTGGGGTATGTGTAACAATTAAAATTACTTTTTAAAAAATATATATTTGTAAATAATGAAGTATATTCATAATTCTCTGATGTTGTTTGAATGAATAAAAAACTTTAAATAAAATTTATAATTAGGGCGGGAGTCACACACAGGTCGGGAACGAGCTTAGGCTTCGGCTTCAACTTCCTCCTTTACCTTAGCATCACCGGGTTTGCCCTTGGACCAGTCGGGTTTTTTCTGCAGATAAGAATTGAGAAAATATTTATATATTATTATACATGTATATTGTAAATAACAGTACATTACAGTCACAAGTGACACATTAAAAACTAAACGAACATAGACATATGCATAGTTGTAATAAAAAAAAATTAAAAATAAAAATAAATACAAATTATTTGCTCTACATAAATCACTAACGAATACAGTGCCACTACATTTTAGCATTTGCCAGGTGGAGTTTAAAGTTGGAGCAGTTGCAAAGGGTGGCAATACAAAGGTGAAAGGTGACAGTGGGCGAATGGAGTAGAAAACAAGTGTAAAATTTTTGAAGGTAAAACGGTAAAAATTTAGCATAAGAAAATTGATGTCTCACAAATATTTACTTTGATTCTAGCAACAATTAAAAAAAAAATATTTTTATTTGTTTCTTTATAGCGTCCATAAGCTGATTGCTTTTAAGTACAGTGGCTTTAAATGACATTGTTAAGTGATAATAAAAAATCATGAGCCTACATTTATTTTTTTTTAATTTTTCAAATATTGCTTTATTACTACTGCTGTATAGTTCATATATCGTCAGAATATATATTTAAAGGAATATGGTTTAGACTACAAATATTCTACTGTCAAACAATTAGTTTCTCTAAATAGATAATGCTAAATGACACTTTAATGTGTCGATTTTTCCGTTAAAATATTCCACAAATTCATTACACTTAAGTATACGGCGGAAATATGAAGTTTAAGCTTTAAAAAATCTAAAATTAATCTAAGATTGACATAAGAAAACTGGTAAACTTTTCTTCCACCGTTTTTTTTTGTAAATTTAAGTTTTTTTTGTATAAAAACGGTTACAAATGTCGATGAGCCTCAGCCGCACTTTTCTTGGAATTAAAAAAGAAAAGCAAAATTTCCCGTAAATGTCGAGAATTCGGCTCAAAAAGTGACATTTTCAGTTGAGAATAAGTTTGGGATGCAAACAGATCTCTACAAATATTTTGTTGGGTTAATGTTGACACAAATGTCTAAGATCGATATAAAACGATTTAATCGACCAGTGCTTGACCCTAAAGACATCTATTGGAAAACGGCGGAAGCAAAGTTGTAGAAAAAAGTAAAAAAATATTTGAATTGAATATTAAATAATATATAAAATACTGTTCCTTTCTTCTGCTTATTTTCTTGATCTATTTTTACTCGATAAACATTGAATTCCATTTAAAAATATTTTTAAAAAATTTGTCTAATTAAACATTTAATTGAAACCACTGTGCGCTAGCTTCATAAAAACACTTGTGTCTATTCGACTTCTGGACGCCATTACTACTACATATTACATAAGTGTCACATGCCAAATACATTTATGGACATACAATAAATGCTCAGCAATCAAATACAATAATAATTTCAGTTTTCATTAAATTTTTTGGTGCTCAGATGTTGCATGAGTGTGCAATTTTCAAACCAAAAAGAAAAAACACAAAGAAATTTTGCAACACAATTCCTGTGTACATATGTATGTATTTATGCTTGTGAACATATATGTATGTCTGCCTATGGCACACTACAAATTGACATTAAACAATTATATTTCTGAATTTTACTAATTTATACACAAATCTCTTACACTTCTTGACTGTTGTCTTTAATAGAGCATCTTTTATCTTTTTCTATATAGATCGTAGCAGTAGTTGGTTAGCGTTGGAAAAGAAAGCATTAGATTTTTGTTTTTATAAAAAAAATAGTGTTTTATGTACATTATATAGTATATAGTGTAATATAATCATAATATAAAAAAATAAAAATAAAATAATATTATTCGTAAAATTATTTAATTAAATATATTTTAAAAATATTTACTGTGCTGCCTACCTATCTCTGACGAATAATAGAAAACTGTATTAAGATAACTGTATAATTAAATTGAAATAATAATGTTGGATTATATCATGAAATGACAAAACTGTCAACTACAGCAAAACAGTATGACGTCTGCAAAATGACAAATATGTCAAATTTATATAGAACCCTTTAATGTTTAATTCTAATTTCATACTTTTACAAAATTTTCGAAAGCTTTCATGAATATATTTTCCAAAAATTTCGAAAGCTCTTACATATTAAAACTTTTACGAAAGCTTAATTTTGTTAGAAACTATTACGAAGTATTTAAATGATCCTGATATACATATATATCATGAATATATTTCCCAAAAATATCGAAAGCTCTTACATATTAAAACTTTTAAAAAAGCGTAAAACTTAATTTTGATGGAAACTATTACGAAGTATTTAAATGATCCTGATAAACACATATGACATGAATACATTTTCCAAAAATTTCGAAAGCTCTTACATACTAAAACTTTTACGAAAGCTTGAAGCCTAATTTTGTTAGAAACTATTACGAAGTATTTAAATGATCCTGATATACATATATTTCGTGAATATATTTACCAAAAATTTCGAAAGTTCTTACATATTAAAACTTTTACGAAAGCTTAATTTTGTTAGAAACTAATACGAAGTATGAAATGAAATCCATACTATATGCAGAAAGAAATATTTTCATAGAATATAAACGAGAAATTTTGCACCTAAACTTCAACTATAATTATAGATTTTTATATGTATTTTTTTTAATATAATTATCTATCTGCACTTATAATACGAAGAATTAACTATTAATTATAAATTTCCAACTCACCTCCTTCTCTTCTTCCTCCAATGTGAATTCCTTCTTCTTAACAACCTTAAGTTGATTACGGAAGTTGAATTCGGCGGCCTTCTTTTGGAGCTTGGCGAATTTGTTTTCATATTTGGAGACCTTCTTCAAGGCTGGTTTCACGCTAAAAATTGAAGAGAGTAAAAATTAGAAATTATGAACAAAAAGTAAAAATTTATGTGATATAAGCAACGATCTATATATAATGATCAATATTGGTTGATTCAGTTGCTGTAGAGTTCTTATGACTGGCTTGATAAATGTCAAAGATTGTTTCAGAATAATTATAAAATAATTAAAACGAATAATAATATTAAATATACTTACAACTTGCCACGCAGATCGTTGACTTGGGCATTGAGATCGTTGATCTATAGTATATAATAGTTGCCATAACATCAACCAATACAGCGAAGATGGGAAAGAAGGGAAAAAATAGCACATTAATATCACTATTCAACAGCTTTTAAAATACATCAAAGCACTGTGCTAGCTAAACTTAATAAGTCAAATTGGGTTAGTCATTTCTTTCATAGAAGAGAACAATACAGCATTAGTTACATAACAAATATAGGTACATACATACATTTTTAGCGAGTTTGTTAATTTTTTAGAAATATATTTTTTATTTATTTTTTAATACTTAGAAGGCGCTTTTTTTTTACAACGTAGCACAAGCCTGCAAGTTATACGACAGCATTTCCGGCTATACGAAGGTGGCTCCATACAGCTTTTGGTTTTAGTAAATTTCAATAGAGAAGTAGGCGGAGAGAGAGATAGATAGATAGATAGAGATAGACAGCGGTTGGTAAAATTAAAATTTTTATTGTTGTTATTACTTCCAAGTTTTTTGCCGTTTAATTTGGTTAGCACGCTTGAGTTTAATTCTTTTTTTTTAATATTTTTTCTATGATTATGCTTTTGTGATAGAAAAGTATGAGCTGTTTTTTTTTTAGTTCAGAATCGTTATAGCTGATTCGTTGCTAGGATCAGAAGTAGTAAAGTGTTACTTTACAAATGTATAGTTTCGAAATTAAGAATTATATTAATAGTTTCGAGTTTGTTTTTAGAAAGCATCTGAACAACATAACATCCAAATGTCGATTTTTTCGATTTTCGGTTTTCGATTTTCTACAACTTCAATTAAGTTGTTTACCGCTGATGTTGAATTTATATGTGGTTTGGAGTAAGAGAGTAAAATTTGATTTTTTTTTCAATATTTTTTTCAAAATTATTTTTGTCAATAATTTTTTTCAAAATTATTTTTGTCAATAATTTTTTTTTATTAAAATTCTATAAAGTAATTAATATTTTATTATTAAAAAAATGTTTTTTTTTTTATTCAAATTTAATATAAATTATGTGCTTTAATTACAATACTGTATATTTATCGTTAGAACACTGTACACGCTCTCACTTGAAGTTAGTTGTCGTAGCAGGTGAGCATGCAATGCAAGTGAGAGCGAGCACAGTGGTGGCTAACGCAATGTTCATATTGCCATATTACAATATATGACTTGAAGTGAGTTGCAATCACTGAAATTCCTGCCTCCAATACTAATAATATTGATAGTATATTTTAAAATTTTATAATACGAAAAGTATTAAAATCATGATTTTTCAAATATTTTTCAACTAAATAATTTTTAACTCAATATTTTTTAACTGTATATTTTTATAAAAAAATTTTAAATTAATTTCTTATAAAATTTTTGAATTTTAATTCTCTTTTAACTCTACATTTAGCTATTTATTTTTTAAAAGTTTCTCTCACCAGCTAATCTCCTTACTCCAAACCACTTAAACATTACTTTTCATAACTTTTCAAAACAAAAAAAATACATTTCCATAATCTCTAAAAAAAACCTTTCATTTTGTACTTGATCACTTTTCGAATCGAATTACAAGTAATCTAACTGAGGTACTGCACAGTATGGCACACAATTTGTGTTTCACATATTTTTCCTTTTTCCGTAGATATATGTAGATTATATATGTTTACTTATATTTTCGGGCGACAAATAATATTACAAAAATATTTCATTACACAAAAATAAATATGTATGTAATTGCATGAGTGTTTTGAAAGTATAAAAATATAAAAAATAAACAATTGCATTAAAAATGTTTGTGTTTTTTATTTGTTGTAAATAATTTAAAATGTAAATGGAGCAGAGTACAAAAATATGCGATATTAAAGGAGTACAAAGTTGTTAGAGAAATGTATTATACTTCTCAATTAATTGTTGTTGTAACTATGTATACAATTAAAGCAGGGTGTATGGTAGATAAAAAAAATGCAGCAAAATGATAAAATTTGAACTTTCAAATTGCATAGACAATTAAATAAATTGTAGAAACAAAGAGTTAGCGCTGGTTTAGAAAAGTGAGAGAGAGTAGAGTACTAGTACTTAACGAGTACTAAGAGAATATTTTTTGTAAGAAAATTTGACAATAATGTGGCAAAGATTTTATAAACTTAGAGTTTAGATGAGAACGAACTATTCAAAAAGAGCCGTTAGAAAACAGTTAGGTTACATATTGTTGAAAAAATTCTAAAATAATGTGCTTTTGATTTTTGGGGAAACTATTATCTAAGTGTTTTTGACCTAGAAAATCTAAATATATATTTATTTATTCCTACTAGAAAGGGTTCAAAATTAATAAAATAACCAATAAATGGCGCAAATTTATATTCGGCTCGACACATAGTGGTATGAAGAGCAAACTATCGAAGAGAAAATCGTGTAAAAAAGAGAAATCAAAAATGTCTGAAGTCGTATTGTAGTTTTGGGGGCTATTATGTGTTTAACCTTACTTCAGAGTACTCTTAACTTAAACTTCAAATATTTCAAAAGAGTTATTTGAACATTTTAAGAGTAAATAAAATTGAAATTAAAGAGTAAATAAAGAAGACATTTTGAAGATAACACTTAACATATTTCCTGAATTTTATAAAAATTTTACAAAAACTGAGCTAAAATTCCTTCAAAGAGTGAAAGAGTAAGCCGAAAGAGAGAGAGAGAGAGAGTAGTATAAAAGAGATATACAAAGTAAGAGTATAAAGACTATTAAGAGTGACTCAAAGGAGCGCTTAAAAAATGAGTGCATAGATTTAAGGAATTTCATTTTCGAGTTTGGTTAGCGATAGTAATGGGTAACACATTTATATTTGTATGTATTTAGAGATAATTTTTTTAGTATTTAGTTGTACATTAAGCTATGCAATTTTTGTGTATATGAAACGAATATTCAAAAAGAAATTTTTTTGTACTCGAATTGGTTGCAGCATTGTTAAAACGTATTATTTTTTTGGCGTATTTGGTGTGTGTTGATTTTAATAGTAACGGAGTCCACAATGATTAAAAAAAGTTATGACTGATTAATGGCGGCAATTTGCTAAATTCACAAAATACAACACTAATTTTGGATAACTATCACTTTTTCAAAAATTGTTTTTTTATTATACCACATTATTATGGTTAGAGTGTCACTGACTGATATGTTTACAAATTTTATGTGCCATACTGATGCTTGATCATACTCGAATTTTTAGTGGAAAATTACAAATTAATTGTTTTCGAATTTCATTTTGTTTTGACTTTAAACCTTCGTAAATTTTTCTATAAAACTACAAAATCGACTTTTTTTGCTTTTACAATTTGTTGTTGTATGTACGTTCAGAACACTTTCATTCAATATACTTTTTGAGAGATTTGGCGTAACGTTCGAATTTCAGCATGTCACAAACGAGGCAACATGTTTCGCATTTCGCACGAATTCATCGATGGCATAATTTTGTTATTTACTCATTTTTTTTTTCGGGTGCATTGTGTGGATCCTATGTGGATTTTATTTGAATTTGTACGCGCTTGCATTTGAATACTATTTACAGATGCTGTTGTTACTGTTTTTGTTGCTTTAGCGCATTTTTAGATTTAGATTTTTTTAACGTTTTTTGGATTGGCTTCAATAGCGGGGTTGTGGGTGGTGGTGGTGGTGCTGGTGCAGTGGAACATAAAATAGTATAGTAAGGGTAGCGAGCGAGCGTGCTACAGAGATAGCAGAGACAGAACGCTATATATATTTTTTTGGTTTCAGTGTACTGTGTATCGGGTTTAAGCCGCATTAATGGTGTATGTGCGCTACTAACGGTACTTCTAAGGTACACAGTGTGGAACGTAATAATTTTTTTCGGTTTTCGGAAATCTACAGTTTTGGGTACAGCGTGTGCGGAGCGGGAGCTAACGGTGCTTGTGTGTGTGTGGGTGTGTGTTTTGAGGTTGGAACGTACACAGGCGCCAAGAAGTATGCTTCAAACAGTTAGAAACATGTGCTAGCTCTAATTACTAGCTGGTTTTTAGTAACTACATACAATTTTAGCATATTTTAAATAAAATTTATAGTTTTTTTTTGGTTTGTTTCTGTTTGTTTTTCGGGTTTTAGACAAGTGTTGGGTAGAACAAATAAAAAACACAAAACATAATTAATTTCACTTGCTTGCGTTTTTTTGTTTTTCATTAACAGTAATATTCAAATAATTGTTTTTAAGTGAAAAAAAAAATGTTTGTACGTGTGTGCAATGATCATTGTGGAGTTGCAAATTAAAATAATACAATTCAAAATATAACAATATTTTTTCTACTAAAAAGAGTAAAGTATGTGCAAATTTTCAAATCTAACGGTGGTTTATGACAACATTGTAGTGGTTTATGGGTGTTTCGAAATGCGTACGAGTGCTGAAAGCTGGTGAGATCGTGTGTACTACGAAGGTTGATGTGCCTAAAGGCTACTACTTGCATTGAATTTATTTACAAAATGAATTTAATCTGCTAAGGAGGTCTAAATAAGCGAGAATTATCACAGTGCGGCCTTTAATAGTTCAATAAACTAAATAAGGCTTGCCACATAATGGCACAGTGATGCATTGTAGGTGAAAAGTAACGAAAATAAAGGACAACAACATAATAAGAATGAAGTGTATGTGTGAGAAAAGGCACTACTCTGCATTTTTTTGCATCAAGTGCTACTTTGCTGCACTGTGTATGCAGCCTAAGGGTTGCTTGACTATAGCTTGTAGCGTGTATGCCTAATGCATGACTATGAGATTTGAGAAAAACTTTCTTTTTTGTATAATTTGTTGTAATGAATTCATGTAAATTGATTTCTTGGGATTATACTTTTTTCGAGCATCAACAATAATGCGATTACTTATGCTTTAGCTGCGTGTGGGTGTGTGTGATTTTTATGTATTTTATATGTTGTTGTTGTCACAAACTTTACACTTTTTTTGATAAACACAAAAAATAAAGAAACTTTAAACAAGAATCATGAATTTCCAATGCAATTAACCACAAGGAATGTAATTGTTTGTTGTTGTGTTGATGTGTTTTGTGTGTTGTTTTTTTGGTTTTTAATTTACTCTCACATTAGCGTAGAGAGCACAAACAACAAAAAAATTGATTTTAACGTTTTTTTTTTTTGATTATTTGAACACGTTTTGACTAATTTTGCAGTACCTCCCAGTCTTTTTTCCTGACTTCGTATTCCAGATCCCATTTCTGGCCTTCGCATATATACATACGCTCGTAATACTCTTCACAAATCTCTTGTAATTCGCCTGTAAATATGTGTTTTGATATACATATATAGATATATTTTTTTTAAATTGTATAACATACAAGTGCACACACATAGCAGTTAAAGAGAGAGCAAGATATAATGCTATGTGTGTGTGTGTGAGCGTTAAACTGAACGAGAGAGAGAAGGTGTGAGAAAGAGAAGGAGAGAATGAGTGATAAAACTGTAACGCAAAGAGCGTGCTAACTACTAGCTAAACTAACTGTCTCTTTCTCGATCAATACCATTTACCGTTTGTTTTCATTAGCAAATGTCAAAAAATCTTCATGATGTTATGTGTTCAAGTGTGAGTTTTGCGTTTTTACTTTTTCAAGTTTGTAAATTTATAAATATATATAAAATAATTGTTGTTGTTTTTTTATAATATTTTAAAAAGAGGAGGACACGCCGGGTTCAGTTGCACCAATGTTCATAATTTAATATTTTCTTTTGTTTTGGTGGCAAGGTTGGCAAGTACAAAAATGAATTTCTTGCAAAATTATTATAAAATGCTCTTAAATGCATTTAATTACACTTAATGTTTATGTTTAACTCAGTTTTAAATGTAATTTTACAAAAATCAAAAATTCCAGAAAATTCATTATAAATTAGATATCGGTTTTTTACTGTACAAAAATTACTCAGTGACAAATTTCATACCAAAAAGTATTAATTTAAGACATATTTAACTTTAATTTGAGTCAATCTCAATGGAAAAATAAAATTATAAAAAATTTATCGAAATTTTGAGTTACTCAAAATAGTTAGTTATCACTTAATTGTAATTCACAATATTTAATAATTTAAAATTTTTAAGTAACTGTTGAACGTTCTTCTTCTTTTTTTCAATTATTAATTATATTTGCTGTATTTTCTTCTTGCTTGCGTATGACAATTTTAAGAAAAAAATACATTCAGCGTAAGTAGGTTTTAAAATATTTGTTGTTGTTGTTTTGGTTTGTTTTTTTTTTTTATTTCAAAATAATTGTTGTTGCATTTTTTATGGTTTATTTTCTTATTTGTCAAATAGCAGCCTTTATTATTTACCTCTTGTGCTTTGACTTTTTCTATATGCTCTAAATCAAATTTGTCCCCCTCCAAATTGAAAAGACGTTGCCAATATTGTTTGCAAATTGTTTGTAGTTCGGCTGAATCACGTGACATTTATCATAAAACAATGTAATGCCATACATATACAGATATAGAGATAAATTTGTAATGCAATTGTTATTGTTATGTTTGTAATATTTATTAGATTAAAAAAAATTGATTGTTTTTGTTTTTGTATTTGTAATATTTTTATGCATGTAAGAATGTGAAATTAACCGTTTTTTTCATGTGTCTACTACTGTTTCTACTACTACTTTTGGAAAACTAACAAGTGTTTGTGATATTTACTGGCAATTTATTGTTGATTGAATTAAATGGGGAGATATATACTGTTGGGGGTGTGTTTTATATAAGAAGTGTATTTTTAATATATTTTTTTAATTATAGTAAAAAATTATGTTTCAAATGTGTATTTTCAAAATAGAAATACAAGTTTCTCATCGAATATCAACGCTGACTAAAACACACTGAAAAGCTCGAAAGCTCTTCCTACAACCTTTTTCTCCGTATAACTACTAAACACCCAATTGACGACACCCAGGTGTTAAAAAGGTGTCTTTATGTGTTCATAACTGCTCTCAATAGAAACAGAATACAAGGAAGCTTTTTGGAAGCTGGTAAGGCCCTTAGTAATTTCCATCAGCTTAATTTTATATTTTATTTTCGAAGCTCAGTTAAATAACAATTTTTAACTATTCGAATCCCCTTTGGAAACTGCAAATAAAATTTTGTAAAGCTTTCGAAATTACTGGATATTTGTTCAATAACCTATCTTAAAAGCACACCGTTATATATTTTATATTATATTGTAATTAAATGCGCAGTTCTACTCCATACACACGATAGCCGTTGGAAATATTAATACTATGATAAGAAAAAAAAACTTAAAAGTTTTCACCAGCTGGGTTTTTGGATAATTTGTGCCCACTTTGAAGTGCTGATAAGCTTTGATCAACTTTGGTCATGGATTTCTTTATAACTATGATTATTATAATTTTTATAAATATGAGCGGACAAAAAATTAGAAGAAAACCTCTTGTTTATTTTTAGTGGAAAGCTTTCTCAGCTTATTTTTATAATTTTTATAAATACGAGCGTACAAAAAATGTAAAGAAAACCACTTGCAAAAAAAAGATTTAGTGAAAAGCTTTTTCAGCTTTTTTCGAAGCTTACATATTTTACACCACTTGGAACTAAAAATAATAATTACGATAAATTATATTCATTCAATTTACTACTTTCAGAAAACTTTTATATTTTTGTGCTTAAACTGTGTTGTAGTGCCACAGAAAAGCTTTGGGAAATAAAATTAATGTTTTCAAGTTTACAAATAATAAGTATTTTTGTTTAAAATTTGTTGGTAAATTTCTAAGTTCTATTACTTAAATGTGACTCTCTCAATTATGTGTAAAATCAAATGTTCATAGAGGTAAAAGCAACACGTTGTCAGAGCTTTCACTAAGCTTTCGATTAAAATAAATCTAAACCTTAAAATATATAACTTGATGATTTGGTGTTAAGAAAAAATGTATGTGTTACATTATTGGAGAATTGTATAAGTAAAAATTTGAGAAAAAATTATTAAAAAAAATAAATTTCAACTGAACTACAACGCTTAAAACTACACCTGTTAGTAAACCCTTTCTATGACGTGAAAAGCTTTTATTCCGCTTTTTTTATAAATGTTCTCTAACAGAATACCATCGTTGCGAAATACCAAATTTTGAACGTAACGGGAAAAATATATGTAGTATTTTCATTAAAAAAAAATCATATGAAGGACGGAAACTACAGATATGACAAGAGAGGCATGGAAATGATATGAAGTAGGATTATTTCATACACGTACAAGTTTATTTAGTAAAAGCTTCGGCAAAAAACAAAATTCTCAGCTTCCACAAAATATTAAATTGTAGTGCGTATAAAAAATGTGTTTAATTGTGTTGTTTGTGGTTGTTGTTGTATTTAGCAATTATAGACAAATTAGATTGCTTGGCAAAAATCAAACTTTGTACCAGGAACAAAACGAAAATTAACAAAAAAAAGTTATTAAAAAAATAATATTGACCGTATTGTTGTTGTTGCTGCTCTTCAAATTAATTTCATTATACTGTTAAGTGGGATGGGGTGTTGCATTTTAAGGTTAATAAACTAATTAAATATTGCTATGCCACCGCATGAAGCATTAGCTGAGCAATAAGGAAAAAACAACAAATAAAAAATATAAAAAATAAATAATACAAAAAGCCGATTTTAGACGGGAGAAATTGTAAATATTTTTGCAATAAAAGTTATGCAGGAGTCTACTGCACGCATTTAGTGCGAAAAGTTCGAACTAAATTTTATAAAAAATTTAAATTATTTAAATTGAAAATATTTTTCTACAGAAAAAAAATTATTTTTTAACTCGAAAAATAAATTTTAAACTACAAAATAACAAAGTGCTAGCAAATTTTAGTTACAAATTTAGCATTTAAAGTTACTGCTAAGAAAAAAATTTCAAAACTACTTGTGCATTTTTTAAATATAATATTATTTAGCACTTTTTATATTTACATAATTTGGTCAATTGTTACAAAATCAACTACTACGTATTGCATACAACAAGTAATACAGGGTGAGCACCAACAACGAGAACCTTTGCAGTGGTTGTTTTTCGTTTCGGTTCTTTACTTTCAGCTATACTGCTAGTATTTTTTACGTTTTTATCGAAAAAAAGAGAACAAAAAATACAAAACTACGAAAGAAACACAAAAGATTAATACTCAAAATACATAAGAGCGCACAACGTCAACTAAAAAGCCTGGTCCAAAAAATAAATGCTTCGTCATTGTCTACTTTTTTGTTTTTCCTTTTTAGATACAACTATATATGTGAGTGTGTTTTTGTTTTTATAATATAATAGTGGTAGTACTTTGCAGTGTTACCAATAACAAAATTCAAACTAACTACAATCAAAAATACAAGTCTCATTTAGATTTTTAGAATACAAAATTTTCTAAAAAGCGCAAAAATCATATAGAAACTTCTTCAATCAGTTAGGAAAAAGTTTTGCAAAAAAGTAAGTGAAAAAAAAATATATGGGCAATGGAAAAAAAAACAATATTCATTTCTTGCCTCCAATTCCTTGCGGGCAACCTGATATTCAACGTCATATTTCTGATCCTCCAATTTCAGTATTTTAGCATAATAATCCTGTACAACTTTTTTAAGTGTTTCTGCGGGCAGAAAGTGCAATTAAAAAGTGAGAAAAACGGTTAATACGGAACGTTTTCGTTTGTGCCGTTTGTGTGTGTGTTGTGCGCTGGGATTGAGTTGTGTGTATGTATGTGTATCTATGTATGTGTGTGTGTGTATATATATAAGTGACTGGGGGGTGTGCCATGGATGTGGAGAGCGAGTGGAAGAAATGGAGAGGGACAGATTTTTTTCTGTTTCTTCTACTTGTACGCTTAAAATTTATATTTGCTGATTTCACAATAAAAAAAACTCCTTAAAATATATTTTTTATGTGTCGATAATTGGTGCAGTTATGTAGTTTCAAAAAATAATTTATTGGAAAAAATATATAATATATAAAAAATAATAATAAAAACTTGTGATTGTTTTGTTGTGATTTCGGGAGTGTAAGGAAACTAAAAAAGGGGTCGTGTTTTTTCTAAAAAATTTTTAATGCATTTTTATGCATACAGTACAGAATTTCTGAATTTCTGAAGTTACGAAAATGTTGTAAATTGAGAGATAAGTGAATAAATGAAAATAAATAATTATGGCGGCTATAAAAAATATGTTATTGTATGTATATTTTAAAAAAATTCAGATCTACTAATTATACCAGCTTTTTTGATTGCTGTATTGATTTACGAAAATATTTTTGTATTTCGAAAATTTTAACTTTAATCGACACTTATTTACGGAAAATGTAGCATACATTTAGGATTGAAGATTGTCATTGAAAAAAACTGAGAAAAAAAATATTTAGAGTGTTTTTTTCTTTAGAGAACTGTTTTGAAAACTTTTTAAATCTTATTTTAATTTTCAAAAAAATAAATTTTTTTTTTTGTATTTGAAAAAGAGGTGAAATTAAATTTCAAGCGAATTTCATCGGAAAAAATCTAGCTAAGGACTAATAACACACACTGCAATGAAATTTATACGTATTATCTAATAATACACTGCAGGTAGTACGAGGAAGTTGGAAACTTGGATCGGGTAGAATATAAGGACATTCCCTATAATTATAATTTTCCGTCTAACTTTGATTACACATACTATTAAGGGTATAAAACTGATAAATTCAAGAATTAACTTGTCTATACTTCAAATCTTAAATAAAGAGTGTATAAATCGGAGTAAACCTAAATCTATGCTCAGTAAGAAAAATTTATAAATTATTAATATTAGAAATTTATAAGTTTCTAGCGATTTTTCGTGTGACAAAAATTAATATTTTTATTTAAAAAAAAGAATTAATAATATTTACCCTACAGTTTTAAACAAAATAAATAATTTGTTTGTATTTTTCCCTAATTGTTTTCGTTGTTGTTGCAAGTTGTTGTATTCAGCTATTTAGACAAGTGCAGTAATTTCAATACGCATTATAAAGTGTATTAAAACATTTTACAAAAAAATACTACTATATTTATAGTATATATAAGTAAATTTTATAGAAATTGTGTGCAAAAAACGTGAGCAATAAAAAAACTTGGTGAGTGAGTTGAGTTTAGAGTAAAAAAAAAATATAATATATATTTTTATAAGTATTAAAGTGTAAAACAAAGTAAAAAATTTATATATATATATATTTATAAAGAGAGAAAGAGATAGAGAAAGTGTTGTATTAAAAGTTTAAAGTTTTCAAAAGCGTTTGGTTTAGTGTTTCTAGTTTTGTTGTTGTACTTTCTTTATACAAAACAGATTAATTGCGGCATTTGCAGCGACCTCCGCTACACGGCGTCACAGTGTTGCTGAATTTGTCGCTGGGCAGCTAGTAGATAACTAAACTACAACAAAAGTGCTGAATTGTCTTTTTTTGGGTGAATTTTGTATTGCTGCCACTTGACAAGCTCAGCGCACACAGCGCACCGCAGCGGAGTGTG
Organism: Zeugodacus tau; assembly: GCA_031772095.1. Lineage (NCBI taxonomy): Eukaryota > Metazoa > Arthropoda > Insecta > Diptera > Tephritidae > Zeugodacus > Zeugodacus tau. The sequence continues at coordinate 40,456,614 of CM062650.1, forward strand.
CGTTTGAGTGTGTGTGTATTTAGAAAAAAAAATAAATTAAATTAAACTGCTTTAAATTGTTGTTGTTGTTGTGAATGCACGCATTAAGTGTTTGAGTTAAAAAAAAAACTGGCAAAGAAAATGCGTTTTTTTGTTTGTTTGTTTAAAATTAAAATTAAGTTTTGACTAATTATTTTTTTTGTTTGCCTGAGCGCAGTTAAGTGCTTGAAATAATAAAAAAAAACTTTGTGTTTGCTGATTTACAATTTTTCAAAAATGAAAAACAGTAATCAATAGTATGTTTTCAATATGTGTGTACCTCAACATCCTTGCGTTTAACAACATACTCAAGGTCATATTTCTGGTCCTCCAATTTACAAATCCTGTCATAGTGTTGCTTGATAAGATTTTTAAGTGTTTCTGCAGATAAGTGGAAGTTAATGAAATGCGTTGTTTTTCAACAAAAATTAACACAATTTCATATTTTCTATTTGTTTGATTTTCTTTTTCAAATTTTTCTTTTCTTGTTTTCGTGCTTAAAACCAAGATGGTATGTATAACAAAACAAAAAAAAAACAAGGTTTAAATAAAAAATAATATAAAATGGGAAATAAAAATGAATGTAATAAAAATGTTGGAACAAAAAGTACAAATGGCTTTTAAAAACTTAAGCGATAAGGGTCGGATTTTATACATAAAAAAAATTTTCATTAAAAAAATATCATAAAAAAAATTTATAAAAAAAGTTTATAAAAAAATCTTCTAAATTCTAAACAAAAAAAATTAAACAAAAAAATTTGCTTTTGTTTTCAAATATCGTTTAACGAATTTCGTGACAGGCCAGTAAAATGTGTGCATGAGTGCTGCTGAGCATGTATATGTGTGGGTGTGCGTGTTTTGATTTTTGATTTTTCATTTATATAAAAAATGTGGGTAAATGTTTTTGCTAATACTTGCTAATTATACCAGATTTTCTTTTTGAAAAAACTTTAATTTTTTTTTTTAAACTTCACTAAAAAATTTTGTGTTTGCTTTGAAACGACTACTTTCTGCTAATTTCTTTACTTTTCAAATTCAATTTCAACGAAATGTAGACATGTGTAAATATGTAGAAATATAGTCAGAAATGTTACCTTCGCTGGCGTCACTGAGATTTCTGGGGCTACCGCAACGCTCTTCAATGATGCGTCTACGTTCAGCGGCTTTGCGTTCCTGTTCCTTCTTCAACTCCTCAGCGGCTTTCTTACGGAGCAACAACTGTATATTGGCAGAGCAAAAAGTATGCATGCATGAGTTTTATGAATAAGGATGCGTTCTTAATTTCGTACTCACCCTAAGTTTCTTCTTCCTTTCTGGTGTCATGAAACCTTTCTTGGCCTTCTTAGCCTTGGAGGCTTCCTCCATACGCTTGCGCACCTCAGCACGCTTGCGCTCAATCTCGGCCTGTTTAGCCTTCTTTGCCTACAAAAAATAGCCAACATAGATATATGTGTCACATAACTGTTAAACGCGACGCATATGAACACATGAACACAACGAATGAGAGACAGCAGCCACATTGCACTACACAGCGTATAACAAAGATCTCGTATACCGCACGAAGTTGGATAACAGCAACAACTCATACCACATACAAGTTCAAACGTATGTTCGAAACATTTAACGGTTTCACCACATATAATTGTGTGTGTTGAGTACCTCCTCTTTGGGATCGACTGGCTTTGCTGGCTTGGCGGGTGCTGCAGGAGCAGCAGCTGGAGCAGCGCCTGCTGCAGGCGCAGCACCGTTGGCTGGTGCGGCAGCGGGAGCAGCTCCCGCGGCAGGTGCGGCCGCTGGTGCCGCTGCTGCGGCTGGTGCAGCTGCCGGTGCAGGCGCTGCTGCTGCTGCTGGTGCTGGAGCGGCGGCTGCGGGTGCCGCTGCAGGCGCGGGTGCTGGTGCAGCAGCTGCTTTCTTCTAAAAAATGGAGATGGAAAAGAGAAAAGAAAATTATTAGTAAAATGCAGTAATTTTTAGTTAGAAAAATGGCGGCATGCAATAAAATTTTGTAAATAACGTTGTTAGGCGTGGCATTTAAAGTATATTAATTTTTTCGCAAATAATTTCAAAATACTATACTGCTATTGTATAGTAAGCTCAGCATTAGCGTTGCAATTTTTCTTAATACATCAGCATTTACTGAGAAGCCAAAGTGTTTGAAATTTAGCTAAAAGCAGAGGTTCAATATTAAAGCTTAGAGAAATGGCAAATTGATAGCTTAGAAGAGTCATATTTGGATTTTAAAATATTCACCTTCGTTGTGTCCATATGTCAATGCCGTCAGTGTCACATTGTTTCACGCGTATTTACTGTAAATATTAAGAGAATAGAACATTAGTTGTTGTTTCGATACCGGCAATTAAGGGCTGCTGCATGAGCGATACTTACCTCACCTCTTCATCAGCCATATTGGATTTGTGTTTTTGGATTTAGTAACTGAAATGAGATAAGTAAAAATTGATAATTAATACAATATTGCAAAGTATATAAATATAAAAAGTTTTTCAGATAGACTTAATTAATTTTTCATGTCGAGAGTGTGCTATGGTTAGGTTCAAAGGCTGACCCTCGCGACATAGGTGTGTCGTGATGGATATAAGGATGCTATGGAAGGTATCTTAGGTATTATTATTTATTTGTGTTGAATTATTTGATATTCTACTTTGTTTACATTATTTCCTCGATAAAGGAGAACAAATATGTATAGAATTTGTAAAAACTCGAATCTACTACCAATCAAAATATAACACACAAAACATATGTAAAGATGAAAAACTTGGTTATTAGTATATTTTGATAAAATTTAATTAATTTATTTAATTTTAAATTAAAATGTCAGAATTTTTAAGAAAAAACATTGAGATATTGACTTTCTACCACAAAACTATAACAAATATCGCTATATCTATGTAATACATGTTATGAATTTTGAAAAAATATACCCAAAAGTTTAACAAAATGCCGCTATATATTTTATAAAAAAATATAATTATAATTCAAAAATGTTTAAAATTGTAATCTGAATAAATTTACATTAAAAAATAAATATTTATGTCTAAATCGAAATGAAAAGTCTAAAGTAAAATTCATATCTAGAGAATTATTATACCAATCAAGTCAAATGAAACCTCGTAATTGTTATACAGATATCGTTAAAAACCATATTTTTCAAATACCGGGCCTACATGTAACTATAACTTTAAGTTTGCATTCAAAATTTTCAAAATTTACGATATTTCAGCAAAATAAATTTCTATATCATTATAAAAAATTTACTCTATACAAATACATATTCATATAATATACAGACAGAAATTGTCCATATCTTCTACTACTCAATGCATGCATATTGAAAGACAAAAGCAGCTGTCTCTTTGATTTTGATGTTTACACATATCTTTTATGTATACACACCTAAAAAACCCCTCCCGCTACCGTAATAGTATTGGAACGGAAATTTTCAATTTTCCACGCATCATTTCTGATTTCAACAAAACAAAACAAAAACAATCATGCAGCAGCGCTTTGGTGCGCACAAGTTTTTTAGCAAACCGTATATGGGCGCTGCTTGGCACCCAAAACAGCGTAAATAGCGAGTGGGAATGCTAGCTAACGAGCAACCGATTGGAGGTAACGTATACGCCATGGTCAGACAAAGTGTATTTTACTATGTGTGTGTATGTCGTATACACATTTATTTTGGACACATATACATATATATATATATGCTATATATACTATATATATATATTTATTAGTATGAATATATGCATGTGTGTGTTTGTAGTAATAAGGTAGATAAATACACGGAGCATATGCGCAATTGACTCATTCAGCCATTAATTTGCTTTTAATCTGTTAACAGCCAGCGGGTGAGTGAGTGAGTGAGTACACACTAGTGTGTTGGCAGCAACTAGTGTGTGGGTGGTTGGCATGTTGCAGTTGTATTGGTCACAGAGCGCATAAATACAGCGCGCAATCATATCCGATTTCAAGTGATTACGACGCGTGAATGTTTATAGTTGGACTGGAAGTAAGCTTATTTTTGTTGTTGTTTTTTTTTTCTACTTTATTAAGAGAGTTTAAAGCATATTTATGTATGAGTATACATTTGGAAAAAATTCCTAAATTGCAAATCTATGTGACGCGGCCTTCTAACGATCGCATATTGTGCTAGTAAATATATATATAAATATGTATTGTTGCTGCTTTGATACATATAATATTTTTATTTTGCTGTATGTGTGTGTATACATATTCGTAAATAGCTACATGTTGCTTCGCAGTTTTTTTATAAACAAAATACGATCTTTCCTGTTGCTTTATATTGAACAGATGTTGCGATAGAAGTGAAATTTGAAAGGGAAGTAAATTAATAAAAGTTTTTGATTTTTTAAACAATATTCGTGGAAAAACTTAATTTCACTTTTTGTTCTTCATTATATTATTTTTAAAATTTAATTTTTATTTATTTTTTTATTTAATTTTTATTTATTTTTTTATTTAATTTTAATATTTTTTTATTTTTATATTTTAATAATTTTATTCTCAAAAAAATTAAAATTTTCCAAAAATGAAAATTTGCATATTTAATTCATTTTAAAAAATTATTTATTATTTATTTTAAATAGCAACTAAAACTTTCAGTTAAATACAATTTTAATTTCGCAATTTATTTCTCGCTGAAATACCCAAAAATTTTATTTTTACTACTGACACTGACGAATATGTGCCGCACACAAAAATGATTTCAACAACACAAACATACATATGTACGCCGCCTTATTATTATATATATAGCCATGAAAATAATAAATAACATATGTACATACGTGTTGTTTGTGCTTGTGAAATCTTTTGTTTAAATTATTTGCTTTAAAAGTGAGCACAGTGGCTGTAGGAATTTATAGGCCAAAAATAAATTTGGCTTATTTCCTTGAAGAAAGTATGAAATTCGCCCGGTGTTTTGCTAACGTCACCTAACACCTACTCACCTACTCACCTACGAGTAGCTGAATATATATGTATGTGGGTTGCTAATATTATTTTTTTACCTTCAATTAATTTGTCTGAGAAAATGAAAATTTTTACACGTAAGCATATGAATTGAAAGAATTTTGTTTTTCAAATATGTAGATATGTATGTATGTATATGCATTTAATCAGAAAAGTAAGATAAAGGCCATTGGTTTGCCAAAAAATTTAGACATTTTAAATACAATTAATTCTTGAAATGAAAAATATAGTATAAAGTTTGTAAAATATTTTAAAAAATAAAAACAATATTTGCGTATTTGAATATTGCGGTATTTGTAATTAATTACTATAAATTAAAATATTATTTTCGTAGCAGCTACAAGTATGATTGTTGTTCTCAAACAGTGGTTCTAGAGACTTGCGCGCTGAAAAGTATGCAACATATAACTACAATTTTATATGCAGACTTGTTTTGATGTAGTAGCATTTAGATGTAAGATAATTTTGTAAAAAAATTTAGTTTTATTCTGTTAAAATTTTGTTTATGTAGTGATAAAAAATTAAATGACAGAATTAAGGTCTAAATTTATACATATAGGTCATATGTGAAATGTATCATATCAGTGAAGTTCAGCGTAAAATTCAAAAATATACTAACGATCTTCTTCCACTATATAATACTAACCGGCTTTCAAAAAATATTAAATTTTTGCCTTTTTGGCTTACTGATATCAAGTAAAGTGCTAGGTGGTTTAACTATTTGCAACTTTTATGCAATATTTTGCTGCCATTGCAAATCAAGATAATGTACAATAGTCGATTTACTTGGCAGTTGAGAAGTTGAGTGAGAATAGCAACAATTTTTGTAAAGTTCTATTATGGATTGGATATTGTTGAAGAAAGGTTGGAAGAAATACTGGTAAAGTGTTTCTCAATTTCTCAAAACCGTACTTCGTACTTTATTTACTATTCAAAAGAGAAGAAAATTAGTTACAAGCATTACATACAATAAATAAACTAATGGCTAATTAGAGTAGTACTCAACAGCTTCAAATAATTTTGGTATCTTATATAAAAATATTTTTTACACCACATATGTTGTTAAAAGGCTTCCTTTTCCATTTTAATTTCCAAAAAATTTTAAAACAATATAAATTATAAAAAAAATTTAATTTATAAAATTAATTTAAATTATAAAAAAAAAAAATCCAATAAATTATTAATCATATTTTTGTACTATAAATTTTACAAAAAAATTCTAAAATTAGTATGGTTGATAAATTTTAAATATTATATATTTAAAAATTTTTTTTTTTCATTCGAAGAATTTTCGAAAAATTCATAGAATTTTTTCAAGATTAAAAAGTGTGTGGTGGGTAAATCTCACTCGAATATTTTATAGCCGTGAGTAGTGCTTCTTATTACTACAACGCTGTCATTGTAGTTGACATATCAGACATGAAATATGCATATCTACATATTTGCACCAAGATCAAGACTTCATATAAATGTTGAAAATTCATCATCAAGTTTTATACTTTCAATCGAAGTAAATAAGCATGTACATATGTATGTAAGCAAGTGTGTGAGTTGGTAAAATTGAAAAAAATTCTTAGCATTTCCTCAAATTCACACAATTCACTATGTTGGCACACACACGATCGGCTTACGTCGCTTGTGCTCGTATGCTTTGGGTGGAAGCCACCATACTGGCGTGTAGAGAAATGTTCTATTTTCAGATATAGTTGCATATACATACATACATGCACGCACACACATTTGAACTGATTTTTCGTTGCTATTAAGCTTTTTTTAAATTTAATTTCAGTTTTTTTATAAAAAAATCTATGATTTTACGTTTTTATTTTTATTTTCGTAAATGACTTACTTGAAATGTGTGTTTATACAGTTTGAATGTATGTATGTATTCTAAGTATATTTATGTACGTATTAATATGTATGTGACTAAGTTAATATATTTGTGTGTGCATGTCTAAGTATGTGTGCGCTTTTTATATGTATGTATGTATTGCCTCGTAGATGTGTATGTGTGTGTGTGTATATCCTTCAACGTAACCGAACCGCAATTTCGTATGCTCACCCAAGCGCTCGCATATATTTTTATATTGAAAGAGGGTTATGTAATTATTATGATATACGATCGTAGAACACTTAAATAGATGAATTTATATATAAATAACAGATACACTGAATTCATTACTTAATATAGTCTTTTAATTAATTAATTTTTTTTTTAATTTTTTTCACTTCACTTTAAATGTTAATTTGCATTGCAGTTTATGCATTTTCCTCAATATAATTACACACTTGCTCCTTTTATTTCTGGTTGAATAGTTGTAAATATTATATATATTTTTCCATTTGCGTTGCCACACAGCTCAAAAAAATATATATTCGTTTTTGGAAAAATATTAAAGTTCCAGCACCTGCAACACTCCTTCTTTTATCTTCTATACAGCGACAGCAGTTGTTAGCACTCACCTTAAAGGAATTAAAATATAGGTGTGCGAGCAACCTCACAGATCGGAGAACACTGTTCGAACGGAAAAAGACTGAACGGTCCGACGATCCACGGCAGACTATATTTCGAACGGAATTCGCTCACCAGATCATTTTTCTTGCGTAGGCTTGGCCAACAGCGTATGCGAGTGTTGTCGAAACGAACACAAAGCAAAAACAATAGCAAAAACAAAAACAAAAGCAACAATAAAAATAAAAGTAAATAAAAACGAAAAAAACATTCTTGTATTAGCCAACTGCATAGCATTTTATGTTGAGGCGAAATCGGCGAAATTCGCCGCGCTCTCACGTTCCACACTCGCATATGCAATTATATGTGCCTATATGCATGGCTAGCTAATGTCTGATATAATACGTGGGCTGTGAGCAACGGTAAACTTCTCGGTAAACTATGGAAAACGTTGAAAAGCACTCGTTGTTGCATTAATGCCGCTGCCGAACTCTAACGAATGAAATACGAATGTTAAACTTCGATCGTCGGTCCATCATATCTTCTTTAAATTTGCTTCATTTTACCATTAGCATTTGGTCTCTAGTATCTTAGCGAATTGGACATACATATGCTAGCCATCATTTATACACATATATATACATACATATATACTAAATTTGTTATATGTGAGAACGACAGTGAAATGCACACAATCTGTGCGTTTGGTATCTGGGCACGACGGCTAAAAATAGCGAATACACCGAAATAGATGTCGAACATTTTATTTTGTGTGATTTCATTTAAATGAAAGAAAAACTCGCAGGAAAAAATTAAGAATCTGCAATGAAAGATATTTAATATATACATATACTCGTATGTATGATTGTATATAAAATATTTTATATATTATACATACATGCATATGTATGCTCAGAGTCTATGGTAGACGCGAAGTAAATACATTTTATGCATTAAAAACAGAATTTGTTTGTTTTCTTATTCTCACTGTGTGTGAACTAACTACAAAGCATAGTTCTAAGAAAATTTAAAAAAAATTAAACAATTGAAATATGTAAGGATGGGCAAAGTTCGGATGGAACAGAATATTTTAAATATTTGCGTATTGAAAATCATTGTTAATAAAAAATGTATTTCAATTTACCTAAACACTAATCTACGCAGTCCTTGCGACAAGAAAAAATACCATTCTACCATTCGAAGAATTATAATCTGTTATCTTTTTTCAAATTCGTTGACGACTACGTTACTTCTGCTAATTTCCCTTTTTATAAAAATTATTAAAATGGTATTTATTTGGCTTCATTGGTTCAGGGATATCATTCATGAGCGGAATTTACATTGCAATTTACATTATTGCGGATACATTACTATCGCGGCTGCGTCTGATTAAGGCAGTAGTCTGCTTTAGACGCCGAAAAAAAGCGTTTTTCTAGCAATTTTTTTTTAAAGGGAAGGAAATGATTGCGGTAAACGGAATTTTAAGACGATAGTGTACTATATTTAAGGCTTAAAAAACAATATTTATTATTAAAAAATATTGAAATTTTTTCAAAGTTGTAAGTATTTCTCTGGAGCGCCTGGAGTCTGCACTTGTAAATCGGTGCCGGTGATGGAGGTCGTGCGATGCACATGAAACAGTCGAACCAATTTTTTTTTTAACTTTTATAAGTTTCTTTTCTTTATGAACTAAAAAAATACCGAAGAAGTTATAAAATTCCAATTTTTTTCGAAGTTTGAAAAAAAAATTCACTTTTTTAAGAAAAAATAATTGACTTTAAGTTGCAAAACAAGTACATAGTTTAAATAATACTTTTGTCCAACTTTTTTTTTCAAATAGAAGATAATTTAATACTGAAGATAGATCACTTTGGTTTTTTCGATCGGACATATATTATTTTTGCTATCGCCGGCATCGTTTTCTAACACTTCTGAAAATGAAAACTCGAGAAAACGCGCTTTAAAGGTCTGCCTGGCCATTTGCACCTGCTCGACGCTCGGCCACTAAAACTGCTCTAGCTTCGAAAATATGTCGAATTGGCCTCATGAATTTTAAAGACATATTCTTGGATAGTTTTGGAAGAGATTAAAAAAAAAAACGATTTTTTAAGCCTGTAAAGCAGACACTGCCTTAACTGATTTTCTTTTCTCACAAAAATGTTGCATTTATTTGGAAATATTCCTCACCTTATCAGTGTAATTTTGCAATAAAATAATAATCTCGCCGGTTGTTGTTTTCCAACTGCTGGACATGATCTAGGTGGTCAATTAATTAGCCAATTTCTTTTGAAATTACACCATCCCGATGAGTTTTCTGTGTACTAGAGAACTGCACGACTACCTATTTCAGATTATTTGCACCCCTAATGTGATAATTTTTTATTAACATAACCTTTGAATGTGCCTCAAATAAATTTTCACAATTTTTAAAAGTTGTGTGAACAAACCCTATCCGATTATGTGGACCTTGGACATACATTTAAAATAATATGAAAAAACTATTAGGGTAATACCGATATGAATATGAATAGTAACGGAAATCAACCAGAATCAAAATCCACAACTATTTGTTGAACTTATATTTTGTATTGAAGTAGGAACCACTAGGCCCAAAGAAAAAAATGTCAAACTACTTGGCTGCCTTGAAACACCCATTAGTATGATATTCAAATGAATTAGGGCAATTATCAATAAATTCATGACTATGAGGCGTCTTGGTTACAAATGTTTTTAGATATCAGTAAGCCATAAAGCATTATAAGCGAATTTAGACAAGTGAAACTCACCCTAATACTCCTATTATTTTATATACCAGCTACATATAGAGATATAAGGCTACAAACATATGCGTAAAGATTTAGATATGTATACGAATTGCTGCAGTTTTCAAAATTTCAAAAATATGTACTATACACATATCCCTCTCATTAACAATAAAATGTGGAGTGATTTGACATCAAGTGCATGCTTATACATATACGAGTATGTATGTAAGTAGAATGAACGATATTAGGTGAAAGCTAAAAATGTTGCCAGTGTTGCTGGCCAATTTGTAGCAGCTCATTAGCATTTAATGCATATTGCATAGAGATTATTGAAAAAATATTATTGTACATACACAGACATACATATGTACATATATGAATGTAAGAGTGTGTATAGTCTCTTTCTAGCGACGCAAACTAATTGCCACACAGGTGGGTGGTACGAATTTAATTCCATTCAAAATGAGATGACATATTTACAGAAATGAATAAAAATAACATATTTGTAAATATGTATGAGTGTGTATGTATGAATATGTATGATAGAATAAATAAAAAATACATAAAATTATAGAGTATGTATATATTTAATATACCTATAATAATAATATATAAAAACATGATCTATGTATTTCATTTAGAAGTTTAGTTACGTATATGTTTATTTGTGCCGAATTTTCGGTAATTTTTCTTTAATTGTTTAAATTCATTAAATACCTATTACACTATACAACACTCGTCCAAATTAATTTTTTCCTGTCAGAGAGTCATAAGTAAAAAAAGTGTATTCGTAGATTTTCGAATTTAGCCTACAAAATCGATATATTTGGATTCGAAGTTCGAAAAAAGGACTTTTTAAAAAAATATATTAATAATTACATGATAATTACTAAAATAATCAAAATATAGATATAGAAAATTTTTTCGGTATGTTTATATGACAGATGTTGTAGGTTATTTTTCGATATATATTAGATCTACAAGTTTGCTTCCGCCGTTTTTTTGTAAATTTAAGGCTTTTTTTCGCTTAGGACAGCCTCACCGACATTCGTTGAGCCTCAGCCGCACTTTTCTTGGAAAAGAAAAGCAAAATTTCCCGCAAATGTCGAGAATTCTGCTCAAAAAGTGACATTTTCAGTTGAGAATAAGTTTGGGATCTCTACAAATATTTTGTTGGGTTAATGTTGACACAAATGTCTAAGATCGATATAAAAAAAAAAAATCGATTTAATCGACCAGTGCTTGACCCATCTATTGGAAAACGGCGGAAGCAAAGTTTTAGAATAATTTTCATTTTTTTCGAGGATCAAACTTTGACCTTTCATAGCATTTGTAATATAAGGATGACCGGAAAGTTGTATACACTATTGAATTAAGAGGGAAATTTAAATTATATTCATATTTTGAATTTTTTAGTAGCTATATCTTGGAATTAATAATATTTTTTTAAGTCCTTTTTTCAAACTATGAATCCAAATATTTCTACAGTGGAACTTCCAAAAGGCGAACTCTTGAATTGGTAATAGAAATCAAATTTCATACAAATTTCCATTCATAAATCGGAATTTTCGACCAGAGCATAACGAAAAATTTAAAATTTTACTATTGAGGTAGAATATTAAGAGTCCCTCTATATCTTATGTAGGTGAACAAAAAATATTATATTACACTTATGGATTGCATAAATCATGTAACAAGGACATGGGATATATACTTCTAAAGCCGAACAATGGCAAACTGGAACAAACAAAATGAAAAATACGTGGTTTAAGGGGTTATATACAGTTAGACGGCCGAAAAAAAGTGAATTTTCCAGAATTTTTTCTGAGAAAACTTTTTAATTTATTGATCCAAAAATTTATACACATATTATGGTATCTTTTAACTGTATTTTAAGACTTAGTACTAGTAAAAATATTTATTTGAAAAAGAGCTACAGCTGATCTCCAGGAGCTCCTCTCAAAAAAGACGTTTTGCGGTGACCACTATATCTCGGAACTGGATCATCCGAAATTAAAAACCAAACAGATTTCGTTAAAATAATGTCAAATCTAGTAATTAATCGAAGGAATAAGTAAAATAAAATTTTTTGACAAAATGGAGGTTTCTCAAAAAAAAAAATCGATTCTACACCGAAATTTCGGTGAAATTTCGAAATTGTTTATAAAAAAAAACATATTTATCGGAGAGAAAAAATCTTCGATAAATTACTAAAAAATATATTTAAGAAGGTCGTGTTAAAATTTGAGACTAATCGGTCTAGCCGTTTTCGAGTAATGTTGGTCACCGACTTTGAAAACACCATTTTGAGAAAAACGCGTTTAAAGTTTGGACCGCACTCTGAAATGCCTTTTCAAATTTTTCATTTGCTTGTAACTTTGAAAATATTCACCGGAACGATATGAAATTTTCTGTGTGTATTCTTAAATATATGTACATTAAGAAAATGAAATAAAAAAATCGATTTTTTGAAAATTCACTCTATGCGAAGTAAATAAATAAAACTGTGTATAAATCTATATTTTATAGCTTTTTGACAAATTTTATGTATTAATGAAAATTCTATAACTCGAAGTTTTTTTGTGGATTATGGTGATTCGAGTTAGTTTAAGTTCCACTGTATATAGGATTTTATCAATATATTAGGTCTACAACTTTGCTTCCGCCGTTTTCCAATAGATGTCTCTAGGGTCAAGCACTGGTCGATTAAATCTATTTTTTATATCGATCTACGACATTTGAGTCAACATTAATCCAACAAAATATTTGTAGAGATCTGTTTGCATCCCAAACTTATTCTCAACAGAAAATGTCACTTTTTGAGCCGAATTCTCGACAAATATTTCGATCTCGACATTTGCGGGAAATTTTGCTTTTCTTTTTTTTTAATTCCAAGAAAAGTGCGGCTGAGGCTCATCGACATTTGTAACCATTTTTATACAAAAAAAACTTAAATTTACAAAAAAAAAACGGCGGAAGCAAAGTTAAGACCTAATAAATAAAATAATTGTTAAAAACTGAGTTCACATGATCCGCTTTATATTATTAGTAAATAATGTACGGAGAGTTTGTGAAAGTGAATGATATTTTATGTTACTTTGACCTTTACTAATAATATTAAATTTTATTTTATTTTCGAGATTTATGAACCCCATTGTAGGAGAAAAATTTAAGTATTTATTAGGCGTTTGAACAAAATATAATAATTGGTTAAAATTTATCAAGCAATAATAAAGAGCCGATGGAAATAAATATTGATAGAAGTTGGCTAAAGTGCTACTGCAATTGCGTCGAAAATACCTTTCGTTTACTAGTTTCAACATGATGGCACACAGCGAAACAAACTATTCAGTTTCTGCAAGAAACAGTAGGTGGTCGTCTAATTAAAAAATGGGTCATACTAACAGTTCACACAGATATTATATTAGATAGAGTTAAATAACTCCTTTAAATTAATTTGGTAGGATTTTGTGATTTTTTTAAATGCCATCGAAATCATCGCTATACTGCACGAAAAAGTAATGGAAAACGCAGCAAAGATATAAAAATTTCACCGGTACAAAAATTAAAATTCAAATAGTCAACTGAGGAAGCTTCTTTCCTATCAAATATTTTTTAATTAAGTCAAAGAATCCAAAAGGAATTGAAATAATAGAGCAATCATTTAAACAAATACACTTACGTATTTAAAAATTTACAAAATAATATTTAAGTTTTCTATTATTTTTTGGTTTATACTTTATTAAGTCGGGCGTAGCCCCATTTCACTATGCTAGATTCGAATAAAATGTTTTTGAATTTTTTCAATCAGAATTTTCATGCGTAGGCGGTAATATACCACAAATTTGTATACAGGTATGTGTGTAAGTGTATGTTCTAGCTATAAATACGAATTGTTTAAATAAACAACGAAACCACTTGCACATAATGGAATACATGCACTAAACGTACATACATGTTTGTATGTATGTATGTATGTAAAATGTAAGTATTTTTAAATTTCTGTATGCTTTTCTCGACACACACATACATATGTATGTGTGAATACACAACTTTTAAAAAAATTTTGAAACAACAGCACAATTACATATACATACATACATATATAGCAAATGCTCACGTTCCACAGCAGCGCACTCAAAGGAAAGTTGTTGTTTTCGAAAAGTGAAAGAAAATTAAATTGTTATTGGTTTAAAATATTGGTCTATAATATTTACATACTTTTTCTAATCTAATATGGATGTAAATAGAATTTGACGTACATAGCATCCATCTCTGACCGTGTTATCGGCACTATTCACTCTGATAAGGTGGGGAGAAATGTTTGTGGAGCGTATTTTAAACGTCAATTGCCTGCCGTCACTCTGTACCCCTTTAAGGTGGAGGAGAGGAGTGTGAGATGTTTGTATTGAAAATCATTTGACCTAGTTCACTACAGCTCATATGTATGTATGTACGAGTATACATATGTATATGTGTGTATGTATGTGTTTGTTGCACGGCGTTGCAGTTGTGACGTCATAGTTTTGACGTCATCAGCCGTTTAATTGACTCACGTTTGGGGTTAAGGCCAACAAAATGCCAGTACACTTAAGCAACTCATGGTTCAGTGGAAATAATGGATGCGCAGTTGCAGATATTTTTGGGATGCTCTGGATTAAAGCTTTTAAATATATGCACTCTGATGCAAACTTTCCCTACTTTCAATTAGGTGAAATTTCTAACACTTTAGGTATATAGAACTCAAGTCCAAAATGGGTCCATATGTATTATCATCTAAACTTTGTTAGCTGTTCAGTTCAGTTGGTTATTAAATTATTTATTTTATAATAAGTCCGCAGTAAGCAGTTCTTAGGGGAATACCGATCTCGCATGCAGTGGATTTTTCCTCTCAAGAAACTATCCATTCATCAGATTTTTTCATTTCACATTACGTTCCAGAAACACGAAAGTTGTTAAGTAGCTCTTTTTTCAAATTGGATTATTTTCAGTTTTTAAGAAATGAAGATTTCTACTCTCCCAGATTTTGTTGTTAAATTTTCCAAGGGTTAAATTTTTATGGTTTATTATTTACTTGGTTGTAAGCCATTATATATGTGGTTTAAATAGAAATAAGAATTCTTAAGACAATACTAGTATATAACCACCACTCCTTTCCATATAATTGTGGTACTACTTACTCCTGGTGTTGTAAGCACTACTGTGGTACTACTTACTCCTGACGTTGAAAGCACGACTGTAAGTAGTTACTCCTGCTTTGTAAGTCCGATCATTAGGTACTAGTACTACTTACTTCGAGTCATGTAAGCACTATTATGGTACTACTTACTCCTAGTGTTGTAAGCACTACTGTGGTACTACTTACTCCTAGTGTTGTAAGCACTACTGTGGTACTACTTACTTCTAGAGGTGTAAGTATTTCCTTCTTGTAGTGTAAATACTATCATGAGGTATTAGTAGTACTGACTCCTAGTGGAATTGTATAGGCGAATCCGACAAAAATCAATGGAATCCCTGATAGATGTACAACTTCACCTTGAAATTTTTTATTAACAATTGTGGCTTCATACGCATACAAAAAACAATTCGTAATTTACTGAAACTTCGCCATTGGTAAGATTCTTTCAATCAATTCAAACAATACGGATATAAAACGAGGTGAAATAATTAAGCAAAGTGGCACATGACCTTCTGTATAATTGGCCAATGAATATCATCAAACAATATTATATCTCCGAAATCTCTATAGGTTTATAATTTCAAACCAGATGTAGAGTTAATATACTCTCGCAACAAAAGCTGCTAAGAGACTATTATAGTTTTGCCACATAACGTTTGTTTGTAAGTCATAAAACTAAACGAGTCCGATACATATAAGTTTATATATATCAAAATGTTCAGGATGACGAGACGAGTTGAAATCTGTCTGGCTGTTCATCCGTGCAACGGATAAATTGAGTAAAAATTAACATATCTTGACGAATCTTGGTGCACATGTTCCTTGGGATCGTCAGGGGGTTGCTATTGAAAATGGGCGAAATCGGTCCACTGCTACGCCCACAAAATGGTGAAAACTGAAAACACATAACATGTCATAACTAAGCCATAAATATAGTTATTACAGTAAAATTTGGTACCAAGGATCGTATTAGGGAGGGCATATTTGGATGTAATTATTAGGGGCACCGCCCCCAAATAGGTCTTTGTAAATATCTCGTATACCAATAAAGCTATATGAACCGAACTTTCTGTAGTCACTTCCTTTACATACCCCATTATATACCATGAAAATAGTTGAAATCGGATAATAACCACGTCCACCTCCCATACAAAAGTTGGGTTGAAAATGACTAAAAGTGCGTTAACTCACTAACGAGAAACACTAAATTTTACAGAATAAATTGCAAAAGCTCCACTCAGTTTTTTTTTACGTAATGGAAAATGAGCTGGGCCTCGCGCACTTGTGGGTCAAAAACCATATCTCAGGAATTACTCCGCCGACTTCAATGAAATTCGGTATATAATATTTTCTTGACACTCTGATGACAAGTGGGAAAAATTGATGAAATCGGTTCACAACCACGACTACTTCCTCTATAACTCAATTTTGAATTCCATCACATTCCTTTCCTACTTTATAATATATACATAAGGAACCTGTATATGTTCTGTGACATCACTTGTGAAAAAATTGTCGAAATCGGACTATAACTTTTCAATGCTCCGGATATCGAATATGAAGAACTTAGTGCCTTATGGTAATTTTTCACTGAAAATATCGGTAAATCTCTTAGATATCGCAATTTAATTCAGAGGAAATCTTTTCCTTTTAATAGTGTGTCTCTGTACTAGAAATGGTTAAAATCGGGTCATAACTTCCCCTAGCTCTCATATAGCTAATTATAGGATTTTCAAAAATACGATGGGCTTAATAGCTTATAAATCGGTTAATATGTGAAATATGTTAGCCAAATTAAGTTAGCATATAATTTTGGATATACTGTACTCTGGTGGTGAAAATGAGTAGAATCGGTTCAGGAATTAGCTCAGCCCTCAAATACTAGTGGACTTTATGGCGAATATATGAGTCATATTGTGTATTTTCTTACTAAAATTATAGCAATAAATTGCGAGAGTATATAATGTTCGGTTGCTTAACTTAGAACTTAGCCTTTCCTTACTTGTTTTTTATTAAAGTTTCTGTATCATTGTTGTGAATTCGAATTTCGATTTTCCATATATTCTGTTTTAAGCCTTTATATCAATATTTTGAACATACTCAAACTACCGCGATGCTGAAAGCTGCCTTTAATTTTCATTTAAATCCTATTGTCGCGGCCATTCAAGAAATTTACCACACAGCAACAACAAAATCGATGGTTGCAATTTGTGAATGAAATTACATTTGTCGTGGTGCAAACCAACGGACCAACAACTAACCCACAATCATTCAGCCTCAAATACAGGATTTGTGTCTCGGTTGTGAAAAACGAGTTCACTACATATATTCTGCAAATGCAAGATGCAGCTATAGCCTCCACGACCCATGCTTCTACAATGGTTAGCGCATACTGGTACGGCTTTGAATAACTGTGTGTGAGTGGTGTACGTGGATGTGTATGTGTGTGTACGAAGGTGAATGGCGACGGCGACAATGTTGTTGCTGCTGCTAACGCTGGCTTTGGCTTTGACGGCGCTTATTTTTAGCTTTCAATGTGAAATTGCTTTATTTATCATAACGAAAAATAGACGACCTTTAAACCTTCTCATTTCATCGTTTTCCTCATCAGTTTTCATGTTGGGTTTCGTTTGGTTTGAAAATCGTTTGCTAATTAAATTATTGTGAAAATACTGCATTAACAATTTATATTGTAAGAGATAGAATTATAATATTAAGGAATAATACTAAGGGAAAGTCTAAGTTTAAATCAATTGAGTTTATATATACTACTATTATAAAGCGGAAAGATTTGTATGTATGTTGGTAATGAATAAACTCAAAAATTACTGTGCCGATTTCAAAAATTCTTTCACCATTGGAAAGCTACATTCCCCCCGAGTACATAGGCTATTTATTGCTAGAATCTCAACCATATGGAAATAGTTCCCAGGTGAGGGTATCAAAAAGACTTCGTGATGGAGAATCTTAATCTGAAACTGAAAATCGTCTTGCAAGTCATACTCTTCGCATCGCAATCGCGTGGCAGAATGTCGAATAACGAGCGCTCGCAGCTGCTTGCTGAACAAAATTTCAAAACCACCCAAGTACGCGCTTGAGAGTCGAGTATGAAGCGTGTGCAGCGGCTTGAAGAATAAAAAATTAGAAACATAAAAGCTCGCACTAGGGCGTCGAACTCTGATCGTTCCCAACGTCTTCATAATCAGAGAGAAAGACATCGGGCACCAAAGACCAGAGGTCGTAATCAAGTTTTAGCTCATTGTAAATAAAATATAATTTCATGTTCGAATTTTTACTTTTTTAAATATGTGTATAAGTATGTAAAAACTTATAACTTTTGAAATGTTTGTTTAAACCCGTGCGAAGCCGGAGTGGTCTGCTAGTAAATCATAAAACAAATAAATTTTGTGTAAACCACTGAATATCGTCGTTTGTATTTTTCTATCAAATGGATTTAGTAATCATTTACGCTATATGGTTTTAGAAAGATAAGACTTCAGACTTTGTTTGCCAGCTTGGTGATTGATTTCCTTAATGTTTTTTGAGCAAGTGTCTAAATGGACTCCAGTTAACAGAAAAATACAAAATATTCTTCGAAATATTGAACAACACAAGCCATACAGCTGGACATTTTAAGGGGCTATACCAGTATGACATTTTCAAACAAGTAACATTTTATACTCTCGCAATTTATTTATTTAAATTTATTAATATAACAATACAATTTGACTCACATATTCGGCATATATATGGTATAAAATCCATTGAAAATTTGAAAACTCTAATATTAGGTATATAGGAGATAGATGAAGTTATGACCCGATTTCACTCATTTTTGGCACGGGTACATATTATTAGAAAAAACATATTCTCTCTGAATTTTTTCAAAATATCAGAGAGACTTACCTATATTTTCGGTAAAAAATTTGTTAGAAGTACTGAGGTCCTCATATTCGATATATAGGGTCTTGAAAACTTTTGGACCGTTTTCGACGATTTTTAGAAGGGCTATGGCACTCTTTAAATACAGTATTTCAGCGAAGTTCTGTTCCGATATCTTCACTAGTTTCGGTAAAAAATTTGTTAGAAGTACTGAGGTCCTCATATTCGATATATAGGGTCTTGAAAACCTTTGGACCGTTTTCGACGATTTTTAGAAGGGCTATGGCACTCTTTAAATACAGTATTTCAGCGAAGTTCTGTTCCGATATCTTCACTAGTACTAACTTTATATATTGTAAAGTAAACTATTCAGACCGACTTCAGAGTTCTGGTATATGGGAAGTAGGCGTGGTTGTGAACCAATTAAGACTATTTTCACAACATATCATTGGGAAGGTAGGAAGATTCATTAAAATTGGTCGAGTAGTTTCGGAGATATGGTTTTTGACCCATAAGTGGGCGGAACCACGTCCATTTAAAATTGTGTATACCAATTTGAGTGCAGCTCTTCTGTATCTTCTTTATCATAAAATTTAAGGTTTCTGTTGGGTTTCCTTACTGAATTAAAACATTTTTAGTAATTTTCAACATAACCTTTGTATGGGAGGTGGGCGTGGTTATAATCCGATTTCCTCCATTCTTGAGCTGTATAAGTTAGTACATAAAAGAAACGACTCTAGAAAGTTTCCTTGATGTAGCTTCAGTAGTTTACGAGATATGTACAAAAAACTTAGTAGGGGCGGGGCCACGCCCACTTCCCCAAAAAAATTACATCCAGATATGCCCCTTCATAGTGCCGAAGCTCTTATAGTTGAAATTTTAAACGCGTTTTTCTCGAAACGACATTTCTCGAAATTGCTGACATCATAACTCAACGAAAAGTTTAGCGATCGACTTTAAAATAAGTATTCTTGAATATATTTACTATACAATGATTTACGAACTTTTTATTTGTTGACAAATGTAAATTTGACATTAAAAAAGCGACCAGCGAATTTCCATCTATGAATCACTGAATAGTAACAAAATTGACAAATTTCAATAGTTACAAATTGAAGTGGATGGTTACTGCTGAAGAAATGTGGGTCACTTTGGACTACTATGGTAACAACACCAGGATTGAAAATCACTGAGGTTTCAATATTTTTGTTTACTGTATTTGGTGGGATTGGCTGGAATTATCTACCCGCCTCGAAGCGGACAACTTTAGCTAATAGTGAGTGGTGTGGTTGGGAGGTTCTTATGCATCCACCTTATAGTCCGGGCCTGACAACATGTCATTACTATATGTTACCGTGTATGGCGACTGATTTTGCCGGAAAATGTTTATGAAAATAGACTGTCATTGGTTTTTGGCAATAGGGTCGCGAGGAGAGTGTCATTCATTTTCTTTGAAATGACAATAAGTTATCAAACAAAACGATGTATACACATAATATTTGAACAAAATATACACATCTTGCTATATGGAGTTATTTTTACTATAGGGTATATTATTTTAAAAATAAAAAAGTTAACAGAGAACAGTTATATGAGTAGTATATCTGGAATAATAAACCTTTTTCGAAATTAAAAAAAATATATTAAAACACTATTTGTAATATATTTTTTTACACTACTTTCTGAAAAATATAATTAATTTAAAGACTCTTGCTGAATTTTTGTTAGCTTTACAGTTCAAGCAGATTTTCATATATGTATCGCATCGCTTTAAACAAAGGATACACTCAATGCTGTGGCACCTTTGACGTCACAATTGTGAAAAAACAACAACAAATACACCAAAAACAAAAACAAAAACAAAAACAAAAGCAATAATGGTAGTTATAAGTAAGAGTGCATTTATTATACTCTCGCAACAAATGTTGCTAAAGAGAGTATTATAGTTTTGTTCACATAACGGTTGTTTGTAACACCCAAAACTAAACGAGTTAGATATAGGGTTATATATACCAAAGTGATCAGGGTGAAGAGTGGAGTTCAAATCCGAATGTCTGTCTGTCCGTCCGTCCGTCCGTCCGTCCGTCCGTCCGTCCGTCCGTCTGTGCAAGCTGTAACTTGAGTAAAAATTAAGATATCTTGATGAAACTTGGAACACATGTTCCTTGGGACCATAGGAAGGTTGCTTTCGAAAATGAGCAAAATCGGACCACTGCCACGCCCACAAAATGGCGAAAACCTAAAACACATAAAGTGCCATAACTAAGCCATAAATAAAGCTATGGAAATAAAATTTGGTATGAAGGATCGCACTATGAAGGGGCATATCTGGATGTAATTTTTTTGGGGAAGTGGGCGTGGCCCCGCCCCCTATTAAGTTTTTTATACATATCTCGCAAACCAATAGAGCTATATAAACCAAACTTTCTGCAGCCGTTTTTTTTAGCCACTTCCAAATACAGTCCAAAAATGAAAGAAATCGGATAATAACCACGCCCACCTCCCATACAAAGGTTAGGTTGAAAATTACTAAAAGCGGGTTAACTCACTAACGAAAAACGTCAGAAACACTAAATTTCACATAAGAAATGGCAGATGAAAGCTGCACTCAGATTTTTTTACAAAATGTAAAATGGGCGTGGCGTCGCCCACTTATGGGTCAAAAACCATATCTCAGGAACTACTCGACCGATTTCAATGAAACTTGGTTTGTAATAGTTTCCTTACATCCTAATGATATGTTGTGAAAATAGGCCAAATCGCTTCACAACCACGCCTACTTCCTATATACCAGAACTTTGAAGACAATCTGAATCGTTTACTTTACAATATATAAAGAAAGTACTAGTGAAGATATCGATGCAGAACTTTGCACAAATACTACCTTTATAGTGTGAAAACCCCATTCTAAAAATCGCCGAAATCGGACCATAGGTTTTTAAGGCCCCATATATCGAACACTAGGACCTCGGTGCTTCTAACCTAATATTATGGTTTCCAACTTTCAATGGATTTTATACAATATATATGACGAATATGTGGGTCAAATTGTGTATTATATAATATAAATAAAGTTAAATAAATAAATTGCGAGAGTATAAAATGTTCGGTTACACCCGAACTTAGTCCTTCCTTACTTGTTTGGTGTAGAAACCTTACAGTTCCTGCGTCATCGAATACTAACTCCATACATACATATATGTACATACATACTATAATGGCTATATATGGCACATACATACGTACATATATATGTATATATTTGTGTACAGTCTAAGTAAAACAAAAAAGCAAAAACTATGAATTAAAAGTAGTATACAGACAAGACCAGCGGCGGCAACGTCGGCGACTTTTAAGTCAACAACAACGAACCAACAGAAACACAATATATATAAATAGTATGATCCAAAATAGCATTAACAGTATGACTAACAGAGCAGTGACAACGAACAGTGACATAACAGACAGTGTTAACATAAACAGCAGCAGTAGCAGCGCGCTGCAGCAGTCACGTCTGTTAACAGAGACAACAAAGCTGGCGACAGCCGCATGCTTGCAACGCGCTTTCTTAATGGCTGTAGCAAAAGTGCCGCCCGAGAAGTGGAGCGCAAGAGGTGTGCAGTATTTTGAGGGGAAATATAAGAGCGCGCGGCAGAAATGTTGGTGTAATGCAATGAAATTGCGGCGCAAGCGGGGAGAGTGAGCGTGAACTGGCGGCAGAGCATAAAGTAAATCATCAACGTCAGCATGAATATGCAACAACAACAACAACAAACAGTAACATAAGCAACGTAAAAATAGATTGACCTCAATTTGTACGCTGACGACGAGTAGCAGCGCAACGAAAATAGCTGCAACAACAACAATAACAACAACTACAAGAAAGGTGCTAAGAAAAAAGTCCTGCGCCAAATGGCGGCCGATGATGCCGTGTGGCAAAATGTCAGCAGCCACATGGCCATTGCTGTCGCCAATGCCGCCGTTGCCGCCACCGCTGTCATTACTTTCGCACCCGCTCCTCCCCTTGCCCTTACATACATACCTACATATATTATATATGAATGCGAAATTTTCTTGAATGAAAATGCTGAACGCTTTGCAGCCAAAAGCTGGCGCTTCAAACCGCCATTGACAAAATCGCACAGAGCACTGAGCAACAATAACAACAACAATCGATCGAGGTGTACAGCGTAAAGCAATCAGTGTCAGTCTGCAAAGGCGGCAACTCGGTCTTATACCGTTACACATATGTATGTATATAAGAAATGGCAGTCAACAACAGCAACAACGTTGTTAACGTCATCAGCGGCAACAATTGCAATAGCAATAACAACAACAGCGCTGCTGCAATGCAGCGGCACGGCACACAGCAACAGTCGTTGAAAATTTAGTGAACAGTTGAGTGGCGCAAGTGGCTCAATGCCATCAACTACGCAAAAGCAGAAGCGGAGCCATGCACCTACACACACACAAACACTCACATACTCATATATATATATATATATAGATGCATAAACACAGGCGCTTGAAACAACACACACACACACACTCAAATATATAACGCATAATATACTAAATGCATTCGGTATATAAGATATATGTTAACCTATATACAATTACCATAGACACACACACACACACACATACATATGTAAATATTGCTTGTCGGTATACAAGCTCTATTATGTTGCAGCTTTGCTGTCGTCGGTGGTCCGCATCAGCGTCATCCAGCTGCTCTGTTGCGGGGCGCAAAACGTTTCGTCAACGTGCGGCATTTGTGCGTTCGCCGTGTTTATGTTTCAAAGGCCGCTTGCGAATTTAGCAAGTGCAAGTGCACTCAGCCAACGTCAAGTTTGGTATATGTGCATCTTGTATGTGTGTATGTGTTTTTGCACAGAAATGACCCTCGGCATTTAAGCACTCAACTCTAATGTTGTGCTACGGAAATAGAATTCAGTTTTGAATTTAAAGCGCTTTAAAATTCAGAATTTGAGGAGTTGAATGCGTATGAGTTCTTACTACGTTAAAAAAAAAATAATTTATAGGCGAATAGGATTCCTAAGTACGAGAAACAAAACTGAATAAATAGTTGCTCCTAAGCTTATAACTATCTAATCCTTTTTGGCTAAATATTGAATTACAAGTTGACATCCCACATATCCATCCATAGGAAAAAGACATTCCCACTAAAATACTCTAGATTTTTTCAAACGAAATACTATAGAGAGAAGAAACTAACAAAATTGCATAGCAATTAAATGCGTTCATGACGTCAGGAATCAAGCAAATATTCAGCCACAATTCTTTCAAAAAAAAAATGGCCAAGCCAACGTAGCCGCTGTCTTTTTATTCGCTGCACTATGTCGTTGTCGTCGAATAACTCATACAGCTCATCATTCCATCGTCTGCGGTATTCGCCGTTTCCAAGGTCTAAGGGACCGTAAATCTTCCGCAAAACCTTTCTCTCAAAAACTCCTAGTGCCGTCTCATCGGATCTTCCACGCTTCTGCACAATAAAGCAGGATGGGAATGATAAGGGACTTATAGAGTTTACTTTTCAATTGCGTGCTCAGTCCATAGTAGCACCTGTTGGCAAGAGTGATTCTGTGTTGGATTTCAGGGCTGACCATATTATTTATTATTGGTGTTTATGCTGGTTCCAAGATAGATGAAATTATCTACGACTTCAAAATTATGACTGTCAATAGTGATGTGGTAGCCAAATCGCGAATACGCTGATTGTTTGTTTGATGGCAGAGGATATTTCGTCTTGTCTTCGTACACTACCAGACCCATACGCTCCGCTTCCCTATCCAGTCTGAAAAAAGGAAAACTAACGGTTCGATATCTCTATATCTATCATGCTAATTACGAAACGACTTAACCGATGATGAAACCTTGAAATGTACGTAGAGTTCTATTTGCTGTACGAAAATTATATCTAGGACTATGTAGTATGATCACAAACATAACCATTCTATATACATATAATTTTATGTATCATAAAATAATAACATTAAACAATTTATACTAGTTTTGCAGAACCCTGTCGGCGTTCACATCTTCTAGAATAAAATATTCTGACCAAAGATCTATCTGTTAAATATAGAATTGAGCCGAAATATTTTCAGAAATCATATTTTCTACCCGATTCTACATATCCAGGTCACATACAAATTCGAAGAATACATATAACCGATTATATCACTGGAGCCGATATATTTATTAGATCCTATTTATATTATGCTCATATGTATGGTCCTAAAATTAATCTATAAACCCTAGCGGATCTTGGTCTGGCGTAATAATGATTTCCAAGCGCGTTTCGGGAAATGATCTCCCTCGAAAGCTTTTATGCCTTATACATATGTATATTAAAGGGTTACATTTTGTTAGATTTTTCAAAAAAATCGAGTTTCGTTTTCGTAATGTACAAGTATTCTAGTAAACACTCTGCAAATTTCAAATCAATTCGATGGTTATTTCTAAGTTACACGCATAATTGTAACAACACGTCAAAAAATTTGAAAGTAGTAAGCCGGACTTTAACCTTGTTTTTCTCAAAACTGTGTTTTAAATGTCGGTGACCAAGATTTCTCGGGAATGACTGAACCGATCAGTTTCAAAGTTTTACACCGATTTCTTAGTTTAGAATTTCGAAAAAGAAAATTTAGTATTTTCTGGAACTTAATCGAAGCTTTTTTATTACCGACTAGCAGACCCGGCCACACGTTTTTGTTGCTAAGGTATACATTAAATTAGTAAATCTTTCAATGCAGAGAAAAAATTCTTACGCATAAAGACGAAACCGTTATAGCCGATAAATTTTAAAATGATTGATTGATATTATTGTAGATCTGTGTTAAGCGTAAATCATGATAATTTGTAAAACTTTAATTTTTTTAATCGTATATTGAAGAAAGTAACAAATTACCAAATTTAATAGTTGGATTGAATACGTCATCCTGGTTTGTAGCTGTGTCAACACTCCTTTAACGAAATTCTAAATTGTCGCATTAAGATCAAAGAGATCCTTGTTTTTTTTTACCACCAATATAGGTCATTCAATCAGCCATTTATGCTTATTATATTATGGTTTCATGTCTGGAAAAATACGACGAATAAGCTCCTCTTTCGAGGCCATGAAGTGACAGAAACCCGTTAAAAATGTTATTAATCCATCGAGGTGTCAACTGCGTCGCTACCATTTTCAACTATTTCTACAATCGCAGTATGATATTGTTGGAAAAACACTCGTATGTTATTTGTTAATTGGCGATTCTTTATGTGTCGCCACAAATTAGATGATTTTAGGCATGTGATTAGTTCGTCAGCAACAGTTGATCCAGGAATAGTCTGGCGAAAATCACCTGCCAACAGAATCATGGCTTCACCAAAAATATTTTCGTTGCCGCGTAAATCTTTCAAAGTCCTGTGGAGTACCTCCAGCGACTTGAATATTTGGAAAATTTTCGTTATAGCGCAATTTTTGGCGATTTTGCCGACTGGTGTTTCGTTGATTTGCAATTTAGGAGTAATTTCAAGGCCGAATTGCCGTTTGTCTGCCTACTAACAGATGCCAAGTTGTCCCTATTCCAATTACAACTGGGCGTTGGAAATGAGTGAAATCGGTTCAGGAATTACCTCAACCCTCATGTACTATATATTCTGATTTTCGTTATTCTATTGGACTTTATTTCAAATTGTGTGTAATAAAATTGCATCAATAAATTGCGAGAGTATAAAATGTTCGGTTGCCTTTCCCTACTTGTTACAAATTGTTTTGGGCATCGACAAAATATTATTTTTTTTTTTTGTTGTCAATTCAAATAAAATCATCTTCTTGTTATCTTCCTCACAATTATTCGATATATACTTACTTTCTAATCCTTCCCTGACCTTCCATAAATATTTCAAAACTAAAATTAGCCAGATCGGTTTGGCCCTTCTCGACTTTTTTCGAGACTACCGGCACAAATTGTTTGTATGGGTGATTAGAAAATTGTGGATTTAAGACTTTTTCAGGCAATTTTTCTAATTTTTCTCTCCGTAAGAACCATCCCGGTACCTCTAAAAACATTCTAAACAAAGAATTTGCGAAATCAGTTCAGCGGTTCTCGAGTTATGCGCTTAGCAACACATTTTGCGATTCATTTTTATATTATAGAAAAAATCGATTTATTTTATTTAAATTTAAAACTCGAATTATTTTCAATAAAACTATTTGAATAAAGGAAAGTGCAAAACTTGTCACCAAATACATAAATAAATATATCGAAATGAAAACAAACAACATTAAACCCCAACCATCGTTTTCGCCAATGTAAATATGTGGTGAGGGAAAATCATCAACTACCCAAACAGCTGAAAAGCGAATTTCCCCCAAAACGTTGGGTGTTGGTTTGCAGGCAATTGGGCTGATTTTTTGGGGTGGCTGCTTTTTCTGTATCCATGTACTGACCCCGGGTTATATTTAGTACAATCTAAAAATAGAATCGAAGGTCAACACAATTGCTCACGAATACGAAGCCGAAGTGCCACGACACAGAGACACACATTCGGAGTGTATCGTCGTTCGGCATTCGTCGTTTTGCACTTCGTTTCATTGCAACAACAAAAATAGCGAAATGTAGGACTCTTTGATTTAGCAGTGATGACGCCGCCAAATGACGCCAGCAGCGCTGCTACTAACAACAGCTGGCAGCAACTGTAAACTTCGAAAAAGGCTGCTGTGGTGCGTCAAGCGCGAAATTATCAAATACACAAACAGACATACTCACATATGGGCACATACATATGCATATGTATGGACAGAAGGATAAATATATATTTGTATTGCAGCACATCGCACATTCAACAGAGCATTTGCGGAACGAAAACTTTCGTCAAAGCATGGCACTCGTGCAACGAATAGTGGACGGTTGGTAGGTAAGGAATTGTTGTCGCAGGAGCTTTTGCATGCTTTAAGTTGGGTCAAAAGTTCGTCAACCTAGTCGAGGTTGTTGAACCAATACCAAATTTATGACGTACGCATGCACTCAGTGTACATATCTATATGATATTGAAGATCTTCTGAATTTATAAAAAAATATATTTTTTATTTATTTTAAAACAGTGAAAAATAACCTTCAATCTATTCTCCGAAAGTTCCTTAAGCATTAAACGATTTATAGTGGTTTCAATTGGTAGATAGGGTAATTTACAACAATGCTTTCTGAAGACTACCAAATTAAGGGGTTATATACAGCTAAGATTTTCAAAAAATCGATTTTTTTGCGTTTTCTTAATATATATATATTTCAAGTCGATAGGGGACAAAACTTTAAACTTGTTTTTCTTGAAACATTGTTTTCAAAATCGGTGAGCAAGATTTCTCAGAAACGGCTGAACCGATCGAAATTTTTACACAAGCTTCTTAAGCATATTTTTTAGTAATTATTCGAAGGATTTCCCCATCTGATGAAAATTTATTATTTTTATAAACAATTAAAGACGCGAATTTTGATCGAAAATCGAACCTTTTGCTTTGAGTAACCGCCATTTTGTCAAACAAATTTTTTTTGCTAATTCCTTCGATCAATCAGTAGATTATTTATTATATTAATGAAATTTATTTGGTTTTTGCATTTTAGATGATCCAGTCCAAAGATATCGTGCTCACCGCAAGAGGCCTTTTTTTGCGGACTTCTGCAAAATTGGCAATATCAACGTTCCCGATAATAATTTTTTGCAATAAAAAATATTATTGAATTTTTAAAAGTAAATTAAAACATAATTAAAAAAAAAGGCGGTGAGACATAATATGTTCGAAAATAATATAAATATTATGCACTAGATCGTTGGTATCTTCTGTAATATTTGGAAAAATGCAAAGGGTAGACTTTATTATAATCTCGGAATATCGGTCACCTCAGACGCTTTACACATTAAAATTACGTTCAGGGATTGGTATTATGCCTCGTTAGAAATAAGATACTTGAAAGAGAGCCCTAACATTTTGGATAATCGAAATTATTTTACTAAAATATCCAAAACATTTCTCAACGCGCTTTGCATATATCGCACCCAAGACGAGATGCTTCAGATATAGTCTTTCTTTCATTTAAATTTTTAATTCAAAACTTGCTAATCAGTTTTATAAGATTTATGGATCCACGCGTAGGCCAACATATCACATGGAGGAAATAACACCTTGTGAAACTGATAGCTTAACTGTTAAAGGAACATCGGTTTGATCGCAGACTCCAAATAGAACAAATCGGTAATTTCTCGGCAGAAAATATTAACCTTCGAATATTTCATATAAACGATACACAGTTCGGATTTCGGTGAAAATAATTGTATAAAAGTATAGGAGGTGCGTTCAAAAAATATCGGGAATATTAAAATTAATAATTGTAATTTTTTTTTATAATAATTTTTCATTATGTTAAGATAAGCCCCTGAAGATTGAAAAATTTCCAGCCGTATTTATTGGTTACTTTGTCTGTAACAGCCGGTTGGGTCAGACGTGATTTTAACAGATTGTCAATTTTCGTTTATTAAAAGATCACACCTCATTGCTTGTTCGTGAATTATTGTCAAAAAAAAAATACTGTCACGATGCCTCAGCCTCCATATTCGCTACACATGACAACGTGTAATCTTTTCATATTTTCAAAAATAATGAGAATCTTATCGCTGAAAGAGCCTATCCCAAAAATCTAGTTTGAGAAGTGTTTCGAAGATTGTAAGAAGCGATGGCATAACCCCTAATATTGACTATTTTGAAGACGATAACATTAATTACATTTTTTTTTTCAAAAAATTGAAATTCCCGTTATTTTTTAAACACACATCATACAACAAATATTATGTAGGGACTTTAGTCAAACATTTATTAGGGTTAATATCCCTATTTAACAGATTGTCTATTGAATATCTATATATTGAAAATCCAAATTGGCAACCCTAATTGATTTTAGCAGTTCTAAATGTCCAATAAGTGAAAAGGCTGTCCACATATAATTTTTTATAATTAACTATTAATTAATTAGACATTATTCCATGCGAATTTTTATCAGATTTTCCAAGCGATCGCAAAATAATTGCTTCAAAAGTATTATTTAAAAATATTTTAAACAATTTGTTGCTATCCAAATATTAAAACAAACTCTACAAGGCCACATTTATAATTTGTATGTACGTTTTAGCGCTTTAAAGTCAGTTGATGACGACTTAAGCTAAAGCAATTGCATTTAAAGCACACACATACATACATCCACCGATATCACACTATTAACACATTGACCTAGAAAAATTTAAACGAGTATAACTCGGCTTGCTTGCACTCCGAAATTCCGAATTCAATGCAAATGCAAATACTCGTAGCAACGAACGAGCTTTTATATTTAGTTTAAATGCCAAGCAAAGGGAAAGCACACAAGTCGTGACGTCACCATTGGCATTCATTCACAGGATACATATGTATGTATGTTGGCAGTGCGACGCAGCAGCAGCATTGAAGACAATAGCAGCAATAGCTTTTGTATGCATATGTGTGTATGTGCTTCGACAGCGCAGACTAACACATCAATGAAAATTTGTATGCAGCGCAGGCTACAGCCAACCGAAGGACCTTCCACAAGCGCAGCACTAGAGAATTCATTGAGGAAATCAACACGGGCAGCGACTAGCAACAGCATATAGCAACGCAGCAGCATGCGCAGGACCATTAGTGAAAGCGGCAGCGACGCCACACACACACACACACACATTTATACTCTTTTATATGTACATATGTACAGTTAGCGCTATGGTTAGCAGCGTTGACGCGTTCGTCAGCCGTTTATATCCCATACAGATTTTTCTTCTCGTTACCAGCTTTTTTTCATCTTGTGGCTGGTTATGGTAGAAGTGAAGTTTGCATTGCAGCACATTTCTGAATTCAGTTGAATAGTCGTCCTCAAGCTAAACAGTCGAAATTCGCTCCTTGTAACGCCAATGCTTACGGTCTTTGAAGCCAGTGTCAATGGTTATATATCACCGTTTGAATAACGGTTCAAGTTTTGAAGTGAACGTTTTAAGAAAAAGCGTGGAAAAATCTAAAACTTGTATGTTGAAGTTGTGAAAATTCATGTGCAACTTGAAAAATTTGTTTTAAAATATGCTTGAATTTCCGCGTATGCTATAAGCTTGGAACGAAGCAAGAAAGATTTGTTTATGTTTACACGCCCACGCAGTATTCTTCAAGTTGCTGTGCACGTGCATCTCAAAAGCTGAATTATTTGCGAAATGTGTGTTTGAAGTGTTGCAGTGAATACAAGAAAAAAATTAAAAATTTGAATTTTTTTTTAAATAAAAAAAAAAAAGATTTTTAAAGGCATGTATCTGTTAAATCGGGACCCATTTACACATAATTATATACATATATAGATTCTATATATATATTTGAAAAACAAAAATTATGTGATGCTTAAATAAATAAGTATATATAATATACAAAGTGCCACTTACTTTGAGCAGCAAATCCATTGCGTGTTGGCCTTCAAAGTCAATGAAAAATGTGTTGACTGCGTAAATGGAAGTTTCCTCAGTGGAATTAAGGTATATTAGCACAGCATTTTTATTAAAATTTTATTTTATTAAATTCACTTCACTATTCATTTTATTTTTTTTTTATTTAATTTTAAAACTGTAAAGAAAAAGTGAAAAAGACAATCAAATATGTAAACATTTATTAAATAATATAATAAAAATGTATAAGTAAATAATATCTATTTCAAGTGCACATGCACTAATGATAAATTGTGGCATAGGAAGGACTCCGGAATAAAACCATGAGGTTTATTAAATATTTTTTATGCAATTATACTTTTTTTAATTAAATTCTTATTTTCACTATAATTTTCAAATTTTCGTTTTTATTATTTTTTTATTTATTCATTTTGTGTGCTTAATTATATTAAGCCAAACAAATGCCACAAATTAAGTAATTATCAAAATCCGATTATTATTTTTAATATATATTAAAAAATAAAAAATTATATTTAAAATTATTGAATAGTAAAAAAAATTTTAAAACAAATTTTATTTTTTTAAATTTATTTGAAAATAATATTTTTTTATAATTTTAATTTTTTTTCTTATAAATTTTAAGAAACTGTTCTTTTTTATGATAGAAATATTTAATTTTTATTATTTGGATGATTTGTTTTAAAATTCCTTATTTTCATGTTTTTTTTTGTTATTGTATAAACTTTCTTAAATTTACATTTTTCATTCATTCAAAAATTTTTAATATTTCTACTAAAAAAAATTATTTTTGCTTTTTTTTAATACAGTTCAACAGTTACAGTGACAGATTTATATAATAGTAAATATAGTTTTTACTCTATATAGATTGTACTAAGCCAAATATTATTTTTAAATTATTTTAAATTTCTTAATTGGTGTACGCGTAAAATTATTTAAATAAAAAAATGAAACCAATATTTTTTTTTATATTTCGCTTTAACTGCAATTATTACAAGAATTTATTATATTTCATTATTTTTTTTTTTAAGTAATGAATTACATGTATTTAATCAAACTAGGCCTGGTCATAGAATTATATATAAATTTAATTTGAAAATTTAATATTCAAAGTGATTTATGAATTTATAAATAATATTTATATATATTTCCAATGCTACCATATCTAAAAAAAAATTAAAAAATATTAATGCATCAGACTATAAGCAAGTATGCTAATTTTTGAAACCAAAATTATTATTATTTTTAGTGGAAATAAGAAAGCGTCCGAAACTTATTTTCATCAAAGAACTACATTTTTTCTCATAAAAAGTTAATCATATAATTCCGAAACAAAATTACGACAATTTTTAATTATTTTTATATTATTCTTCAACAAAAAATTAAAAAAAAAAATAAAAACAAAGATTTAAATAAACTTTTGTGAAGAATAAGATTTATTTAAAATATGAGATTATCAAAATATGACGTCTAAGAACAAGATTTAGAAAAAGTGTGCAATAAAAAAATAATTATTTCTACAAACAAATTATTATTTTTATTTTAATAAAGGAAAATAAAAAAAAATTGTCAGTGAATTATTAAAGAATAATAAATATTTTAGAAATATATAACTTTTTTTTTAACCCTTAATCAAATATGTAAGTCATTTATTTAAATTGTAATTCATTTTAAGTTTAAAAGGTTTAAAAATTATTATTATCAATAAAAAATATTGCTGAAATTCGTATGAAGAACTCGAGCGAAATATACTTTTATTCAATCAACACAAATATGTAATCAAAATATATGCATTTCCACAGCAGAAATGCCCCTCTCAATCTTAAATTCCTTTAAATTATAAGCACTTCAACGCAACAAAAACTCCTTTCCTTATGACGTCACACTTGGCAATGTACCAATACACAGTACATACATATTAATAACAGTGAGTACAAGCGCAAGCACACATACATACATTCAAGCCATTCAGAACATGAAACATATACAGGCAATTTAAAAAGATATATATATAATATATATATAGCAAAATCACATGTATGTATATACAAACATTGTAACATAAAACTCAGGTTGCTGCTGCATTCCTCGACAAATTATATATCAATATTTTGGTTATTATCCCCCCACTCTTTCTTCATCTATAGCCTTTTTAATAACCCCGACACTCTTAAAACATTGAATGCCAAAGCGCGCCAACATTTGCGTAAGGGCTGCGCAAGGGCACAGCACAGTTACACAGTCCGCCAAACACTAACCAACCGCAGCCTCAACAGCCGCTCCTTTCCACCCAACGATCATATTGATTTTATTATACAAACAACAACAACACTACAGGCTACATGAATAAAACGCAACGTCTCGTCATACAAATCAAACTGTCTCGCAGCGAAATGTGTAGGACACACCTGACGTATGAGTGATATTTATTTATTTGCTCTGCCAGCGAGTGTGTGTGTGCTCAATATTATAAAAGTTGCGCATACGCAATGGTGTACCAACGCTTCAAGTGGTGAACCGTGACGTATAAGTGATATTTTTATCATACTGCATCAAAGCGCCATTTTCAACAATCCTTTCTTTTTGAGAGTTTACTAAAATTAACTTCACTAAAATAGTAGAAGATGCTGAAAATAGATCTTTTGTACGTAATTCCTCTTTGTAAATACGTAAATGCCTGCCATCAGCTGCTAAGCGCATACGTGACGAACGTATTTCAAACACACTCTGTCACTTTCAAGCAGGACGTAAGCTTTTGTCGTCATAGCTTTTATAGGCCAAACTTCGACATTTACTACATATAAACATACAATTATTTCATTTATTATTGTTATTTTTATTTTTACTTGATATGAGCGCTCTGTGAAATGCCAGAGAAATTTTATTTTTACTTTGAATTCAATTGTAGTAATTGATTTGTTTAATATTAATAAAAAAACAATATTTTAAGATTATTGAAACAAAAATATTTAAGTGCAGAAACGAAATGAAATAATTTAAGGCAGTAGTCTGCTTTAGAAGGAAATGATTGCGGTAAACGGAATTTTAAGACGATAGTGTACTATATTTAAGGCTTAAAAAGCAATATTTATTATTAAACAAGTAAGGAAGCGCTAAGTTCAGGTGTAACCGAACATTTTATACTCTCGCAATTTATTTATTTAACTTTATTTATATTATTAATACACAATTTGACCCACATATTCGTCATATATATTGTATAAAGTCCATTGAAAGTTGGAAACCATAATATTAGGTTAGAAGCACCGAGGTCCTCGTGTTCGATATATGGGACCTTAAAAACCTATGGTCCGATTTCGGCGATTTTAAGAATGGGGCTGCCACACTATTAACGTAGTATTTATGCAAAGTTCTGCACCGATATCTTCACTAGTGCTTACTTTATATATTGTAAAGTAAACGATACAGATTGTTTTCAAAGTTGTGGTATATAGGAAGTAGGCGTGGTTGTGAAACGATTTGGCCAATTTTCACAACATATCATTGGGATGTAAGGAAACTATTACAAACCAAGTTTCATTAAAATCGGTCGAGTAGTTCCTGAGATATGGTTTTTGACCCATAAGTGGGCGACGCCACGCCCATTTTCCATTTTGTAAAAAAATCTGAGTGCAGCTTTCATCTGCCATTTCTTATGTGAAATTTAGTGTTTCTGACGTTTTTCGCTAGTGAGTTAACCTACTTTTAGTAATTTTCAACCTAACTTTTGTATGGGAGGTGGGCGTGGTTATGATCCGATTTCTTTCATTTTTGGACTGTATTAGGAAGTGGCTAAAAAAAACGACTGCAGAAAGTTTGCTTTATATAGCTCTATTGGTTTGCGAGATATGCACAAAAAACTTAGTAGGGGGCGGGGCCACGCCCACTTCCCCAAAAAAATTACATCCAAATATGCCCCTTCATAGTGCGATCCTTCATACCAAATTTTATTTCCATAGCTTTATTTATGGCTTAGTTATGGCACTTTATGTGTTTTCGGTTTTCGCCATTTTGTGGGCGTGGCAGTGGTCCGATTTTGCTCATTTTCGAAAGCAACCCTCTCATGGTCCCAAGGAACATGTGTTCCAAGTTTCATCAAGATATTTTAATTTTTACTCAAGTTACAGCTTGCACAGACGGACGGACGGACGGACGGACAGACAGACATTCGGATTTGAACTCCACTCTTCACCCTGATCACTTTGGTATATATAACCCTATATCTAACTCGTTTAGTTTTGGGTGTTACAAACAACCGTTATGTGAACAAAACTATAATACTCTCTTTAGCAACATTTGTTGCGAGAGAGATAGTTTAAATACTAAAAAAAATTAAAAATTTGAAAAATACAAAAAAATTAAAAAAAGTATTAAACAAGTAAGGAAGGGCTAAGTTCGGGTGTAACCGAACATTTTATACTCTCGCAATTTATTTATTTAACTTTATTTATATTTTATAATACACAATTTGACCCACATATTCGTCATAAATATTGTATAAAGTCCATTGATAGTTGGAAACCATAATATTAGGTTAGAAGCACCGAGGTCCTCATGTTCGATATATGGGGCCTTGAAAACCTATGGTCCGATTTCGACGATTTTTAGAAATGGGCTGCCACACTATAAATACAGTATTTGTGCAAAGTTTTGCACCGATATCTTCACTAGTGCTTACTATATATATTGTAAAGTAAACGATTCAGATCATCTTCTAAGTTCTGGTATATAGGAAGTAGGCGTGGTTGTGAAGCGATTTGGCCAATTTTCACAACATAATATTGGGAGGTAAGGAAACTATTACAAACCAAGTTTCATTGAAATCGGTCGAGTAGTTCCTGAGATATGGTTTTTGACCCATAAGTGGGCGATGCCACGCCCATTTTCCATTTTGTAAAAAAATCTGAGTGCAGCTTCCCTCTGCCACTTCTTATGTAAAATTTAGTGTTTCTGACGTTTTTCGTTAGTGAGTTAACCCACTTTTAGTAATTTTCAACTTAACTTTTGTATGGGAGGTGGGCGTGGTTATGATCCGATTTCTTTCATTTTTGGACTGTATTAGGAAGTGGCTAAAAAAAACGACTGCAGAAAGTTTGGTTTATATAGCTCTATTGGTTTGCGAGATATGTACAAAAAACTTAGTAGGGGGCGGGGCCACGCCCACTTCTCCAAAAAAATTACATCCAAATATGACCCTTCATAGTGCGATCCTTCATACTAAATTTTATTTCCATAGCTTTATTTATGGCTTAGTTATGGCACTTTATGTGTTTTCGGTTTTCGCCATTTTGTGGGCGTGGCAGTGGTCCGATTTTGCTCATTTTCGAAAGCAACCTTCCTATGGTGCCAAGAAATAAGTGTGCCAAGTTTCATCAAGATATCTTCATTTTTACTCAAGTTACAGCTTGCACAGACGGACGGACGGACGGACGGACGGACGGACGGACGGACAGACAGACATTCGGATTTGAACTCCACTCTTCACCCTGATCACTTTGGTATATATAACCCTATATCTAACTCGTTTAGTTTTGGGTGTTACAAACAACCGTTATGTGAACAAAACTATAATACTCTCTTTAGCAACATTTGTTGCGAGAGTATAAAAATAAAAAAACAAAAAGGGATTAAATGTCTGCTACGTCCACATCGTTAATCCTGGGTTACGCTAAATTCTGATAATAATAGTGCATAAATCAATGATTTTTCATCATGTTCTGAGTTGGTTTTTTATTTGTAGCTCATACAAATATTGCTGTCCCAAAATTCCCTTTGGGGGGTAAAAAGGTGATGAAATAAGGAACATTTTAAGATATTTTCGAAAAAAATCGAAGGGGGCATAAATTGTTAAAAATTCCAACAAAAATTTTTTTTTCATTTTTTGCTATGAAATATTAATTTTAAAAATTTTTACGATATACAGTTTCAAAGTTTGAGAAATTCTGTACAAAAAAGTCACATGGTGTTTTAAAATCTGTTCATTAGTTTTAAAGTTATGGCGGTTCGAACATTTTTTTACAAAAAACTTTGGCCCCTTATAATATGGCAACCCCGCGTTACACAGACCTAAAACCATATGTTTTATTTTAGGTTTTACATGTACTATAAGATATATAATTGCCAAAGAAAATAAAGAACTTTTTTTTTCAAGTGGCTTTTTTCCCAGAGAATGCCCCATATATAAAATTTATAATGTGGATTTTTATCATCTTTTTTTAATAAAAAAAATTTGTTAATATTTATTATTTCATTCCCAATCTCTCATTTTATGCTAAATTTAATTTTCCATTTCCTTCCTCAAATTTATATTTCCCACAAGATCCCTTACTTTCATTTCCGAGTGTATCCAGCCCTTTTGGGCTCGTTTGTTTGCCAGCCATTTATTTCTTTCATCATAAAAGCAACTACTCCCCTCCTCAACGATAGAGCTTCGGAGGCCATTTACCCTGCTGACGTCATTAAAAGGTATGCGAAATACATATATGTATATAAAGCATTTTACAACAACACACCCATATGCTTTGCCTCCAACAAACTTGTTATAATTGTTGTTAGGCCGCCATTTTGCCAAAAATCAAGTGAAAGTATATTCCAACCCACTTTTGGGCAATTTTGGCTACCTCCATCATTTGACTGTTCGGCTGAAGCTCTTCTTCAACTAGTTGTTGTTGTTGCTTGTAGATTTATCGAATTCTGTTGCTGCAGCTGTCGTTCCTCTACGTTGTTTTTGTATTATACAAAATTTTACCCAGTAACCTAGTGAGTGGCAAACACAGCAGTTATTCCTTTCGTGAGACGAACTCAGCAAAATCAAAGCTTTCGCTTTCACTTTCGTACACCACGCTCATAAGTGCTCTCTTCTCTACTCTCATCTTTGATTCGTCATTATTTGTTTGGCTAGTTGTTGTTGTTGGTAGGTTGCTTTTATTTCGCTTGTATTTTGTTGTATTTTTTTTTTTTGCTTTTTCTGGTTTTTGTTTTTGCTCCCGCCAAATTTCATTTCAATTGTGTATTTTTTATTTTTATTTCAATTTATTTTCGTCACATTTTGTATTTGCATCGGCTACCCACGCTCGTCTCGCGTCCTAGTGTCCTAGTTTGGCAGACACTCGATTCGTGTGAATAAAAGGGATATGCATACATACAACAACACACTCTTTGCTGATATATTTAAATTATTATTAAAGTTAAACTATTTTTTTTTTTTTAATATTTTCTTAAAAAAATTAAATAGATGGAAAAAAAAATTGTTTCACCTTTTTTCATGATATGACCATGTATGCGAAAAAATTCTGATGATATCCCTTATATCACTACTTAACCGAAATCCAGTCTATTTTAATTTTAAATAATTTCATGCACTCTATCGGTTTTTGATTAAAAGTTCTGAGATCTAAACACATTCTCTTAGAGATAAATATGAAAATAAATTTGAAAATTAAATTAATTAACATTTGTTGTTTGAGAAAACATTCGTCAAATAATTTTGAAGAATACTGCTAATTTGACAATCTTTGTCCGATGAAAATCCGAGTTCGTTCCGGTTTTGTCGACCGGCCTGTCGTGGGAGCAACATAAATAACAGTTATCTCCATTTTGTTCCCTTTATATTTTCCTTATTCTGGAGTAATCGTAATCGTTAGAAGTGGATACCACCACTGGAGCTGAGTTCGATTGGCATTCAGATCAATATAAAATTTTCGAATATTTGTCATCTCGCGACACAAAAAAAGACAAAATACTGAGAGTAATCTTTTCATGAATAAGTTTTTCTTGAAATTAGAAATTTGATCAAACAAAGTATTAGTTTACTGTTCCTCTTACTTCAACTTTTAAAGTGAAGATAACCGCTCCATCTATCATTACGTTTTGATGGCTCGATATAGATGTTTTGACCTCAAAATTTCTGTTATTGTCTGAGAAAATAAAGTCAATTAAAAACAAACGCCTGAAAATACGAAGTATCCATACAAAAGTGATTTTCGATCCAAATTTGGCGACACAATATTTGTATGGAGTTGTCAAAGATTCAGAAAGATTCATAGCATATTATTTACTTTATATTGTCATACTTTATCTACAACTTTGCTTCCTTTTTCCAATAGATGTCTCTATGGTCAAGCAATGGTCGATGAAATCGATCTTGGACATTTGTGCCAACATTAACCCAACAAAATATTTGTAGAGATCTGTTTGCATCCCAAGCTTATTCTCAACTGAAAATGTCACTTTTTGAGCCGAATTCTCGACGTTTGCGGGAATGTCTCTTGGGTCAAGCACTGGTCGATTAAATCGTTTTATATCGTTCTTGGACATTTGTGCCAACATTAACCCAACAAAATATTTGTAGAGATCTGTTTGCATCCCAAACTTATTCTCAACTGAAAATGTCATTTTTTGAGTCGAATTCTCGACGTATGCACGGAATACGCATGCTGCCAGAAAGATGGTCAAAAGTAGTAGCTAGCCTTCAAGCTTTCAATTTACAAAAAAAAAAACGGCGGAAGCAAAGAGATGTAAATTTTTATTTTTTTAGTTAGAGTATGAGCGAATGCCTTTCTTGGACAATTCAATCCCTTTTTTACTGTTTATTGACGATTAAATTTAAATTAGGCTTTTAACAAATTTTCAAATCAATTAAAATCACTAACGAACAAAGAATTGCCAAGTAGTTGTTGAGATACCTAAACTATTTTTAAAAGACTCAACATTTTAGGTTTCTTCAAAATGCTCTAAAATATGTATGTGAGAAGATATTTGCTGTTGCATTAAATTATCACCTGTGCGGGGGATCTGGCACTGCATAAGTGAGTATTGCAAGCGGCATCGGATACCGACCTCTTCGACTGTGACGTATGACAAACGAAGGACGAAAGTAAATGGCATTGACTATACATCACTTAATAATCATTACCCCAACACCCCAGCCGCAGCGCTTCAACCCCTCATGTTGCGAGCGAATTTTTCAATGAACTGCAGTTAACAGTGTTGTTGCAACGCAGTTATATAAGAATATATTTCTATCTATATATGTACACATGTATATATATACATATGTATGTATTAGTGCATCAATGACTTTTATTATACATACATATGTACATATACATGGCCTTCTCCGCTCCCTTTACTTCAGCATATACAAACATATAAGAACAACGGTTAACTGCTGCATATATGTACATTTACTGTTACCGCCATCCTTTCGTGACGCTCCAACTGCCCTTTGTGCATCTATATTTTCGGTATACATATATTTTAGATATATAGACCTCTACGTGTATGCATCTATATGCGCACGAATTATAGAGGACATGAGTGACGTACGAAATGTTTTGAAGTAAATGTGTACATATGTACATACGTACGAGTATATAGATATACAAACAGAAATCTACGTGGAAAATTCCTTTCAATAAATGATATTTGTATTACATTTTGTCTATTGAAGGAATTTCTCAATTTTACCTAAACTAATTTCTCCCAAAAAATTTAAGTCGTCGTTTATTCAAAAATGTAAAATATTCAAATAATTAAAATGTTTTTCCCATACCGGGAATCGAACCCGGGCCTCCCGGGTGAGAGCCGGGTATCCTAACCACTAGACAATATGGGACACTTGGTGTTACTTTATGAAAACTCTAGCAATAAGCAAGCGCGAGGAATGTTTTAAAGAACTATTTTAGGTTAATATATTAAGAAATATGAGTATATAAGAAATGCATGTGTTAATGTATAAATTTAATTATTGTAATGTGTTGAGGTGGTGAGATATAGTCAAAAATTTAAATGCATTAATATATTTTCACGAAAAATCTGTTGAGAAAACATTTTGTAGATTTATTTTTAATTTCATGCGATTGTGCAGCCTGTACTAAATAACTAAATGTGCATTGAAATTAAATTAAAAAGTAAACAATTCATGTATTTGTTTACATTAACCCCCCTTTTTTATCTTGAACATTTAGCGACATCTATTAGCCGCGAAATGTATTTTCTCGAGTCGGTAAGTGAGTTCAATGTGGTCGTAAATTTTATTTTCGATACGGTTTCATTGATTCCGACGTATATTTTTTCGATCGAATCGAACTATTTTTCGATCGAAACGGATTCAATGATTAGGCCCAATATATATTGATAAAATTGTTTGCAATTTGTCAGTTGGAGCACAAAATAGTGGTAAATTGCTTCCATGAGTTGTTTTGCATAAGCAGAAAGTATTCGGCATTTTCTTTTATTCATTAAAAAAAAAATTTTTTTTGGTTTGAAATTTGTTTATTTTTGAATTTCAAAATTTCAATTTCTGAAAAAATGTAAGGGTTAAATCAATGGCAACAGACATGTCAAATTCGGGTATCTCTCAAACCATTCATTAAATTATTTATACACCAGTATCACATTTTTAAATATAAGGAAACCGTTCTATATTTCTCTAATGTGTATTTGTGATTTTAATATAATATATACAGTGGAACTTCCATAACTCGAATTGCTATAACTCGAAGTTCTCTATAACTCGAACTATTGAATTGGCAATTGAAGTCAAAATTCATAC
Organism: Zeugodacus tau; assembly: GCA_031772095.1. Lineage (NCBI taxonomy): Eukaryota > Metazoa > Arthropoda > Insecta > Diptera > Tephritidae > Zeugodacus > Zeugodacus tau. Next base: position 40,498,991 of record CM062650.1, read on the forward strand.
AAATTACATTCTGTAACTTGAAGTCTCTCTAACTCGAAGTTTTTTCGTGGATTATGGTGATTCGAGTTAGAGAAGTTCCACTTTATATATTTTTTGTTTGCTTTATGAGGCAACGTTTCATAATGCATTTGTACATTTTTCCTCAGTAATCCTATGCAGTATCTCGTGTAGAAAAAATTAGTTGGAAAATCAGGAAAATCCTAGCAAAACATGCTTTCAATTTAGGTAACAGCAAATTTAAAATATTTAATACAGTAGTTTTCCGAAATAACGAATATTCGTTTTAACGAAAACCGCTTATAACGAACAAGCAAATTTGTTACATTGAGTACCGTAAATAACGAACATCGGGGATTTGTAAGGTTTTACTCGGTTTAACGAACAACATGAAGAAGACATATGAAGAAAGAGAAAAAATCAAATAACTTCGAACCAGAATTAAAAATGAAACTTGAAAAAATTAAAAAAAAGTGCAAATTGAAAAAATGTTGAATTTTATAAAAAAGCTTAAAATTATTGGTCAGCACCAAATAGAAGTATAAATATCAGAATTGGTCCATTTTGGAAGAATTTATTTGATTTGAATTGTTTTGTTATATTTTTTCATTTTTAATAAATAATTAATAAAACAATTTAAAACAATTTATTAAACTGCAATTTACGGATATTTAACTCATTTTTATTGAAAAACACACCTTTAAGTGAGTACTCGAATTAACGAAAAATTCGATGTAACGAACAAGCCTGACATTACATTAAATAAATAAATTATTAAACAAAAATATATTAATTAGAAAAATCACCTTCTTAAAACATTAATGTAATTTATTAATTATAAATTTCACATCAATTAAGGGGTTAGGTGGGTTTTAGAGGCTATAAACAAGGTTATTTTTACATTTTTTTCTTAATATATACACTCTTATATATTTTAATTAAACAATTCAGCGTATCAAAGATACATATTTAAATAGTATTTTGTGAAATTTTTATTTGACGTCACAACTCATTTTTGGTTCATTTAAAACCAATGAACCAAAAATATTTCGATAGTACACGGATAAATCTAGTTAATGGAAAATAATAATTATAAACCAAGAACTCACTTTTTTAGTCCAAATTTCGCCATATATTGGCTCGAAAAGAATAGTTACAATAAAAATATAAAGGTTATGCTTCGTTCATTAACTAGTTAATGTTATCCCAAAGATGTGTGCAAAATTTTAATAAAATCGGTTCATGACTTTTTTAGTTATCCTGTACACTGACTTGTAAATTGCGTTTTGAGATAATATGCGTTTAAAGTTTTACATTCGTACCGACCTGTTGCGCGGAACTTCCAAAGGATATATCTCGTGAAATATTACACGGATTGATTTGATAAAGGGTGATTTTTTAAGAGCTTGATAACTTTTTAAAAAAAAAAACGCATAAAATTTGCAAAATCTCATCGGTTCTTTATTTGAAACGTTAGATTGGTTCATGACATTTACTTTTTGAAGATAATTTCATTTAAATGTTGACCGCGGCTGCGTCTTAGGTGGTCCATTCGGAAAGTCCAATTTTGGGCAACTTTTTCGAGCATTTCGGCCGGAATAGCCCGAATTTCTTCGGAAATGTTGTCTTCCAAAGCTGGAATAGTTGCTGGCTTATTTCTGTAGACTTTAGACTTGACGTAGCCCCACAAAAAATAGTCTAAAGGCGTTAAATCGCATGATCTTGGTGGCCAACTTACGGGTCCATTTCTTGAGATGAATTGTTCTCCGAAGTTTTCCCTCAAAATGGCCATAGAATCGCGAGCTGTGTGGCATGTAGCGCCATCTTGTTGAAACCACATGTCAACCAAGTTCAGTTCTTCCATTTTTGGCAACAAAAAGTTTGTTAGCATCGAACGATAGCGATCGCCATTCACCGTAACGTTGCGTCCAACAGCATCTTTGAAAAAATACGGTCCAATGATTCCACCAGCGTACAAACCACACCAAACAGTGCATTTTTCGGGATGCATGGGCAGTTCTTGAACGGCTTCTGGTTGCTCTTCACCCCAAATGCGGCAATTTTGCTTATTTACGTAGCCATTCAACCAGAAATGAGCCTCATCGCTCAACAAAATTTGAACCTTTCGAATTGAATTTGAACATTTCGAACCGAACACTGATTTTGGTAATAAAATTCAATGATTTGCAAGCGTTGCTCGTTAGTAAGTCTATTCATGATGAAATGTCAAAGCATACTGAGCATCTTTCTCTTTGACACCATGTCTGAAATCCCACGTGATCTGTCAAATACTAATGCATGAAAATCCTAACCTCAAAAAAATCACCCGTTATTTTTGGATAATATTTTAAACGTATTTCAGATTCAAATTTGAATTTTCAGATTGAAATTTACAACTCATGTATTTGAGGATTGTTGTCTTATTATATAGTCATATATGTTGAAAATATACTCCTAAAATTTCAAATCGTAAAATTCTAAGAGATAGACGTCTTCTGACCACATCAGTTCAAGTTCAAGTCGGTGAAGACGATTTCTCGAAAATTTATGAAGCGATTTTGCACACATCTTTGAAATAAGAAGAAGGGAAGAATTTAGCTAATTTTTTTCGAGACGAAATGGCAAAAATTTTACAAAAAAAATGTGGTTTATTAATAAGAGAAATGGAAAAATAGGATATTGGGGTTGATGATTGACTGAGATTTTTTTCATACTCTAAATTTATGATCATGTTGTTCGAATGGATGAAAGTACTCCAGCTCTGAAAGTATTCGATGCAGTACCCGCTGGTGGAAGCCGAGGAAGAGGGAGACCTCCACTCCGATGGAATGACCAGGTGGAGAGGGACCTGGCTTCGCTTGGTATAACCAATTGGCGCCAAACTGCCAGAAGGAGGGATACGTGGCGCGCTGTTTTGGACTCGGCTATAACCGCGTAAGCGGTGTCTACGCCAGTCAAGAAGAAGAAGAAGAAATTTATGATCAATGAGGTTCTAAAACTAAAAAATTCCAAAGTAATTGTCTTCGAAAGAAATTTAGGTAGCTCTGTGCCGGAGAGTACTTTTAACTTTCGGAAAACTCAACTCATCAGATGTGTATGTAACAGTAAATATAAGTAATGTGTTTTCAATGCGTGCAGCAATTGCGTCAGTTCGATGCCATACAAGTGTGTCCCGTTGCGCGTCCTTTATATGCAATTTCTACATATATGTATGTACATACATACCTTGATGTATGAGTACATTAGTGCAATGAAGAAATGCAGGTTTTCTTCAATGCATTTTTCTTCACACTCAGTAGAAATATCGTAATTAAAAATAAGTATATTTATACATATATGCAGAGTAAGTAGCCAAATCGGTAGTGATAGTGGCCTTTTTGGTTGCTCATTTTGGTGTGGCTTGGGCACAACCACTCCTCACCACTGACAAATAACAACAAAAACAATAAGTCAAGACAATAATTGCCGATATTTGGCAGTATATATTACATAAATGTAAAAAAGTAGTGCCAATGTGTGTATGTATGTTTACAGGTGTTTACAGGTTATGTATAAATGTATGTAGCGGGTGCTTGTGTGTGTGTGCTTATATGAGATTGGAAGCGACCCCTATTGCAATTGCACATTTTGGCTCGTATTACAATTGGCTTCTTTTGCCTCGACTGTCGCTTGACAACACACTTTTCACATTTACACAGTTGAATTGTTGGTAGAGGTTTGCTCTCTCTCCCTACTCCCCATCTACGCTTTTTGACTCATATAACTGTTCAAAATAGTGGAATTAAAAAGTGTATATTGTACATATTCCTTATGGATATATTAGATATAAACATAACAATCGCTAGAATTTATGATCAGCATACAAAATATGTGAAACTTATTGGCAAACTCATGACTCAAACTCGAGTTTAAGCTTTCGTGTTTACGAAAAACTAGAAAAATACTCTGAGTTCAATTTATCAAAAAAATTAAAAAAAATTTTTTTTCAAAAATTACATTTTTATAAACTCTAAAAAAGGTGTTGTAGACGAGTTAAAGTGGAAATGCATTGTATTTAAAAAATCCGTGTTCTTAAATAGTCTTTAATGTCAAACCATAAACTCGAGTTTCTTCGGCAATAAAGAAACATTACTACTTGCATGTTTCCTAAAACAAAATTAATATTTGCTCTTCGCAGTTAGTTTCCTCATATTCCGTGGCGCCTACATAACAAACAGACGCCCATCCACATATGCGAACCAATCAGCTGTGTATTGTCTGCTTCCGCTCGAAATGTGTCATTGGAAGCGAATTAGGCACGAATTCCTCTAATTTAATCGCCGCTCATATTCACCAGCGGCAGTGGCAGCGGTAACGTTAACGCCGACGATTGTGTCACAGCGCACGCCACAACACAGCCATGGCTTCGGCGACCGATTTTAAATACCCTCGATAATTGTCATAGAGCCGTTTGAAGGCGAGCGGAACAGATTGTACCCACTACTACTGAGGTGTTGTGGTTCACTATGCAAAATGAGGTGTCATGAGTTGGTTTTGGTGTACGCGCATATGCCCCATATGACGTTAATATGTTTTCTAAAACTCACTACATGAATTTTGTACGTTTTCATTTGTATTCTTAGAATGCAGAATACGGGAGAAACCTTTCCATGTCTGTGCGCTATTGTTTTAGAAAGAATGAGATCTATGAAAAAGGTATAGAAAAGGTGGACTTTTGTAAGGTAAACAGGGTGCTGTAACTCGTTACAAATAATATTTCGTTGATAAACAGAATAGTTTGAAACAAAATGTAAGTACATAGGTCTACCTTAAAGAGTAAAAATAAAGATTTATTCTCACTAGAGACTACTAAGAGAAAACTTCAACATTTATTTGAAAATTTCAAGAGATCAGTATAGTATCTCCTAGAGCCAGTAACAGTAGTAAAGTTGCGGCATTTCATTCTCATGCCAGAAAAAAATTATTAGGATCTACTTATTCTGATCTGTACTGCCTGCCTGGAAGATGAGACGATTTTGTACTTTTTATTTGCCTAATATGCCTTCGCTAAGAATAGTTTAGAGGCTTTTGAAGAGTATAAACAAAGAGTTTCAAAGTTTCTTTCTGCCCTTAGAGGTGCTTTCGAACTAACCTATATTGAGAAATAACAACTGGCGCTTATATTTCCGTTGTTTGTTTGGTAGAGTTTCTGCACTTCTTTTTTTGTCCTCCTGTTTCCAGAAAAGAGATTTATCATAGTATGTCGAGGAATATTTTTTGTCACCGAGAGCTGGAACCCCGTTATGCTACGGCCTCCGATTTTGTATAAATATTAATATATTTAGGACCATATTGAGACTAAGAAATATTTCACGGGAGCCACCGGGCTGTGACCATCTCTGAGCCCTGTATTATTATTTTAATTTTCATCTCTAGTTTGAAAATCCAAGGTCTCTAATATTACTGATTTCTCATCAAAGACTAGGTAACTCCTTCTTTTTATTTTCAACTGAAACCCAATTTGATATTTTTATACTCTCGTAACAAAAGCTGCTAAGAGAGTAGATATGTTAATGAAACTTGAAACACGTGTTCCTTGGCACCATAAGAAGGTTAAGTTCGAAGATGGGCGGAATCGGACCACTGCCACCCACACAAAATGGCGAAAACCGAAAACGCATAAAGTGCCATAACTAAGCCGTAAATAAAGCTATAAAAATAAATTTGGTACAAAGGATTGTTCTAGGAAGCTGCATATTTGGATGTAATTTTTTTGGGAAAGTGGGCATGGCCCCGCCCCCTACTAAGTTTTTTGTACATATCTCGTAAACTACTAAAGCTATATCAACGAAACTCTTAGGAGTCGTTTATTTCAGGCATTTCCTTATATAGTCCAAAAATGGAAGATATCGGATTATAACCACGCCCACCTCCCATACAAAGGTTATGTTGAAAACGACTAAAAATGCTTTAATTCAGTAAGGGAAAACTCCAGAAACATTAAATTTCATTATAAAGAAGGTACAGAAGGGCTCCACACAAATTGGTATACAAAATTTTAAGTGGGTGTGGCTCCCCCCACTTATGGGTCAAAAACCATATCTCCGAAACTACTCGACCAATTTTAATGAAATTCGGTTCATAATATCTTCCTACCTTCCCAATGATATGTTGTGAAAATAGGCCAAATCGGTTCACAACCACGTCTACTTCCTATATACAGAACTTTGAAGACGATCTGAATCGTTTACTTTACAATACATAAAGTAAGCACTAGTGAAGATATCGGTGCAAAACTTTGCACAAATACTGTATCTATAGTGTGGAAGCCCCTTTCTCAAAATCGCCGAAATCGGACCATAGGTTTTCAAGGCCCCATATATCGAACATGCGGACCTTGATGCTTCTAACCTAATATTAGGGTTTCCAACTTTCCATGGACTTTATACCATATATATGACGAATATGTGGGTCAAATTGTCTATTATATAATATTGGATAAATAAATTGCGAGAGTATAAAATGTTCGGTCACAACCGAACTTAGCCCTTCCTTACTTGTTAGATTGGAATACGGTTTCATAAAAAAAGTGATCTAAGAAATCACTAGATGATGAGCACATGAGATTTCTTGAAAAACTATAGTTTAAGTCGTAAGATCAACAAATAAGCCAACATTTCTTCATTTCTTAGATTAAAATGCTACTATTAAAAGCCTTCTCAGTCCTTTTAGTTACTTAAAAATACGTGAAAACATTTAAAACACCCTGTAAACACCGAGGTGTCACACACGAACTCAACCCCCTTGAAGCACACTTATTGGTTGCATATTGGTAACGACTTTGGTAATTCAGCACTCGTAATAAGTATCGGCTAATGTTATTACAACAACAATAGCAAAATAAGTACATTTGTACGTAGTATGATTTGGTTTTGGTTTGTGACGAGCGACGAGCGGCGTCGGGCGTTATGTCAATTTGAGCGATGGTCTTCTTTTGTCAAAGCAGCTTTAAAGTATTTTAAAATAAACGCCAACAAAGCGAAGAAGCAACAACAACGGCGCAAACACACCGACGGAGGGTGTAAAAATACAAAAACATAAAAAAACAAAAGGAAACAAAACGTGGAACCAAATGCAATAAACGCAGCACGCCATCTCCAAGGTGGTAGCATGTGACATATAGTATGAGTTGGTGCGTGTGTATGTGTGCATGCACATGGAGGGTAGGGCAAGGTACACCTATGAGGGTGTATTGGCATGCAAGTGTGCACCTTTGGACTCTGAGCGACTACCTTGCACCTGTACAACTTTCTTGTCTTCTTTTTCCCCATACTTGTTTTTTATACCCGAGCACAATGTGGTGCAAAAAGGTACAGAACCTTTTTTGACTTTAATATAATATTATTAGGTCTACAACTTTGCTTCCTCACCGTACGTATCCGAAAGCATTCGATGAGCCTCAGCCGCACTTTTCTTGGAATTAAAAAAGAAAAGCAAAATTTCCCGCAAATGTCGAGAATTCGGCTCAAAAAGTGATATTTACAGTTGAGAATAAGTTTGGGATGCAAACAGATCTCTACAAATATTTTGTTGGGTTAACACAAATGTCCAAGATCGATATAAAAAAAATCGATTTAATCGACCAGTGTTTGACCCTAGAGATATCTATTGGAAAACGACGGAAGAAATGTTGTAGACCTAATAATTTAACGGCTTACTGCTTGATTTCTTGTTTTTATTATTAATAAAAGACACTTGGAAATACCAGGCAGACTAAGAAGCTTCTATCGTTTCTATAAGAGAGCGCCAATAGATTTGAACTAAAAGTTTTAAGATTAGACCTAACCTTCAAAAAACGAGGAAAACATTCGGCAAAATGATTTCGGAGTACTTTGAAATTATGTTGATCGAGATATCAAAGAAAGATGTTGGACATATCGTCTACTAATATAGCCGCGCGAGATTATAAACGACCGATTCATCATACCAGAAATAAATGCAAACGAAACTTATAATGTCCGAATTGTGCTTCAAATTACTTCCGAATTCACCGACACCATCCGGCTCAGACACCTAGCAACCTTTTCCTGTCCTCAGAACTCAAGAGTATGATCGATGGAATTAAATTTAGCAACAATATAGAGACCAGACAATGGTTTTATACAAATTTATTTTTTATTGCTACCAAGATTTCTTCACGATTCTCTCATAACAATGATTTTCTTACTAAATGGTGAAAAAATAAATATATTTATTGGTTATATACCTTAGTCCTGCCTTTATACTGGGAGTGTGCCATAGTAGACTAGACCTAGTGTCCATTAAAATCATTAGAATTTATCTGATTTCACTAAAAAAACGAAGACTATTGTGAATGCTTGGAAAGGTAGAAAATAATAGCACTATTCTAATTTACTCCGTAGCACGGATAGACTTATAAATGTACTCATACCATGAAGGTTTTGAAATCTTCTCGTAATTAGTATCTAAGAACGACGAAACATTATTTTCGATTATCGAAATCCGAATTCTTTGGATTTCATTACCAATTTATACGAAGCCTTATGATGGGTTCCGAGGACTATTTTAGAATTATACGGCAAAAGTTAATGGTTGTGGATAATTCTTTAATTCGCGATTTTTTTGGAAACTTGTCTGGTGAGCTTAAGGAGTAACCTTCCTAGATTGTTCAAACTATATAGATTTTCGTCGGCATTTTGTACTGAATACAGATAGAATAATGGCTGAAATTAGTTTTTTAATCACTTCTCCTCAACTGTCCGACTAAGATCGAAGCACATTGACAAGATCTTACGGATTTAGTTCTATTCTCATATTTTTAGTTATTATAGGCTAGCCTTTACTAATTTTTGTTCGAATTGAACCAAATTATTTGCTACCTCATTAGCCTAAAATAAATCTTGAGTAACCAGTTTTGATTATGAGTTTAAAAGCAAGCGAAATTCACTGTACTGTACATAACCGTAGAATTTACATAATAATAATAATAATCATAAAGCAAAAACTACTTTGAAGTATTGTATGAGGGTAAAAAAAAATTCGTTTCGGTTCGCATTTCTGCCCTCCCTCATTAGCTTTCCATTTTTTTGTCATTCTCTTTAGCTCATGCCACCAATTGCGGTTACCATTTAGAAGGCTGCTTGCTGGCCAATAGGCCGCCATTGATGAGGTATAAAAGAAGAATACCAACGTGGACAGTGCTTCAGTCAGTTAAATGTTGTTAATTATAGCCAAACGACAACGTGACGGTAACGGTAAAAATGCATAAAACGATTTCGAAACGATATTTGACAAAACTGAATATTAGTCTAACCTCAAAATTAACAAAAATTGTGGAAAAGTGATTCTTTTGTAACGTATAAACTTCAGTGAAGATTAATAAAACGATATAACAGTTAATGCATAAGCTGATCAAAGATAAGACAATGATAAGTGTGATAAGCGTTAGCGCGCAAATAAAGGACATGGACCCACGCCACAATCAAATAATGCTTATGAAGACTGCAAAGTCATGAGATAATAAAATGCGTGAGCGTGTTGAACGAAATAAATACATTTTAATTACTGACAATTGAATCATATGTGTTATGATATAAATAAATGTTTAAGGATATTAAGTAGTGCGAGGATATATTATATGGTTTCTGATGTTTGCAATTGATAGAAGGCGTCATGCTCTGCAATTCATGACGTTTACATTTTCATTTTTTTCGTTTGTTCCAAATTGACTTTGGCTTGCCCCAACGCGAATCCATAGTAATGCCGAAGTGTTAGTTGCGTGCGAAGTCTTATGGGGCACACAGTAAAGCCTATTAAGGATTTTAACGCTTCAGTTACTAAACCACCCACACTCATATCAGTTAATACAAATGCATAATAGGACTGTCTATGCAGGGCTTCAGTGCCTGGTTTCGTTTCTTTGCTGGGTCTAATCTTGGGCATTATGCTTTGAATGATTTCTTACTGTCGTTTTGGATTACTTGCTTGTCGTATAAGTGATTTTCTTAACATTTTACATATTTTAATTTAGTTTGAACTGAAATATATTCCAGTAAGATACTCTTCAATAAATAAATAAATATTTAATATTAAATTAAATGGAACTAACAAAATCGAGAATTACTCGTCTTTAGAGACTTTGCTCTCTAATTTTAACTATATTATCATAACCTTACAGCTAGTATCCATAATTCTATGGTTGACTAGATCTTTTTAAAAATTCCAAATAAGTACAGAGAGAGGATAAGTACGTATAGCCATGTCTTCTAGCTGTAACCCAAATTAATTCCAGAATATCAGAACTAAGCTTCGGAAATTGGGTGCTTGAAAGGTTTAAGCTTCCATACAATCGATCGCTTAGACATGAAATAATTTTATGGGCCCGAATTATAAATGAAGAATATCTCTCTTGCCGCTTAAATAGCATTGAATAAGGTGATTAGAAACTATTGCTAGACTAAGGCTGAAACACCTCGTTAGCACGAACTTCAGCGAACCAGATGAACTGCCCCGACTACCTTAAACAACAAATTTATGAAAGGCTCAAAGCGCGCTGTCGACTCTTGAGGGTCTATGCCATCCATTTCTAGAAGTTTCTGTTATTAAAAAGGACCGACAACTTAAAAGTGGGATCTCTTATGGCTCTGGCATAAGAATTAGCCTTATAATCTATCCCAACTTAGCTTAATAGGACAATATAAATCCTGCAGAGTTTAAGAATTCGTCGCTTAAAATAGTATCAACGGCAAAAATACTAAAATTTGGAAATATCGCAGAAACATATTGATTTGGAAGAACTTAATAGATTTCTAATAAGATGAAATAGTACGAGAACTATTAAGAAATTTACGTTAAAACTATTTAGAATAATATAAGAAAACAATAATAATATAATATTCCCTATTAAATTAATCTCGAGATTTCTTAAACACCACAATGAGATCACTCGAGCTTTTGGAACAACCCAACAATATGATAAGAAACTAATTTTTTATTTTAAATTGTAAGAAGATATTCTAAGTTTTAAGAACTCTTAAGTTAAGAGTAGCTAATGATATCATCCTAAATGAACTAGAATAATAATAATTTTTAAAATGTCAAATTATTTTGGTCAGGATTATGGTTGAGCTTGGCTGAGTTACAGCAAATTTATCAAATAAAAAAAATAAAAACTTAAATTAAATTTTGAGAGAACTAAGATACAATTTTAGGTCATTAGTCTGTATTAAAATAAATTTAACTGTATTATTACTCAAATAACCGATTTTTTGTTTCGTTTCTAAATCAATGCACATCACTGTATTTTTCAACTATCGGTAAACAAAATATAAAAAACGCTAAGTTACATATGCTCACATACACGAAGGACTCAGTTCCAGTTCACACGGTCAACACGCTTTCGTTCCACTCACAAACACACACACACACACTAACACAACTTCAACAATTTATATTAACGTTTGTATAATTGCATGCATTTTGGAATCCTTAACATATGTTGCACTTATAATTTATTTACAATTATTTATTTTACCTAATAGTGCTCAATAGCTTGTACTCGGTAGCGGAAGTAATGTAGTTCAATGTCTACCAATGAAAATGAAGGAAAGCGTTAGATTTGACTTTCGTGTTAAGCTATTGATCACGGACACGTCAATATATTACTAAAAAAATATGAAAAAAAAACTCTAACAACAACATTTAAAAATAAAAGTTACCACATGGAAGCAGAGCTAACACGCATGCGAGTGAAATGTTAAAAAGTGATTTTAATTTGTTTAAACGTGTGGGATTTTTTCCGAGCTACATTTTTCGTCGATGTGAACTGGTACTTATTGCAGCTGCTGGCCACTGCACAAGATTAGATTATGACTCTTGTGCGTGTGACAGCGGCTATTGTGAGAGACCGAATTGCAGCCACATCGACTGTGCTACAGTTATAATGGTGATAATTTGAAATGCATTTCACAAATACTAATTTAACATCGCGAAGATGGAAAACCCCCTTCAATTTAAAAAAAAAGAGTGTGTTATAAATTCATTGCGAATTCATATATTTGTCTATTTGTGATACACCTCCGAATGGCCGATAGGTTTCATGAGAATATATTTCTTGACCAAAGAAATTTTGTCGATCTAGATTTACTTCTGAGATGTAATCGCTTTGTTTTGTTTTCTATGTATTTTAATATAACTCTTGACGGACAGAGATTGGACAAACTAACTATCTTACTCGTATCACTAAGTTATGGAAATTGCACACATAATTCCTTACATTAAGGCTTAAGGTTAGGTTAGGTTAGGTTATTCTGGTAGGCTAAAAAGCCACACATAGACCAGTTTTGGTCCTTTGCGATACCAGATGGAGTGCCGTCACTTAGTTATTGAGGAGTAATCATCCTTTAGGATGCCTGCGCTTGTTGCGAATTTCAAAATGCTTTGTGGCTTCACCAACGAAATCTCTTCCAGATTAACGTAATGTGTAGCCCACAAATGCTGAAGCCGTAGTCTTGATAATGCAGGACATTCACTGAAGAGGTGCTCCATTGTTTCTCTGATGCCTTGCTCTTGATATTTCCTGCAGTCTTCGCGATCTATCAGCCCCATCTTGTAGGCGTGCGCCGCCACAAGACAGTGACCAGTGAGTATGGGAAGGCTTAAAGGAATCGAACATTTAATACTCTCACAAAATGTAAGAATTTAAAGAATGAAAAATATATCAAGAAACAAGAAAAATTAACTTAAAATATATTGGACCAGAAAATCAATTTTTTATAAATGATTATATATTATCTAAGTTATTTACACTTAAATTAACCGGTCAGATGTAAAACTGACTAATCTAAAAAATTTGGGAAGGAACAAACTATTTTCGCTTATTTTGGTACCAAATGCCACTAAACGAAACACTTCGTATTAAGAAATCTTGAAAAATCAATTCACCTTGTTATTCTTGATGGTTTACAACATGTCATTTCCATATTTTCCGAATATCACCTTGCCCCTATTTTGAACGATTCAGTGTTAGAATGATACTGCCTCAATACTCAATCGCCTAGCAAAAGTCAATTTTATTAAATGCTTACATATCCAAATTTAAAAAAAAACGAAATCAAAAAATTCACAAAAATTTTGTATGGCCGAAAATTAGGTTTGCGAAAGCTATGTGCTAAATTAAAATACTTTACAATCTATCGATTAAACGTTTCAACAAAAAAAAAACAAGGCAAATATGAATTAATAGAGTATCAAATTGTCGCTGTATTCACCGTATTCACAAGATCTGGACACCAAAATTGTTTTTCAGTTCACAGACCTCAAGAAAATCTCCCTTGGCAAAGAAGTAGTAATAGCTGAGATCGAAGCATATTTTAACCAAAATATCTATTGAACTGTTATAACGAACTTTTCAGCATATCTTTATGTTAATATCATCAAAAACCAGATTTGGTAAGTTTATTATTGCGAATTGATATTGATAGGTATAATAAAGAGATCAACACCAAGAAGAAAGGAATGTACATTGATTTCCGTATGTATTGTTCTTGAGCCGTTGCCCTATCATAATATTGTATATTTTTAATTCACAAATATCAAAACACATATCATATTGTACTATTCGAAATATTCAAAAATACAGAAGGGACCCAAAGAAATGCATGACAGGAAAACAAGGAAACAAGTTTAACAATGAACAGCATTCCCAACGACCTAAAACTTCAAGAGATCGCGGCAAGTTCAGAATTGTATTAACATCTATGCGTGAACAACGTAGACTCTTGAGAGTCTAGTAACATAAATGTTTCCAGAACAAAAATGGGATACCTTTATCAGAAGATCAGCATGATTTCTGACGAGACTGAGAGGATCTGGTTATCATCTATAACGTATATAACTAAATAATTTAAAAACCTCTTAAATTAAATTTACATATATTGATAAATAATTTGTAAAATAAATAAAATTAAATAATAAAGAAAATCGTACGTATGTAGGTGTATAATGATTTTATATGTATATTTCTTCCTTATGAAATAATGAACTCTTCAAACGATTATATAACAAGTAAGGAAGTGCTAAGTTCGGGTGTAACCGAACATTTTATACTCTCGTAATTTATTTATTTAACTTTATTTATATTATATAATACACAATTTGACCCACATATTCGTCATATATATTGTATAAAGTCCATTGAAAGTTGGAAACCATAATATTAGGTTAGAAGCACCGAGGTCCTCATGTTCGATATATGGGGCCTTGAAAACCTATGGTCCGATTTCGGCGATTTTTAGAATGGGGCTGCCACACTATAAATGCAGTATTTATGCAAAGTTCTGCATCGATATCTTCACTAGTGCTTACTTTATATATTGTAAAGTAAACGATTCAGATCGTCTTCAAAGTTCTGGTATATAGGAAGTTGGCGTGGTTGTGAAGCGATTTGGCCTATTTTCACAACATATCATTGGGATGTAAGGAAACTATTACAAACCAAGTTTCATTGAACTAACCAAGGTCGAGTAGTTCCTGAGAAATGTTTTTGACCAATAAGTGGGCGATGCCACGCCCATTTTCCATTTTGTAAAAAAATCTGAGTGCAGCTCCTATCTGCCATTGCTTATGCGAAATTTAGTGTTTCTGACGTTTTTCCTTAGCGAGTTAACCCACTTTTAGTAATTTTCAACGATCCTTCATACCAAATTTTATTTCCATAGCTTTATTTATGGCTTAGTTATGGCACTTTATGTGTTTTCGGTTTTCGCCATTTTGTGGGCGTGGCAGTAGTCCGATTTTGCTCATTTTCGAAAGCAAAATTCCTATGGTGCCAAGAAATAAGTGTGCCAGTTTCATTAAGATATCTTAATTTTTACTCAAGTTACAGCTTGCACATACGGACGGGCGGACGGACAGACATACATTCGGATTTGAACTCCACTCTTCACCCTGATCACTTTGGGTGTTACAAACAACCGTTATGTGAACAAAACTATAATACTCTCTAGCAACTTTGTTGCGAGAGTATAAAAAAAGGGTCTTTTGTACAATGGGTTAAGTTATGTTAAGGACAGAGAATCTCTCTTACACTGTCTTTTGTCGTTTGTGACACCCGGAAAACTCTTAATGGATCACTGCGACACTTATGATATGACTAAGCGATTGGACTCTGTGATAAAGTTCTTAATTCGGCTAATGTCGATTCCAGTCACTTCACTGGGTTCGAGAAGAAGTCCCTTTTGTACGTTAGTAATAAATAATTCCAGGTCTCAATTTAGTGTTAGTTGAGTACTGAAATTTCTAATATAAAGAAGCCCCAATACTTTTCTGTTAGATTTTACCAAAACGAACCAGCTAAAAAGCTTGCATGGTTGATTCTATAGTATTTTGGGTTCTTCATATAATTGTATTACTACAAAAAAGCTTGCTTGATATGTTTGCATGGTTGTGTAAATATACGAATCATATTTATGTTGCTTGAAAGCAAAAGCACGCAAAAAAGCTTTTCAGAAAGCTAAGCTTTTTTAAACGGAAACAACAATGTGAGCTTTAAGCTCTGAAGGCATTATAGCTTTTGGTTCGGACTGAATTCCTTAAGAGCTTTTTATTGAATTATATGTAGTCACAAATACTTGCTGTACAAAGAAGCTTTGAAGTACAGAGCGATGCCTAATAATTCGTTGCTCAACAAATGAGATGCAAAAAGCAGATGTGAAAACTTATTTACCATACATTTTAAGAGTTTTAGGCTCGTCAGTACATAATATTGGTAATAACAGTATTGTGTGACTACATAATTTTTATAGGGGCATAGATGGTACAGCATATACATAGTTCACATAAGAATAAGAATTGAAGAAAGCTTTGAGATGAAAATTAATAAGAAACTGTAGTTATTGTGCCTTTGAAAAATTGAAAAAAAATTGAAAATTTGGCGATTTGGGATTCTAAGATAAAGACAATTATTGAAATCACCATTAACTCAAAATATATCTTAAGCTGAATTAAGTATCTGTACAAATCTTATGTCAAACAACCGTTAATTTTAATAAAACAGTGGCAACACTGCACACACAAAACTGTCATTACTCCGCTTTCACTCTCAATTCACCTCCACATTTCACTCTCCCAATATTCGTAACAACAAACATATTATGTGTACCGGAGGGTGGTTGGGCGCCAATGTTTTTGGCTTTGGCTCGCTTGGTTGGTTGGTCTACTACTCTGTGCTACTGTGTCACTGTTGCGCGCTGCTTCAACACTACGCTGTGCCACTGTAGAGGCATTTTCATAACCATTTCCTGCTTTGCGACCATTGCTGCTGCTGCTGCTGCCTCTACTTCTTCTTATTCTGCTTTCGCTTCTTCGTCTACTACAGTACAACACGCTCTGTAAGCCATGACTTTTCGGACACGCTCTGTATACAACACGCTCAGTTGGTAACGGGATAGCGAGCAGAGTGCACGTGCAAAACGGTTAAATGCGCATACTAAACGGGCGCGCGTCCTGTGACAAGTTTTCACAGTGTGTGTGTGTGAGCCTGTGAGTGTTTGTGAAAGTGGAAAATATGTGATTTTGAGTTTGCTTGCTTTTTTCATATACATATATATAGTGAACAAAAATTAGGCAAATAGTACACACACAGCATTCAAATTGTGCACCTAAAAGCATGCTTATGCTTGAAATTCGTTTACATAGCCTACATATAGGCGCATAAATATTATGAAACCTAACAATGCATTGTTGAGTGTTTATGCACATAAATTCAGCTGAATTGGAAGAATCGCAGTGTGTCTTGCGGCTGCTGGCTGCATTTTACGACGAAGACAAGTCACCAGTAAGAAAGAGGTGAGCAATGTAAGGATGTGAGGCACCTGTATTTTCTTTATGTGTAGTTTTGATTACTTACTTTTTCGTCACTGTGACTCACCTTCGTATATTTGATTAGTTTAAACGTTTATAATAAAAAAGCGCAAGTAATCGTATTGTATTATATGTGTTATTCAAGCGTATACACAGAATAATTCAAATGGAATATATAAAAATGATTTTGACAATTGTATTTGTTTAAATCTATAACTGAAGGCGGAGAATAGTCGCTGATCGGGTGATCGGGAATGCGGACTCTCGAACGATTAAAAAAAGAAGTGGCTTTCGGGTCGCATTTATACGTCCCTTTTGTTGATGGTGTTCGGATGTGCAGTGTGGTGTCATCGTGTAGTGTCATCATGTAGTTTCATCGTGTATGGGTGTAGTTGTGTGTGCATTGGTGCGCAGTGTTCTTTTGAGTGAGGTGGTAAGTGTGGTGAGTGTGGTGAGTGTGCAGTGTTAGTGTTGTAAGTTTAGATGCGTGGAAGACCGAATCTCATTTGTCCATCCCGGCCCCCCTAGGCGAATGTTTAGCCTAGCAGACGTTGTAGTTGTTGCAGCGTAGCTACAACACTACTGATACCAGTGTTGTGACGAGATTGTCGTCTAGTTTGTCTGGGGGGCGTCGATGTCCTTGTCGGTGGGTGCCTCGAACTGGATTCTGGTGGGTTTGCCCATCGTCGTGGTCGTGATGCTCGGCTTATCCGCGGATGAGGGGCTGCGCTGCGGCTGCGTGGTGCATGTCGTTGGACAACGTCGCGTCTCAGGTCGCGGTGCAGTAGTGTATGATGCGGCAGCATGCATATTTGACATAGATTGCCGGATATGCATTCTTGGGTTACATGCGCAGCCGACAGGCAATTCAGGCAATATCCATGTGCATGCGCGACCTGTTGACGTTGCGCTGGAGTCATACCCTTAAAAATGTTGCAGTGCTGCAGACGATGTTGGCGGAGGCATATGGGGCATTGAACGCGCGGCCGCTCTGAAGGTGCTGGCGGCGACTGTGGTGTTGCCCGGGAGGCAGCTCGTGGAATAGTTGACGCCGTTGTTACGGGGATTGCTCGAGGTGCAGCTATGGGAGTAGCTGCTGAACGAGGCGTCTTGACCGCCGACCGGGGGGTAGCTATGGGGCTTGCCATTTCTACGTCCATTTTACCTGAATGGGGAAAGGTTTTAATGATTAAAATGAGTTTTATATGAGGGATATGAATATTGGTGCCACATTAGGTGGTATGAATTTTTGTCATACTGATTGACATCTATATGATTTGGATTTCGCTTGCGCTTTGTCGGTTTTGTGGATTGTAATTGATTTATTCGGTTTATTGAATGGTTTATTCGGTTTATTAATTTGATCGGTTTAATTACTTTTCGATAGAGTCGGTAGTTGGCAAGAAACATAGTTTGGCGAGCGGTCTGGTTAGCGTCCCGTTTTGCGTACGGAGATCAACCACGCGAATATGACCGTCGGAGCCGTAATAAAGCTTCACTATGCGGCCAAGTCGCCATTCGGTAGGAGGAAGACAATCATCGTGGATTAGAACGCAATCTCCAAGCTTTGGAGCCTTTTCTGGCGTTTGCCATCGGTACCTCTTATGGAGATCCTTTAAATATTCTTCCTTCCATCGACGGCTGAAATTATGATGGAGAATTTTGATTCTTTCCCATCTGTTGGATAAGGATAGCGACTCCATGCCTGACTCAGGTGTGGCCAGAATGGGTGCTCCTTTCAGGAAATGTCCTGGGGTTAAGGTTGTGAAGTCAGAGGGATCTTGCGAGAGTGCAGCTATAGGCCGTGAGTTAAGAACGGCTTCGATTCTAGCTAATAGTGTTGCGAATTCTTCGTAGTTAAATTTGTAGTTGCCAGCTATTTTTTTGAAGTGGGATTTGAAGCTTTTTACAGCTGATTCCCATAAACCGCCCATATGAGGAGCGCTTGGCGGGATAAATTGCCAATTGATGCCTTGCGGGGCATACTTTTGTACTATGTCAGGTGAGACCTGTTTCATGAAATCCACAAACTGCTTTTCTGTGGCTCTTTGAGCTCCGATAAATGTTTTGCCGTTATCGCTCATAATTTTTGACGGGAAGCCACGTCGTCCGACGAAACGAGCAAATGCCGCGAGAAAAGCCTCCGTTGTCAGATTAGTGCACAGCTCAAGGTGTACTGCCTTTGTCGTGAAACAGACAAAGACAGCCACATAGCCTTTCATAAGGGTGGGGACCTTAGCATGGACGCCTTTATCTGAAAAGGCCCAGCAAAATCGACACCTGTAGTGGTGAAAGGCAGAGCGAAATTACAGCGTTCAGGTGGAAGTGCTGCCATAATCTGCGTTCGCATTTTGTGCTTGTGCATGGTGCAGATTTTGCACATGAAAATGCACTTTTTTATTTGGGGCTTAAGACGGGGTATGTAATACTCTTGGCGAACCATCTGTTGCATGAGGCGATGTTCGGCGTGTAGCATTAGATTGTGGATATAATTAATAAATAATGTGGCCAATGGGGACTTCTCAGGGATTATTATAGGATATCGTTCGTTATATGTTAAGCTTGAATTAGCAAGCCGACCATTCGCACGAAGCAAACCGTTCGTGTCTAGAAATGGGTTTAGAACTAAGAGTGAACTCCTTTTATCAATAGGTTTCGATTCTCTTAATAAGGATAGATCGCGGCTGAAGTAGCGCGTTTGAGTCGATGCGATAAGAGCGACCTTTGCTTTTTGTAAGTCTGGGTGCGTCAATGTATCGCATTGGAGGCAAGTTGCTCCTTTAACCTTAAGTTTGAGTCGTTCTATGAATTTAAGCATGTAGGCGACTACTCTGAGGGCTCGGGGGAACGATGAAAATCGTTCAAGGATGTCGGTATCATCCAGTGCTGTATGAAAGGTGACGATTTTCCGACATTCTGGGGCAATTAGGTTGCGCATGGGTGACTGTGGCCACGAATCGGAGGATTCGGTTAACCATCTGGGGCCGTTCCACCAAAGGGTGGTGCTGGCGAGGTGCAAGGGTTTGCACCCTCTTGTACCTAGGTCGGCAGGATTGTCTGCACTAGCAACGTGTCGCCAAGTTGCTGATCCTACTAGGTCAAGTATTTGAGAAGTTCGATTAGAAATATAGGTTTTCCACGCGTGTGGTGGTTTTTCTAACCAGGCTAGAACTATTTCAGAATCGGACCAAAGATATAATTTACATTTTGCCATGTTTAAGTGGGTCCGCACCATGGAAACTAGTTTTGCCAATAGTAGTGCGCCACAGAGTTCAAGTCGTGGTAGACTTAACGTTTTAAGAGGTGCAACCTTTGCCTTTGCTACTAGTAGCTGGCTTGTAGTTGCCGTGCCGCTTTGTGCGCGCACATAGATAGTGGCACAATATGCCTTTTCAGATGCGTCGCAGAAGCCATGCAGTTCGACTTGGTATTCGGGGGAATAGTTTACCCACCGTGGTATTTGGATATGCGAAATATCATTGAGATTGTTAGCGAACTGGGACCACTTTTCTAAGCGAAGAGGTTTCACTTGTTCGTCCCAGTCGGTTCCGTCTAGCCATAATTCTTGTATCATGATTTTGGCTTGTATCATAATTGGCGAAAGCCATCCTGCGGGGTCAAAAAGTTTTGCCACAGATGATAGAATTTGTCTCTTTGTTTTGGCGGATAATGCAGATATTGTATCTCTAGTGTATGAAAACTGATCAGATATCGCATTCCATTGTATGCCTAGAGTTTTTGTTGTACTTTCCTTTTCGAATATAAAGAAATTAGTATCCAACAAATTATCTATTGGTATATTTTTTATGATATTTGGGTGATTTGCTGCGATTTTTCTTAAGGGGAACCCTGCGGTATTGAGGGCTTTTATGACCTGTGATAGTGATTCGTATGCTTGTGGAAGGCTGTGGCTTCCAGACAGAATATCGTCAACATACGTGTGAGTTTTTAATACATCGGTTGCCAGAGGAAATTCTGACTTTGTGTCTTCTGCCAATTCGTGAAGTGTACGAATGGCCAGATATGGAGCACAGTTGACGCCAAAGGTAACTGTTTTTAATTTAAAGTCGCGTAGTGGACTATTGGGAGATTTTCGGAAAATAATTCGTTGAAAATCTTGATCTTTTCATGTACGACTATTTGTCGATACATTTTTTCAACGTCCCCGTTAAATACATATCTGAATAATAGCCAATTTAGAACGAGGATATTTAAGTGCGGCTGCTGTGTTTGTCCCGTAAATAAAATGTCATTTAGGGAATTCCCGAACTAGTGGATCTCGATGCATTGAAGACAACTCTTACCTTTGTTGTTTTTTGTCCGGCTTTACTACCGCATGATGTGGCAAGTAAAATGAATAGTATTTGCCGTTAATTATTTTTTCCAATGGGCTTACTTCTTCCATATGATCTAAATGAAGGTATTCTTCTAAGACACAATCATATTCTGGTTTAATTTCGCCCTTTTTAAGTAGGTTTTTTCCATACTTAGAAACTGCTGTATTGCAGAGGTGCGAGAGTGACCTAAGGCGAGTGTTTTTGGGAATTCTTGTTTGAAGGGTAGTCGTACGACGTACCGACCATTTTTTGATCTAGTAGTTGTGGCTTTGTAGAAGTTTTCACAATACTGATCTTCTGGGGTTTCAAGTGGTATAGGGGGGAGTTCTTCTAACTCCCAAAATTTCCTTAATTGTGAATTAAGGCATTCATTTGAAATTTCTTCAACTTGAGTTGTCATGGTGGAAACTGTTTCCGGAATTAGCCCACTCAGTATCCAACCGAATATTGTGTTTTGAGCTAAAAGGGTGTTTGAAATTTTTTCAACACCTTCTAGTATGATTTGCGGTATAAGGTCGCTGCCTAATAGAATATCTATTTGTGATGGAGTGTTGCAGTTGGGATCTGCTAGTTTTAAGTGTAAAACTTTGTCCCAATGCTTGCTCTGTATTTTGTATCTTGGAAGCATGTTTGTAAGTTGCGGTAAGACTATAGCTTCTGCTTGAATGCGCTTATCCGCTAGGGGTGAAATTAGGGTAATGGGGCAGATTTTATTAGAGCTTTGTACTACTCTTCCGCCCATTCCTGAAATTTGGAAGTTGGAATGTTTGGTTGGCAATTTTATCCGAATTTGAGCTTTTGCTGATATGAAGGATCTTTGAGAGCCTTGGTCTATTAATGCTCTTAGTTTGAATATATCACCTTTATGTTCAATGGTGATGACCGCAGTGGGTAAAGAGTTTTGCTTTCATTTTCCGAATGAAGCGCTTGAATTTTTGCTGCTTTAGAGCAACTTGGTTGTTCCTCCCTTATTTCGGGATTTGAGATTTCGGGATTACCTGATGTGGTTATAGCAACTAACCCAGTGGTTTTATGAAACTGATTTTGCTTCATATTTTGATAATTGGTGATGTGAAGTAATGAGTGATGTCTTCGTTGACAATACACACAATTAAATTTGCTTTCACAGTCTTTAGTCGTATGAGCATTCGACAGACAGTTGATACAAAGTTTATGTTGTCTGACAAGATTGTTCCTATCAGAAACGGATAGTTTTTTAAATCTCTCGCAAGATCTTATTTTATGACCCCCTTTACAAATTTCACATACTGATTGCCATTTATTAGTTTGGTTTGACACGAAGGAGTGACTTTTATTCACGTGTGTATTGTACTGGATATGTTTGCTGGCTTGAGGTTTAAGCAAGTTTTTAGTCGACTCATTTTGAAGACTAGTTACATTCATATTTTGGCTGCCCATTCGCTCAGCTATCTCGTACTGAGCAGCGAGGAATTTTTTCATTTGCTCCCATGTGGGCATCACTCTTCTATCGTCTAGTGACTGTTCCCAACGTAGTAACGCAGCATTAGGGAGTTTTTCTGCGCAAATAGTTACTATCATATGGTCCCAATATTCTACGGGAGCATTTTGTGTTTGTAATACTGATAGGCAATTTGTCACTGTCGAGTAAAACTTTTGAAATTCATGGCTGGTTTCTTGTTTGATTTTAGGGTAATGTAGTATAGTTTTAATCGGATTTTCTATCATTACTCTTTTATTTTCGTATCTTTCGACTAGTGCTTGCCAAGCCAGCTTAAAACTGTCGCCATTTAAGCCGAATTGCTTGACGATCATGCCTGCTTCCCCTTGTGTTTTATATCTTAGGTGATATAGCTTTTGTGCATCTGCGAGTTTAGGATGATTTATAACAAGAGCTGTGAACATGTCCCGGAAGGACGGCCATTGATCATAACATCCGTGAAATATTTCCGTATCGCATGCTGGCACTTGGAGATAAACGTCTGAATTATTTTCTTGGGGTTTTATTTGTGCCAGCTCTACTCCCGATTGGGGAGTAGGCGCGATTGACTTCAAAAGTTTTAATTGATCTGAGATCATAATTTTTGTGTCTACATACTGGTCTAAACAGTTTTCATATTTGGCGTAAGCCGAAGATTTAAAATTTTCTGGTAGATCTGAATCATCAGTTTCTACTATTAAGTCATACACCGCTTGTAGACGTGTCCAAAAATTTTCAATTGTTTGACCTTTTATTTCAAGTGCCGATTCAGAGTTGTTTTGCATCGGCGAAGATGTAAATCGAGTGCAGTATCTTATTAGACAGTCACTCTCAGAAATGAATTTAGAGTATAACATCTCTTTCCCCCTTTTCGGTTTTGTAGCACCTTGCTTTGAGCGTGTAGCTTCTGCCGGTGTACATGGACTCTTATCGTCTGTAATCATTTTAGGAATTTTTAAACTCTGTGTTGATTTAGAGTCTTTTGAATCTATGTTCATTTAGAAAATGTTATTTGATAATATATATATATTTTCTTTCAGTGTAAACTGAGATTTGTCGTGACCGAAAACTCTTTTAAATATAAATAAGAGTTATTTTTCCGTAAGTTATTAAATGCCGCGTTTATAGTATTTGTTTATCGCGTTTTTTTTTGTTACGGAATTATCCGTATACCCTTGTATATGAGCGCTCTCGTGATTATAAGGGTCAATGCCCTATGTACATATGTGTGCACGATATGTGCTTATGTATGTGCATATACTAATGCTCTTATATGTTCTTCGTTATCCTGCTTGTTTTTGTTTGACAAGAACAAGGGGTATTGCTTGTGATGTTTGCCTATGCGGACTTTGAATGTGTATATTTGTATGTATATATATATATGGTTTATTTTTTTTGTTTTTGTTTTTCGATTTCTATAACGATAATAATTTTTGCTTTGTTAAGAATTTTAATAGTTTAACAACGATCATTAACGATAACAATTTTTATTTTATTTTTTTTTTTATTTTTTTTTTTTTTATTATAATCTTTTTCAAGAATTTTCTATAGTTTAGGTCTACCCTAAGTATGTGGGTATGTATGTGTAAATGTGCAACTGAAAATGCTGTATGTTAGTGAGAATATATGTGAATACTTTTTTATGCGAGAGAAGAGAGCGCGAAAACGAAATTCATGAAATGCAGAAATGCACTCATTACATATGTATGTACATAGATATGTGAAGGTATGTCCCGTGCGATATAATTGATATGATATGTATTGAATATAATATGTATGTATGTTTTATGGATATGCATATATGTATGTATTTCTTTTTTTCTTTTTATTTCATATATTTATATGTTTTTATTGTGCCTTTACTTGCTCTTTAGATGCAATCCTGCTTACTGCTTTGATAAACAGAAGGGGTATTGCTGAACTCTTTTGCAAACCAATGTTTGAATTTATATTTCTCTTTTTGTATCTGAGGATTGTGTGTATTTGTATACACGAAATTTAGTATAGGCATATAATAACGAATTGTTAATAGCTGCTTTTCTATTGAGCTTTTTAACCTTTTTTATTATTACGGTCCAAAATCAATTATCCGTATTTAGACATACATTTATGCATATTAAAATAAGAAATAATAATTGGATTCGATACACTCACTTCGTCTTCCCTCAGGGGTTTGGGGGGTATATGAATTTATTCCAATTTTTTGAGTGAGAGTTTGTGGGGTTTTTTTTTTTTTTTTTTTTTCGAGTTTCTCCTCCTTTCCTTCTGGCTGCTGGTTGACCCTTTTTGAATATTGTTGGGTTTGTATTAAGTTAATTTCGCGCCCGTTTCTTTAGTTATATTTATTAGTGTGTTGGTTTTCGGTTTCGCGCCCGACCGGTTTTTTCCTTTTTGGTTTTTACTTTGCTGTATGTGTATTTGTTGTATATTTTTGCACCCACTTTATATTATATTTTTATGTGTACTTATTTAAAATTTTTGATTTTTGCGTATATTTATATTTTTATTTTATTTATATTAATATTATTATTATTTCACAGTATGATTTTATATTTATTTGTCCGTCACTGCACTGCACCTGGACTCAGTTAGTTTGAGCTTCGTATGTGTATATATGTATAATTTTTTTTTTTTTTTTATATAGTTCTGGTCATTGACCTGTTTATTTCTTTTGTCACTTATTATGTGATCTTTTCTTTTTTGTATTTAAAGCTCTTTCACTGCACTTGTTCTACACGTCGCACTTTACTTTTGTCACCTTTTATGTGATCTTTTGCTTTAGAATTTGAAACTCTTTCACTGAACTTTTTCTTCACGACACTTTATTTTTGTCACCTTTAATGTATTTCTAATTATTTATTTAAATTTAAGTTTCCAATAGTGCCTTTCGTTAAGGCTCGAAGGACCATGTGTAGTTTTGATTACTTACTTTTTCGTCACTGTGACTCACCTTCGTATATTTGATTAGTTTAAACGTTTATAATAAAAAAGCGCAAGTAATCGTATTGTATTATATGTGTTATTCAAGCGTATACACAGAATAATTCAAATGGAATATATAAAAATGATTTTGACAATTGTATTTGTTTAAATCTATAACTGAAGGCGGAGAATAGTCGCTGATCGGGTGATCGGGAATGCGGACTCTCGAACGATTAAAAAAAGAAGTGGCTTTCGGGTCGCATTTATACGTCCCTTTTGTTGATGGTGTTCGGATGTGCAGTGTGGTGTCATCGTGTAGTGTCATCATGTAGTTTCATCGTGTATGGGTGTAGTTGTGTGTGCATTGGTGCGCAGTGTTCTTTTGAGTGAGGTGGTAAGTGTGGTGAGTGTGGTGAGTGTGCAGTGTTAGTGTTGTAAGTTTAGATGCGTGGAAGACCGAATCTCATTTGTCCACTTTAAATGTGTGTTAAATGCAGTGCTATATACAAATTCTCATAGAAATTGGTGTAAAGTGTTAGCGAGTGCTTTCAAGTGTATTTGCTGTGTATTGAAAGTGTTCAATTTCATGCGACCTACAAATTGAGCAAGTGTATATGTATGTGGTTGGTATGCTAGCAAGTAGCCGAAATTTTCACGCCTTACTAGCAGAAAAAACAGCGCACAAAAAATAGTAAAAAAACATATAAAACAACAAAAACAAAACGAAAAATTTGTGGCAACAACAGTTAGTGTGGCAATAAGTTAGTGGTACTTTTTCCAAATTTTTTTCTTCAAACGTGCTCTGCCTGAAGGAAAATATTGTCTTCACAAGAGATAATTGCAGAACTTCCCAGCACCTATGTCATATGTATATATTCTTCGTATATTTATGTTTCATAATTCTGCACACAACTGTAGTTGTTTGGTTGGACTACAAATTTCTCCACTGACACCGTTTATGTCATCGCCGCTGTGTTCGTTGATGTGGAAAAAATCGGACAATTTTCGGTGATTCTAACAAGCTAATTAATGTAAACACACACGCACACACGCATATACACAACAACAACAAATGCTGTGTGACATTCTGCGATTTTTTGTTGTTGTTAGTGTTTTTGCGACTACATGATTGTCATATGTTTGCTGTTGTTTTTGTTTGTTTATTATTGCACGCTGTCTACTGCAAGGCCACTCGCAGCAGACACACTTTGCGGCCACGGTGATTAGTTGTTCGTTGCAAAAACTGAGGCAAATAAATCTCTAATTGTACATGGGCACAGTTATGTTGTGTTATGTATATGTAGATAGATTTTGTTGTATGATTTGTGCGCTCAATGCGCCCAATTGTGGCCTCAATACTGAAACCGAACTTAAGAGGCAACTAGATGGCCCACAAAACATGACCAACAACAATAACAATAACAACATGAACAAGTAAGGAAGGGCTAAGTCCGGGTGCAATCGAACATTTTATACTCTCGCAATTTATTGAAGAAATTTTATTTACATAACTCACAAATTTACCTATAAATTCGGCACAAAGTTTAATAGAATAACGAAAATAGTCCTATATAGTGTATGAGGGCTGAGGTAATTCCTGAACCGATGTCATTCATTTTCACCAGCAAGGTACACTATATCCAAGACTATACACTCACTTAATTTCGCTAAAATATCTCACATATTAACCAATACATATATGCGGAATAAGGCCCACCGTATTTTTCAAAAACCTATAAGTAATTAGGTATATTGGAGCTAGGATATGTTATGACCCGATTTTAATAATTATGGGTACAGAGACAGACTATTTGAAGAAAACAATTTCCTTTCACATGTGTCATCAGGGTGTCAAAAAGGTATTACATATGTACCGAATTTCTTTGAAATCTGTCGAGTAGTTCCTGAGATATGATTTTTGATGATTTTTGACCCATAAGTGGGCGATGCCACGCCCATTTTTCATTTTGTAAAAAAATCTGAGTGCTGCTTCCATCTGCTATTTCTTCTGTAAAATTTAGTGTTTCTGACGTTTCTCGTTAGTGAGTTAACCCACTTTTAGTCATTTTCAACCTAACCTTTGTATGGGAGGTGGGCTTGGTTATTATCCGATTTCTTTCATTTTTGGACTGTATAAGGAAACGGCTAAAAGAAACGACTGCAGAAAGTTTGGTTTATATAGCTTTATTTGTTTGCGAGCTATATACAAAAAACATATTTGAGGGCGGGGTCACGCCCACTTTTCCAATAAAATTACATCAGAATGTGCCGCTCCCTAATACGATCCTATGTTCTATATTTATGGCTTAGTTATGACACTTTATAGGTTTTTGGGTTTTCGCCATTTTGTGGGCGTGGCAATGGTCCGATTTTGCCCATTTTCGAAAGCAACCTCCTCAGGGTGCCAAGGAACATGTGTTCCAAATTTCGTTAAGATATCTCAATTTTTACTCATGTTATCCGTTGCACGGACAGGCGTGCGGACGGACAGACAGACACCCGGATTTCAACTCGTCTCGTCATCCGGATCATTTTGATATATATAACCCTATATCTAACTCGTTTAGTATTATGACTTACAAACAACCGTTATGTGAACAAAACTATAATACTCTCTTAGCAACTTTTGTTGCGAGAGTATAAAAAGAATAGCAATTATGTTGAAATGTATGGATGTGTATGGGCGTGGGAAAAAATCAACACAGCCACAATAGAAGGCACACAAGCCGCATAAATACACTACCACACAAGCGTGTAATATAAAAATATATGTATGTATGTATTTATGTATTTACCGAGCATTATTTGCTATCACTGGTTGCCATCAAGCATGCCAGCGCCATCATTTTCTACACCAAACAAACTCTTCTACTCACACACACACTTTGACAACACAGTGTCCCCAACCATCAACAACAACAACGTTACAGCCTGCCTAACAAGCAAGCAAGCAACCTACTAACTAACCAACCAACTCACGAACCAGCCATCGACAACCGTATCATATCATAGAAATATTCCCATTTCAACACAACGCAAAGCATCAACGCATTCCATTCCAACCATTCCATTTCATTCGTCAACTCAAGTCAAGTTGATGCTGCAGTCGCTGTCGCCCCTGTCGCTGCTTCCGTGCTGCTGCTGCTGCTGCTAAACTACCATTGTAATGATTTCGAGTTTTTTCTTCTTCTTCTTACACTGCTTGTGCTTCTAGTTCTACTGTTGTTTGTGCTTAGCCTCGCTGCGGTTGCTTGTATTGTTGTTTCACTGGCATCCAGTCGCACTGTTTATTGTTGTTTTTTAAGGCATTACCGTTACTTTGCCTTTTCACTTGAGCGTATTAAATTGTGTCAAAGTATTCGTTTGATTTTCAGCACATTTTACTATGGCACTGCACTCAACCGCCCTCCCGCTTGTCCAGCAGTGGAATGATCGTTTTGAGCAATACCACTACCATTACAGTCCGCCTACATAATACTTCAGTTGGCGGCGTAATTGTTGCCTACATTTAGGCACTCATTGGGTTTTTCCTTGGTTTTTCCAAGTGGTTTGGGTTTATAATACTAAATAACAAAATGTAAGGAGGGGATAAACGTGGGTCGAACCGGTTTTTTTAATATTAAATAATTATTATTGAATTTTAATCGAATAGAAACAGGTTTTTTAAGTTATCTCTATTACTGATTGTCATATCCACAATAATACAATTAATCATGAAAACGAAAGTAAGTAATCTCGTTATATAGGGACTAGAAAAAATGTTAAACGATACCATTATAGTTGGTATGAAATGGCATTACAAAAAATCTAATAATCTCACTTTATTATAAATATTATTTCACAAATGTGGTGTGTTCAAAAAACAACGGGAAATTCGTCAATGTCATGCCCTTGCAGTACGAGAAAATTTTCAGCTGCATTCATTGCTAACATTGTCTTTAGCTAAGGTTAGATGTGTCTTTAGGAGCTGGGCGATTTCCGCTTGTCAAAAGCTCGCCTGTTTGTAAATTCTTGGCCAAAAACAATACTTTAACGATGTCACAGCAGCCATATTCGCCAGACTTAGCTCCTTTCCATATTTCCAAAAATAATGAGAAATAGCTGAAATAGTCAAAGGCTATCTCAAAAATTTTTTATTTTAGAACTGTTTCGATGATTGGAAGAAGCGCTGACATAATTGCATACTATCGAATGAGGACAATTTTAAAGTCGACAAGATTAATGTAGACGAGTGAAAAAATATTTTTTTTTAATAAAAATTTCTGTCGGAAGCTCTTAATTAACTCCAGATTTCTGCTGCCAGACCATTGAAACGTCTTTCAGGCAAAGGTAGCTGCTATCAAAGTAGCAGTAGATATACTGCTTCGAAATGCAGCATCCTTCAGAGAGGTGTGTATTCACTTCGATATCAGAGCGGCAATACTGTCCCTGGATTCGATGACAGTACGCTTTAAGCTAGTAAGGGAGTGCCTAACATCATTATCAGTAGCATCGAACTACTTTAAAATCCGCCGGTCACCGCGGTATCGCCGGAAACTGAAAAGCGGATCAGCTTGCAAGAGAGGATACCCTAGCAACATTGACGGCGGAGTGAAAACGTGTGGACAGTCCGTAGTCCACTTGCGCAAGAGCGCTGGATACACTGTCTTTGAGTGAGCTCGCCAAGAGCTCGATAACAACCAGCACCTGGGCAGTAGCGAGGTCTTTCAGGCCCACAGTGGATCGAAAACGGTCTTTGCAGCTACTGTCGCTCAATAAGACTCATCTCTCCGCGATCATTGGAGTGCTTACTGGCCATTGTCCAATAGGCACACACGCGGTGAGGCTAGGGATCAAGTCAGACGCTAATTGCCAAAGCTGTTTGGAGGAAGGCGAAGAGGAATCGCCCAAGCACTTCCTCCTTCAATGTCCAGCATTCGCCAGACTTAGGTTAAAGCACCTCGGTAGGCATAACTTCGGCGAATAGAATCGACATTAGCCGACTTAAGTACTTTATTATAGAGTCCAAGCGCTTTGTCGCATCATAAATGATCGGTTAGAAGTTTTCCTAATGTAACAATGGACAGTCGAGTTTGGTTAAGTGAGATTATCCGCATCTGCCGAGATCTATCCCTTAACCTAACCTAACCTAACATTACAGCAAGAGGTCATAGAATGAAAAAGAGATATTCGAGCTTGTTAGGGTATGTTATCTTCTTTTTCTTCAATTAGAGTAACACTGAGAGAATAACATTTGCCATTTAACTTGTTGCCATTTAAAATAGAAATGTATCATATATATATGACAAACATGCAAGATCCAGCCGTTACTAGCATGACATACTAATTTCGAGGAATCTTTAGATTTTCTACTTCCCATAATTTAACGTGAGAACTGCTTCACAAATATAATATAACAAGTTGGCAACCCTAGTCTTACATTACCCTATCGTTTTTATTGTAATACTCGTATTGTGACATATTCGAGACATTTATTATTTCTTAATCTCTCAAAGAACGTTCCAACAATTTTTAATTACTTGCTCCAGCTTGCAACAATTACAATAAAAACAACAATAAAACTGCATATTTAACTATCGTCAAAAATTAGTACGAACAAATACGAAAGAAAACAATTGTCTTGTGTCCAAACACTAGCAAATGAGACTAATAACATGGCCAAGAGCAACAACAAAAACGAGAATAAAAGTCGGTTCCCATCACAACAAGCGACGACAAGATGTCTACCAAATGCACAGCAACTAGAGCAACAACAACGACAGCAATAGCAATAGCCATTGCAAATGCAAATGGCACACAATAACAACCGTTAAATTTGTGCAAAATAATAAAGCAACAGCCATTTTCGGTTATGTAAAAACTCAAAATTTTCAGAAATATTTCGGAAAAGCATCGGTATTTGTCAGTGTTTTAGTGTTATGTCGCTAAAAAGCTATCACCATCTAAAATCCATTTTATTGGCAATTGCATAAATTAAGCTTATGGTGGAGGCACATGCCAGGCTGTGCTGTGTCCTAAAGCCATGAAAGCGTTGAGTGCATAATAAAAAGATAAATAAAGCGAAGTCGTATTGAACTGTGTAGCAAAAGAGAGAGAGAGAGGACTCTTTGACATAAGAAAGACATTTCAGCGAGCAAGGAAATATAACAGTAAATATATAAATATAACAATATATAGATTCCACTGGAGGATTTACATCTTATAAGAAACTGAATAATGGGTTTATAATATCGAGTTGAGGTAGTCAGTGAGAGTTGAGGGTTCAATAATTTTGAAACACGTTTTTTGAAGGCAAAATAATCTAAACGCGCTTCTGTAAGACCTCAATTTATTGCCTCTATTCATATTCCGGATAAATTTTTGTCCAATGGGGCTGAGTTTTCAAATATTCTTCATAAGATCCTAAAATCGAGTTGGCGACTTCCATTTTGTGAGTCTCTGTTCCATATAATCACATCGTCTGTAATAATATGAAGAACAAAATTGAACCAATTGTTCATGAAACCAACTTACACATCTCGCAACTGTTTATGAGGTAAGATGAAGATATTCGAATGGACTTTCAAACGTTAAATGAGGAATCCTCTTCCAATGAGGATACCCTCATTCGTAATAAGGAAAGCATGGTTAATATCGATTGCTTGGTGTGCTCTCAGAAGACAGAACTATCTGGTGGTTGTTAGTTCATCAGTTTTATATAATGTAATACAGAAATTTAAAGTCTTCGAAGAATATTTGCGCTGAAACTCTTGCGTTTAAAAGCTCGGCTCTCGACAGAATTTTTGTAATGTGGGTATCAAATAAAAGAGTTTTAACAAAAGCTTGAGTTGAAAATGATATTTGAGAACCTCCAAAGAGGTTCGCCATCGCAAATATTACACAAATTTACAAATGAGGGATTGAACTAAATTCCTTATTAAGAACAAAAGTAAAACGTAAGCCCACTCTAAAAGCAAACTTACTTTAAATTATTTCTTACCTAATCATAGAAACCATACATTGGCATTTTAAGCCATTAAACATTGCTAAGAAGTACAATGCCTTCTTAAGAATACTTGGGTTAAGTTAGAATAAGTCACTTCCCGCTAAAGAGAGCAGCAGCATACCGAGAAAAGCGAAAGTAAAGTAATTGCACAAGAAGAATAAGCGTTTGGAATGCATTTCAACTACAACGAGTATGCCGTTAAAACCGTTAGTTCAACGAGCACATTCAAGCAAACAAAAAGACACACAAACTCACGCACACATAGATAAGTAGCCTAGTTAAAGCCCATAAGCGTTGAGCTTTATAAAAATGTTTCGTGAGGCAGATAGCAGCCCCAAGTGATGGGCACGTCTACTATGAGTGCCAACTAACCAACTTAAACTTATAAGTGTGCGGTTCTGGGGTTTTCCGTTGGCGTCCGTGCTTTGTGTGTGTGTGTATGTATGTGGTATATCTAATAATCTTTTCTTCCTGAAGTCACCACTTAAAAGGCACTCGCTGGTATTGTTATGCACGCCTGTGTTGGTACTCAGTGGAAAAAATTTCTACTTGATTATGATGTACAGTATTTCATGAGAAAAAGCATCGCTTGCTTCATAGTTGTGAGCAAACTACTCAATTAAATAAATAAACTTAGCAGAGTTCGTGTATAAAATATATTTAAATTCAAAGGACGGAAGTACCTAAGCATTCGCTAAGACTTTCAAATAAGTAATAAAGAGAAAATTAAAAAAATACTCTCAATATGATCTGGATCTTAGGGGATCGAAAATTGCTCTTATTCTTCAAG
This sequence comes from Zeugodacus tau, assembly GCA_031772095.1. Taxonomy (NCBI): domain Eukaryota; kingdom Metazoa; phylum Arthropoda; class Insecta; order Diptera; family Tephritidae; genus Zeugodacus; species Zeugodacus tau. Next base: position 40,532,341 of record CM062650.1, read on the forward strand.
CAAGTTTTAGATACTGCTTAGAGAGGTATTTTTGGGATTAAGGATAATAAAGTGGCATTATTGAAAATGTATCTTCATTAGCTGATATTGTGAACCGTTCAACAGAACAGAACGTCTATTGTTTCTTCGTACCAAAACATCAGCTCGAATTCAGAATTAAGTCAAGCTTTTATCTATATAGTCTTTCCATTATATATGTATCTTGAGTAAGCCCAGCATCCCGACATCTTCACGATATTATCGTACTTCGACACCATGAAGCAAAATAAAATGTTATCCTAACGGTAAAATTGGAATCAATATCTCGCATTAATGAGAGAGTCATTACTCGGGGGTTTTCGGTGTCACGGATTACGTAAAAAGTGTCCGCCATATTGAAACCGGCATTTTGATTTATTAAAAGACGACACCAGATACGTTATCCGTGATTCCGTAACCCCTGAGTGGAGAGTTTTAAGTGAACCGATGAATTTTTACGAAAGTTGTCCGCCATTTTGTTTTTTGGAGTTATGTCGAAACCCTGATCTACATAGATGGACGTCGAACTCGGATTAAGCAACCCTAAAAACGTACGGAGAACATAGTAAGACCCCTAGGTCAGAACCAAATTCTTCTTTTGTGTGGCTGTTCAATTCTCTGTGTAGGACTAAACCTAATTGCCAACCTGTTTGTTCCTCCCAATTCAGTATAAAACATAGAATAGAATTTGAACATAGACTTGATCATTTTACATAAGAACTGTCGCCTCGCCCGTAATAAGGTTGCCAATAACGTTACTTGATGAACTCTACGAGGTCCTTCATTATATAATAAAAATATATTAAACAAGTAGAGAAATAATCGCAAATCACCGAAGATGGTTTGAACTAATTCACAGCTAAACCACAAGAGAAAGGTATAAAAAAAGATTAAGGTGAAATAATCTTTTCTATTTATGAGTAGAAGATGCAGACAAATCGTTCTAAAAACAGAGGGCCAACGTAATGAAACTGTCCTGGAAATATTTGTGACCAAAGACGGAGGAATAGTTCAAGCCACTACAATAAAAATAGCAAATGCCTAAGTTCAAATTCTGTCGAGGAAAAATATACAACTATAGAGATTATTGTGTAATAGCATTTGCTGTTCTGAAGACAGTGAAGAGCATTTGTCAAAGGATACCGCAACGTAGTTATAGTTAAAGATCGTAGAATGTATTTATACCCATATCCATGGACTACTGTAGTATAAGTGGAACAAAGATGTTTTAAAACAAAGCTACACCTGATTCTCGGGTCCATGTTTATATGTAGTATGAGTATAGACAGCAACTGTGACACAGCTACTTGGAATGACATCCATAGTACACAATAGTTGAATACCAATAAGTAGCCAGCCATTGCAGCAGCGCAAGTGGAATGACCTGTGACTAGGTTAATGAAAACTCTCCAGTAACATGCGGCAGCAACACCAGCAGTGCAACAGCAGCACTGCGACAATTGATGCACACATATGGGCAAGGAGCATGAGCCTGGGCACTCCAGTGCATACACGTACAAATATGTATGTATGTATGTGTGTATATGTCATATGTGTGCATGCAACACCATTCATATGGAAATTATGTCTTACAAAATCACATAAACTTGCAATGACACACAAACAAACATATACACTTACACGCGCGCATTCGCATGAGTAAACATCCACAAAAGGCAGGGACTGGCCGACGAACATACAAAAATATATGTAGATGCATACATATATACATCTGCATACTAAAGCCATGTGTGTTGATAATCATAACTAGCATTCAGCGCTCTTCGCCTGAAGCTGGACGAGAATTTCTGCTGCTGCAACAACAACAATATGTGCTGCTGCGGCGTGAGCTGAGTGGGCGTTTTGCGTTGGCTTTTAGCAACCATCAAAATGGTTAAATATTATTTGCTGGTGGTTATGTTGGAGGTTGGTCCTTCATCGTGCGCACTGCCAACTTGGTGGCCAATATCAATAACTGCAGATTGTGATCGCACTGCGATATGGCATTTACTATATCGGCGAATTTTTTGCACTACACAGCAGCAATGGAGGGACTGTGGTTATATATACATATATTTTGTGGCATTAAAATTAAAATTTTTTAAAATACTAATAAGCGTTTTAGGTTATGTTTGTGGCTACCACACGTTGGTTAGACCAGTTCAAGTACTAACTAATAGCAAAATACCACTTTAATTGTGCAATATCTATATTTTGGGCCTAAAATTTAGCAGAAACCAGTAAGGAAAGGCTAAGTTCGGGGCAACCGAACATTTTATACTCTCGCAATTTTTTGAAGAAATTTTATTAAGATAACATACAAATTTACCCATAAATTCGGCATAAAGTTTAATAGAATAACGAAATTCGTCACATATAGTATATGAGGTCTGAAGTAATTCCTGAACCGATTTCATTCATTTTAACCAGCACTATTTCCAAAACTATACGCTCACTTAATTTTGCTTAGATATCACACATATTAACCAATACATATGTATATGCGGAATAAAGCCCACCGTATTTTTGAAAAACCTATAATTAGGTATATGGGAGCTAGGAGATGTTATGGCCCGATTTTAATAATTTTTGGAACAGAGACACACTATTAGAAGAAAACAATTTCCTCTGAATTACAACAATCCAAATTTTCGGTTAAAATTTACCTTTAGACGCTGAGTTCAACATGTTCGATATCTGGAGTCTTCAAAAGTTATAGTTCGTTTTCGACAAATTCTTCACAAGCCAGAGATGATATGTACTATTTGTGTAAAGTTTTATTCAGCCATCTTCATTGGTTCCTTATGTATACATTATAAAGTGAAGGAATCAGATGGAATTAAAAATTGAGTTAGTAGTCGTGGTTGTGAACCGATTTCGCCCATTTTTTGTCCGTGTTATCAGAGCGTCAATAAAATATTCTATACCGAATTTTCTCATCTGTCGAGTAGTTTCTGAGATTTGGATTTGGTGGTAGTTTCGCCATAAGTGGGCGATGCGCCGCCCATTTTCCATTTGGTAAAAAAATCTGAGAGCAGCTTCCTTTGCTATTTTTTCTGTAAAATTTAATGTTTTTCATTAGTGAGCTAATCCACTTTTAGTAATTTTGAACCTAACCTTTGTATGGGAGGTGGGCGTGGTTATTATCCGACTATTTTCAACTATTTTCATGATGTGTGGTGGGGTACGTAAGAGAACCGACTGCAGAAAGTTTGGTTTTAATAGCTTTATTGGTTTGCCAGTTATATACAAATAACCGGTTTGTGGCGGGGCCACGCCCACTTCCCCAAAAAAATTACTCCCAAATATGCCCCTTCCTAGTGCGATCTTTTATTCCAAATTTTACTCTTATAACTTCATTTATGACTTAGTTATGTCACTTTATGTGTTTTTGGTTTTCGCCATTTTGTGGGCGTGGCAATGGTCCGATTTCGCCCATCCAACCCTCTCACGGTCCCAAGGAATACTTGTGCCAAGTTTCGTCCATATATCTTAATTTTTACTCAAGTTACAGCTTGCACAGACGGACAGACGGATAGACATCCGGATTTCAAATCTACTCGTCACCCTGATCACTTTGGTATATATGACTGTATATCTAACTCTTTTATTTCTGGGTGACATAAACAACCGTTATGTGAACAAAACTATAATACTCTGTGCAACATGTTGCGAGAGTATAAAATTAATAAAACTTTGACTTAAGTGAATATTAAAATTCATTTTATGGGTAGAGAGAGATGGAGACTCAAAAAATGACACATAATATTAAACATTAGCAGCCATAATACTCCCGACTGCCGATTGCATGGTTCTGGAGTCGCCCCGGATATTATCCAAAACTAGCTGAAATTTCTGCAATTTAACCTTAGATAGACCCTGGTTTGTTCTGCGTTCCAACCAATATCAGAAGAAACGTTTTACTATTAACGGTCAGATCTCGTGATTTATAAATACATGCCGTTATATATACGAGTATGTACAGAATTAGTGTCACGACAATTTCAATACTATCAGAATTATGTTTCGAAAATATTGGGCCCCATCTCAAAGTATTTTACAATATTCGGTAATATAACAAACAAACATTGCCTACATTTCAGCGCAGAGAAAATTATTTCCAATTCCGAAAAATGTTCGACTTATAAACTTTTTGATATAAGAACCTATACCTAAATCGAGTGGAAATTTTGGTTGAGAAAGCACTTTGTAGCCAAGTATAGCTGACCTCATTTATAGACAGAGATGCCGTAATGCAGTTTAATATATTCATATACTATATTTTCCCCAATTGCCAATATGTCCACTTATGCCTTCATTGGTCTTCTTCTCACATCGGAGGTTTAAATAAATTTATACTAAATGCAATATGATACATATATGGAGTATAAAGTAAACATAACCGACGAAAAAAACTCATATTCGATATATTAAAAGTAAAGGAGGTGTGGAAACGTTGTATTAATTTAAGACTCAGCTTCAGTTAATCTGAGTACTGTAAGTTGCTGAGATTCAAAATTGCATTTAGAAAGTGATGAATTGGTTGTTTCAATCGAAAAGTTTAGGATTTTTGAGACCAAATACTTTGAAAATTTACTAGAACACAAATTCCTTAACAATTTCGAAGAAATCAGTATACTCTTTCATCGGCAACTCATACATCTATGTATACAGAATTCACCAGAATATTGTAAAGCAAAACCTTTAACAATATTTAACAAGTAATCAACACATAAAGCACTCTAGGTATTAATAAAAATAGCGCAATAAGAAGTGCTACTCGTAGTTGTTTATGCAACACGCTTTCCCACTTGAAAGTGCAATCAAAATGTGCCAACTGCAATTTCCTTTCGCCACCCACACTAGTCATCAACGCGCAATATATCAAATAATAACTGTTTGGATTTTTATTGCGCGCGTTGGCCTATCAGATCGTTATGACAGCCACTAGAAATTGCTTCCGCTTTAAGAATTATTTCTAATTACAAGCAGAATTTTTCTTATACTTGCGTGGCGTTCAAGGTCAACTGATTGAGGGAAGAATTATACTAACTATTATATATTGTATATTAAATAGTTCTCAGGAAGTTAAAGAAAATTTTGTTTTTTATCTGGAGTGAGTATTTTTGAGAATCATGACGGGGCCTTATTTAAGTGAAGAGTTTTACATGCTTTAGATATCTAGTCACATCTTGAGGCCGTGAAATATTTCGATAATAGGTGAAATTCTTCAATTTTAGTTCAAAATGTGCTTTCAAGAGAAACCCACACAAACAACTTTTGGTCCAAATAAATTTCTTTTTGACTCGTGAATAATTTCTAAAACTCGTAATCTGCTCGTTTTTTTCTAAGGTCTATGGGCAAATTTAAAATGTCATATACCGTAATCGATACCTCATCTTATGCAGCTTGTTTTCATTTAATTATAAAATTTTCATTTATTTCGTTTCACTTCTCGATTTAAAAAAGACACGCGGAGCAAAATCTGCGTCAGTTCAAGAAAAAGTTTTCTAAATAAAATTAAAATAACTCATGCTTGTTTCGACGAAATAATTATTAAAGGAACATATACGGCAGATAGGGTTACCATGTGTACGATATGAATATCATTAATATGTTAAAAAAGACCTTTGAGCAATTCTAATAAGGGTCAACCATAGAGGATAAAATTTCAAACCGATTGAATGCATTTATATAGGGCTGGATACTAATAGAAGCTAGATGATACGAAGTTCCGTCTGCGAATCGAAAGAAAATCGATTCATTTCTGAAGCATATAGTTACTGGTGATGAAGAGTGAGTCACAATCACAATCGAAAACGGTAGTGATCGAATCGCGGAGAGCCGGCTCAATCGGTTTTTTTTCTTTGTGTGTGATGGGGTTGACAGCTAATCATCTACTGTTGAGCTGATCCCCTACCGCCAAACTTTTAATTTCAACAATTAGCCGATTTTAACCAATAGGAGAATAATCGCATTCCATCAGGACAGCGCGAGGCCAGATACAGCGATAGTGACTCGACAGAAACTTGATCAGAGCTTGCTTGGAAGGTTCTTATGCATCCACCTTATAGTTAGAGTCTGACACCAAGTCATTACTACCTGTTCCTGTCCTTCGAAATCCCGTGACATCGCCCAGGAGATGGAGTTAGTCACCAAACCATTTTAAACCATCTGCAGAAGGCTGGATACACAAAAAAGCTTGATGTTTGGGTACCGCATGATTTGACGCAAAAAAACTTTCTGGGCCGAATCAACTTCTGCGATATGCTGCTGAAACGGAACCAACTCAACCCATTTTTAAAAGGAGGCCCGTGAATCGTCCCAAATCGGTTATTCTGTGTGTTTGGTGGAATTGGAAGAGAATCATCCACTATGGCTGCCCCATATGGCCAGACGCTTAATTCCACCATCTACTGCGAACAACTGGAAGCAGACGATCGGCCAGAAGCGTCCAGAATTGGCCAACAGGAAGGGTGTAGTGTTCCACCAGAACAACGCTAGACCTCACATTTCGTTGATGACTCGTCAGAAGCTACGGGAGCTTGGATGGGAGGTTTTATCGTATCCACCATATAGCTCGAACATAGCGCCAAGTGATTACCACCTGTTCCTGTCCATGACGAACGCCCTTGGTGGAGTAAAGTTGAACTCAAAAGAGGCTTGTAAAAGGGGCTGTCGAGTTCTTCGCAAATAAGGAGGGGGGTGTTATAAAGTTGCCATCTAGATGGAAACAGATTATCGAACGACACGGCGCATATTTAAGCTAAATCATATCACTGTAACACTTTTTATAAAGATATTTGACAACCTAATATAACCCAACACCAATATGGAATTGCAATTCAGACAGATACTCGGAAATATTTTTCAACTCTAATGCAATGATCTATACATCTCCCCATCAAACTTACAGCAACTAAATACCAATATCTCGGCAACTCTATGCCGACATGTCAGAATCTCGCCCACTCAGTGATTGTATCACATTGTGTCGTCGAACATCTTGTACGCCACTCGACGACGGCGTGTCTTTGATGTGAAAATGGGTCGGATCAAGTTTCAAATTCAATCAAAAACTGTCAACGCACTCAACGCAAAGCCAACTGGAACTCTGTAGGGAAATCCGTTGTTGCTGATGCTGATGCCATATTGCTGACGTTTTAGTGAAATGGAAACCATGACTAGTGTGCGCGCACACTTTTTGCAGTTTTGTTGCTGCTCGTTCGCATTACAAGTGACTAGTGTATTGAATGTATGCATTTGTGGAGAGAATGGTAAAAGTTCTGAATAGAAAATTTTGTTTCATTAGTTTAAGTTTTCACTGCAACAACAACACCAACAAACAACAAAAGCATTGCGAATGAAATAAACTGCGTGTAATCGTATGATTTAATGTATGAATGTGTGTGAGATGCAAAATTAAATGTAAGAAGAGTTGAGTTGAAAGTGCGGAAGAAGAAAAAACGTCAAGTTTTCAAAGTCGATGCTGGGGTTGTAACTAATTTAAAGGAAGTAGAGATAAATGAAATCAAAACAAAAACGAAATCATACATTGGCTAGATACAATACATATATGTACATATGTCAGATACATATACTTATGTATATAAATTTTAAATGAACCAATATGAATTTATAAAAAGCTTACAGTTATCAGAGAAGCATCTTTACGTACACTAAGATGTAGCATGCAACTAGTAAAGGATGAGTAAAAGTTCATGTTATCTTTATTATATAAATGGAATTATATATTTTAGCGGATTTTTAGTAAAAACTCAACGGAAGTTTGATATCCTGTGAAGTCTATGATGGGCTACTAAAAAGAAGCTTGGCTAAAAATATAGAATGGTGAGGCTTAAATAGTTATATTTCTTGGAAATATTAAACACTTGTTCAATTTATCAAAGCATTAGCGGAAGAATTTTGAGAGTGTAATTTGAGAACGTTTATGTCCGCCATATTGGACCACCATTTTATAATTTTGAAAAGTTGCGTCAAACTCGGAATCAACGACCCTAAAAACCCCTGAATAACGTGTTTCAAGAGAATCTGAAAGCGTTCACACTATTGGTTTTTTGGCGTTAAAAACATCTAGTGAACATAGTAAGATCTCAAACCAGAATAAACATTTAATTTGTGTGGTTCATTAACTCAGGGTCCCTAATCTACCAATTTTCCAAATCTGTGGATTGATAATTTCAAATATGATAATGAATATCGATTTAATTCATATGACTTATGACATCTATTAAAAGTTTTAATATTCAACTTTTGGCGGTGAAATAGCAAAACTATCCTTAAATATGCCTATCACAATCAATGGAACAAACAAAATGTTTGACTAAAATACAGAGGTAGTCAAAATTATTTACACATCGGACGTTATTTTACAAGTTTCACACAAAAATCTTTCGCTTGTTGTTGTTGTTGTCGCAGGGTAACAAAATGATATATTGTTGTAAACCTTGATCTATTCCCGAGCGAATGAAGTCGGTTTGGCAAGAATAGCTAGAAATATGGCGGAGAAATAAGCAAATGAACTGAAGACTCGGAGTAGTCAAAAGTATTTACACACATTTTTTTTGCGTCAAAAGTATTTACACACCGCGATTTAGCCTTTATCCTTGGATTTGGTTTAAGCAAGAGAAGTGATTGGCTTCTATTGCATTCATAACTAATTAACAAAGACTTAAGATATAAAATTTGGTAAATAAAATGCCAAGACCAGTGGAATTAAGGACTATTACTAGATTTGAGACTGTTACTAAGTTTAAGACTCGGATTTCGGCTTCGGAGTTAGTTAAAATGTATAGAATTTGATGGAATACAGTTTATAATGTTGTTAAAAAGAAGGACACGAACAATTGCAAGGATACTTTAAAGAGAACTGGGCGGAAACCTGTGATAACTCCAAGATAATGTAGAAGATTAGTAGGAACTGTCATACAAAAGTTCACAATTAGTCCTGTTAATATTGCAGCATCATCGAATCAGCATATTGCATGAACAGTCAATGATGCTACACTGCTCAGAACCTTAAAAAAAGTTAACATAAATGCCTACGTTGTGCATAAAGTTGACCACTTCCGAAACCAAAAAATGTTTATTTCCGAAACCAAAAAAGCGATATGCCTCTCATTTGTCTTAAAAAACATCCTAAAGCCTGTCGTGTGCAGATAAACCTTCTTTAGTAAACGCGTTATGCATTTACCACGTGAGAAGAAGAATAATGCAGTTTAGACGCTAAATAGAGTCGGGAGTGACATTATGATTTTTTGAATTATTTTTGGAAATTTTTCTTACTTCAGTTTTGAAGATGTGGTACTAATTTAGGGACCCTAAATCATCCGGATATATCAGAATTCACATGACCATGCTATTGTAGTGTTCCGTCGGCCTTGTCCAACTATTGACTACATTTTACAACAGGATAATGCTCCATTTCATAAAGGATCTTTACCTACAAAAGTTTTAAATGAAGCAAATCAAGTTGACCTCCGCACAACCCTGACCAAAACTTTAGTCAAAATGATTGGTCTTTCGTTAAATATCAGAGGACAATTGATATAATAACCGAAAACTCCGAAATTACCGACATTTGGTCTAAATTAACTGTTAACTTAGCGCACAATTGTGTTGAATCAATTCGGACCATAAAGCAGGCCTTTATTGATGCCAATGGTAATGTAACCAATTATGAATTTATCGCCTTAGAATAGGAATTTATACTGAACATTAAAATTTTATAGTTATAATTAAATAAGAACAGGATAATAGAGTTCAAGTTGTGTGTAAATACTTTTGACTACTCCGAGTCTTCAGTTCATTTGCTTATTTCTCCGCCATATTTCTAGCTATTCTTGCCAAACCGACTTCATTCACTCGGGAATAGATCAAGGTTTACAATAACATATAATTTTGTTACCCTGAGACAACAACAACAACAAGCGAAAGATTTTTGTGTGAAACTTGTAAAAAAACGTCCGATGTGTGAATAATTTTGACTACCTCTGTAATTTTCGACAGCTATAACTGGACATTGTGTCAAGATTTAAAAAATCGAATGGGTCATTATAAAGAATTAAAAATAATAATTTAATTCAACATTAAGTACCGAAAGTAATTCAAATTTAAACAAATCAATTGACTGAGAAAATATTATTTAAGGGGTTATGGGTCTATTTTTCATAAGTGTAATATCTTAAAAATACTCTCTGATAAATTGATCCGATAATTACTTTTCGAGTTATTCGACAAATAACAAAGAGCGCTCGGGTGAAACTTTAAATACGTGCTTCTCAAAACTATGTTTTTTGAACTGGTGACAACTGTAACTCGAAAACCGCTCAGCAGATTTTAATGAATTTATATAGCTTTTAGAATACATAATTAACTCAGGCCTAATCGACTGATTTTTTTTCAAAAATTTCGATTTTTTACCAACTGTTCCCGAAAATCTAGGACAAATTATAACTTTGGAAAATACATTTTTTTTTTTTTTGAAATTTTCCTGACTTCAAGTCAAAGCATTGTGTAATTCTGAAATTAAAAATTCTGAAAATTCTCATTTTTTCGTGTCTCTGACTACCCATAACCCCATAAATAGAACCCGAATTGTGACTAAAAACCTATAAGTTGGCGCTATAGTCCAATTTTTGTGGAAAATCAATTTCATGTGCCTCTTATTCGTATGTATAGATATATTGATCATATAAGTGATATTGTTTTTACTAATCCGAATCTTTTTGTGTATTATATATTGCCAGGATTAAATATTGCACTGATTACAAACTCATGGGCCCCTAATATACGAATTCTTCAGCTCTGTAATTAATTGATAACCTGATTGATAATTCCAAACAATATAATTAATATCGATCTAATTTATATGACTTATGACATATATTAGAAACTGGGTATTAAATAGTTTAGTAGGCGAAAAAGCACAATTTTTCTAAAAATTTTGTATATTAATTTTAATTGGATTTTAGGTAGACATTTGAAAAAAAAAATTGTATATATTGATTTTTGCTACAAAAATCGAAATTTTGGGAATTGATAATAATAATAATCCATTCCATTCGTTTATATGTGCTGAGTGTACCCTACAAATTTCATGTCTTTCGGTGAAGCCGTTTTTGAGATACGATGAACAAAAGTTTGAAAAACCTAGTTTTGAGAAAAAAGCATTCAAAGTTTCCAGCTGCCAACACAGCGCTTCGAACATCTCTAGCTCTTCTAACTGATTTCGATTTTTTAAAAATCACTTTACTACCGTATTCTAGGCATATTAAGAAAGCAATTTAGGAAAAAAATCTAAAAATGGATTTTTTGAGCTCATCATATGGGGTGACACCTTTAAAACTAGCAATATTTTAAAATTTTATATACTTCATTGAGGATATAACACATTCAAACACCCAGACATCCGTTTCATAATATTATTTCAGAAAAAATATTTAACTAGTTGGATATACATTGATTTATCTTCAGAGCCAGAGCATTTCAGTCATAAATTGCGTACTGTACAGAACTGGGCGAAAGGTCAAGGCTTGGGTTGAAGGGTTGATTATATGTGTTTGACATCGAATAGATAAAAAAATCGCAGATCGAATGCGGCAAGATTCTTAAGGAAATAATTTGTCTCTTTTTATACTACACAGGCAAAAAAAACAACTATGATTGACTATATGCATTACTGAGCTAAAAACACACCACAAATAAAAGATTAAGTTCACACATAAATATAAAATAGAATTATATAAAAATAACAATCTTTTATTGAAACTGTACATGTTTCATTTACATTTATTTGCAGCATACATCACTTTTGGATGACAGTTCAAGTAACGAATGAGCGCATGCAAACAAGCGATACGCAGTAACAATGGATGGCGAACCGATGTCATTCACCACGTTGGCGCTGCTGCTGCTGTTGGTGATAGCATTCGTGATGTTTGCCTGCCATTGTTTGGGACCGCGTGCAAATACATGGATGCGTTCGAATAAGGAGGAGAAGATAGGACTATCGAAAAATAAACTATTTCATGCGAATGGTTATATGGTGAGTGCAAATAACTGATACCGAATAAAAATCAATATTTAAATGTTATTATTTTTAATTCAAGATCCATTCGGGCTCGGAATTTTTGCTCAGCAATAGCGGCAGCTTTAAGCGTTTCGACACTATCGACAAGGACGACTACCGACAGTCGGGCCAACAGCCAACACAGCATGCCACCACACCGCTGTGGAACCTCGCTGGCGAAGGGGAGGTAGACTCCAACATACCGCCACAACCACTGCGACCCGCGCCTGCACCGGGCACACAGACGCCCGCCAGTGCTGGACATATAAAGACAGTGACATTTTCATTTCAACAAATCAATGAGACCACACCGCCGAACCATGAAACGAACTCGCATGGGCGCGGCAGTGGTACGGATACGCCATACAAGCGTTCTTCAATGAAATGCACGAATGCGGTCATACCGAAACCACTTGATGCGCCACCACCGCCACGGCTGTCGGCCTCATCGTCGGCATTGAGCGCCAGCGCCATACCGCGACCCGTTGCCAAGCGGCAGGTTTCATTGCAAAATGTAGGTAATGGTGGTAGTGCTGCGGTCATGGGTGTTGGACATATGGAAACAATCATAACAACTGCAACTACAATACAGGAAACTGAAGCTTTATCCTCAACAACAACAACAACAGCAACAACGACACAAGCCAACACAAATGGCCAAAACACACACAATCATCCGAAGACGTTGAAGCGTCGTAATTCCAGCACAAATCCCTTTCTATGTGAATCCGCTGAGAGCTTACCGGAATCAAACACTGCCTTACAACAACAACAACAACAACAGCAACATCCACAACAATCACCACAATGCAACACAAATGCGAACATGCTAAATAATGCCAACAACAATAGCAACAATCTAAATGGACACATTAACAATGGCGGCAGCGATGCTCCATCACCAACAACAACAACAGCAAACATAAATGGCTCGTGTAATCCCTTTTACAGCGAGTCATCGCCACGTGCAACAGACGCGATAACGGTTGACACCAACAACCCAACGGCCACATCATTGAACGCGAAATCACTACAACAACAATTTCAAGAATTCCGTAATCGCTCCTTTTCCACGACAGAGGCGTCGGAAGACTCCGAACTCAAGTCACTTTCAAGTGGACTACGGCGTCTAACACAAAACTCTACGAACCCCTTCACCGGTTTGACGCAGCGCGTACAAAAGGGGCCACACATGCTACAGAAAACCATTTCCGAAGACTTTCTCTTCCGCAAACTTGGTGTGAATGCAAGTGGCGGCGCACACAACGCACATGGCACCCCAAGCGCGAGTGGCAATGGCAATACCACCTGGACCTTTGGCCGTTCACTGCTGCGTCAAGATTCCCTAATGAGCCTTGGCCGACGCAATAGCTCACAATGTTCACTCGATTCGACGACCTGCGGTTCGATGGAGGGCATCAATTTGGAGCGCGCAATCTCATGTGACTCGGTGAACTCGGACACCTCATCGGTGTTTGTGGGCGAATTGGATCAACCGTATACACAGATAACCGGCTATCTGTGTGTTGGCTTGCAATATGACAAGTGAGTTTTTTTATCTGAAGGGGGAGGGGGAATTGGGAAGGAATTGTAAAAGTAAGAATATGTCCGCTGTTGTAAACAACAACAAAAGGCAATGTGTGTGTGCTTTAGGCAAATGTTAGTGTACTTCAGTTAGCCGCATTAGGATGCTTGCCTGCAACACAGCCACACTCATAGCCCATTCGTTGTTGCATTAATAAGCTTGCGCATATGGCCAAGCACACATGTGGCAACCTTTGTTTTCCACGCGAGCACTGTTCACTATGTACATATGTTTGTATATACGAGTATTTACGGCAGGGGGGGTTATGGCACTTATGTTTTATGTGCTAACAACCTTTCAAGTGTGCAATGTGCATTCACCCGAATCATATGCTGCATTATTTTTGTTGCAAATGTTATCTTTGTTGTTGCTAGTGCATTCTGTTACTATTTTCTTTAGCTTTGTTGTTGTGTTGTTCTAACCATATTCAACGAGTGTTTTCCTCTAATATATATATACATATCCACATAGACGTATACACATATGTATGTATGTACATATATTTACACAATAATACCCCTGAGGAAATTTTAAACTCAGAACGTAGTAAAGCACAGCACAAGGAAACGAATCAGAGTCAAAGCAAGCACTATTTTAGAACTTTTGAGACAACATCTTTACTCGAAAAATGTCACTTCTTTATAGCTTTTCAGTAAATTTCCCTATCTTAAAAATTACACTCTCATTTTAATGTGACCTTAGCCTTAACACCAAGGAAAAAAGAACACAAAAATTTGGTCCGAAATCATCCACAAACCCTACTGGAGTGGAAGAAATTAGTAGCTTTTAAGTTTATCGAACAAGTTGGATAATAATCGGGGTTTTCTAGCACAAGTTACACTGCCTTCATTTTATTTGTTCTTATCTTGATATATAAAATGTTATCCAAATCTTCTTTCGAAATAATTGAGAAAGCATTTCAGATTATCGAACGTGTTTAAGATTAGCCGAGATTTTATATTATAAGGTTGTCTAATTTGAACACTCTCTCCACTTCTTTCTCTGATCCTAGACATGAATCTATCGTGATTATCTTTTAATCTTATCCGAGTTTTATATTAAAGAAAAATGTGAAACAGTAGATTTCTACGAAATGTTATATCTACAAAATTAGTCAAATCAGTTCCAAGCACAGTGCAGTCTTTGTTATGCAGACTATGAGGCATTCTCTGGAAAAAAAGCCACTTGAAAAAAAAGTTCTTCATTTTCTTTGGCAATGATATATCTTATAGTACATGTAAAACCTAAAATAAAACATATGCTGTTAGGTCTGTGTAACGCGGGGTTGCCATACTGTAAGGGGCCAAAGTTTTTTGTAAAAACATTTTCGAAAGTCCAATGATCCGTAAAGTCCAATAAAATATTTCAAGCCTCGCAGAACTAAAAAGAAAGTGAATAAAATGGTACTGAAATATATCCTCGACAGATTTCAACGCTAATTGCTATTAAAATCGCCGCCAAAATCCTCAATAATGCCGCAAAAATCACGAAACCAGATAACTGAAGTTTCTAACAATGAAAATTGCCCGAGGAATATGAAAACCCGTATATAAGGCTGACGAGTTCTAAATGCACACCTTTCGGCTACTGACTATATTATGGAACTTCCCAAAATTTGAAGAGCAACCACGGTACCTATGATAATACTTAATATATCTTACACTGGGAAGAGGAGCATTCAAGGTTTTTAATACAGTCGAAGTTCTCCATAACTCGAACTCTTGAATTTGCAATAAAGTAAAATTTCATATAAATTTCCTTCCGTAACTCTCTGTAACTCGAAGTTTTTTGTGGATTATGGTTATTCGAGTTAGGGAAGTTCAACTGTATTTACCCGAAACCTTTCATCGTTTAGACACCACTAACGGACTTTGAGTCAAAAGGTGTAAATCTAAATTTTCAAAAGCTTACTGACACTCAACTCCGAGGTTTATGTTAGTATTAATCAGACAATATCTTTGTGTGACAGGCCCAATTAAAATGTGAAGTCTTCACTCTGTTTGAAGTAGAAGAGATATCAATATCTTACTTTACTGTTATCTTCGAAAATAAGTCCATTCTTAACCTAATGAGCTCAGAGAAAAAACTGTAGTTGGTTTGAAGATTTCCCACTGGGGCTTAGTTGTGTGTCCATTTTTTCATTTTTCTTTGTATAACATATAGTAGTAATAGTGCTTCACATTCATTTTTAGCCATATCTAGTTTTTTTATGCCATATTTTTTGTCATCACGTTAAATATTAATTACGCTTGCTTTACTGCCACGGACAAACGGACAAACTCGTACATTATTTTATATTATATATACAGTACATATTTACATTGTATAAATATATATTGCGCTTTTCATGTCCACTTTTCACTGTCCCCAAGCCCACACTCCCATATACATATATAGGGGTATATTTGTATATTTACAAGTATCTAGTATTTACTTTGGCGCATTTGTATTTCACAGAAATTCCATTAACGACGAGGGCATGGAGCTCACTGTTATGGTGCTGGAGGCAAAGGGGCTAATTTGTCCTTTTAACGTCGAGTCGTTAGACACTTTTGTGCGCATTTATCTTGTGCCAGACGAGGCAGCAGCAATGCAGACGAAGGTGAGTGCTTTTGTTAAAGAATACCATTTAAGCTTTTGAGGATTACACACGCAGTTACATAGTAAATAGAACGAAAAAAAACAGACTTCACAAGTAAATATTCCAAAATTAAATGCGCAAGGACCTGTTGAAATCTAACGCTAGTTGACCGAAACATTGGAAGAAACGGGAGAAAGTATACCAAATACGGGTGGAGGTCATTGAGCAAGTAGTCCAACGTATATTCGCGTGTGTTTTATATGATATTGAAACTATTGCCTAAATCATATAAATATTCCACATAATAAGGGATTTTCATTAGGGACGCTACAAAAGTAGACCGATATGGACAGCAAACGACCCCACATTGCTCTTCAGTAAGTTTTGCCATTTCATCATGGAAAGATATACGATCCAACAACGAGTCGAAATTATTAAATTTTACTACCGAAATTCGGAGGCAGTGACCTCAATTTGGGATCCACAGGCACAGTACAAAATGTTTCAGTGCCAGTGAGAGAAAGAAGTGCCCGTAGTGTCGAGAATATTGCTGCCGCCAGCCCACCAATTGAGGAAGACCCAAATCAGTCTCTCACACGTCGTTCTCAAGCATTGGTCATGTCTGTGGGGTCGATCATCCTTGGTCTACATCCTTACAAGATCAAATTGACGCTAGAACTGAAGCCGCTTGACCACCAGAATCGTCGTATGTTCGTGAATTGGGCTGAGCACAACTTGAAAATTATCCGGATTTTCATCGAAAAATCAGCTTCAGCGATGAGGCTCAATGTCAAGGCAGCAATCTACATGTACTCCATGAGTCACCACTGCTTTCCGAAAAAAAAAATTACGGTTTGATGCGGTTTATAGGCTGGCGGCGTCATTGGGCCGTACTTCTGCCATGATGACCAAGACCGAAGAAGTGGAGTTGGACAATATGTGGTTCCAACAGGACGGCGCCAAAAGCTACACAGCGAATGTCACAATCGATTTATTGAAAACCAAGTTTGGTGAAAGGGATATCTCACGAAATAGCCCAGTCAATTGGCCGACTCGTTCGTGCGATTTGACGCCATTTGACTATTTCCTGTGGGGCTTCGTCAAGTCTATGGTTTATGTCAACAAGCCAGCGACGATTGATGAACTTCGTACGAATATCGATCGTGAAATTGCAGCAGTATCGGCCGATTTATGCTTAAAAACCGTCGAAAATTGAGTTCAGTGTCCGGGCAAGCATGCTCGTGGTGACATCTTTATAAAAAATCTTTATAAAAAAAAACTTTGGTACCACTCTTATTGAAAAACCCTTTAGTTCTAAAGTACTCAAAAAAGCCAGATTGAATGGAATAAACATAGTACATTCAGTTTTTCAAAAGGGTAGAACTAAGACTTTCAGATAAAATTTTTCAAGATACTTCTTAAGACAACAACTCTCATTATTTGACGATATCCCGCATAAGCGGGTATTAAGGGGTTATATACAGTTAGACGGCCGAAAAAAAGTGAATTTTCCAGATTTTTTTTCTGAGAAAACTTTTTAATTTATTGATCCAAAAATTTATACACATATTAACTGTATTTTAAGACTTAGTACTAGTAAAAATATTTATTTGAAAAAGAGCTTCAGCTAATCTCCAGGAGCTCCTCTCAAAAAAGACGTTTTGCGGTGACCACTATATCTCGGAACTGGATCATTTGAAATTAAAAAACCAAACAGATTTCGTTAAAATAATGTTAAATCTAATAATAGTAATAGTCGAAGGAATAAGCAAAATACAATTTTTTGACAAAATGGCGGTTTCTCAAAAAAAAAAATCAATTCTTCACCGAAATTTCGGTCTTAAATTGTTTATAAAAAAAAAATATTTATCGGAGAGAAAAAATCTTCGATTAGTTACTAAAAAATATATTTAAGAAGGTCGTGTTAAAATTTGAGACAAATCGGTCTAGCCGTTTTCGAGTAATGTTGGTCACCGGCTTTGAAAACACCATTTTGAGAAAAACGCGTTTAAAGTTTGGACCTTGTACTTCCAAGCACTCTGAAACGCCTTTTCAAATTTTTTATTTGCTTGTAACTTTGAAAATATTCACCGGAACGATGTGAAATTTTCTGTGTGTATTCTTAAATATATGTACATTAAGAAAATGAAATAAAAAAAATCGATTTTTTGAAAATTCTAACTGTATATAACCCCTTAAATATAACAATAGATAGGATGAATGATGTGGAGGCTCAACCCTTTACCCAAGAGAGATTAAACAAATTTTGTTATATATTTTATTACAACCCCGTACTTGTTTTCCTAATTTCAGGTTTTCAAAGACTCCGTCACGCCCAGCTACAATGAAACATTCAATTTTTGGCTAAAGAAACAACAGGGACGCCACTCGCTGTGGTTTCACTTGTATCACAATGGTGATGCGCACACGCTAATCGGTGAAGCAGAAATGGAAATCGGTGAAATGCCACGCCCCGTCACGACATGGATACCACTAACCGATTCGCGCAAATGCAATGCACAATGGGGTGAGCTAATGTTCTCACTGAGTTATTTGCCAACAGCGGAACGCCTTACGATTGTTGTGGTGAAAGCGAGGAATTTAAAAATGGAAATCAAAGAAAGTGGCAGCAAAACGACGGTACCACAACAAGTGCAACAGGTTTTCGTGAAGGTAGGAGTAAAATGCTTAAGTGATTTCTGAGACTGGAGATATATGTTACTTGGACATATTTACAGGTCTACCTGATGAACAACGAGAGAAAGGTGCTGAAGAAGCGCACTTCACTCAAGCGTCGCGAACGCAGTCCCATCTTCAATGAGTCGGTGATCTTCAGTGTGCCACCAACAGGCCTCACCACTGTGCAGTTACGGCTCACCGTTTTCGGTGTGACCGAAGCGGACGACGGTGGACCGCGCATCGTGCCGCTGGGACATGTGATAGCGGGCGCCTGTACAACGGGTAAGGGACTACGTCACTGGCATCAAATGCTCTCTTCGCTACGCAAACCAGTAGCCATGTGGCATGTGTTGCGACGTGCCTCCTACCAACCGATATTTACGGGAGGCGCCGAAGCAGTCGTGGCGGCCATGCAGAGCACAGCCTTACGTGCCAAGCGCAACAGTATTATCTAATTGTTTTCAAAGGAAGAATTAAATTTTTTTATTGAAAAATTGTTGTTGATCGTAAGAGAACCCAACCCGTTCTTGCAGTCCACAATGTCGTTATGACTCTCCCTTTCACTCGCAAGTGGTAAACATTATTGCGCACTGTTGTTGTTCGCTCCCTCTCATTTTTTACGCGCACAATTTGTCCAATCAAACTGGTTGTCCTTGAATGCATACTTTTAGGCATATAACCCCGAATAAGACTTGTAATTCAGTATTTTTTATTACTTTTCTAACTCTTTTATACTTATTAACGTCTTTTTACTCAACGAATTGCCTGCGAAATGAAGAAACATACACTATTCCTCTCTCTCTCCCCAATCTTCTCTCACTCACTACTCACTAATAACTCTCTCTATATAAGTACATATATACAGTAGTATATGAAATGTAGTCAGCATGTGGTTTTCCGCACAATATTCCTACTATGAAACCAGCACCCAACCAAAGTAGTATATACTCATGTTTATCAACTAACCTAACTATCTAATAACTAGCACACACCTAGTCCAAAAGCGCAACTTATACCTTTAGATCGAAGCAAGAATTGTGAAGCGAGAAAATTCAAAATGAATGATATATATAAATAATATTGCATTGTATTTATATTTATACATACATACATAACATATATATAGCTAAATATATTCGTAGTAAATGCACTCGGGTTTGTAGCTAAACTATGAATATAGTCAAAATCAACAAAAATATTATATCATACAAAATGCTAATGCATTAATATACAATGTGTATGTAAATGTGGCTAATAAGTACTCAAGAAAACTAATATTAAAAATAAATAATAGTGAATATACATATTTATTACATTGTGCGACAAATGGAGGCATCGAACCTGTATAATCGTTGGAAAGCGCAAATAAAAGAAAACGTATATTAAACGGCTTCTAGTGGCGTTCAGAAAGGAAATAACTACAAAATTTCTCTAAATATGATTGATAAACATAACAATACTGTTTAATTAGGACAGCTGATTAATCGAACTTACGTCTAGAAATGACTGACGCGATGGTTTTGGTTAATTTTGTATAAAAGTTATATAGTATTGGCAAAGTGTCGGATTAGCCACGTAACAAGAGTAGCAAATGTTACGGGCACCGCGACTAGGTCTCCTCCAGGTCCAATATCTGTTCGACCGTAAAAAATATTAATTTATCGTAATAATTGAAGGCTACTCCTAAAAGGAATCATTGCAGTGTTAAAGATTTTAACAGAACGTGGTCTTGCGTGGGGGTAGTGTCGAAATCGTTAGTTCCCCCACAATGGCTTTTTATCATATTAGAATTAATAGCTCAATTTGTCGCTTTTATGGCTCAACATATTCACAGTCATGATAATAAAGGAAAAGGACGTATGTCGACATACTACTCAGTTGCATAGGATTCTATTCCATATATCGTATGTAGACCAACTGACTCAGGCAGTGTGTTATGTTCTACCATTTGGACCGGTGGAAAGATTCGATAAGTTCTTGGATATGGAGGTCATACTGATAAACAACTCGCTTAGAAATTAAACTTAAGTGAATATGGCATTGATATCAAAGTATTTCCTGCCATATTCCATATTTTCTTCGGATTCTACCCATCGATGGAGTCTTCTTACGAAAGCCTTGAAAAAATCTACTTCAAAAATTTCGATTTTGAAAAGGTTATCGGACCCTAGGTGGTCAGATCTGTCTGATCTCCGATCTGATGCTACGGAGGCGCTTTTATATGGTTTTATCACTAGTAAGCAGGTTTTGAAGAATACCGTAATAAAGCATACGGACGATAAATAAGTTAGAAACGGGAATAAAAACAATTACATTGAACAAAATCGAAACCGCTTGGTCGCTTGCTTCACTGCAGTCATCTGTTCAAGATCTTAATAAAGGATACACCCTTTATGAATCATTACATGATTACGTCCAACCAATGCGATCCACATTTTCAGATATTGAGATGAAAGACAAAAATTCGACCGGCTGTGAAGATTATCAGCAACAAACTTCAAGACGAAGTAAGAGGAATATAAATTACTACCGTTTCTTCTGCTCTACTACACTCGACGACATTGCTGAGAATCAAACACCTGGACAACGTTTTGAAATTCCGGTGTTTATTGTCATTATTGATAACGTACTGCCTGCATAGCAGTAAATTACTGGTGTTCTTGTAGAATGATTTGGATATTACTGAGCAAATAGTTATGGAATCAGTTTGGTAACTCTGAACATGAATTACAAGTTACAACAGTCTTATAAAAGTTAAGCAATTTACCAGGTATTTGCTTAGGCGACAGTCATACCATTTATTTTCAATTGAAGATTTGAAAATTTGGGATTCGACGAACTAATCATAAAAGCGAATTTAAAAGATTTTGAGCGAAAGTATAGAGAAGAACGAACTTCCGGACATTAAACTTAAGAGACAACTTGTTTTAATTAGTTTGGAACAGCTGATTTTGGACTATAACTTACTTCGAAGTAGGAAAAAGAATCAAATTTTTTAAGTCATCACTTCATTATCCAACGAGTATACATTCCTGGCAAAACTTAGTTTGTCAACCTCAAATTTGTCACACAGTGTTGTTGTTAAAAGCAAACAGCAATTGTTGAATGGGTAAAAAACCTTCGAGAAGTTAAATATACATATATATATAAATTTAAAGCAAATAATTTTTATGTAAATAAATTGTTGAGCAAAAAAAAGAAAAGTTAAAAGAAAACCAAAACAAAAACTAAACTACTGGCAATCAAAATAAGGTTAAATATTATGCATTATTAATATTGAATTTGTTTCGAGAATTAAAAAGTAAACAAATATAAATAGCTTTGTGATTATAAAGTCCGAAAAAAAAATAAATTGTATAACCGTTTAAAAAGGGAAATGGCGAAGAGGCAAGCAAAAGGTGGAAGTACCATAAGTATTACAAAGAAATTGCAAATTTATTGTTTATCTATTATGAGAGTGGAATTTACATCTTATGATATGATTTAAAGTTGATGTTGGAGAAGAACAATGAATTATCTATAAAGTAAAATATAAAATATAAGAGACAAGCAGTATTTTGTTTAGAAACAAATTCAATGAGGTTTAACAGCGAAAATATCATGCAATCATATTTAAATTTTCCATTGATTAGTTATACAAAAGTTCCAAAATGGTAATGAGGAAGTAAATATAATAAAATTTCCTAGAAATTGAGAGTTATAGGTCAAATGAGTTGAAACATTTTTATACCACTACGATACTGACGGTCATGATGACGCCAAAGATATTAAAACACTATGGAAATCACGAAAGTCCTTACGAAAGTAAAGAAAATGTTAGCAAAGATATGGTTACAATTACATATATCTTATCTATGTGGTATGACACCACATGAAAGCGGATTTAACCACAATCAATTAGAAATAAACATTTAAAATTTCGGCCCAATTTTTTCCTAAAATTTTTACTGAAATTATTGTCAACACATGTGATTTAAAACCAGTGGAAAGAAACTGGATATATTGTCGAATAGAAGGTCGAGAAAAATGTTATTCATTCCAATGGATGATACTGGAAATTTTATTAGAAGTGTTCTTTTAGAAGTCGAAGCTCCGTTAGGATAAGGCAGAACCTATCCGAGCCGTTCAATACTAAACGAGATTTCAGACAAGGTGACTTCATTAATCTGATGCTGGAGAAAATAATACGAGCCGCAGACCTAAATATAGTAGGTACGATGACAACGAATGGCGCGCTGTTGTAAACTCGGCTATCATCGCGTAAGCTGTTCCTACACCAGTTAAGAAGAACAGTTATTTTAGAAAATTCTCGATGAAACTAGGTATTTCAACGGGGTCTACAGTGATAAGCCCTAATTGGAAGATTATAAAATATATTCCCGTTCGTCTAGTTCGTAGAATTGTGTGGGATTATAGAACTGTTGTTCTGAGCGTTTGTGTGAAGCAATGTGGAAAAACACGTTTTATGGAAAGAATATTTTTATATTTTAATATTCACTTCATAATAGATAAGCTATTGATTTGCATAAAATAAATATACAAAAAAAATTCTAAAATAACTGTAAAACATGTGCATTCTTCAAATATACAATTTCACAAACAAACCTAATTGAAAAGCATACTACAAATTAGCCAAACACTTGAAATAAACTTACTTCTTGAATACTACTTCGCAAATACTCTTACTTACATAAATACATACATACATATAATACATATATACCTACTTACATACATAAAACATTGCATTTGCGCCACCACTTAAAGCATAAACGAAAAATTTTGTTCTGAAAAATGTGATAAGCAAAAGTAGAAAGGCGAAGAATAATTTGAGATATTATTTTGCGAAATTGAATGGATAAAATTAAAATAAATTATAAATTAGTATATAATATTTATAAAACTAAATTAATTATAAAACTCAGTTAGAGTAAAAAGCATTAGAAATTTTTTTAAGTGTGTAGAAATCCCTAAAATATATGCGAAATATGCGTCCAAAATTTTTTTCAAAAAAATCATCATTTTATTGTTTTTCAAACGAATCTCATCTAAAATGGACAATAAAAGACATTTCCAGAGCCACCAACAACAAAAAAATAAAAAATTGAAATTTTGAAATTACAAATATCTACGCCAAAAAAACCACCATAATAACAATATTCAAAACCTTTTCACCAAATGTACAGTGGCACAAAGTTAGTAAATAGTGAGCGAAAATTGAAAATTGCACTTCCAATAACGAGTATGAGCACGAAACGAACGCAAAATTGCAAAATAGTAGCAGTGATAAGCGCGTTTAAAGAATACTAAACAGTAGATACTGCACTCAAATTAATTCTGAACAGTTGTCTTCTCTACAAGTTCACTTCCATTTGAGCGTTTAACATTATATACTACAAGTGAAACATATTCATTTCTAAGAAACCAATAACAATAGTGAAATACATATACACGTACATATATTATTATATATTAAAGTTTGTACTAGATTTTTATGAAATGTTAACGTATGAAAATAATTATACTTGCAATAGTTGAAATAATGTTTATATTAGCGTTGTTTAGTTTTTAAAACAAACATTTTCATATTTACAATTTAACGATAATAATGTATGGTATTATATGAGAAATTGTTGTTTAAATTGAGATACATATATACATGCATACATACATACAGAAATACATAAATAAATACAAAGAGATAAATTCAAATTTACTTTCGAATATTATTTTTAAGGGCTTAATTTGAAAAAAATATATACTTCAAGGAAATAAGCAGCTTTAGTTGGTTATCATGGATCACTGTTAAATTAACCAAATGGACAGGAATCAGTATACATCATCTATGATAGTCAAATATGAGAGTAAAAGATGTAGGTCAGCTTCGAAATATCTTTTCGGCTACGTAATTACCCTGTTTACGGGGCAACATTCGCAAAGCGATTGTAAAAAAGTTCTGGTGCAATACAAAATTTGTTGATTCTCCGTTGATTTCAATTTTTAACGATGACTGGTTTAAGCATTTCAACTGGTAAATCGCGAATAACACACGTGATGTTTTTCTCCAAGGCCTGAATTGAAACGGAATTGTACGCATAGACTTTAAACTTTACATATCCCCATAGGAAAAAGTCTAACGGTGTGATATTACACGATCTTGGAGATCTTGGTGCTCTCTCAATAAATCCATTGCATGATAATAGTACGAGAGCTAGCAACGTCAAAAAAACAAGAATTTCAGGTAGGCCAGGTTTTAGATATGCTATCTCTCTCACTCCCACGGACATCATACAGGCTGTCTGGCTGGCGATAGCGGTTGCGTTCATCAGTTGCGTTCATACGTGATTGTCTGCACTTTTCTAACATGCTCTATCACTTGACACTTTATATCGGTCTGGCAAAAGGTTTAACAACCGATTTTTTATCTGGCAAATTAATTCTGAGCTTTTAATTACTTAAATGACATGCTGTAAAAATTTCAACTATACTAAAATATTTTGAAAAAAATTTATTTTTTAATTAAAAATAGCCGTTTGGCACCGTTTAAACAACATCAAAAATATCTGGCAATAATAAGTTTTTGTTGAGAATTGTTTAATAAAAATAATAAAATAAAAAAAACTTCTTAAAATGATGTGAAATTATAATATTTTACCTGTATAGGTAAAATGAACGCAACTGATGAACGCAACCGCTACCGCCAGCCAGACAGCCTGTATGATGTCCGGGGGAGTGAGAGAGATAGCATATCTAAAAACTGGCCTACCTGAAATTCTTGCTCAAAAACGTTGCTAGCTCTTAGACTATAAGATGTGTGGAAAGTGACGCCGTTTTGTTGAAACCAAATGTCGTTGAGATCACGAGCGTTCATTTCAGACATCAAATAGTCGGTTATCATGGTGCGATAACGGATCGAATCAACCGAATCGAATCTCCACGGTATTCGTGTACACTCTCAGCTACGGCTGCTATATTTTTTCACTGCGTGCTGGACGTGGTCGAATAATATCCAATAATGCATGCTGGGTCTCAAGATGGGTGCTGATGTTGCGAATAGTAGCTCAGTTGACCATAAGTTGAGCGAAGCACGCTAGACACATTCTTTACAGAACGTAAATTTTCGTTATAAAGTTGAGCAATTTGTAAACGTTGTTTAGGCGTAAATCTTTCCATGATGAAATGCCAAACAATAGAGTGAACACAAATAACATGACAGCTTGACACGACTCATGCGTGATCTATCAAAAAATGCCTATTGAAAAAAGAACCTCTACTTGGATTCAAAATAAAAGACCAGAACACTAACTTTCGAGGGAGGCCTTCCGAGCCCCCTTTGCTCCAATTGTTAAATGGTTGAAACTTTCAATGATCCTATTGATGACTAAATTACAGTCTGGCATTTTCAGGTCCCAAACTGTACTATTTATCACTCATCAACCATTGATCTCAAACAAAAAATTAAAGAGTTTTTTAGAAAGTATTAGCGGAAAGGATGACCCTATGTATATACATAATTTAAAAAAGATAAAAATCAATACAAAACAAAAAACGACGGAATTTAGAAATATTTTTGATATTAAGTACATTTTTACATACATATTTTAGCTATAACAAATGTTATATTCGAGAATGTTTTCCCTCTCGTCAGTACACGTTATGAGAGTATAAAAATCGATGATAAGAGAATACTTTAAGAAATTGCGAAGAAATCTATGATAATACAGCAGTTACCTGTCCGAATCCGAATTCACATTGAGTAGAACTGAATAAAAGTTTGATCTGTTGAACAATTTTCAGATATCAAGAATACAAATATACCATTCAGACCCTTCGACAATAATTTCAACGATTTATGAGTTAAAATAGAAACTCGAATAAACTCCAGACTACGAATTAACGCATTTAAACCATCATTAGACTCAATGAGCACCCTAAACTCTCACTAAAATATATGTAAATGTACATATGTACATTGTATGTAATTACAGTGGAACTTCCATAACTCGAACTTCTATAACTCGAAGATCTACATAACTCGAACTTTTGAATTGGCAATACCGTTTATAAAACAAATTTCATACAAATTTCCTTCCATAACTCGAAGATCTCCATAACTCAAATTCTTGAATTGGCAATAGAAGTCAAATTTCATACAAATTTCCTTTTATAAATCGACCTTTTCGACCAGGGCATAATACAAAATATAAAATTTTACTATCGAGACCAGATTTTAAACGAGTCCCTTTATATCGTATGGAGGCGAACAAAAAATATGATATTACACTTATGGATTGCATAAATCATATAACAATGGTATGGGATACAGACATCAAGAGCCAAACAAAAGTAAACTGCAACAATCAAAATTACAGAATTCATATTTTAATGTTTTTAAATAAAACTTTCTGCGAAGTAAATAACTAAAACTGTGGGTAAATCTATATTTTACAGATTTTTAAAACAATTATGATATAGTGAAAATTTCTATAACTCGAAGTTTTTTTGTGGATTATGGTGATTCGAGTTAGAGAAGTTCCACTGTATATTGAACTATTGATGAATAAAACTACATGAGCTGTATCTGACCAATATCCATCATACCAAGTCTAATAAAACAGCTGCAACTACCGCATATGAAAACATTGTGTCTTAGGAAAACGAAGTTAAAAGCTAAAATTATGAATTTATTATGAAAAAACTGAATTTTGATCGCACACCATATGCATTATCCAGCTGAGCATATTGTCCAATTTATAACCAGCGAAACTGAATCACTTTTCAAGGAAATTTCTTGAGAAAACCACAAAATGATACTCACAATTTGACATGCAATTTGTAACAATAACAAAACGAATGCACTTACATATAGGCAATTAACGACTTCACTTACCCAACAAAAATACTTTTTTTCCACTGTCTGCGATCATCACTTTCTTTCGCCAACAACAACAATAGTATTTATGCCAAAAACACTTGAACACGCGCCGCGCCGTCTAGCCCGACGATCAACAAGAGCAAGACTTGCATCTTATTGGTCGATGAAGATCAGCGAGCGCAGCCAATAGGAGCGCGACAACAACAATGAACGCCAACACTTTGCTGCTGCATGAGGTTGCGCTGTGCGGTGCAGCTGTAAGTAGAATAGAAAAGTAATTGTTGTGAAGTCAAGATACAAACGAAAGCAATAACAACAACATATGTGTGTATTTGAAAGCAGAAAACTAAATTTTCTAATTACAGGCGTTTTAAATTTTGTTACTTTTGCCTTAGTGCCTGCCACAATGATCGGTTCAGCTGTCTGTATGTGTGTGTGTGTTTGTACAAACATATGGACAAGTAGATATGTATGTTTGTAGGAGCATCGCTGTGTGTATGATAATTTCCGCTTCTAAGCAAATATTGAAACAATTCTTTGCTTTAAGTAGTCAACTTAAGAGGAACCAACCGAGCGCACACGCCGCACACTTTCGCAAGCAAGCAACGGGTAAACAACCGGAAAATACCCTGCCGATCGCATAATTGATATTAAAGTGCTTTTTTTTCAAAGTGATCAGTGTGAGTTTTGAAGTTAAAACAAATAATAAAGTGAAATTTATTAAAAAAAAAAAAATTTCGAGAAATAAATTTTGAAGCATACCGAACTAATTAAAAAAATTAAAATATATACAAAATAATTTTAAAATATAAAAAATTAATCAAAATTTTAAAACCGACGGCTTTTTTAAATTTTCTTGAACAATTAGAAATATTAAAATCAATAAAACCACGCACCACAATGCCCGCTCAATACACGCCACCCACATCACCAGCACCATCAGATCAAACCATAGATATGCAAGATATGCGTCACAACAACATGACGACGCCACCACAAACAACAGGCACAGCCGCCCTCTCACCCAACTCCAGCTGCGCCACCACATACTCGTGCGCCTCATCAGCCACCACCTCCACAAGCTCACCACCGCCGGCGCCACAAAAGGAGTCACGCATGTTGCGTACACCGAAATGTGCACGCTGTCGCAATCATGGCGTCATCTCCTGTGTCAAAGGTCACAAAAAGCTTTGTCGTTGGCGTGAATGTTGCTGTCCGAACTGTCAATTGGTTGTCGATCGGCAACGTGTGATGGCCGCACAGGTTGCGTTGAGGCGCCAACAATCTATGGAAGCTTTAGAGGCACAACAGGCGGGTGGTCAAAGCACGCTGAGTGAAGGTGCTGCGGGAGCAACAACAACAACACTAACGTGTAATACGGATGTTAAAACAACAACTTCGAGTTCATATCGCACCAAACAGGCGCTGATCGCACAAAAAAAGATCTACAAACAACGTTTGCGTTCACTACAACAAACAACGCTCCACATAACCGCCGCCATGGAAGGTGAGTTGTGTCAAAATTTATATTTTGGTTGATATATAGTTTTATAGGTGAGAATTATAAAGTGATCTTGTCGATCGTGCCACACAATATTTTATACAGCGTCCTCATTTTTTCATTCATTCACTGAATCACTCATTTTTTTAGTTTTTTTTGGCACACGCTGGAAATATCTAATGATCTCGCTGATCTTGCTGATCATGCCACACATCGTCGTTTCTATTTGTTCACCTTTGTAACTCACTTTCTCATTCATTCATTCAATCAGTCATTTGTTTATTCATTTGTTGCTCAATTTGAAGTTCAATTAGTGAGTGGGGAGAGTCAGAGTCATAGTCAGCTCATCAACCGCCGGCGCACACTTTGATAGACAGTTTCATTTGGCACCAGCTGTCGACAGCTTCCATATTACGTGTTCACCCTCCAGAAATCACAAGCAACAACCGCACTCACTCACCGTCTCAGTTGTGGATTTACACAATTCCATAAAAGTTTGAAAAGGATTTCGCTCGCTTTGTGTTACTTTTCACTTGTTGTTTTTGTTTTTTGTTTACACAAATCAACAATTCACCTAAACTCATCAGTCGAATGTGGTATCAATCAAACAATTTCTGGTAATGCATTTATTTGCTAATATTTGAAGCGCTTCGGTTATTTGTTTGTATATGTATGTGCGCTTATAATTGACTGATGCGTTAATGGATTGGTTATATTTTCTTATTTTGCCACACCGAAGAAATTGGCTAATATATTCATTTATATACAGCTGTTAGAAGCCGTTTTTGTTGTTTGTTGATGGATATTATTTATTATTTTTGTGGCTTCAATGATTGAAGTAAGCAAATATAAATTTTGTATTAACATTTTGCCATAGAGGTTTTCAATATACCACGCCGGAAACTTTATACCATATACCAAAGAACATTAATGCTGAAGAATTGGAGAACTCCAATTTCCTAATTCAATCGAATATTTTATTATACGACTAAATTAGTGATGTTCCAAGTGATCCAGTAACAGATCATTTGTGAATTGATACCTCTGATACCTCTACAGCACCTGACATCATTTTAACTCTCTACTCAATTACATTATTAATCAACCTAATTCTTATCTTTCCGGCTACATTACAAAGGAAATTCTTCTACATTCCCAAAGAATATCTCTGATAACTTATCTTAACTTTGCATTAAATTTTTCTTTAATAAAGATAATATAGTAAAGACGCGATAGTACCGATGATCGATGAATTCTAGTAAATGCCGAAGCAAAATGTAGTTCTTATAGAAAATGCTTCCGAGCTTGGCCGACAGCAACTGTTAGATTTTAGTTCCGATTGCTTTTATGCTATAAAATAAATCTGAATTCAACCGATTCCATAGACCCGACGATTTGTTCATATTTTACGCTTTGACTCAGGTCGTCTACACAGATATAGAGGTTAAAAACGTAAGAAAAGTGGAATTAAGTTCAAGTAACTGCTAAATCTCTCGCCTTATCTTTCTTCATATTTTCATTATATCGGTTCTTTATTCGCGTTACATTGAAATGTAATATACCGTTAGACACATTTTCCTTGAGGGTATATAGAAAACTATGGATGTGTATAATAAATGTGCGAGTTGATTGAAATATTCAAGCAATTATGATTGATATTAAAAATTGTTGACCAGTTGGCTTTCAACACTTTGAGAATTGAGTTATTTTCGAGGAAACTATCAATTTTATATTGGACATGTATTTACATATGTATATGGAACATTATGTTGAAATAATATTTTGTATATTTTTGATCATCAAAAGTTTATTTCTTTAATTTTAATATGCAGCGCTTATTCTCAGACCGAAATCGATCTCATATTCAAAATTATTTGAAATATTTAATGAAAGAGTAATAAGAAAGTTACATTTAACAGTCAGTTATAGCAACGGGAAGGTAGATATGTACATTCTGAAATAGTGTCTGTCGAATTATTAGCAATGTAGTATAACAAAAAGACGCACCAAATACTTAGCGTTAGACACTTTTTTTAACCGAAAGACTTGGAGAGCCAGAATTTTTCGTTCTTTATATCAGCGTTGACCTATTAAATTAGAAAAAGTTTAACATCTCGTGTTTTCAATACATTTTAAGTTTCTAGAAAAGGTATATTATTAAAAAATCTTCTAGCAAAGGTATATTATTAAAAAATCAAAGGTTTTAAAGCTTATAAATTAGTCATTGTCATTAGGGAGCAAATATTTGAAAATAACAAAGTTTTCAAAAATTTTGAGGTTATGTATTTATTACGAAAAGTTCTCGTCTTTTGGAAGTTGACTAGATTTCAACATACATACTAGAAATATCTATCATCCGATAATATATGTATGTATGAAAAAGAAATATTCACATAATCCTACATACAAACACAGTGTGACGACAGTCGAGACGATCACTTTTTTTTGGGCCTCTAACCGCAAAATAAATCACACAAAAAAATTTATCTAAAAAAATATGACTTATGAACGAAGAAACTACTCAAATTACATGAAATATATGCATAAGTGTTGACCACTGGCAGACAGATCCAGACCCAGTCTGGTGCCACACTGTCTGAGACGATGCAGACAACGTAGACATACTGTCGCCGTTTGAAACGAACACCAGAGCGTCTGCACTGGAGATGCCCACAGCGACCCACACTTGGAAAATTCAATTACTTAGTAATTTGATGCTTTAAGATGCGTAAAATAGTATAAACTGCAGTGAAGGCACACATACACGCACACACAAAATTGAAATAAAAACAAAAAAATGTTACAAATGCAGGAAATGCAGCCACAGCAGCAACAACAATAAACAAAAGTCAGTGCGACTGAAAAAACACACGAGAAATATGAAAACAATAACAAATTGCGAATGAACTAACCAATTGTATTTGTAATTGGAGTCATTTGTAAGGACATGTGCTGACGATATCCTGCAATTTGACTAACTCAAGCAAAAACTATATGCACATACATACACACATACATATATCGCCCATGCTTTAGAGAAGCACTTCAACATTTTTGAGAGAGCGTGTGTGTGTGATTGCTTGGACTCATTAACTATACGCACCCAACAGTACATGCAGAGAAATGCAGTTCAAAAAAAAGGAAAAGCACTTGAAATTGCGCGTTCCATCTGGTTTCCAGAGAAATCCGTTGTTTACGTGAATGCACGCGAAGTAACTCAATTGCACAGACAAACGGACAGACGGACAGACAGAATTTATAACATCCTTTTGCTCTTGTAGACAGTCACCCACTCATGAGTGTCAATTTTCATCAAATTACCAACTCGCCCATAGGCTGGTAGGTTTGCTAGTGTCTAATTGACGAATTAGTTACTTTCTTCATAGACTTAAGAAAATTTCACTGCTGAATGCATCGGTGCCATTCGAACACTTCAAACAAATTCTCGTACATAAAAACGGCGTGTTTGGGGGCAGTTACCCATCTCCGCTACAAATGCACCAATTATTCACTTCAATTTGTTAAAATTACTAGTCACACACAAACACACATACTGATTTCTCCTTTCTTCACTCTTTCCAGAATACAAACAACGTTTTCCCACCATTAATTCACCGTTATTGGAGCGTATCCGTAAGCGACGCGCCTTCGCCGATCCCGAATTGAATTGGGTAAATCTGGATGCCGCCACTTTGTTGACTACAACGACGCCTCTAACACAATTTCACGCGGCCGACGTGTCTCACGCACCGATCGCCATGCCCACCGCTCTGCCACATGGCCATGGTAACGCTTATATGGGTTCGCCGGCACTGCCGCCCTACTTTGTCACGCCCACATTGTTTCCAGCAGCTGCTCCCACTGATACCTACACCTTCTGCAGTGGCTTTGAGAATTATCCTGCGCAATCCACCGACGCGCGTTTTGCTGCTTTGTCATTGTGGCATGCCAACCCCTTGTCAGCGCCATCAGCACCATCATCTACGCCAGTATCACCTGCTACAACGCCAAATAGCGCACAAGCGCAGAGTGTGGAATTAATTACGCCCGTTAAGAAGCCAAAATTGAGTTTTTCCATTGAATCAATCATTGGCGTTAGTTCATAAGGCAGCCGTAGTTCATAATACTGAAGCTTATTAAATTTAGTTTATTTTATTTAATCGTGCAATTTTTTATGTAAATATGTATATGGTAGCAATGTATCTGTAAGTGTCAATATGTGATTTTAATGATTAGAATAAATACAACTAAAATAATATTTATTTGATTAATTCTTATATGTTATTTGCAAAACAAGACGTCTTAAGGGGATAAGGGGTGGTCAGGACTTAAAAAAAAGTATTTTTTTTGCATTTTCGTTAAGTCTAATATCTTAAAAATATTCTCTGAATATTTGAAGTTGATCCGATAATTACTTTTCGAGTTATTCGACAAATAAGAAAGAGCACTGGGACACTCCAAAACGCTCGGGTGCAACTTTAAATACATAAGTTTTTCTCAAAACAATTTTTTTGAACTGGTGCCAACTGTAACTCCCAAACCGCTCAGTAGATTTTAATGAAATTTATACAACTTTTAGAATACATAATAATCCTGGGTCTGATCGAGCTTTTTTTTTCAAAAAATCGATTTTGTAAGACCAATTAACTGATTTTTTTCCGAAATTCTAGAAAAAAATTTCCTGAGGCCGCCATTTTCTTAATTAAAAAAAGCTTCGATCCGGCCCAAGATTATCTATTTATAAAATTAATTTTTGTTATCCGATTGATTTTATATGAATCTACAAGGACTTATCAGCGCATGGACCTTAATTTAATAGCAAAAAAAAAATTACTGAAAATTTTGAATGTCTCTGACTACCCCTAACCCCTTAAAACAATGAATAAATAATAATTCTGAGCGTTTTTGGATCGATTGCATCAAAATTAGATTAAGGCTAGACTGACTTCAAGTTACAGGTCTTGGAGATCACCAAAGTTAGTGTTAGTTGTTGTTGTAGTGGCAGAAAACCATTCTCAAATAATACTGTCGAGTTTACAATTCTTAGCCGAATAAAAATCCGGGTCTGTTACGATTCCGTAGACCCGCTAGTCATAGAAACGATTTGGTGTCAAATTGACAAAAAAAACATAGAAAACTGAACTTTTTCGAAGACAGTAAGAGAATTTCGGAAAAGAATCCTTGTTCTTTGCATTCCTATTTCAATAAACTGCATCAACAGAAGGAATTTTTAAAATAGCTGCAATATACAGTTGAACTTCCATAAATCGAACTTCTATAACTCGAAGTTCTCCATAAATCGAACTCTAGAATTGGCAATAGAAGACAAATTTCATACAAATTACCTTCCGTAACTCGGAAGTCTCTCTACCTTGAAATTTTTGTTTGTGGATTATGGTGATTCGAGTTAGTTAATGCAAAAATATTAAATCATTAGCCCGGAAATTATCCGAAAATTAAAAACCATACAATTTTAGTTAAATTTTAAACAAATCTTCCCCCCAACGTTCTCTGATTATTATTTTTTTTTTATTTAAAAATTTTTGGCGGCCATCTAAAGTGTGATCCGTTATTTTCGACTAAAATTTCCGCCATTTTCAGGGTGGGAAACACCCTTAATGTTAATAAAAAATTTTACTAAACGTAGAGGTATTTTATATGAAGAAAATGTGTTCAAAGTTTTAAATGAATCGGTCGAGTAGTTTTCAAATGGCAGTGTACACGGACTTCGAAAAAGTAGTTTTGAGAAAAACGTGTTTAAAGCCGTAGCTGTTAGAGTTAGAGCGTTAAAGGCCCCGAGACTAATTAAATAATAACTTCAAGAATATTGCTTAGATCGGATCGATTTTTCGAAAGTGAAAACCCTTACCCCGCCCTTAACTGTAACTCAAATAATTGAAAAATAAAACCAATACATACATGAAAAAGAAATACTTCCTGCTAAGAATATTTAAATCCAATTGGACTGAATTCTTATTTGAATTTAGAAATTAATGCAAACATTTTTAATCAACATTCGTACAAACATACATACATATGTATGCAAATATATTAACATAAAATATTATGCATATATTAATAACAAATGGAAGTATATGTTGTATAAAAGTTGCACTCACCATTATTTGTCTGAATTTATTATATACATATATATAATAAATGTACAAAAGTCAATGTTTTCATATTTAGTACAGCAATATTATTAACATACGAATCCGCGATAATAAATTATTGTCCATAAAAACGATTAATTGCACACACTTTTTGTAAAATTATTGCACACAAATACCATTTATGAAAACATAACCTCAAAATCATACAAATATGTTCATGTACACAAGAAAGTTATACGTTAGAAATTGAGGAAATGCAAAACGTCACTTGCACGAACAGGAACGCGTCCATACACACACACATATTTGCCGGTACGCCTAATATTCATGTCCGGTGTATGCTTTTGCCAAAGCAGCATTATACGCGATTTTTCAATCAACTTTTAATACTATTATAACAACACATTAATGAGATATTTCGTATTACACACACAGTGAGTGCACTAAATATTAAAATTATATACAATTTACCACCAAAAAACTTGTTTAATTTAATGAAAATCACTAAAATTATCACTAGTCACGCAACGACATTTTTAATTTTACCAAATCCGCAAACTAACGGAAGTGGAGAATGAGAAAACATAGCACGACAGCTGAATGCGCTGAATACATTTGCTTAATATAACTTAAACACTAGATATGAGGCTATTTAAGCACTAAATTTAATTTATACAAGATATAGTTATTATTTACTTCATTTTAAATTATATATCAGAAGAATTTCAATTAAAAAATTCAAAACTTTCGATATTTCATTAAATTTTTCTCGTGCAAAGTGAATTGTGAATGAATTTACTGTGAACAGTCAGCAATAATGTGGAAGAGCAAGCATTGCGAACGGTATGTAAGGAATATATACAAAAATAAAAACATTTAAATTTGCAGATGTGTTTTCTTGTTTCCCCAGCAGCGATATTTAAATTTGTTTTATGTCGGTGCTTATCAAATTATTCCAACTATTTATAAAGTAAAATGTCCGTGCAAGAGTTACGAAATGAAATCATACGCGAGAATATACCACTACTCATTAAAGAACTCACCGGTTTCGCTGATGATGATGAAAATTTGCGTAGCTACGAACAAATGGCTTGGTCCATCATACGCAACCATCGCAATTTAAGCACCAACAGTCATGAGGTGCGGCGGCGCATCGAAGGATTACAGGAAAAATTCGCTGTCGATAATAATTTGGAGTATGCTGAACATCTGGGCCGGCTATGCGACGAGATCATACAACATCCGCTCTGTAAGGAACATTACGAAGTTGATATAGAATGGTCATTATTGGATTTTCTAATATCACTTGCACACAATCCAACTGGTGCGTTACGAAGAAATAAAGAAAGAATTGATAAACTCTTAAAGGAGCATGAAGAACTTATGCGTGAGAAAACCGCTGAAAATGATTCAGAGTATTGGAAGAAAGTGCTGCAGGAAGATTTTATACCATTAGAACGCTCTTATAGTAGTTCTTCGGAATTGAGTGTAAGTACATTGACTTAATATAAAGTTCTTAATATTTGTTTTGAAAAATGATTTTGTTTTGTACTATTTCACCTAAAGTACTGGTCGGATGCAACCATAGACGAGCTTATGGGTTTATATGAAGATTCCGAAATTGGTTCGCTATCTTTACCTTCACGTTCACACACACCAACACCACCCCCTGGAATGGAAAATATTAAGCCACCTCGAAGAATATTTCCTTACACCCGGTACAATAACACTTTGGTAGAAGAACGACTGCTAAATACTGTACAAAACTCTTGGTGGGAGAAGGGTGCTAGAATAGTGCAGCCGTCGATAGAAAGCACAAATAGAGAAGCGAATTTTGCATTAGAATACCATAAATTACATGCAGCTCCAACCAGTCAACGTAAACGTGATCCACCCGAAACAGCTACGGAATATAGTCTATTGCGTGAGATATTCTGGATGTTTCAAGTGCCGCAAACATGTAAATTTTTTCAAGTGACTGGCGAGAGCATTAAAATTAGAAAAAATGTAACACTCACCAGCATAAGATCGGTATGTATGCAAGTGTGTATTGCGAAATTTTTTCATTTAAAATTATTTACAAACTTTTCAGATTGCTTTATGTTCAATGTTAGAAAATCACTTTCTGCCTTACATACGCATGATGCAAGAGTTACGAAATTTCAGTAAACTCA
The DNA here is from genome assembly GCA_031772095.1 of Zeugodacus tau. Classification (NCBI taxonomy): domain Eukaryota; kingdom Metazoa; phylum Arthropoda; class Insecta; order Diptera; family Tephritidae; genus Zeugodacus; species Zeugodacus tau. The sequence continues at coordinate 40,569,958 of CM062650.1, forward strand.
TATACGGTTCAGATGATTATACGCCGCCTAATACGCTGGAGCATTATGCGGCCAGCTTGGAGCTACTACTAGAGCCAATCTGGCATGAGTTGCTTGCGTGCGAAAGAGCTTTGCTAACACAACCCGATTGTGAAATAAACACTCTAATCAGTTTACACAATAAATTGAGACCCACATTTGCTAAACTTTCCCATCTACATAACATACATCAACAAGCTGTCCTGAATATACGACAATTACCAGCACACATCTCAAGCACGCACCTACTAGCCGCATTAATACATAGCAACCGCACAGCGACGACTGCAATTGAAGCGAATCTGGCAATGTCGCTCTTTCTGGCCTCAGTGAGGGTGTTTTTAGCCATTGCCGACACATGGTGGACCGAAGGACGTTTGGATGATTGGCATAATGAATTCGTCATCGAACGTGTCAATGAGTCGGGTCAAAGTATACGTGTGCGTGAATTCTATAAGAATAAAGAAAAAGCTTTCTTCGTGCCCACACAAGTGTCGAAAATGATAACTGAGAATAGCTTCTTCCAACTTTTATTGGAACACTCACTCGAGGCGGGCTGCACGCTAAATCTATTATATGAAATTAATCGCATTGGTGAATTGCGTAGCGCTTGTGATGCCATCGAGGGTAAACTGTATAATGTTTTCATCGAAGATGTGCTGAAATATGTGCGCATTTTACAAAAACAAATCACCGAAGCAGCAAGAGAGGCCAAAGAGAATGATAGACTGGAAATTGAAAGCATTGAAATAAGTAATAATGTGGATGAAGTTGATGAATTGGCAGGTGTGGAAGTTGTTAATGACACAGTTGTGCAGGATACATCAAATGTTTGCAACGAAGACGAACAAATACTCAAAAAGCTAACAACAAATGATGATTTTCTGCTGCTGGCATTCACAATGAATATGGACTTAAGCGATAGTGAGTCTGCAACGGCCGATCAATGCGATACACAAACAAAAAATGAGGAGTCAACTGCTCTGGAGATTTTCGAACAGTTCCAACAGTCGAAAAATATATTACCACTAGAGGAAGTGATTTTGAATGCTTTGAGCCGTATACTCAAGACGCGTATTGCATTCGCCAACTCATTTGTAATGCGTTTGTATCGTGAAGAGTTCGATATTTTGAAACATTTGCGTAATATACGTAAAATTTATTTACTCGAGGCGAGCGATATAATGCATCAGTTCTACAGTAAACTGTTTAAGCAGGTATACGAAAAGAATTACAAAAATCTTAATACAAAAAATACAAAAATTGAAAATTGTTTTCAGATCGAATCCGGTGAGGGTTGGGCGAATGCATTCTTACTCACCACACAACTGGATGATATCATATGCGCTAAATTCTCCGATATGTCTTCATTATTTCGCGTTGATATCTATTCGGCATATCGTAGTCGCACAGTTAAGGTAAATTCATCCATTCTACTCTAATTCACAACTAATTGCTTTCACTGCAGGTACACGAAGCTGTTGATGAACTCTCCTTGTCGTACAATTTAAGCACCGAATTAGCACATATGATAAAACCAACCGATTTGGAAGCGTATAATAAAGTATTTCGTTTTCTGCTCAAAGTGAAATGGGGTCTAACCACTTTGGAGAATCTACAATTTCCACGTGCGCACAAACGTAGACGCCCTTATGCACCCTACGAAATGGCCGACTTGCTTATGCGTCGTCTGGAACAGCTGCGCTTTTGGATGCTATTCGCCATACAAAGTATACACTTCCACCTAATGACACACGTGCTGCAATCCATGGGCGAACAATTGGATGATAAGATCGCCAAATGCACAAATCTCAAAGAAATGGTAACCGTACATCGTTCTTACATGAATACAGTATGTGAGCACTGCTTTTTGGCGGAGAATTTCAGCTCGTTAAAGCTGGGTGTGGAGCAGGTGAGTGAAAAGCCCTGATAATTCAACACAAATTATAACTGTTTATTTATCTCGTTATCTACCAGCTGCTCAATCTAACATATATTTTGCGTCTGGAGTGGAACAGCTGTGCGAAACACATTGAACTTAAGCGTAATCCCTGGGCAGCGGTGGATATGAATGAAAGCGTCGAGGATTATCTTGCACACTCGCAAATCGACGCCATTGAGCTGACGTACATACGTTGCCATCAGTATTTGGCTAATAAGCTGAACAATGAAGTATACATTAAAAACAATTCATTTCGTAAGTATTCTTATTGGCTAATGTGTTGTTTGATAACTGTTAATTTTAATTATTTCTTTTTTCAATTTGCAGTGTTGGGTCTTAGCACCGCTTTCAACACCAGTTTGCCATACTAAGTTGGCACATTTTTTTTTATTATTTGCATTAATACTCATACATTTGTTATCATTAATTATTATTAATATTTAATAAGCTTGTTGCCAAAAAATCATATGAATTATAAATTATGAAATATAAAACAATTTAATTGAAATACATATTAAATAATATCGAAAATTATGAAATATTTAATAAAGTTACGATTCTAAGAATTTGTCAACACAGGAAGTGGCAGTTAATCCAGAAATTAATTAAACTTAAAAAATATTCATTTTAAAAAAGAAGTTGCTTGGTGAAATCAAATACACATATTTCCTATTTTAAAATGCCTAGCGTACAAAATATTCACCAAAAAGATTTGAGAAGTACTGCTGTAAAATTGAAAATCTTTCAAGGTATGGGTTATGACACGACCAATAAAAGATGAAAATGTTGCCAGGAGAGTCGGGTTTATGTAACAAGAAGGGACGCCGATTTTTATCCGCGCAAAAACTGTCTCGGCAGTATTCCTCAAAATTATTTATTTATAATGTTAGGCGTTCTCGAGAATCACGATAGCACTATACTCGACTATTAAAAGTTCAATAGGCTGAATTCATACGATTTTCGGCTTGTCTTTACTAATATTTTATAATGGAAACCTTCACATCTGCCTGTCAACCTTGATGGACTAAAAATACTGAGATAGTTACTTCCTTGAACCAGGGATAGAATAGTAATAGATCAAATCGGGTTTGCCTTCATTTACCTCCTACGCAGATTACATATGATGTCGGACACTGAAATTGATGACATGTGTTCGAAAGTGAACGACTATCTCTTGAACTTTATCGCTTCTTCTCCGCGAGGAGTCTGGCACTCGCACAATCCAAATCCAGGGCGACCCTTTTTACCAACTGGACGAAGGAGTTCAGAAAAAAATTTAACATTCACGTCGATGATATACCAATACTGACCGTGAATAACTGCAAGATTTTGGGTGTTACTTTGACAGTCTGCACTCCTTCAGTAATGACCAAAGTATAGAGCCGCAACAAGATCTTCAAGTCGCTAGCCGGTAGCACTTGTGGAAAGGACAAAGAACGCAGTGCAGTGGATGCAGTGGCACGCAGCAGAGGAAGATACAGACGTGCCAGAACACCGCACTACGGACAATCACTGGGTGCCTCTTGATGTGTCCAGAAGCACATCTACACAATGAGGACGTTATGCTGCTTGTAAAGGACCATCACGAATTGCTCACCAGGCAGTTCCTACTTGGGTGTTTTCACAGTAATCAGTCCTTGCAGTCAAACCACTACCCTAGAAGACGAAGAGCTCGAGTTGCCACGTGTATCCAGAGTGACCCTTGCGCAAACTCGTTCTGGATATGGCAGCAGGTTAAACTCCAACCTATCCAGACTGAACCCCGACATATAGAATGAATGTCTTGCATGCAATGAGTCCCCGCGTAATATTTGTCACCTCTTTGCATGCCCAACGAACCCAATTTATCTAACACCCCTTTCCCTTTGATCTGATCCTATCAAAACAGCACGTTTCCTGGGCCTCCCGTTAGATGACCCCGACGACAACTAGACTTAAGCTTTCCGTTCCAGCAGAACTGGATAATCGTTACAACAACAACAGCCAAATCAATGTCATATGAATGCAAGTAAAGATAACAAAATTCAAATATATGTATGTCGCTTCCAGCGCAGATAAAAAATATACAAATACTTAAGTAACGGGAATTTCCGCAATTAAATTATATAAATATCATAAAAATCAGTTTTGTGGCGTTGTAAAGTTATAGTACTCTATATAAACAACAAAAAAAATGTTTTCAAACAAAACGGTCGCCTTGGTTACTTATGTACAAACATACATATATACACAACTATGTGTGTATGTGTGCATTTACTTGTCTTGTTAATTTCTTCATACTTGGAACTGTCTAAAAGCGCTGCCGAAATAACAGAAAATAAATGCAAAATAATTATTTAAAATGTCCAATACAAAAACGCTTGCAAAATGCAGTGTGGAGGGTAAGGAAATGCACTTTTAACTATACTTGAGATATAAATGTGAAGAGAATCTTTTAAATATGCATTTCCAGATATTTCTTACAACGCCAATGTTTGGCTGCAAGCCGCTATGCTAATCAATGTTTACATGTCACTGATTTGGGGCATCATCTACGGTTGCTATATACTGTATAATGTAAGTGGGTGCATATAGTTGAAATTTTAGTATAAAATTTATATAAAAAAATTTATATATAATCTTTTTAACAATCTCTAATGTAAACAGTTAGCCGAGCTGCAGGACTTCTATGGACGCTCGATCATATTCGCTTACATATTATCGTTGTTGGCGGAATTCTATCGCCTACGCTCGGGTTATAAAGGCAATTTGGGCGCAGAGGTACATATGTGTAGAAAACATATTTTTAAATTATTTTTAAGCTCTTAAATACCACTAACAGATCAGCGAGCTGAGCATCTTTCTTGTGTCCACACCGTTAATACAACTACCGTTGCTCGCGTTTCTTTTTCTCGCCGTACGTGGCGATTGGACGCTCATCTATCTGCTGATTGAATTGTTATTTTGTTTAATGTTAATTGAATTGATTGCCGGCATGTGGGCGTGGCACATTTTTGCGAAACATCAAAATGATTTGCACAAACTGAAGCGACAAATCGCGCTGCAAATGCGCAATGCCAAAGAAGAAACTGAGAATACGGCAGGCACATGGAATGTGATATAGTTGAATACATAATTTTAAATTAAATTTAATTTAAAATAATTAAATTTAATTTAAAATAATTTAATTTAATTTATTCTAATTTTTATTTTGCAACACATTAACAAATGTTATTAAATAAATAAATAAAATGGCAAAGTCACGCTTATAATAGAGAACAATTTGAATTATAATTATTTTAAACGCAATTATCGAGGCATAATTAGTATTATATAAGTGCTAGCAATATTTTTCGAATGCAGTTATAAATTAAAAATTAATAAATTAAAATACAGTTTTTAAAAACAAAAAAAATACTTAAACATAAATTATGCATAAAATCAAATGAGCCACCACATATAAACATATAAAATAGTTAAAACTGGCCTAAAATTAAGCGCTCAGCGCATTGTCATTGCAGCAGCCTCTCTGAATTGGAACTGGTACAGTATTTTAGAAAAATAAACAAAAATAAAATAATTAAAAATAAAACAGGCAAGTCTCCACTGCGCATTGCTCACGCCTTCTTCACATCATCTAAATTGTATTGCTTCAGCAGCGCATCGATGCGATTCAAGTGGCTACGCATTGTTGGTAGAAATTTCTCCAATTCTTGCAGATTCTCATCGTGCGTCTCACCTTGACCGATCAGCTGTGAGCGTGTTGGCACCCAATTGTAAATTATCTGCAATGTAAAATGAATTCGAAATGTAAAAGTACCGTTGATATACACATAACCTATTTAATATTTGTAATTGTATTTCGCCAGCTCAACACAACCACTACTTAACCTACTTTTATGGTGCCTTGTACTATGAAACCGTGATAAGGCTTCAGCGTGCGCTCGTATGCATTCTGCAGATGTGGTTTCAGCACGTCTGCACATTGTACATCGTGAAAGATGTTTTCGAAGAAGGTGCAAATCAATTGTAGACCACGCTTCAACCACAAAAGTGCGTCCGCAGCGAAATTGTTCACATTAACATTCAGAATGATCATATCCTCAAGGTAGACATATTTGATTTTGTCCATATTATAGACTTTTGTTAATTTCTGTAAAAAATAGAAATTAATTTCAATGTAACAACAATAAGAAAAATAATAACATACCGTAATGTTGCCGTTCATATCACTTATCACAGGTGTAAATAGTTTGCCAAAGGACTCTGCAAGATATGTATACCAACATACATGGTTGGCCGTGTGGTTAATTTTTATATTTTTATATATACACCGTTATCAATATCAATTATACACATTAGTATGTATGTAACGTTTGAGATTAATATGTTTTTATTAAAGCAACAACAACAAGCAACTATTAAACACTTAATGAATCAATGAATGATAACGTGCAACGAACAGGTTGAACCAGGGAACCCTTTCATTACTCATTTTAGAGGGTACTTTTTATGATAATTTCGACGTACTTATTATATCCGAATTGTTTGATCTATTAGTCACAAATTTTCAATTAATAAGCGTTTATAAAGTGATTAAAAATTTTTTGTTGATATTTATGCATGAGTAAGCGTTTTTCAATGTTTATATACGATTTGGGTGATTTTAGATAGGGTTAGGTGCAGGTGATGGCGTAATGGTAATTAATATAAATATATTGGTATCATAATTAAGCATTTATACTGATGATGAGCCGAGTTTTACATGCTATTGTGCTATGTGTGTGTGTGAAATTTTTTATTATACAAATTAAATATCTTAAAATTTTAAGACACAAACAAACGGTTATGTAATTTTAATTTTTTTAAATAGATAATAATAATTAAAAACATAATTTGTGTTAATAATGATGACCATCTATATCAAAAAAAAATTAATTTTCCAGCAATTTCAAAAGTAGATCAAGATCTGCCAGATCAGAGTATGAGGTCAAAGGTTAAAATGTTCCAAAAATGTTTAATAAAAAAAGCAAAGTCAAATCGCATGTAATAATAAATTATTGTGTTAATGGGTAATAATGGAATAATGATTGTGTTAATATATAATAAAAACTCTTTTATATGAGATAAGTAAATAATAAATTAAATGCAAATGAAACAACGATAACAACTACATACAATTGTAAAATGACAGTAACCATATAAAACACCATATTAATAATAAACAAGTAAGGCAATGCCAAGTTCGGGTGCAACCGAACATTTCATACTCTAGCAATATTGAATTAATTTTATTAAGATAACACACAATTCAATGGGTCAAATTCAGCATAAAGTCCAATAGAATAACGAAAATCATCATATATAGTATAGGAGGGCTGAGATAATTCCTAAACCGGCAACCAAGGCATACTATATCCCAGACTATATGTTCACTTAATTTGGTTAAGATATCTTACATATTAACCGATATATGCGGAATTAAGCCCACCGTAATTTTGAAAACCCTATAATTAGTTTTAACCCTGATCTATCTATCTAATATCTGAGAGATTTACCGATATTCTCCTTACAAAATTACCCATAGGCACTGAGTTCTTCATGTTCGATATACGGGGCCTTGAAAAGTTATAGTCCGATTTCGACAATTTTTTCACAAGTGAAGCCACGGAAGGCGTAGTTCCGATTTCGACCACTTTCTATCCGTGTCGTCAGGGTCTCAAGAAAATATGTATTATAGACCGAATTTCATTAAAATCCTTTTCGTTTTCAACCTAACCTAACCTTTATATGGGAGGTGCTCGTGGTTATTATCCCATTTTATCAATTTTTATGTGGTGTGTTGGGGTACGTAAGGGAAGTGACTGCGGTATATTCACAAAAAACTTATTTATGGGCGGTGCCACACCCACTTGTCACACGAAAATTAAATCCATATATTCCCATTCCTATTGCGACAGAAGGGCAAACAAACAGACATTCGGATTTTGACTCGTCTCGTCACCCTGATCATTTTGATATATATAACTCCATATCGAACTCTTTTAGTTTTAGGACTTACAAGCAACCGTTTTGTGAACAAAACTATAATACTCTCTTTAGCAACTTTGTTGCGAGAGTATAAAAAATGTGGGACAAGGCATGAAAGCTTAATGCAAGTATTAAAAGCAAAGTGCACATAGCAATAAATCTTCCAATAACTTCAAATCACTTTCGTGCAAACTAATAACTTAAATGCATATATAAGTATATGTACAAATGTATGTATGTTAAATGAGCGTTAAATGTGCAAAAATTCCATAGATAATAGCAGTAGCCAATAAGTGAAAATAAATCAATGTGGGCTGAAGTAGTGGGAGTAGGTAGACATATCCATATATACAGACAAACACATATTTGACATAAATTCAAATAGATACATATATAATTTAACGCTCACTTACCAATAACAGTGACAATTTCTCTTGCAGACTCCAGAAATGCTTCGGTTTCCACTTTGTCTTCCGTGGCTGGCGGGAAGCCCTTCAATGCTTTAAATTGTATACGTGGAGTTGACATACTCGCTGTGTTTTTAACTAAATTGTTTATATGTATTTGGAGTTATTGGTTTATTTGTTGTTGTTTATTTGTTGATTTGGTTATTCCCAATTTGAAATAATTTAAGTTTTTCGTATATATGCGTTTTTCCAAGCAAACTGAATGCGCCAATTTATATTTTATCCGTTTAGCCGCTCACTATGATATCGTTTCGGCCGATCGCAGGCAACTACCAACATTAAAGTGCACGCGAAAAAAATCAAAATGTTCAATTTTGCGATTCGATTTCGCCTTAACGCGATTCGACTTTATCTTATCAATTATTTAGTGATAACAACTAACACTGATAAATGCTTTAGTAGAAATCACCACTATTGTTGTATTGTAAATAGCTCAGCAATTAAGATGTACAAGTACGAAATTTCAAAACTAGTCAGCGTTTAGCATTTGTTTGTTGCAATAACTTGAAAGTTCAAAATACGGTGTAAATTCTGCTTAGTAAGCAGCAAAGTCAGCTGATGATTAAGCTTGCGTTATTGTTGTTGTTGTTTGAGTAGCTTACTAAACTATCGCTGATTAAGTCACTCTTTATGCGTGTTAAAACGTTTGTGTTTTTTTTTTTCAAACTGCTAACGTGGCTCGGCAATAACCTGCTTGCGTGAGTGTGACTTTGACGACGTCAAGACGACAACTAACAAATGAGCTACGGAGTATTAAGCGCTAATACACAATTAACGCGTTTATTTATTGCTTCAAGGTTTCCAAAGAAAGTCTACTCTCTTGTTTTTGCGATTACTTTCGAGTGGAGCTACACTACACTTCGGTTAAAGCAACAACTATTTTTGTTGTAATTGTTGTATACAAACGTATTTTTATAGCACTGATTACTATTTTCGTGATATTTATACTTATGTTGCTGTAAATGAGTGGGTAGGTTTGTGAGTATTGATATTGTGACGCTGATTAACGATTTGTTTACCATAAATTATTATATATTTTTTTATTCATAATAACGCTTTCAAGGAAGCGCTACAGTAATGTGCAAGCCACTGCACTTTTCTTCAATGTAAACAAATGCTGATTTCTTGCAAATTCATTTGAGTTTAGTTTTATGTTGATTTCGGCGGCATAAGTGTGTTTGGACTAAAAAAAAAGAAATAAAAAATATTATAATTTAGATGTTTATAATTTAAAATTACTAAAAACTAAAAACAAAAATTTAGAGTATATTTGAAAAAAAAAAATAATAATAATATAAAAAAATATATAATTTCATAAAAAAAATTTTATTTTGCTATGAAATTATAAATATTAAATAATTTTTATCTCCTTAAGGCTTTAAATATATGTATATGGGCATTTCCGCCAGAAGGTCCACCACAGACAAAATATTAAACATTATTAGAATTACAAAGTTTTTGCATATTTTCTTAGGAAAACATTTAAATTTATTTATATTAAATTAATTTTAAATTAATTCATAACCAATCACGAGATATACGAAAGCCAAGTCGCATAGGAGCTACTTTTTTCCTTTCGATTTTTCTACTGCATTTGTTTTTTCGTCAAAAATGTTAAAGAAACATATCATGTATAATTTTTTTCTTTGTGTAAAACCTTTATAAGGGTACAAAGAGCAAAATCAAATGCATAAGAAACCATGCGATTGCAAATAACTGTAAGTTTTTGCTCTCTTATTATCCTATATTTTAATGTCCCGTGCGACATCAAAAAACAACACTTATTCCCACTGCATCGCAAATAGAAGCAGCAAGCTCGCCAAATTTTGGGTATAAACAGTAAATTTTTATACAATTAAAATAAAAAAAAAACATTGTTAAAAAATCAGAAGATTTGTGGTTTTGGTAACTACTTAAAATTGGTCCCGTGCGACATCGTAGGTGTGGAATTTAAAAATTGATTTTTTTTTGTTTTATAAAATTGACTTAAGTATGTAAATATATTCATTTACATTAATTATTTACATATGAGCAAAAACCGCACTTTAAATTCCACTAACTAGCTATTTAAATAGATTTTGGTGAAAATTATAGGCTTACAAATCAAAATAAGAGTGCTCATTTTAACAATGTTGTCAGAAGAAAATCGTAAAGTAAACGCACGACATATTATTTTCTTGATAAATCTCTTAACTAAAATGAACAAAACCTTTAGTTGCTTTTCTATAATATTTATTTTTTTTAATTTGATCGATTTTATAAAATAATTAAAATAGTCTTCATTAGAATAGAATTTTTTTGCAAGGAGCCGTCGATGGAGTGGGAGCAGTTATCAAACGAAAAGTCTAGCAGATAACGAAATCCAAAAATGTTTATTCCCGAGGACAACATTTTCTTAAAAAACTGTATTTCACATTCATAATACTATTTTCATTTCATACTATGAATATTTGTTGTTTCTCGTGGGATATTCGTTAAAATAAATAAATAAATACTACTTTTTTAAGCCATTTTCTTGGACTTGTTGTTAAATAATTCCGTATTATAACAACAAAATCAACATAAGTATTATGATGGAAAAAAATGTCCCGTGCGACATGTCCCGTGCGAATGTGATTAATAATTAATTAAAAAAAAACTATAATTTATTTTTGGATGAAATTCATACCATATTTAAAGGCCATCAATGCGCAACATTTTACAATCAAAAACATTTGAATATTGCCTCACAATTCGCTGAAATCGCCGTTTGAATCGTTGTCCCCAAAAACGACTTCCATTTTTTGTCCCGTGCGAATGCCTAGGTTTTTTGCAAATATCTTGAAAATGAAAACCGTTTCAAAATCAACCTTAACACTAAATGTAGAGCTAATGAAGGGCTATTAAAAATTCCTACTGTCAAAATTAAAAAACATTTTAGTTCATATTTTATTTTAGTTGAAAGGCGTACGATTGTCCCGTTCGACATGGCGGAAATGCCCATATACACTTATTTTAAGCGAAACTGTAGTTTTTTTCACATACATTTATTAAATTCCCACAATAATTTAAATATTTTTCTAAATACAGTACTTACCATTTTCGAAACACAGTGCACACTTCAAATCATAAAATAGTTATATGTATATATGTAGTAATATCAATGCTCGCACAAACGCTTTGCAGCGCCCGACCGTGCGAGCACGAACAAATAGTGATGCTCTACGAGCGCTTGAAGCGCTTCCTTTGGCAAGTGGAATTTATAAATCTCGTCGCACTTTTGGTTAGACTGCGGCTCATACCAGTATTTTACCAAACTGTTGTCAACGCTACGCACCTCAATCAGACACAGTGGATTACCATGAGCTTCACTAAGCACACAGCCATTAATGGAATCATATTTTATAAGTGCACTATCCGTATGCTGCACAGCATCACCACAATGCGTATATCCAAACCATTTGTTATGTGCTAAAATAATTGCACAATTTCGCGTAAAATAAAATGAGTCATTTGTCTTTTGTTCGTGATATTTTTCCAGAAATGTATTTGTGGTACGTTTGAGTTGCGTGAAACGTGGACGCGCCACGGTTTGGGTACACAATATCGGCGCTGGCAGCTGTATGACACGCTCTGGAAGATTTTCAGTCAAATTGTCTATTGTAAAAACACGATTAATATAATCGAAACCATTGCCCATCACACCATCTTTCGTATGACCCAAGTCAAAGGAGTGTCCAATTTCATGCACCACCGCACCTAAAGTAGTTGCATAAACACCACCATATGTACGCCGATAGTTGCTGTCATCTGGTAATTGTGTGAGATCAACCAATTTGTTGCTGCCAAAACATGCGTTGATTTCATCAAAACGCTGTGGCCATGCATATAAATATGCGGCACCGAAAAGCGCCAGACCACCACCACCCAGTGCGGCGTGGCCCTTTAAATGTTTGCGTATGTTTGTGTAAGAAAAATCTCCAGTTGCTGCTACTGCTGCACCATCGTATTTTGTACAACCGATGAATGCTACAAATTTCAATTTATCCTCATCACCCCAAGTACTTGAGTTGAGTATTTCTTTTGCAAAATTTTGCCATAAACTTTCTTCAGACTGCTCCCACACTTCTTCACATGTTAAGCGTGTTTCAAATATTTTGCAATTGCTATTCAGGGTATAAGTACTTCTACCGTAACCAGCAGACCGCAACTGTTCGGCATATACGGACTGCACCAAGCGTAGATTCAAATTGATTTTTTCGCAATGTTCAAGCACTTGCGCCGGTGTAGGCTGCTGATTGCAACATGTAATATACAATGATTGCAGACGATAATCGGTTTTGCAGTAAGCGCTACATTCATACAAGATTTCGCATTGATGCACAATGTTGCAGTAGCTAAACTTTAGTTGCAATGGTATACGCGTGTTGGCTGTCTCCACTTCAAGTTGACCGAAATCACAAAGTAGTTTGAACTGCCCAGTTCTGGAAATGTTTGATTGTAACTGCAACTCCCACGTTTCGTCTTGAAAGCTGTCGCCTCGCCTGACTTGTAAATAAATTTGTTGCTCTCCACACTTCTTTGCCTGTCGCTTTTGACGAATGTGCCCCTTAATTAGTAGTAACGTGTGCTTTATGATTTCGCCGTTCTCTAGATTATCTAGTTCTATCTGAAGCACACAATCATCGCTAATCATCGCACCAGCAATTGGAAACTAATCAAGTGTCAATGCACTTGAGTTTTTTTACTGATAACAAACGCGTTCTGCTACTTTGGTCGCGTCAGCTGAAAGTTGCAAGAAATGTAGGTGATCCAGCAATCAGCTGTTTGCGTAGTATATAAAGCCGTTTTGGTAATAAATACAATGACGTTGAAAACAAATGCATAAGCAGTTCTTTCGAATGCGTACATACATATACCTTAATATGTAATAGGTAATATGCATATCCAATCAGTACGAAAATGAGCACATTTTCGGCATTTTTGCCCAAAAACCATTATAACGCAAAATAGTATAATTTAGCTAAACAAAAATATAATGATATATAGCAACATAATAACAACTATATGAATATGTACATATATATGTATTGATAAGAATTTTTAAATATACATACATACATATATGTTTGTAGTTTAAGCTACAATAAAAGCTCGGCATAATTAATAAGAATCGTTTATGTGTTTTGCTTTCTATCAATTGACCTCAAAAGCTTGCCTAAGAGATAAGATGCTGAAGCAAGAATGACAATATATTCCATGAAACAGGTTTTTTACATAAACACAGCTTTAAATATTGGCTCAATTATGTAATATAGTTATGCCAGACCTTCGGCTAATACGGGTTCAATGAACTTAATGAATCAACTTTTTTTTGTTGAAAACACACACGTCGTTACTTTTATTCCCACGTTTAACACTTTAAAACACAAGAACGTTCAGTATGAGTACAAAACAGTGTTATATTATTACGCAAAAATATATAACCTAAAAATAATAGCCTGAGCTTTTTAACTATATTCTAAATCCGTGTATAAAAAATGTTCAAACTAGCTGTGTGCAGGCGCATTGTGGCTCTTTCGATACTCCATCAATTTATCGATATACTCATCATGATTCTTAAGCGAGGCTAATAATCCCTGATCATTGACTGGTGAACCATCTGGACCATAATCAATCAACTCATCCTTGAGATTCGTCATAACACCTCCCAAGGCATTTAAAATAGCATCTCCCGCGCAAATGTCCCATTTCTTAATCTTCGTTGAATGTAAATAGGCCGTGGCATTGTTGGATATGACTTGCAAGACTTTATAACCAGCGCCGGCAGCCGTTAAGATCTCGGACTTTTCACCGAAAACATTGCGTGTCAAATCTTTTACGCTACCAGCGTGAGAACGTGACACCGTTATAAGTGGTTTTGAAGTGTCTGGATTAACAGGATGTATGGATGCTAAATATTCAGACATTGAACGATCCACCCAAGCCCATGCGGTTTGTCCTATAAACGGACTGTGTATAACACCGATTATAGGCTTTCCTCTCACTGCTACACACACCATGGTTGTGACGTATTGATAAAGTTTTTCTGTAAAAGTGTGCACTAATATAGCATCTACATAAAAAAAACACTTGTTTCGCATATGTGTACCTGTAAATTCTTGGGTTGCGTCTAGTGGATCAATCCATACTGTGATGTCTTTTATGTCAACCAATTCATTAGGCAGGTCGGCTGTTTCGTGTAGTACTGTTGGATCCAAATCGAAAGTGTTCACATTGTTGCAGCTCTCTTTATCTTCCTCCGAGTATATTTTTACGCGTGGGAAAATACGATGTAACCCTTCTTTCATCACACAATGAGAACGTCCATCCGCATCCGTAAATGGATCGTTCGCGCCCTCATCGGTTTTACCTTTACTACGTTCTCTTAAATCTCGCGATTGCGCTACGTCCAACACTTCCATACCACCGCGTTGTGCTGCCTGTATGGCACCAATAAGCAGTTTGCGCAAATTCACTTTATTTTGATTGCGTAGCAATCCATATACAGCAGGTCGTTCATCCTGATGGAAATTTACGAAATACACTAGAATAAGTGTTATCGTGATGAGAGCAATGGCAGCGGGCACTCGATGGATATGTATCGTGCGCCCCATTTTTTCTCTTCGTTTCGTTTGGCACATAGAATACCCCAATAATTTCTATGTGAGCAAGCTACCTCCACAGTTGTTGTGGAAAGGCAAGCTTATTTGATGTCGTGTCCAAGTCAAACTACACTTGCTGCTACCCGCAAACAAAAACAAATAAAATCAACAATTGTACTGTAAACAAACTGGAGCGTCATCTGACGTTAGAATTTATGACAATTACAACGTTGTTGGCAATGTCATTCACCATATGTCATAGTTGATTGTGAATGTGTGCGGAAAAGAAGAAGCACAATATTAGCTGAGTATTTGACACGTCAATTGTATTTCCACAATACATGTTTTCTTGAAAATTATAAAATTAAATACAATTTGTGTATCCAAAAGAATATTTGAGTGTTTTCAATATTTGTGCACCGACTGTACAAAACATATTCATTTGAAAATTATACTTTAAATTAGTGCAGAAAAACTACTCGATAAATTTGTGTGACAAACATGGCGTTGGCCGAGGGACCTTGCTATACAATCATCAACTCGCCGGACATCGAGGTACCGAACGAGATGCAACTTAAACAAGACCTCGAGAAAGGCGATACCAATGTGAAAATCGAGACATTGAAAAAAGTTATACAGATGTTGTTGAACGGCGAACGACTATCGGGCCTGATAATGACTATCATCAGATTTGTGCTTCCGGTACAAAATCATCAAATCAAAAAACTATTACTCATCTTCTGGGAGATAGTGCCGAAAACCTCAGCCGATGGCAAACTTTTGCAAGAAATGATATTGGTGTGTGATGCATACCGCAAGGACTTGCAACATCCCAATGAATTTCTACGTGGCTCAACTCTACGTTTTCTATGTAAACTAAAAGAGCCTGAGCTTTTGGAGCCACTTATGCCGGCCATACGTGTGTGTCTTGAACATCGTCATTCCTATGTGCGACGAAATGCAGTTCTGGCCATTTTCACCATATACAAGAATTTCGATTGGTTAGTGCCCGATGGTCCAGAGTTGATTGCCAACTTCTTAGAAACTCAACAGGATATGTCTTGCAAGCGTAATGCTTTTTTGATGCTGCTGCATGCCGATCAAGAACGTGCACTCAACTATCTGGCTTCTTGCATTGATCAAGTAAACAACTTTGGTGATATACTACAATTGGTCATTGTGGAACTCATCTACAAAGTTTGCCATGCCAATCCATCGGAACGTTCACGCTTCATACGCTGTATCTACAACTTGCTTAACTCATCATCAAATGCTGTGCGTTATGAAGCTGCTGGCACACTCATTACACTATCCTCTGCACCGACCGCTATACGTGCTGCAGCTAGTTGCTACATTGAGTTGATTGTCGGTGATAGCGATAATAATGTCAAACTGATTGTATTGGATCGTTTAATTGCGATGAAAGAAAATGAAAATATGGAGAAAGTGATGCAAGATTTAGTCATGGATATACTACGTGTACTGGCCGCACCAGATATCGAAGTGCGTCGTAAGACATTGGCACTTGCCATGGACTTGGTCTCCTCACGCAATATTGAGGAAATGGTACTTGTGCTAAAGAAAGAAGTCTCGAAAACTCACAATGTTGAACATGAAGACACTGGCAAATATCGTCAATTGCTTGTACGCACATTACACTCTTGCAGCATTAAGTTCCCCGATGTGGCCGCAAATGTAATACCAGTGCTAGTTGAATTCCTTTCCGATACAAATGAATTTGCTGCCGCCGATGTATTGATTTTCATACGTGAAGCTATACAGAAATTCCCTTCACTGCGTGCGCTGATCATTGAGCGTTTAATCGAAGCATTCCCACAAATAAAATCGTCGAAAATACATCGTGCAGCAGTCTGGATATTAGGTGAATATGTAGACAACAAAGAGCAGATACTTGAGGTAACCGAAACCATAATACAAACTTTGGGCGATATACCAATGGTTGAAGCCGAGCAGAAACGTCTAGCGGGTGAGCAGACAGATGAGGGACAGAAAGCCACTGAGACCAATACGGCTTCTGCGGGCAATAAAGTCACCTCGGATGGTACATATGCCACGCAAAGTGCATTCAGCTTGGCGCCGTAAGTAGAAATTTCTTGAATTCATTAAATAAAAACACTAAACTAATTTATTTCCCCCCTACAGTGTCGCTAAGAAGGAGAAACGTCCACCACTACGTCAATATTTAATGGATGGTGATTTCTTTATTGGCGCTGCACTCTCAGCTACACTTACTAAACTGGCACTACGTTATGCCGAGTTGGAAGCTGATGTGGTTAGTATTTGTATAAAATAATTTAACTCAGCAAAACTAAATACACTTTCTATCCACTTATAGCGTCAACAAAATCGTTTAACTACGCAAGTTATGCTCATTATGAGTTCAATTTTGCATCTGGGCAAATCGGGTTTCCCCACCAAACCCATCACCAATGATGACATCGATCGCATCTTCATTTGCTTGCGCACGCTGAGTGAACGCACCAAAGAGGCCGTTGAAGTATTCCAACATTATTGCCGCGACGCACTCGGCAAAATGCTTGATGCCCAACATGAGGAGGATCAACGTATTTTGAAAGAGAAACAACGCGCCGCCGCCAAGGTACAGCCTGATGATCCCGTGGCATTTGCACAACTCTCTAATGGGCGTGACAATCAATTGGGCGAGAATGTGTTTGAAACTAGTTTGAATCAAGCTTTGGCCGGCACTAAGTCGACCAATTTGAGCGACATCACTTCGCCCAATAACAAACTCAATAAGGTAACACAATTGACCGGCTTCTCTGATCCCGTCTACGCTGAGGCTTATGTAAATGTCAATCAGTATGACATCGTTTTGGATGTGTTGATTGTGAATCAAACAAGTAAGTGCTAAAGTTTTGTTGGAAAGTGAATTGTGCTCATAAGAAATCTATTTCTCTCGCAGACGACACGCTACAAAATTGCACGCTCGAATTGGCAACTTTGGGTGATTTGAAATTGGTTGAACGTCCACATCCAGTGGTATTGGCGCCACATGATTTCTGCAACATTAAGGCAAATGTGAAGGTTTCGTCCACAGAGAATGGCATAATTTTCGGCAATATCGGTGAGTATAACTTTCAGTTGACTTTTGTTTGCTTTAGTTAATTTATTATTATTATTTTTTTTTTTTTTGTTTTTCAGTTTACGACACAAGCATCAATACAAATGTTGTTGTGCTAAACACCATACATATTGACATTATGGATTATATAATACCCGCTTCTTGCACTGACACTGAATTCAGACAAATGTGGCAAGATTTCGAATGGGAGAATAAGGTACGCCGTTTTTGCTCTATATTTTGTTTTCTACAAATAATTTGTATTTTTTTTCAAATTTCATTAGGTAACTGTAAATACCACATTCACCGATTTGCATGAATATTTGAAACACTTGTTGAAGAGTACCAATATGAAATGTTTGACGCCAGAGAAGGCGCTCAGCGGTCAATGCGGTTTTATGGCTGCCAATATGTATGCGAAGTGAGTATAAACAACATTGGCCTTAAAACATATAGAAATCATTGTGTTAATTTTTTTTTAAATGTCAGATCCATCTTTGGCGAAAACGCGCTTGCCAATCTAAGCATTGAGAAACCCGTGGACGATCCCGATTCCAAGGTGACCGGTCATATACGCATACGCGCTAAAAGCCAGGTACTATTTCACAAGTATAAAAACAAAAACGAAATATGCTTTAACCGAAATATTTGCAATTGCAGGGCATGGCTCTAAGCTTAGGCGATAAGATCAGTTCATCACAGAAACAGTCAGTGCAGGCCGCTTAAATGCTGACAGACAGACAGATGGCAAATTGTTCTTTTTTTTTAAGTATGAACTCTTAGTGTATTAATTGTAACCGTTTACGAAATTCATCATTTCAATTTTAGTGAATTATTGTGTGTGGGTGTAAACGCTCTTTCATATTGTTTAATTATATTTGATTTCTTTGTGTTGCCCAAAATTGCATATACATACCTATATTCGCACGCAAAGTACATTCTACGTATCTATATGTATGTAAAATCAAGTTTATCATTGCTAAACGATTTACGAAAAGCTTATAATTCCAGCTATTTAATAGAATAAAAAGCATTGCTTTACTTTATGTACGAGAAATATATAAATATAAATACTGCATACACCATACACCGATTAAAAATATATATAAAATTTAGAAAGAAAGACAAATATGGGGTTTTTCGCACAATTTAGTTGTTAAGGTGATTATGTTTTATGGCGAAATGATTTTTCAATATAGTCGGTTCACGTATGAAACCAGAAATGTGTTGTATTTCACAACTAGAGATATATATATATACAGTTATGCGACCTACGGTATATTGTGACCCTTCCCATATTCAGTCTCAGCATTAAGGGATCCTAACCAAATTCTAATTTTGAGTTAAAACCTTTTGAATATCAGCTATGGTTTATCTATCCTGCCGACGTCATTTCCTTGACACTAACTCAAGGAATTGCGATTAACTCTCTAGGCCTCCGTACTTCGTAAACACTTTGGGATCTAACTCTCAATTCTAATGTCATCGGATAGGTTATTAAGATCGCCTTGGGGTCTAACTCTTAATTCTAACATCATCGGAAAAATTATTAAGATCACCTTGGGGTCTAACTCTTAATTCAAATATCATCGAAGAAACTATTAAGATCAATTTTATAGCTAGAGTACTAGACTTCTAGGAGAGGTGGCATGAAAGATTGAAGTTATATATATATGTATATCTATTTATATATTTTGTGATATATAGTGACTAGAACTGCGCAATTTCGTTCTGGATATTGTAGCAGACTAAACTCCTACCTATCCAGACTAGACCTTGACATACTCAACACATGTGCTGTATGCAAAGAGCCCCGCATGACACTAACCACCACTTTGCATGTCCCCTTAACTCTATTCATCTAATTCATCTAACACCCGATCCAATCGAAACAGCTCGTTTCCTGGGCCTCCCGTTAGATGACTTCGATGACAATTAGGCTAGGCTTGTCGTTTCAGGCAGGCCTGAGTAAACGCTACAACAACAACAACACAAATTGTGCACTGGTATAAAAATGTAAGCTTTAAAACAGTTATTTCTTATAAAAATCTTCGATTGTTAATAAAACTCAATAATATTGGGTTTTGAAGCCCATTTCTATACAGTGCACTTGTTGAATGGGTTTAATAGCTATTACCACCACTGTAAATAATCTATTACAATATTTCGTTAATTACAAAAATACAAAGCAACTCTGGTTACAAACACAGCTGTTTGAATGCACACAAAAACTATTCAAATGTATGCGATCGCTCTGCTCCACTGTGTATGAAATAGCACCAAGAAATGGCTCCAACTGCCAGTTTCTTAT
The DNA here is from genome assembly GCA_031772095.1 of Zeugodacus tau. Lineage (NCBI taxonomy): Eukaryota > Metazoa > Arthropoda > Insecta > Diptera > Tephritidae > Zeugodacus > Zeugodacus tau. The sequence continues at coordinate 40,590,431 of CM062650.1, forward strand.
GTGGGGAAAGTGGAGCAGTCATATTTCAGTCAGCGTTAAGGCAACTACTTCAAATAAATAATTGTGCTTGCACTATAAGTGGTTAAATATAATATTTTAGTATTTCAAAATGTTTGTGGAAACATGTATTGCACCTGTAAACATTGCGCTAATCAAATATTGTAAGTTAACTTTCACTATTTACTACACACTTATGTACATAAGCAAATAAACGTATTTAAATCCGATTTTACTTGAAGGGGGCAAGCGGAATGAGGAACTCATATTACCCATCAACGATTCGCTGAGCGCGACCCTTAGCACCGACGATGTAATTTGCATTTGAATATTTGTTATTTATTCATAAATGTGAATATTTAAAGAACACCTTTTGTTATGCTCATTTATGTATTTTAGATGTGCGCAAAGACAACAGCCGCTGCAGCAGCTTCCTTTGCAGATAACGTTATGTGGTTGAATGATGAAGAGGTGCCATTTGAGCAGAATCCACGGTTGATGCGTTGTTTGAAGGAGTGTAAGTGGAATTACGAAATATATTGTCCAACAAATTTTAAATTAAAATATTTCAGTACAACAACTCGCAATTGCTAAAGGAAATCTGAAGTTCCCCATAGAGTGGAAGCTACACATAGCATCACGTAATAATTTTCCGACTGCTGCAGGTTTGGCATCAAGCGCAGCTGGTTACGCTTGTCTAGTATATACACTAGCGCAGCTGTATGGCGTTGAAAGTGAAGAATTAACGGCAATTGCACGCCAAGGTAGTGGTTCTGCATGCCGCAGCTTACACGGTGGTTTTGTACGTTGGCACATGGGTACAGGCCATGATGGTGCTGATTCAGTAGCACTGCCCATTGTATCGGCGGAACATTGGCAGGACTTTCATATACTCATATTGGTGGTTAACGATTCCCGTAAGAAGACCAGCTCGACCGTCGGTATGAAACGTAGTGTCGAAACATCTGATTTGTTAAAATACCGCGCACAGCATTGCGTACCACAGCGTATAGCTGCAATAACCGATGCAATCAAACAACATGATTTCCCCAAATTGGCAGAGATTACTATGCGTGATTCGAATCAGTTTCATGCTATTGCCTTGGACACATTTCCACCATGTGTATACATGAATGATGTGTCACATGCAATTGTGGAATTTGTTCACACTTTCAACAAAGCAGCGGGAGAAGTAAAGTTGGCTTACTCTTTTGATGCTGGACCAAATGCTTGCCTCTTTCTTTTGGAAAAAGATGTCAGCACTGCACTGGCGGCCATACAAACTAGTTTTCCAAATGATGCAGGCGAGAGTGTGGAATACGTTAAGGGTATACCAATAAAGTGTGCAACAGAAGAGGTGGGTAAAAATTATGTGAATTTATGAAGAATAACGCTTATTTATAATAAATATATTTTTAGATCAACGCTTTTAGTGGTGATTTGCCAAAACATGACAAGAATCTTTTTAAATACATAATCCATACAAGAATTGGAACTGGACCACAACGTCTCGATAAAAGCCAAAGCCTTTTGAATATTAGTACTGGTTTACCATTTGAAAATTGAAAGAAAATGCCTTACCCCAAATGTATTTAAGTCTTAAGCAGAATAATGTAAATGTTGTGATTGCAGAGGAGCTTCTGCTATATATGTATCAAAAAATAATAAACTAAATTGAATTTTGTAAGAGCATTTGATGGGATATACTATTTGGTTTTAAAGTATTAGATGCAAAGTAATACAAGAATGGTTAATTTGTTTTAAAATATTTCACTAATTTATAAAAGCGATTTTATAATATATATTTAACCGTTCTTGTATATTTCGCAATAATTTTTATAAAAAAAATATAAAAAATTGTAAATTTACATGGCGTTTCGACAACCCTATTTCCCTCTATCACTCCATCTACTTTCGCTGTTTTGTTTTCATTTACTAATCGTATTCCAATTATGCTCATCAGCTGATTGGGAGCTACCAGATCAAAAACTGATAAGCGCAAGATTCGACTTCTTAATGAATGAATTATGAATTAATGTAAAACATTTGAAAAAGGCTTTAAATAAATGAGGTTAAATATACATTGACTGCAATATAACTGTACTATATTATTTTAGAGTAATATTTTGTGAAATAAAGTGCAGCTATTTTATCACATTTTTAGTTTCTAAAAACTATGGCAACGCCCAACATCTTTGCACACATGCACACAAACGTGAGCTTGAAAACTTATTCGTTCGTGTCATTATTTAGTTGAACGGGAATAAAACAGAAAATATTTAATTTCTTGAACATAGACCTTTTGTGGGACGGAATTCGTAATAAAAAGTGGAAAATTACTTAAAAATTTATTGTGTTTTACGTTGGCAGGAGTAGTAAAGAAGGATGTGCTATTGGTAATGAGTTAAAAAGTGTTGAAAAAATAATATTGTAGAAAATCAGAAGTTTTACAAAATGACGAGTTAGCAAGTGACGACGAAGGCAAATGCCAACGCTAGCGTTGACACCAACGGATAGCTAGCCAACGCTGGCGTGCATATGACAATAGCATTGGCAGTGGCAGTGGCAGCAGCGTGTGATTTGTGTTGTTTAATTATTGCCTAGCCGCTTGTATAATGAAACAAGCTGCAACGATGCCGTAGAATGCAGCAGCCAAAAAAATACAAAAACAAAATCAAATAAGTGAAGGTGTACGTGCGCGGTGTATCGCGGTGTCCGAGACATCGGAGAATGTGAATGATCTACAAGCAAACAGTGGTCTCATAGACTGCATATTAATAAAAGGGAAATACTATTCAAGACAACGCAACAATACATTTTCTTAACAGATTCCAGACTGGTGTATTGCAAAATGAACACAAATATGTATGTTCTAGATCTTGTTTGAATAGTCGTCGTTTAGAGGAATGGCTTAAAAGTGATAATGTATATAATGTAGTATACGGCTGATCTGCTTTAATACTCTAACATATTAAAATTCATATCGCGGAGCTATGTACATGTACTATAAGTTATCTCTGCTATAAGCTTAATCTTTTGCAATTTTTCAAAATCAAGCTGGGAGTCGTCAAGTAGAAATATGCTTCAGGCTTGACAGTTTTTAGTTATATGCCCATATATGCATGTATTTGCGAAATGTTTGTTTTCCAGTCTACTCTAGTCCCAATTATTTTGCAATTGTAAAGTTTATTCGAACAATCAGAGAAAACTAAAACACGAGGAAAAAGTCAACAATGCTAACTTGACTCAATACGTATTGACGGTCAGGTTCAAGTTCCAGTTATGGTATTTCTAACTTGAATATTTTCACATTTGTGTATACACATATGTGTGTGTTTTGGTACATAAAAACATTTACGTATCTAACAAATAATGCCGCCAGTCAATTGGCAGTTAACCCTTTTCGACATGTACTTTTTCCCTCTCCCCACTCAAGTAAATAAGTATAACTATCATTTATATGTATGTAAGTATGTATGTACATTTATCTTGTTTTCATTTCAGTTTGGAGCATTACGTTTATGAGTGTTATGTAGTAGTAAAATATAAATGCCTAAAAGCTAACCGGTGCACGCTTTAAAAGCGTTTTGTACTACAAGCTTCTCGTTTTAGAAAATTGAGATTCAAAATTTTAGAGGCACGATAAAAGCATGAATTTAGAAAGTAACCACGCAATAATGTATACTGCTATGACAGTATACTATGTATTCAAGAACAATTCAATTGCTCCATTTAAATATGATGTTGAACTTCCAATGTGGGTTGCAAAAATTTAAAAGCATATACATACATACATATATGTACATATGTATGCTTGTTAATTGTATATTGATGTACAATTGTAGTTTTAAATTATTTATACATTGCTCAATATAACCACTTATTCACTCTTATATTTTGAGAGTTCTTCGCCAATTGGATAAGCAAATAATGACGTGTTCCCAAACCGTTCAAAAACGCAATGTACATACATACATATGTATGTATGCTAATCCTCTACTGGCTATGGTTGGTTGGTATTCCGATTGTTGCTTTTTGTTTTATGCTGTTTGTTGGTTTAACCACAAACAGCAGTCGAAAAATGCTCAGTATTGGTAAGCATTTCTGGGTTACGAGGGGTGATAACAATAGAATAAGTGTGAAAAAAATTAGAATTCAAATTTGTGTTTACATTGAATTTTGCGAGTTTTATCGCCTTGGAAAAGCTTTTTTTTTCGTTTTTGGTTTTCATGTCAACAAAGCATGGTCTACATAAGTGTGTGCTTTGGTGGTTAAATTGTTCATATATTGTCGTTTTGTAGGTTTGTAAATGTGTATATAGTTCAATTCGTACGATTCTAGGGAAACAGATAATGTATGAAATTATGTATGTAATTATGTATAACATTTGTAAAAATATGAACAATTTTTATTATTTGATAATTGTAATGATTGATGTTTGATTTTATAAAAAACTAATTATATAGATATATATTGAATTTAGGTATTAGTATTGTTCCAGTAATGTGTACAGTTGTGTTCAAAATTATAATAGTGCATGTGTTAGAGTCTTATTATTGAAATTGGTAAAGAGACGAAATATATTATGGATAGATGAAAGTAAAGTCGTTCTTGTTGGAGGCACAGGTTCACGACAGTTTATTTGGGCTTGTCTTTTATTTTTATGGTGCTGGGCCCATATATTGTATCTACACTGTCGTGGATCAGCAGCATGTCTTCCTTGAATTTTTGAATAGGTCAATGTTACCTTATACTCAAAACGAAATGCCTCTGAAATCGGCCTTCCAGCAGGTTAATGACTCGAAACATACAAGTCGACTAGCCAAGGAGTGGTTTCGTATCAAAGGGATTAACGTCATCCTTTGGCCTGTGCAATGGTCAATTCCATAGATAACCTATGGTGGGATATTCAGAAAAGCAATAATCGCAAACTTTGGGTAATAGTGAGATATTCTTGGGAAGAAAAACCTAAATCCGGTTATGAAGGCATAGTCAATGCCTCAATGCCGAGCCCCTGTAAGCCAGTTTTATATAATAGGGGCTTTTCGATCAAATACTGAACCCGATTTCATTGTATCTATACATATTTTTTAGAATTACCTATGTTTCAGATACTTTTTTAAAACAGATGTGAAGTACTATTTATTTTTGAACAACGAATATTCGTGCTATTTTCGTTTTATTATCGTTATTGTAAAGTTTTGCGGTTTTATATTAATAAAAACCATATAATATTTAAAATTAATGTTTCTGTTGTGTTCGTACTTAATTTTCACACAGAAAAAAATGAATAAACTTTTTATAAGAAATTCAAATACATATTGACTTTTAAGCACTACTATTATTTTGAACACAGCTGTATATTCATAAATTAATGCGTTGTATTATATTTATATGAATGTACGGTCATAGTTATGTTTAAGTCAGGTCATGTGACCGGAATGGGAACTTATTTATGGGTTCCCGAGGACTGCTAACCCTTGACAGAATTGGCAGATATTCAACTCCCCAGTAATTATGATTGTAATAATCACCGCAACTACGACATAAGTTTACCCTGCTTTCTGATTAGACGAGGGGCATTATTTTAGTCATACCAATCGTAACCAAGATACTTGTAGATTTCAAACGTTTTATATATCTTGGTAAGCTAAGCTTTTTTTAACAAGCTTTCGTTTAAATTCCGTTATAAACTGCCATATTTGAATGGAAAACAAACATGAATCATATGTCAACTGAAAATAACGTTTAATTTATTAATTCAAATCCCTTTTGTAATTTACTTATCCAATTGGGACTTTGGGTATTCCCAACTTTTTGGCATGATTTGAATTGGTAACTTCGATAAGTTACGATAAATGTATTTAGGAGATTCGTACAAATGAAAAAAGGAATCAAATTCGTGTGGCATCAGATGCATTTGTAAAATTATATTTTTATACTAAATCTGTGCTTATAACTGTATGGGTATTCCTTTGTTCATCATTGTATGAATGGAAAATGTAAAATACATATTTATTCTAAACACACATTCGTACGAACACAACTATATAAGGTAAAATAATGCTATATTATATACAGCAGTTATATATGTAGTACATACATATGAGTGTAAATATGTATTATTATTAAATTTCGAATATTAAAGTCACGAAACAAAATTTCGTTACAATTTAAGTTCGATTGCCTCATTAATATAAATAATACTATATATGTATATACATACATAAATACATTGATTTTATATAAACAGTTGTGTACATACATACATATATGTATGTATATAAAACAAGTAAGGAAGGGCTAAGTTCGGGTGTAACCGAACATTTTATACTCTCGCAATTTATTGATGTAATTTTATAAAGATAACACAATTCGACCCATATATTGCGTATAAAGTTCAATAGAATAACGAAAATCATCATAAATAGTATATGGGGACTGAGGTAATTCCTAAACCGATTTCACTCGTTTTCACCACCAAGATACAATGTATCGAAGACTATACGCTCACTTAATTTAATATTACTTATAATTAGGTATATGGGATCTGGGGGAAGTTATGACCCGATTTTTACCATTTCAGGTACAGAGAGAAACTGTTATAAAAAAAAATTCAGAGGGAATGAATTACATTAAAATATCTGAGGGATTTACCTAAGTATATTTTCGGGGAAAAATTATCCTTAGGCACTGAGTTCTTCATGTTCGATATCAGGGGCCTTGAAAAGTCATGGTTCGATTTTTACAATTTTTTCACAAGTGATGCAACAGATCATATATAGTGTTTCTGTAAAGTTTTATTTCGCTATCTTCATTTGTTCCTAATGTATATTTTATAAAGTGAAGGAATAAGATGGAATTCAAAAATGAGTTATATGGGAAGTTGTCGTGGTTGTGAACCAATTTCGTCCATTTTTCACACGTGTCATCAGGGTGTCAAGAAAATATTATATACCAAATTTCATTGAAATCTGTCGAGTAGTTCCTGAGATATGGTTTTTGACCCATAAGTGGGCGACGCCACGCCCATTTTCCATTTTGTAAAAAAATCTCAGTGCAGCTTCCTTCTGCCGTTTCTTATGTAAAATTTGGTGTTTCTGACGTTTTTAGTTAGTGAGTTAACGCACTTTTAGTAATTTTCAACCTAACATTTGTATGGGAGGTGGGCGTGGTTATTATCCGATTTCTTTCATTTTTGGACTGTATAAGTAAATGGCTAAAATAAACGACTGCAGAAAGTTTGGTTTATATAGCTTTATTGGTTTGCGAGTTATATACAAAAAACTTATTTGGGGGTGGGGTCACGCCCACTTTTCCAAAAAAATTACATCCAAATGTGCCCCTCCCTCATGGGATCCTATGTTTCAAATTTCATGTTCATAACTTTATTTATGGTTTAGTTATGACACTGTATAGGTTTTCGGTTTTCGCCATTTTGTGCGCGTGGCAGTGGACCGATTTTGCCCATTTTTGAAAGCAACCTCCTCAGGGTGCCAAGGAATGTGTGTTCCAAGTTTCATTAAGATATCTTAATTTTTACTCAAGTTATCGCTTGCACGGACAGACGGACGGACAGACATCCGGATTTCAAATCCACTCGTCATTCTGATCATTTATATATATATAACCCCATATCTTACTCTTTTATTTCTTGGTGACACAAACAACCGTTAGGTGAACAAAACTATGATACTCTGTGCAACAGGTTGCGAGAGTATAAAAATGAATTACTCTCTTTGAGAACTTGCTTAAAGCTTACAATAAATATGGTGGGGGCTTTTACAGAGGGGTGCTCTTGATTGTTTTGAAATTTTTGTTTGAAGCGTGTACTTAGCGATTCATGAGACGTCAATTCCGAATGCATTTAAATGCAGAGTATACATATGTATGTGCATATTGCATGTGCGCTTAGCTTTTTCTCGCGCTCAAGCACGATCACAACGTCGACAGCAGCGGCTTGACTTCTCAAAATTCATACTCGTATCAATTGTTGAGGCTTGTTAATATATAAAAATATAACATTACATATATACATACATACTTGTGTATGCATGCACTTACTTTTGCGTTACGAACATTTGCAGGCAAAAATTGTTTGTACACAACCACATACATATAAATGTGTAGTACACATACAAAAGTATGTAAATATTGAAATACGTACAGGTATCTTTGGTAATTATTTTCGTTTGTATCTTCGTTTTTTTTTATTGTTTTGTTTTTTGCTTTTTTGCAATATTTGTGCGCGTGCATATACAACGACATACCGGCTGCTCGCAGTACACCGTCAGTCAGCAGATAACAAACAAGACAGTCGAACGAACAACGCTCGCAAACGAGTGAATACGGAACAATTTGTGGTTTAAATCAGTTTTATGTATTTTCTTTGTACTTTTTCATACAATTATGTATTTTCCGATTTGAACTTCACGCATTAAAAAAACAAAAAAAAAACGCAAATATTGCACACGAATAAATGCAGTAATTTGTTGTAGATTTTTTTGTGATCTACTAACTCTAACAGCAAGCGAAAAGCGCTGCTGCTTATAGCGTTCGAACATTCAGCCAGCGTTCAAGTTTACGCTATTAAAGCACGCTCTAAGCTGCTGTTAGCAGGAGTAACAAAACAAAATCACACGCAACGCAAGTCACAGCCAGTGAGCGAGCGTCGAAGGACCAACGGCAGGCATTAAGGTCAACTGGTCGCCAAGTGTACAGTACAACGAGTCAGTGTCAACGTACATATTTGTCATTTTGTGAAATTTCTATTTTATTACATTACTTTTTAATTAATTGCTTTTGCAAGGAATACGAAAAACAAAAACAAAAACCAAAAAAAAAAAATTGATAATTGTATACTTTATCTTTACAGGTAGACGTTACGTTGTCAACTCCGTTTCATTCTTATTAGCATTCTAAATATTTATTGTTATCAATATTTGTTTGTCGCAGTTGTTGTCGTTGTTGAAGTCGTACATTTGAAGCTGCACAACTAACGCGGCAGCGTACGACACCACACAATGCAACGTAAATTGTTGCTTTACGCGCTGCTCTTCTTGGCGGTGACGTCGCAAAAATGTCATGTTGTCGAAAGTGGCGGTCCACCCAGTGATACTATGGGCACAATAGCCGCCAATCGCTACAATGCCGAACACCAGCAACATCAACACCAACAACAGCAACAGCATCTGCACACAGCGGCGTCACATCATCAAGTCGCCACTGGCGGTGGCGGCGGCGGCAGTAACAGCGTTGTGCCAGCGCCCGCAGCGCCAACTGCTGCCACACATGCCTTATACCATGCATCACCATCGGGCAGTGGCCACATGGAGCATCGTAATTCATATAATCTGTTGAGTGAGGCAATGTCGCAGGCTGTCAGCAATGAATTCAGTAAGTACATATACATACGTATATATGAACGCAAATGTAAATGTCGGAAGTGGAGCGACGATTTTGTTGATCGATCTGCTGATCTTATCTACTAAGAAACACAATATGTTTGCATACACAAGTGTTGTTGTTGTTACTTAGTTACTAACGCGAATGTTGAAATTTATGAATGCAGCGCTGAACGCATTTAAATATTTTTTTTTTTGTTTTTTTTTTTTTTTGTTAATTATGCTTTTGTTTTAATTTCCTCTTAAAGTTATTTTTAAAACGGCAGCAGGCCTTCACAAAGTGTTTCAAATTTTGACAAGTCCATATAATTCAGCGTGTACATCGATTAATTATTTATCAAAAACAAAAAAAAACACAAAAAAAAAATTAAAATTAATTTGAAGTATGTGACGTAATGCACACAGAAAAATTAGCTCGTTAAAGATTAATTACATGCATTTGCCAAAAACCAGAAAGAAGAAGAAAAAAAAAATAAAAGGAAAAAGTAAATCCAATAATATCTTGCTGCTGCTTTGATTCATGAAACTGATTTAATTATAAATATAACCTTTAAGGTGCGAAATGCATAAGCCAAACGGTTTTTACCGATAAATTGCTGCGATTGACGCAACACCGTGTGTAGTTTTTATAATTTTTGTTTTGAGTTGCGCCCTTTTCTTACTGCTTTATGTGCACACACGCCAACTGTGCGTGTTATTAAAGAATCTTCCTCACTAAGAAGTGGAATGTGACTAAATGTGGTGAAACCTTACACAAAGTTTTTATTGCGTCTAATAAAAAGATTATGCTGTCAAATAATGGACTTACGTATCAAGCGGCTTATTTGACTTGACAGTGGAAGTGATATGAGATTTAGAGGCTCTGCTATAATTGAAAAATAATATGTTGAGAAAAAAAGTCGCTAGAACTAATTTTTAGTTCAAAGTTGAATATTTTAAAGAAAAAAGTGTTGACTTAGCAAAAAAAAAAAAATAGTGAAACTGTCATTTAAATTTAGTAAATTAAATCGAAATAAATTAGGAAATGAATGCTCTATCATGTGTGAAAGTTATTTCGTTTAATGATATAATATTTTAAGTGCAAAATTTATCTGTATTAATTACATTGATAGCAGTATTTAGAAACTAATAGTTATTAATGAAAATAATAATTCACTATTACTGTTATTTAATAGAATTTGTTACAAATAATAATAAAATTACAAACGGAACTATTAAATTATGCGCGCATCAATCACTGATAAGCCTTAAATGCGAACTCGCCTCGTTTTCCGTAGTCCTCTTGCATGCAAAAGTAATTATAACAAGTAAGGAAGGGCTAAGTTCGGGTGTAACCGAACATTTTATACTCTCGCAATTTATTTATTTAACTTTATTTATATTATATAATACACAATTTGACCCACATATTCGTCATATATATTGTATAAAGTCCATTGAAAGTTGGAAACCCTAATATTAGGTTACAAGCACCGAGGCCCTCATGTTCGATATATGGGGCCTTGAAAACCTATGGTCCGATTTCGGCGATTTTTAGAATGGGGCTGCCACACTATAAAGGTAGTATTTGTGCAAAGTTCTGCATCGACATCTTCACTAGTACTTTCATTATATATTGTAAAGTAAACGATTCAGATTGTCTTCAAAGTTCTGGTATATAGGAAGTAGGTGTTGTTGTGAAGCGATTTGGCCTATTTTCACAACATATCATTGGGATGTAAGGAAACTATTACAAACCAAGTTTCATTGAAATCGGTCGAGTAGTTCCTGAGATATAGTTTTTGACCCATAAGTGGGCGACGCCACGCCCATTTTCCATTTTGTAAAAAAATCTGAGTGCAGCTTTCATCTGCCATTTCTTATGTGAAATTTAGTGTTTCTGACGTTTTTCGTTAGTGAGTTAACCCACTTTTTGTAATTTTCAACCTAACTTTTGTATGGGAGGTGGGCGTGGTTATGATCCGATTTCTTTCATTTTTGGACTGTATTAGGAAGTGGCTAAAAAAAACGACTGCAGAAAGTTTGGTTTATATAGCTCTATTGGTTTGCGAGATATGTACAAAAAACTTAGTAGGGGGCGGGGCCACGCCCACTTCCCCAAAAAAATTACATCCAAATATGCCTCTTCATAGTGCGATCCTTCATACCAAATTTTATTTCCATAGCTTTATTTATGGCTTAGTTAAGAAACTTAACCTTCTTATGGTGCCAACGAACACGTGTTCCAAGTTTCATTAAGATATCTCAATTTTTACTCAAGTTACAGCTTGCACGGACGGACGAACAGACGGACGGACAGACAGACATCCGGATTTGAACTTTTCTCGTCACACTGATCATTTTGATATATATAACCCTATATCTAACTCGTTTAGTTTTAGGACTTACAACCAACCGTTATGTGGACAAAACTATAATACTCTCGTAGCAACTTTGTTGCGAGAGTATAAAAAAAATCTAACTTCAATAAATTCATAAACAAATGTTCACACCCATCCGACAATACAACATAATTTTCAGATAGCATTTGGTTAACAAATTAAGTTTCTATAAAAATAGCAAACATTAAAAAATAATAATAATTATCTTTTGATAAGCGTTGAGGTTAGGTTTTTAGACTTTTTTATTATTTTTAATGTTTTTGTATCAATAGTGAAGACTGAAGGAAATCATAAACACTCCTTTCAATAAAAAAAAAATACAAGAATATGTATATTTAAAAAGCTGCTGGAGGAAGGCAAAAAGAAATCATAAAAATTACTTTTAACAAAATTTATATTTCTTTTTTAATTTTTCCAAAGCTGCCGAAAGCATTCTATTTACTATTGAGAACCCTAAACAACGTCTGCAACCTACACCCTACTACCGCACAAACACATTGCATACCGCTAATTAGCGTTTGCTACACACCCATACGCAGCGCTACAACAATAAATTTCAACAACGGAAATTAATTCTGCTTAACCGCAGGTGACTCCCGCGCTTCTTTTTCGCGCTTATCTGCAATAATTTGATTAAGCCAAATTCTTATTTACGATTTGCTTACGCATTTGTCGACAAATAAAAGGAGCAACAAGCAAGCAAACAAAAACAAAAAAAACAAATAATAATAAAAAATAACACAATTAAGTGATTTCTTTTTTATTATTTGCTTATGATGTGCACAAGAATGTAAAATTCCAATTTGTGTGTCTTGTGTGTATTGTTTTTTTTTTTTTTGTTTTTTGTTGCCCAATGGGTGCCAAATGGCACTATCTCAATTATTTGCCTGCGCCAGGCTTTGATACAATAAATATTTATCACTCTGCATTTAATTATTATTATGTGTGGTGTATTCATGTATGTGTGTGCGTGTGTTTTTGCAAAGTTATTGGTTTTGCGTAAAAATATCCCACTTGGAATGAACATGTCACACTATAATTTTTTATTAATATTTCCCACTTCTTTTTTTTCCTATTTTTATCCGTTCCGCAGGTTCACTGGGCAGCGGTTCAGCGGATGGTGCTTGCCATGCAGACGATTTGGATTGTTATAGTGGCAATGTGCAAGATCGTTTGGGTATGGAGGCTATACGTACGCTGCATCGACAGCTCGACGATGACGACAATGGCAATATTGACTTGAGTGAATCGGACGACGTAAGTAAAAACAAGAATTAAAAAAAAATAATAATAATAAAAATGAAAAAAAAAAATGAAAAATCAAAAAAAATTAAAAACAAAAAGATTAAAAAAATAAATAAAAACAAAAATAAGAAAAAACTGCTTTGGCAATAAGTTCTGTAACTAATTGTGCTAACTTCCGTGCTGCATTGCGCTCATAAAAAAATTTTCTTTTGTTTCTCTCTTTAGTTTTTACGCGAAGAACTCAAATATGACTCTGGTTATGAGAAACGTCAGAAAGCGTTCCATTTTAACGATGATATGCACATTTCGGTGAAGGAGCTGTGGGAGGCGTGGTTACGTTCGGAGGTTCGTTGGTCGTAAAACAACAAAAAAAACATAACTTTAATTGTACTGTTATTTTGTACGTTTAACAGGTGCATAACTGGACCATGGAACAAACTACAGACTGGTTGGCGCAATCCGTGCAATTACCACAATATGTTGAACTATTTCGTTTGCATAAAGTGACCGGTGCTACATTGCCAAGGTAAGGTTATTTAATATTTCTCTTTTTCCAATGCTTTAAAAGCGAGTGTCAAAAGTAGCAAAATAAGCAGTCTAAATTAAAAAAAAAATCGCATAATATTCAGCTAAAAAATTAGTAAAAATAAAAATTAAAATTTATATAAATAAAATAAAATAAATATGAAATAAATAAAAAAAAAACAAATATAAATAAATAAAAATGTAAAAAATAAAATTAATATTGAGTAAATATGCACAATAAAATATACGAAAATTCCGCGCTAATAAAAAGTGAAATATGCCAAATGCGCACACACCTACAAACATACTCATACATATATAGCACTTCAAGCATTTGACAACAAAATCTCAACACTGCCAGCCTTCAGAAAGTGCACGCTCTTGCCAAATTACCATGACGTGCTCGGTTTTTTTCCAGCACGTCATAATTTTTGTTTAGTTAGTATATTTAAAAAATAATATTGCAGGCATTGTTCATCTTTTCACAGTATTTATGTGCACATCAATCAAATGATAGTAGAGAGATTGCATTATTTACGAATATCAAATTTAAATACTTTGAGTGTAGACAAAAAAATCCTCAAGCAATGCTCAGTTGATTTTTTTTGTCATAGAATAATCTTTATTTAGTTTCAAACTTTGCTTTCTGTATTTAATAAGCCACTGTTCACTTGTTAGTCAGGCATTCAACCCACTCTATTGCTATATAAATTAATTTATTTTGACATATACTATCTCTTTAAGAGGTTATGTGGGTTTCAGAGGCTAAAAACGAGGGTATTTTTTCAATTCTTTTTTTTAATATATACATATGTATATGATATACATATGATATTTCATTAAAACAATTCAGCGTCATGTTTAAACAGATTTTGTGAAATTTTTATTTACAAATTCCGAAAAGCCAGCCTTTGGCACCTCATCTCCCATGACCTGTCTTATCGTGGATATAATAACTCATGATTGGTTCATATAAAAACAATAAACCAAAAATATTTCGATTGTAAATGAATAAATCTAGTTGATGAACGAAGGAAAAAAAGAAAATATTGAAATTTGTATTTTTGACATAATTTAAACCAAAACACTCACTTTTTTGGTCCAATTTTCGGCATATATTGGCTCGAAAAAAATAATTATAATAAAAATATTTAAAAATCCTTCGTTCACTAACGAGATAATGTTATCCCAAAGATGTGTGCACAAAATTTGAACAAAATTGCTTCAAAACTTTTTGAGATATCGTGTCCACCGACTTGAAAAATTGAGTTTTGAGACAAATCTGTTTAAAGTTTTACATTCGTACTGACGTGGTTTGATGGACGGTACTTCCGAAGGGTATATCTCTTTAATTTTTTCAAATGTTTTCAAATTTTGAAACCCACCTAACCTCTTAAGGCAATAAAACTTTATTACGCAATAAAAAATTTAATTAAAAACACAGAGGTTTATGAATTTTTAATCTATCGGACTCACTATGTTCTAGTATTATAACGTGACGGAAAACCCCGTGCTTTAGAAACCAAATTAATGCATTCAAAAATTCCCCCCAACATAAATAATGAGCGTCTGCGATTGTAAAATTCTTAATCTTATTTGCCAACATACGTTTGCACCTAAGTACACATAATCAAATCATTGCTGTCTATATAAATATCACTTATATGCTGGAAATAGACAGCTAGATTAGAAGTCGTCAGTCGTTTTTTGCAGCTTTTTTTATCAGCGAAAATATGAGCATAATTTATAACGGAGGTTTTTGTTTTCTTCTTTAGCGTATGAAATGAGTCAACATTTTTTTATTGAGTATAATTACTTTGAAATCTTTTTTCATTGGAATTATACCATTATGCAATGCCATATTTTTAAACTTGTTAATTATACAAAACTCCATTAAATTATTACATATTTGCAAATAATTGTCATTTTAACTACCGGCGCGTGACAACGCCTAGTAATACTGTCTGAACTTATCTGTTTCATAATCAACTGAAATCGCTAATAAAAATTTGCGTTTAATTTGATCTATGGGAAAATCACTTGGGTTTAATTTGAAACGGTAGATTATTTTTTTCGTTTTAGAAGAATAATTTAATAAAAATAAATAAAAATCACGAATTTCACGATTTCATAAAAGCCGAATTAAATTACATTATTAAAATTTAATAAAAAAAAATATTTACTTGAATCAAATATTATATAGCTATATTTGGTCTTATAGCTTCATAAAAATATCTCCAGGTAGTTTTGAAAGCTGCGCTGAAGTGAACCAGTTCTTGGCTGAATATAAATTTGGTTTTTGTTTTGCTTAGTTCTAGGTCGAAATCTTTCGACAAAATTTTCGAATTCGTATTCGAATTAATTATAAATGTAACTATTTGACAACTGTCAAGCCACTATCTGCTATTTAAACTATATTTTCAAACTTTTTAGCAATTACTATAATAACAAGTAAGGAAGGGCTAAGTTCGGGTGTAACCGAACATTTTATACTCTCGCAAATTATTTATTTAACTTTATTTATATTATGAGTATATAATTAATATTCGTCATATATATCGTATAAAGTCCATTGAAAGTTGGAAACCAGAATATTAGGTTAGAA
The DNA here is from genome assembly GCA_031772095.1 of Zeugodacus tau. NCBI lineage: Eukaryota > Metazoa > Arthropoda > Insecta > Diptera > Tephritidae > Zeugodacus > Zeugodacus tau. The sequence continues at coordinate 40,606,588 of CM062650.1, forward strand.
GCACCGAGGTCCTCGTTTTCGATATATGGGGCCTTAAAAACCTATGGTCCGATTTCGGCGATTTTTAGAATGGGGCTGCCACACTATAAACATAGTATTTGTGCAAAGTTTTGCACCGATATCTTCACTAGTGCTTACTTTATATATTGTAAAGTAACCGATTCAGATCGTCTTCAAAGTTCTGGTATATAGGAAGTAGGCGTGGTTCTGAAGCGATTTGGCCTATTTTCACAGCATATCATTGGGATGTAAGGAAACTATTACAAACCAAGTTTCATTGAAATCGGTCGAGTAGTTCCTGAGATATGGTTTTTGACCCATAAGTGGGCGACGCCACGCCCATTTTCCATTTTGTAAAAAAATCTGAGTGCAGCTTCCATCTGCCAATTCTTATGTGAAATTTAGTGTTTCTGACGTTATTCGTTGGTGAGTTAACCCACTTTTAGTACTTCTCAACCGAACCTTTGTATGGGAGGTGGGCGTGGTTATTATCCGATTTCTCTCATTTTTGGACTGTATTAAGAAGTGACTAAAAAACAAGACTGCAGAAAGTTTGGTTTATATAGCTCCATTGGTTTCCGAGATATGTACAAAAAACCTATTTGGGGGCAGGGCCACGCCCACCTCCCCAAAAAAATTACATCCCAATATGCCCCTTCATAGTGTGATCCTTCATACCAAATTTTATTTCCATAGCTTTATTTATGGCTTAGTTATGGCACTTTATGTGTTTTCGGTTTTCGCCATTTTGTGGGCGTGGCAGTGGTCCGATTTTGCTCATTTTCGAAAGCAACCTTCCTATGGTGCCAAGAAATAAGTGTTCCAAGTTTCATTAAGATATCTTAATTTTTACTCAAGTTACAGCTTGCACAGACGGACGGACGGACGGACGGACGGACGGACGGACAGACAGACATTCGGATTTGAACTCCACTCTTCACCCTGATCACTTTGGTATATATAACCCTATATCTAACTCGTTTAGTTTTGGGTGTTACAAACAACCGTTATGTGAACAAAACTATAATACTCTCTTAGCAACTTTGTTGCTAGCAACTTTGTTGCGAGAGTATAATAATAATGCTTTAATTTTATAATGAACTTTAAAAACTTCAATTTTGTATATAAAAAGAAAAATTAATTAGCACATACAATTATTTTCATTACTTGAAATCTAAAAATTAAATAGATTTGTCATTATTACGGCTCTAGAATAATGTTAGCAAATATATAAAGTGATTTAAAAATCATAACTCATTAACATTTACTGTGCAAATATGTATGATTTTACTAGATTTCAACTTTTTATGATTAATTTTCCATTTTGATGGCTCAAATTAAATGTATATACAGTTGTGTTCAAAATAATAATAGTGCCTGAGTTAGAGTCTTCGTATTAAAATTGGAAAAGAGACGAAATATATTATGGACAGATGAAAGTAAAGTCGTTCTTTTTGGAGGCACAGGCTCACGACAGTATGTGCATCGTCCACCGAAGACTGAATACCACCTTAGACACACTACGATAACGGTAAAACATGGAGGGTCAAAAATGTTTGTTTGGGGTTGTCTTTTATTTTTATGGTGCTGGAGCCATATATCCTGTCTACACTGTCATGGATCAACATGTCTACGTTGATATTTTGAATAGCACCATATTACCTTATACTGAAAACGAAATGCCTCGGAAATGGGTCTTCTAGCAAGATAATATAACATACAAGTCGGCTAGCAAAGGAGTGGTTCCGTATCAAAGGGATTAAGGTCATGCCTTGGCCTGCGCAATGGTCCGACCTTAATTCAATAGACAACCTATGCTGTAATATTCAGAAAAGCAATAATCCCGAACTTTGGATAATAGTGAAGCATTCTTGGGAAGAAATACCTAAAATCCGTTATGAAGGTCTAGTCAACTCTATGCCGCATCCCTGTAAGGCAGTTTTGTATAATAGGGGCTTTTCGACCAAATACTGAATCCCATTTCTTTGTACCTATACACAATTTTTAGATTTACCTATGTTTGAGATACTTTTTTAAACCAGATGTGAAATACTAATATTTTTTGAACATTTTAGTTTTTAGTTTTCGAGCTATTTTAGTTGTATTATTTTTTTTATTTTGATCACAGCTGTACACAAAAAATAGCTAAAAATCAGTCACTCAATGGGGAGGGGGAGTTATTGTCGACTGGGTACGCCACAAATCTAACGGCAATAATAAGGTCTCGAATTGTCATAAAATAGGTGAGCAACAACGAGGAGGCAATGAATTTTCACTAATAACAATAAAAGCGGCAATTATATAGCGGTGAGACTTTTTTGTAAGCCGGCGCTATTGTATTTTCTGTACTTACATACATGTACATATGTATATACAACTATTTATATGACAATGGTGTAGTAGTATTAGTTGGAACGTGCAATTAAACCAACAACAAATACCGCGGTACATGCACAGTGAAAAAGTAGGCGACTACTTAATAGGTTATTGTGCGAAACCAAATAGATTTCCATTTACAAAATATAAGCAAACAGACATACAAATCTCGAATCACGTATGAGTGGATAGCATGTTGAATCATTTGGAATTATTTTGTGTGTGAAGTTAATAAACTTACAGTTAACGTTTTTGCAGTTTGTATAGAATGATACACAAAAAACAAGCGGTGAGAGAAAAAACGGTAAAAACGTTAAATATAAATAAATAAAAAAACCAATCGGAAAAGCTTTAATATACATAGATTTGTGTTTGGCCTTCAAATGTGCTCATCTCACTGAACAAAAAAAAACTGAATTTAACTATAAACTACTCGCAATTTAGTGTACTCAGACACGCTGAACGTTTCGTTGCTTTTCGCTTTTATTTCTACAGATTGGCCGTGAATAATATGCATTATGTGGGCAATGTGCTGGGCATAAAGGATCCCATACATAAGCAGAAAATTGCGCTCAAGGCGATGGATGTTGTGCTATTCGGACCACCGCGTGGTATGCCATACATTTCTAACACTTTTTTTTTTAATGATAACTGTAAATAATAATTTATTTTGTGTAATCCTTTGTAGAGACTGGCACACGCTGGAAAGATTACATTTTAGTGACGCTATTACTTAGTGCCATCATAGGCTGTTGGTATGCATATCAACAAAATAAGAATGCTAAAAGACATTTGCGACGCATGGCACAAGATATGGAGGGATTGCAGCGTGCCGAACAGAGTTTACAAGAGATGCAAAAGGTGGGTAATATACTCATTGAAAATATTGAACTGTGAGGTTATGTGTGCTGCTTATAATTTCATTATCAGCCTAAATGTAGGCAACAATTTTTCAATTTCGTAACTTGAATAACGGTAGTAAAAGTAAAAAAAAGAGATACCTTATTATTTCTCTTACAAAAAAAAGAAAAGATGGCACATATAACATAGCGAATCAGATATTATTATGATTTGCATAACTAACGGTTTTCATGTTTTTTCCGATAATTAATTTTTGAAATTGTTAAAAAAGTTATATTAATAATCTGTGAAGTCAACGAAAAATATTTAACTTAAACATATTAATTTCAGCATTTTTCTAAATTTTCTTCTGAAAAAAATCTAATACTTTGAGGTTAAGTCTCACTTAAAATAAATTTAAGCTCTGAACTCTCTAAAACTACTCTCTCTCTCTCTCTCTTTCACAACAGGAATTGGAACGTGCGCGCATGGAGCAGGAGAATGTGGCTACTGAGAAAATGGATTTGGAACGACGACTTAAAGAGGCTCCCACACTTTCATCGTCCAGCTCTGATCTGGAGGTGCAAAAGTTGAAAAAGGAAATCGAAATATTGCGCACAGAACTGTCACGCGCTGAAATCGAATTGGTGGACAACTGCTGGACACCGCCACCACAATTGCAATCATGGCTGCAATACACCTACGAGTTGGAAAGCAAGAATCACTTGAAGAAACGTGTCTCAGCAGAAAAGCAATTGCAATCAGCGCGAGAAGCATGTGAGAAATTGCGTAAGAAACGTTCGAGTTTAGTTGGCGCATTCGTCTCAACGCATGGCAAGAGTATTGATGATGTCGATCGCTCCATTGTGGAGGCGCGCAATTCGCTCAGTGAGGTGACGAATGAGCTGCAAGAACGGCTACATCGTTGGAAACAAATCGAGAATTGTTTGGGCTTTAATATTGTCAATAATAATGGTTTACAATATCTGGAGAATGTATTATACAATCGCAATGGCGGCAGCAGTGTTAGCTCCAATAAAGGTTCACGAGGTAATTTAGTGCAAATCGCATGCGAGTTCACGAAAACTTGCTTGGAATTCATTTCTAATTAATGCTTATGTATATGCTTTTATAGGCCGCATAACGAGCAGCAGCGATGATTTAGATGATGATTCTGTGCAAGGTAAGCCCAATTTTGACCACTTCAATTTGTTCTCGACTGAATGAAGCAGCTGATGAGGCGTGGCACTTCATCACACAAACAAATAAACAAAGCAAAAACAAAAAACGTTAAATGTATGTAGCTCAAACTCAAAGCAATGATGGCTGCATACATGTATAATTTTCGAAAAAATTTAATTGGCAGTGCAATATTTAAAACACACAAGTCAATATGTGTAGTTTTGACAAACGAGCGCTATAAATGAAAGCGCACCATCCAAACAAAGAAACATACACATTAAGCTATGATATGAGCGCCATTAGATTTGCCACATTAACTTAATCTCGAAACATAGCAGCAGCAGCGGCTAGCGTGTTTCATAACGTAAACTAGCGAACAATTTTGCATATAAAGTATATACATATAAATATTTGAGATTTTTTTCTCATTAGCTTGTACTTTTTGGTTAAATTGTTTTTAAACATAAAAATGCCTCATTTAGTTATTTAAGCGTAAAGCGCAGTAGTTTGGTGCTAGATAAGTGAGCGTAGGAGTTTAGCGCTAGTGGAGTATAATGCTAGTGCAACATTTAAGCAAGTAAAGTATAAGTTTGGAATAAGTATAGTAGTTAGTTGCTCAATTTGATAGCAAAGCTAGCAGCAGTAATGACAGTATACCATATGAAATTAAAAAAAATAATAATAATTCATAAGCAGCTATTGGGTTTAAGTTAGCGTAGAGTTTTTTATAGGCTTACTACTTTGAATAGAGAGTTATTTTCATATAAAGGTTTCCTTAAACAAGTTATATTTGAACAGCTTAAAAAGCATTTATTATTAGTAATGCGAAAGGCAAGAGTGTTTAAATATTCCAAAGAAAAAGTTAATTGTGAGAAAATCACGTTCAATATTTAATAATTTTTAATTTTTATTAAATATTTTTTTTCGAAAATCTATGATTTTATTATTATTTAATATAATTTAAAAAAAAAATTTTCCAAAATCTAAAATTTCATTATGAAAAATAATTTTAAATTTTTGTCATTGTTTTTGTAAAAATTAGTGTGCATAACAAGTTTTCATTTTTCTAATATTTTGGATTATAAAAAATTTGTGGGTCCAAAATATTAAATATATACATTCTCCTCATTGTTTTTTTTTAAGAAATAAATATCATTGTACTTTTTCGTTATTATTTGCATAAATTATCAAATAATAAATTGAGAACACCAAACGAAAACAAAAAAAAAATATCTGAGATGAACAAAGAAATTAAATTTATTGAATTTGAAATACACTTCGAATCGACCCAGTAAAAGGATATTCCTTCGATATTTGAAAATATTAATTTTACATATTATATGATTTTTAATAAATTTTTCAATAACGATAATAAAACTGAAATAACTCGAAAATTCATTATTCAATAGATAGCAGTATTTCACATCTGCTTTAAAAAAAAGTATCTGAAACATAGGTAAATCTAAATATTATGCATCGATACAAAGGATTCAGTATTTGGTCGAAAAGCCTTACAGGAATGAGGCATAGAGTTGACTAGGCCTTCATAATGGGTTTTAGGTATTTCTTCCCAAGAATGCTACACTCTTACCCAAAATCGCGATTATTACTTTTCTGAGTATCACACCATGGTTATCTATGGAATTGAGCTTGGACTCTCTCTCTTCTTGGCAACCGACTTGTATGTTTCGGGTCTTTATTCTGCTGGAAGACCCATTTCAGACGCATTTTGTTTTCAGTATAAGATAACAAGGTGTTATTCAAAATAACAACGTAGACATGTAGATCAAAGACAGGGCTCAGCACCATAAAAATAAAAGACAAACCCAAAGTAATACTTTTGACCCTCTATGTTTTACCGTTATCTTAGTGTGTCTACGGTGGTATTCAGTCTTCGGTGGACGTTGTACATATTGTTGTGAACCTGTGCTTCCAAAAAGAACGACTTTACTTTCATCTGCCCATAATATATTTCGTCTATTTTGCAATTTCAATGATAAGACTCTAATAATATTGCATATTATTTTGAACACAACTGTATATTTAAAATTTGTTTAATTTCTTAACATTTTTAACCGTTTTGAATCATGTTTTTATAAATTAATTTTATATGATTATCGAGAAACGTCTGTATGTTTTTAGTCCCAAAATAAAGCTGTTCAAACATTTTGTTGACTAACCTAGGGAGTATTGTTTTTCATGAAATGGAAAGAAGAGCTTTTGGAATGAAAGAAGAGCTGAAAACAAATGTTTTTGATATGTTTGTTACAGTATTTTTCTTCTTTTGGCATTTGCTTTTCAATACCATTTCAGTAACGCTACCGATAATTGAATAAACATGTGTATACATAGATACATATTTTAGGCGGTATAAAAAATGTATCGCTACCACATACATCTATCAAGATATGACTAATATACAATAACAATTTGAGTCAAAGTAGTACTAAAAAAATTTCAAAAATTAAAATACGAGAAACAGTTATGTTTTTCATTTAATGTCTTCCTAGAAATTCTAAACCAAATTCGGTTTTAAGCTGGCAATAACCCGTTCATGACTTATACCACACAGTGAGGCGCCTTATAAGTAGCTACATACATATGTACATATGTTCAAATCATTCAAATAATTTCAATATCAATGCAAACACTTGTTACCTTTTTTGCATGCGCAAACAGGTGTCAAATGTGTAAAATTATTATAAACAAAATTAGTGTAAAGCATACTAAAATAACACTGAATTTCATAGGAAGGGGAACCTTGTATGCACGCAATAAATAAAAATACAATTTGTTGTAAAAAAATAAAATTCTTAAAATTTTTGGAACTTTTGGAATTATTTACGCTCACACGTGCCTTGCGCATTCTCAACGCTAGTGGTGTAGATAAGATATTTATGTCTAGATAGTTTTTCTTTATTAATTGCAAACACATGTATTTAATGCAGGCCTGCTATTTTAGGAGCTAGTAAATGAAAGTGTGCAGAAAAATTATAACGGAAAATAGCTACTAGTGTCGTAAATATTACAAGCCAAACTAGTGCCACGCCAAATGTATACACGAAATTGTAAACAAAAACCAAATAATATGCAATATTTCCAAACATAAAAAGTACTATTAAGCTTTTCGAGTTGTGTTTAACACCTGCCAAATGATTTGATCATATTCTTTTTTTTTTTGTTTGTTTGTTATTGTTAAAGCAGCTATAAACAATAAGCTGAAAATTATACACGTATAAGCAATGAAATTTTTAATTGCGCACAACAATGACGCACATAAAAGACAACTCAGTCTCGTTTACTACACACATTTTTTATGAATATTAAAAAAAAATATTAAAAAAAAATAAAGTAAAATATTGAAGAGTAAAACGTAAGAAATACTTATTGGCGCAAATACTTAATGTGGTACTCAATAGCTGTTAAAGTATTTACACACGGCAAACTATACACTTAAACATACACATATTTGCAGTATTTATACTGTTTTACATATTTTTTAAATAAAAAAAATTTGCTGTATGATTTTTTGACATTTTATATGCAATATGTGCAAGAAGAAAATTGAAATGTTATACACCAATTGTTTATGTTAAAAAAAATTGCATAATTTCCCTACAAATTGTTTGCTGCTCCCCACAAAATTACCGTTAATAATATTTTTCCTGTGTTTTTTTTCGCCCCACTTTAAAATTTAAATTTTACGCATACTGTACATGCGTTTTATATTTATAAGCTTAATTTTAAATTTATATTTTACATACCTACAAACTTTATTGTTACTATTTATATATATTATATGTATATGTATAACATTTAATTATTATTTTTTAGTTGAATTTGCAATATATTTAATTTGTTTTTAGTTTTTATTTTATGTTATTTAATGTTAACAACGAATGTGCTTAATCCCTTCCGGTGTTGTAAGTTCCGTCATTGTTTATTTTTGATTTATTTTTTTGCCTGTTTATACAATAATTCCATGAAGTTACATACACATAATTATACATATATAATATATATAGTTTCCCTATTTACATAGTTGGTTCCTACGCTAATATTGACTAGTTTGTAATTCGTTAATATCTCATGCGGCAACAACTATTATGCAAACTCAGTGTTTTCATTGATATTCGACGTAAAAAAAATAATGTAATCGTTCATCGTAATGGAAAAAGGCCCAGCACGACAGCATTTACTATATCAAGCATATGTATGTTACGCATAGGCAGTTGTGCGACAATGAATGGAAAAAAAAATTAAAAAAAAATATTAATTTGAAAAAAAAATTAAAAAAAATGCTAAAAATAAATTTCAAGTGGCGTTTACTTGTAGCTCTCATTGACCTTATACCGCCACCGCCACTGCGCATGCGTACCATATACGCGCATATTCTACATACATACATTCTCTCGTTGATGTTTTTTTTTTGCAATATACTCGTGAAATTGCCTGAGTCATGACCAACACAAACGAATTCTCAATGGCAAACGGCAAACATTTTTTTTTATAATTTTTCAATATTTTCCTGTGTGCAAAACAAGAAAAAAAGGAAATTTTTTCACATTTAAATTTGACAGTGTTTAGTTTTTGGTCGATTTGTGGTAAACGCGTTAAAATACAAACGACAACTACCGAAGCATTTCAATTTTCGGCTGACTAATTGTCCATTGGCGCTTAAATTCAGCACACTGAAGCGTCCAAATCACCGGAATGGATTAACATCAAATCAGTTGTAATTTAATAAAGAGCAAAGAAGAGAAAGAGAGAGTTGAAGGTTTCTTGCAATACATAAATATGTCATAGACTTACTTACATAGAATACAAACATAAATGCAAATACTTATTAGCCACGTTTAATGTGTCTTCGAATTGTGAATGCAATCACGTATTCTCTAGCGAAAATTGTAGAAAACGCATTTTTCTAGTGCGCAAATGCATCAAATGCATAAAAATATTTTTTTTTTAATTATGCTTAATTTAAATAAAAGTGAATTGTTAATTTAATTTGATTATTTTTAAATTGCAATAAATTTTTTAAATAATCTTAATTTGTTTCATTTCACCGTTACCGTTACCAATGCCGTTGCATAAAACAATAAATCAGTAAAAATATAAAAATTTCTATTAATATCAAACAAATTAAATATGAAGTGTTATAAATCAATATTGAAGCTATTAAAGTCGGAAGAAATAAATTATTGAATATTCTTTAAAATATAATATCAAAAAATTATGAAAATAAAAAATGATAAATTGAACTAAATTAATAAAAAACAAAAATTTAACGAAAGTGCAATAAAGTAAAATATATTACAAATAGATATTTAATTTTTAAACAAGGTTTTTTATTTTTTTTTATTCAAATCATTTTGTCACATTTTTTTTTACATCAAATATATATATAAAAATATTTTGATACAAAATGTAAATACTTAAACTTACAACAAATAAAATTAAATAAAAATAATAAATTCACAGAAAAAAGAAAAATGAAAAAAGTAAATATTATAAATTTATAATCAATATTTATGTATAAAAGAATAATTATATAAATAAATAATTAAAAAAATAAAAAAAATCATAATAACAAACAAAAAAATATATAAAGAAATAAAATCTGGTTTATTTATTTTAAATTAAAAAAATAAAAAATAAAATCATAATATATAAAGAAATAAAATCTGATTTATTTATTTTAAATTAAAAAAAAATAAAAAAACTTAAAAAAAATAATCATAAACATAGTATTTGAATAATAATAATTAATTAGTTTATAGTTAGTTTAAAAAGAGAACTAGCTGACAAAGCTTACAGCTCAAAATATAAAAATAAAAGAAATCGAATAATACTCGTTTAATTATAAAAAAAAGTATACAAATTTCTCCAATTTTTATATAACATTGATTTTAAAAACTAAATAAATTATCATTAAAAAATAACATTAAAGCGAGATAAATAAATTAATTTTTTAATAAAAGTCTAATTGGCTACATAGGCTAGAATAAACTATAAAAATAACAATAATAAAATAAATAGAAAATATAACTCTCAAAGTAATAATAATTTAGCTTAAAAAATAAATAAACAGAATTTTCATAATAAAAAATATAAACAAATAAAAACTATGAATTCAAAAATATAAATAACTAAAAACTATTAATTATAATATTATATGCATATAAAAAATAACAGAAAATAAAATTATATACAAATGAAAATAAAATAAATTTAAATAAATTAGAAACAAAAATAAAAAAGGAATAAATTTAATAATAACAAGTAAGGGGGTCAGGTCATTCCATGTGATGGACACAAAACTATTTTTTTATCATAAATTGCTTATCTAAACATACAGCACCAGTATGCAGAAGAAGTAGTTGTACGAAGCGCTCAGTTGGCAGCTGGATAATTTGAACGCGTTTTTCTCAAAACTGTGTTTTTCAAACTTTCCTACATCGTATCTGAGAAACGGATGGTCAATCCGAATGAGTTGAAATTTTTTGGTTTTTTTTTTGTTTTCGAAAATCGTGGAATTGTGGAAAAAGTGCAAGCTATTTTTTTTCTATTTTTTATGTTCTATTTTTAATATTTTCAGCTTCAAATTTATATTTATACTGTCGAAATATATATTAATAAATAAAAGATAATAAACTTAAGGCTCTATCTATTTCCTGGTCGTTGAAAAACAATTCTATAAAATCACTCAAAAACAGGCCGTCACATGGGATGGCCCCCTTAATTATTAAAATTAAAAATATAAATGTGTCTATTAATATAAAAATAATTTTTTAAATAAATTACATAACATGTATACAAAGAAAATTACCACGATTTCAGGTAAGCACACTTCCTGAACAGTCTCTCTAGACAAACAAAAAACTTGTAAAATTGAAGCCGAAATTATTATTTAATTATAATACAATACTGTACTTGTCTGCCTGTGTTGCCTGCATGAGAGTGTGTTGGCATGAATACTCGTTTGTAACTAACTCAGCGCAATTTCATAAGTACTGTACAACTTGTGTTCGATGCGCAATTAACTAACAAGAAGTAAATAATATTCCATTAAAAAAAAAACAAAAAACGCCATTACAATTTTATAAAATTAACAAAAACAATTGTATACCAAACAAATTGGAACAAAACGCACTGTGTGCTAAAAATAACCTTAAAAGTCCGCATTCTAACAAATTTCACCAAAAATATAAGCACATTTGTTTAAACAATTAATTTCGCTGAAAATAAGTGAAGTTCAAGTGCTTCATTTAAGAACAATTCATAAGCTCTCGACATACATACATACAAACATCTATTTATACCTATACAAACATTCCTTCATATTTATAAACGGAAAACCGGTGTACTGCTTTACATAGCCGCCCTTTTCTGCTTTCAATTATTTTAAAATATTTCGCATTTACCGCATACAAAGCGCATGTCATCTCATTCATATTCGTATCTTACAAAAATCTTAAAAAAAATGAAATATTGCCAAACGCTTGTACCATATATAGATTGTGATGATCGTTAGTTCCAGAACTTCTGTACATTTATCCAGGTATGTTGGACAGCTATAGTCGCAGTTCGGTGGGTTTAAGCGGTGGCAGCAGCGGCATCTTGAATAATAACTCTCATGCAATTGGTGATGATTCGTCGGGCAGCGAGGACGCCAGTGAGAGTCCCGCACATGCGCCGGTACAATTTATATTGGGTGGTGCGCCCACACCCTCGTTGAAGAACACCACCTCCACAGCACCCGCAACCGGTGTTGCTTCACGCGCTGGCGCTGTCGCCAATCACTCGTCACTGGATGTGAATTCATCGAATCACGTGGGCAGTTTGTCTAACTCTACGAATGCTATTGGAACCGCTGGTGTGGCGAATGCAAACGCGTCAAATGCTACCCCACCGCCCTTGCCGCCGCACAATAATGCTTACAATTCGAGTTACTTTTTGAATGATAGGTAAATGCCTTTTATCGTTTTATCGACGATCTGGTCGCTTGCATTGACCTGATCTTGTGTTACTAACATACATGCGTACATGTTTACATATTTATGTAAGAAGTCAATAAATAAGCGATTTTTGAGGGTAATGCGACTATCGATCGAGTTTAATGAAATATATTGAAGGCAGTGGATTATGGGATCAATTAGAGTTATCGATTAAATATACTAGGTTAGGTTACTCTCTATCTTGAAATAGGTACACATAAAGGCATCTAAAGTAATTAATTTATAGAAGGAATAGTAGCAGTTGAGTCGGTCCCACATGGAAAACTGGCGCCGACACCAAAAAAAATCGTCATAAGTACAGTAAAACGATGTTTTTAATAAGACACAAAGGGACCGAATTTTTATCCGACCAATGACTATTGACTCAGCACCATTAAAATCTATGAATAAAGCATTAGTTGCTTGTAGTTGTCGAAGTAAACTGATTTCTTAGATATTTATGTACCTTGGTACACCAGAAAACTTTTCAAAAACATAGAAATTTATATTCAAAACTCGTTAAATCAATGATCTATGACCGACAAGTTGGAAACCAACATTCGGCGAATAAGGGCAGCTATGCTGTGGAAGGTGATGCAAATTCGGACCGATATGATATAATGCTCGAATTTCTGTTCGATCTATGTATAAATACCATAAAATTTGCGGATGAATAAAAAAATTGCAATTTAATTTAGTGTGATTTTTATTTGAAATAAATGTACCTTAAAAATGGTAGAAAGGCTAAGCACCACACTAATTTGCCGTTTGAGTTATGTTGAGACTATTCCAGATCTCTGAAAAAATGGAAGTTCATTGTAAATCTATTACTCCCTTGTATGTTCTTCAAAAATAAAATGTCCAAACTCGAAGCCTCCAATACATACATACATACGTTTTGATTTTGCAGAAAATATTTTCAGTATCTGTTGTCTCTTTGACTTCCCAGCCCCAAATCCGAGGTATTAACGCTTTACGAAGGTTAGCATATAAATATATTTTTGAACTCGAGCTCTGCTAATATTGTCTAGTGGGATTTGACGTTTCTATTGAAATACAATATATGACAGTTGATCAGGTATGCTCTTTATTCGAATTATTTACAGTGGCTTCAAAAGTATCTCTCATCAAACCACTTAATTAAATCATGAAAATTTTCTTGGGATAGTTATTCAAGATTTGAGAAGTTCCAAAAAATATATAGCCCACAAAATTCTGACTCTTAACCTTATATAAATTTCTACAGAGGAAAACCCATATTTCTCCCACTTCGAGCTTTGTCGCGACCAAGGAGGACACTGTCAGATTTTACTCAATAAAACATTAATTATATACTGTAAATCAGACGATAACTTAATAACCAAATTATTGCAGTCGAGAATTAAATACATCTCTGAGTACACAGTGAATAAAATAGTTTATAGCAGCTCTTCGCTTAATCGGTTAGGCGTCAATTTAGCTTCATATTCATAACACCAGTTATTGGAGATTAGCCACCGTTCGAGAGTTTGAAACTGGCTATTCATAGAACGACGTGCTTATAACAATTATCTCATGATTTTCTTCTTAATTACATTGATGACTTCGCTTTTTAACTAACATTTATTATTACAAATTTCTATTTTTCATATACTTTTTATTATTATTAATTTTTATTTTTAATATATGTTTATTTTATAAATATTTTGATTATTATTAATTTTTTTACGCTTAACTTTGTTTATTATTATCGCTTTTCAGAGCTTTTATCAATTTTATATTATAATACGCTTATTTATGTGAGCTAATGTCGTTTATTGACTTCAATTTTTTAACTTTTCATATAAAAAAGATCTCATAATAATCAACATCACATCCTGCATACGCCTGAGTAAAACTATATTTCTCCACTATTATATCATTATCATTTATTATGAATTATTTGATAATTGTATACACCAAATGCAAACTGTATGTATGTCTACGTCTTAGTCTCACTGGTGTTGATGACAGTCGTCATAGTCCGTCTTCATCAGAAGTCTCCATAACGGTACCGCCACGTTTGAAAAAACATAATTCATCCACTTTAGTGGTGACAACACCAACAACGGTAACAACAACAATTACGCCACCAACACCAATACCGCCACCACCGCCGCCACCGCCATTGCCACCACATCTTGCAGTGGTCGGCGCCGTGAACCGGGCACCACTACCACCGCCTCGCAAGTCTGCACAGAGGTTTGTTCCGTTCGCTATCTACTACTGTGTTGACCAAGTCAAATGGAAAAGAAGCCAAATTTCAAACCAATTTACCAACCTACCAAATGCGCTTTTAAGTGCTTCTAACAACCCGCGTAAAATGTGCCCTGGCCAAAAGCACTTCCTCTCTCGAATATTAGCAACACTTGAATGTTACTCTAGCGCTTCGCTATTAAACGCCTAATTATCTAACTAATTTCGTTAGCAATTATCAATGTGCAACACCTGCTGTCCACTTAACAGTTTAATCAAATGCGATTGCTCCCCTTTCTCCTCCGCTTCGCACATTGTTTTTTACATACGAGTAAATTCAAAACCCCAAATTACTCACTTACTATTTACCCTATTTTCTTGTTAACCATAATTCTTTTCTTTGGTTTTACAATTTCAGAATACAAAAAACAAAAACTTCTACATGAACTTCGGTGTTCTTGTAGTTCTAATTCTTCACTGAGAAAAAATACCCAAAAATCCAAAAGCAAATATTAATTTATGTGTTAAATTCCATTCTAGAAATGTTAATAACAATTTTGTGAATTGTAACGATTTCTTATCAATAATGTAAAGATCTAAACATCTAAACAATTTAGTTATGTCATTTAAAGACCCATTGCAGACATACAAACACATATCTTTCATACTTTATCATCCAAATGTTCTTTTTTTTTCGAAATAAGTTAAGCTTAGGTAATAAATTCAAGAATATTAATAATTTGTTAAGAGAGGATTGCTTAAAGATTTAGAAATATGAACAAATTAAGAAAGACACTTTTAAACGCTGTTTAAACACTTATTCATCAATGTACGTTATAAAAAGAACCAACAAATAACGAATAATAACAACAAATAATCCCTAGATATTCTGGTGATTCCTAAGCGTCTTTTTCAGATGAAAATCTTTCTCATGAAATACATAAGGTTTATGCAAACGTTTTATAGTATGTTCGTCATTCATTAGATAATCGAGCCTCTGGTTTATATAGTGAAAGAAAGTTAAAGAACTAACAGGTATTTGTTGAGTGTCGAGTCTAGCTTATTGCCATAAGTTCTGCGATAATTAATATCCACTTGAGTTAGTCTGCCTCTTGAACCATATATTTAGCTTCTAGAAAATAAGACAAGTAACTCTACCTTAAGTGTTAAGATAATTTAGTAAGTTGTAAGCAATATCCAAAAACCGTTTAGTTAAGAAGTCAGAATCTTGAAAATTTATTAGGTCTACAACTTTGCTTCCGGCGTTTGTTTGGCTTTAAGGCTTTTTTTCACTTAGGACAGCCTCATCGGATGAGCCTCAGCCGCACTTTTCTTGGAATTAAAAAAGAAAAGCCAAATGTCCCGCAAATGTCGAGAATTCGGCTCAAAAAGTGATATTTTCAGTTTAGAATAATTTTGGGATGCAAACAGATCTCTACAAAATTTTATTGGGTTAATGTTGACACAAATGTTCAAGATCGATATAAAACGATTTAGTCGATTTAATCGACCAGAGCTTGACCCTAGAGACATTTCCGCAAATGTCGAAAACTCGGCTCAAAAACTGACATTTTCAGTTGAGAATATGTTTGGGATGCAAACAGATCTCTACAAATATTTTGTTGGGTTAATGTTGATACAAATGTTCAAGATCGACATAAAACGATTTAATCGACCAGTGCTTCACCCTAGAGACATCTATTGGAAAACGGCGGAAGCAAAGTTGTAGTTGTAGGTTAATAATTAATGTTTCCATCTTGTTTAAGGATATATTATATGTATTTTGAAGTCAGTCAAAAAATCGAAAATGTTTTTAATATTTTTTCTTAAAGTATGCGTTCTTATGAATGGTAAACTATATTTATATAGAGATTTAAGCGGTAGAGGTAGGTTAGAAGCGAAGTTATAACGTTTTTCTTGCTCCGCTACATTAGACGAAATTGCACTTAAAATTTTAAACGTGATTATCTCGAAATCATGTTTTTCCGAAAACGTCGTTGCGGTGACTTGGATTGTCGAAGGAGTTTTCAACCGATTTCAATTTTTTTTTCAAATTGTTCATAATTTATATCTCGCGTATTTGAACGATTTATTTTTTTAATTTAAATTTTCATATCAAAGTTATGAATTTTTCAATGCATTTCATCAGATGAAAAATGAAAAAAGTAGCCTTTTTGAAAAAAATCATCCCCGTTTGCAAAAAAAAAATTCTCATTTCAATGAATCGTTCAAGGACACAAGTTCCCATACTAACGAAATTTGTTTAGTTTTATGCTTTCAGTTGAGCTGATGGACTGGAATCGAAGAAAATGTTTTGAGCTAAGAAACCATTAATAGATAAACTTTTTTTCATAAATATGTAAATATAAGAGGCATTAGGTTGAGTAATATTTGTAGAAAAAAATCTAAATAGTGATTTAAACCCCTGATGAGGTTAATAGGGATTAAATATTTTTCAATACGTGTCAAAAACTCTTTTTTAGATACAAAAAAAAAATAATTTTTGGAAAAAATAAGAAAAATAATATTTTTGAAAAAAAAAATTAATATTATATACTATTATTATTATTATTATTATATTTTCATATTTAAGATTTGTAAAAAATTCGCGCTCGCAATATAAATATATTTTTTTTAGTTCTTAAAAAAGGTAGCAGCTTTCTTTTAGAAATAATTATTTATATATTTTTTAATCTTCCGACCTTTTTAGCAAATTTATTAAAATATTATTAAGCTAGCTAAATAAAAACTTTAAAAGTAGACTAAAGTTAAGCTAGTAGTTATGCCCATTGCTTAAATATGTTTAATATCATGAAACGCTATTAATATTAATGCATTCATTCAATCAAACCTCATTAAGTACATACACAACATACGTTTAGCTACATGTATTTATATTAACAATTATTAGACAAGTGTATGGTATACTACTATTTATATTTGTGTGTGTCTTCGCCATTTGCGTGTCACTAACCACCGACTCACTCACTCACTCACTGCCCGTAACGAAAACATTTGATTCATCCAAAAAAAAAAATTCATTCGATTTGTATTTCTCCTTCTCATTCACAACACAGCCAACTTTTGCGATCCCAAAGCACGGATCTGGTACCAATGGAAATCTACACGTTCCTTAATAGACAACAGCAACAACAGCACAACACGAAATCCAACATTAATGGCGGCAACAGCAACAACAACGGCCTATCCACGGGACAACAACAGTACATCGGCAGCGGAAGTGGAATTGTTGGAAAACTTAGCGGAACCAACAAGAAGATGGTCAAGCAGCACAGCACAACTAGCCAACAGTCCACATCATCCACATCGTCGTCCGTCCATTCAACACCATCCGCACCCGGTGCACTCGGCGCAGACGTACACAGCGGCAGCAACGTCGGCAAGGGACAATCTCCCGGACGTTGGTCATCACATGAGCGCATCTTGCCAATCCATCAACAACAGTCACAGCAACAGCAACAACAGCAGCAATACGAACCTCAAATGCTTATTTGGCAGTCAATGCAGTCTGTGCAGCACAAGCAGCAGCCAACCGGCCATGGACAACAACAGCCAGCGCAACACGCTGGAGATAAAGAGTCGCTCATGCAGTCCCACTACACAGCACTTGCTGGAAAGCCGCCCACTATCGGCGCAATATCCGCACAATATCAACAGCAATTGCCCACCTCGCTTAGCCTGCAATCGCTGTGCGGGCAGACACAACAGCATGGGAATGACAATAGCAGCGTCGGCAGCGCCGTCGGAACCGCCTCCACCACCACCACCGCATCTGCGGCCATTGCTGCGCAGGCACACAGTGATACCCAAATGGAGGACCAACTGTTGCTCAGCGCCGACAGCGCCAGCCTCGATGGCGGCGGTACCATTAAGAAGCGAAAACGACGTCTGCGCTTTCCCTTCGGCGGCGGACACCGCAAAACCGCCAGCAATGCAAGCGTCAGTAGCGGCAGCACAGCCAGCGTCAGCGTCAGCTCCAATAAACATACATAGTTCGCATAGCGCTGGCTGTCTGATAGCGTCCTCTTACAGCGGCGGCACTGCTGCAACCGTGGAGGATGTGCTGACGTTGCAGAAGGCACAGGAACAACAAGAGCAGCAACAGAAAGGCAACGACATTGACGACCAACGATTGTATGATGTTATGGACAATGATAATGCTTTCAAAGAAAATCAATATAAACGCAATAGTAGCCACAACAGCGCAGATGCCGACTCAGAGGCGGAGGCATACTCACAGGTTACTTTGAATTTTGCTAAGCGCGCCGCGCATGCCGCTGCGACTGCGCGTCAATTGAACGAGCATGACAATAATAATAGTTTTAGTGATTCCCAACGCGACTTGAGGCGCGCTCCAACGAGTGGCCTCACGACAATAACGGCCACCTAACAGAGTGGCCAACGAAATAATTATATTTTTTAACACAAATATTACAGTCTTCCACAAATAAGAGACGAGGAAGAGGACGACGACTGGAAGCCAAGAGCATGCCGTAAGGAATGTGCGTGCGTGTACTTAATTTTACTTAGAAAACATATATGAAAATTGAAAACATTGCATATAAACAAACACACACACACTTAGTACATATTAATCCTGATCTCCATAAGCATGAATAACTCCTAGAAATGTGCTCCAATGTCATGCTATACCACAGCAATACAGTGCTTCCACGCATTGCAAATGGTTAAAAATCTAAAGCAGTTTAGTCTAAACCTAATTTTTCAAAACGATAATAACGTAAAACGCTGCTAAGTGAAAATGAAATAAATTTTTTGTAAAAATTAAAAAACAAATCAAATTTTTGTAAGAACTACAAACCATATTAGCGCTGCAATGTCCATGTTTTGACATAATTGTAGCAGCAACATTATAGAATTTGTAAAAAATTGGAAAAAAAAATTTCAAAAATTCAAAACCTTTTTTTTAACTTGCTTCCTGGTTCAAAATATTGACATTATAGCGCTATTTGGTTCGTAGTTCTTTGGCATCCATATATTAATGGTCTTATTTCGAAAAAAAAAATTAAAAAAAATTATTAATTTTTTTTTTTTATAAAAATTATTAAACATTTTTTTTTTATAAAAATTATTAAAAATTTTTTGTATAATCAAAGTTTTGAAAATTTCATTTCGAAAACAATAAACAAAGAATAATAAAATCATTAAAAATTAATTTTAATTAAAAAATAAAATTTTGAAAAATTCCATTTCGAAAATATTTCAAAAACAAATTTTTCGAAATAAGACCGTTAAGGAAATAAGCGCTTCCCGAAGCCATTGCAAAGACAAGACCAGTAGCCAAATAAAAGTTGCATATTTTTTTATTGCAAATACTCTTATGTAGATTTTTTGAAATGTAGTTTTTGTGCAAGCAATAAGGAAATTAGTTCAATATTTGTAATGGAGAAGGTTTTCACAACCACACTACGCATACTAGATGTTAAAATGTAACAGAAACTGCAATTATCCTCGAATTCGTAAGACGAGTGTCGTTACACGCTCGTATTTTATAGAAATTGTTCCAAAAGTGCCTCAGCGAAAATACGATATTTACATACATGATAATTAGTAAATAAGTTGTGAGTTTTTTAATTTTTTTTTTTTGTAAATATGTAATTCGTAAAATTTGAAATTTTTTTTTTTAATTTGTCAAGCAAAAATATGCAAAAACAACATACAGACGCTTTAAATTTTTGTGAGATTTTTAAATTTTTAATAAAAATGAACAAGAAAGGACTTGATATAAAAATTTAAAATATAGAAAAATTAAAATGACACTTAAAAAAAAACTCGGACACAAAAATTATAATTTTATAATTATCTAACTTACAATATTTTTTTTTTCAAAATTAAAAACATAACCCCTGTATTAACTATATTTTGAAATATTCGCCCGTAACTGTGCGCTTCCAAAGCACAGTTAGACCAATATATAACTGTTAAACACGCCATTAAAAGCAAAAAAGACAACAATAACAAATAATTAAATATTTTGAAATTATAAAAAAATTTATAATTTTTTTTGGCCAACTAAAATTATTAATTTTTTTATTTAATATAAACTCTTTTAGTTTCCACCTTAAATCATTGGACTGATATTTCCTTGGCTATGACTTAAATTATTAAATGCTATGGATAATATTGTATTACAACAACATATGCATAAATGATTTATTTATGTACTATGTTTATATTATATAACTAACTTGATGCTGTGTATGTACGTACGTACAAACAAACGTTACGTCGAATATTTACTTAATTTCTTGGTATTAATTACAAACATTACCTAAAATAAATAATATATAATATAATATATAGCGTATATTATGTAACTACCTAAATAATAGCAATATTTATAGCATAATAGCGTTATACATATTTAATACAAAGAATTATCCATGCGGATAAAGAGTAGTACTAATTTGTAAAAAAGAAAATTAAGCCAAACACACATACATAAAGAGAAAATGTATGTTTGTTTGTAATGTGAAGAGAGGAACAAGTTTTTACCACACACCAGACACTAAGCACTATACCTAACAACAACATGAATGAAAACTTAAAACAAAACAAAAAAACAATAATAATGTATTAAACTACTATATTTGTAATATAGTGTAACATTTTGCCACAATTAAGCAACAGCGATAGACGCAAGTAAGTTTTCCAGCTAAATTGCTGTGAAAATTATATCATTATATACCTTTTAATAAACATTTCCTAAAAACAGTAAATATTTGGATTTTTTCTTTTCGTTGGGCAAGGAAAAATGGTAAAAGTTAGAAGAAAGGTAGTGGAACTCTGATCTACAGCATAAATCCTACTGTATAGAAGCATTGTCTGTTTAAAAACCCGCAGTCGCTGTGTATTGTTATAATATATAGGGTATGTGAACTTACTTGAACCGTAGCATTAATTTTGTCGCGAAGGTTTACCTAGAACTCCTCAAGGTCCAGCTCCCAAGAACACTTTAACTTCATAGAACTCCAAAAAATAATTAAAGAACGGAGGTCTATTAATGCCACTACCTGTTAACACAGGCATACAGGCGTTTCGGTGACTACGAATCGATTAATTGTTTCGCAAATATCGTAATTTTGTATATTAAAGCTGTCATCAAGTCTGAAAACGGCTTCATTCATTAATTAAAACTTTATAATGTAGGTGATACGATTTCAGCTTAATTTTGTAAAGTAAAGGGTTTTACAAAAGTAGACCGATATGAACAGCAAACGACTCCATATATTTCCCGCTCTTTTGACATTTCTCTTCAGTAAGGTTTGACATTTCATCATGGAAAGATATACAATCCAACAACGACTCGAAATTATTAAAATGTTAAAATTGAGCATCTAGTGGAAAAATGTTCCCCTTCCAGCCACTAGCGCATCAAAATGGTCAGTCTCTGACACGTCGTTCTCAAGCGTTGGGTATCTCTGTGGCGTCGTTGTGGCCAGAATGTGTGGTAAATTGCGCTGAGCCACAACTTGAAAATGATACGGATGTTCATCGAAAAACATCTTCAGCGATGAGGCTCATTTCTTGCTGAATGGCTTCGGCAATCCACACGTAGTCCAAGAGTAACCGAAAAAATAACGGGTTGGTGCGGTGATGCCGGCGGCATCATTGGGCCGTACTTCTTCCGTGATGATCTAGATAGGCACGATACTGTGAATGGGAATCGCTACCTCTCAATGATAACCGAATATTTTTGGCTCGGTTGGGATGATATGGACTTGGACAATATGTGATTCCAACAGGACGGCGCCACAAGTCACACAGCGAATATCACAATCGATTTATTGAAACCCAAGTTTGGTGAACGTGTTATCTCACGAAATAGACCAGTCAGTTGGCTAAGTCGTCAAGTTTATGGTCTATGCCAACAAGCCAACGACGATTGATGAACTTCATACGAATATCGAACGTGAAATTGCAGCAGTATCGGCAGTATTACTTTCACAGGAATAAGGAATTCCATTGGTATTCTAAACTTTTTGTGATGCTCTTATTGAAAACCCCTTTATATTGATAATTGATTTACAGAACTTTTACGACAAAAAAACACAACGTTCGTACCTTTGAATCTGTACCAAATGATCGTGGTTTCAAATCCGATAACAAACTTAAAAGCTATCGTCACCACAATCAAGCGATCAAGAGCTTAAATATGCTGCAGTAATTAAATATAGACAACAGATATAACGATTTCTTATTTCGAAGAAAGAAAAGCTTCTCAAAAGTCAACGGATTACTTGGGAAAATATGCATTTTTTTGGAGAATAGATATATGCACATATATCACATGCCTGAAGACCTTTGGATGTACTATAGATATATCAAAACTGTACAATCATAAAGCTCTCAGAAGTTTAAATATGTTATATTAACCAAGCACAACATATCGATAATTTACAATATAAATTAAGTAAAGATAGTAAAAAAGTCAGTGTTCTAGAGAATACACTAAAGATGGTTCAACTATAACCGCCTACATATTCCATCCATAGAGAAATGCAAACGATGTATCGATGTTTTGTCAAAAAGCAAGTGTTTCGATACATCGAACTTTCACGATCGAACTTCAAGATGTTTGCATCCCTACATCCATACCATCTTTAATGAAAAAATGTTAAATTTAAATGGGAGGAACGTGGAAATGTCGTCGTGATATCTTTATATACTGTAGATAATGTGGGAACATACGATCGTTCTCGCGACTTTAGAGTCTACTTAACGGGAACAGACACGGATTTGTACTCAGTCTAGACTGCCAATTCAGCAGCTTTTCCAGAACAACAGTACGGTTTGAAAAATATAAATTTCTTGAAGAAGAATGGCTCAACTTGTTTTCCTAATTTCCAATTTGTCAACTGTATTATGGCGTAAGTTTTAATAAATGGTATTTCAGAGACCTTATCTATACTAATATTATAAAGCTGAAGAGTTTGTTTGTTTGTTTGTTTGAACGCGCTAATCTCCGAAACTACTGGTTCGAATTGAATAATTCTTTTTGTGTTGGATAGTCCATTTATCGAGGAAGGCTATATAGCATCATGACCAATAGGAGCGAAGAAACAGTGGTAAATGTGTAAAAAACGGGATTTTGGCAACAATTCGATCTTAAAATGACATTACGTTGGCTCTCGCATCTACTGGAATTGCAGCAACGCTACTTGAAGTTGGAAGAACGGCACATACGACACTGTAGCTTCAGTTAAACATGCAAATCTATGAAACATATATGAGATGAGCGCAATTTTCTAGAAGCACTTGACAGAGCAATGAAAGATCTGTGGAATAATAACAATTGGTGATACTGTTATTGACAAACACATTCTGTTATTTCGAAATCAACAGCGGCGGAGGAATTGAACGCATGTCTCAAGTCATCGTACTTGTGGCGGCACGCGAAAACCATATGATTGACCATGAATATGCGTGTGTTCCTGGAACAGGATAGCACCGCAGAAGATCTGCAAAGAACTGGGCAAATTCCGGTTAATACTTCTAATGATTTGATATCAATCCGAACATTAGTCAAATTTATCGTAACTACGATTGGTTGAGTGCAGATTTTTAACTGTCAAAAATACCGATGTCGATGAGTTAATCTATACGACTTAAAGTCAACTTCCGGGATATTTGTGTTCATACACATCGATCGATCATGTTGAAAATGAAGACGAAGCTGTGAATTATCCAGTGAAATTTCTAAATTCTTTGTCATTATAATGCTTTGTCATTTATTATGCTTCGCAATCTTCAAGCAGCTATCGAATAATGTAATAGTTGCAAGAATTTTTTAAAGGGACTTACAAGGGGGCAGAATGCTTGATTTCACGAATTTCTTTGAGTTCCAACGATTTGCCATTTCAGGTCAAACGTATTCAGTTTCCAATGAGACTTGCATTTGGGATGACAATCAACAGGTCTCAAAGACAGTCGCTGGAGGTGTGTGGCATAAATTTCATTCACGAGTTGAAAAATCATCTTCTCTGTACATTTACGCACCGGAACAGAAAACAAAAAATGTTGTTTATTAAGCTGCGTTACATTGAAAAAAAAAATTTAGAAAAATCGCAAATAAATGTTTTCCAACACTATACAAATTCAACTTTGTTTTCAAAACAAATAATTTCACGCAGTGCAACGACTGCGGAGGCAGCTAGTATAATATAAAATGTTACAATTCTGGTAAAAAAATGTAGACTATTTTCTCTAGCTACAGCAAAAACTATTTTACAACTGTTACCCAAAAAAATGAGAGCTAGCATACAGTCGTAGTAAAACGCTTTCAGAATAATACGCTCATTTGCTGTTCATAGTTGTACATACATATGTACATACATTCTGTATTGCATTAATTTCAAAATACAATTGCTCCACAATGCAGTCGTTTTACCGGCAAAGTTAACAATAAAATATAACAACAAAAAAGCAAAGAATACCATGCCATTAGTCACTCAAATTACAAGTACAACAGGCAAAAAAGTAAACACACCAACAAACTACGGGTACATAGTAACCAAACGCGCAGTCGGCCCACAAAGTAGTGGAACGGCTGATGTCTGCGAAAACAGTGAAAGCGCCTAAAAAAGTGTGGCACACAAAGCGCGCGGCAATTGCGGCTACCGTAGCCGCTGCTAAATGCGCGACTGACTGGCGGTTGGTTGCTGCCAATGTGGCTGCCGCGGCAGCGTTTACTTTTCCAACGCGTCGCATTTGCAAGCATGGAAAGGCAATAAGTAAACAGGTAAATACACCCAAATACCCATGCATATTTACACGTACTATGCAATACACCAATAACAACTAATATTAACGCGTTATTTGTATGTATGTATGTAGGTTGAATTACTAGGTGCGCTTGCCACAAGTTATTTAAATATGTTAAATAAATATACCGACGCTCATTTAGGCGATCGCATGCATACCTACATATATAATATGAATATATGCATATTTTAGTATGTAGGTATAAGCATAGTAGTCTCCATAGAAGCGCTGCTATATGACAGCCCTGAGAATTGCGCTAAAGCACTACACTGTAGTAAACTTAAATCAAATGAGCTTGTCACAAGCTAACATTCACACTATAAGCCATATAATACATACATACAGACATGGAGTTATTGCGCAGCCCATAAACGTGAGCCCAACGCCGTGAAAGATGGAAAGCGCGCTGCGCAAGTGAAACGTCCAACAGCGTCTCATTAAGAAAAAAGGTATGAAAACAAATAAAAGTTAAGAAGTGCGGCCTACAGCGTTTTTATATACATATAGATTAACGAGGGCAGTTAGATATGTAATATGACTGCAAAGCAAACCGACGATGTACTTTTATTAACTCCAATCCTTTGGTTATTGCTGAAAAGAAATATACTAATTGAAGCTACTGAAACGCAGTCAATTTGAGACCACACTGAAGTAATTGGAAACAAAAGTCCCCCAAGAGACGTAGACCCCTCAAATGAAATCTCCCAATTTGACTAGTTAAAGGAAAAAATTTATGTATGTATATATGCTTGGAACTTAACCTTTTTCTAGATGTTGGGGCACTTTCTTCAACAAATTAAGAGACGTGCAAGTTGTATGATGACCAAACTGATAATATTTGAAGACCTTTTCATTACAAAAATACCTTTGGAAGTAATTGCCTCCTATAAAATCAGTGCCAATTTCGGTAACGTAGAACCACTTATAGTAGAAATTGTTAGAGGAAGACCTCATGAAACCAGTGTGATCCTCACCCAACTTCACTCTGGATACTACAGAAAGTTAAACTTCTATTTTTAGAGGCTAGACCTCTACGTACTAAACATGAGATAAACCAAATCCATGAAACCGCAATTGAATTCCCTACACATTTATTTTATTTTTTGTCTAACATCTCAAATTCCCCTCGATTTATAAACCAATCGTCCAATATCATTCTCTATATTTCAGCGAATATACATATAATACTAGCAGACCCGGCCACACGTTGTTGTGGCTAAGGTATACATTAAATTAAGTTGGTCCAATCTTGGCTTCGGTGACGATATTGATTACTCGAGGTCGATTTATGTTACGCAGCATGATGACAACTCACACTACTTATAATTGCAAAGCGAGTGGTGATATTACAGGCAATTTTAAATAGTTTGGGATAATTGACTACGTCATCCTGGTTTGTAGCTGTGTCAACTCTCCTGGACCGAAATTCTAAATTGTCGCATTAAGATCATCGATATCTTTGTTTTTTTACCACCAATATAGGTCATTCAATCAGTCATTTATGGTTATCATATTGAGGTTTCATGTCAGGAAAACTTCTCTTTCAAGTCAATGAAGTGACAGAAATCTGTTGGAAATGCTATTAATCCATCGAGGTGTCAACTGCGACCCTACCATTTCCAACTGCTTCTACAATCGCAATTTGATATTGTTGCAAAAACACTCATATGTTAGTTGTTAATTGGCGATACTTTATTTGTCGCCACAAATTAAATGACTTTAGGCATCCGATTAGCCCGTCAGTAACAGTTGATCCAGGAATAATTGGAAGAGTCTGACGTAAATCACCTGTTAACAGAATCCTGGCTCCACCAAAAACGTTTATCGACAATCAAGATCTTTTAAAGTCCTGTGCAGTACCTCCAGCGACTTCTTGAATATTTGGAAAATCTTCGTTATAGCGCTATTTTTGGCGACTTTGCCGACTGGTTTTTCGTTCATTTGCAATTTAGGAGTAATTTCAAGGCCGAATGTGCCGTTTGTTTGCCTACTAACAGGTGCCAAGTTACCCCTATTCCCGTTAAGCTTGGTGGTGAAAAGTGTGAAATTGGTTCTGGAATCACATCAGCCCTTATAT
Source organism: Zeugodacus tau (assembly GCA_031772095.1). NCBI lineage: Eukaryota > Metazoa > Arthropoda > Insecta > Diptera > Tephritidae > Zeugodacus > Zeugodacus tau. The sequence continues at coordinate 40,634,080 of CM062650.1, forward strand.
ACTATACGTTATGATTTTCTATGGGACTTTATGCCGAACATATAGGTCATATTGTGTGTTACCTTAATAAAATTACATCAATAAATTGCGAGAGTGTAAAATGTTCGGTTGGAGCTGAACTTAGCCTTTCCTTATTTTTTACAAATTGTTTTGGGCTATCGACACAACCTTATACAATTGAACAATAACAAAAATATTGTAACAAAGCAACAATGACAACCTTCAAAATATTATTTTTTTGTTTTCTCTTTTTATATTTTTCTTGTCAACTTGAATAAAATTCTCTTATTGATATCTCCTCGCAATTTTTCCATATTTACTCACTTTCTAATCATTTTCTGGCCTTCCACGAATATTTCAAGATTAAAATTAGCCAGATCGGTTTGAACTTCAACAACCAATAACTTCCCGATTTTAGAAAATTTTTAATTTTTTTCGCGGAAAGTTAAAAAAATTTAGGGGTGGACCACCCTTAACACTTAGGAGCATGAAAAATAGATGTTGCCCGATTCTCCACCCTAGCCGATATGCACGCTAAGATTCACGAAAATCGGTCGAGCGGTTTCAGAGGAGTTCAATAACGTACACCGTGACACGAGAATTTTATGTATTAGATAACAACTCCCTTATGATCTTAAGAGACAGCTTAAGATCTCTTAACAGAACACTCAATACTAAGAGATATTTTAAAAAAATCTGTCAAAAAGCTGTCTTATCTTACGCTCCTCGTAAATGTGATTACTTACAAATACCCACCATAATTGTAGTAATAATAATAATTTGACTTTTTCCATTCACATTTTGCTTTAGTTTGTGAATTTTCCTCAAACTTTAGTTTATTTTTTAAATGCACGTAGTATACTTGAGTGTTTTGCTTTGTTGCTTGCTTGAAAAGCCGGTGAAGCCATTGTTGTTGCTCACCGCTGGCTACCCTCAACCTCCTTGCCGCCGAAGTCTAAATATAACTACGAGCTGTGGTGAGCAGCGTTTGAAACAATGAAAACGCACTCGACCGTGATTCCCTCGTTGAGTCTGATGAGCGCTACTACTACTACGCAAAGCGAGCTCTTCAACTGACTGCGCTGTGTGGCGCTGCGCGATGGTTTGTGGCCGGTGTGGGCTCATGTTTGTTGCTGCTACGCCGACACTGTATGGGGCGCCGCTGCTACCACCACCAACATTTGTGCGCTGCGGTTTGAGTGCAACTTATGGGAGCGCGCACACCGCACATCTTTTTCTAGGCTGGTCTTACAATTCAGTTTGTGTTCGACTTTACATTGTTCAGCAGCAGCAGCAGTGGAGCAGTAGAGCAGTAGTGGCACACGAGCTGCGCTGTAACTTTAAAACTAAACTCGTAACGTTTTTCAACAGCTGATTGACTGACTGAGTGCAAGTGAAGTGGCGAAGACATGTTTCTTAATAACAACTTCCTCATAGTGCATACACATAATACATATTTATTGAAAAATAACCGTTAAGGAACCTTCCGCTATGGATACGCAAAAGCTAACGAACAGCTCCAATGCGTTGGCTGGCAGTGTTCAGTTGGTGAAGGAGCGTAATCGAAGTAGCAATAAAGTGAAACTTTGTGGTTATTTGAAGAAGAAGCGAAATGTTAGTATGAGTATATGAAGTAGAAAAAACGATAATTGCGGGCGCGTGAGCAAGAGTGAATCAAGTGATATTTTTGAAACAAGCTTAAATAAGGGCTTCACCGAAAAAAAATTTGTTTAAAAAAATGTGAGATGTTGAAAATATAAAATTTTCATTCAAAAATATAAAAAAAATAAAAAAAAATAAAAATTAAAAAAATTAAAAAAAAATAAAATTAAAAAAATTAAAAATAAAAAATTTAAAATAAAGAAAATGTGGAAAGTGAAATAAACACCTTACATCGCCTATTTTTGCACACGCGCCCATAATTGAACGTTTAAAAAAATCCAAAAAAAGCAAAGAAAAAACTGCCCAATCAGCTCCGCTCAGTTGGAAAATTCAAAGCAAAACAAAAAGTGAAAAAAAAAACAAAAAACCAACTCAGCTTTATCTTCATTATTGCCATAAAATATGAATGCATGTATTTGTTTTTGTTTTTTCGTTTTTGACAACCGTTATTAGAAAGTTGGCGGCTGGCGTAAAATGTGGTTTGTGCTGCAGGATAAATTGCTACTCTCCTACGCATCGAAGGAGGAGTATGACAATAAATTGGTCTCATTCAAAGACGTACTAAATCTGGTGCCCGGCACAATGGTGCGTCCATTGGGTGGCTTTCGCTTCACAATTGAGACGACAACACATGTAATGTACACTTTCGTGAGTATTTTTGACAGAAATCGGTTATGCATATATTATTAATTATATAAAAGAATAATAATAATAATATGAATAATAATTATAACAATAACAGTAATACTATTAATGCGTATAGAATGAGTAATTCATAAATGTATTTATATGTAAATATACATATTAGTCACTGTATTTATTGTGCCGATAATAGTGCTGTAAGCAAAAAGTTTTCAATTTGTGTTAAAAAAATATGAATAATTGAGGGTATATTAACAGTGTGCACAAAAACTGTACGTATAACACTCAGAGATAAGAAAAATTTATGGGAATGAATGAAAGAAATTTATAGAGAAAGCACTTATAACGAAGTTCTGATTAGAAATGTAGATACTCGAAGAGACTATAATGCAATAAATTGTGAATTGAAAGAAAAGAGTTGAAAAGTTGATAGAAAGGTTCACTCGACACTTCATAGTTGCATTATTATGCAAATCATTAGAATAAAAAAAATAATCAGATAATAGAGTTGAGTCATTTCCGCTCTATTAAACTATTACGAGGAGATATTTGCATTATTTTATTCATAAATAAACATGACGAATAGCAATGCACTTCTAACAATTGCTATTTTAGAAATTATTACAATGTTTGTCAAGGATAGCTTCAAGCTACTTTGTTATCTGAATTGTTTGGGTGCCTGATCACAACGGAATTCGATAAACTTGCAAGATAGCGTACCTTAGCTACAATGTTATTAGATTGGGAACGAGTCGGCAGTTCGGTGACCACTTGCGCTCAAGCGACAGACATATAGATCTCGCGAGATCTCAGTAAACGATAGACAACATTCAGAACTTGCACGGTTGAGAGATCTTTCTGTCCAAGAGCGAAGCGTAAAAAGCCCTTCGAACTACATTCTCTTGGTTTAGATTCATGTCGACTGTTTGAAGGACGGCGAGGAGGAATAATCTAGGAATCTCCAACTTGATTCTGTAGCCAAAACTCCCGTCTCGACCACTTAGCTTTGCTACACTCCTTCAGCTGGCCACTTGACGAAAGCGCTGCCACGCGTACTCACATGTAGGAAGAAGTACGAGTGCGGTTCAATGAGTCAGTGATTTTTAGAATGCTAGAGAAGAAGAATAACGCCGCATTGGCAGAAACTACCGATTTAATTTTCTATGAGGATAAATGGTGGTCTCTTCGGAACCTTCCCAACCTTTCAGCCTTAGGCGTTCCAAACACTTTTCTTCGAACCGACCTCCCAGCAACAATCTATCGAGTTATACCTCGGAAGTCTTCATTCCGAGAAGAAATACCTTCGACATACCTAGCGAATTGATTGGAATTGACTTTGTCGAAACGAGAGGGTCTTTTTGAACCATGGCCAGAAGTGTTTTTGGCATCACACCAGCATCAGAGTCAGCTTACACAGCTACCCAAGTGGGCCTCGGGCCCAAAGATCAGCTTTGAGTTATCTACATACAATAACACAATAAAAGAAAGTATAGAACATATCGTTCATTAAAATTTGGAAATGTGGTACCTTGCGAGCACACAATCGACAGATTTACCTTGTCGAAAATAAATGAAAATTATGAAAAAAGTTCATGAATTGCGCTTAGATTTGCAGATTTTACTCGCTTCGACGTTTTTCTAATAACTATAAAACCTCTAGAGTGTTCCCTTTCAAACAAAACCAATCATACTACGAAAATGGTTTCTAAAAGCTATGTAAAAAATATCTATATTATTCTATATGTAGTTTAAATCGTTAAATTGAAGTAATTTTAACTTAACTCAACTAGATTTAGTAATTTCTGAAGCATTCGTTCCGAATGAAATATTTGTTTAGCAATCTATTAAAGCAATCGCATTTTTTCATTCAACAGCACTGTGACGATCGCAACGCCTATCGCGAATGGATCACCATGCTATTGGATAGCTTGACCGCTACAAGCAGTTCGAAAATTATTTCCGCCAACTCCTCCGCCGCCTCCGCGTATGCGCTGCTACCCATACAGCAGCAACGTTTCCGCAATACATCTGTCGACAATATACCCTATGCGCTGTGGTCGACGGCGGGGCAGAATTCACAGCGTCAGCGAGAGCTTTCGTCCAGTTGTGACTCGATGCGGCAGCGTGTGGAATTGTTGGATGCCAATGGTGGTGAGTATGCGTATTTGGAGCGTATGGCGAATGTAAAAGCGAGAAATGGCTTAAAATCTACGACGCGGTCGCCATTAGCGCCAGCGTTATCGCTGCCCAGTCAGAGTAACGCTGGCGGCGCTGGCGTTGGTGGGGGTGGTATTGGTGTGGCGGTGCGATTGCCAATTGCGCGCAGCACAGCGAAATTACTGGAGCGTAACGGCGTGAATTCAAGCGATCCGTTGAAAAAATACCAACAACAGCAACACTACCAAAAACGGCAGCAGCAACAAGTGAACTGTTGCAACAGGAGTAGTGGCACAACAGCTAGCGCAACAAGTAGTAAAAGCTACAATAACAACAATAGCAACAATGCTAACGAAAACGTCACAGATGCGCGTTTAACTACTGAAGCGAGGTAAGTAGTATGCATGCATATGAATGTAGATATGTACATATGTAGTTAAGTATGCGCATGCGTACAATTGTTCGCTCGTTGGCTTGTTGGCTTGAACAATGAATGCTGCAATAAGCGAACAATAAAAGAAACTATGCGCCTATGCAATTCGAAATTAAAAACACACAATACAGCAATGCCTTTCATGCCACTTAACATAACATTACATAACGGCATTTCAGTGCGACCCACTTCCGTTTGCATGGTGAAAGTAACTGCAGCGATTTTACCACACTCGACAATGGGCGCCATTCCTCAAGTGCCGGCAGCACATCTTCCTCAACTTCCGCATCCGCTTGCCATGGACCTGTGAATCAAACAGTCTTGAAAATAAATAGCATGTTCCAGCGACAATCGAATTCGCCAACGGCGCCAGAGAGTGCTGTCGCGAGTCGCCAACATGTGGTGAATAAAGAATTTCCAAACTATCCAAAGTCAACACAAACGAACTGTGATCAAAACGAAACTATTCCAAAGTATAAGCATAACAACAAAAGAAATAACAATACGAGCGAATGCAACAACAACAAGAACAACCAGTTGTTGTTGGCAGATAGCTGTTCAATGAGTGATGATGCTGAAGTTGCAGTGGACAACATTTCTGCAGCATATTCCAGTATCTCCAAAGACAGGTATGCAATCAAATAGAAATAGTATTAATACCCACTAGGGAAGACATTGACTAATGAATAATGAATATCTAATAAGTAACGACTAATAAGTTATCGACTAGAGAGTCAGCTAATTTCTTATGTATTTTAACTTCGCTCATAAATCCTTCAACAAAACTAGGGAAAGTGTTTATGAAACATTTTGAGGACCCCAATACCTGTTTACTCAAAATTTAAGACATGATTCAAACACCAAGTAATGTCTAAGAGCTCTTAATAACCATTGAAAATCCGTGTAACGTAATTGAAGACATGCATTGAAGTAACAAGGTATATACATGTTGTGTTCAAAAAATAACGGGAATTTTCTAATTTCCAATTTTTCAATAGTCCAATTGTCATTGTTTATATGAGCTTGGCGATTTTCGTTTGTCAAAAGCTCGCAAATCGTTGCTTGTTCGTGCATTCTTGGCCAAAAACAATACGGTAACGATGACCCAGCCTCCATATTCGCCAGATATGGCTCCGTGATACTTTTTGCTATTTCCAAAAATAAAGAGAACGACGGTTTCGTTTTACAAACTTAGATAAAATCGCTGAGAGAGCCAAACGCTATCCCAACAATCTATCTCGAGGTTGAGAAGTGTTTCGACGCTTGAAAGAAGCGCTGGCATAAGAGCACAATATCGAATGGGGACTATTGCAATTTTATATGGGACTTTAATTGACTATTTCTTAATTTTGTTTCGGCTCCAAGTTCTTTTACTTGGTCTTAACAATAAACAAATAGTTCATAAGGTCTGCTTCTTGAATAGTATGGCTTTAAAGTTGGTGTCCTTAATAACTACCTTTGCCAATAAAATCTAATTTTCATAAGCAAACGTACAAATATGAGTCCGAATGATTAGCTCACAATTTATCTTTTTCAATTATCAGTTCCTTCAAAAGCTTTTTTTTTTTTATAGAATTGTCAAACTGATTTACATACAGTTTTGCATTCAATATTTTCACTCAAACTGGTAAGTGTGCGAGTGCGAGTACGCGTATGAATATGCTAAACAGTTGCATTATTCTACCATATTTATGACTTGAACGCCCCCGCATTTGTAGCGAGTAAACACAACTGTAAAATGGGGTCTTCTTCAATATTAATATACTGGCCAGATAAGAGTTTCGCTATAAATAGCTACATGCGGCGCACTTCCTAAAGCACACCTACATGCATACACATTACCAGACACTGGAATTGTATGCAAAAAAGACAAATAATAATAAAAAGGGAGTTTCAAAGCTGCCGCGTGTTTGGCGTGCTCGGCATAGAACTTTTGATGTGGCGCTACTTTTGTACATATATATGGATTTGGAAATATTAAAAATAAGTAAAGCCAGTAACGGAACTTAACTTAAATTTAAGAAAATACCCAAATGAAACAAAAGAAAAAAATTAGAATTTAAAACATTCACAGAATATCCGAATAACTAACAACATTGTTGTTTCCAAGCTTTTCGATAAACAATCCCTAAATTTATGGCAGAGTTCTTTATTAAAACATCTTTCTCAGCCAAAGTAAATCGCAAGAAGTCAAGAGAACTCTTCTGCCCCCAACAAGGGTCATAGGTTAACAATTTACCGAATACTAGCTGCAAAAGCTACTTGGAAGAGGATGAGGTAGAATCTTCTCAATATTTCCCGCCTTTGCGAGATCTATGCAAAAAATTCTTGGATCTTACTTTATTGGGCACCCCCGCGAAGAAGTGGATATAAAAGTAAAAAACCTCTGCAGATTTGTGATAGGTTTTGGGCGCTTTGTCGATTCTTAAATTTAAGTGAGGAGGTTGAATTTTATGCATCACAAAGGACTGTTCTTAATAGTCTAAGTGTGTTTCCTTTTTTTAAGGGAACAACCTTCGTACCTAACCTAACTTAATCTTACTAAAACAAGTCTAGTTTGAATGTTTTAGATTCTACTAATGTACTAAAAGATCGAAACTTCAACTATTTGACCATTTATGATTACGATCGATACTTCAAATATCACGCTTCCCAACCCATGATTTTAATTAAGAATTATATGTACATATATAAGTATATATATCTTTTCTAAAGAAAGCAAACTACTTTCGATCATAAAAAGTCAATAGATTACAGAGTACAACAAAAAAAAATATATATCAAAGTATAAGCACAAGTTCTGACATAGGAGACATCTCTTGGTCGATTAGGGTTTAGAAAGTTTACATCTGAATTTTATTTTAGGAGTGATATTTCTCTATTTTACACATAATTATGAAATACCCACTTAAGAAACCACAAGACTTTAATTTTGGATACAAAAAGCTTAAGTAAAATTCAACGGAGAATATGTTTGTAAAGATTTCAAGTCATCCACTGATAAGCTTTTCTCTTTATTTTTTAACATTGTCACAAAAAGATCAATAGCGAAATTATAACGGTTTAAATGTATAGATATATGTATATTTGTCATAAAATTTTACTAATACATACTTTCTGATTACCCCAAAATTTAGAATCTCTCAATCCAGGGTTATTCTCAAAAACTATTATACCATTTTTTACTTTTACTCTAGAATAGTTTCCAATTAGTAAATTTTACAGTTTTAATTATCATCTTACGAGCAATACCCGAAGCAATACCTTTCAAAAATATGTATACCTAATAAAAATTGTGGTAAATAGAATAGTTTACTGAAGCTTCTGTAGTAAAATACGATATTCATTCAAAATTCGTCATTTCACTTTTTTAAACCACAATAAAGCAATTTTTGTGTTCCAACTTGCCATCGACAGAAAAGCTTATAAAGAGTTTTTTTTTAGACATGTGGTTTTCAAGAAGAAATAAAAGGCCTATAATGTTGTGTTATGGTCAAATCTCTAGCTTTATTATAAATGTAGAGATTTGCTATTATGTTTTAAAAAGTATTTCGGACAAGTGTCTTCTGTGGCTGACTCGAATAAATACAAGCCGAGAGGTGCAATATTCGACTACTTCTTGCAGACAATAAACTTTGTCCAGGAGTAAGTCTATTCATTGTGAAATTACAACCAAATTGAGTCCAAATTAAGTAACAGCTCACAAAATTACAAATCCCAAAAATGTATTGGCACATTGAAAACCACACGTCTAAAAAACTCCCATTACTAAATAGTAGCTAAGTTCCCACTATTGAACTAAATATACCGCTGCAGGCAGTGTAGGGTCTCCACAGCAATGCACAGATAATAAAATACAAAAAACGAATGTCTTTAAAGACCGCAAAAGCATCTGGATAGGGTGGACACGTCAATCGGCTGGCTGTGGCTGAATGAATAAAGTTTGTATTGCGGATGCATTGCAGTCATTTAAAAGACTAAAGTATTGCATGTGCGCCATAAAGAAGCTACGATATACTCGTATGTAGTGCGAGTGTGAATCTATGGGCATGCGGCGTATGCATATTTCCGTACTGTGATGTGCTATTCTTGACTTCACTCTTAAGTCAATGTAAACAGCGGGAATAGCAGGGGCATCATTGAGCGACAGCGACGAGCAACAAACACGCGCAACATCCAGCCAGCTATTAGTGGCAACGACAAGGAGGAAATTGAAATTGCTACACATATATATGAAGACATGTGTGTATGTGTATGTATATGCATATTTAGATGGCAACGGCATCGGTGCTGAGGCATTGATTCATTGGAGTTTGCGGCGACGCGTGGAGTTGCAGCGACAGCAGCACATGGTTTAGCTCAGCACCGAGTAGAACGTTTCAAATGAACTGTAATTATATACCTAAGTAGAAGTGTTTAGCGCGCACAAATGTATACATTTAAAGTAAAACAGAGTGATTTTCTCTTGAATGTCTGTGCCATACAACGAACGCACTTGAAAACGCTGGAAAAGTAAGAAATCCAAATAGTTCAAGTGTAACTTTTAACTTATGTATATGTGTGTGTGTATGAGTGTGCGTGTGCGTGTACTTGAAGCACCCGCAGGTTAGTTGCCACAAACAGATGCCTTACAGATGATGGCTCAGCGACACCGACACACAAACAAACACACGCGCCAGTCTCGTCACGTCTCCTTTATGTACTCGCACTAAAGTGTGTAGTGTTTGTTTGTGTTTTTGTTTTTTTATATTCTCAAAATTTCTGTTTTTATTTTATTTTCCTTCTCCACAATTCTATTTCCAGCCAAGCAATGGTTATGGTGAAAGACCAAATTCAACGTATGCACATCAAAGGCCGGAAGGAGACATTGTCGTATGCGAATGTTGATGCCGCAGTCGAGCGACATGAGCAGCGGCGTGTTGTCCTAACGAAAAAGTTGGAGGAAGAATCGTTTATTGAAACAAAAGCCAGTATGACCAAAACACTTGCCGATGATGAGGCGTGCGAAAAGCCAGTGTTGGATAGTGATGTGGAAAGTGTTGATGGTGATGCTGAGGAACAACAACAACTTATTGTTGACAAAGCTACGTCAGCGACTTGTAATCGTTCGTCAGAGCCAATTTATGCTGTTGTGGATTTGGCGCACAAATATGCACAACGACAACAACGTAATGTGCGAAATAATTTGAAAAGCTTGGAAGCGAATCGGTGTAGAAGTTATGAAAGCATTATACAAGGTGTGGAGTCCAGTGTTGTGTTGACAAATGGATGCGGGCCGTTAGGGGTGAGTGGTAGTGAAGTGATATGGTTTCAAGCCTGTGTTAAGTGTTGATGCCGATGATATTTTCCGAAATTGATTGCCGTAAAAGGTGATTTCCGTTTTCAAAAAGTGTTAAATTCGGCAGTTGTTAAAAAAAAATAATAATTTTGGAAATAAGTGCCTAAGACCAAAAAATATTGTGGTAGGTCAGTTAAGAATTATTATTATCACTATATCTTTGCTTAAAACCAATCGTACTGCAAAACAGGCTTGAAATTAATACATATAAAGTACAAATAATAAATTCTAACTCATCCAAAAACAGAAATCGAATAGTAATTTACACGAGGATGACATCGACGGCATCTACGAGGATGGTGATAACTTTGCTCCGAACTGTGAAAATGTTGGATTAACAAATGGCGATGAAGATGAAAATATTTATGAACCTGTCGGTTTCGACAATTTTGGCAGCCAAAAGGTAATGTTTCTGTTTATATTTTTCATATTATGAACTAAGTACAGTGGGCTAGTTGGGAACACAAGTCGGATAATACAATCTTTCGAATTTTTGTACTTAAAATTATTATATAATTATATTATAATCGATTATAATAAAATGAGAATGACAGATCTTATATTTCGATCAAATTAAACATTTTTGGTCACAAAATCAGTAGCTATTCATGAGTGATCAGGCAATCCAAATCATCTCATTAGGCTTTTTATAAAGCTTGAAGGAGGTTAAGAGAATTTTACTTTTTTGTTTTATTTATTCAATTCTGCCTCCAACCCCAGGTGTTCTACACCAAAAAATTAAAAGAAATAAGTATCATAGAACATTTACCTACAAAAAATAACTCTCAGGCGGATTGTTTATATAAGCATAGAATTGTTTACATAGAGTCACCAAAAGAGATAAATCGCCATGAATAAGGGATGTTAAGCTCTCGATTTCAACCAATTAATACTGAAGATACTTTCGCTTTCAAATATCTACTACTCGGCATTATTTGAAAATCATTAGCATTTGAATATAAAGACATTCAGTTAAATTTCGTTTCAATTTTATCATTATAGAAGCTACATATGTTTCTTAATAAAATATCGATAGTTCTAGAAAAAACTATATTATAAATAAAGGGTTTTTTAATAAGAGCAATACAAAGTTCAATTATCAAGCGTCACTCTGACTTGTTGGCATAGACCATAGACTTAACGTAGTCCCACAGGAAATAGTCAAACGGCGTCAAATCGCACGGCCGAGGCGGCCAATTGATTGAGCCATTTCATGAGATAACACGTTCACCAAACTTGGTTTTCAATAAATCGATTGTGACAATCGCTGTGTGACTTGTGGCGCCGTCCTCTTGGAACCACATATTGTTCAAGTCCATGTCATCCAATTCGGGCCAAAAATATTCGGTTAACGTACCAGTCTTGATCATTACGGAAGAAGTACGGCTCAATGACGCCGGCGGCCCATAAACCGCACCAAACCGTTATTTTTTCGGGATCATTGGTGACTCATGGAGTACGTGTAAATTGCTGTCTAGCCAATAACACATATTTTGCTTATAATCGATAGCAAATTTTTATAATTTCGACTCGTTGTTGGATCGTATTTCCTTCCATGATGAAATGGCAAGCCTTACTGAAGAGAAATGTCGAAAGAACGGGAAAAATGGCGTCGTTTGCTGTCCCCATCGGTCTACATTTGTAGCTACCCTATTGAAAAAGCCTTTTGATAAATGTTTAGGACAATGCCATACTTATGTATATGCCATTTAACGAAATTTACCCTATAGTTTTAAAATATTTTAGTTTAACGTGTAGAGAAGAGGACAATTTCGAAAAAAACGACAAAGACTTTAAAAAATATCTCTTAATTACTAGATAGGCTGTCCTTCAAAATTGAAAAAATAATTTTTTGAAAGTTGAGTTTCACTTGAAACAAACTGTAGGTAAAATATATAAAATGCAGAAGAAAACAAAAATATTTGTAATACATATACATATGTATGTATGTATGTACATATACAAAACTTTCCTTTGTAAAATTTTAATACTTTAATAACCACCACTTACAGATCCCCGCCTCCGCGACGCAACCTAACGCCTTTTGGCGCTACATAACACGTTTGAAAGTCAACTCACTGCTACAGTTTACGCGCATGCGTCGCCACCACCACCACCACACTGACTATGACACCATTGATCTATCAACGCCGTCGTCATCGCCCACACCTACAGCGAGCAATAGAAAAACAACAACAAGCTTAGCAAAGAAACAAGCAGCGGGCACTACAATACCAACAACAAACACAACAACGTCTTCATCACAATTTGCCAGCATTAAACGCAAATTCGGTGCACATCGCAAGTCAATGCAAGTGCGTGTACGAAAAATATGCGCACGCAATTATGAACCAAAGACAACAACTTTCGGCAATAAACTTACCGCACAACAACAACAACAACAACAAAACGGTGATGGTCACTTTGCTGCTGGTGGCGCTGGTGTTGGTGTGAGTAACGGTGTCAACATTGCCAGCAGCGTGGGTGGTGCGGGAAAGAAATCAAAATATCGTTGGAAGTCAGTGAAAATTAGGCCAAAACAGTTTAATGGCGCCTACAATGGCACAAATGGCAATAACTGTGGCACGAGTTGCACAACCGATGATATAAGTTGTAAAACGACGCGGCGTCAATCTTTCTTCGGCAGTCTGCCGCATTTGCGTAAAGCGCGTGTATCACTTTTCTCCACACCAAATTTACATTTGACAGCAGCGAAAGATCAGAATAGCAACGTTAGTAGCGTGAGTGATGTCTATGATAAAGAGTTGGTGGATAAGATACCCACGGAGGGTAAACGTGAATACGAAGAGCTTAATGAGCTGAGCAGCTGAGCGCACAGGTGTACAGATATTTGTGGAATTGTAAAATAATATTTAATATTTAAGAACTGAGTGCAGTTGCATTGGGAGAAATTTGTATGGGCTAAGCCTTAAGACTTAGACTTTAAGCAAATGTGTGCGCTAATGTTAATGCAAAGCAGACAATATTGGGCTTTTAGATTAATATTGAGCTTGACTTGAAATATACATACTATTTTTTAATAGCAAAAGTATCAATTATGACATAAATATGTACATATGTAGGAAGGCCAGTAAATAATGTGCTAAAAAGCCGCAGAGCTAAAGAGCTAAATATCTGCAACATACCGCGAACTTATAAATATTTGCAAAGCTTATTTCATTAATTATTTGAGAGATGTCAAAATGTCAAGCAGTGAGCAACAAACAACTAGGTGAACGAAGTAATAAATAATCGTTTATCATTTTAGAAAATATGTAGATGTAATTGTTTAAAATAATTATTTATATTTATTTATTTTAAAAATTTTATGTTTGTTAGTTTTTTTATATTTGAAATACATAATGTTTGATAGTAATATTCACAAAAAATTATATTCTTTCAATTTTATTTTCAACAATTTAATTCCAAATATTGAAATATTCGTCATTTATTTTACAAGTACAGTGGAACTTCCATAACTCAAACCTTCTATAAGTCGAAGATCACCATAACTCGAACACTTGAATTGGCAATAGCGTTTAGAAGCTAAATTTCATACAAATTTCTTTTCCTAACTCGAAGTTCTCCATAACTCGAACACTTGAATTGGCAATAGCGTTTAGAAGTCAAATTTCATACAAATTTCCTTCCATAAATCGAACTTTTTGGTCAGGACATTCTACAAAATTTAAAATTTTACTATCAGGGAACAATTTTAAAAGAGTATTTTTATATCGTATGGGGGCAAACAGAGAATATGATTTTAAACTTATAGATTTCCTAAATCGTGTAACAAAGGCATGAGATATAGACGTCAAGAGCCAAACAATAGCAAACTGTTGTTGCAATTACAAAATACATGTTTTAATGTATTTAAATACAACTTGTTGTGAAGTAGATAACTAAAACTGTGGGTAAATCTATATTTTACAGCTTTTTGAAAAATTTTTGTTTTAATGAACATTTCTATAACTCGAAGTCTCTCTAACTCGAATTTTTTTGTGGATTATGGTGATTAGAGTTAGAGAAGTTCCACTGTAATCTATACTAATATTATAAAGAGGAAAGGTTTTTTTTTTTGTTTGTTTGTCTCGAATAGGCTCCGAAACTACTGTACCGATTTGAAAAATTCTTTCACCGTTGGAAAGCTATACTATCCCTGAGTGACATAGGCTATATTTAGTTTAATAAAAAATAGGGTTCCTTACCAAAACACCGATAATGTAAAAAAAAATACCAAAAAACTTTCTTAAATAGCGAATGCTGCGAAAACGATTGAAGATATAAAAAGGTGATGTACTACAATTTCGTAGAACTTATCATTATCTACAAAAAACGTCGCGGCATCATATATCTAACTATTATAGTTTTGCCACAATAAGCGATTTTATATAAAAAAAAATTAATCAAAATACCACTACTTGAAAAGGCTCTTTATTTGTACCTTAGTATTAATCCTTATCGAAATTAAGATCGCTTCAAAACTTTTTGTAACTTTTTGCTTTATATAACGCTTTATATAACTTTTTGAATTATTAGATTCTGACAATCAATTCAAAAGATATCACGAGTTAAAAATTTTGAAAAATATCCGCTCGGCGGCTAACTATGCGTTGTAGAGTTGTAGGCGTCACTCGGGCACGGAGGTACGGGAGGGGGGTTAAGATCACTCGCGCGGTCGGCTCCCTACTGATTGGTCGTGTGCGGAATTAAAAACAATTGTCGCTTGATAATAATATATATAAAAAAATAATATTTTGAAGATCGTCATTGTTGCTTTGTTAAAATATTTTTGTTATTGTTCAATTGATTGTCGATAGGTCATAACAATTTGTAACAAATAATGAAAGGCTAAGTTCGGGTCCAACCGAACATTTTATACACTTGGAATTTATTGCTATATTTTTATTAAGATCACACACAATTTGACCAATACATTCGGTATAAAGTCCAATAGAAAATTATCATATATAGTATATATATAGTATAGCTGATGTAATTCCAGAACCAATTTCACTCATTTTCACCACCAAGGTTAACGGGAATAGGGGAAACTTGGCACCTGTTAGTAGGCAAACAAACGGCATATTCGGCCTTGAAATTACTCCTAAATTGCAAATGAACGAAACACCAGTCGGGAAAATCGCCAAAAATAGCGCTATAACGAAGATTTTACAAATATTCAAGAAGTCGCTGGAGGTACTGCACAGGGCTTTAAAAGATCTTGATTGTCGATAAACGTTTTTGGTGGAGCCAGGATTCTGTTAGCGGTTGATTTACGCAAGACTGGATCAACAGTTACTCCTGGATCAACTGTTACTGACGGGCTAATCGCATGCCTAAAATCATTTAATTTGTGGCGACACATAAAGAATCGCCAATTAACAACTAACATATGAGTGTTTTTGCACCAATATCGAATTGCGATTGTAGAATCAGTTGGAAATGGTAGGGTCGCAGTTGACACCTCGATGGATTAATAGCATTTCCAACAGATTTCTGTCACTTCATTGACTCCAAGGAGAAGTTTTCCTGACATGAAACCTCAAAATGATAACCATAAATGACTGATTGAATGACCTATATTGGTGGTAAAAAAAAATATCGATGTTCTTAATGCGACAATTTAGAATTTCGGTCCAAGAGAGTTGACACAGCTACAAACCAGGATGACGGAGTCAATTATCCCAAACTATTTAAAATGCTTGTACTATCACCACTCACTTTGCAATTAAAAGTAGTGTGAGTTGTAATCATGCTGCGTAACATAAATCAACCTCGAGTAATCAATATCGTCGCCGAAGCCAAGATTGGACCAACTTAATTTAATGTAAACCTTAGCCACAAAAACGTGTGGTTAACGTCTGCTAGTTATATTATATACATGTAGATATTACATATATTTTATATTTATGTTATTTCTTTTTTTATTTTTTCCCGTGCTCACATACAATTGTTATGTTGAAAAGTACTAAAAGCATTAACTTGCTAATGAAAAACAACAGAAATCCTAAATTTTATGGTAAAGGCTCAGTATATACAGTAGAAAACCTTTTTTTGTTTACATTAATTTTCATCTTTTAACACACCACCGAGGCGTACTTGGGTTGTGTGCTACGCTTTTTTTGCTACAATTGTGGTAATTAGGGTGTTGTGCTAGCATTTAATCTTCACAAAACTATTAAAGTCCGATGAACAGTACTTAAATAATTATTAAGTAAAATAAATATTTTCATTATTATTGGAATTATTATAAATTATTTCGGATATTTATTAAATTTTATGATGGTATTAAGTGTTAATTATTGATAAGTTAGTTATATTTTATGTACAAGTGTATAACGCGATTCAACTAATTTTTAAATATTGTATTAAAATAAATACATCCCTGGGTTGGTGACACTGTATTTGGCGGTTTCAAATTTTAAAAGATTTAATATTACTATTAAACAATTTGAATAATTTTCACTAAATAACCTTGAAAGAGCATGTTTGTCTGGTGCAAGATAGTTCTTGGCAAACTTTTCAAGCATTGGCAATGTCTTCCATAGATAGTCAGCAATCTATTATTATGGAAATTGATATAATTGAAAACGATTTCCTTCAGAGAAATTCATTTTCATATTTATAATGAATATTTTAAAATGCACAATTGTTTGCTGTCTTTAACATTATTCGAGAAAGGATAGATCTCTGAAGATGCCTATACTTTTACAAAATAGAAAGTGTAGGATTCGTCAAACTTAGTAAAAGCTCTTGAGCTTTTTATAAATTTCATAAAAAACTTATATTAGTATTAAATAACCTTGGACCCGATGGTTTGATATGCCTATTCAATAGGATCATGACATATTTTGTTTTAAAAATGTTTAATAAGGAGGCAACTACGTATCATTTCAAGCTTATAAAACTTTTGTGTACTTCCAAGCTATGCAATTCAAAGTATTTTAAATATAATTGTTTGTAATAATTTAAGTAAAACTAGCAAAAATGGATTTTTTGCTAATTTTGTGCCAGTTAAGTTTAAATAAATGGGCCAAAAATAACGTACCACAGAGAAGTACTTGTATGAGAGCTGTATTTTATTCTCACCACTTATGAAATATCTCATCTACATTTAATAATTTTTTTGTAATAATGTGGCACACATTGACGTTAAAATCTTCTACAATTGAAATAGAGTATAAATAAATAATTTCGCTTTATATAAGACAGCTATATACATAATATTTGCTATTTTATGACTAAAGTTTTACTAAAATGAAGTACTCAATATATACAGCATTGCGTTTTTCCAAGATGGCGGCTATCTTACCACCGAGAATTCCCCACGAATAAGGTTTTCTACTGTATGTACTGTGGTAAAGGTGGCACTAAAGGGCTGTACTAACATTTGTATAAAAAATGGACGGTAGGAGTAGCACCGTCTAGTCCCAATGCTACAATTCCAAAATGGATTTTTGTATTCCAATATCATTAGAAGTACAGAGTGCTTTCTTCACAATGGGACACAATGCCTATACTTCCCATATATTTATTTTCCCACAATTTTTTATCCAATATGATTCGTTCACCTTACAATCTTTAAATAAAACACCAGAGAAGATCCCGGAAACTTTATACAAAAACTGAAGACCTAAGTGCTTGTGGCCAATTTTTTACCGAATATATAGGAGAATCTCTCATTTGCTCTTGAATATAGTGTACCTTGGTGGCGAAAATGAGTGAAATTGTTCCAGGAATTACCCCAAACCCCTACATACCATATATTATGATTATGATGATAATGTTAAAATTTACATATTTATATTTTCATAATTTTTAATATCTTTCAATTGTGATTTATATTTAACATCCTACTTAGTATTATATTTTTAATTTTAGTAATTCATTATAATACTTTTATAAAGTTTTTTATGTTTAATTTCTGTTATTATTATTTTTCAAAATTGTTAAAAAGCATAAAATATAAATATGCTATAGCTACAAACTTTCAATCTTAAAAATATTCATATTCGGTCAGATATTTGATTGTAATGCCAGAAATATTTTAGAAAGTATTTTTTTCACAACAAGATCAGATAAAAATAAATTAATATGAGAAATTACAAAATGAAAATGTATCGAATTTCAATAGAAGCCAAATAGCACAAAGTTTAAAGTTTTGTTTTGTTTATTACAGTTTTCATTCGTTTGTTGTATACTGCTTGAGCAAGCCTAAAGTAGGCGTTAATGAAAAAAAATTGCGCAAATTTTATCAGAGTGATCGATAATTATAACAAATCAAGGCGAATTCATGAAATGGAGTAGCTACATACATATATTACAAAAACAAAAGTTAACTGTATTGTGTTATTGTTTTTGGCAACTGTTATTAAGAGAGAAACTGAAAAAAAACCCTAAAATGGTGGGTAAGAGCGTCAGAGATTTCAAAGGTTTGTATAAGCGAATTAATTGGATATAACTAGAAATTATTTATGTAACTTTACTAAAGCTTTAAATAAAGAAGAGGCAGAAGGAGAAAACATTGAAGAAGTTTGACTACCCTGTATGAATTCGCATGGATTTCGGTTATCTCAATCTTGAAAGTTATATAAGTTTTGCCACTATTTGCCTAAAATCGACTATTATATTTAAAAGATTGTTTTAATTTTATTTCATATTTATCGACTTTTGTACTTCAATTTTTTTATTATATTTTTATATAGTTCCACATTAGAAGGAGTTAAAAAAAAAAAAAAAACAAAAATAAAGAAACATATTTCGAGAAAAAAAATTCAAATTGTATTGTGAAATGTTTCGAAAAGGTATTACGAACAGGTAGGTAGGTATGTAACTATATAAAATGGCTATATAAAAATATGAAAGTCTTCGTAATACCAATGTGAGTATATAGTAAAATATTACAATTGAAAAGTTTTGTATGACTTACTACTTAGATGGTGTTTGAAGCACATAACTGCAAAATTCCTCGAAGGACATACTGGGTAAACTTTCAGTTTCATTAAGTTCTGCATCTTGTGCACTGGCTTTATGTTCCAAATTTTGTTTTGCTTGATTTCCTTTGTTGTTGGTGTCAATAGCTTTACACTTCATATTGAGCACTAAATGCATAACGTCATTATTAATATGCTGTGAGTTTTTCATATCGCTATTCACTTCATCCATTAACTGCAAACGAAAGCGATTTGTGTTTGTAGACGATGTATTTTCCTTTGCAGTATTTTTAGACACTTTCGCGCACATTTTTCCCGCACTATTTTTAGCTAATTTGGCACATACTACCGTTCCGTTTGATTTGTTGATATTAACATTATTTAACACACTTGATTTCACTTGATTTTCTTGCAACTTTTTAGACATATTTAATGGCAACTCACTCTTCTCTATAACACTTTTTAGATTGCGCTTAACCACTGCCTGCTGCGCTGGTACAGTCTTCTGCTCCTTCTCGCGACTAATGCTACTGTTGCTCAATTTTTGGGTTATATAATCTATGGCTGTATTTGTGTGCCACACTCGCATATATAGGTTTTTGAAATTCCCTACTGTACGTTCACTTTCTTTGAGACGCGCATAAGCGGTGGCAACTTTATAACAACGTATGTAGTTCTCAATGCTTTTTGGACTGTCGCTTAGCGTATCGGAACTTTTGCGGGTTCTCGTACAGCGACCGGCAGAAGTTTCACCTACTGTTGAGCTATCGCACCAGGACATATTCAAATTGGTTGCAGTCTTGCGTGACAAATCTAAGGCGCAGTTGTCCACTACTGATTGCTGCAGTTGTGGTCTTCTTGTGGTCTTTGCTTTTTTAACAGTATCAGTGTTCGAAGTATTTTGTGGCTTCTCCATTTGTGACTTGGCAGCTTTTAAACACTTTGCATCCTTTACATTTGCGCTATTTACGGCTTTAGACTTTCGCGATAAATCTAAAGCCTCTTCGCTATTGCTTGTCTTCGAATTAATTCTAACGAATTCCTTTTGCATCGTACTGGAGACACCACAATTTAATATTTTTATATTTAATACTGAATTAAATGAATTAACTGTTTTATTTTTTGACTTTTCGTGTAAAATAGAATGTTCTGCACCAATATTCGACATCCCTGAAATCGAACTTTTTTTCTTTCTTACTGTTGAACTTTGTACTGCTTCACTAGTAGAACTTGAGCTTTGTGTATTCAACAGCACAGCATTTTGTGTATCATTTCGAATACTATAATCTATTGTTGGTCCATTTGTCAAAATTCCCAAATATTCAGCTGTTATCGATCCCTGTGTTCCTTTGTTCGATTGCCTTGAGATTTGTGTATCTAAGAATGCAGAAATTTCATGTAAATCTGGTGTTGTTGAGCGTAGCGTGGTATGCACTACAGATTCTTCCATATTTTTCGATTCGTTTTGGCAATCCTGCTCTATAAGAACGTCGGTAACACTTTTTTTCGTAGCTTCAATTGAAACTGGCGGTTTTTGAGCTGTTGAACCCCTAATAACTACTGAACCGGGCTCATTACTTAGTTTGTTTTGACTCTCCTTTAATTTATCAAATTCGAGATCACGCTGCTTTAAGTATCGCTGGTATTTTATCAAAGTTGTATCCAGTGTCTTATCTAGCATCGCTGCCGACAGATCATTCAAGTTCCTATCAGAATCTGATTTTTCAGACTCATCATCACTTTGCACTGATTGTATCGTTAATGATTTATCTTTTATATGCTTTCTTTGCGTAAAATATTGCGTTAATCTACTTTGTACCAGCGTGGAATTATTGCTAAATTGTTTAGCGGTAGTATTAAAGGATTCATCATTTACGGTAGTATCCGTTATATTGAAATAGTTTTTGGTATTCATTTTGCTCTTTGGAAAGTTTTGGTCCTCCTCTTCACCAGTTTTCGTTTTAATGCTGTCATTAGTAAGCTTCGTCTTCGAAAAAGTAAAGCTTTGTAATTTTAAGAAACGTTTACTTTTGTCTGCTACTGTGCTGTCGATTGTTGTATCGCAAATTGTACTAATAGTGTTGGAGAGGTTTGGTTTGGCTTTCTTGTTAGAAATTGTGGTCTCCGATGTTTGTTGTTTTCGCTTTTTGCCCTTTTTTGCTTTTGATACAGTTGTGGTTTCTACAATAGGCTCGTTTATAATCAATGTTTCATGTACATCAACGCCAACTGAAAATAAGATATGTTGTCAGTTAGGATATTATTCGACCACTTTGTATTTATTAAAACTAAACTACAAACAAACGAAATCAAAAAGAAACTAGAATAAGTTTCAAGGGTTCACTGATTCTTTATCCCCGTTATTTTCTCTTGTATTGCTCTCTAAGAGTAAGTTTCAGAAATTCGATTCATGTGAGCCGTCAAAACCCAACTGTATTCAGCAATTCGAAAAAATGCAATTAATTAAAGTAACCTATACTACTGCTGTGATACTTGTAGTACTAAATACAGGAACATTAAAAAATTCAGAATTTCGCTAAAAGCTTAAGATCCTGGTAGACAAGATGAGCTTCCAAAAGGTATTGGTAGCAGGTTTTAAGGCCAGATTTCTTTCCTTTGGAGTATACAACAAATCTCTCGCACGCACGACGGGTGGGCCTACGTAACCGGAACGGACCTGTATTTTCATCCGAGGACTGACATTTCGTTACACGGGGGTTTCGGAGTCGCTGATTACGAATTTGACATTACTTTTCAAAAATTCAAATTGGCGGACACATTATAAAAATCCGTTATATTTGATCCGCCATTTTGAATTTGGAAAAACCGTAACGTAAGAAGTTTCAAGCGATTCCCATGAATTTTTCAAAAGAGCGTCTGCCATATTGGCTCCGCCATTTTGAATTTTTATAAACTGTCACCGGATTCGCAATCCGTGTCACCGAATAGCAAGTTTCCACCGAATCCGATAAATTTTTACAATTGATTTTTTGAGTATATTATTTGAGGATTTTTGGAGTATACAACAAATCTCTCGCACGCACGACGGGTGGGCCTACGTAACCGGAACGGACCCATATTTTTATCCGAGGACTGACATTTCGTTACACCCGGGTTTTCGGAGTCGCTGATTACATGACATTACTTTTCAAAGATTCAAAATGGCGGACACATTATAAAAATCCGTCATATTGGATCCGCCATTTTGAATTTTGAAAAAACCGTAACGTAAGGAGTTTTAAGCGATTCGAATGAATTTTTCAAAAGATCGTCTGCAATATTGGATCCGCCATTTTGAATTTTTATAATCCGACACCGGATTCGTAATCCGCGACACCAAATAGCGAGTTTCCATCGAATCCGATAAATTTTTACAATTGATTTTTTTGGGTTATGTCAAAACCCTAATCTAATGCGGTAAATGGACCTCGGATCCGATAAATTTTTACAATTGATTTTTTTGGTGTTATGTCAAAACCCTGATCTAATGTGGCAAATAAAACTCGACCGCCAAGTCTTCGTTACCGGCAACTTCAAAATTTCTCAAAATTATTTCATCAATTTTTTTTACAACTAATACAACAACAACAACAACAAAGAAAACTATAGGTCGGATGAAGGTATGTAAACATATATCTGTCCATTCGAACTTCAGTCTATTTTTCAGAATTTGAAAATGAGCTATTTTTTTCTCCACTTTATCTGCACAAAAATAAAGGGTGTTATAATCAAGGATAGGTTCTTACAGACCTAGGCTAATGTTCATATCATAGGATTATATATCAGCGTCGATTTTGATTTTTCTAATTAGATAAAGAAGCAGTACGAAAGAACTATTGTTATAAGATAAGCACTCAGACCACGCATGTCTCTTATTCATAAACTATACTTACTTATTTTTACATAAAATATAGGAATAACAATAAAAAATTACCTAATGTGGCATGAATGACATGTGCATAAAGCTTCTCAACATCCGTATTTGGTAATTTAATAGTTTTCATAAAGGAGCCGTACTCCAAAAGCAGTGAATCGCTGCAATTAGAAGAAGAAGAGTAAAAGAATCAATAAATAAAAACATATTTAATAAGAGTACTATAATGAACAATGACATTTACAGATCTTCGATGAAAAGCAGCAGCTGATTCGCGGAATCACCAATAATAAGCAATGCATTGATGCCACGACAAATGAAGGCCTCATTAACTTGTCGCACACAGACGCGCACCAGATCTAGTGATACGCGCGCCAATTGTAGCGAATATTCAGGGAATGTTTGTTGTAAATTTTGTAATATCTCATCGCCAAAGGGATATGATTTGTTCAGTATCTGTGAAATAAAATCAGTAAGAGATAAGCATAAGATAGGCAAGCAAGCAAATAACAAATTTAATGCTATAACAAGTAAGGAATGGCTATGTTCGGGTGTAACCGAACATTTTATACTCTCGCAATTTAATGATGTAATTTTATAAAGATAACACAATTCGACCCATATATTTGGTATAAAGTTCAATAGAATAACGAAAATCATCATAAATAGTATATGGGGACTGAGGTAATTCCTAAACCGATTTCATTCGTTTTCACCACCAAGATACAATGTATCGAAGACTATACGCTCACTTAATTTAATATTACTTATAATTAGGTATATGGGATCTGGGGGAAGTTATGACCCGATTTTTACCATTTCAGGTACAGAGAGAAACTGTTATAAAAAAAAATTCAGAGGGCATTCCCTTACATTAAAATATCTGAGTTATTTACCTATATTTTAGGTGAAAAATTAACCTTAGGCACTGAGTTCTTCATGTTCGATATCAGGGGTCTTGAAAAGTCATGGTCCGATTTTGACAATTTTTCCACAAGTGATGTCACAGCTCAAATACAGTATTTGTGTAAAGTTTTATTCCGCTAGCTTCATGGGTTCCTTATGAATACATTATAAAGTGAACGAATCAGATGGAATTCAAAATTGAGTTATATGGGAAGTAGACGTAGTTGTGAACCGATTTCGCCCATATTCGACCCGTGTCATCAGGGTGTCAAGAAAGTGTTATATACCGAATTTCATTGAAATCGGCCGAATTGTTCTTGAGATATGGTTTTTGACCCATAAGTGGGCGACGCCACGCCCATTTTCCATTTTGTAAAAAATCTCAGTGCAGCTTCCTTCTTCCATTTCTTATGTAAAATTTGGTGTTTCTGACGTTTTTCGTTAGGGAGTTAACCCACTTTTAGTAATTTTCAACCTAACCTTTGTATGGGAGGTGGGCGTGGTTATTATCCGATTTCTTTCATTTTTGGACTGTATAAGGAAATGGCTAAAAGAACCGACTGCAGAAAGTTTGGCTTATATAGCTTTATTGGTTTGCGAGTTATATACAAAAAACCAATTTGGGGGCGGGGTCACGCCCACTTTTCCAAAAAAATTACATCCAAATGTGCCCCTCCCTAATGGGATCCTATGTTCTAATTTTCATTTTCATAACTTTATTTATGGCTTAGTTATGACACTGTATAGGTTTTCGGTTTCTACCATTTTGTGGGCGTGGACCGATTTTGCCCATTTTCGAAAGCAACCTCCTCATGTGTTCCAAGTTTCATTAAGATATCTTAATTTTTACTCAAGTTATTGCTTGCACGGACAGACGGACAGACATCCGGATTTCAAATCTACTCGTCATCCTGATCATTTATGTATATATAACCCCATATCTAACTCTTATATTTCTTGGTGACACAAACAACCGTTATGTGAACAAAACTATTATACTCTGTGCAACAGGTTGCGAGAGTATAAAAACAATATAGACACATCAACAACAAAATAGTTTACGAAAAACCGTTAAGATGACAAAAAGGCGAAAATATAATTCATTGCTAACACAAATTGCCGACGTTTGAGCAAAATAATTATACGTTTGTAAACAATAGAGGTGGACGACAGATATACTAGCTACCGTACGGCTGACCTACCTACCTTCTATATTATTAGTACTATATATATATCTATACAAATACAGTAAGTATGGGCTCACAAGCAAACAGATCCCTATACATATATACGTTATAATTTTCCCTTGTTGCACCTACCGCTTCAATGGTGCGCGCGTCTGTCGCTCCCAATGATTTCAGCGTAGTTTTCCCAGCACACACCAGTTGTGCCGAGTAAACGGCACCGATTTTCTGCAATTGTTTCGCTGCATACTCGGAGTTTTCCCACAACTTGGCGTGGAAGCATTTCGCGATTGTCACGGTATGCAATAACGCCTTGTAGCGGCCCATATGCAATGTACTAGGCGCTTGATGCTCCGCCAGTCGCATATACTCCAATAGACCTGCAAGCAAATAAACATACATACATGTAGATATGTAGTTAGATATACATAAAGGAGATGCGAGTAGTTGAGAAAAATGCTAGAAGAAGTATGCTATGCGCAAATGAAAATAAATGCGAGTAAATTTAACATAGCTAAGTATTCCATAGTTAAAATGAAGTTATAAATGCATTCGTTAAATTTCGAAGTGTAAAAATAAAAATATATCCGACGTACATTTAGCAATGCGATCGCCGATGCGTAACATTTTCAACGATTCCTGCGCCAAAGTGGGGGAAGCGATCGGTATATTACCAAGTATTGCTTGCAACAAGCTGAAAAAAATTGAGAAAATTATCACACATTAAATTATATTAAATTTAATTGCACAGCATTCAGTAAAGAGTAAACAAGGTAAATAATGCGATTTGCCACACTTTGCCACTTTTGAAGCGTTGCAGCTTCCGTGTGTATAAATATGAGCAATACGAGGGTGGGAGAAAATTATTCAGAAGCAAAAACAGCACAATAAAATATTTTTAAAAAATTTTCAACAACTAACAAGTATAAAGTCCAAAGTTTGCAAATCTTAATATTAAGTACATATATGGAAGCTAGGGGAAGTTATGACCGATGTAGATGTAAACGATTCAAATCTACATCAAAGTTCTGGTATATGGGAAGTAAGCGTGGTTGTAGCTAGGAAGATATTTTGAAACCAATTTCATTGAAATTGGTCGAGTAGTTTCGGAGATATGTTTTTTGACCCATAAGTGAGCGGAGCCACTCTCATTTCAAATTTTGTATACCAATTTGAGTGCAGCCCTTCTGTACCATCTTTATAATGAAATTTATGATTTCTGGTGTTTTTCCTTGCTGAATTAAAGTATTTTAATTTTTTAACATAACCTTTTTTTAGTTTTTAACATAACCTTTGTATGGGACGTGGGCGTGGTTATAATCCGATTTCCTCAATTTTTGGACTGTAGTATAGTACTTGAAAGAAACGACTCTAGAAAGTTTTCTTGATGTAGCATTGGTAGTTTACGAGGTATGTACAATAAACCTTATTGGGGGTGGGGCCACGCCCACTTCCCAAAAAAAAAATTACATCCAAATATGGCCCTTACTAGGACGATCCTTTGTACCTAATTTCACTATCATGCCTTGAGTAATAGGTTTTCAGTTATCGCCATTTTGTGGTCGATTGTGGTCCGATGTCGAACAACTACGAACTTAACCTTCTTATTGTGGCCAAGTAATACGTGTACAAAGTTTATTCAAGATATCTCTCATTTTTACTCAAGTTACAGCTTGTACGGACGGACGGACAAACGGACAGCCATCCGGATTTCAACTCTACCTGTCACCCTAATCACGTTGGTATGTAGTATATATAATCCTATCTGACTCTTTTAGTTTGAACAAACAACTTTGTTGCGAGAGTATAAAAATACATATATTGTCCAGGAACCATAAAAATATAATTTTGTATAATTCTAGCAACTATTTGCGGCACCCTCGTAATTGCTCGAATATGCGCATTATCACAATAACTTTCGGAATTCCCCACTTTTTCAGTATCAACAATAAATTACCATGAAATTTTATCCTCACGTGTTTTGATACGGCCGGCACGAGGAAAGCGCAACGGTGTGTCATTTAACGCGTTCAGCAAACGCTTCTCATTTACTCTGAGTGTAAAATCGCTGAATTCGCGGCAGCGAACAATTAGCTCAAGTATTTTTAAAAAAGATTCATCGCCACGTATCTGTAAGAAAGCGATTAACTTTATTAATCTCAATTTGATTTTTCATAATATCATTAAGTATTTACTAAAGTTATGGCACTAACCTGCCGAAAGAGTTTCATAGTCTCGAAGCATACGTAATATTTGGCCATTAATTTGCCATAACTAGTGGTTTGCACGTCTAACTCGTTTTGTGGATTTTTAGAGATGAGACCGGCATTTTCTAGCTCCTGCATTTGCACGAAACACAGCTCTGTAAGAGAAAAATATCTTGAATCTACTATTTATTCTTTTAATTACACATATGCATTAGTATTTATCAAGCCCAAGACTAATTTTTAGTATCACCTTCCCTTTATTTTGAACTTACTTTCCAGTTTGTGTTCGATAATATCCTTATCGGTGTTTTGTTCTAAGCCATAATGTAAGGGATTTTGCATTGAACGGACATAGAAGTATGTGGAACGCATCCATTGCATGGCTACCTCCAGATTTTTTATGGTGCCCAATGCGATCTCCGAGTTGAGATGTTCAGCCAGGTGTTTGTGTAAATGTGACTCGATTGGCATTGTGCCATTCATTAATGTCTCATATTTATGCTGAAATATATAGAATTGATATGATTCAATATTAGTAAATTTTATAAGTAAATAAAAAAGGCGGAGATGTTTAACAGATCACCAAATACAGATACATTGCTAATACTATACTATTGGAAAATGTGTTTTCTCTAACATCATGTGAACGTATAATTTTGCATGTAAAATATCTTGGTTGCGAAAATTTGTGAAATCGGTCCAGGAATTAAACCAGGCCCATAAACTATATACAATATAATTAATTTCGTTATTCTAGTGGAGTTTATGCCAAATATATAGATCAAATTATGTGTTATCAAAAAAAAAAAATGATGGAAACTGGTTCTTGTGCATAAACTTATACCTAGCCAATATACCCAATATAGTGCTGAAATTGGTCTAGATCATGATCTAATCGCTATACTCCTAATGAAGTTATGTTTTATAAATAACTGAAAATATTTCATAATAATATTTTCGAAAATATTCCAAAATATAGCTTTCCTACCCACATAAAAGCTGCCCTATTTTCACATAAAATAATTTAAAAACAAAATTTCGAGAAAAATCAATATTTTAAAATTCAGCCTGATCAACATCTCTCAAACAAATTTCAATAATTTACTCAATTTTTCGGATATCTTTATGAAATTTTCAGTATTACATAAGAATGTTATCGCTTACAGATTTTAAAACTTAAAATTTTAGCATTTGTTCCCTTTCACGAATGTAGTCAAAATTACAGTAGTATGGATATTAAAAAAAAATCAGTTTCTGCGCTTCATTGCCTACAACTCTAAAAAAAATAAAGCTACTGCACTTGTTGAGAGAATCTACTATAGAAATAAACTAAGTCTTATTTTTAAAAGATTTTTTAAAAATTTTCAACATTTTATGAAATTTAAGGAAATATATTACTTTTGTATTACTATTATAGAGCCCAGCTAGAGAACGAGCTTGACTTTACCTAACAATTACACTGGACCCAATCCTCCACCCTCTCGTTTGACCCTTATCATTAACCCCATCAAAATGTGAACAAATCGGACCTCACGTCCTCTCAAAATGTAAACAAACCTGACAGAATAAACAAAATGACCTTTGGTCGGGGTTTGTTTACATTTTGGTGAGGTCAATGACCTTGGTCGTGGTTTATTTACACTTTGGTAGAGGTCAATGATCTTTGGCCGGGGTTTGTTTACATTTTGGCCGAGGTCATTCACCTTTGGCCGGGGTTTGTTTACATTTTGGTCGAGGTCAATGACCTTTGGCCGGGGTTTGTTAACATTTTGGTCGAAGTCAATGCCCTTTGGTCGGGGTTTGTTTACATTTTGGTCGCGGTCAATGAACTTTGGACAGGGTTTGTTTAAAATTTTTGGGTAACATGGAAGGTAACGTGGGTAAAGTTTGTTAACATTTTGAAGGGTCAGGTAGGTCAGGATTGTCTAAAGTAGTTTCTTGAGAATAGTTTAGTTTATATTCGGGGCGGAGATGTGAAGTGAGGTTTGTTTACATTTTGAGAGGTTACCTGAGGTGGAGTTTGATAAAAAAAAGTAAAAAAATAGAAATTTCCTGAAATTTCATAAAATGTTGAAAATCTTCCAAAAAATTTATTAAATATAAGACTTAATTTATTTCTATAGTGGATTCCCTCAGCTACAGTTTGCTACCATATTAAGCGCTGTAGCTCTATTTTCTTCAGAGTTATAGGCAATGGAGCGCAGAAATTGAATTTCTTTAATTTCCATACTACTGTAATTTTTACTACTTTCGTGAAAGGGAACAAATACTAAAAGTTTAACTTTTAAAATCTGTAGGCGATAACGTTCTAAATACAGAAAATTCCATAAAGATATTCGAATTGAGTAAATTATTGAAATTTGCATGAGAGATGTTGGTCAGGCTGAAAATTGAAATTTCGATTTTTCTCGAAATTTTGATTTTAATTATTTTAAAATATAAATAAAGCTATGATCTGAAGAGATGTTTGACACAAAATGCTGTTAAATGAAAAACTACACAAATACTACGTAAAAATTCTCGAAATCAGGTTATAACTTTTCAAGTCCTCAGATACCGAACATGAGGTTTTCAATGACTGTAGCTAAATTTTACTGGGTAAAATGTCTTTCTATACCTAATACTAGGATTTTCAAAGTTCCATTAAGCTTTATATGTGAGATGTATTAGCAAAATTAAGGGAAAGTACATATAACTTGGATATATAGAGTAGCTGGGTGACGAAAATGAGAGGAATCACTATATTTAATGATATTCGATATTCTAGTGGCTAAATACATATATGGATCAAATTGTATGTTACCTTATAAAATTGTCGTAGAAAACAGGTTCTTGAACATATAATAGACCTCCCGCTACCCTATATGCCCAATATAGTAATGTCTAGACCTTGATCTAAAGGCTATAACAATAAAATGCAATTACGAGAGTATAAAATGTTCGTTTACACTCGAACTTAGCCCTTCCTTACTTGTTTTACATCTATCTATTCTTACACATCAAGTTTTACAGCTTGAAGAATTCATTAATATCATTATGATATAGCCTTAAGTTAATGAAATGTTGCCCTTTTCTTAAATATAAACTGGAACTGGAAGCTATTATTCTGATGTATACATATGTATATTATGACTTTTAGACGAGCATTAGTTATATTCGATTTTCTTGGCATGTTTATAACTTGTAATATTCCACTTCGTATTCGCTACTACATTTAGTACACCATATTTACATAATAATGGAATAGAATTTATATACACCTAAGCAACAGTATACAATTCCCTTACTTGGCAACGAGGAAGATATATTGATTGTACCTTTACAAATGTAAACAGGTCCAGCCCAAGTAAAGATGCTATTTTTTCGAAAAAACCCACAGACAACTTCTGGTTCAGTTATAAGATCTCGCAATATATGTACACATATAGCCACTGAAGAGTCTCATCGAAAATCTTCATAATATACACATCTAAGACATTTACATTACTTTCAAAGTTCAAACGTAAAGGGTATAAGGCATTCAGCCATTACATTCTAATTAAATTTATGCAGTTATTCACACGACTTTGTAAAATTAAGTAATTAAATCGAAAAGTATATGTATTTTAAATAAGTTAAAATGTTTATTTTGTAACTTATTGTTTGTTGTTATTGTTAGGCAGTATATAACCCGTAATCGTAATTACTAATCCTACTAATCGTTAGTACTCGTTTAATGAATTACAAAATTTTAACAAGTCACTTTTTCAGCTGTCCAACTACAATGTCAAAGAACTACAATAACAACAACAACAACCAGTGGGACCACAACCAGCTTAAAGCGACGACCATCAAGTGCCACAATTGATGAAACAAAACAACAATTATTAAGCCACACTTAGTGCAAGCTAGCAGCGTTGTAACCATTAAATTGTTGTCCCGACAACAGCAACAACTATTAACCTCCCTAGTGACACTACAACAACGATGATACCAAGTACGACGAAGTGACGTCGTTGCTGCTAATGATGAGTCCAAACATTCAGTACAAGTAGTTAGGCAAATATTCATTGATGCATCGGTCGCTCATCGCTAACCAATATTTGCACCGTACACCGTTTAACTCGACACTAGTACGACGCTGTGGCGATGCGCCGATGTGTTGCCACAAATGATCTCATGTGCAAGGCATCATCTTGACATTTAAAACGCTCACGATTGCCACCAATTTAAATATCGGTGCAGTGAGGAGTGGTGTGTAGTTCTTTAAATGTATGCAAGTACATACATACATACGAGTATATCTACATATGTGCAATTACCGACATATGTATACCTTCCATGTTGACTCTGCCGACTTGTTTGTCTAACTAAACAAAAATAATAATAATAAATAAATAAGCCAATAAAACCGCGCGGGGTTGCGACCGCAAACGGTGTCATCATTTCGAAATTAATTATTTATTGTAAACAGATTTGATAGATACAAATATGCTGTTTTAACCAAAAAAGCTATAGAAATATATATATTTTTTAAGTTATATACGCTCGCAACATTTGGCATAGCGTAGATTGCTTCAACTGACGATTATTTGTAACAAATAAATAACTGAAGATTGAAGCAAACCCTTCTAAACATATCTTATTAATTCTAGGCGTGTTTTATTCGTCTAGTAGTTAAGATATAATATCAATTATCTTAAATAATTCAAGAGACATCTAAAAGAAGCCATGTCATTTTCTACTGCATCCTAGTATTATTAGGATAAAGAACAAGCAAGGAAGGGCAAGCTCGGGTGTAACCGAACATTATATACTCTCGCAATTTATTTATTTAATTTTATTAATCTAACACACAATTTGACCCACATATTCGGCATAAAGTCCATTAGTCCAAATATAAGCTATATGGGAGCTAAGGAAAGTTATGGCCCGATTTCACTCATTTTTGGCACGGAGACATATTATTAGAAGAACAAGTAAGGAAGGGCTAAGTTCGGGTGTAACCGAACATTTTATACTCGCGCAATTTATTTATTTAACTTTATTTATTTATATTATAATTTGACCCACATATTCGTCATATATATTGTATAAAGTCCATTGAAAGTTGAAACCATAATATTAGGTTAGAAGCACCGAGGTCCTCGTGTTCGATATATGGGGCCTTAAAAACCTATGGTCCGATTTCGGCGATTTTTAGAATGGGGCTGCCACACTATAAACGTAATATTTGTGCAAAGTTCTGCACCGATATCTTCACTAGTGCTTACTTTATAAATTGTAAAGTAAACGATTCAGATCGTCTTCAAAGTTCTGGTATATAGGAAGTAGGCGTGGTTGTGAAGCGATTTGGTCCATTTTCACAACATATCATTGGGATGTAAGGAAACTATTATAAACCAAGTTTCATTGAAATCTGTCGAGTAGTTCCTGAGATATGGTTTTTGACCCATAAGTGGGCGACGCCACGCCCATTTTCCATTTTGTAAAAAAATCTGAGTACAGCTTCCATCTGCCATTTCTTATGTGAAATTTAGTGTTTCTAACGTTTTTCGTTAGTGAGTTAACCCACTTTTAGTAATTTTCAACCTAACTTTTGTATGGGAGGTGGGCGTGGTTATTATCTGATTTCTTTCATTTTTGGACTGTATTAGAAAGTAGCTAAAAAAAACGACTGCAGAAAGTTTGGTTTATATAGCTCTATTGGTTTGCGAGATATATACAAAAACTTAGTAGGGGGCCACGCCCACTTCCCCAAAAAAATTACATCCAAATATTCCCCTTAATAGTACGATCCTTCATACGAAATTTCATTTCCATAGCTTTATTTATGGCTTAGTTATGACACTTTATGTGTGTTTCGGTTTTCGCCATTTTGTGGGCGTGGCAGTGGTCCGATTTTGCTCATTTTCGAAAGCAACCTTCCTATGGGGCCAAGAAATAAGTGTGCCAAGTTTCATCAAGATATCTTAATTTTTACTCAAGTTACAGCTTGCACAGACGGACGGACGGACAGACAGACATTCGGATTTGAACTCCACTCTTCACCCTGATCACTTTGGTATATATAACCCTATATCTAACTCGTTTAGTTTTGGGTGTTACAAACAACCGTTATGTGAACAAAACTATAATACTCTCTTTAGCAACATTTGTTGCGAGAGTATAAAAATATTCCCTCTGAATTTCTTTAAAATATCTGAGAGACTTACCTATATTTTCGTTCAAAAATGTTTTAGAAGCACTGAAGTCCTCATGTTCGATACTTGGGGCCTTCATACAGAGAATTAACCATCTAGATCGAGTTCAAAGTTCTGGTATATGGAAAGTAGGCGTGGTTGTGAACCGATTTGGTCCATTTTCAAAAGATATCATTGGGATGCCAGGAAAATATTATGAACCGAATTTCATTGAAATTGGTCGAGTAATTTCGGAGATGTGGTTATTGGCCCATAAGTGGGCGGAGCCACGCCCATTTCAAATTTTGTATACCAATATGAGTGCTGTCTTCTGTACCATTTTTACCGCGAAGTTTAATAATTCTGGTGTTTCTCCCTACTCATTTAAAACATCTTTAGTAGTGTTCAACATAACCTTTATAGGCGCGGTTATAATCCGATTTTTTCCATTTTCGGATTGTATAAGGAAGTGGCTAAAAGAAATAACTCTAGAGAGCTTGATTGATATACATAGCTTTAATAATTTACGAAATGTGTAGAAAAAGCTTAGTAGAGACGGGGCCACGCCCACTTCCACAAAAAAATTACATCTAAATATACCCCTTCATAGTGCGATCCTTTGTACCAAATTTTACTTCCATAGCTTTATTTATGACATTTATGAGATTCCGGCCATTTTCAATACCAACCGTCTCTTGGTGCCAAGGAATGTGTGTACCTAGTTTCATTCAGATATCTTCTTTTTACCCAAATTATCGCTTGCACAGATGAACAGACCGACGACGGACGGACATACACCCGGATTTCAAATCTACTCGTCACCCTCATCATTGTGGTATATTTAACCCTATATTCAACTCGTTTAGTTTTTGGTGTTACAAACAACCGTCATGTGATCAAAACTATTATACTCTCTTTGCAAAAGTTGCGACAGTATAAAAATACGGGTTACCACTTCTATGAGGTAATCCCATACTCTCTTATATTCAATTCAATTCTAAAAATTCGTGTGGTTTAAGGACATTTCGGAGAATAATCACTTTTATAATGAATGAATAATGATGTAAATTAATATGTAATAATCGGTTCCCCACCAACAAACACCCACCTTACTTGTCAAATTATACCATATATTTTATTTTGACAACAAGGTTAAAAAATCTAACTGTTTTTTTCTCTCTTTTGAGACCGCAATGAGGTGAGGTGACGAATGGGTTAAAAGCGAATGCAAATAAATTTTGGTATCAGCTTTTTCGGCAGCAAGAAGTTTATGTATAGAAAAAATTACAGCGAGATTATAATACTAATTTACCTCAAAAACATTTAATATGTATAGTGGTTTCATTGGTTCAAAATTTGAGCTGTTTGATTATGTTACAATGTGTGTTATCTGCCAAGGCTACATAGGCATTTGGGTAAAACGACAATGGCTTGAATATGAAATTGGTATGGCGGTTAGAACTATGTCTTGAGCCCTTTTGTCAATATATTTGGGCGAGGGATAGGTATATCCTCGAAAACTCGAGATCCATTTGCTGAAATGAAATTGTATGCTGACTGGGATATGTCTTCGATTGAGTTCACAGTCTCCAGCTTTGAAAGAACTCAATGTTTTTGGACCACTGTGTTATGAGTTAATTCAGCAGTTACATTTGACGATAAAATTTTCTTATCATTCATTATAAAATGAAAGTAATTTCGAAATATTGTACATTTCCGTTAACTAAGTGGTTGGTGCGAAAAATTGCAAACCAATAGACCATATATACTCATTCATACATATATACATTTAACAATCGCATAAACGTACTCGCATGTACCGAAATTCGTTCAAATGGAAGAAATATGTATGTTAGAACTTCACAACTCCACCCAAATTGTTACAGTTTTTGTTTATGCAAAATTGTTGCTAACCTCATGAATATGCATATTTTAAAGTAAAGAAATACAAATTCCGAAAAAAAAAATTCATGCTCGTAGTTCGTGTAAATTGTTATACCCACAGACTTGGCGGTATCTCGTGGCATTGCAATACTATTGCCTAGTATTTGCGGCATACAATGTTGCCACACTTAACAAAAAAAAAATAACAATTTTGGCAAGTCAGCAACTCATCGCAGCGCGTCCCACCTGAACTCATGAATATGATAAGTTAATATTAGTTTTTACCAATTCTCACTGACGCTGCCCTCCATTGTCAATTTGACAGCTGCTTAAGAGATGTCTGTCAGCTCGACTTTGCTCATAATTGTTCAGTATTTGCATACAATTACAGCAAGTATGAGAATTTCCAATTTGTAATAAGTTTCGTATTTATTTTTTGTGTTTTTAATTACCGATCGATTATATCGTCACAAGGTTGTTGTTGCGTTTTAGATAGGCGTTTTCAAATTGTGTACATATATGTTAATCGAAACGTAAAATGTATTTCACCGTTGTATACTTTTCCATTTGTCCGACTATCTTCAAAGTGTATAATATGTATAATCAATAAGTTATCTTAATGATCAATGAAAATGGAAAATTATCAGCATCTCGATCACTTGAAAACGCCATATTTCTTTATAGATCCTAATTTATTTATCGATTTCCCAAAACCCCAATTTAATTTAAAATTTTAGGGGTCCAGTCCGATTAAATTTTGGACGTTCAGGTTTATTTACATTTGGAGGAGTCACGTAATGTCCAATCTGATTAATTTTTTCACCCTTCCCGTAATATCAATATTATGAGCAGTTACGTGGGGTCAAATTTGTTTAGTTTCTGAAGGGGCGCGGGAAATCAAGTTTGTATAAAATTGTAGCGGTTAAACAAAGTTAAGCTTGGGGTCACGCATGGTCAACGCAAGAGTCTTGACTTCAGGACGGGAATCAAAGGAAGTATAGTTAGATCACACCTTACACCAGGCCAATAAAGTGTTAGTTGTTTAAGTCCAAAAGAAGATGATACTAGTCTAACCCTTTCTCTACCTCTAATGTATCCAAAATAATAATTTGTGAGATTTCAATGAGTATATAATACGATTTGGTGTCAGAAATTGAAAATGCAGAAAAAAAGACTTGGTTAATTGCAACAAGATCACAACTTCATGTTATAAATTTTACTGTGCCGCTACAAAAGTAGAGCGATAGGGACAGCAAACGCTCTTCCGCTCTTTTGACATTTCTCTTCAGTAAGGTTTGCAACGAGTCAGTGGCATTAACTTTAAGAATTGAGCGTTTAGTAGAAAAATTTGATTCCACAGGCACAGTACAAAATGTTCCCGTGCTGGTGAAACAAATAAGAGCCTGTAGTGTCGTGCGCATCAATTTAGGATCAGTCCCTCACACGTCTTTCTCAATCGTTGTGCATCTCTGTGACGTCGTTGTGGCGCCACAAGCCATACAGAGAAAGTCATAATCGATTTATTGAAAAGCAAGTTTTGTGAACGTGTTATCTCACGATCTCAATTGGCCGCCTCGGTCGTGCGATTTGACGCCTTTATACTATGGTCTAGGCCAACAACCCAGCGACGATTGATCGGCCGAAAATTGGGTCCAAAAAGAGAAGAAATCGAGTTCCATACATAAGGGGTTATATACAGATAGAATTTTCAAAAAATCTATTTTTATACTCTCGCAACAAAAGTTGCTAAAGAGAGTATTATAGTTTTGTCCACATAACGGTTGTTTGTAAGTCCTAAAACTAAACGAGTTAGATATAGGGTTATATATACCAAAGTGATCAGGGTGACGAGTAAAGTTCAAATCCGGATGTCTGTCCGTCCGTCCGTCCGTCTGTCCGTCTGTCCGTCCGTGCAAGCTGTAACTTGAGTAAAAATTGAGATATCTTAATGAAATTTAAAACACGTGTTCCTTGGCACCATAAGAAGGTTAAGTTCGAAAATGGGCGGAATCGGACCACTGCCACGCCCACAAAATGGCGATAACCAAAAACACATAAAGAGCTATAACTAAGCCATAAATAAAGTTATGAAAATAAAATTTGGAACATAGGATCGCATTAGGGAGGGGCATATTTGAATGTATTTTTTTTGGAAAAGCTATATAAGCCAAACTTTCTGCAGTCGTTTCTTTTCGCCGTTTCCTTATACAGTCTAAAAATGAAAGAAATCGGATAATAACCACGCCCACCTCCCATACAAAGGTTAGGTTGAAAATGACTAAAAGTGCGTTAACTCACTAACGAGAAACGTCAGAAACACAAAATTTCACAGAAATGATAGCAGAAGGAAGCTGCACTCAGATCTTTTTACAAAATGGGAAATGGGCGTGGCATCGCCCACTTATGGGTCAAAAACCATATCTCAGGAACTACTCAACAGATTTCAATGAATTTCGGTATATAATATTTTATTGACACCCTGATGACATGTGTGGAAAATGGATGAAATCGGTTCACAACCACGACTACTTTCTTTATAACTCACTTTTGAGTTCCATCTGAATCCTTCACTTTATAACATATACATTAGGAACCAATGATGATAGCGAAATAAAACTTTACACAAATACAGTATATGATCTGTGGCATCATTTGTGAAAAAATTGTCGAAATCGGACTATAACTTTTCAAGGCCCCAGATATCGAACATGTTGAACTCAGCGCCTAAGGTTAAATTTTAACCGAAAATATGGGTAAATCTCTCAACTAATTTAATGTAATTCAGAGGAAATTGTTTTCTTCCAATAGCGTGTCTCTGTTCCAAAAATTATTAAAATCGGGTCACAACATCTCTTAGCTCCCATATACATAATTATAGGTTTTGCAAAAATATCATCCCCTAGCTCCCATATACCTAATTAAAGGTATTTCAAAAATTCGTTGGGCTTTATTACGAATATATGTATTGGTTAATATGTGATATATCTTAGCAAAATTAAGTGAGCGTATAGTATTGGATATAGTGTACCTTGCTGGTGAAATTGAATGAAATCGGTTCAGGAATTACCTCAGCCCTCATACACTATATAGGACGATTTTCGTTATTCTATTAAACTTTATACCGAATTTATGGGTAAATTTGTGCGTTATCTTAATAAAATTTCTTCAATAAATTGCGAGAGTATAAAATGTTCGGGTACACCCGAACTTAGCCTTTCCTTACTTGTTTTTATTTCATTTTCTTAATGTACATATATTTAAGAATACACACAGAAAATTTCATATCGTTTCGGTGAATATTTTCAAAGTTACAAGCAAATTTGAAAAGGCGTTTCAGAGAGGTTTCAAGACCGGAGCACACTCCTGTAGGACCCCCAGCGGTGATCTAGTGGTTGATGACCAGAGTATACTGTGTTTGTGGAGGGAACACTTCTCCAGCCTGCTGAATGGCAGTGAAAGTACAACACCAGGAGATGGCGAACCCGATTCCCCAATCGACGACGATGGAACAGATGTTCCATTGCCCGACCGTGAAGAAATTAGAATAGCAATTACCCGCTTGAAGAACAACAAGGCGGCGGGGGCCGATGGATTGCCGGCCGAGCTATTCAAATACGGCGGCGAAGAGCTGATAAGGTGCATGCATCAGCTTCTTTGCGAAATATGGTCGGAAGAAAGCATGCCCGACGATTGGAATCTCAGTGTACTCTGCCCAATCCACAAAAAGGGAGACCCCACAATCTGCGCCAACTATCGTGGGATAAGCCTCCTTAACATCGCGTATAAGGTTCTGTCGAGCGTACTGTGTGAAAGACTAAAGCCCACCGTCAACAAACTGATTGGACCTTATCAGTGTGGTTTTAGACCTGGAAAATCAACAACTGACCAGATATTCACCATGCGCCAAATCTTGGAGAAGACCCGTGAAAAAAGGATCGACACACACCATCTATTTGTCGACTTTAAAGCTGCTTTCGACAGCACGAAAAGGAGCTGCCTTTATGCCGCGATGTCTGAATTTGGTATCCCCGCAAAACTAATACGGCTGTGTAAGTTGACGTTGAGCAACACCAAAAGCTCTGTCAGAATCGGGAAGGACCTCTCCGAGCCGTTCGATACCAAACGAGGTTTCAGACAAGGTGACTCACTATCGTGCGACTTCTTTAACCTGATGCTGGAAAAAATTATAAGAGCTGCAGAGCTAAACAGAGAGGGTACCATCTTTTACAAGAGTGTACAGCTACTGGCGTACGCCGATGATATCGATATCATTGGAAACAACACCCGCGCCGTTAGTTCTGCTTTTTCCCGCCTGGATAAGGAAGCGAAGCGAATGGGTCTGGTGGTGAACGAGGACAAGACGAAATATCTCCTGTCATCAAACAAACAGTCAGCGCATTCGCGTCTTGGCTCCCACGTCACTGTTGACAGTCATAACTTTGAAGTTGTAGATAATTTCGTATACCTAGGAACCAACATTAACACCGATAATAATGTCAGCCTTGAAATCCAACGCAGAATCACTCTTGCCAACAGGTGCTACTATGGACTGAGTAGGCAATTGAAAAGTAAAGTCCTCTCTCGACGAACAAAAACTAAACTCTACAAGTCCCTCATCATTCCCGTCCTACTTTATGGTGCAGAAGCGTGGACGATGTCAACATCCGATGAGACGGCACTAGGAGTTTTCGAGAGAAAGGTTTTGCGGAAGATTTACGGTCCCTTAAACATTGGCAACGGCGAATACCGCAGAAGATGGAATGATGAGCTGTATGTGTTGTTCGACGACATAGACATAGTCCAGCGAATAAAAAGACAGCGGCTACGCTGGCTGGGTCATGTTGTTCGAATGGATGAAAGTGCCCCAGCTCTGAAAGTTTTCGATGCAGTACCCGCTGGTGGAAGCCGAGGAAGAGGGAGACCTCCACTCCGGTGGAAGGACCAGGTGGAGAAGGACCTGTCTTCACTTGGTATTACCAATTGGCGCCAAAACGCCAAAAGGAGAGATGCGTGGCGCACTGTTGTGGACTCGGCTATAACCGCGTAAGCGGTTTCTACGCCAGTTAAGAAGAAGAAGAAGAAGAGTTTCAGAGTGCTTGGAAGTTCAAGGTCCGAGCGGCAGCGCGTTTTTCTCAAAATGGTGTTTTCAAAGTCGGTGACCAACATTACTCGAAAACGGCTAGACCGAATAGTCTCAAATTTTAACACGACCTTCTTAAATATATTTTTTAGTAACCAATCGAAGATTTTTTCTCTCTGATAAATATTTTTTTTTATAAACAATTTAAGGCCGACATTTCGGTGAAAAATCGATTTTTTTTTTTGAGAAACCGCCATTTTGTCAAAAAATTTTATTTTGCTTATTCCTTCGATTAATTACTAGATTTAACATTATTTTAACGAAATCTGTTTGATTTTTTAATTTCGGATGATCCAGTTCCGAGATATAGTGGTCACCGCAAAACGTCTTTTTTGAGAGGAGCTCCTGGAGATCAGCTGTAGCTCTTTTTCAAATAAATATTTTTACTAGTACTAAGTCTTAAAATACAGTTAAAAGATACCATAATATGTGTATAAATTTTTGGATCAATAAATTAAAATGTTTTCTCAGAAAAAAATCTGGAAAATTCACTTTTTTTCGGCCGTCTAACTGTATATAACCCCTTAAATAAATGATTAAATAAATTTTCGATAGTTGTAAGTTCAGATAATATACTAGTTATAGGATACTGAGATTTTCCATATTAAAGGTGAATACTTCGTTTCGAAAGATGTCGCTGTGGCTGAGTTATTTAAAGCATATTTACCACGAAAGTGAAGAAGCCCATAACCAATGACCATATCACTAATTGTATAGCTTAATTTTCTAGGTCGTACCTGATATACTGGACTAAAAAAATAACTAATTTGCTTACTCCCATTTCTCAGACAACTGACAACAGAAAATTAAAATTTATCGGCAGCAATTGATTTATGAATTTGGAGCAGACATAGCGCCGGCATACGAGCACATACGATTAAGCACGCGCCCATATACGAGTACTTGTAAATGAGAAAAAATAATTAAATATTTTCTTACATAATTTGTGATAAAACTCAGTAATTTTACAAGGTCTAAAAATAAACCTAAAGCACATACATAAACGCCACTTTTGTATAAACGACCAAAAAACAGAAACCGAAAAACCAACGCAGCAAAATAAGCCCAGATCTGTGAAAAAGGGGTGTCGTTATCGGTTTTGCTGCCGCTGGCGCTGTCTACAACTGTTATTATTATTGTACGTAATCGTAACTACCAGCCCAACAGCCAGCATGTACTCGTACGCCTGTCAGCCAAAACATCAAATTGGTGAACCAAATTGGGTGAGTGTGTCAGTGAGTGACTCGGTGACTGGGTGACTGAGTGAGCTTGCAACAATTCACGGGAAGCATTGTGGTGGCGGTGGCGCTTGCCGCACAATGAACACAAAGCGAAGGAGTGATGAATGAAGGTAGCCAAGACGGTGTGTGCCACCGAAATCGCTGACGATGAGACTGCAGTCGGTCGACTGACGATGGATTACTGACGGTTAATACTATGTACCAACATACATATGTTAGTTTTTATTGTTGTTGTTATTTGTATAATTATATGAATGTTTGTTTTTGTATTACAACAATACTTGCTTGTTGTATGCAGTTACAACGGCATTGCTTTGGAGCTTGTTGTCGGTGCTGCTGCCGCACCTAAGCACGACTTTGAAGGTTACATGCCGACACCGCCACCGTCACCAACACCGTCATCACCATCACCGACACTGTCTCAGCACGTTGTTGTATGTTACAACATTTTACAACAACAACATGCAAGCTCAACGCTCCTTTTGCTCAAAAACGTGCGACCTACTACACCACGGCATGGCGGGGGAGTGTGTGTGTGTGTGAAGGGTACGTCGAATAAAATTTTTGCATGAAAACGCTTGTCGCAGCATGCGAAGTGAAGAAGGAACACAAAATCAGTCAGAAATGCCGAAAATACCGAAATTTACCGCAGCGGTTGACCTGGCAAGCGGCACAAACACACACACACACTTGTAACAGCAATACCGTTTCTACTTAACGGAGAGAATTTAGAAGATGCCATCAATAAGACACCGTAAAATGTTGGACCAGTGAAAAGCTCGTCTGTAATGCTGTTCGACCCACACTGGGTAAGGCCTGCATCAAGTTAGAGATCGCTTGAAGTGTCTTCTTCTATTTCATCTTTGGCCATTTCATGTGACTTGCTCGGTTCATCGGCTCGCTTGCTGGCTGGCTAAATTGGGAATCATATGCTGCTGACTGGCAGTCAGTCCACCACCAGCCAACCACACTAGCAGCGCCATTCAATCCGCTATTGTGGGTCCCAAACATTTATCATGGCATTAAAGAGTCTCACTCTAGCGAATCTACACGGATGCAGCATTTTTTTTGCGTTATGTTAAACAGCGAATTGTTGGCTAATCACGAGTATTATATTTATACATGTCGTTATTATATAAAATAAAACCCTCAAAGAAGCTGCGATGGTATAAAAGAAAACCCGCAACAACAAAAAAGTTGCTCAACTTTGCTCACCTTATCATTGGTAAAGCGTTAGTTTCTTGTTGTTCTACTATTTTTGCTTTGCTTTGCTTAGCAGCCTGACTTATTAGTTTTATTTTGATTATTGCCGCTGCTGTTGTTGTTGCTGCTAACATCATTGCGGTTACTCTACAAATAGACACTTTGTATGGATTTTCTAGTTTTTATTTTCCTAATGGTTCAAACGTCGCTTCTGCCGTAAATTTATACTGACAGGTAAATATGTAGTATGTATGTGCGCCTGCGCCATGTACATTGGAAACCCCGTAAGCGTTCAATTGAATAATCTGATAAATTCTTTAACAAACTCGCCGAATAGTAAGCATTGTAGGGACGTCAATTTAGTCAGTGAAGTCAACAGCGGAATTAAATAATAATAGAACGACCTGAAATTAGCCATAGCGGTATGAAAGTTCTGATTCCCATATTAGGTTAGATTAGGATGCTGATCCCCATGACAACTGTCGTGAAGGATCCCACTGAAAAGCTTTGTGCATTCTTATACCAAAAAACTCCTACATTTAGATCATTTTGATACACAAGTCCCCATATCTTCTCTGAATGGAACTGTGACCAGATGATATTGTAAGGATTACCGAAACCTACCTGAACCGGTAAGCCTAAATCCATTGTAATCTAAGTCATCTAACGGAAGGCCCAGGAAACGAGTTGTTTCGCCAGTGTCGGACCAAAGGGAAAAGGGTGTTTGATGAGTAGGGTTTATGGGGCATGCAAAAGGGTCGTAAGTATAATACGGTGACTCTTTGCATGCCGCACATATGTATATTGGGTATGTCGGGGTTCAATCTGGATAGGTAGGAGTTTAACCTGCTACAGTATCCAAAACGAAGTGGCGTTGTAGTAGTTGTGACTATGAACTGTATTATGGTATGATATTGAACTCAAGGACTTAGTTAGTTATGGTAATAGACCGAAAATAAATTCTTAACATACCATATTGTATTGCAAGTAATCTTGCCTAATCTCCTAAGTAAATTACTCTTAAAAAGTAACATAATACTAAAGGATTCGTCTCGATTCTACGAGCTTAACACATCCAGTTGTTAAACTCAGTTGGAGACCTTCTGAAGAAAAGTTTTATCATCCATACCAATGATACGCAGCGAAATTAGACTGGACTGTGACCAGTTTATTTACCAAAGAAAAAAGTAGTGTCTAAGTGTTTTAGGAAATCTAATTTACGAAGTTCT
The DNA here is from genome assembly GCA_031772095.1 of Zeugodacus tau. NCBI lineage: Eukaryota > Metazoa > Arthropoda > Insecta > Diptera > Tephritidae > Zeugodacus > Zeugodacus tau. Next base: position 40,678,277 of record CM062650.1, read on the forward strand.
GATCAATGTCGTTCAATTATACAACACATACATTTTGAGGTACCATTTTTTACGGTCCCCAAGGATATATTGCTTTTGTCTTAGAGAAACAAAAAAAAATCGCTTGAATCGATCGATTTAATTGACTTGAAAGAGGTAATCCAAGGAGTAGCAATCCCTATCATATCTTTTAAAACGCACTGCGTATGCGTGTACCGCATTCCGCACAGCAAGTAGACTTATGCCGGTATTCGGCGAGCAGTCTCAAGCCTCTAATAGAGCCTCATCTGTGGGAAAATTAGTGACTTTGGATCCTAAGTCTAAGCTCAAAAACACTATTTGCATTTCGAAATCATTAAGTTTGCATTTAGTGAAGCATGCATTTAGTTTTTCCAAGCTTTGGGGTTTAAAAGATCTCTGATAGTTTCAAACTCGAACAATATATGTATGTAGATTCAACTCAGATTTCAGACACTTCACCTATTAATTAAGCCTCAAACAAAAATACAAACTTTAAATGTTCATTGGGTTTATCGTGAATACAAAACATATAACCTCTGTCAAGCAAAAGATGCAATGCAGCCAGCACCAACGACAACAAGAACACCAACAACTATATCGATGACAACAATAACTAAATCTAACCGTTACGTGTAATCGCAGTAAATGGCAAATAAACAGTTGACATTTGGGAATCTCAAATTGGCCAGATATAATCGTATCGCAACGTATGGTGTCGCATCAATTGGCCGACCGGATCCAATAACAATTATTTATAGCACGATGAGGTAGCAAGCTTGCTTATGACCGTACGAGACGAGTATGTTGGTTGAGTGCAGATACAGAAGCGCAGTGACACAGCGATGGAACCATTCTTTTGTAGCGCCACGTGCCCGTCTCTTTCTAATTTAATGCTAAATGTGATAAGTTCTTTTCGCAAGTTATGTGTACTCGTAGGTATGCAATGCAGGTATGCTTTTGTTCTGCATACATATATGGGTACACATGCTAATCAAGGTCAACGAGCATTGCAACAAGTAAGAAAGGAGTTCTATTGAATTTGAACAAAATTCCATTCAGGGAAATATTTAGAACAAGGCACAGCATTGAAGACAAACTTATGCTGATGAGCAACACCGTGCAGATTTAATTATATTCAAGGTGACTTCGAGCCGGATTCTGAAGACTTTGGCTTTTGTGAAGGCAGGCCAGTTTACCTTTGTTAGCATAACCTCAAAACCTTTTAAGGAAAATCTTATTAGAAGCATGTTATATTTTCTCTATATCTTAATCGAATGGGTGAAGGAACGTAGTAACTAGCATCAAGAAGTTAAAATATAAATATTCTAACCTCCATATAAAGATCTAACATTATTACTTAATGATTTCCACGATATTCAAATAATATATATCTAAAGTATACAGCAGTGATGTGTCAAGTAAGGAAACACTCAAAAAGATAGCATATTGAAAATATGGCCAATTTTAGATTTCCCAGGTCTAACTCTACACAATTTGTTGGTTCTTATGTTGACCCGCATTGACCAGACCAATTACGGCTCCTTAGACCCGTTAACTCATTGTCATAACATTAACTTACAAAGTTTTTCGGAACATTGGGTGTTCGAGATGAGATTGGTTAGATTTCCTAGGTTTATATTGTTTTCTACCATTTTGGAAAGCTCGAAGACAAAACAACTCGTTTATCAGTGGCCGAGCGGTCTGAGCTTTTCTTTGTAATGGGTTATTATACAATATAGGAAGGTAGAGAAGATAAAATGGAGGATAACTGCTAGGTGGTAGTGATCACTAGAAAGGAGTAAAATCCATGAGCTCACTTGCCCAAGGACCAATTTTGGAATTTCTTAAGGGGTTATATACAGTTAGAATTTTCAAAAAATCGATTTTTTTTATTTCATTTTCTTAATGTACATATATTTAAGAATACACACAGAAAATTTCATATCGTTCCGGTGAATATTTTCAAAGTTACAAGCAAATGAAAAATTTGAAAAGGCGTTTCAGAGCGCTTGGAAGTACAAGGTCCAAACTTTAAACGCGTTTTTCTCAAAATGGTGTTTTCAAAGTCGGTGACCAACATTACTCGAAAACGGCTAGACCGATTAGTCTCAAATTTTAACACGACCTTCTTAAATATATTTTTTAGTAATTAATCGAAGATTTTTTCTCTCCGATAAATATTTTTTTTTATAAACAATTTAAGACCGAAATTTCGGTGAAGAATCGATTTTTTTTTTTTTGAGAAACCGCCATTTTGTCAAAAAATTTTATTTTGCTTATTCCTTCGATTATTACTAGATTTAACATTATTTTAACGAAATCTGTTTGGTTTTTTAATTTCGGATGATCCAGTTCCGAGATATAGTGGTCACCGCAAAACGTCCTTTTTGAGAGGAGCTCCTGGAGATCAGCTATAGCTCTTTTTCAAATAAATATTTTTACTAGTACTAAGTCTTAAAATAAAGTTAAAAGATACCATAATATGTGTATAAATTTTTGGATCAATAAATTAAAAAGTTTTCTCAGAAAAAATTCTGGAAAATTCACTTTTTTCGGCCGTCCAACTGTATATAACCCCTTAAGAGTGTTGACTTAAGTTTTTGCTCTGTGAAGATGGGTGAGCACAACAGACCACTGGTCGCATTTTAGACTTTTCCGTTATATGTATTTATTTATATTTTCAGTACTGACACGTTTAACTATTCAAAACCTATTAGATTTACTGCGATTCTTATTAGAATAAGCCGCCAATATTGTACAAGTTGACTTTCTATTACAATAAGTGTTCTATTTTATATTCAATGCAACAAATATTATGTATACATACAAGCGTGCTCTGCTTGACGAACGCTATATGGGCCGTGAGAAACATTTTTTTTTCTAAATAATTTTAATCCTTCGATGCATCATAAATTGAAATCCTTTCGGTGATATACCCAGTTGAGAGACTCAAAAGCAACTAACAATGCAAAGCTCGTCGATCATTTAAAAATAAGATGTCCCGAGACATCAAGGCATCTCCGGGCGAACACCTATACAACGAGGCCCGTATGCTACCTTCTAAGAAGCATAACATAATGTTCTCCAAACAGTTTCTGCTGGAAGCCGCCTGGCGATTTACAGTATTACATATACCGACCGGACGCGATAGACTTTCGACAAGAACTGAACGCCATTCAACTTCTTTCAGGATACTGTAGTATATTAAACTCATACCTAGCCAGACATACTCAATATATGTTCTGCATGAAAAAAATCCACGTATGACACTGATCACCACTTTGCATTCCCAATTGACCCTACTAACTAACGCCCTTTTCCCTTTGACCCGATCCAGTCTAAACAGCTCGTTTCCTGGCCTCCGTTAAATGACTTCGATGACAATTGATTTATGCTTGCCGGTTCAGGCAGATTTGGATAACCGCTACAACAACAAAAATACGATCCAAACGAGTTTCAAAAAAATGTGTTTAGGGGTGATATCGATTTATCAGAAATGGCTCAATCGATTGGACAAAACCAACACAATGGATTGGACACAACACAAATAACCCTAGAATCATATCTTCATCTTCTTCACTAGTTATTGCAAAAAACCTAAGACATCTTCTTTCTTCATTCAATATCAATATTGAATCATACTACGTCCACAATCTATTAACAATTAATAAATTATATTTTTTACATGCACAGATTAGCAGATGTAAATTTCAAATAAATTGTTACGTTACACTGCTTTTATGAAATGCACAAACACCTTGCACTGATGCACATACTAAAATAAATAATTACAAGTTTTATTTATTGTATATAATACATATATAACCAGATGTCTATACGGAGATGTGCTTATGAAGTTTGCCCATAAATCAAACGCAAACAACATTTCAAATACCTTCGCGCTAAACAGGAAAAAAAGGTTTTCAATAAAAAAAATGGTCAAACAGCACAAAAAAAAAAACAAATAAATTTCTATACAGACCAGACTGCACTAGGTTATGCCTGCATTGAAAAGCTAATTCAACATTCAATTGATTAACATATTAATATATTCATAGTCATATGAATCAAGAATCAATCTGCAGCAGCGCGCCAACAGCGACGCCGGCATCCGTGAGCGTCGTGAGGATATTATTTTGAGTGAAGATCATTTGGAGTATTGAAGATACTACCAAATGTATATGTATGTATATTTAAAGTATCACCAACGGAGTGGAGTGCACCAGTAAAGCAAAACAAACAACAACAATGCAGTTGATGGCCACTTAAAGAACTTAAACCAAAAGTGCTGCAGCGTAAAGCCCAATATGCTTAAGACACCTACTTATGTATATCTAAGTATGTATGTCTGTATATAGATTTGGCGTTAGGGGAATACTTCTACACAACAACATCAACAACAACAACAATACCAACCACACGACAGCATCAAAATGCTATGCAACACGAGCAACTCAGCCAAAATGTGTGGAGTTGTAATGGAGAAGAGTCACACTGAATTTCGCAGATCGAGTGCAATACACACGCCAGACCGTTAGATGTATACATATGTATGTATGTCTGTATGGGTTTGCATGTTTGACTTTGTGCATACTGAGCTGAGTCGTTTGGGCCATTGTTATAGATGCGACTTAGCGTTAGTACCCATTATACATACAAACATACAGCGTTACAACAATAACAACAACAGCAATAACGCTTATAACAACAACAGCAGTAACACTTATAACAACACCAAACACAGTAGATATTCGTAACGAAGAGGCGAGAGCATCATCACCGGCTTTTGGTGACTGCCGACAGCCTCAGCCACCACCACTAACACCAACACCGTCACCGCCACCACCGCAACTACCGCAGCAACTGTTGCTTTTGCCGTTGCTGTAGCTTCTCCTCAACACCTTTGACCTATGCGATGTGCGGCACATTTGCCGCCAACTGCTCATATAAAAGACAAATGCGCAACGGCTCAAAGTGTCAGTACGAATTAAAAGCGTCTCCGAGCACGAATACGGTTAAGCCAATACAAAAATAGTGAACGAACGCATAGAGGGCATTCGTGAAATACACACACACACTCGCTTGCATAGACGAAGTTAGTGAACGCGTGAAGTGTCGAAGGATTCAACTATTCGCTGGAATCAAGAAAAATAAAATCAAAAATAAATTTCACTGCCGCTTAAAGGATAGCAACTAGTAGACGTGTGAAAAAATGGAGATCTTGTCCGTCAGAGTGTCGTATGTCGCGTTGATTGTGCTCGTTGTTGGTGTGCTACTGGTGCAAGCACGTCCGCAGGCGCCGGAACAACCTGAGCCGGTAAATTTTCACAACTAAAATGCGTTTTTCAATCAAAAAAATTTATTTTTGTTTCTAAATAGTAGATAGTAGTACAAATAATGCTTGTGAGTAGTTGATAAAATAAATGCAAAATAATAACAATAACTATTGAGCAAAACGCCTATCACATAATGAATCATCGTCAATTTAAACATTGAAACTTGAATGGTAGTCGTTAAAAAAAACGTAAAGCAATTATTCTTTAAAAGTGAATTATTTATTTTCTCATTCGCATTGTTTTGCGCAATAACGCCAGAGTACGAAGTGTGAGCGCCAGTTAATTTAGAAAAATTACCCTGTCAACACTGATAAAACTGCAATCAAAGTAAATTGTACAATAGCACTTAATTAACTCGACAGACAGACAGCACAGAGAAGTGGGTGCATCGCATAATAAATGCATTTCTGCATGCAATATACTGTCGACTGTTCTGGCTTAGAGTCGACTTTGACAAAATTTCTTTAATAAAAACCGTATACTGATGTCAAAAATATTCCGGAGAGAATTGCATATGAACATACGAAAAAAAAATAAAAAATTAGTTAGTAAATTTAACGGTATTTTTTCAATTTTTCAAAACCTTTAAACTGTTTTTAATCATTCTTCAATATATAAAACATTCAACATTTTTTTTTCGTTTGGGGTTTTTGTCTATAATATATGTATAAATTTTCTTAGCGAAGGATCCCTTTTTTTAAGATTAAGGGACCTTTCTAACTTGTATTAGAACATGCTAGTAGAATTGAAAATATACCAATTTTATAATAGTGAAATTAAATATTGAAATTAAAGATTCAAAAATAAACAAATTTGCTCCGTTTAAAAAAATTTTCAACGGACTAATTTCAAAAAATTTATAAAAACTAGTTTTCAAATTGGGTTAAACCCACTAGTGGTTCTTAAATACTCTGGAAAATAATTGTTAGCAATTTGTTTACTTTATCCAACAACAATTATTTGAGTCTGCGTAATATAATATAATCCAGTCTACATCCAGTATCCAGTCTACAGTGTAATGGGAACAAGTGGGAACACCTCATTTAATTTACTTCTGGATTTGATGGGCCTCAGCTGAAGGGAGCATGCGCTAGAAAGGCACTAGCACTTGTTCTGTCGCAATATCCTTTTGGTCCAAGGTAAATCGCAAGAGGTCTAGAGAACTCTTCACCCTCAGTAAGATTTTATCTTTCCCTAGTCATAGGGGTTTTATTTAACTGGCAATTACGCCATCAAAATTCACGCGGTCAAATTAAAAGTTTTACCCGACGCTAGCTGCAGAAGCTGCTTGGAGGAGGATGAAGTAGAATCTTCCCAATAAATCCTTTTGAAATACACCGCTTTTGCAAGATATATGTAGGAAAAGTTTTTTTTGGTTTTCACTTTTTTGTTTTGTACATCCTTGCGAATTGGCGGATAAACCATAGAAGTAAAACACCTCTCCAGATTTTTGGTAGGTTCTAGGCGCTTTGTCGATTCTTAAATTTTAGTAAAGAGTAATTTGTTTTTGGTATCACGAAAGACTGTCCTTAATAGTCTAAGTGGGATTCCTCTAGTGGGGAACAGCCACTGAACCTAGCCTAACCTACCTAACCGATAAGGATCCGGCCAATAAGAACCAGGAAATACATCGGGGATGTGATATTCAAAATTATCTAACGTTTGAGACTGAGATATTGAGATACCATTCAAATTCAATACCCACTGCTTCTAGAATTAATAATAATTAAAATATTTATACATATGTATATAGAGATCCATAGTTAGTATGAGTTTGTGTCCAATAAGCTTTGAAATCAATTGATTATTTCCAATCATACAAATACATTTGTTGATTATTAAAATGAGATTTACTGTTGCAAAAAGGTGTAGATAAAAATTACCAAATTGAAGTCGTGAGCTTTAACTAGGGAAATTAAATCAAAGTTATATTGCATAAAGTGTGATTCACATAATTCAACTTTTTTTCTTGAAATGTTCATTTATAATATTAATACGAATTGAAATCCCAACAGGAACCATCAATTATAGAAATATAATAGAGAAATTAGAATTTAAATGTGGAATACATAACATATGAAAACCTTCCCTTAAGGGGTTAGGTGTGTTTCAGAGGCTATAAAGTAGGGTATTTTTACCTTTTTTTAATATATACGATCACATATTTCACTTAAACAATTTAATTTAAAATGAAAATTTTATTTTAAACTTATGAAAACTCAGCCGTTGGCCCCACATATACCATGATGTGTCAAAAAAAAGTCTTGCGGTGGACATCATAACTCATAATTGGTTCATTTAAAAACAATAAACCAAAAATATTTCGATTGAAAATGGATAAATCTAGTTAATGAACGAAGAAATAAAGAAAATATTGAATTTTAAATTTTTGACAGAATTTATACTAAAAAACTCCTTTTTTTGGTCCAATTTTCGGGATATATTGGATCGAAAAAATAGTTACAATAAAAATATAAAAAAATCCTTCTTTCATTAACTAGATAATGTTATCCCAAAGATGTGTGAAAAATTTTAACAAGATATCGTATCCACCGAATTGAAAAATTGAATTTTGAGATAATATGTGTTTAAACTTTTACATTCATACTGACTTGGCCTGGTGGACGGAACTTCCATAGGGTATATCTCTTAGAATATTACTCGGATTGATTTGATATTTGTGGATATTATTTTTAACATATTCATAACTTTTTTATAAGACAAAAAAGTTTTCAAATTTTGAAATTTTGAAACCCACCTAACCCCTTAAGCTTAACTTGAAGAACTCTCAGTTTAGTGATATATCCTGTTAGCATTCAACAATAGGAGTTTTTCTTTGCTCACGACTGGTCTTTATAATCAAAGGGTGGTCCCCTTCTTGGAGATCATCTATAGAATGTAACCTAACCTAACAAAACATATGATGTTACGTAATTGAAAAAGTCTATGGTACTTTTATAATACCAGGGATACAAATACTTATCTTAACAAACCAAAATTATTATTATTTATTTATTATACGTCATAATACGAGTGTTTATTTAATATAAATCCACTCTTTACAGTATGAATACCAATATGAGGTTAAGGATCCCGAAAAAGAGCTATTCTTCAATAAAAACGAAGCTGGCGATGCTGCCGGAAAGGTAAGAAACAGACAAAATTGGAAAAAATTAATGCCAAATACAATGCTAAAACTTCACAGGTATCCGGCCAATACTCTGTGTGGCTGCCAGATGGACGCCTTATGACCGTTGCCTACACCGTAGAGGGCGAGAATGGTTTTGTGCCTAAAGTGACGTTCGATACAACAAACCCATTGGGTTAGAAAGCTAATGCAGCTAAAAAACCAGCGATAAACACACGCATAACACCGGAAAGGCGCATGTCAAGCAGTACAATCCAATGGAAAATCTTAAAACAAGGAATGGTGATGGAATATATACAACAACAACAACAATGAAATCAATTAGAATTTTTTGCGGAGCAGGAGAACGTGAAAAATAAATAAATAAATATTTAGTTAATTATTAGCTAAGTGGTAATATATGCAACAAATATAGCAAAATATTGCATATCTAAGAAAGCAACAACACACACGCAATATATACATACATAAATATACATATGAATATGTACATATGTATGTATGTCCAGAGAGGCATACGCACAAACAGACAGACATAGGTACGCGCAAAGGCATAAATGTATGTATGAAGCTAAACAACGATGGAGGACTTTAAGTTTAACAATTACATTAAAAGGCTTGTGTGCAGCAACAACAATAACTTCTACGCCATTATGAATGAAATTACCTTTTTTTAAATGCGAACATTGTAAATACAATTTTTCTACACACTTTTATATACTTTCAATTTCTACCCTTTCTTTAGTTAAATGATGTCTTCAACTATATATGTATTTTATATAACTCTTTTATATATGTTTCTAAACGCATAAATGTTAATTATTATATTATGATATTGATATTGTTATTTTTATATAATACTATATGCATATACTATTTGTATTAAATGTACATCATCTTCTTCGCTTTAAGCGTGGAAAGCGTTCACTATGTACCTTTTGACAATACAAATTAAAAAAAAATTAATAACTGCCACAGGCATATCGATATTTGTTACAGTTACACATAAGAATGAATGGAAAATGGCTCAATTATAAAATAATAAAGGATTTTTTTTTTACTTAAAAGAGACCACGAAAATGGAGGTTTTATGTTCTTACAAACAAGTTTTTATTGAGTAACACAACAGCTGCTATTTAATCACGATTTTTTTCGGTATTTTTTTATCGTTATATAACGTGTTTCACATTAATTAAACCGACCAAAAATTTGAAATTATACTTTTTACACATAAAAAATATAAAACTAACATCCAATATAGTCACGGCTATTATTTAATCACTAATTTTTATCTGTATACGTGTTTCACATTAAACAAACCGACCAAAAATTTGAAATTATATTCGATTCACTTTTTACACACAAAAAATATAAAACTAACCTCCAAAGCAGTCACGGCTATTATTTAATCACTAATTTTTACGTTATTTTTTATCTATATACATCGTGTTTCACATTAATTAAACCGACCAAAAATATGAAAAATTATTTCAATTCACTTTTTTGCACACAAAAAATATAAAACTAACCTCCAAAGCAGTCACATTGGCACTTAGACACACTCTTAAAAACTTTTCACTATTACATTCACTAATTATTATTCAGTTATAGTTGGTTATATAAAAACAATAATTCCAACTCACCACATTCCTCATATGCGTTAGAATCACAGCAACACCTTTTGTATCGTATTGCGGTCGTCCAGCGCGTCCAATCATTTGCAACAAAGTACTCTCGGGATATTCCATCATATTACCAAGGTGGTAATACTAATGATTTACAATTGTTTACAAATTAGTACATAACTACTAAGCGAAAATCGCATTTAGAGAATTACCTCAGTTGACTTGATGACCACAAGGCGTGCTGGCAAATTGACGCCCATTGCCAAAGTGTTGGTGCAGAGCAAAACCATTAGGTTACCCTGACGGAAGCTCTCCTCAATCTTGTTACGATCACTTAAACTCATGCCGGCATGATGGTAAGCGATGCCATGTGCAATCAATTTGCGCAGTTTACTGTCGTGCAAACTAAAGGCAGTAATGAGAGAAAACAAGAAATAAAATATAGTAACACTACAAGTATTTGTTTATATTTGCAGGCATAAAAATAATACGTATTAGGTTTCTATGCACTTTTTTTCAACCACTAAGCTTCACTTAACGCGAACAAAATCATTTTATTTACTAAAAAAACAAGCGCTACATTTTTTTCTAACTAAAGTTGAAAATAATATTAAATATACACTTACTCTTGCACAAGTTGCGTAAGATTTGTCTTCTGTTGGTCACTGAGTGCGTAGAGTGTGGTAATATTTTTCTCTAAAACTGTTGCGGCCATTTCTGCAGATTTTCGACTATTGCAAAAAATCTGTAATGATAAAGCGAACATAAAATATTTAACGAAAATCAATTTCATAAATATTTTCCAGAAACTCGAATATTACTGCCTCCATTACTTGCTGCCATCTCATACCAAAACCAAAACAAGTTAAAATTATTCCACTTACCAAAGTAGCTTTACAGTCGGCATATTTACGCAATATGTCCAATAACTTATAATTAAGACTCATATCAAATTTAAAACCACGTAAGCTCCAATTAAAACCCAATACATGTTTCTCCAATGGCACCGGACGATCTGCATCTGAGTAACTAAATCGAGCGTAGAAAATATATTTCACAATGTAAGGTTAGGAAATGCAAAATTCAATTTCTTACACCAATTCCGCAACAGTTTCATGTTTAATCCTGTTGCTACCGCCACTAACAATACCTGAAATCCAACATGTTATGTCATGTACATTTGGTATAGTAGCTGAGGCAACAACAAAACGCAATGGCTTATTCATAGCATCACGTGCAATGGTATGCATACGTGAGACTATAGCTTCTAACACTGGACCACGCACATCTTCATTCAGCAAATGCACTTCGTCGATGAGAAAGAGTCGTATTGAACTGATAACATCACGACAATCACGCCAATGACGTGTTAGCGAATCCCATTTCTCCGGTGTAGTGATAATCACTTGAGCACTATGCAGACGTGCCAGTTCATCCAACTCACTATCGCCGGTGATGAGTAGACACTCTATACCTAGCTGAATTTTGAAACGCCTATTCCAATCATCAAAACGTTCAGCACAAAGTGCTTTAATTGGTGCCACATACACCGCTTTGACTGGTGTTACTCGAGTGCACTGCTCCTGAGCGCTGTTGGTGTCATGTGCAAGATCGTGTAACATACGCACGATGGCCAACTCAAAAGCTACGGTTTTGCCAGAACCAGTGGGCGCACTCAGTACCACCGATCTGTTGGTGTGTAACAACACATTTAAAAGTGACGATTGTACTGCATTGAAAGTTGGATAGTGTTCAAATATACGACTAAATGGCGTTGCTGTGTAAATGAAATATTAAGTAAACCGTTGTTTAAATTAAAATGTGTTTATTTTTCCTGTTTTTTATTGAAAAGGATACGAATATCTGCAAAATTCTTAATTTCCATCCTTATTGGATGACGGCGCACAAAGAAATGAGCGGAAACGTCAAAAAATTAGCGGTAAACTACGCGTCGAATTTTAAGCAACGATTTGGCAGCACTGTTTACATATTTATTTGCAAAACAAAAACATATCGCCTATAGAAAGTGGCATGTGAAAAAGAAATGCCTAAAATCGAAGCAAGTCGCCAGTTGGAGTCTTCTTTCAATGCACAAAAACATCAAAATTATTTAGCCTACTTCAGGGCGTATATGAAATTAAATGTAACGCATCGGCATTTTATGTGTCGATATTTGTTTTTTTTTTTTTAAGTAGTGAACACAATTAGACAATTACAATTTAACAACAGTTAATAAGTTTATTTAAGTTTTCAAGAAATATATATGCATGCGTTCGCAATTGTTAATTAATTGTAATTAGTAGGATATAAATGTAAATAATGAAATAATGGTGCGTACTTGTCGGGTAAAAATATTAATACAAATAATGTTTAAGGCAGTAGTCTGCTTTAGAAACCGAAAAAAAAAAAACGTTTTATTAACAATTTTTTTTGAAAGGGAAGGAAATGATTGCGGTAAACGGAATTTTAAGACGATAGTGTACTATATTTTAGGCTTAAAAAACAATATTTATTATTAAAAAATATTGATATTTTTTCAAAGTTGTAAGTATTTTTCTGGAGCGCCTGGAGTCTGCACTTGTAAATCGGTGCCGGTGATGGAGGTCGTGCAATGCATCTGAAACAGTCGAACCAATTTTTTTTTTTTTTAATTTTTATAAGTCTCTTTTCTTTATGAAATTTTTTCGAAGTTTGAAAATTTACTTTAAATTGCAAAACAAGTAGTTTAAATAATACTTTTGTTCAACTTTTTTAGTTCAAGTAGAAGATAATTTAATACTGAAGCTAGATCACTTTGGCTTTTTTCGATCGGACATATATTCTTTTGCTATCGCCGGCACCGTTTTCTAACACTTGTGAAAATCAAAACTCGAGAAAACGCGCTTTAAAGGTCTGCCTGAGCATTCGCACCTGCTCGACGCTCGGCCACTAAAACTGCTCTAGCTTCGAAAATATGTCGAATTGGCCTCTGGAATTTTAAAGACATATTCTTGGATAGTTTTGGAAGAGATTTAAAACAAAACAAAAAAATCGATTTTTTGAAGCCTTTAAAGCAGACTAATGCCTTAAATAAACTAACGTATTTAAGTTAATATATAGGTAATAAACTTGTAAATTAGTACGTTGATCGAGACGACTCCAATTGAGCTAATATAGTAAAGCTAAAAATTCAGCCTTCTCCGGTAGCTTGTACTGTTTAAGGTGTGCGTTGTTCGGCGCCACCGTCACTCTCAATTTCACGCTCAGCCTCATTTCGTGCCTCCTCCAACATCTGACGAGAGGTATCCAATTCTGCTTCTAAACCCTCAATGCGTTCGTGCAACTGTTGATTTTCTTTAAGCGTCTCCTCTAAAGCTTCACGACGTTTCTCCGCCAAACGTTCCCAATACAATTCACCTGGTTTCTCTTCACTGGTAAGATCTTCAGCTGTTATTGACGTTTTTTCTGCAACGCTAAGATTTTTCTGCGGGCTCGTTTGAGTTTCCGAAGCACGCGTTTCAACCTTCTTGCGCTTGGCAGAACTTGTCGAAGCCAACGAGGCCTCAGTAGCACTGTGAATTTAATAAATTTTTTTAATAAATTTTATTTGACTTATTAGTATCTAGAATAACATACATTTACAAATAACACAACATATTATAAACCACTAAAATTGGGTATTAGTAGAAGAAACATGCAACTTACGCTTTGAGATGGTTCAGTTTGTCAATTTGTGGACGTCCAGCCAAGTTTTCTTTGTCAGTGGCGACGCCACCTGGCTGTAGCACCTTAAAGGTCTTGCGTTGATTTTTTTAAATTCTCCTATTCAACAAAAAAGACAAGCGCATTAAATGTAAGCAGTTAGCGATGTTTATATGTATCTATGTACAATGATTGTGATGTGAGGACGAAACAAAGAAAATTCAATAATAAGCTGAGGGAAATTTTAGTATTCCATTCCAGAATTTGAATTTTCACATTATATATTTGAATATTTTATTAATATTATGCACTTATTTTACACTTACACGTCATCACATTGTTTCTGCATATTTATTTTATAAAAATTATCAAGAAAATAGCTGTAAATAAATATTTAATATTTTACACAAATCGTCGTTTCGTCAAAGTGTATTCAACAAAGTGAACTAAGTATGTATTTAACATAGCCGTTTTTGACAATAAAATAGTAAACAATTCGTGCATTTGTTTACATTAACCCGTCTTTTGTTGCAATTTGCAATTTGCCAGTTGGAGCACAAAACATCAGTAAATTGCTTCCATGAGTTGTTATGCATAAGCAGAAAGTATTCGGCATTTTCTTTTATTCATTTAAAAAATATTTTTTTTGGTTTGAAATTTGTTTACTTTTGAATTTCAAAATTTGAATTTTTGAATAAATGTAAGGGTTAAACCAATGGCAACAAACTTAGTTCACTTTGTTGAATACACCTTGGTTTCAGTAATACGAAAAAGTGTTGCAGATTGACAAGTATTAAGTGTTGCCACATCTAATAAATCATTAGCCTACTTCAGGGCGTATGTGATCGGCATTTTATGTGTCGATATTTGTTTTTTTTTTAAGTAGTTAACACAATTAGACAATCACAATTTGACAACAATTAATAAATTTATTTAAGTTTTCAAGAACTACATATGCATACGTTCGCAATTGTTAATCCTAGTAGGAAATAAATGTAAACAATGAATTTCCATTTCAAATCCGTAACTAATACCGGACAAACATTAAAAATTAATTACTTAAAACAGTTGAACGTTTGGATTTTAATTACAAATTAAAAAAAAAAAAAGTTGTAATAAATGTAAGGATTAATAACTATTTTGTACTGCACTGGAGCACCGATACTGGGCAGCAGCGTCGCGTCGTTTAGCTTTGGTGCGTACTTGTCGGGTAAAAATATTAATACAAATAATGTTTAAATAAACTAACGTATTTAAGGTAATATATAGGTAATAAACTTGTAAATTAGTACGTTGATCGAGACGACTCCAATTGAGCTAATATAGTAAAGCTAAAAATTCAGCCTTCTCCGGTAGCTTGTACTTGTTTAAGGTGTGCGTGGGTGTTCCAATCGCTTCAGCTCTGCACTAGGTAACGGGGTTTCAGCGCTCGATTTGGATGCATTGCTGTTGTCATCATCGTCCAGTATCTTGCCAGCAGCTGCTCCTTGTTCGGCGCCACCGTCACTCTCAATTTCACGCTCAGCCTCATTTTCATTTAACATCTCCGTCAATACTTCTACCAAATTTCGTGCCTCCTCCAACATCTGACGAGAGGTATCCAATTCTGCTTCTAAACCCTCAATGCGTTCGTGCAAATGTTGATTTTCTTTAAGCGTCTCCTCTAAAGCTTCACGACGTTTCTCCGCCAAATGTTCCCAATACAATTCACCTGGTTTCTCTTCACTGGTAAGATCTTCAGCTGTTATTGACGTTTTTTCTGCAACGCTAAGATTTTTCTGCGGGCTCGTTTGCGTTTCCGAAGCACGCGTTTCAACCTTCTTGCGCTTGGCAAAATCTGTCGAAGCCAACGAGGCCTCAGTAGCACTGTGAATTTAATAAATTATGTTAAGAAATTTTATTTCATTTATTAGTATCTACAATAACATACATATACAAATAACACAACGTATTATAAACCACTACAATTAGGTATGTATTAGTAGAAGAAACACGCAACTTACGCTTTGAGGCGGCTCAGTTTGTCAATTTGTGGACGCCCAGCCAAGTTTTCTTTGTCAGTGGCGACCCCACCTGGCTGCAGCACCTTAAAGGTCTTGCGTTGATTCTTTAAATTCTCCTATTCAACATCAAAGACAAGCGGATGAAGTGTAATGCAGTTAGCGATGTTTATATGTATATACAATGTGCCCCAAATATAATTTAGAAATATAAATTATATTTAAAATAAATATAAATTAGAAAAAAAATACATATTAGTATGATAAAAATAAATATGTTGGAATATAAAATGGCTGTGATGTGAGGACGAAACAATAGAAAATTCACCAAAGCGTTAGTAGGCTGTTCAATTTCATACGGCGTGGCTTCGATTTCTGTATATTTTTAAGTAAATAGTAGTTACTTACCTGTTGTTCGGCTGCGGATTCAATTTGAATGAAGATCTTTTTCGTGGAGACATTAGACATTTTATCGATTTGTAATTAATACAGTTTAATCAAATTTATTAGAACGCGCGTAAAAGACGCCGTTGCGTTGCTTCACAAAGAAATTGTTTTTTAAATTATGGTGGTTGAATCAAATTCCTTCACTGCTCTCCGTAATGTAAATGTCAAATTAAAGCGCCAAATATGTAGAAACGTGAAGTTGGTTGCAGTTCTGCACATGGTTGCATTATAATGTCTCAACAATTAGGTGCTCATATAGCCAATGGCTAATTGGCAATCGTTGAGAAGGAATTATTCCCACCGATGTTAAATTAATTATCTATTTTACGAAAATTTTGCATTTGCGTTTATATTATTGCAGAGTATTATTGAAGCACATGATCTAAATAAAAAAATATTTAAATATATATATATATATATATATATTTATATTTGTTATAATAAAGCAGAAAAGACAATTGTTTGTCTCAACTCTTATATATAAAGTATTATTAGTCGTCAACACTTTTGTATATAAAATTTTGACAATAAAACATAATTAATTAATTAAATATATTTATACAAAAGTTTATTATAAATTAACTATTTTCTTAATGTTTGCAATAATAATTTTAAATTTACTTTTGATTACATTGCCTAATTTAGAGGTTAGTAATATGTATTTCTTAACTTACTCATTGTTTATATTTTTAAAAACGTTATATACAGTTGAACTTCCATAACTCGAACTGCTATAACTCGAAGTTCTCTAAAACTCGAACTATTGAATTTACAATTGAAATCAAAATTCATACAGATTATCTACTGTAACTCGGAAGTCTCTCAAACTCGACGTTTTTTTTTTTTTGTGGATTATGGTGATTCGAGTTAGAGAAGTTCCACTTCATTTAATTTATCTTTCGTATTACTTATTTGAAGGCGTTATTTAGACATTAAACGGCGCAAGACTTCTCTTCATTGAACTCTAAATGCAACCGTGTATGCTTATTTCAAAATGGCTATTGTGTGTGTAAGTAAAAACCGTCGTTAAACGAGAACGAAACGTTCTGTGCAAATTAAAATTGTAAATAATACAAATCAAAATTAAATGTAGCAAATTAGTAATTTGTGCAATCAAAAGTGTTTTAGCTTTTGCTCAAGGTCAACTAGTTTGGAAAAGGTTAAACACGCATCAATTTGCGAATTGGGGGACTATTTAACGCATGTAATAGCAGCAAGTTGGTTGCTGAGGGTGTGTATGTCCGTCCGTGGAACTTAGCTGGCGCAGCAGCAGATCGCTGCTTGTGACAGCTGCTGTCAGCGTGTGTCGTCAGTCGTCGCTGCTCACGTTTGTTAATTGTGATATTCGCTGCCATGCAATTAGAATATCGGACGCTGAATTTGAATAAGTCAACTGTGAGAAAACTCAAGTTTAGTTGTAAATTGTTGTTGCATGCAGGTGGAATTTTTTACCAAACATTATTCAGTTAAATTCGATATATTTTAATGGAACCGTTTGGAGACTTAAATTCGAATACAAATAATAATTTCACAAAGACGAATAATATACAAACTGGTCAAACACAGCGAGGACGTTGTGAACACGACGCAATACATCCAAGACTAATAAAAAAGCATCAAAACAGAGCAGTTGAATGTTTGAGCTGTGGAAAAGTATTTGATTCGACTTCTTTGCATGAAATTTTTAAACATTACGCAAACGTTAGGCATACAAATTGCTTTGGACAGTGCCACTATTGTGGTGGTGGAGTACATCAATACAAATATTTTAAGGATATTCACGCATATCATAGTTGTGCCCGTTCGATTGAAGGTATAGACAAATAATAATAATAATAGTAAAATGGAACAAAATATGGATATGGACAATGTTGATGCGTACTTTATCGCCGAACGTTTGGAAAGTGGGAGTGGTGACTCAGGGGAATCGGAATGCTCGGATAATGGTGGTGGCAACGATGATGACTCTAGTAGTTTAAGTTCGCGAACCACGGGTGGTAATGGTTACGGCAAACGTTGGTCTCGAGCTGAGGATAATCTTTTGAAAGGACTTGTGGGACAATATGGTGATCAATGGGAGTTGATTGCGCCACAATTTAAGGATCGTACCGAACAACAAGTACAGCAGCGATGGGCTAAAGTATTAAATCCTGAATTGATTAAAGGTCCTTGGACAAAAGAAGAGGACGAAAAAGTTGTTGAACTAGTACGACGATTTGGTCCAAAGAAGTGGACACTAATTTCTCGTTACTTAAATGGTCGTATTGGTAAACAATGTCGTGAACGTTGGCATAACCATCTCAACCCAAATATTAAGAAAACTGCATGGACGGAGGAAGAGGATCGCATCATTTTCAATGCACACACGGAATGGGGAAATCAATGGGCGAAAATAGCTAAGCTACTACCTGGACGTACGGATAATGCCATAAAGAACCACTGGAACTCCACAATGCGTCGTAAGTACGATCCGCATCGTTTGAGAGTGTTAGCACGCCAGTATCCTGATTTGCAAGATTCTCGCTCAAATCTAAAGGCGCTGATAAAGGCGAGCATCAGTACACCTACTCAAACGCAGGCGCCAACGCCAGCACCTGCTCCACCACTTTCATTATCAGCGCAAATATTACAGCGCCCACAAATGCGACAGCAAAACGAACAAAGTCACGAGCAACCGAGTACATCTGCGGTGGCTGCAATGCACATGTCACAGACACAGCCACAAACTGCTAAGCCACCACCGACACGTGCGCCACCAAACATATTGAAACGTGCGAGACCACAATTAGAACAACAACAACAAACATTAGAGTTGGGAGCAGGCCAAACAAATACAATAACAACAGTTGGCTTCGACAATATGGGTGTAATATCCAGTCAGTGGGTAAAATCGGAAACAAAATTACCTGAGTCACCAGTTATGACACCCATAAAACCACTACCATTTTCACCTTCACAATTTCTCAATTCGCCATGTCTGCCATCATTTGAGGACATAAGTTTACGTGCAAGTACGCCGGTACACAAGGGAAGTGGGCGAGCCGGTGTAGAAATCAAAAAAGAATTGGAAAGTTCATCAATCGAAACGCCGCATAAGAGTAAGAAAGAGAAATTAATAAGATTTAATAATAGTATAAACATTAAAATGCATAAATGTTTTTACAGGTATTTTAGGTCCACGCACACCAACACCATTCAAGGATGCACTAGCTGCGCTAGGCAAGAAGCGGCGTTACATTCCACCAAGTCCTTCCTCGTTAGTCGAGGACCTGGCCGAAATCATACACGAGGAACAAGTGAATGACTCAAATAATATGTGTATTAAAAAGGAGAATATCTCATCGGATGCGGACTTGACTAACGATGGTTCTAGAAGTACCGTTGGTGGTTCCTCAATAACACAACCGACCAAGAAGGCACGCAAATCATTGATCACCAGTTGGGGTGAGAATGTTATGCCCAGTGTGAAGCACGAGAAGAAACCATTGCCTTTCGAAACTGAAACGCCGAGTAAATTTCTTACTTCGAGCGAATCAATTGCCTTCTCACCGACAACAATCATTATGAAAGATACATTATGCAGTGAAGCGGATCTACTACTTGAAACCAATGAAGAAGCCAAAAAAGAGAATAGTCCACAACAACAACAGCGACAACAACGACACCAACAACAACATTGTCAAAATGCATTGGCAGCATTAGCGCCACGCGAACGCAATGGACAACAATATTTGGATCCCAAATGGGAGAGATTGGCATGCGGCCAAACCAAGGATCAACAATTTATGGTGCAACAGGCGCATGCATGCTTAAAAAATCTCTCGCTAATGCCGCGCTCGCTGAATTTTGAAAAGCAAAAATGATGTGAAAACAAAGAGCAAACTCTACGAGGCAATTTTCTAAACATAATTGTTGATTAACTAGGCTAACACTTAAGGAAATACCGTAGTTGCATGCATACATATATGAGTACATACATATATAGGAAATTTGCGTATTTTTTTTTTTGAATTATTGTTTCTATGCTACGATCGTTATCGTGTTAATTATATTTTTTTTTATAATATACATACAGAAAATACATGCATATAAGGTTTGCGGTTACTGACACGATATACATATACATACATACAATTTTATTTATTACGAGCGTATATATACATATAAATATATATACATATTATTGTAAAAAACGGCATTTGCAGTCGCAACTAGTAATTAAGTCCAAAGAATTTTGAAAAATTTATCAATAGTACACAATGCATGTTTTATAATTGTTGTATGCATGTATTTTACATATATATATACATATATGCAACAGCGTATATATGTGTAAGTTATATATACAAATTGGCTAATAGCAAACTAACAAACAAACAAACCGTTATTTAAGTTTGTAAATGATGAAATCTTTTTTTTTATTTTATATATAAAAAATAAAAAAAAAAATAATAAAATTAATTGTAAAAACCCGGTGCACTGCTATCATGTAACTCAAGAAATTAAATTATTAACAATACATAAACGAATATTGTACCTACTCAAGAAATGAGAACACCAAGCGTAATATCTAAAAACTTTTTTATCAAATAAATACAACAGTTAAGCAGTTAAAAATCGCGTTTATAATATTTTTTTTTGTTTTTATGTGGAATGGAAAAGTGGAATTCTTATGAAATGCACGGATATACAAATATACATTTTTGGTAACAGCAGCAGTGAAATGTGTGTGTACGTGTGTGTCGCACACATACATATACCAAAAAAAAAATTTCACCACAATTTTTTGTGTATCGCGTAGCGGCTGGCAAATTTTATTTAAAACACATAAAACGCATACATACCAATTTAATATTCCCTGCAATTAATGGCATATGTATTAAAATTTAATTCATTTTTTTATCAAGTGTTGTAGTAGTTGTGCACTTCCGGCCCAAAGCCAAAGTCCAATACAAAATCCACAATGGGAAATAAATAGCAGCAATTGCGGTATACAGCCAATTGCCATAAATCTGCATAAAAAAGAAAATAAAATCCAAATCAGTTAAACAAATATAAACACAAGCTTCCACAAACTTGCTTTACTTACAATACTGTCCATGAGACCATAAGTTATTGCATCCAAAGTGGCGGTGTAGGCGCGCAAAGCCAACTCTTTTAATGCCAACTCTGGGAATTCAAAGAGTGTCAACCATGCGACCAGCAAATATATGGCAACTATGGGATTGAGCAGTAAGGTGTAAATACGCGTTAATTTCTGACGAAAGCCACTTGCATTCTCGCTTTGCAGTAATATTGTGATGGGTGAGATGAACACCGCCAATATGAAGCCCAAAGCGAAGTTCAAAAGTCCGGTGACAATCAAAGCTACACCCGTGAATATTAACGCACCAATATGTAGCAATTCCAACCCGGCCTCGGGGAATGTGTAGAGTAGTGGCAATAAAGTGCCCAACAGCACTTGCACACCCAAAATGAGTGCAACACTCAATTGTGTGCTGACGCCCATAGCATGGAAGTAGTCTCTGACATGTTGACTGTATGGTAAGGTGTTGCAGCAGAAGCCTAACACTAGCGCGGCCACCATGTAGAGCAGCACCGATATGTACGGTAAATGTATGGGCAATTTTTCATCATGTGCGGTGTTGTCCTCATCCTCTGAAGTGGATTCATCACACGTTGTGGTGGTTAGCCAAAGCAGGAAGGCCTTAATGAACATAGGGCTGGCCAAGGCTATGAGACAGGGCATATAATCACCAATTGAAACGAAGCGATCGTTTTGCACTAATATATAGAAGAAGTAACTTTGATGGAAACGTTCCAGCAGATTGTTTAAGCTGCGCGAAATGCCTTCAACGGTCTTCAAGAGTGAGAGTGCAGTGCCATAACGATTGTTGTTGTTGGTGTTTGTTGTGCGTTTCACCGCTTCGAGTGTGAGCGATTCTATGCGGTAACGATGGAATAGACCGTGATTGCCATTAGGCACACCAGTTGCCTGACTCTTTAACATTTCCAACATGTGTCGCAGATTATCCTCCAATGAGCCACGGTGTGAACGACGCTTCTTACGTGGCGTATGCTTGTAGCCAGATGAAAGTCCACTACGCGAGGTGAGACGTTGTACCAAATTAAACATATCCAAATTGGGTAATTGACCATTCAAACCTTCGATTTTTACGTCAATGTAATCTAAAGTAGCGAAATTAAAAAAAAAAAAATTTTTTGCAAATTCAATAAACTCAGCCATACTTTACCAATATCTAAATCTTGCACTTCTAAATTAAGTGCGGCTTGTAGCGCACCAGCGCGTGCTGGTAAATTTCCGCAACGCAAAATCGGTGAATCTTTTATGCCGCCTTCATGATAAGCCTCCAACCAGGCATGCATGCCCAGTTGCTCTTGTTCGGTTACTAGGAATACCAAGTCTTTTGCCCAGTAATTCTTTTCTATAGGAGACATGTAAAAGTTTAATAAAATGTAAATATATAAATTAATTTAATTAGCACTCACTGCGCGCAAAATCTGCAAATGCTAGCAACATCGGCACACTTGCCGTTATGTCGTTGTGTACTGAGTTAACAGCACGATATGGCGCCGTATACACCACACCCTCAGTGGAGCTAATACGTGGTGCACGTAATATACCATAGACATTTTTGCCATGATATTCCTTGCCCGAGCTAAAGGGGTAACGCAATGTGAAATTATGTACATGCGTTTCAAGTCCAATTTGATGCATCTTTGCTGCTATCCAAGCATGTGGTGTCGTTGATTTATGATCGGTACGCTCGCGTTGTAGTTCTTCATATAAACTTTGCGCGAGACGTACAGCGTCTTGTCCGATTTCCGGATCAACAAGTCCTTGGATGCGACATTTTTAAAAACGTATTTGGACATTTTAATTCATATACTTTACCTGGTGAAAGTGCATTTTCCGATAAGTAAGTGCCATGGCTGAATTCAGGGTGTGACAGGCAAACGAACCAAGCCAAGCCGGCTACATAGAAAAATAAAGAAATTTTGCCGCTATGCTTAGCTAATGTACGTCCAAATTTGCCGCGTGGTGTTAGTGAGGGGTCCGATAAGAGACCCATTATTAATTAATTAATTGTTTTATTTAATTTTCAATATTTATTTGACCGGAAAACATGAAAAATATGTGTATAGTAAGCAGCAGCTGGTTTTGTTTTCGTGTATTGCGTTGCCAACCATATATGACTGTATAAAAGTGCTGCCAATTACATTAAATTTGGATTATATGCCAAGTTAAAAGTTAATTCCTATATATTTTAAATTCGATATCGTATATAAAAAAGATTTCCTTGTAAATAATAAAACAAATTCTTTAATATAATATAAATAAGCGTTTTTATTATTCGTTTTATAAGATAACTAAGCTATTTTCTTAAATTTAGCATTTCCAGTTGGATTTCTTTTCGGTGGTACCCAACGCAGATAGGCCGGATCCACTGTCAACATGGGTTTCTTAAATTGCGGCAATTGCAAATGTTCCATAACTGTCTTCGGTGTTACGCAGATAACATGTTGTCCTTTCCAGTATTTAACCATTTTCATTGATTGCAGAGTATAAATGATATCTTCCTGTGTTATGCCACTTAATTCACTTAGCTCTTTAATACTTTGCGTTGTTGTACGACATTCTTTCATAAACTCCAGCAACGTATAAGCCCAATAACTACGGTAGCTTAAGCGTCCCAAATCGGAAAGTGGCTTTTCCGGACTACCAACAACTCCTTCACGCCTTGACAATTCATAGCTGAAAGCTATTAATAATTTTCCATATCCTTTCCGTTGATATGGCGGCAGAATTAATATACAAGCAACATTATTTTCAGGTGACTCCTTCTCCTTCGAAAAATAGCCGACTATATGTGCTCCGCGCTTATCTATTTCACAAAGTACGTAAAAGTAGAATGGCTCTACATCATAGTATAATGTTTTGTGATCCAAAAACAACTTCGCCATTAAACACAGTATTTGGCAGTAAAGTTTATGCTCTTTACCATCAATCTCAAAAATAGATATAGTGCCTTTACGATATATTTCATTTCCTGGTGGTTGTCGCTGTGTACATTCGGATGCGTGATAGCGGTAGGTCTTTTGAAAACGCATATACTTAAGGCAATACTCACAAACATATAATGTACCCACTTTACCATATTCCTCGGGATACGGACTGAAATACCAAGTATCTATTTCAAAACGTCCAATACGCAGCTTGTCGATATATTTAACCTTTGTAATGGCTTCGTGCTCTTTCTCTAACGCTGCTGTCGTCGGATCCATTTCTGCATAGGTTTTCTGCACATGATTAATTTCATCATGTCGCCTTTTTTGATTGCGTGTCAATTTACGATCACTATTTTCCATTGTTGTGGGATTTTCTAAGTTTGCGATTTGCTCCTTACTTAACTGTTTTATCGTTTTCCCACCATTACCATCCGCAGTATCTGCAGAAGTGGTAGCTTCACTTGCTGTCTCTGCATCGGTAGCGTCCGTTATGCGATCACGGGAAACCCATTCATCCAGTCGTCTGTTTAGCCCAACATAGTGCACATAGTATTCAGCGAGTGTGCTGGCAGAACTACTCGAGGCTGGTTCTCCAGGACGAGACTGTATAATTTGCGCTGGATACGCATTACCATCAGCGCGTTTGATAAGATATACATCACCGGTATTTATTTGCATATCGTTTTGATTATTTGTTGCAGTTGTTGTTGTAGGGCCTAACTCTGCATTTGTTTTGGTTGCAACATTTTCGTTGGCCGGTGTTTTTCCAGTAGTTTCTGTGGAAGTTTTATTGGCTTCTGTGTCCTTTTTATCTATTGCAGTCAACTGCTGTTCTTCTTCTGGAGTTGTTTTATCACTGTTATTTGTCTTAGCACTTTCTGTTACCGTCATTATGTGCACATTTATTTGTATTATTAATAATTTTTAGTTACGCGTCCAATCAATTGGAAAATGTTTTTGTCTACTTCTTCTAATTATTGCATGCTCAATAGACGAAAAAACATGGTACTTATTGTGACTTTATAATTATACATAAATAGTGCTGCCAAATTGCAACAGTGTCGAAATATTTGATTGAAGAACAGGGTTGCATTTTTTACAAACTACAAAAAATGATGCCAAGTTTAAAAATTCATGACTACCAAAACTTCAATAAATTGACAAGATTAGCATAGAAACTAACTCATAATTTTGCATACCTTACTTAACACAATGTGTAAGAAAGGGATGAATAATCACACGTACACAACAGTTTCTGGTATTTTTGACAATTCGACCAGTATAAAATCTTTGAAACTTTAACTAAATCTCTGTAAATAAATTTCACGTAGTGCTCTCGGTTTAACCAATAAGATATTTACGAAATACCTACCAAATACAAATTTTGCCAGCTGCTGTAAATTATTATACACATTTTTTTGTTAGATTTGGCACTTTATTCGCATTTCCGACATTTTTATAAAACTAAATATTTGATTCACATTTGTTCTAATGTTAAGATATTTATACCTTTTTATCGCATATAATTCAAACATAGTTCGACTCATTAGTATTGAAATAAAATGTTAATTAAACTAATTAAGTACATTTTTAAAATTATTTGGAAGAACTTTTTAATAAATATTAGAGTTGAATAAAATCAGGGTCCTCATCGTTAACTTATGTAATTATTATGTATTGTAAATTATAATGATAATAAAACCAATGATTATTTAAAATATGTATATAGATAACATTTAATGTTAGTTAATAATATGTTTGTGTATGTTTAATCATAAACGAAGAAAATTAAAAATTTGAACAATTAAAACTAAGCTTAACTGCAATAATGCACTTTATGCTAATTAAATTTCATTATTTATAAAAAATCATTTTTAATTATACAATATATCGGCGCTAAATATGCTTAAAATGTGTCATGTCTCTTATCTAATTTGATAACAGATTTTTCTTAGTTACAACTGTATTCATTTTATTATTGTAATTAAATTCCAATGATATTATTAAATATTATTTTTTTAAATTTTTAATTAATTATATTATTTTTACTTATTACTAAAGCTATTACCAAACTTCTAATGGAGCGCCATAAATGTGGCGTACAACTACAAATAAATCATAGCCGCATTCCTTGCACACAAATTTGAAAACAAAAACTTGTAAAAGGCACAAAAAAGAACAACAACATTAAATCGGTTACGCATTTCAGGATTTGAGTAGAAAACTATTCAATTAAAAATTAAAAAAAATAATAATAATAATTTTTTCTCTATTGTGAATACAACACATGCAAATTATGACAAAATTCAGTTAAATACAAATTTAAATTCTCGTGTGTTATCAAAAAACTTTCAAATAATAAATAACTTGGTGTTTGAACCTTTAAGTTTATTATACAGTTTCAGCTAAGTTTTATACTCTATTTGTAATACTATTTTAAGCCGCCACTAAAGCCTGGTACCTCTCTATAAAGAGGAAATGCTACCCCATTATTTTTGAAATTATGCAGCGCCGGAAGTCGAACTTATGACACACCGATTACAGTTCTTCATATAACTTAAATATTTTAATACACATGCAACTCTATTAGATATTTAAATCGGCTGTTACAACACGCTGGCGAAGGAATGCTGCTTGTTTATTTAAAAAAATATGTTGTGGTTAGCTATTGACATCACTGGTGTAGTGCTTATTACTCGTTTTGTGCTCTTAATTGCTATTGCTTGGTGTAAGAGTTGGTGCTAGAGTACTAACTGTGCTAGTGAAATATACATACATACATATGAGTTGTAATATATTACTAATAGGCTTCCAATTTTTATTTGCAACCCGTCAAATGAAAGTTAAGCCTTCTTCCATGCGTTTCCTCCATTTATTTAGTGTGCTGGATTTCGTGTAACCAAATCTTATGGTTAACGACTGCGTACACATGAGTATGCATAAATACAGTTGCGCCAAATAATCTTTCATTTCACACACAATCATTTTTCCATGTCATTACGCACAGAAATTATAGTGGCACCCGGTGTACGACGTCGCTGTTCGTCCTTATAGAGTATACGCCTATTGGCTGTCGCACTCTCCATCGTTGTCTTATTACTATAAGCATTCACCACATAACCATCATTACTGGAACTGTCTCTACGCACAATACTTGCCGTATCCTTATTGATTTCAATCGGTGAACGTGTCTCCAGTGAGGTGGAGTGACGCAACTGGTGATACTTATTTGGCGTACTGTGACCGGCGTAACTCTCATCGCCATGCAATGTCTTGTAGAGATCGGGCGCTTGCTGGTGTAGACCGCGCATAAATATTTGCTTCTTCTCCAGCATATCATTTTGCTCACTTTCTAAACTGTCAATTTTGGTTAAATCCTTCTGACTACGGCTGATCAGATTCACAATTGAGGGACTTTTCAGGCCACTCTGCAGTGAGTTTTCCTTCGACGGACCGCTATAAAGATGCGGATTCGATTTGTAGGCTTGGCTGGCATATAAATTGCTTGTGTTGTTGTGACCATTGTTCGCGTTGTTCGTGTAATTATTCTTGGTGAGCTTTTCAATGTAAATGGGGCTGGGGTCGTGACTACCGTTCATGGCATGCACATTGAAGCTTTTGCTGCGGTTCAGCGCTTTGGCGTAGGTGCGCGCAGGTTTCGCTGGACCAACTGTTGTTTGTTGTTGTTGCATATTGTGTTGATGTTGTTGTTGCTGCTGCTGCTGGTATTGTGTGCGATGCTCAGGATGCCCTAAAGTGCTGTAACCACCAGTTACTAGGCGTTGTCCAGGCCGCTGATAGGTTGACGACTGTGACGCATGTAACGGCTGATGATGATGCTGCTGCTGCTGTTGTGGGTGCGGTTGTTGCTGGTGCTCCTGCAGTTTGCGTGGCAATGTTTGTGTAGTGCGATAATCCTGATTTAAGTTCGGCGTAGAAGCGGCAAAATTTTGACTTGTGCGCTGATAACGGCCCAAAGTGCTGGTCGTTACATTTCTGGAAGTGAACAGTTAAAGAGGAATTGAAAAACTGATGGAACTCAGGAGATTAATCTCAAAATTACAGCACCTACCTCTGCTTGTAAAGCTCTCCTTCCTCGCGCCGATTCGCACTCACAGCGTCGCGATTGTTTCGCTCCTGCTTACCTGCATAGCCCGCATCAACACTATCTCTGGGCGCTAAGATCTTGCGTTTACCAACGGTACCGGGTACATACATATTTTCCTTGCCATACAAAGTACTCGAGTATGGATCTTCGCCCAAGTAGTAACGTTGTCTAGGACTTGGTCCACGTTCGCCCATTTCACCTCGCTCATTAGCGTACGGATCCGCCGAATTGGCTCGTTTGAATTGTGTTTTCTGTATTTGTCCGTTACTGCGTTCCAGTGTCGCCGCATGTATGTAGTTCTTATGCGCCTGAGTCGTCTCCTGCGGCATACTCTCCAACTCCGACTCACCGGAGACACCACCCTGTCCGCCGATATGGCTATCTATAAGATTATACTGCTGATAGGTAGTTTGTTGGCCCACCTTGTCGATGGCTTGTGGTGATGGCGATTGCTCACGTGACTTACTGCGCGACTTCATGCGCATTTTTCGCTCAGCGCTGGCCGAACGTATCTTATTAACGAGTTTACGCAGCGAATTACCGATCACTTGTCCCATTTTACTCGACTTGTGCGAGGTCACGGTGGAGTTGGATATGGTTGAGGCGGTCGTTTGCGTGGTCTGCGTCGCCATCACGGGACGCATGTACGATTGCGAGTGCGCATGTTCGTGTTGTGTGGTCGGTGCAAATCGTGTGCGTTGATTTTGCTTTCGTGTCAATGTGCTGCTGTTCTGACCGACCAGTTGGCTTGGTGGTGTTCCATAGTTAGTGGGTGCGTGTTCAATGATATTGTTGCGGTAGTTGCGCTGATTTCGTATACCATTCACATATTCCACTTGCGGCGATGAGGAACGACTGCGTGGTGGCGGCGAGTAGTCTGGCGGTGGTTCCAACAAATTTCGTTGGCTATGCGCGTGTTGACGCTCCAATGGCACTTTCTGTGGTGGCGGCGGTGAGGCGCTGTGCTGCTGTCGTAGTTTCTTTTCGATGGCGCGACGACGTTGTGGCACTGTGGGACGACCGAGCGTGCTGGTTTGGTAGTGTTCTCGTTCGGGCGAGATTCCACGTGATTCAGACGAAGGTAATGGCTTAAGTGAGTTTGTATTATGTAACTCATAGCCGACGCCGCGTGTTGTATCCTCCAATGTGCGTTCGTAACTGCGACTGCGCATTTCGTTATATTCGTATTTCTTACCGACGCTTGGTACAAAGTCAGCAGGAGAACGTCGTACATCCAAGTCACGTTCTTGACTTTGTTGCTTAGCTGGCATAAAAGCGCGTTTATTATTATCCAACTCAGCGCCGTTTAACGCACCGTAACGTAGATCACCACGTGAACCACCTATATGGCGCACAGCCATTTCTCTATTCGTCTTGCCGGTACCAACACCCACCGGTGGCGCTTCCACATCATCGAGTCTATCACGCGAATTGCGACTACTTTTCGCCAAAAACTGTGAAGATAAACTCTGCCGTTGCTTCTGATGCAGTATATCCTCACGACTGACGTAATTGTCTGTGGACTCGACTAAGTAATGACTATCTTGCTGTTTATCGCGTCGCAACCGATTGCGCTCCACAGTCTCTTGTAGATCATCACGAAATGCTTTCGTAGCGAAATGATTCGCTGGCGGCTCTTTACGTTCGGTCCAATTTGTGATACCCTGGTAGTACTTGGAACGTCCAGCCGGTCCATTCGGATGTGCCTCGATTACATGATCCTTCGATTGCTTTCGCTCGTATGTATTGTTCGCTGTCAATCTATGACCATTGGTCAGTGGCGCAGGCGTTGGTGTTTGATTCGATTTGATAGTAACATTGAAGTATGTCTTTTTAGTCGGTTCTATATCGCCACCGCCGTCATCTTCACGCGAATCATTAGAAGCAGTTGACTCGCTGCCGAAATGTGATTCCAACCATTTGATCGTTTCACCCTTACGCGTTTCCTCTTCACGATCGAAATCCAGTGGTCGCTTGGTTAGCGCATCTTTGCGATCCGCCAGTAGCGTGGCTTCTTCAAAGAAACAAATATTCGAATATAGTTTAAGTGGCAACCAAATGTCTATTAAATATGTTATAGTAGAATTATAAAAAATTATGAGCCAGCAGTTTGGTACCCTAACCTCTATATCACATACTTCAGCGACCTTCAGTGAAGTAAGAAGTGATGTAGATTGCTTGAAGCTTTCTGACATTAACGACATGTGATCTTACCCTTATGTGGCTGCTGCAAAGCACTCTTCTGATGCGGCCGTCGCAGTTTTCGCATGCGATCCGATAAACTATCCCAATCACCCGGTCGTTCCAATGAGCCATCCTTTTCAATTTGCATTGTCTCGGCAGCGTATTTCATTTCGGTATTAACAACTTTGCCATCAACAATCTTATCGACGTATTGCTCGTCACGTTGTTTGTAAAGATGTTGTGAAGCTTCCTAAAATGTTTAAAAGGAAATAGTTTAATATGATAATTTGTTTAAGAGATGATGACTGGATATCTGAAAGAAGCAAGCGTCCAGCTTTGGGCAGTAGGATAGTTATTGTGACTCGCCTGAAGCTTAGTGCGAAAGTTTTGATACATCGACCTAATAAAGGGTTTTCAATAGGACGCTACAAAAGTAGACCGATAGGGATAGCAAACGACGCCATATTTTATCCCGTTTTTTTGACATTCTCTTCAGTAAGGTCCAACAACGAGTCGGAATTATTAAAATTTACTACCGAAATTCGGAATCAGTGCCCTCGATTTTAAGAGCGCTACGTCCAATTTATGGTCGTCATAATCGTCCTGCCAGATCAACAATTGAACGTCTAGTGGAACAATTTGAATCCACAGGCACAGTACAAAATGTTCCCGTGTAAGTGAGACAAAGAAGTGCCCCTAGTGTCGAGCACATCAATTAAAGAAGACCCATATCAGTCCCTCACATGTCCTTCTCAATCTTTGGGCATCTCTGTAACGTCGTTGTGGCGAATTTTGCGAAAAGATCTTGGCCTACACCCTTATAAAATCAAATTGACACAAAAACTGAAGCCGCTTGACCACCGGAATCGTCGTATGTTCTTGAGTTGGGCTGAGCAACAACTTGAAAATGATCCGGATTTTCATCGAAAAATTTTCTTCAGCGATTAGGCTCATTTCTGGCTTAATGACTTCGTCAATAAGCAAAATATGATTATTGGTCAAGCAGCAATCCTTACGTACTCCATGAGTCACCATTGCATTCCGAAAAAATTACGGTTTGGTGCGGTTTATGGGACGGCGGCGTCATTGGGCCGTACTTCTTCCGTGATGATCAAGACCGGTACGTTACTGTGAATGGCAATCGCTGCCGCTTAATGATAACCGTATATTTTTCGCCCGAATTGAATGATATGGACTTGGACAATATGTGGTTCCAACAGAATGGTGCCACAATCCACACAGCGAATGTCACAATCAATTTATTGAAAACCAAGTTTGGCGAACTTGTTATCTCACGAAATGGCCCAGTCAATTGGCCGCCTCGGTCGTGCGATTTGACGCCGTTAGACTATTTCTTGTGGGGCTACGTCAAGTCTATCATCTATGCCAACAAGCCAGCGACGATCGATGAACTACGTACGAATATCGAACGTGAAATTTCATCAGTATCAGTATCAGAGTATGGACTTCGGCAAGCGTTTTTGTTTTATTTGAAAAAATGTGTAGCGCTCTTGTTGAAAACCCCTTTAGTTCGTACCTTCCACCAAAGAATTAGGTAAAAAATTAGGCTCAAGAGAAGCTTTGGAAATTATTTTTATCGATACAGAAGAGTGTTTCTTGGAAATTGGCATTATGAAATTACCTTCAAAATGACAACAAGTTATCGACGATTGAAGCCTATACATCAGAGAATAAAGGAGATCAATGAGATCCATCTTCAAGGTTCGACGAATAACGAGTACTGATTTCAGAGCCATATTTCTTAACCTAACATTCTTACAGTTTAAGAAAATATTGACCACCCGAAATCTGATTTCTTCTTCTTCTTGATTCTTACTTTTGTTTTCTCAGTTCTTCATTAATCTATTGCGTAAGTTTACGTCTGACAATAACTTTGTAGTGCGACTCTTACAGCTGAGAACGTTACGCACTTTTATTTCTAATTAGTTTTCTAATTTACTTTTACATTACTTGGCAAGCGGTTACCGCCCCATAAACACTAACTTCTACGAAATTTACACCTACCTATCTATGTACGTATATATGTCTGTTTGTTTGTGCTTACCACAGTTTGGATTTTCTCACGACTGCCAGTCGATTGATCGTCCTCTTCCGGCAATTCACGGTCCACAATAACTTCGTGTTCGGTTGTCTTCTTGCTCTCCGTAACGAGCTGTCCGTCCGCCTGCAACAGGCAACGCTTCTCCAAGTCTTCCGAATCGATTGTCTTAAACGACTTGGTGGTATTGGCGATAATGCGTGGACCCAATGGCACAAGTTGTCTTTGATTTTCCGCTGTGCGTTGCTGTAAGACTTCTTGTAGATTCTCAACGCCGCTATTGACTGCCTTCACATAGGTCTATGAGTGGAAAGAAGCATGAAAAACAATTAAAAAAATTGTTTAAACATAAATAATGTTGACTGCAAGCAGATTTCATCATTTCAATTATTACATGGCAAAGGAAGGGCAAAGACGAAGTAGAAGTATAAGAAGAAGAACAAGAATAGAATTGCGGTCGGCGCATTTGAAATATTACATCAGCATAATGTTGGTTAGAACATCATTATCGCGATTGGTGTCGTTATCGACACCAACATCAACGCCACAATGATGGTTTAAACAACACCAACACCAACCATAATAAACAACCAAACTCCAAGAAGTTTATCAACATTTGTGACAACAAGTGCAATTCTGCAGCGCTTTTTTGTTGTCACCAACTATACGCTATTGTTATATAAGTGTGTTGTTATTGTTGTTGCTGTTGTTGTCTTCGAGTGCGTGCGCAGACATCAGACCCGCTGAATGCTAGCGGCGTATTTAGAGCAAAACGGAAACCTGCATATTCGCTCGTAGCTTGCTTTGCTGTGCTTTGAAATGTCCGCTGCAACCTGTGGCAACAACAACAACAACAATGGCACTAGCAATAAAGTCATAAGCACTTTGCTTAAATGACAACAACAAAAAATTACAAAAACAAACATTAACCGCAACTACATGGAGGAGTATAAACCAGCCCATTAGCAAGACAATTCACTTTTGCTTAATGCTCTTAGGTTTTTAAGCTTTTACTTTTTTGCCACTTCAACTAAATGTCTTCCGTTTGCTACCGCTACCGTTTGGTGCACCCAGTGGCGGAGCGCTAAGGGGGGCTGTGAGACTTTAGTCTTTTGGCTAAAAATGGTCTGATTTATTTGATTTGATGAGTTAATGTTGGAAAAGATAATGTAAGCATCTTATATATGAACTTGCAAGTCTAGCTGTTCAGTTCGACTGGAGAGTCTACCTCCCGCCATGATGCTATCAGATCGTTTTGAAGATTACTTCAGCAAGGTTCTAAAGGAATTTGGAGAGAACGTATCGTTGTTGTTGTTATTGTAGAATAATAAAGAAATGGAAATTAATTTTTCGAGGTCTGTCAATCATTAACAGAATTTAAATTAAAGTAACTCCCTTTTTTAACTCAAACCGACACATATGACGGTTTGAGTAGTCATATATGGTAGCCTATATGTTATATGCAGTAGGACGCAGTTGGGGAAGCTTCAAACTTGTCTGAACACCGCTCTCCGGACAGCCACAGGTTGCCTCATGATGTCTCCGGTTGAGCATCTACACAATGAGGCCCGTATGCTACTTGTGAAGGCGCATAATGATGCTTTCGTGGAAATCATCCCTGCAGCCACCTCAGGGAAGCCGAGCCGCTTCCCAGATTCATCAAGAGTACCTTCCTGAAATACGTTTACGACATAGAGAACTATACCGGCCGGACTTCGGATGCGCTAGACTTTCGACAAGCACTGAGCGTCATTCACAGAGGAGCTATTAACAACTTCATCGACTCCCTCCCGTGAATGGCGTACTTGGTGATAAAACACCATCCATTGCAGATACAGAGCGCGAATTGCCCCGCGAAACTAGAGTGATCCTCGCGCAACTTCGTTTTTGATACTGTAGCATGTGAAAGTCCTGCCTATATAGACTCCGATATACACAATATATGTCCTACATTGAAAAAGTCCCCGCATGACACTAACCATCTCTTTGCATACCACTTAAACCCCACTCGTCTAATATCCTTTTCCTTTGGTCCGACCCTTTCGAAGCAGCACGTTTCCTGGGCCCCCCGTTAGATGACTTCGATGACAATTAATTTAGACTTGCCGCTTCAGCCAGGTTTGGGTACCGCTACAACAAAAAACAACAGTAGAAACCCGACACATCGGATGTCCCACCCTTTAAGAAATACTCGAAATTGATAATTATTTAAGTATAATAGTTAATTAATCACTATATAGGACCCGAAGTTAAAACTCGTTTGCACATTGATTACATTTCAAAACGCGTGGGAACCCCAATATGTCGATCAATATTAAGACAACAAATATGAAGAAATTCTTAATGAATACAGAAGAATGTCTGAAATTGTGTTTAGCTATTATGAATTCTTTGTTCTGGAATTAGGCTTATACCGAGCTTTGGACTGGCAACCATTCCAAAAATATGAAAAAGTCCATAAATTATTTTGATTGGCCGTAATATGAAGATGAAGCAGTTAGCTGACACTCTAAAGATATCAAAGGAATATGTTGGACCTATATAGATATAATAAAATTGAGGTTTGCACTCTGACCTTTAATCTATTGTGCCTTTCCATGAAACCTATACCAACTACATTAGTTCCAGCACTCTGAAAATTCAAGTATAGTGCTGTTAGACATAACGTTTCTGAATATTTGGGTATTCGAAACTTCTGTACAAACTGGGTTCTATGCGTGGTCTCGAAAAAATCTACGAAAATGATAAAATTACTATCTTTGGACTTTGAATTGACTTCTTCGAATCTGCCGATAAAGGCTGTTATCAGTACAAAAGAGTACAAAAGACAATGTTCGCTGAAAAGCAATCGTACAGATTGAGACCTGTTTTGAAGCGAAATCCCCGTGGTCATACAAAAAGTATAGAGAAAATCTTAAAGTTCGCTATAATCGTTCTAGATTCGAACAAAATTTGTACCTTCAATCTTTACAATTGTTTATATCTTTATTTTAAATAAAAAATATTTTTTATGCCGTATACCCACAATACATACACACTTAAATGTTCGAAATGGGCGAAATTAAATTTTCATGCACGTCGAAGTATAAAACCAACAAACACATGTAGAAAAGCACGAATGTATGGAAGAAATACCGAAATTCTTATACGAACAGGTAGGTATGTAGGTAGGAGGAGTAAGCTATGAATTAACAATTTTCGGCTTTATGGGAGGCAAACAAATTGTTTGGCGTGCCTTTTTTATCTGATTGAAAAGCGTTTAATCTTCGCACAGTCAATGAACTTCTGGAGCTAGACATGTAAGAACTTATTGTTCTTTAATGTTGAATCATTTTCTATGCTCTATTTATTAGCGAGTACTACATGCATAGTTATTTATGTAAATACGAGTACACGAAGTGCCCCTTTGATTTGTGGCGTGCTTAATGGATTTACTGTGCAAGTAATTGCGATACAAGCGTGTTCTTATTTATATATGTACATAGTATATATGTACACGTGTGTTTTGCTGAATATGACTATAAATGGGCGGCACTGCTGTATGAGATAGTAAATACCTTGAAGATTCATAATTTCGATAGCGTGTGCCTGCTGCATGATTCAAGCGTAGAGTATGCGTCAAAGAAACTAATTAAAAATTTACATTTGTTTATGAATGTATGCCAGCAGGTACATTTCAACTCATTTGAACTTAGAAACATATGTACATTCAAATTGACCGAAAGCAATTTCATTAAATTTTTTAATAATTAATAGAAGTTTCTACAAGTTGTTTGCCGAGAGAACGATACTGGAAAATAGCTGAAATGGGCTATATACAAGTAAATAGGTAGAAATCAACTCCAGCTCCTTCAACTACTCATAACATTTTTATCAATGTCAAAATCAAATGTTTTCGACTAAGATCACTTTAGATACCTTTGTGTAGTAACTTTAGATTTTCTTTTAATTTTTGAATTTCTTTTTACATAATTAATAATATAAACGGTAAAATTACTATAAATTATCGTATGTATAAGTATTTTTTGATAAAATTTCCGATAAATGTATTTTATATAGTCCGTGTATTATTACTTTAAAATTTATCGATAAATAATAATAAATTAAATTTCGACTACATTATTTTTGATAAATAATAATCGATAAAATTACAAT
This sequence comes from Zeugodacus tau, assembly GCA_031772095.1. Taxonomy (NCBI): domain Eukaryota; kingdom Metazoa; phylum Arthropoda; class Insecta; order Diptera; family Tephritidae; genus Zeugodacus; species Zeugodacus tau. The sequence goes on from CM062650.1 coordinate 40,715,051, forward strand.
TAAAAGGTCTTCGATAAATAATAATCGATTAAAATTCGAATAAAGAATTCCGATAAATAATTGATAACATTACGATTAAAAAGGCTTCGATGAATAATAATCGATAAAAATAGTGTTTAAAAAATCGATACATAATAATCGATAAAGTTACCAATGAAAATACTTCGATAAATAACTTTCGATAAAATTGCGATTAAACATTTACGATAAATAATAATTGATAAAAATCATAATATGTTTTTAATATATTTTCAGAGCATTTGTGATAAGTTTTTTCTATATTTTTCGATAGTTTACCAGTTTCACCATTGTGAGTGACTGAAATTACATATTAATGCCAAAAATTACAAAACGAATATTTTTTAAGGATTTTAAGTTGTAACAAATAATAACAATAACAAGTAAGAAAATGCTAAGTTCGGGTGCAACCGAACATTTTATACTCTCGCAATTTATTGATGTAATTTTATAAAGATAACACAATTCGACCCATATATTCTGCATAAAGATCAATAGAATAACGAAAATCATCATGAATAGTATATGGGGCCTGAGGTAATTCCTGAACCGATATCACTCGTTTTCACCACCAAGATACAATATATCGAAGACTATACGCTCACTTAATTTTATATTATCCATAATTAGGTATATGGGATCTGGGGGTAGTTATGACCCGATTTTAATCATTTTGGTACATAGACAAACGGTTATAAGAAAAAAATTCAAGTACATTAAAATATCTGAGAGATTTACTTATATTTTTGGTGAAAAATTATTCTTAGGCACCCAGTTCTTCATGTTCGATATCAGGGGCCTTGAAATGTCATGGTCCAATTTTGATAATTTTTCCACAAGTGATATCACAGCTCAAATACAGTATTTGTGTAAAGTTTTATTCCGCTATCTTCATTGATTGAGTTATATGAGAAGTGGGCGTGGTTGTGAACCGATTTCGCCCACCTCTGTCATCAGGGTGCCAAGAAAGTATTATATACCGAATTTCATTGAAATCGATTGAGTAGTTCTTGAGATATGGTTTTTGACCCATAAGTGGGCGACGCCACGCCCATTTTCCATTTTGTAAAAAAATCTCAGTGCAGCTTCTTTCTGATATTTCTTCTGTAAAATTAAGTGTTTCTGATGTTTTTCGTTAGTGAGTTAACGCACTTTTAGTCATTTTCAACCTAACATTTGTATGGGAGGTGGGCGTGGTTATTATCCGATTTCTTTCATTTTTGGACTGTATAAGGAAATGGCTAAAAGAAATGACTGCAGAAAGTTTGTTTTATACAGTTTTTTTGGTTTGCGAGTTATATACCCTATTTGGGGGCGGGGTCACGCCCACTTTTCAAAAAGAATTACATCCAAATGTGCCCCACCCTAATGCGATCCTATGTTCCAAATTTTATTTTCATAACTTTATTTATGGCTTAGTTATGACACTGTATAGGTTTTCGGTTTTCGCCATTTTGTGGGCGTAGCAGTGGACCGATTTTGCCCATATGTGTTCCAATATGGGTTCCAAGTTTCATTAAGATATCTTAATTTTTACTCAAGTTATCGCTTGCACGGACAGACGGACAGACATCCGGATTTCAAATCCACTCGTCATCCTGATCATTTATATATATATAACCCCATATCTAACTCTTTTATTTCTTGATGACACAAACAACCGTTATGTGAACAAAACAATAATACTCTGTGCAACATGTTGCGAGAGTATAAAAATTATGCCAGTTTGTTTGAACATCTGGTATAATTAATTCGATTGACAACTCTACAACGGTTGTCGAATTGAAAACAGCTGGTTTTATATAGAAATTAGAGATCGATAACAGTTTTCGGCTTTCTATTTAAGAAATTTTTTATTCTTTATTGAAAAAGAAAAATGTAAAAATATCGAATAATAATATATTTCAAAATATTAATGAAGTTATATATTTTTTTAAATTTATATTTATTGTTTTCAACACGAAGTTAAATATAATTCGGACAGGAAATATGAAATATGAACGATAAAATCTTAACATAGTAATATCTACAACATAATCTTCACACCTAACCTCGAACTGCCTGAATTAACGGCATATGGTAGTTATTTGCATAGTTTATAATAAAAAGAGGAGACGGCCATACTCATATACGACTATAAACCCACTATTTATTTGCAAAAAAACAGATTACTGTCCACCCACTGGCATACATAAAGGCCAACTATGGTCGAAAGTTTAGTTTTGATATCGAGTTCATCTAGTTTGTACATACTTATATACACACATGTATATAAGCATCCTACTTGCAAGTGCTCTCCACGCTGCATTTTGCCACTGGCGTTGTGTTTTTTCAAATCTAAAAAATCTAAAAATATTTGCACCACTTAATAGCAGCAGCCAAAAAAAAGTAAAAAGGTGACGAAGAGAAACGTCAATGAAAACAACAACACCAACAACAGCTCAATAAACACATCAGCATTTGCAAAAAGTTGGCCTGTTAAATTTGCTATTAATGGACATACTCGTTTGTAGGTATGCTTGTAGAAAGCGAGTTTGTATTTTTCTACAATAATTTTCAATATTTTTTTTTTATTTTTGTTGCTGTTTATTTATGCCGTTAACGCACTTTGCTTATTGACATTGCCAGTGCCAGAGGTAGAGCGCTCTGGTTCAATGGCAAGAGTGCAGTGTAAATAAATTCAAACAAATTAAACACAGCAATTATTACGTCAAATCAACACGAGCTGCTGACGTCGTATGCGCCGTTAGATAGGCAGTTAGATGCTGCTGCTGCTGCTGGTGTTGAACAAAGTGGAGCTCAAGCGCATGCGCACCATTGTTGTTATTGGCGTGTGAAATAACAAGTAAAGTTAACATAAATACAACAACACTAACTCAAACAATGGCAGTGCTGTAAGTACATAACAACAACAACAACAATAAAATCACAACACGCGTTAGCAACATAATAACAAACAACAACAGCAACAACGTGTGCTTTCCTTTCATTGTTGTTGTTGTGTTGTTGTTGCCTGTTTAATATTATCTTTGTGCTTTTCATCGATTTCCATTTCATTATTAGATAATTGCGTCCGCTTTGTTGTATTGTGTTGTTGCGTTGTTTAGATTTTCTTTTCGAAAACCTATTAAGCGAAATACCGTGACACCGTCACTCTCATGTCAACATTTAATTACTTGTGCCGTTGCATGAAGATTTGGAGCAGCGATGACTCTGCTACAAAACCGTTTAAAAGTGCGTCTCTGCGCCTCTTTGTGTTTTGCCAGGCGTCAGTGGAAATTGTCCAAATCCATTGTTGGCAGCTCAAACCTGTTGTTGCTAGTTTTTCGTTGATGATTGAGCCATTTTATCTTATTTGGGCTTGTGAATCACAAATGGCATTGTATGCGATTTCAAATCACTTAATTTACGATGGTATTGTTGTAATGTGAAATTATTGGATATCATTTATCAAAACTTTGAGTTTTGGTTTTTAAGGAAGACATACACACGTACGGTTATAAAAATATGTTGACCCATTCTACTCTAGAAGATTTGGCAAATGAAACTCATATTAGTTCTCTTCGATTCGCCAAGCATTGGAGAGTAGCCAATCGATCAGATGCTCAAATATCTGGCAGATATGATATGGTATGTCTTCGGACCCCTAACTTTCGAAGATTGCCCCTATCTAAAGTCTTCTTCAAATAATTATAAATGATTTCAAGTTAAAATCGCAATAAAATATTTGAATTATCATTTTTGACATTCGTTTGTCCTTTGAACCAGTTCACAATGACAAAACTGGTCGAAAAAGTGTGGAAGAAAACTTAGCAGCATTGAAGATAGCGGTTATACCACTTTAATAAAGTATCCCACTCTCTTGTATCGAATTCAACTCGATAACTTTGTTGTAGCGAGCATAGAACTGACGAATCGAAGACAGCTATTATTATTAACAAGAAAGGAAGGGCTAAGTTCGGGTGTAACCGAACATTTTATACTCTCGCAATTTATTAATTTAACTTTATTTATATTATATAATACATAATTTGACCCACATATTCGCCATATATCTTGTATAAAGTCCATTGAAAGTTGGCAACCCTAATATTAGGTTAGAAGCACCGAGGTCCTCATGTTCGATACATGGGGCCTTGAAAACCTATGGTCCGATTTCGGCGATTTTTAGAATGGGGCTGCCACACTATAAACATAGTATTTGTGCAAAGTTCTGCATCGATATCTTCACTAGTGCTTACTTTATATATTGTAAAGTTAACGATTCAGATCGTCTTCAAAGTTCTGGTATATAGGAAGTAGGCGTGGTTGTGAAGCGATTTGGCCTAAACATATCATTGGGATGTAAGGAAACTATTACAAACCAAGTTTCATTGAAATCGGTCGAGTAATTTCTGAGATATGGTTTTTGGCCCATAAGTGGGCGATGCCACGCCCATTATCCATTTTGTAAAAAAATCTGAGTGTAGCTTCCATATGCCATTTCTTATGTGAAATTTAGTGTTTCTGACGTTTTTCGTTAGTGAGTTAACCCACTTTTAGTAGTTTTCAACCTAACTTTTGTATGGGAGGTGGGCGTGGTTATGATCCGATTTCCTCCATTTTTTGACTGTATAAGGTAGTACCTAAAATAAACCCACTTCCCCAAAAAAATTACATTCACATATGCCCCTTCATAGTGCGATCCTTTATACCAAATTTTAGTTTTATTTATAGCTTAGTTATGGCACTTTAAATGTTTTCGGTTTTCGCCGTTTTGTGGGCGGGGCAGTGGTCCGATTACGCCCATTTTCGAACTTAACCGAACATCTTATGGTGCCAAGAAATACGTGTTCCAAGTTTTATGAAAATATCTTAATTTTTACTCAAGTTACAGCTTGCACGGACGGACGGACAGACAGACATCCGGATTTGAACTTTTCTCGTCACCCTGATCATTTTGATATATATAACCCTATATCTAACTCGTTATGTTTTAGGACTTACAACCAACCGTTATGTGGACAAAACTATATTACTCTCGTAGCAACTTTGTTGCGAGAGTATAAAAAGTAATTATCCGAATTCAGAATCAGACTCAGCGAAACCGACTCAGCTATATTACAAAATTAACTAAAGTACCACAATTGAGACGCTCTTTAGGTCATATATTGGACATAAGTTGAGATATATGCAATTAGTTGAAAAGCTTTTGAAAAATCGGGAGATAAATCCAGAACAATCGATATTTTTTTGACGATTTTGTTGAGAAACTTTTATTATCGAGGCACAAATTATATAAATGAGATAAACCATACGAATTGCCTATCATTCTTGAACTCTACACATCTAGGAGGTAATATCCCAAAAATAAAGCGATAAAGCCTATAGGAACGGAGAGAGAAAGTTTTTGAGATGACAAGCTGGTAGCTATGAATTTGACAATGAAAGTGTTGAGACACGTTTCCTTTAATTATGAAGAGTATTTGGTTGCTATACAGTGAATGAAGATCCCACAATTTTTAAGCCGCTTTCGAATGACGGATATATTTTATGAGAGGCCATATTTAAACTCGCAACTTGACACTGCTTGCACCTGCTGTGATTGCAACCCACACCCCGCTGAGCAGTAATCAAGCACAGTAATGCGATTCAGACACGTTTGAGAGATAACTTCCGAAACTATGAATACAATGGTCTCAGCTTAATCCGAACTATTTTCTTACAGCCTTAAAATAATGAAAGTGCTTTTTCAACAAAATTTTCTCATAGATACCTTATACAATAATGAATGACTAAGCATTCAATGAAAATCGGTGAAATAACAGTTTTATCTTCTTCAACGAAATGTTTCCACCGACAAATTTGTTAATTTACAATTTTACAAGTTATGGCAATAATAAAAACTGCAATTCATAAAATTCATAACTGAACAATGTTACATAATCATTAACGAATGCAACTCAAAAGCAAAGGTAAAAATTGAAAACCTCACTAAAGCAGTTAAATCTGAGAAAGAAACTAAGTGGCAACTTTTTGCAAGGGTTCAATGTGAACTGCAAAATATTTGTTGTAATAAAAGCTTGGTTGACTTTCTTGATGGCGCGGCAGAAAGAAAGAAGTGTCAAAGACCCAGCTTAGTGTGATAGTTAGACGGGTGTTAGATGCTTTTTCTAGCTGTGTTTGTAGTCGCAAATTACTGTGACTAGCGAAAGTCATTTGTGGCTGGTAAACGTGTGACACTAATGCTTGACAACAAAAACAGAAATCATAAATAAATAAAAATAAACAAAAACAAAAAACACGCAAGCGGAGTATGCGCAGCATCTTGCCGATAAATATGTATGGTATGTTGGACACGCAAATAATGAAGGCAACAACTATAAATCATATATTGTATGTTGTTTAATGCAGGGGTTCCCAATGTTATCTAAATGAGGTCTTCCAAGTGTAATATAGAGTTGTAGAAAGACAGATCGTTAGATCGATAGAGAGCGGAAGGGGGGAAGAGAGAGCAAGGAATGAAGAGAGAGGAAGGGAAGAAGAGACAGGAATATAGTTATATTGTTAGGACAGAGAGATATAAGGAGAGAGTATGGGGGAAAAAGATAAGAGAGGGAAAGATATATATAGAAATTGGTAGGAAAATAGGGAGAGAAGAAGAGAGGTAAAGAGAAGGAAAGAATGAACGCTGTATAAAGACAATTAGATATATGGAGTGAGTAAAAGGGAATGAGAGAAAGAAGAAAAAAAGAGTGATAGAGAGAGAAAGAGATATACAGATAAATACAAAAATAGAGAGTAATATAGAAAGAGAAAGAATAACAGAACGAAAATGAAGAAGAAGTTGACTAAAAAGGTGATACAAGTTGTGTAGGCATGGTCAGAGTAAAATTCTTGATACATTTCTTTTATAAAAGGTGTCTACAGATATTTTAAATACCGTATACTCTTCGAAAAAAATGGATTCTACTTCTTTAGGGAATGGTCACTTATTTACAGCTGAAAATTCTAGTAAGTCTAAGAAAAAGTTTTCAGAAATGAAGGTGGAATTGAGAGAAATAGAGAAATTTTAAGCAGCTACGAAGAATTGAAGAAATTGGTTTTTGTAAGAAGACTTTTACAGCCGATATGTTTTCGGAAGTTTAATATTGTTTTCAGGCGGTAAAGTTTTTAAATATGCTTGAATTGTTCTTTTTCTACAAGGTTCTGGAAAACGAAAGTTCTTCTAAAAAATATTTGCTATATGATAATTCTAAAAATAAGATGGAGAAATTAATTCGACTCATGAGAAACTGAGAATCTAGAGCACATTCAACCAACGTAGATATTTGGATGTGAAGTGGAGTCGATGATGATTAAGAAAAGATCGTTAATCCTGGACAGATTCTAAACTAGATCATTCTCATGAAAACTGTCACTGGAAAAGCTCGGAACACCTTGATTATTATTAAGAAATCCTAAAATATTGTATATTGAGAACCACTGACTCTCACAATTTCTTCAGCCCAAGCAAGCACAATCAACTAATCAGCGCAATGTAACAAAAGTCCAACAACAGCAAGGCAACAGCGATGCCGAAACATGGGTCCGCGCTACTACTTACTACTTACGGCTGTCCACTTGACAGTTGGTGAATTGTGCAACAACAAAAACGTCAAGATATAGCAATAGAAAAAAGATGAAGAAGCAAAAAAAAAAAACAAAAAACAGCATTGACTTAACTTGAAGTGCAGAGTGGCATTAAATAGAAGGCGAAGGCGAAATCTACCAAAACGAGACATGACAAGACCAACGGACAAGACAAGGTAACAACCAAAACCAACCAAAGCTAGTCATCTAGGTAAGTAGTTACAGCAGTTTGCAGCGGCGACGACGACAAGGGTTAGGCGTAAGTGGAGATACAGAAAGACACACGAGCGCAGCTTTACATATAAGACGCTGCTCACAGTGAAGAAACTTGCTTTCTTCCAACCATACCACATTTCGCCGCCAGCAGCTGAGTTAAGCAGCGCTGCGACTGCGTGGAAGTTAGTGAGTGAGCGCTGCGCAAAACGCATCCCACTGTGGCGCTGTTGGGTGTCGAAGGCGATGGCTTGGATAGAAACTTGGCTTTTAGGTATGCAAGTATGAGTGTCTGTGCACGCTTCTGCAAATATGAATATACATAAATACTTATAGGTCCATATCTGAATGTATAAGTATAATATAAAATTGGCAAAGGGGCAACGTTCGACTGTTCATTTTCCCAAGACTCGTTTACCTTGGAAGTTGTTCGTTAGACATGAACAGGCGGGCAATAGCGGCGAGTATTGGCGCTGCGATTGCGCGACTGCGCGATGTGTTATCTTATTGCGCTGGCGCTGCTGATGGAGCTGGTGGGTGATATGGGCTAACAGCGAGCGTTTGGGTGTCTGTGTGGCATGTGCCTATGCGTGAGCGATACACTTTTATAAATGTATGTGTGTGCTTGTATGTTTGTATATGTATTCGCATGTTCTACCTCCACTCAACGCTGCCTCAGCTGTTTTTTGGCTGTAAATATTCGCATTTGCATGCAACCCAACTGCTTGCCACGCCAACGGTGAAGGCAAGCGCTTGTGGAACTGCATACATACTTATATATGTATATGTAGCTACGTGTAGGTTGGCTGTCAGTGGCTTTTGTTCTGGCTTCTCCAGCTACTGCACCGGTTCGCCTGGCGTTCTTCGACTGGTTTGCACTGCACGGCACGTAATAGCAGTGGATTGGGCGGTGCCACCATCGATAGGCCTGCTTACATACCATCCAGCTACGTGTATAGGCATTGATTATTGCATATCATCACACACACACAAACACATGCACACAAGATAGAATATGTGATATTTACGCTTTTACAGCTTTTTTACATGGCTGCATGCACAGCACAAGGCATGTTCTTAAGCAACGTAATCAAGTGCTGCATTAACTGCTTTGCTGCAATCATATGCATGTAGCGTGCTGTGTGGCAGTCAACTCACGTACATACATATGTACATTTGTGCTTATGTAAATATGTATGTATGCATGTAATATCGCTGCTGGCATACCAAGGCATGCATTTCTAAGAATTTTAATTGAAATTCACTTGAAAGTGTTTAAAATAAATATGTAAATGCAATGGATGGTCTCTCAAATTACGCGACGACTCTTAAATTATGCATTTTGGAGAATTCTAATTGCAACAGCGGTTTCAAGACCTCTTCTTTCGCCTATTACCGAAGATTTATATGCATTTTTATTGGAAATCAATAAAGAATTTTTTTATGAATAAAGCGATATGGATATATCAATGACATTCTTTATTCCTGTGAACTCGATTTCTTTTGCATAGCCAATATGGGCACGATTGCAGGAGTCCAGACGCTGAAACCAATTTTCGACGGTTTTCAATCACAAATCGGCCGATAATGCTGCAATTTCACGTTCGATATTCGTACGTAAGCCCATCAATCGTCGCTGGGTTGTTGGCATAGACCATAGACTTGACGTAGCCTCACAGGAAATAGTCAAAGCGTTAAATTGCACGACCGAGACGGCCAATTAACTGGGCCATTTCGTGAGATAACATGTTCATCTAACTTAGTTTTCAATAAACCAATTGTGACATTCGCTGTGTGGTTTGTGTCGCCATCCTGTTGGAACCATATATTTTCCAAGTCCATATTGTATCAACCAATTCGGGTTAAAATCGTTCGGTTATCATTCCTAACCACAGTAACGTGCCGATCTAGATCATCACAGAAGAAGTACGGTCCAATGACGCCGCCGGCCCATAAACCGCAACAAACCGTAATTTTTTCGGTTTGCAATGGTAACTCATAGAGTACTTGTGGATTGCTGCCTGTCTAATAACGCATATTTTGTTTATTGACGAATCTATTCAGTCAGAAATGAGCGGACCATAAATAAGACGTAGCGCTCTTTAAGTTGACGCCACTGACTCCAAATTTTAATAATTTCGACTCGTTGTTGGATCGAATATAATTCCATGATGAAATGGCAAAGCTTACTGAAGAGTTATGGGGGAAATATGGCGTCGTTTGCTATCCCTATCGGTCTACTTTTGTGGCGTCCCTTTTGAAAAACCCATAGAGTATCATTCCAAGTACTATGAAATTTAATATTATACTGTATTTCGAAAGAAAAATTACATAACGTTGGTTTTGTGCTGATTAGCATCGAATACATTTCATATTTTGTTTACATTATACTATGTTCTGGCGATATTTACTGTGAGTACCAGTACGAGGCGAACGTGCGAAATGTAGAATTCTCATATCGCTTACTAGCGAGTGATGTGCTATACTAGGGGCGTTAGTGATAAGCATACGCTTTTAGAATTTTGTTGGAGATTCATATGAAAGATGTTAAAACAAATAATAAAATCAGTAAGGTTCAGAAAAATATCAACTCATTTTATGCTGATAAAATCTTACTTTTGCTTAGAATTATTTGGAATGTTTCTTAAAATTCTAAACAATAATAGACGTCTTTCAATTGAATTCTAAATTCGATTCTTATTTTGTCCGACTTCTAAGTATTTTAAGCAGTACCAGCTACTGATGTGTAGCGAACAAAGATGATAAAGATTAATAATAATCCTTATATTTCAACATTATATACATGCTGTATTACTTTTTATACTCTCGCAACCTGTTGCACAGAGTATAATAGTTTTGTTCACATAACGGTTGTTTGTGTCACCAAGAAATATAAGAGTTAGATATGGGGTTATATATACATAAATGATCAGGATGACGAGTGGCTTTGAAATCCGGATGTCTGTCCGTCCGTCTGTCCGTGCAAGCGATAACTTGAGTAAAAATCAAGATATCTTAATGAAACTTGGAACACATGTTCCTTGGCACCCTGAGGAGGTTGCTTTCGAAAATGGGCAAAATCGGTCCACTGCCACGCCCACAAAATGGCGGAAACCGAAAACCTATACAGTGTCAGAACTAAGCCATAAATAAAGTTATGAAAATGAAATTTGGAACATAGGATCCCATTAGGGAGGGGCATATTTGGATGTAATTTTTTTGGGGAGGTGGGCGTGGCCCCGCCCCCTACTAAATTTTTATAGAGAGCCATATAAACCAAACTTTCTGCAGTCGTTTTGCTTAGCCACTTCTTAGTACAGTCCAAAAATGAAAGAAATCGGATAATAACCACGCCCACCTCCCATACAAAGGTTAGGTTGAAAATTACTAAAAGTGGGTTAACTCACTAACGAAAAACGTCAGAAACACTAAATTTCACATAAGAAATGGCAGATGGAAGCTGCACTGAGATTTTTTTACAAAATGGAAAATGGGCGTGGCGTCGCCCACTTATGGGTCAATAACCATATCTCAGGAACTACTCGACCGATTTCAATGAAACTTGGTTTGTAACAGTTTCCTTACATCTCAATGATATGTTGTGAAAATAGGCCAAATCGGTTCACAATCACGCCTACTTCCTATATACCAGAAATTTGAAGTGGATCTGAATCGTTTACATTACAATATATAAAGTAAGCACTAGTGAAGATATCGGTGCAGAACTTTGCACAAATACTATGTTTATAGTGTGGCAGCCCCATTCTAAAAATCGCCGAAATCGGACCATAGGTTTTTAAGGCCCCATATATCGAACACGAGGACCTCGATGCTTCTAGTCTAATATTATGGTTTCCAACTTTCAATGGACTTTATACAATATATATGACGAATATGTGGGTCAAATTGCGAGAGTATAAAATGTTCGGTTACACCCGAACTTAGCCCTTCCTTACTTGTTTGAATGTGTTTCATTTTTTACATGGTAAAAGAACAAACAATTTTACCCTATTATGCTGGTCAACTCCCAATCAAAATTTGAAAACCCGAGTATTGGGCAAATAGTTTTTTTTTCAGAAAAGAAAATACTGTCAGAGTTTCCAATAGACCTCGTCATCCTGCCCTCTCAGCAGGATTTGAATACGAAATAGACTAAACCACACTTTCTATATGGTCACGCTTGAACTGGTGTATTATCAAGGAATGGTTGCCTAACGGTCTGCGAGAAATAGCAGTGAGACAGAGACATAAGTTAAAATCATATTAAACAAGTAAGGAAGGGCTAAGTTCGGGTGTAACCGAACATTTTATACTCTCGCAATTTATTTAACTTTATTTATATTATATAATACACAATTTGACCCACATATTCGTCATATATATTGTATAAAGTCCATTGAAAGTTGGAAACCATAATATTAGACTAGAAGCACCGAGATCCTCCTGTTCGATATATGGGGCCTTAAAAACCTATGGTCCGATTTTGGCGATTTTTAGAATGGGGCTGCCACACTATTAACATAGTATTTGTGCAAAGTTCTGCACCGATATCTTCACGAGTACTTACTTTATATATTGTAAAGTAATCGATTCAGATTGTCTTCAAAGTTCTGGTATATAGGAAGTAGGCGTGGTTGTGAAGCGATTTGGCCTATTTTCACAACATATCATTGGGATGTAAGGAAACTATTACAAACCAAGTTTCATTGAAATCGGTCGAGTAGTTTCTGAGATATGGTTTTTGACCCATAAGTGGGCGACGCCACGCCCATTTTCCATTTTGTAAAAAAATCTAAGTGCAGCTTTCATCTGCCATTTCTTATGTGAAATTTAGTGTTTTTGACGTTTTTCGTTAATGAGTTAACCCACTTTTAGTAATTTTCAACCTAACTTTTGTATGGGAGGTGGGCGTGGTTATGATCCGATTTCTTTCATTTTTGGACTGTATAAGGAAGTGGCTAAAAGAAACGACCGCAGGAAGTTTGGTTTATATAGCTCTATTGGTTTGCGAGATATGTTTAAAAAACTTAGTAGTGGGCGGGGCCACGCCCACTTCCCCAAAAAAATTACATCCAAATATGCCCCTACACAGTACGATCCTTCATACCAAATTTTATTTCCATAGCTTTATTTATGGCTTAGTTATGGCACTTTATGTGTTTTCGGTTTTCGCCATTTTGTGGGCGTGGCAGTGGTCCGATTTTGCTCATTTTCGAAAGCAACCTTCCTATGGTGCCAAGAAATAAGTGTGCCAAGTTTCATCAAGATATCTTAATTTTTACTCAAGTTACAGCTTGCACAGACGGACGGACGGACGGACGGACGGACAGACAGACATTCGGATTTGAACTCCACTCTTCACCCTGATCACTTTGGTATATATAACCCTATATCTAACTCGTTTAGTTTTGGGTGTTACAAACAACCGTTATGTGAACAAAACTATAATACTCTCTTTAGCAACATTTGTTGCGAGAGTATAAAAAGGAACTGTATGAATGTGCAATGCCAAATATTGATATATGTCTCCTACAAATACCAAAACAAAAGTTGCATCAAAGTAACAGGAGCCGCATTTATATGTTATCAAGGACCCGTCTTTAACAGCATTTCAGAAAAAGCATTACGAAATGTTTTATCTGGTTACAACTATAACAACAACAAGTATGGAATCTATTCGTCCTCACCAAAGTACTTTTGAACTTTCTAAATCCACCAAAATTTTGGAAACTTTATGATAAATTATAACATTCATATCAATTTAATTACTTAATATTTGCTTTCAAAAATTGAAGATTCTTTTTTCGCTTTATCCGATAGCTGTTGATAACAATCATGATATTTAGTGGTGATCGCTCATAACATAAGCCCGGATATAAATGAGATATTTTTAATATATTATACAAAACAAAATTTCTAAGATCATAATCGCTTTTGAATGATAATCTGAAAACCTTTTCATACAAAAGTTTGTCAAGAACCCATTGAACACAGTGTTCTAAAGACCTTTTGATATATACTCCGAAGAAAACCGCCACGCACCACTAATTACTGGCAAAATGTTCACCCAAACTAACAGCACCGTGTAAATGAGTGGTATAGATTACACACCGAAATACAGTTATATTGTTTACAACAAAAAAATTGTAACGAACAGCCTGAAGAGAACCAGAAGAACCCGCACGACTTTAAGGCCGCACCAACGTGAGTTGATTTGCCACTTAGATTAGCAGTTATTGGGCAATTATTTATTTGCTGATACTTCCGCACATTTTTAGCAACGCTGCAGACTTTCGAATAACAACAAACGCGCTACACATTATGTAGAACTAGAATTAGAAGCAGACTTGGAATTAGAAGTGTTTCTTTTGCCTGCCTGTTCATTTTCAGCTTCTACGATTTTACAGCGTAGCGTAGACGGCCACTCCCCATCCCGGTCTAGGTAATTGCCCAGTACCGGTTTGTTGGAAATGGAAGATGCTGACTAGCAATAGCAACAATAGCAATAACAATAACAAGAAGACAGCGCTAAAGTAATCAGCATGCGGTCATAATGATGTTGCCGCTGATGCGCCGACTGATGATTAAGTCGATGGAGATACACAGTGAGTAGGAAAGAAGAAGAAGGTGCGTCACAATAAAACAATTTTTTAGAAGACTAAGAGGAGGCAACAGCAGACAACGCTGTGGCAAAAACTGCACAAAAAGGAACCCAACAAAAAAATCATTAAATTTATTATAGTTCATTTGAGTCCGTTCATTTGGTTAACATGCCAGAAGAGAAGCAGAAGCAGCAGCAGCTGCTGGTAGAACAACAACAACAACAACGCTTTAACTGCGCTACACATATTATACTACACTGTTTCTACAATAAATTCAATCACTGCAGGCCAACTCTGCTTTTTAGTCTTTTTGTGTTTACTTTTTCTCTGCTTCTTCTTCTTCTTCATCTTCATTCTGCCTGATTTGTTGTTATCGTTTAACCTCCGCGCATGCGAATGCTGAGTCAATAGTACTGGTATTTTCGCTATAGAGTTATATATAGCAGTCTGCTATTGTTGTTGTTGTTGTTGCTGCATAGAATAAAAGATCAAGTTCGTTGCTTAAGTCTTTTGTTTCTGAGTTGCTGTTGCTGTATCTCTTTTTTTTTTTGCTATTTTGCCACTTCCCTTGCGCATTAAAATATCCGCAAACGGCGAAACCACAGCCGCAACAACAACAACAACAAATGATTACAATAACAACAACTGCAATAACAACAACCACAGCATCGGCATTAACAATTTTGAACCACAATTTTGCCGTCATCGGGCATTCCGGCATGCGGCAGCGTCATCGACAGTCAAGTCAAGTCGACTGGAGTCGAGAGTCTAGAGTCATTAGCGCTAGCGCCCAACAGCAAGAGCAACGGCACAACTGCAATAACAGTAACAACAGCAACAGCAACAACAACATGCCATTGCTATGGCTATGTCATTTAGTCATTTAGTCAGTTGGCCACAGAGCTCTAAACACTATTATCATCATCTCCAAACACAGATATCTGTACATACATATGTATGTATGTACGAGTATGTGTATAAAGGCCGTTTTGACGCTTGATGCTTGGTGCGTGGCTGAGGTTGGCGGTTAAAGGAGGTGTTCATAGAAGGCCGTCGCGGCAGCCGCCGCTGGCTGATTTTGTATTAACGAAACACTTTTGAGATACACAATTTTACCTTTTCTTTGTTGTTTTTGATTTCTGTATCATTGCCTTTATACTCGTCAAGTTGTTGCTGTTTTATTTGGATATTTGTTGTTTTATTTGTGTTTATTTGTTGTTGGTTTTTTATTTATTTGTGTGTATTTTTTGTTTATTTGTTTGATTGTCTTTCACAATTGTTACGTAGTTTGAAGTGTCATGCTTGTTGTTGTTGTTTTGTGTGCGTTTATTTGATTTGTTGTATTTAAATTTTATGCACTGCTAATTATGTATTTCATTTCAGTTGTGCTTTTGTTGTTGTTGTTTTTTCTGTTTCTTTTTTGCTGTGAATTCCAAGGTTGCATTAAATCGATTTTCGACCGCAGTTACCGTTATGTGGGTTTATTCAATTTCGGGTTTTTTGGAGATTTCTTTTAATTTTTTTCAGTTTAGTTTCTTATTTCACTTTAACATGTATTTTGATTTAAGTTTATTAATTTTAAAATTTGTATTATTTCTGTTTTAATTTTTTAATAATTAATAATTATTGTAAATAGTTTTAGATATACATTTTGTATATTATTTTCTTTTATTAATATTTTTTAAATTCAATTTTATTAGATTTTATTATTGATTGTTTTTTAATAATTTTACTACTCTGTATTATATTATTTCAAATATTAAAGTTTTATAATTTTATTTAATTAATTAATTTGTTTTTTTATTTAATTAATTTATTTTTCAAAAATTTTTAAATTTGTTTTTTAATTAATTTTATTTAAATTTATTTTTTAATTATTACTTTTCTTCATTGAATATATATATAATTTTTACTACACTTTATTAATTTTTTTATAATAATTAATTATAATCAGTTGTTTATTTATTTTAATATAATTTTTTATTTGTTATTTTAAGTTTAATTAATTATTATCCATTTTTGATTGATTTTTTAAATCTTTTTATTATTTTGTATAAAGTTTTTGAATAATTAAATATAAGATTTTATTTATTTGAATAAATTTATATATTTATTTAAATAAAAAAACGCTTTTTTAATTATAATTTCATAAATTATAATAATTTATTTTAATTTATTTCATTTTATAATTATTTTATTTTATTTTATTTTAATTTATTTTAATTTATTTTATTTTATTTTATTGTATTTTATTTTATTTTATTTTATTTTATTTTATTTTATTTTATTTTATTTTAAATTTATTTTATTATTATTTTATTTTATTTTATTTTTTTTAATTATATTTTTTTTAATTTTTTTTTAATTTTATTTTATTTTATTTTAAGTTAATTTATTTTTTTATTATATTTTATTTTTATTTATTTTATTTTTTTTTTTATTTTTTTTATTTTTTTATTTTTTTTTTTTATTTTTTTATTTTAATTTATTTTTTAATTTTAATTTATTTTTTATTTTATTTTATTTTATTTTATTTTATTTTATTTTATTTCATTTTAATTTAATTTAATTTAATTTTATTTTATTTTAAATTTATTTTATTTTATTTTATTTTATTTTAAATTTATTTTATTTTAAATTTATTTTATTTTAAATTTATTTTATTTTATTTTATTTTATTTTATTTTATTTTATTTTATTTTATTTTATTTTATCTTATTTTATTTTATTTTATTTTATTTTATTTTATTTGATTTTATTTTATTTCATTTTATTTTATTTTATTTTATTTTATTTTATATTTTATTTTATTTTATTTTATTTTATATTTTATTTTATTTTATTTTATTTTATTATATAATTTTTTTTCTAAATGAATCACTTAATTTGTTTCTTTTTTATTTATCTTTTGCTATTATATTCATCCTTTGTTATAATTTTAGCATTTTGCAGTCATAATTTCTTTCCTTTTTTAGGCAACACACCTAATTTCATCTGTAAATATTTAATTAATTGGCGTGAAAGCAAGTCGAATGCCTAGGGTGTTTTCTTTCTCTTCTTCTTGATCTTCTACACTTTTCTCCAATTTGCATAAGAGCACAAGTTATAAACAGAGTAAAATGTTATTATTATATTATTTTGTAGATAAAAACAACACAAACACAGTTAGACACACAAACACACACGCATACAAAGCGATCGAGAAATATGAACTGTATCTTGCGTACACACGTTCGTCTCCTCAATTCAGCCACTGTGTCTTGCTTTCCGTTCCGCACAAGCTTCACCACCGTCGTCGATAAAGCGCCGTGTTCAAAACTATAACTGACCGTCGCGCATGCCAAACAACAACTGATTGCGGCAAACACTCAGCCACGAAGAGGCAGAGACTTTTTTCTGCCGACCAACAACCAACGTGAAGCACTCAGACAGCGGCGCACCAACGCGTCAGCGCGGCAGTCAAAAGTGTTGCTGTCTGCTGGCTGCTCCACCACACTGTTGCTGTGTCTTTTTCTTCTTCGTGCTTAGAGCTCAGCCAACTTCGTGGCGCTGGCGTTCTGCAACTCTAACTTGGCTGGAGTTTAAAGTGTCTGAAGTTATAGCTTTGGAGTCGACGTTAACCACAGCGCAGCCGCACAGCTCGGCTCAGCTGCATGATGCAACTCGTTCCGGTGTTTGTTTTGTTGTTGTTCTACATTTATTGTTTTTTTTTGTATTGCTAATGGAGATGAGCGCTTGCTTAATAGTCTTACAGTCAGCCAACGCGTAACTTCTAATGAAAGCCATGCAACTTCAGAGAAAGAGCTGAAAGTTGTTGTTATTGTTGTTGCTTTCGAACGTAACTCGTCAGCGCTGAGCAAACATTTCTGTGGCAGCTTCGACTAACTTTAACTAGCTGAGTTATATGCAGCTTCTATTACAACGCCATTACTTGGCTTTAGCTCTAACTACAGCTAGGCAGCAGTCTCGAGTGTTCATCTCCGGTTGTGGCTGCTTGGCATTTGCTTTTGTTGTCGTCGTCGCTTTTTTATGGCTTTTATATAATCTTTAATTCTTTTTTAGTGTATTTTCTTGTTGCTAGAATACAGCTGAGCGCTCCTTTTCTGACATTTATTGTGCTGTTGCTTTGTTTTTTCGAAACAGTTGAAGTTGTTTAGGGTTGGTTTGTGAAACAAAAGACTGTAGCAACAAACCTGATTTGCTTTGCTTTGGCCACAAAGTGAATAAAAATAAACACTGGCGTATAGCAGACACTCTTTAAGACAGTGCTTGTATATATGTGTGTGTGCGTTGAAGAAGTTGCTCTCGCATTGAAGATGCTTTCTTACACTCACACTGAAAGTGCAACGCAAAGTTGGATATCTGCAGCAAAGCTGCTGAGTGTGAGTCTAATGCAAATATTAATACAACAAACTGGGCGCATTAGCAAGCATTAAATCGTTTAATTTTGTTTGTTCAAACACATATTTTATTAGTTAGCACAACAAATTTGTGCTTTGCATAGTTCAAAGTTGTTTTGCTCCCATGCGAAATTTTTGATTTTTATTTGACTCACATGAACAAGGTAGATCATAGATTCAAATACAAGGCGTGATAGGTATGTTTAAATTACAATTTACAAATAATTTATATAATAGTGGCAACTCTGTCAATACAATTTCTGCCATGAAAAAGCTTTTCATAATCCATAAAACCTTCCAGGGTCGGAAGAAAACAAGGAACACTTAAAATTTACAGAAATTTTCAATGTTCTTACCAAATGGGGCCCATCTAATGCATCCCAAGTCAAATACTATTTTATAGAAAAACAAGGCCCACTAATATGACCCTACTATACCCATAACAAACATAACCTAAAACATTCCATGAGCCAAAAGCAGATTATGATCATGAAATGAATTCCAAGTCTTCTCGCTATCTCGAACCGAACCGAACGGTTGTGGGAGTATTTTATGTGCGATTATTATTTCTGTCTGTCAAAACTACTCAAGTTAAAAGCAGCAAATGGTTGTTTTCGTTATAATTTATTGCGATTTTGCATTACGGTAACTTATAAACCGTTAACATGACTATGAAATAGTCTGAAATATGATCTGAAAACCTTCTTTGAAGTGGTCAAGAGAAGTAAAAGGGTAAAATCGAACGGTATCAATAATCGGAATCGATTTTTAAGACTTTTGCAACATTTCGTGAGTTGATAGACTCCAAAAGTGATTTACTAAATTCATACGTAGCTTGAAGAAATCTTTGAAGCTACTCAATTAGAGGTGAGCTGATGGAAACATGGATCCCCTATATATATCCGACTAGTGCATGACATTTCCATTGCAATGTTAGGACTATGGCTGTCTTCGATTCACCATTATCTACTCGCTATCTTTACACTGCTTTCTATTCTCAATAATTTATTGAAGTTATGGAGTTGATACAAGATAGTATGGGGATAACTTATTAAAATGGTATGTTTTCTTTTTTTACTTACTTTTTCTCATGTCTTTAGATTTGCTTAAACACATAGTTACTAAAAGAAATGCACCTGTGAAGGGTATATTAGCTTCGGTACAACCGAAGTTAACGTTTTTTCTTGTTTTATTCTCAACTTAACACTGCTCATAACTAAGGGGTTACTAAAATTTTTGTTATTGTGTGGATTAGAGTATTTCTTCGCCACCGAAAGTAGTAGGTGGTTCAGAAGTAACAATATTGAGGTAAGAAGAAAAGTTGATACGGAATTCAACTATCTTATTTGATTATAGCGTTAGGTAAGGAATTGAAACATACCCCGCTTAACTCATAATATTCTATTACAACAACAACAACTTTTTTTTTTTAGTTTTTATATATCATTTTATACTATAAAGCCCTCACAGCCGTCAATTTCCTTTAATCTATATTAAAACCAGTAAACATTAAAATCTCTTATCAAACAATATACACGAACACACAAACATAAATATGTTTATTTACAATATTTTTAAGTGCTTGCATATCAGCAATAATTGCATTTAATGGCAAGCAATATTTTGCACTAAATGCCACCGGCTTAAGCGCGCCACAATGGGCTTATGCAGAAACACATTACAAAAAACCAAAAAAAAATCTTATAAATTTGCCTTTCCCTCATTATTAGCTGAAAATTCGCAATTTGGCTAGCAAAAAAAAACGGAAAAAAATGCAACTAAAGCAACGAGTACTTCAACTTCGATAACCGGACTCGGGGGTAATATTAAGACCAAGCAACCAGCTTGCTTGCCTGCCGCCAACCAACAGCCAACCGGCCAAGTCAGCCAGCCAGCTGGCTACACAACAAGTATCTAACAGCAAGCCGCATATATATTATTATTAATTCTGCTATTTTTTTGTGCAAAATTATTTCTGCGAATAGTCAAAAATGCCTACGACTGTTTGGCTGTGTGTCAGTTTGTTGCGTCTAGACCATTAATACAGAGCTTGCTTTGGCAAATATTTGCATTTGCAATTGTTGCTGTTACTAGTGTTTGTTGTTTTTGTTGTGTGTGTATTTTGTTGTTCTGCCACACAAATGTAGAACGCGTGCTGAAGCCGTAGCAAATTTAAATTCGCCACAGCACAGTTCTACAAGCCACAGCAGCTACCACAAAATTCAATTCTATCAATACAATTTCAAGTGACCCAATAAAGTTTGTGTGTACAAAAGATAAAAGCGTAAAACAGTTGTAGAAAAAAGTATGAGAAGAAAGGTCGTTCGCCTCGTGGCACTTACCTCATCCGAGAAATCGCCCAGATTGCGCACATCTTCCGTTTCTAGATAATCCTTGACCTCCTCGTGTGTAATCACGCGCTTTTCGTTCGAATCGCGCACAAGCCCGTCTGCTGGGCGCGGCACCATTTTCTTAATAATTTTCGAGTTCTCAGCTGGCAGCAAAGCCACTTGACCGTCAACGGTGTCAGCAGGCGCCTCCAGTGCACCGCCATTGCCCGCCTCCACTGGTATACTGTCGATCGGTATGCCTAAATCGCGTTTCTGGAATGGTTGAACGTAATTATAAACTTAATTAAATTTCTATATGAAATGATATTGTTGAAGAATAGTAACAAATAACAGCGATTTCATCCCGTAATGTTTTAATACCAAAAATTATTATTAAACAGAGAGGTATAGAGAAGAGGAGAATATGTGCTTCCAAATTTTTGAAAACGGAACATAGTCTTAATATTAAATAGATTAAGGTCCATACCAAATAAAGTACTGTACTTTTATTAGACTTACAATTCGATCAATATAAAAAAATTGAACGATACCTATAGCACATCGAACAGCCACGCCTAACTCTCATCCAATGCTAAGAGAGTATAATAGTTTTGTTCACAAAGTGAGCTAACTCACTAACGAAAAGTGTCAGAAACACCTACATTTTACAGAAAAAGCTGCACTCAGTTTAAAAAAAAAAGGAAAATGGGCGTGACGTCGCCCATTTATGGGTCAAAAACCATATCTCAGGAACTACTTGACCGATTTCAAATTGGGTATATAACATTTTCATGACACCCTGATGAACCACGGATGAAAAATGGCCGAACCACGCCAACTTTCCATATAACTCCATTTTGAATTCCATCTGATTCTTTCACTTTATAATATATATATTAGGAACCAATGATGGTAGCGAAATACGACTTTACACAAATACTGAATTTGAGCTGTGGCATCACTTGTGGAAAAATTGTCAAAATCGGACTATAACTTTTCAAAACCCTGGATATGGAACATGAAGAACTCAGCGCTTAAGGGGGTACTTTTTCACCGAAAATATCGGTAAACCTCTCAGATATTTTAATTTAATTCAGAGGGAATTTTTTTCTTCTAATAGTGCGTTTTTTGTACCAAAAATGGTTGAAATTGGGTCATAATCGGGGTCTAGCTCCCAGTTTATAAGTTTTTCAAAAATACGGTGGGCTTTATACCTCATAAATTGGTGGTACAAATGACTAGAAGCTAAATTAAGTGATATAGTGCACCTTTGTGGTGAAATCAGTTAAGGAATTACCTCGGCTTCATTACCTCATGTACTATATATGATGATTTTCGTTATTTTACTGGAGCTTATGCTGAATATATGGTCAAATTGTGTATTATCATAATAATAATACATCAATAAATTGCGAGATTACAAAATGTTCGGTTACACCCGAACTTAGCCTTTCCTTACTGTTGTATTTTTACTTCATTCTTCATTTATTTCCTTATTTGCATCAAGTATCAGTATTTTTTCAATTGATTGCCTCTTTTAATACACTATTTTATGAATATACCTACATACTCACACATAACTGTATATGCAAAATTGTATATATGTATAATATATCTTAATAAATAGTTCAGCATACTCACCTCAGTTGTTTCCGTTTCCTGCTTATCTGTATCTTCCGTCGTATTCGTTGAGACAATTGGCCCTGAGTCTTCCACTACTTTGCCATCCTCCAGCACCAATTGTCGTTTTACACGCGTCTCTATTTGGCGTGTTGTTGTAAGTTCGGTTTTCTTTTTTGTTATCCATTCTTCTGCAAAAGTGAATTAAAGAAAAATATTAAACATACATTTGTTAATTCAGAGTTAGAGTTTAGGCTTAATGAAAGCTTAATGATAGTCAAGTATAAAGTGCGCCTAAAAGTATGCTATGTTATATGGCGTAAATGCGGCTTACACTGAGAAAAATATTAATAATTTTTTGGGAGACGTTTTTTAATGCTTTAGTACTTATATTGGTTAGAGTTTATATATAAGAAAAATAAAAAATCCGTTATGCTGCACTAATAAATATCTATTTGATAAAAAATTGTCGCTAAAGTTTCAAGCTGCTACCAGAGTATTTATAAAAAAAAATTTTTCCAACGAATTATTTGCTTGTAAAAGATATTGTAATTCAATCCTGCATAACAGCTTACAAATTGAATGTATGCTTTAACTGTAACTAACTACATTGTTACCGTTAAATTTGTACTAAAATTTGTATTAAGCTTGTTAACATACAAACCTGTCAAAACAAACCCTAACTAATTTTGAGCACCTTTGTGTATTTACATTAGCTTAAGACTCCCACAAGTAAGAGGCGATAAAAAGTCACAATAAAAATGCGCTAAACTAATTAACCCACGGCAATAAATTAACTTTGTAAAACACATACACTTCAAGCTTATCTGGCAGCCAATAAAATTTAAAGCAAAAAAACACACACGAATCATATGTGGGTACCTACTAGGAGACAGCGTCTAAGACAGTAAAAATCATTTTGGCTTAGAGCAAAAAAAATGGCGAACATGAAAATCTTTGTTGGCGCATATGAAAAAGTAGCAATTAAATGAAGTCAAACGTTAATGTGTGACTATTTGCAGCACTTAAAGAGATACACGTACAAAAAAAAAATACCTCACAAGAAATGAACGAACGTGATTAAACCGTTATTTGATTGAATTAGAATTAATAAAGTTTTGTAGATAAGTTTTGCTAATTTTTAGATTATTTTAGCAGACAATATAAATTATATTTGATAAATCATCGAAATAAATTTTATAGACTTAAAATTCTTTAGATGTTATAAAGCTTAAAAATTCTATAAAACTCCGATTTTTAGGAAACATCAAGCAAAGTAAAGATCGAGTTCTATTTTCAATCGAAAATAGTTCAGGGATCGCCATTATCGAAAGTTGAAAAATTTCAAAGAGAAGTCACCTCTAAGCCGTGACAAAAACCTTTTTTACCACCACTTTACAGGTTTTCTGACAGATTTCTGTCCCACAGACTATATAACAATTTATCAATGTATTGTTAGTTCTTAAAATTAAAAAAAAACAAGTAAGGAAGGGCTAAGTTCGGGTGTAACCGAACTTTTTATACTCTCGCAATTTATTTCTTTAACTTTATTTATATTATATAATACACAATTTGACCCACATATTCGTCATATATATTGTATAAAGTCCATTGAAAGTTGGAAACCATAATATTAGGTTAGAAGCACCGAGGTCCTCGTGTTCGATATATGGGGTCTTAAAAACCTATGGTCCGATTTCGGCGATTTTTAGAATGCGGCTGCCACACTATAATCCTAGTATTTGTGCAAAGTTCTGCACCGATATCTTCACAAGTGCTTACTTTATCTATTGTAAAGTAAACGATTCAGACCGACTTCAAAGTTCTTATATGTATATGGGAAGTAGGCGTGGTTGTGAAGCGATTTGGCCTATTTTCACAACATATCATTGGGAAACTATTACAAACCAAGTTGTTCCTGAGATATGGTTTTTCACCCATAAGTGGGCGGCGCCACGCCCATTTTCCATTTTGCGAAAAAATCTGAGTGCAGCTTCCATCTGCCATTTCTTATGTGAAATTTAGTGTTTCTGACGTTTTGTGAGTGAGTTAACCAACCCACTTTTACTAATTTTCAACCTAACCTTTGTATGGGAAGTGGGCGTGGTTATTATCCGATTTCTTCCATTTTTGGACTGTATTAAGAAGTGGCTAAAAAAAAAGAACTGCAGAAAGTTTGGTTTATATAGCTTTATTGGTTTCCGAGATATGTACAAAAAACCTATTTGGGGGCGGGGCCACGCCCACCTCCCCAAAAAAATTACATCCAAATATGACCCTTCATAGCAACTTTGTTGCGAGAGTATAAAAAAAAACAGAATTACCTAGGGCTTTGAGAAACTAGTCCAATGTGATTTCGAATTTACTTAAAGGCATAATTATCTCCACCATCGCCGGTTGAGTTTGCCTAATATGGGGCTACTACTACAGCAATAAGATTATAGCTTCTTGAAGTTGGTTGTGATATAAATAAAGATATGGTTGGTACTTTAGACGCGTGTTCGTTTCAAATCATTTTTGGAATGTTATGGACCACTGCAATGACAAAAATGTCGAGACCTGAACTGACTCAGAACTTCAAAGTAACACACTTTATTACCCGTAATATCTTATGGTAAGAACCATGCCTCGTTAATCGAAGGATTACGATCGATTTTGCTCTCTTTTATTGAGACGATCGAGATTTTGCTTCGAAGTTGCAACCGTCTGCAGTATGTAGGGGTTATCAATAGCACCAGAGTGATTTTTGGTCGAAATTTGGGCATTTTGGGAACAAATATAAGAAAATAAGAAAACAACACTTCTCAGAATATATAACTTTACCAAGACCACAGGGTGGTTCCAAGGGGACATACTAGTGTAAGGGGATTCTAGCCCCGATAGTTCATAAAAAGAAATTCCCAAAAATCAAAGCTTATCTCCGAAATTAGTCGAAGAATTGGATAACTGAAACTAAAACGAAAATCTCAAACAGGCACTATAGAGAAGTATACCAAATAGAGAGATATAAACATACATATACGACATGTATGTACAGTTAGCGGTTTACTACAATATACAATTTTGCATTTTCATTTTATTTTCCACTACTTTAATAACTTTTTGCTTGTTTACATTTTGATTTGAAGTTTCTGAGAAACTTAATACGAACCTGCCTCCTGAGGCTTAGTCATGCCCCATGCTGGAGGTGCAACCTGAGCTGCTCAAAATGCTGACACACACACGCGCACTCACAAGCACATGTCTATATATGTATGTATGCACCGATACATACGTAGTGACATGAAAACAGCTAGCAGCTAACAGCTTATTGCTCTAATGTATGCCAAATAGACAGCTTAGCTGTCAGACAGACAGACAGACCATGAGCGCTACAAACAGCAGTTTTATAAATAGTCAACGCACAAGCTGTTGTTAAGCACAAGAAGAAGAAGAAGCAGGAGAAGAGGAGGTGGAGTGGTGGCTGACAGAGTTTACGTTGCAGAAGCATGCTTAATATGCAATTTTAAAGTCCACTGGCTTACTGGCTGACTTACAAGCTGGTGCATTTTGTATATGTATGTGTGTATATGTGTATGTATTGAATGAGTGTGCATATTTCTTCTTACAATGCAATCTTATTATTGTTGTTGTTGTTTTTACTAAATATTATTGTTATTTCTATTGTTTTTGTAGCACAGTTTTGTTGTTGTTTTATAAAAAAATGTTGTTGTTGTTGTTTTTGCCTTTGTAGCACCATTTTTATACTCTCGCAACAAAGTTGCTACGAGAGTATTATAGTTTTGTCCACATAACGGTTGGTTGTAAGTCCTAAAACTAAACGAGTTAGATATAGGGTTATATATATCAAAATGATCAGGGTGACGAGAAAAGTTCAAATCCGGATGTCTGTCTGTTCGTCCGTCCGTGCAAGCTGTAACTTGAGTAAAAATTGAGATATCTTGATGAAACTTGGAACACGTGTTCCTTGGCACCATAAGAAGGTTAAGTTCGTTTTAAATGGGCGTAATCGGACCACTGCCACGCCCACAAAATGGCGAAAACCGAAAACACTTAAAGTGCCATAACTAAGCTATAAATAAAGCTATGGAAATAAAATTTGGTATGAAGGATCGCACTATGAAGGGGCATATTTGGATGTAATTTTTTTGGGGAAGTGGGCGTGGCCCCGCCCCCAAATCGGTTTTTTGTACATATCACGCAAACTACTAAAGCTATATCAAGGAAACTTTCTAGAGTCGTTTATTTTAGGTACTACATTATACAGTCCAAAAACGGAGAAAATCGGATTGATTGTTCCATACAAAGGTTATGTTGAAAACTACTAAAAGTGGTTTAACTCACTAACGAAAAACGCCAGAAACACTAAATTTCACATAAGAAATGGCATATGGAAGCTACACTCAGATTTTTTTACAAAATGGAAAATGGGCGTGGCATCGCCCACTTAAGGGTCAAAAACCATATCTCAGCAACTACTCGACGGATTTCAATGAAACTTGGTTTGTAATAGTTTCCTTACATCCCAATGAGATGTTGTGAAAATAGGCCAAATCGCTTTACAACCACGCCTACTTCCTATATACCAGAACTTTGAAGACGATCTG
Source organism: Zeugodacus tau (assembly GCA_031772095.1). Taxonomy (NCBI): domain Eukaryota; kingdom Metazoa; phylum Arthropoda; class Insecta; order Diptera; family Tephritidae; genus Zeugodacus; species Zeugodacus tau. The sequence continues at coordinate 40,742,452 of CM062650.1, forward strand.
AATCGTTTACTTTACAATATATAAAGTAAGCACTAGTGAAGAAATCGATGCAGAACTTTGCACAAATACTACGTTTATAGTGTGGCAGTCCCATTCTAAAAATCACCAAAATCGAACCTAAGGTTTTTAAGGGCCCATATATCGAACATGAGGACCTCGGTGCTTATAGCCTAATATTATGGTTTCCAACTTTCAATGGACTTTATACAATATATATGACGAATATGTGGGTCAAATTGTGTATTATATAATATTAATAAAGTTAAATAAATAAATTGCGAGAGTATAAAATGTTCGGTTACACCCGAACTTAGCCCTTCCTTACTTGTTGTTGTTGCCTTTACCAAGAAACACCGTTTTTGTTGTTGTTGTTTTTGTTGTATGTTACCAACGTTGTGCTTGAGCGATTTTGCGTTTAGCTAAAGCTCTTACGTAACAAAGCCAAGATATTTGTTTGTATGCATATCCATCTATGTATAAGTATCTATGTATGTGTGTATGACAAGCGCAACCTGCCGCAGAACAATGCAGTTGTTGTTGTTGTTGCTAGCGATGCTGTACACTTTTTATGCCGGCCAGTGGACAATAAATGTGCCAAGAAGCAACAAAAAACCAACAACAACAACACAGCAAACTATTGAATGAAACCGTTTTTCCCGTTGCTTAAGCTTTTGTTTTGCACACACACAAGCACATTTCATATACATATGTATATGTATCGGTGAGCATCTGAGACTCTACAGCCATACAACTACTAAAGCTATCTGAAAAGATTTTACCGTAGCGTTGTTGCGGCTGGCTAGCGCAACGTGTCGCCACCATTGAAATCACTGGACCATTAAAGGTCACTTGTACATCCAGCCAAGCAGTTATTTCTCAGACACAACAAGCTGCGCTCAGCGTTTGCTAGCTCAGCTCGGCGCTCCAGCGGCTAGTAAGGTAGGTAAGCAGTCAGTCGTCCGCAGTCAGCAGCAGCAAATTGTAAACAACTTGGCCAGGTTTTGGATTTGAAAACTTCTTTTTTCACAAGATTCTTTATTTTTCCCTTATTTATTCTTTGTTTACAATATTCTTTTTTTATTGTTTTGTTGTCTTATTCGAATGAAATCGAAACATGCTGTAAGCAACGGACGCGTTTTGCTACAGTGCACCGACGCACACACACAAACAAACTCAAACTTCCACCCAAAAGTATGCATATGTATGTGTGTGTGTGTTGGTGAATTATGCTTTATCCATAAATTTAATAACTAAGTAACTAAGTAGACGCTTAGTTACCTGTCTAGGTGTATCCGCATTTTTGCAATAGATAATTTATTAAGATAAGCATTTATTACTTTTGAGTTGTTTGCCAGTTAATGAATTGATAAAAATTGAAAAAATGAAAAGATTGAAATTAATAACAGCTGATAGCGTTCGGCATCGCTGATCAGGTGTATTATATGATATATGTATAAAATACATATCTATATATGTATGTAAGCAATTGAGTAGTGGTTTACGCCTGCAACTATAATGTGTGTAATTATTTTATTTTACATTTTATCCGCCCTTTGCTACGTTTGAACTTCGATTCTTGATTTCCGTTTAAATAATAATTGGAAATATTGATTTTTATTATCTGCTGTATGAATGACTTATAAAGGGGGTTTCAAACGGGACGTTATAAAATAAGACCGATAGACCGATTTTTTCCCGCTCTTTTGACATTTCTCTTCAGTAAGATTTGCCATTTCAACATGGAAAGATATACGATCCAACAACGAGTCGAAATTATTAAAATTTACTACCGAAATTCGTCATTCGAAATGAGTCAATGGTCTCAACTTTAAGAGCGCTACGTCCTACGTAGCGATCAGGCTCCTTTCTGGCTGAATAAATTCGTCAATAAGCAACATATGCGTTATTGGTCAGGCAGCAATCCACACGTACTCCATGAGTCACAATCGTATCCCCGAAAAATTACGGTTTATGAGCCGGCGGCGTCATAGGACCGTACTTCCTCCGTGATAATCAAGACAGGGACGTTACTGTGAATGGGAATCGTCACGCTCAATGATAACCGAATATTTTTAGCCCGAATTGGTATGATATGGACTTGGACAAAATGTTTTTCCAAGAGGACGGCGCCACAGTCGCAGCGATTGTCACAATCGATTTATTGAAAACCAAGTTTGGTGAACGTGTTATCTCACGAAATGGCCCAATCAATTGGCCGCCTGTGTCGGTCGTGTGATTTGACGCCGTTAGACTATTTCCTGCGAGGTTACGTCAAGTCTATGGTCTATACCAACAAGTCAGCGACAATTGATGAATTTCATATGAATATCGAACGTGAAGCAGTATCGGCCGATGTATGCTTGAAAACTGTCGAAAATTGGGTTTAGCGTCTGGAGTTCTGCAATCGTCCCCTTGATTTTAGCACTCTTATATAAAAATCATTTATAAGAGGGTGTAACTAACCAATATTACTCCATTTGTATTCACTTTTCATTACGATGCCAAGCAGTCCCGATGAAAGGAGGTATTAGCAAGGTAATTGAAACCGGTTTGACTAGGTTATGAGCATATGTCTGAAGAAACTTTTACTTCGGGGTCCGTAGTAGCTTTGGACCAATTTTTTTCCTAGTCAATAACAATTTTTTAAGTCGTCTGTTATGAACACAATTCAAGAGAAATCCAATCGGGATCCAATCTGATTCTCGATGTCAACTAACCTATTACCCACGCTAATACTAATGTCATTTCGAAAGAATAGAGAGCCTAATATCAGTCGGTATATTTTAAACAGAAGTAGATTGTGACTAAATACCCCAAAAAAAAATCGACCACTATTTACAATGCACCAGAACTTAAAGCTTTGTTAAAATTGGGAGGAACCACATTCATTACATCGATCTTCAAATTTTACGAGTCTACATTTCACAAGAGTTCATTGTGAAACTGCTAAAAGATAGAAAGACTCGGTAGCCCAATGCAATTCTCTACTAAATGTCTTGCTACTGCCTGCTGGATTTCTATATAAAGCATTTTAATATTGAGAAATATCGAATAAAATGATGGACGATACCACAAATATGTAGCATCGAAGCTAAAACCATTGAGACAATTATTGAACTGTCAACTGTTGAGGCTATTTAACGAATAAACTGCAGATAATGCATCTTATTTTGAATACTAGGTTGGAAAGGAAGAAGAACTAAGGTTTCTCAAAATCGAATATTTCTGCAGCATTAATTTCGACAATGTTTTATAGAGGCAGGCGAGGTGGACACATCTAGCCATTATCAGCTCTACTGTCCAGCTTTCGCTAAACTGAGGTTGAAACAACTGAGCAATCATACCTTTGGCGAACTAGACGTAGTGGCTGAAAATGATATAAGTCGCCTTAAACAAATTGTGAAGAGTTATACAAGGATATCATTTATCCTTACTTGGGAGATCTTGATATTACAAATGACCAGTATTCTTAGCTGTCCTTTTTCAGCACTGTCGCAAGGATCAGTCTGTTATTTCCATTATTCACCATGTGGTGTTGTTGGTGGTTGAAAGGCTTGTTATAGGTTATAAAAGGCCTAATCAGCGTTAGAGATCAAATTGACTTACATCGCTTCCAAGTCCAGATAGGTACATATAAACACATATATAATTAATATTTCTTATTAAATTTACAAAAACCATAAATTGTACCTATGGACATGACATGAAATACATTGCAACCATTCACCACCATCTCCACAAAGCAAACAAACAAACCGTTTACCATTTAAACCAACCTACATATTTCGTGTGCATTTCGCTTGCAATTACGTACAAAGCCATATTTAAATGTCAAAATGCAAACATTCGTTAGACAGACATTTTTGCACATTTATTAACTGTTAATTATAACCTAAACTAACTGTTAATTTATATGTTTTTAGCCCCGGTAACACAATGCTAATTGACGCCCCGCTATGAACGCTATGAGCGCTGTCAGCGCCTCGGCTTTAACGTACCAAAAATTCGCTGAGAGTTTAATAAAAATTGAAATAAAGCAAAAATATGTACACTTCCCTTTTACGATTTTTTTAGTGAATGCAGTCGCTCATCATATTTGGTCAGCGGTAGCCGGTCGCCATTTAAGCTAAATAGGTAATTCACGGTGTATGCGAAGCCAAGCAATATATAAACGAGTATGTATGTGCGATTGTGTATTAAACTGCAATAAATAAGTGTGCCGCCATTCACGATGTGTTATAAATACTACGTATATACCCACGCATGGTCATATATGTCGATACATATGTTTGAATTGCATTTACTACATATATGTATACCATATCTATAGTTTGCTTTGAAATATTTATTTTGAGCTGACGTCACGGAGTCGTGTGACAGAAATGCATTTTATGAGTAACGATTAAATTTATGACCACATGCACGAGTGTATTTCGATAAGTAGGTAACTTCATGAATTTTTTCTAATTAAAATGCAACACTGCTGCTGTCAACACGCAAAGTGACAGCTACTGTCAATAGATAGTTCGACCATTGATGATGAAAAAAAATGTCATAGAAGTTCTCGAATTGGAAATGAGTCGTTAGTCCGAGACAAGCATCCACAGCTGTCCAAGTGGGATCCTTTGTGGCCTTGGGAACTAAGATCAGTCTTCTAACCTAACCTATATGGAGTTTTGGATTTTTGCGATAAAGTTTACTGTAATTTAGAAATTGAAGCATCAAAACCCGCTACATTGACAAAATATCAGGTTTATCGAGAAAAAAATCATTATTTTCTGATAGTCAAAGAGATCATATTCCAGGAGTTCAGCTGTTTTAAACAAAAATCTCGATCTCAGTAAAATAAAAAAAGGTGTCAGACCTCAAACAGCTTATTAGGTTAAGTTCACTATATTTTTGGACAAAGGAAGAATCAGAGAGGGTTGCATTAACTGCAACGCCTTATATCTAGGACTAGATTTTTTTCTTTGGAAATATGTATTTTAATATATATTTTTCGTCTTTTGAAAGTATACTGTTTTTGTGGACACTCTGTATAAACTCAAAAATGTCAAATGTCCAGTTTGTTTGAAATAGAACTCAAACCAAAGCATCCTTGGAATAATGTTGATCGAACTTTTGCTTAGACACTAATGAAAAGTGAGAGATGCTCTTATCAGAGATGGCAAGTTCAGTTCACCCACTCCGAATTCGGCAATAATATAAAAAAGAAGAGGCAGGCATAGACAATAGTCAGTTGATTAAGTCAGCCGGCGCTCTGAAGCCATATTGCTAGAGTGTACATAAGTCATCTGCAGCTATAGCTTTTTCGCACAGTCAAATTAATTGAATGAAATAAGATTGAAATTGAGAAACCAGTTAATGTTCTTCGCACACCCTACTCGATTAACGATCAGCTGTTATACATTGGTTTTTTTACTATTCATAAGAAGGGTAAATCGAACTAAATCTGCGCTTTAATAGAATCGAGCCAATCAATTCCAAGCCAATCTAAATCAGCGCTTTAATCGAGGACAGGCCGGTGAATTGATCAAATAACTCCTGTGCGAATAGGCTCTTAATGGTTAAAGCATCGAGCCAATCAAAATTGGTTTGATTAATTTGGGAAAATATATTATTTTTAGAAAGAGAAAGAAAGTTGAAAACTAAACTAAACATGAAGTGCTCTAGTGAAGCGGAAAACTATTTGAAAACCATTTTTATTTTAATCACTGACCTATCCAACTACCCTTGTGACTATTATTGCTTCTGTTTTTACCAACTCAAAAGGCACATTTATACTGCTAACTGGTATATGTGTTAACAAAGTAAGATTACAATTATTAGATAAGTATTTTATGGTATTTTAGAGACATTATTATCAATCAAAATTTATCCAGTCGCTGCCATAAGTAACTGTGCAGATATGCATTGCTAGATATAAGCCATGTCTTTATTAATTGTACATTACATAAAAAAATGTTAATTGTCACGCTTTCTCTTTCAATATAATTACAGTATATAAGTAGTATTTAAATACTTGATACAGGCGACAAATAATATATTTGTAACGGTGGGAAAGGAAACGACTTGTCGCAAGTAACCTATTTTATTGGTTGCCCATAAGGCGCAAATGAAGTCTAGCAAAAAAACAATGATTACGTGTTCGAGTCGATATCGAACTTTATCGATTCCTTGAACCAGTTACTTACATTATCGTATTTATATTCGTTTTTGAAATGAGATGTACCTATAAACCTTGCCACTAATGTGTTGAACATGTGCACTTGAAATGTCTTTTATGCCTCAATTTGTTATTGTAGTAACGGCTCGTACGTGATTTTCTAAAAATATTTAAAATATAGCGAAAATAATTAACTGTAATTGACGAAATGACTATAGTTCAATAGGAACCTGTGAAAAGATCAGTAAATTTAAATTAGGTTTTGTTTAAGGTTCACATTATACTAGATTTGTATTATGGATTGAACCATAAATTAACTGTACTTTACTTTTAACATTTATCGATTTGCTAAAATTTTCGAAATCTGAAAGAAATCATGCAATTCCTGAAAGCAGTTGTGGATATAATCAAGCTGTTCTGATTCACCATATGGTATACACTATAGATACTTTACTTTCTTATCAATTTAAATGAGTTTTAACTATTTGAACTTAGAATACATCCCTTTTAAAGGCAACCATTCCTAATTAGTACTGTATACTGTAGTTTAAATAATTTCTTTTTGTGTAAATATTAAATATTGAAAAAAGTTTTCAGAAGCTTCATTCACGGATGATAGTTTGGATCTATATAGGTTCAATAGCATGATACATGGGGTCAGAGATAAGTTAGTGAAAGCTAATAAAACTTGGTACAGTACCAGTTGTCTATTTTTTTCAAAAAGAGATCAAAGGTTAGACCTGGCAGGAAACACCTACTCTATAGGATGAGCTATACAACTTTTGAAAAACTTAAGACCACATAGTAAATACGAGTTGTGTTAAAAAATAAGGGGAATTTTCGTTTGAAAAAAAAAAACAGAATCAGATATTTTGCAATTATGCCAGCGCTTTTCCAATCATCGATTTTTTGGGATAGGATAGCCTTTGGCTTTTTCAACGAGTTTTCGTGTGTCTTTTAAAGTGCTCTTTATTTTTAGAAATTGGAAACAGTCACGATGTGTGAGCTTTTAACAAACACGTCTTACCTTAATCTGGGCATGTATATGAACATAACAAAAAAAATTGACAATTGGATTCTTCAAACTCGAAATTAACTTTATTTTTTGAACACACATGTATATAACTTTTATCAAAATATGTTCCAAATTGTAGTGCCAACGAAGAGACTAAACAGCTCTTGCTTTATATCGGCATAAAACATACATGAATTGTGCCTCTAATGTGAGATCTAATATCTAAAAATCGACCAATAACATTTCTTGTCTCCAGATATTGAAATATCGGTCAATTTGTAATATATCTTAAGGAAACTAAGTGGTTATATTTTTCAAATAATAGTGTAACCTGTCACTAAAAATTTTGAATATCAAGACAGTACTACCCCTACTGTTAATATCTGGAAAATACTTATCCTCGTAATCCTTATTTCAAGATTTTAGATCAGTCAGTAGACTTTATACTGTTTAAATCGGTCAATAAATAATAAAAGAAATCATTATCTTTGATATAGAGTAAAAATAAATAAAAATACGACCTTGAGCTGAGCGCAGCTAACATGAAGTACTAACGGAAAGTCGAACTTAAACGTGAAAATTGAGTCTAACAATGAGTACTTAATGAAATGTGCAAAGTTTAACTAATTCGATAACTCAACTAAGTGCACGACTCGGTACGGAACTAACACTACAACTTAACGAGCTAACATAAATAAAGTCGTACTTTACTCGGCTACATAATTATTAGAATGATACTAGAAGTTAGTACATTACTAAAGTACACATATGTATGTATATAGTGATTAGCATTGTTAATTTGAACATCGCACTCACCTTCTTTGGTAATAGCTTCCGTATCGCATTCATCACTATCATCTTTGGGCTCGAATTCGACCTGCGAAGTAACAACATCATAGAAATTAACACGTGTCACGTGGCGTACATAATCATTGGTGTTAGTATTATTGAAATTGTTGTTGTTGTTGTTGTCGTTATTGCTGTCGTTTTTGCTATAGTTGTAGTAATTCTGGTGATTGGCTGGTGGCATTTGTTGTTGATATTGATGCTGCTGCCGCATTGTTGGAGTAGTATAAGTAGCAGGCGGAAAAGTAGGAAGCGAGTGTGTTGGTGTAATGTGTTGACGCAACTGATACGATGTGTTGTTGTTGTTAGCAGGCTCTTGTGCAGGTGGTATGGACCAACGCGCTTGCGGCGTTCTGCCAACACTTGATTTTCTGCGCGTCGCAGCAACGCGGGACGTGCGCGAGGACTCAGCGGCGGCGGCGTCAGTGTTGCTCGTACTTTGGGGGGCGCCACTTCTGGGCGGCTTTGGCAGCGGATTCGTACACGACGGATGCGAATGCTGATGCTGTTGCACTTCGCCACACCAACAGCAGTAGCGCGAACTGTAAGGCGGTTGGCTCTTCGGCAGAGGCGGCGGCGGCGGTGGTGGTTCTGGTGGCGCTGGCGCTGCAGTCGTTGTTGCCGTTGAGTCGGTTGCATCGGGTTTGGGTGGCGGTGACGGCGGCGGTGGTGGTGATATAATAATAACAATTCTTGGTGGATACTGTGTACCAGGCATCTTGCCTGCGCGCTCTGCACTAACGCGCCCTTGCCGCCGCGCATGTTGTGCGTACGCCGCGTTTGTTGAATATCTATCGCGTTCGTTGCTGGTTGTTCTACCTTTCTCACTACGCAAATGACTAGATCGTGGTGGTGGTGCTGTTGTAGGTTGATGGAGTTTGCTTTGTTGTTGTTGTTGAGCTGCTTTTTCATACAGCGAATGCGCACGTTGGCGTCGCTGACGCTGCGCTCCGTATTCGCTGGAGGTATGAAGATTGAAGTGTTGTTGTTGGTGCTGTTGTTGCTGTTGTGTTTGTACATTAGCCGTTGACGCCGGTGGTTGGGGTGGTTGATAGTGCTGATATGTGGCTTCGTTTGGCAGTGGTATTCCTTTGTTGTCGGTATAGATGGTGGGTATAACGGTATCGCCGGTCGATGCCGTCGATACAGTGCTGCTATCGTTTGATCCTCCATCACAGCCATTTGTGGTTGCTACTGCTGTTGCTGCTGTTGTTGTGTACGGTGGTTGTGGTGTTGGTGGCGGCGGCGATAGTATTAGAATCACCACCATTCGATCATTTGTAAAACATTAATTTACACTCTCACAAATTACGAACATTTCAAATTATTATCTAATTTTTTGGTTTTTGTTGTTTTCTCTTTTTTTGTATTTTCTTATTTTAATTTTCGTATGTTTGTTCTATGTTTATAGTCTCTTTTTTTCTTTTCATTGTGCAATTATTAAGTGTCGGCATGAAAATTTCATTTATAGTCTCATCTTTTCAAATATTATTCTAAACTCGGTCATATTTCTCACAACTGATTTGCTTTCGAACTATGTATGTATGTATCCGGGTGTTATAAATATGTATATTTAAAATATTATTTACTCAATGTTTTCTAGAAACATTCAGAGCATGTTTATTCACGTTTTTCCATCATCATTATCGTCACTTTTCAACCACTTTTTCAAGAAATAGAAAAATTCTATCTGGAGAAATCGTTTTGGAAGTCGTTCTTTCACCCGTTTATATTCTTGGTCAAAGTTCACACTTTCACTCGAAGTAAGTATTTGACAGTGTACACCGCTGAACTTTGTAATATATATGAAAATAAAGAGTTTAGCAACAAAGGTCTTGAATACGTAGAAAATTGAACTCAAAATTAAAATGTTTAAACTACTGTGTTGCTTTCAAAAAGCTGAAAAAGTAAGTAAGGTTGATGTGTCTTTTATATCTCACTTTGTAGCGGCACTAGTAGCGGCACGTACGTGATTTTCGAAAAATATTAAAAACATTGCCAAAATAATAAACTATAATTGCCGAAATTATTACTCTTTAAAGGGAACCCATGAAAAAATTAGTCAATTTAAATAAGTTTTTATTTAAGAGCCGCATTACACTAACTTTTTATTATTATTGCCGAAAATTAACTATTTCTTTTAACGATTCACTAGAATTTTCGAAACCTAAACAGAATTGGAATTGCATGATTCCTAAAAGCAGTTGTATAATTGTAAAGCGCTATTCCGATTCAAGTTAGACTTGAAATACATTCCTGGTAAAGATAAACATCCCTTGCTTAAATGTTTGAACATGTTTTCAAACGAACATCATTCTAGGAATATAGGTTGGGCACTCAGAATCAGAGAGAAGCTAATAAAACCTGGTAAAAAAGGATTAATTTCTTAAGGAAGGATCAAAACGTTAGATGAATTAAAATACATTCTAAAACGTTGTAATATATTTCAATCCCTTAGTTATCTGCAGAAGTAAGGTAGGTTATGTGAAGGTAGCTGAGCACATATATACAGAAATGTCTAAACTGGAGCTTTGCAAAATCATAAAAACAAGTAAGGAAAGGTTAAGTTCGGGTGCAACCGAACATTTTATATTCTCGCAATTTATTGCTATATTTTTATTAAGATCACACACAATTTGACCCATATATTTTCCAATAGAAAAACGAAAATCATCATATATGGTATATAGGCTGAGGTAATTCCTGAACCGATTAAACTCATTTCCATCACCAACATACATTATATCTAAGATTAAATGCTCATTTAATTTGGCTAAGAAATTTCATATATTAACCGATTTATAAGCTATTAATCCCATCGTATTTTTGAGAATCCTATAATTAGCTATATGAGTGCTCGGTTATGACCCAATTTTAACCATTTTTGATACAGAGACACACTATTAGAAGAAAACGATTTCCTCTGAATTAAATTGAGATATCTGAGAGATTTACAGATATTTTCGGTGAAAAATTACCCTAAGGCGCTGAGTTTTTCATATTCGATATCAGGGGCATTAAAAAGTTATAGTCCGATTTTGACAATTTTCACAAGTGATGCCACATATGAGATACAGTATTTGTGGAAAGTTTTATTTCGCTATCTTCATTGGTTCCTTATGTAATCTTATAAAGTGAAGGAATCAGATGGACTTCAGAATTGAGTTATATGGGAAGTTGTCGTGGTTGTGAACCGATTTCATGCATTTTCCACACGTCAGGGTGTCAAGAAAATATTATATACCAAAATTCATTCGAATCGGTCGAGTAGTTCCTGAGATATGGTTTTTGACCCATAAGTGGGCGATACCACGCCCATTTTCCATTTTGTAAAAAGAAGATCGATTTCCATTATTTTTATAGTGTATGGTGGGGTACGTAAGAGAACCGATAGCAGAAAGTTTGGTTTGCGAGATATGTACAAAAAACTTATTTGGGGGCGGGGCCACGAAAAAAAATTACATCGAAATATGGCTCTTACTAGGACGATCCTTTGTGTGTGTTTTCGGTTTTCGCCATTTTATGGGCGTGGCAATGGTCCGATTTTGCCCACTTTCGAAAGCAACTCTCTCACGGTCCCAAGGAACCAAGTTTCGTCAAGAAATCTGAATTTTCACTTAAGTTATCCATCGCACGGACGGACGGACAGGCATACATTCGGATTTTGACTCGTCTCGTCACCCTGATCAGTTTGATATATATAACCCTATACCTAACACGTTTAGTTTATGTGAACAAAACTATAATACTCTTTTAGCAACTTTTGTTGCGAGAGTATAAAAATTAGGTTAGGATCATTCACTGTTTTTGTGTGAGAATCTGATTAAAATTACATCAGGGGGAAAAGGCGAAGGAAATAAGTGCACTTAAGGGTGATATTTAATATACATATAGCTTTTCAAGCGTAGATAGTTGTCTTGGCGAATTTGTTTTGAAATCAGTACGCTTGTATATATTAGATATAGGGTTATATATACCAAAGTGATCAGGGTGACGAGTAAAGTTCAAATCCGGATGTCTGTCTGTCCGTCTGTCCGTCCGTGCAAGCTGTAACTTGAGTAAAAATTGAGATATCTTAATGAAACTTGGAACACGTGTTCCGTGGCACCATAAGAAGGTTAAGTTCGAAGATGGGCGGAATCGGACCACTGCCACGCCCACAAAATGGCGATAACCAAAAACACATAAAGAGCTATAACTAAGCCATAAAAAAAGTTATGAAAATAAAATTTGGAACATAGGATCGCATTAGGGAGGGGCACATTTGAATGTAATTTTTTTGGAAAAGTGGGCGTGACCCCGCCCCCAAATATGTTTTTTGTATATATCTTGCAAACCAATAAAGCTATATAAACCAAACTTTCTGCAGTCGTTTCTTTTAGCCGTTTCCTTATACAGTCCAAAAATGAAAGAAATCGGATAATAACCACGCCCACCTCCCATACAAAGGTTAGGTTGAAAATGACTAAAAGTGCGTTAACTCACTAACGAGAAACGTCAGAAACACAAAATTTCACAGAAATGATAGCAGAAGGTAGCTGCACTAGGATCTTTTTACAAAATGGAAAATGGGCGTGGCATCGCCCACTTATGGGTCAAAAACCATATCTCAGGAACTACTCGACAAATTTCAATGAAATTCGGTATATAATATTTTATTGACACCCTGATGACATGTGTGGAAAATGGATGAAATCGGTTCACAACCACGACTACTTTCTTTATAACTCAATTTTGAATTTCATCTGAATCCTTCACTTTATAATATATACATTCGGAACCAATGATGATAGCGAAATAAAACTTTACACAAATACAGTATGTGATCTGTGGCATCACTTGTGAAAAAATTGTCGAAAACGGACTATAACTTTTCAAGGCCCCAGATATCGAACATGTTGAACTCAGCGCCTAAGGTTAAATTTTAACCGAAAATATGGGTTAATCTCTCAGCTAATTTAATGTAATTCAGAGAAAATTGTTTTCTTCCAATAGTGTGTCTCTGTTCCAAAAATTATTAAAATCGGGTCACAACATCTCCTAGCTCCCATATACATAATTACAGGTTTTTCAAAAATTCGTTGGGCTTTATTACGCATATATGTATTGGTTAATATGTGATATATCTTAGCAAAATTAAGTGAGCGTATAGTATTGGATACAGTGTATCTTGCTGGTGAAATTGAATGAAATCGGTTCAGGAATTAACTCAGCCCTCATATCTATATATGACTTTCATTATTCTATTAAACTTTAAGCCGAATTTATGGGTAAATTTGTGCGTTATCTTAATAAAATTTCTTCAATAAATTGCGAGAGTATAAAATGTTCGGTTACACCCGAACTTAGCCTTTCCTTACTTGTTTAGTACAAATTTGGTACTCTTTCATTTACTTTTACTGGATATTAACGAAAATGTCACTCATACGACATATACCTCCTACTTAATTTTTCATTTTAAACGGGAAATTTATTTGTTTTTGAAATTTAGAGAAAAATTACCTTTACCTGACAAAAATAAAGATACTTTTTTTATAATAATCGTTACACAAGTATTCGGTATTACTAAAAAATATTCAGTATTTAATGTTTAAAAATAAGTTCTCCATTTGCCAAAATAAATGAAAAAATCAAAAAATATTTTTTCAACAATAATCGTTACTCAAAAGTATTCGGTTTAAAAAAACAAACATATTCAAATTTTTTGCAAAAATAAATGAAAAATAGTCAACAATTTGATTTTTTTTACCATAATCGTTATACAAAACTTGAAAAGAATTTGGTATTCAATTGATTCATTTTTTTTTTGTTTGAGTAATTTCGAGTACGAGCATTCTTTTGTCAAAAGAACTGATAAATGACTAGTAAAGCGATTTGGTTGTTGACTACTACAAATTATTCAATTTATGGACAATTAATTTAATAAATGTATATCATATACAAAAACACATCGACAAAAAACAAGCTGGTACGATGAGGAGTGCCGTCTCGCAGCGGAGAGAAAACAGACTGCCTACCCCGCAACGTTGCAAACGACCACAACACGTGCGGGATGGGATAGATACCGAGAGCTGAAGAGGGAAGCGAGACGCATCTGCAGACAAAAGAAGAAAGAGGCCGAAATGCGTGAGTACGAAGAGCTTGAGAAGCTGGCAGACAGAGGGAATGCTCGAAAATTTTATGAAAAAATGAAGCGACTTAACGAAGGTTTCAAGACCGGAGCATCCTCACGTAGAGACCAAGGTGGTAATCTGGTAACCGATGTCCAGGGCATACTGGGATTATGGAGGGAACACTTCTCCGACCTGCTGAATGGCAGTGAGAGTACAACACCAGGAGATGGCGAACCCGATCCCCCAATCGATGACGATGGAATAGATGTTCCATTACCCGACCATGAAGAAATTCGAATAGCAATTACCCGCTTGAAGAACAACAAAGCAGCGGGGGCCGATAGATTACCGGCTGAGCTATTTAAATACGGCGGCGAAGAACTGATAAGGTGCATGCACCAGCTTCTTTGCAGAATATGGTCGGAAGAAAGCATGCCTGACGATTGGAATCTCAGTGTGCTCTGCCCAATCCATAAAAAGGGAGATCCCACAATCTGCGCCAATTACCGTGGGATCAGCCTCCTAAATATCGCATACAAGGTTCTATCGAGCGTACTGTGTGAAAGACTAAAGCCCACCGTCAACAAACTGATTGGACCTTATCAGTATGGCTTTAGACCTGGAAAATCGACAACTGACCAGATATTCACCATGCGCCAAATCTTGGAGAAGACCCGTGAAAAGAGGATCGACACACACCACCTTTTTGTCGATTTTAAAGCTGCTTTCGACAGCACGAAAAGGAGCTGCCTTTACGCCGCGATGTCTAAATTTGGTATCCCCGCAAAACTAATACGGCTGTGTAAATTGACGATGAGCAACACCAAAAGCTCCGTCATGATTGGTTATTAATTTCGTATACCTGGGAACCAGCATCAACACCACGAACAATGTCAGCCTCGAAATCCAGCGCAGAATAACTCTTGCCAACAGGTGCTACTTTGGACTGAGTAGGCAATTGAACAGTAAAGTCCTCTCTCGATGAACCAAAATCAAGCTCTACAAGTCGCTTATCATTCCCGTCCTGCTTTACGGTGCAGAAGCCTAGACGATGTCAACATCAAATGAGACGACGCTAGGAGTTTTCGAGAGGAAAATTTTGCGCAAGATTTATGGTCCTCAGAACATTGGCAACGGCGAATACCGCAGACGATGGAACGATGAGCTGTACGAGTTATACGACGACATTGCCATAGTTCAGCGAATAAAAAGACAGCGGCTACGCTGGCTAGGTCATGTTGTCCGAATGGACGAAAACACTCCAGCTCTGAAAGTGTTCGATGCAGTACCCGCCGGAGGAAGCCGAGGAAGGAGAAGGCCTCCACTCCGTTGGAGGGACCAGGTGGAGAGCGACCTGGTTACACTTGGGATCTCCAACTGACGCCGAACTGCGAAGGAGAGAGAGAGGTGGCGCACTATCGTCGATTCGGCTATAACCGGCTAAACGGTTGCAACGCCAATCACACACATATCATATATATAGTTTTTGGAAGAAGAATTTGAGGAAACTGTTATTTGAAGAATAACAAATTACCAGCAATTGCTGGCGAAGTCTAACCTCGCATTTAACAAACTAAATTGAGCATCATAGTAAGAAGGTTCATCATCTTATGGCACTACAAAACAACAATAAGTCAGTTTTAAATCAACGAGCACTCAACTACGCTATAGACAGAGAATTGGTAGTTAGCAAGTTGTTAACGAATGTTAACACAAATATTATTTACAAATATACATACATACATATATACATTTAAGTATTATACCATATATATTTATTTTAATTTTTTCATTTTTATTACGACTGCATTTCTGCTATTTAAATATGTTTAAGTTGCGATAAGCAAGCACTGAAGCTTCAACTCTTCCATAGCATCGTTCTTCTTAATAACTTAAAATATGCATGTAACACGTTTGCTAAACCGTTATAATTGCTGTTAAAACCATACAGACAACTGTGTAACTACAAAGTATTGGATTTCAAAGCAATTGCTTGCTTAGAGAGAGAGCAGACTGAAGACCAAATATAGTGAGAATAATATACGTGCATATATATAATTATATAGTAGTTAGTTGCATAATATAGATGTGTAAGTGCAAGATAATATGCCAAGCGGAAGATTGAAGATTTTAGTGTTGTTTAAGAAGTGAGGGCTTTTAATGGAGATTTTTATTCTTTTATCTGATTTTTTATTTAATTTTTTTTATTTTATTTTTTATTTATTTTTTTTTTTACTCTAATTGCCAGCATTTTATCTATTTCTTATACTATCTGTTTTTGCTTTTTGCCAGTTTTTCGTTACTTTATAATATTTATTATACAGACAACAACAATATCTACTTATATGATGTTGCTTTGTTGTATTATAGCTTTTTGTTGTATTCTTTATGCATTTTTTCCACTATACATTATGCAAATTTCCACCCGCAAGCAGATTCACATCAATCGAAGCGCAGCAATTTTTTCAGTAAAAACAAAAAACAAATAACAACAACAACAATCACAATCCCAGCTATTGAGTCACTCGCATGTCTGTTGCATGCCATTTTGGTGCATTGCGCATACGGCAAACGCCAGTAGTAAGTTTTTCTTGTTGTTGTTGCTGGCGCATTTGCACGGCAGATGACTTCATGCGGCGCACAATTGCGACTTGACTTTAAATATGCGCGCTGTATTGTTGTTGGGTTTTAATTTTTTTAATTTTTTTTGTTGTTTTTCGATATTGTGGTTGCTTTTATTTTTGTTGTTGCTGTTTCATTATATATTTCTGTAATGCATCAATTTCCTTGAGATTTCTCAATTGAATGGCGGCAAGCGGCGCTCACGTACAGCAGACGCTGACGCAGCAACAAATGCGCTCATTTCGCCTGAACGAAATGGAAAGAAACAAAATTATAATAAAAATTATGCATTATGATAGCAAAGGAGAAATTCGAGTGCAGAAAATTGTGTGCTGGAATTGGGGAAAATTGAATATGCATTTTTGAATTGTTTTCAATTTTTTTCTAGCGCGCCTGGCATTTCCGCGGCTTGTTAGCTGCATATATGCATATGTCTGTTTGTATATGTGTGTATGTGAGCATTTCAATATTTTAATGAATTTTTGCTCCAACAATTTTTATGCCGCCGCCACCTTTTATTGTTTTCTAAGCGCACCAAATATGCATGCATTTCACACCCAAGCCGTAAATATGAACTTGCATATAGGCAAGTTCAGCTCGCGCATGCGCATGCGCTTTGGCGCTTCCGGCATTTTTTAACGAAAATATTGCAGTTCCTACTTTTACCTTCTATGTGGTAAATATAATTATTTAATTAAAACAAAAAAAAAGAATTTTAATTGCATTCATTAGGTTGCGTTGAACTCCATTTTTAAATTGGAAACTGCATGAATGGTCAAGAAAAAGTGGGCAAGTGGGCACGCACGTACACACAACAAACACACACACTCTCAGCAGCAAATAATTGTAACACACTTAATTTGTATGAATATATGTATGTTTGCTTTTGGTCAGCCTCGAAACCTCGACCCATTTCACACAACACCATAGAAAACACTTTTTTATAATGTTTTATACACTGTTATTGTTGTTGTTTAGTGCTCATCTACATATTCATTAGCAACAACTTGCCACATTTTTTATAAGTAATTCTTCATATTTTCAGATTTTTAATTGCGCTTGCGCTGTCAGCAACCTCGTCTTTGTTGAGATAAATAACGCATATAAAGACATTCACAGTTTTAGTTGCGCGCTGCGTATTAACCGCCTAAACACCCCCACCTCATGCCAGCTGTTGTACATTGGTTCTCTTCTTCTCTTTTCTAGGCGCTAAAGTATAGAAGTTATGTTTATGGCGGAGAGGGGTGGTTGGGTGCTACGCGGTCGGTCTTTGGTTCGGATATTACTTTAACCACAACTGTGATTGCACAATTGGCCTAGATCTCACGATGATCATGCCGCTTCGGCGCACTTCGCAGCGTGACGGTGCGCGAGTCATCGGCTGTGAACAGTGTGGCGAGAAGTTAGGTGTTGATTCTTTTATTGTTTACTTGAATTAATTATGTGTTTATAAATACTGATCAGACTAAGTCATAAGATTTTATTTCACTATCTATAAGTCTTTATAACAGAGTGCAAGCGCTTTGTCGAATCAAAAGGGTGTTGGTCATCCATCAGGAGTATTTGGGTGTCACAAAGAACAGTCGATGCTATTTAAGTGAGATTCTTTGTAAATGCGAGATCTACCCATTGACTTAACCTTACATATATATTCTTCTAACTATTTTTCTTTGGTACAATACCCAATAGTTATCTAGAATGAATTTTTAAATCGATATTGAGAAATAATTCCTACCTTTCACATAATTTTAGGTAATAAAATATATTCAAGACTAATCTTTGAGCATTTTTTCTGACATTAGGTATTCAATTATGTACCGAATTACTATCTAAAAGCCATGTTTATGAATTTATGGTAGTTCAGACTAAATAAATGCTGAGTATTTGTGTAACCGTACAAATATTTTAGCTATTTTTTTATTCCAGATATTAAATTCGTAGTTAATTAGTACCTGAATTGTACCGAAAATGTTAATTTCTCATTTCTAATTAAAATTTTGCAGACTCGAACTAAATTTTTAGTGTTTATGTGATTTTAGATAATTAAAGATGAACCCAATTTGTACCGGAAGTGACAAAATGTATGTACTTTATAAAACGGTATTTTTTTTAACATTTCGGTATAATTACTGAGACATTGTCTGTTCGCCTGAACTTCTCGACTTATTTTTGATTTCTAGCATGCAAAACACTATTCTACATGGCTCGAGAGATTCTTTTTGTCCACATATTCACTATGAGACTCATAAATATATCTTTGATAAAATAGTGGAATTTCCTGAAAAGTTAGAGCTTCAAATGAAAAGTGAACTCATCGGCGTCGATAGCTCGAGAGCCAAATTATTGAACTTGAAAGAGAAGGCAAGATCGGAATCTCTGTCGAAGATGGGTGGGAAATAAGGTCTTAGAGATACCTAATATAATATGGGGTTTAAAGAAATGTTATTGATGAGTCGAAACTGATTACTGTCTCTATGTTCTCATAGAAAAAAAGTTTAAGGTGGCAATGTTTTTGCTCAAAGTCTCATACTCGAAGGAATACTCCAAGAATCGCTCGAAAATCTAGTACAATTTTCTCTAAAATATCCTACAGTGCATTTGCTGACACTGTGCAGATGATGGTTTTGCTTGAATTGCTCGCGCGCTCAATTTGGAAGGTGATTCAACTTTAATAACACCAACAACAACAAAACAACACTAAGACAATAACAATAATAATAACAGTAACTAATGCGCAGATAAACTATAAACTAAATTAAAGTTGAAGGCGAATTGCGACTAAGCTAAATCAAGCAAAAACAAGAGCTACAGTGCAGAAAAAAAATCAGAAAAACACGAAAAAACAATAACAACAATGCAAAAGCGCGAACGCAAACCTCAATGAACTATGTTGAAGTGAATTTTTGTTGCTTATAACTTTTTTGTGCAACAGAGGGAAATAAATGAGCATAAATGTATGTGTATGTATGTCTGTTGAAAAAGGAAATGAAAACGAAATTGAAAATGACAGACAAGCAACAAGTCAACAGGGCATACGCTGTGTGTCAGATGTACTCGTACGAACAAGCTCTATTAGGCCAAGACTTGTGATGGAAACCTCTAACCTAAGACCTCCGACTAAAATCAAAAAAGAAAGAAAAACAAACCGACAAAGAAAAAAAATAAAAATAAATAAAGAAAAGAAAACACATTTTACACAACTGACATGCGCATGTGCGACGTAACACAGCAACAACAGTAACAAATTCGGTAGTAATCGCGGTGTAATACATTAGTCGTCGTCGTCGTAGTAGAGGTACTAGTTGGTGTGTGTGTAGTAAGCGCAGTCAGAGTCACAGTCGCAGACAGCGGTGGTGACAACAACAGACGGTAGTGAAACCGCAAAATGGTCAGCCATCAACAAGCCTCTTGGCCAAGTCCAAGTTGGTGTTGATGTCGCTCTTGTGTTGTGTTGTGTTGGCTGCTGAAGTCAGTCAGAGTGAGCAGTTACGGCCACTGCCACAAATGGCCCAATGGCCGAAACCAAAGTCCAACTCATCTCAAATTTTATGTTTTGGGCAATTCGAGTTTTTTCCCGTTGCATTTTTAATTCAAATTGTTGGTGTTTATTTTTTTTTTTTGTTTTGATTCGCTGACCATTGGTGTTGTTGTTGATGTTGTTCTGTTGGAGGTGGGTAGTTCAGTGTGGCAAAAACAATTCAGATCTCATGCGACTATGCGTTTAGTTGCTGCATATCTATTTGCTGGCGAATTCACGATTTATGCACGGGTGCAGTTGGATAAGTCGAGGGTTTTTAGTGTTTTTGACTCGAAGTCATATTTTGTGAAAAAAGCTATATACCCTTAAAGCAACATTTCTTCCACATAGGAACTCTTTTGTTGTTGTAGTTGATATCTAAATGAGGCCAGTCGTTATGTACTTATATTGTAAATACGACGTTTTTTGGCTCGAGTCTCACGATAGATGCTGGAAACTGTTTCTATAAACAAGGTTGGACCCTAGCAATAATGGACTTTAGCTAAGGTTGGAAGTTAACTGTTTTACGATATTCAGAATATTGTAGAACCATAATAACAAGAGCCTTACGAAGTGTCTCGAGCTTTATGACTCTTTAGGTGTTAATCTTTGAGCATTTTTTCTGACATTAGGTAATCAATTATGTACCGAATTAGTATCTAAAAGCCATGTTTATGAATTTATGGTAGTTCAGACTAAATAAATGCTGTGTATTTGTGTAACGGTACAGATATTTTAGCTATTTTTTTATTCCTGATATTAAATTCGTAGCTAATCAGTACCTAATTTAAACCGAAAATATTATTTTATCATTTCTAATTAAAATTTTGCAGACTCGAACTAAATTTTGAGTATTTATGTGATTTTAAATAATTAAAGATGTACCCAATTTGTACCGGAAATGACAAAATGTATATACTCTATAAAACGGTATTTCTTTTAACATTTCGGTATAATTACTGAGACATTGTCTGTTTGCCTGAACTACTCGACTTATTATTGATTTCCAGCATGCAAATTCGCTACCCAAAACACTATTATTCATGCATTTCTACTTGGTTCGAGAGATTGTTTTTGACCACATATTCACTATGAGACTTATAAATATATATTTGATAGAATAGTGGAATACCCTGAAAAGAGCTTTAAATGCAAAGTGAACTCATCGGCGTCGATAGCTAATTGCAAACTATTGACGAAATGGAAGACAGGAAGGCATACAACTTTTCTGCTTCGTAAAGTCTTCTTTGGTACGGATTATGTTCTATGATTGATATGAGATTATGTTCTATATGAAATTTGAAATGGGATGACCAAATGAAGACAAAGAGACGAATAAAACTGATGGTTTTGATGTTGAGTGTCTCGATCTTTATGAACACTTTAGGTGTTCAGCATAATTTTCTTTGATTGATTTTTGGATAGAATAGATTTCTGCTGAAATAATCCCGATTCTTGGGTTCATCGAGCCAAGAGCTTGTAATTTTGCGATTTAAGTATATCCAGAGCTGATTAAGTGAATACCTAGATATTAAAAAGCGGGTTTTAAATTTTTAAAATATGAAAGAGTCATAGTGGATAAGGAACGTTTTAGTTTTTAAGATAAGAAAGAGTCGTAGTGGCAAAGTGAGCCACAGCTTCTTGAATAAGGGAGTTTCAAATATCTCTAGAGTTGAAGCGTCTTTAATATTGCATTGATCTATATTGGACTTGAATACGTATAACATAACCTTTTTAGAAGCTTTAGTTCTCGTCAAAATAATGTTAATTCGCTCGGAAAATAGTAAAAATGTTTAAAAGGTTTAATTGAAGTTTCTTCCATTCTAAATCGTTCAAGATCTTATACGAATGACATTATTATAATTAATGGTATATTCTAAGAAGTCATCAGCTTCCAATTGGTTAACTCCATCTCAGACCACTGCTGCATTTGAAATGACTACACTAGTAATACAAAATATCCCCGACTTATCGCACTGACCTCGTGCTTGTGTACATTTCAACTCAAAACATTTTGAAAATTTCGTATTTATTTTACTATTTTTTTTAGTTTAGTCATTTATTTTAGTTTTTCACTGTGTTTGCGATACATAAACGTCACCTTGTTCTTATTTCTTGACAATCGGCGTTGCCGACAGCAACTCAGTGACTTAAAGTCACTCGAATACAGCGACGCGCTGCCAAAAGCAATGGCAGTGGCAACAAACTGTGTTAACTCTGGTTTAAGTGGCTAAAACTGCGTTTTCCTCGATTCAGTTTTTATTTTTATTATTTTTTTTTGTATTTGTTTTTTTTTTGTACGAAAATGTTCGTTCGTCACGAACAAAATCTATGCGAATGCAAATAAATTCCGTAAGTTTTAGCATTATTTACATACACACATATACATTATTTATTTATTTATGTATTTTACGGTATTAACTTTTGCTTTTTGGGTAAATCGGTTTTTCCTCTAATATCGCATAAAATATTGCACACTTAGTCAAGCGCACCCAAAATATTTGACTTGTGCATAAGCGTTTACAAACTTACACGAAATATTTACTCATGCGTACATGCATGCTTAGGCACTTAGGAAGTGTATTTGCATTTACTAATTTTAAACTTTGGAAACTTTGCGAGACGCTTTAAATGCGTAGATAATTTGACTCGACTCACGAGTATGAAAATGCGTGTTAGAATGCAGATTATCGCACGAAACGTGAGTGTATTTTATGCTAATTTGATATCTGAAACTATGAATATTGAGGCACAATTAGAAAAACAACAATAATAATAATAATGAGGATATATGACACGGATAATAACTATTACATTAGGGTCTTGGGTTCGGACTCAAAAATAAAGATGTTTAAATCTCAAAATCATATACATAAGGCCCTAATAAAGACTGTCGTATTTGCATTTCCGGACATCCGCTGTGAGCTTTTGTCTGTCTAAGAGCACTCTATACTCTATTTGGAATAAGGATCATCACGTGAAGTGATGTCAAGTCAAGAAGTCAATGGACGACGATTCAGGTTTTCGTTCTCTTAATGAGCAAATTCGAAAGTTTCAACTTTCATTTTCGTTAAACATAGAATCGAAGTCTTACTTATATAAAATCATATTTTGTACTCAATAATCGAATAAAGACTTATTCAATCAATATATCAATGAAAGCTCAATAATCTTTCTCAGCAACAAATGGAAGCTTCAAGCAAAACTAACGGTATATACATAAGTATGTCTCTTTAGGGTTATGAGTCCCACTTCCTGAAATATTTTCTTATTATACTCTCGCAACAACGAAGTTGCTAGAGAGTATTATAGTTTTGTTCACATAACGGTTGTTTGTAACACCCAAAACTAAACGAGTTAGATATAGGGTTATATATACCAAAGTGATCAGGGTGAAGAGTGGAGTTCAAATCCGAATGTCTGTCTGTCCGTCCGTCCGTCCGTCCGTCCGTCCGTCCGTCCGTCCGTCCGTCCGTCCGTCCGTCTGTGCAAGCTGTAACTTGAGTAAAAATTAAGATATCTTGATGAAACTTGGCACACTTATTTCTTGGCACCATAGGAAGGTTGCTTTCGAAAATGAGCAAAATCGGACCACTGCCACGCCCACAAAATGGCGAAAACCGAAAACACATAAAGTGCCATAACTAAGCCATAAATAAAGCTATGGAAATAAAATTTGGTATGAAGGATCGCACTATGAAGGGGCATATTTGGATGTAATTTTTTTGGGGAAGTGGGCGTGGCCCCGCCCCCTACTAAGTTTTTTGTACATATCTCGCAAACCAATAGAGCTATATAAACCAAACTTTCTGTAGTCGTTTTTTTTAGCCACTTCCTAATACAGTCCAAAAATGAAAGAAATCGGATCAAAACCACGCCCACCTCCCATACAAAAGTTAGGTTGAAAATTACTAAAAGTGGGTTAACTCACTAACGTAATACGTTAGAAACACTAAATTTCACATAAGAAATGGCAGATGGAAGCTGCACTCAGATTTTTTTACAAAATGGAAAATGGGCGTGGCGTCGCCCACTTATGGGTCAAAAACCATATCTCAGGAACTACTCGACCGATTTCAATGAAACTTGGTTTGTAATAGTTTCCTTACCTCCCAATAATATGTTGTGAAAATTGGCCAAATCGCTTCACAATCACGCCTACTTCCTATATACCAGAACTTAGAAGATGATCTGAATCGTTTACTTTACAATATATAAAGTAAGCACTAGTGAAGATATCGGTGCAAAACTTTGCACAAATACTGTATTTATAGTGTGGCAGCCCATTTCTAAAAATCGCCGAAATCGGATCATAGGTTTTCAAGGCCCCATATATCACACATCAGGACCTCGGTGCTTCTAACCTAAAATTATGGTTTCCTACTTCCAATGGACTTTATACAATATATATGACGAATATGTGGGTCAAATTGTGTATTATATAATATTAATTAAGTTAAATAAATAAATTGCGAGAGTATAAAATGTTCGGTTACACCCGAACTTAGCCCTTCCTTACTTGTTTCTGTTTCAACAGTGCTCATTCCACAATAATTTTCACCAAAACGCGTTTATGTTTATTAGTCCATTGAACATTTTAAATTTCCTAGTTGGGGTCATATGTAGAATTTCAGGTGAGTGAAGAAAGTTTTTAACTGCCATTCAAGTGAGAGTGGTCAGAAATGATTCTTCTGCATATTACACAAACAGCTCATGTCTTCCGGTCTTAGACAAAGTATGCTCTGGGTAGCCAACAGACATCCGTTTGGAGGCTAGCTAAAGTAAGAAGACGAATCCCGCTTCTGCGGTTGTGCGTATGGTTTGGGACTCGCCGCATAAAAAAAATCTCCCCAATGAAAGATCAAGCAGAGCCTCGAATGAGAAACCCCGCTTTTGATGACGACCACTGCAAACGTTTTAATGATCACTATTTGAGGGTATGCACCTGTGGAATGTCCGGACCTTAAATGGGAAGCCCAGCCGGTTAAAGTCCTCACACAACTAAAGGGTGCCATCATCGTCGCCATCCAAAAAGTGCGATGGACGGTATAAGGACGGAAGAAGATGGGATGCTGTTGGATTTGTGATGGGAAAGAGGCTCCGTCGCCGAGTCCTGGGATTCACTCCGGTGGATGAACGTCTAACCACAATACTTATCAAAGATATCGCTGATTTCCGCCCACGCTTCAACGGAAGAGAAGGACGATGTGACCAAAGATGTTTTGATGCTATGAGCGACTAGAACGCAACTATGAGCGCTGCCCTCGCCACGATGTCAAAATCGTGCTTGGCGATTTTAATGCTATGGTGTTACCCACCCAGACAGAAGGTCTCTTGGGCATAACAGTCGAAAAATTCAGTCTACATGACGAAACATAACCATCGGATGGACTACAGAAGTAAAGTGGATAGCGTGTTACAGATATCTCATAGGGATCGTCCTAATAAACAGTGAACGAATCACATCTCCTTTAATGATAGCAAATTTGAGGCAATTTTAGGTATTAGCAATGTTAAATACTATATGAGATGACTCGAACTTGTTGATAATATAAAGTTTATTTAATATAGAACTAAAATCCAAGAATTAAAGACTTTAAATCGTTCAATTTAGTAAAAGGTGAAGGCAGTAGAAGAAGATCACTTTTGGATGAACCCACAGCAGAAGATCATTACTCAAGATATAGCTTAAAGAAAATATATCTATATTGAGAAAAGTTTTTCTTTATAAAAATCAGAAGATTTAAGCAAATTTATCAGATTGAACTGCATAATGTTACTTTTCGTGTAACTACTTTTCTGAGTTATTGTAAGCCTTTGGAAAATTTATTTGTGAAATCTGTTTCCGTATAGTGAAGATGACTCTTGGAAAAAATTAAATCACACACACAAGCCACTAATTTGTAATTACGAACATATTTCATTCAATCAAGACGGCCTTTAGGTGTTGTATATCTTCCGAAATTCGATTGAATTTCGATATCTACAAATTTTCGGCGTCTAACGAAGCGTGCCATTTGAAGCTTGTCTATTCATGTGAAACGGAGTGTATAGTTAGACAAATATAATACAAACGAACACACATCTTCATGTATGCAAAATAGTAAAAACAAGAATTACTTTGTGTGGCGGCTTTTTGCTTACAGCGCAATGACTGACGTACTCTTGTGCGCGGCATACACATAAATTCTATTAAATAATTCTTTTGGTATGCCAAAACTGACCATTTGCTACACGCAAAGCGTACTTTTTTATTGCGAAAAATTTTTCGGTTGATAATAAATGTCGATTTGAAAGGCATTTGACTGGCCAAATGAGGTGTGCACGCCTATCAGAAATGCAAATTGAATATTGCCGTCAAAGGCGCTTACAGGAAGGTAAAATATACATATATATTTTTATACAATATATGTATGTATCTATGTAAGTAGGCATTGTAATTGTGATTTTGTGAGCCTGTGTGTGTGTGTTTCAGTGCGTGTATGAATTTTCGGCGATTTTGTGAATAAATTTAAGAGCTTACAAGATATATGGCCGGCAAACAGGTGTAAGCGAGGCTTTAATGGTGCTTTTAAGGAGAGATATATGTACATATCCATACATATATATATAATATATACAGAAAAAAAATAATTTAAATATATATACGATGAATAAATAGAATCAAAGCTCATGCATTTTACTTTCAAAATTCCACCACACATGTCCTTATTTATTTTTTTCTACTTCTTCTTCTTCTGCCGCGCAACAAATGACAGTTGTAGATTATTTAATTAATGCGAAACTGTTAAAAATTATACGACTATCAACATTTGTGACCAAGTAAAATTGGCATTTCAACCTCACCTTGTCATGCTGCCGCTGCACGTAGTGCAACCACAACAACAACTCTATTTTGTGAACACAACTAACGGCAATAATGTGCAGTGTTTGGTTGAGTGTGTGCGCGCTGAAGTTTCATGTCAGCTGTCGGACGGACAGCCAAACAGACAGACATACAGTCATATATTAAGATAGATAGACAAACGGGCCAACAAACAACTCGATTGTCGACTGCAAATGAGGCGTGAGCTCATAACCACAACCGCAACACCAACACCGCCAACAACACAAACAACAAACAACACTCACTGTACGAAATTCAAAAATTAAAAAATAAAAACAATCGCTGCCTACTTATGTGTGCAGCGATGACCAGTTTAATCGAAAAAAGTACGAAAAAAAAGTTTTCCAAATTGGGTAAAGAATTTCATTTAGCTGGCTTACAGTGGCGGTGGTTCACACCAAAAATGAAATCCAATCTAAAGTTTCCAAAAAAAAAAACAGGCAAAAATCATACCTTCCAGACTTAAGCATACACACACCCATACATACATATACAGAGGATAAGTATGTTGGTATGTGCACACATATGCCTTGCAATTGCCGCTCGATTAACTGTGCAACGTAAATGTACAAGCCCGAAATCTAATACAATTTATAAGCTGACTGCGCTTGGCCAGCCCGCGACTAGTCGCGCTCGCGCTCGCACTTTGCCCAAATGTTTGTATAAAGGTGAATCGAACGATGGCCAAGCCAACACTTATTGCTGCCCGCAGAACACGGCGGCGCGGCGGCGTGGCATGTCAAAACGCCAAAAAAGTCATAGCGGCAAGCGTCACGCCAATCGCCAGCAGCGACCACCAGCAACACGCTCGCTCAAATGCCACAATCAGTGCGGCAATGGCGGTGGTGGTGGTGAAGGTGGCGGCGGTGTTGTTGTTGTTCGTGGTGGTGCTGCAGATGATGGTGTGACGGTGAGAGTGTTGCACAAACAGCCTAATTGTACGTATCTGGAAGTACCGATCGGTACTATGTTGTCAATATACAAATGTATATACGTATTATGCAAATTTATTTGTATTTTTCTGTAATTTTTTAAATACCCAATTAGCGATTCTTCATAATTTATTGTATTTCCAAAAACATATTTTTTATAACTAATCATTTTTATATCTTTCGTGGGACACCAGAAATGTCTAAAATTATAAAGCAACATTTTTTTATATACACAACTATCTATAAAGAACTCAATTTCTATATGATTTACTAAACTATTTAGAACTGGGATAAAATGAAACTTTCCTTTTTTCAAAAAAAAAAAACAAATTAATTTTGAATCAAAGGTAATTCCTAACTTCAGAGACCGATTCTTCGATTCTTTTTCTAAGTTGTTAACCCTGAACGATATCGTTTGGGTCATTTGGACTCTAAGAAAACCCCAAACTTAGATCCGACTGTTAAAATCATCGATACAACGAATATATAATATAATAATATCAGAAGTAAGTACTCTCTATTCTTCTTCTTCTTAACTTGCCGAGTTTACAACAGCGCACCATTCATCTTTTGGCAGTTTGGCGCCAATTCGTAATACCAAGTGAAGCCAGGTCATTCTCCACCTGGTACTTCCAATGGAGTGGAGGAATCTTCCTATTCCTATTCCTAATCCTCAGCTTCCACCAGCTGGTTCTGCATCGAACACTTTCAAAGCTGGAGCTCATTCGCCCATTCGAATAATAAGACCTAGCCTAGCCTTTTATTTTGCTGAACTATGCCAATCTCGTCGAATTACACGTACTGCTCGTCTGCGATATTCGACGTTGTCAATGTTTAAGGGACCGCAAATCTTCTTCCATTAATGTTTTAAAATTCGTCTAAAAGTATTTTCGGTCGGCAATACTTTTTCATTTTCGAAAAGCTCTATTCTCTTCTAATATAATACATTTCCAAACTAAAGGTGATAAATTGTCGATATTACTCTCGATAATATATATTTTATGTCAATATGGCGGAGTATTATTTAGAAATAGATATTTATACTAACGGGAATCTCCCGAAGCTATATAACGTCATCTACATAATCTTTAAAAAACTTACGGAATATATATTTAAATATTCAAACAAATGGGATTTACAGCAATAATAATTCAAAATCTATTATTGTTATCGAAACTATCGATTAAAACGTACTGTTCGAAGTAAGCGCCCGCAACAGAGAATCTCTAACAACTGACAATGGTGTCAAATTTTGACAGTTTGTCACATCTAATTCTAAATATAAGCAACCATCAAGGAAATTGTGTCGTGGCAAAGGAAAGGAGGATTCAGGAACAGCGGATTTTTTTTTCAATTTGTTAGACCCGAGATCTCTGACAAATATCATGCGCCAAACACTCTCAGGCTTGACTATATAAATATGGATCATAATATAAATATGGATCATTTACATATTTATTAGAGTACCGAAGGCAATAGATAGGAAATCTGTCAATAAACATACATGTTTCCTGGTTTTTCTCCATAAATATAGAGATATTTTGAAAACGACTCATAATGTTTTCCTTTTTCCTCATTGATCTGACCATCGCTGGGAACAGAGTGCAATAACATTTTCATTTTTCTTCAGTAACCAGCTGGGAACAGAGTGAAGTAAACTATTCAGTGAAGTATCATAAAAGCAAGAGTGCTTTATGTTCTACCACTCTGTTCTCCAGCAGCGACATTGGTCTTGCTAAAATGACAGCATCACTCACGTAAAGATTAATGCCATATTTTAGGAAGTATTTGTGCAAAAGCGGAAAATCAATTTCAAAATTCATGCATATTTTTACTTATCGCTCAGTAATTAGTGAAGCAAAAATAATTTTCTCAAGCAACCAAAATGCTGATTGGGTCTAATCTATGTGCAAATATATGCAACGACTGTTCAAATCTGTTCGTGTGTCTATCGCGCATTTTTCAAACTCGTGTGCATGGGTGGACAAATAATGTGGGAACCCAAACTATACATTTGTGATATGTCTAGGTGTCTGTATGTATGCACGGGTGTGTACATACATATGTACGTGCCATTTGGCGTTTTGACGATTTTCGCGCGGGAAACCGCCAGCTAGCGCGAAATCAACAATTCACTTGCTATGTGCATAAATTTAATGCATGTGAAAAAAAACAACAATAACAACAGCAAAAGCAATAAATTGCCAAAAGCGAATAACTGCTAAGTGCAAATTTTTTTAAATTAGACAAAAAAATTTTGTGAAAAAGTTTGCGAGTGAGGAAAAACTATTTTTTATAAAAAAAAAAAAAAAATTATAAATTTTTTTTTAAATAATTAAATAATTAAATAAAAATATTTTTTTTACAAAGAAATATTTTTAAATTAAAAAAAAAGAAAAAGAAAAATTTTAATTTATATTTTTTTAAATAAATCAATGTTTTGCCATTGTTGCTTCATTATTTTTTAAAAGATTTGAACTAAAACCCTCCCCCTTCACACCTCACCACAAATCTCGATTCTAAAGTGTAACTAACTTAATTCGTTTGCCATTTAATAATAAGAACAACAATAGCAATATCGCGTCAATATTGCGGATATTCATTGAAATTAATTTGTTTATTTCACCGCCGTGCGCTTGGACGCCACTATTGTGTCAACTAATTGCTGCAATTGTTGCTTTGTTATTATCGTTTTTTTTTGTCCCAATCTACATATTGTTAATGTCGGCAATGTCAATGTCGCTGAAATTGCCGCTGATATGCTGATGATAATGACGATAATGGTTGCCGTTCGTTGTGAGCTTTTAAAAGGTGTAATTTCACTTTTTATTTCACTGAATATTTTTTTATATATACAATACAAATTCTCATATCACTTTTAGTTAATTGCATTTTTTTATGTTTACTACTTTTATGTTTATTGTTATGTTGTTGCTTTATGTTTTTGGTTTTTATTTATTTTTTTTTGTTTTGTTTTATAGAGGTGAGCGTAGATTAAATAGTTTGTGGTTGTAGTCTTCATAAATGTTTATTTGCTTGTTTCTTTTATTATTTCTACTATTATTTTATTTTGTTCTAAAAAGAGGGCGCAAAGTTTAGTTTTTTAATTTTTTATGTCCCAGTTTTTATTTTTATTATTTTTTAAGTTTTGTTATTAATTAAATTTTTTCAGTCTAATTTCAAATATTTTTATTTTAATATTTTTGGTATTTTTCATTTCTAAATATTTATGAAGTTTCAGTTATTAAATGTGCTCTAACTCGTGCTCGTACTGCTGTTTTCAATTCAATTTAAAGGGAATTTGGATTCTAATATGGGAAGTTACTTTTTTACAAAAACTTTTTTGAACATCTGAAGAAATCCGATTACATCCTATTGGATTAATAGTGCTTCGAAGTAATGACATAGCAATCAGGTTGAGAAAGCTTTAAAGCTGTAATGTAATGTAATACATAATTCATTCCAGGCTCTTTGGGTAAGTAAAAATTATCTGGAAGATTTTCTTTCCATACAAAACATATATTACCGGTTATCATGGTATTTATGACTGACTACTGAAACTAAGCAGTGAATTGACCAATTTAAGGGGCTATACCAGTGTGACACTTTCAAAAAATCGATTTTTGTATTTTTGCTTATTCGATAGTTTATACGTTCAAAAATATCCTGTGAAATCGGCAAGGTCGTATCTTGAATAGTTTTGAATGGCAGCGTTCTAAAGTGTAAACCTTTATAGTTGATACTTCAAACTCTTTTTTCTCGAAACGACATTTTTCAAAATTGCTGACATCATAACTCAAGGATCAATTGACCGATCGACTTCAAATTGAAACTGAGTATTCTTGAATATATGTACTATATAATTAGATCTGTTGAAATTCCTGCTTTAAATCCTTCAGCTTTAATAACCTTTTTGAATTGTTTTGTTTCAGCTACTCATTCGGCCGGGCTCATGTCAGCATATACCTTATAATGTCCAAAAAACAACTTGGAAACATTCTATCGAGTACTTTCTTTAAAAAAAAAAATCACGAACATCGCCTAATTTTTCATGGATTACACTGGTTTAGTATATGTGAACAAGAAAGCAACTTAGAGTATACCACAATAGTCATCGTTATATTGCATGACAAACTTTCCTAAAGAAGAGTATAATAAAACTTAGTTCGATATGATTTATTGAGAAAATTTTGAGATCTTGTTTTTTGAGATTTTTCACCAAGACGACTTATAATATTATTGCAATTTATTATCTTGTATAGTAATAACTCAACAAGCTTGCAACTAGCACTGATAAATGTAAAAATTCCTGTTTTTGCGAATAATTTATAGGAAAAACAACTGCTAAAGTAAATAGTAATATTTATAATAATTTCTTTTGTGACATGATGATCAAACTAATATTTAATATTGCAAAACCAAACAAAAAATATTTTTAAATTTGTAAGGTGTGATTAAAAGAGACCCTACATTAAATTAAACGTGGCTAAATTGTTAAGGAATCAACTGTCTTTCATTTTTTCAGATTTTTTAACTCCAGTAATATTTATTCGTGAAAATGAATAAGAAAATCATTTTTTTTTTATAATTTCGAGAAAATTTTCCCACAGAAATGTTCTCGTTTACGTGTAACTTTACCGAAGAATCTATTTGGAAAGGTGTATAACCAAAGGCAAAGCCATTACAGATATGTAACAGTACATGCTGAAAACTTTAAAATTCAATTAGAACATATTTTCAGTATGATATCCAGGTTCGCATTTTATATCGGAGATTAATTTGGTCAATTATGTACCTAAGATTTTTATAATTACCAATTATCACATTAAATGTACGTTTATTAAAAAATAGTGAAAAATTACTAACAAAAAATCACATTTTCATATAAATTCATAACCTCCAATTGCTTACAATATTTTTTTTTCCAAATACTGAAATTTTAGTATTGTCCTACTTCTTCCTCCAATTAGTATTACCATTTATATTTTATTTTATTATTAATTATTTTTTTATTATTATTATTATTTATATTTAATTTAAATATTATTTAATTCACTTATTTGATATTCATAATCAATAATTTTAAATTCAAACTTTGCTCCCACTTTTAATTGAGAGAATAATATTAATTGGCGCACACTAAACACACAGCACAATTAAAATGTTCCGCCTAACAACCGCTACACACGCACAAAACTACATCACTGCAACGACAAATAATCGGCAAACACAAAAAATGGAGACACACACATACACACACTTTCAGTGATACCAAGAATAAGCACAACAGAATAGGAAAATTTTTACAAACTTTAGACTCACAACTGAACGCGAATGAAATCGAAACCGACAACTAAAATGTTAACTACAAGTTCTGTGTCTCCAAGTCTAATATTTTTCTTGTTCTATTATATGTAGTAGTGTCCACATGGAACGCGTTGACAACTTGCACGCGCGTCGTTGTGTGACCAACTGATTCACAATTCTTACATTTTACGCAATACACCACCCCAAAGTGATTAAACCGCCCGCCAGCAACAAAGCAAAAAAAATAACAAAAAAACAAAAATAAAACCGTTCACACGAGTGTCTTTCGCTGGCGTTCGTTTATCGACAATTTTCTCCAGCGCCTATGTGAATGAATGAATTGAAAAGCAAGGCGAGCGTTTCGGGTGAAGATGAGTGCGCGCGTTGTCCGCTTGTTGTGTGCGCGCGCGCGGCTATTCGGCAGCGCGTCGTAATGGAAAATGATTTGTGAAAAGCATTCGAATGTGCGATTTGGCGTTTGGCGACTGTGCGCGTTTTGCGCGCGCGTACCTCAACAATCTGTTACGATTTGTGCACCACAAACAGCTGAGCGCGCCAGCAACACCCCAAAGTGTCTGGACGAGTACACACAGTGCAGCGCGCAGCGGCGTGGCAATGCAACATAGTCAAGCGCTCCGCCACTGAGTTGGCAAACAAAAAACTTTAGCAACAAACTTCAATTTCGCCAACAAAGTGTACAATTAGCAGCAACAACTCCCAAGTGGCGCTAACGGTTTGTGTTGCTCTCGCATTTTCATGCTCTCTCGCTCATGCGCTCGCTCTCTCAGCAAAGCGCGTACTTTGGAATAAAAAGCTTTTAATTTTCTTTGCCGTTAGCATTGTTCGGTCTCCCACCACCCTCTCGTCGGTATTTTTCCGAAAGCTTTACTCATTTTATGCTTGTATGTGTGTGTGTGTGTTCTCTTCTATACACCTGTTATCAATCGTTGTGGCGTGGCGGAGCTTTCGCGTTTTTTGTTTTGCCTTCGTCGGCGCTCAGTTGTGTTTGTAAATATGTGTTTACTTTGCTTTTAACTTCGTTTTTTTTGTGACAATTATAGTAATTGTTTAGCGTGTTGTATATTATTTGCTGTTATTTATTATCATTAACTTAAAAGCTTCTCTCCCTTGCTGCTGCTATGAGTGCGCGTTTTACACAATCATTTTAGAATATTATTAGCGGAATAGCTGCCGGCAATATTTACGTACTCAATAGCAATGAAATGGGCTCATTGCATAACGGTGGGATTATATAACTAATTTTAGGGCAAATATTGGTCTAATTTAATAGCTTAGAATACTATAGTGCTGACCGTTAGAGTTTGATCTTAATGGGTTTTGGGATTAGAATTTTTTATACATTTCTATATATTTTATTAACAGTTATATAATCTACCGGTTCACCGTATCAAAAATAATGAAAGCGATGGAAAATTTTGAAGAATTGGGCTTGGAATATCTTATCACTTCCTTTCCTCTAACCTCAATAAAAATCGTCGATATTTACTGTTATTTCGAAGCAAAAGCAATGTAACTGAAATTTTGTCAAACATTGATTCCATATATTTGTGGAATATTATAATCAAACAAATTCCGTATTAGGCCAGTATATTAGGGTATATAAAGCTTTTATTTTTTCGAACATCCGTCTTTGACACATGTACCATCCATAATATCAACTTGACCGAAACATTTCATACGTCAAAAATAAGAAATAAATTTAATAGGTTCAATTTCGAAATTCGAAGTCAAATATTTCAACATTAGAGGCTAACTTCGAAAAATGGAAAAATTTCATTTTTATAAACATTTTTTAATTTCGAAGGCAAATTTTACGATTTTTCGACAGAGAAATTACATTCGAAGTCACATTCGAGGTTAATTTCGAAAAATGGAAAAATTTCAAACACACTTTCATACAACATTTTTGAAATTCGAAGTCTAATATTTCGATTTTTCGTCGGGGGACATAATATTCGAAGTCAAATATGTCAACATTGGAGGCTAACTTCGAAAAATGCAAGCATTTCATAAACATTTTTTAAATTCGAAGGCAAATTTTACGATTTTTCGACAGAGAAATTACATTCGAAGTCACATATTTCGATATTAGAGGTTAATTTCGAAAAAATGGAAAAATTTCAAACACACTTAAAAAAACATTTTTGAAATTCGAAATCTAATATTTCAACATTGGAGGCTAACTTCGAAAAATGGAAAAATTTCAAACACACTTTAAAATCACTTTTGAAATTCGAAATCTAATATTTCGATTTTCCGATTGAGAAATTACATTAGAAATTTCGATTTTTGGGGCTAACTTCGAAAATCGAAAAAAATAGTTGAACACTCAATTTCTCCAATATTAATGCTTTCGAAATACAAAATCAAATATTTAGACTTTGGTGCCTAACTTCGAAAAGCGGAGAAATTACTTACTTCGCATATCTCGATATTCGAAATCAAATATACCGATATTGGGAACTAACTTCGAAAAATGGATAAAATAGTTTATTAGTCAATCTCTCAAATATAAACACTTTCGAAATTCGAAGTCTCATATTTCGATATTTCGACAACTAACTTTGAAAAACAGAAAATTAGTTTATTAATCAAACTTACCAAAAAAATCGGTATGGTCCAATACCCACTCCAGTATTGTACACTTTACAAGTTTTAGAGTTTTAATAAATTTAGCATATAGAAAAATCGAAAACACACCACTGTTGTGTTAATATTTACCTAAAAATATTTAAAATTTTTGTCCATAAGTGTGAAGCAAACATTTTTTACGAAGTTGTGTCTAATCTCCGCGCTTAGTACTTAACTATAATACAACTGTTTTAAAAACCTCTAAATCATGTTCGTACTGGTATGTGTTTTTTGAAATTTGAAGCCTTGAGGTTGAGTGTTTTGAGACCTGATATACTAATATATTAGTGCTAATTCAAAATTAAGGGAACTCTAAATATGTATAATTTTAAGGAATCAAAGGAATTGAATACAGCGCCTAAAGTAATAATATAAAAAGAAATTTTAAATTTTTTTGATATTCAAAAAATTTAACCTTCTTTGCACCACTGTAGCCATACACCCACAACTTCGAATGAACAATAACTAAGGCTTCATAAAAATTATTTAATTTTCGATGCTTGCTTTATGACAATGTTAAGCTATTGTTGTAGTCGCATTGTTTTTGCCTTTGTGTCCATTAAAGTTATTTTTTCCACATCATTGCTTAGCTAGATATTACATTATTCTAGCATAAAATTTCGCGGATGATTTAATTTCCAAAGCACGCTCGTTAACTGTTTATGCCACCGCCTCATTGCTAGCAGCGCATGTGCTAATTGTTGTTGTTAGAATTCTTTGCTAACACTTCTTACGGGTTAAACGCGGTAGCACCACTTGTTGTTCGACTTCGTTGTGCTCGTGAGCGCGAGTGTATTTAATAAATTGTTGAATTAATTTTATTAATTTGTATTGATTTTCTTTTCTACTTTATCCGGTTTTTAGAAGACTTTTATATTCATATTATATTATATGTGTATGTATGTACATCTGTAAACCCTCTTTGTATGCACTGGGCGTGTAATATTACTTTTCAAGTTCACTTTGCGTCGGCCCAAACTGAGCTAAGCTCTCAGCTTAACCGAGCAAGATCGTACTGAGCTGGGTGAACTAAGCGATTTGTCGATTTTCACATTTGTACAGCTCCATTTGCATGTATGTAGGTTTGCTTGTATATATGAAGGTTGCAAATTAGTTCGGTGAGCGGTGCGGGCGGTGAATTGCAACAATGCTCCAGAACAATTGGCGTAAAATAAACGTAGTATGTCGATATTGACCGACTGTTAGAGACAGGTGATCTCTGAATAATTAAAAAAGCTGTCAATCCATGTTAATTGGCGTAGATGTTTTGATAAAAAAAAATATATGCAACAGTTTCTAGCTTTTACTAAATAGAATATTGTACAAAAGCATATTTTTTGAACCCTCGCTTCCACGCTGTGAAAGCCACCAGCACTTACGATTCAAAAATTGTACTTAATAATTTATATTGGTTTTAAACAAATTTTTAATAAAAAAAGCATTTCGAAAAAATATTTTTGAAAAAATTTTCGAAAACATATTTTTAAAAAAACATTTCGAAAAATTATTTTTGAAAAAATTTTCGAAAACATATTTTCAAAAAAATTTCGAAAAATTATTTTGAGAATATTTTCGAAAACATATTTCCCCAAATATTCCAAAAAATATTTTTCTATCATTTAAGAATATAAACCTTTTTTATAAAAAATAAACAACAACACATAAGCTTGTTAGTAAAATAATAAATGTTTTATAAAAATATCAAAAATTCCGACTCACCACTTCCTTGTCAGCATCGCTATCCCGCCTAGCTTTCTTCAACAATTGCTTGCCGGCTACATCTCCGCCTCCGCCTTTTGCTGTTTTCAAAATGCTGTTGATTTTCGATTTATCGTTGTTGTTCATTGTTTTTACGCACAACTGTGAACAAACAAAATTTTGTTGCACTAATATTTTTGCTGTGGCTGTATTGGGGATTCACTTTTTTATACACGATCACTTGTGTTACTACAAGCGCTGCATATTTTTAGGCGCACGATCTTGAGCACTTCATTACACTTATTACAAGTTGGCACACACACACAAATGATCTTTGAAAGCTTAAAGATTTGGCGGTAAACTTTTTTGTTTCTTAGTGGGTTTCTATGCACTTGTCTTATTGTTTTATTTCATATTGCTGCTACTCACT
This sequence comes from Zeugodacus tau, assembly GCA_031772095.1. Lineage (NCBI taxonomy): Eukaryota > Metazoa > Arthropoda > Insecta > Diptera > Tephritidae > Zeugodacus > Zeugodacus tau. The sequence goes on from CM062650.1 coordinate 40,780,636, forward strand.
CGTTGTTGTTAATGATGACGCTGTAAAGAATTTGTTTCCAAGAAGTTATTAGACATTTGCTCAAGTGGAAATAAACGGAAATATTTGTCATTTGGTATAATACATTCAAAAATGAGTAATCGCATGCACAGAACGTTAATACAGGGTGGATATAAAGCGCTTTAACATTTAGATCGTTTACTTATTATTGTATTTGTTGTTAATTTCCCATTTGTCTAGTTTTACGATGCAGTTCAAAAAGAAATACTTTTGATCCACCCTGTATTATTTTTCAATACTTGAAAAATTATAAAAAATTTATTAAAAATTTAAATCGACCGTTTTCAATGATTGTTATAATTATTTGCTATAATACTATCAAAAAATAATTCACAAGGTTGCCACCTGTTCAAAAATGTTAAGCCGATTAAATAAGGCCATACGACTTAACTGAAGTGCTTAAGAAAGCTTATAGTTGAAATTCTTTCCAGAAGTGTTGCCACCTGTTTACATAACATATTTCGATACTAGCACCAGAAAAGTTAGGAGGTTGCCACCTGTTCAAAAATGTTAAGTCAATAAAGCCAATTAGATAAGATAAGATAAGACATACAACTAACTGAACAGCTTTTGAAAGCTTATAATTGAAATTCTTCCTAGAAGTGTTGCCACCTGTTTAAAAAGATTAGTTCGATAAAATTTATAGAGAAATTAAACCAAATCGTATAAATATATGGGTGTATATTTTAGAAGGGTTGGCTACTGTTTGAAGAATTTAATACATTTAATGAGTTCAACAAGTTTTGGATATTCAGTTATCAAGAAGTGATTATATTACTTCTTGTATACGAGGTGGGTTCAAAAAATCACGGTATTTTCGTTTTTTGAAATCAATTTCGTCGTCTATAAAATAGTCCCCATTCGGTATCGTATTTAAGGGGGATGCAGATCAGCATAATAAAAAAATTCACAATTGGACTCTCCAAACCAGTAAATTTTTAAATTTTACGATTCCCGTTATTATTTTTAACCGTTAGCACGTACAATGGAATCATTGGTGAAACACGCCTAATACTTCTCCTTATCATTTTTAGATTTAGTTGGACATATCCAGAGGAAGCTTTAATTCTGACATAACTATCACCTAAATGGTGTTCTGGGACATCAAATGAGAGCCTGAAACCAAAACATGTTCCACAACAGGTAATATTTAAGCCTAAACAAGAAAAATGCCGTCAGCTCTAAGCACTAGAAAGGGCAATCTGAAAACTTTTTCAAAAGTCCAAAGGCTGCTCGAGGGTATTGTCTACAGGAAATGTTAAAATTTAAAATACAATAAAAGAAGATAGCCAGTGAAAGATGATTTGAAATATCATGGGATCATATATTTGTCGGACAACTTACGACAACAACTACGCTCTACGCTCGCCGAAACACAATTCTGATAATTTTTTAAATTTTTACATTGTTACCAACATTCACATTCCCAGCATATTTTCACAGTACAACCAAATATATATCTACATATCTGTAAAAAAAAGTGTAGATGAGTATGCAAATTTTTGTACATCATACTAATAGAGTGCGTAAAACACGTTTTGTATAATGACTTAATAATTTACCGTTATATGTTTACATACAATTAAACAAACGCCTAGCGCTAATCGTGTGCCATAATCGACCTATGTATGTATGCCTGAATGTAGGTAAGTTGACGCTACAAATTACCTTCAACTAAATTTATTTTGCCAATTCATTGATGCGCAAAAATTGACGCAATTGTGAGGTTTACACGCTGCCAGAGAACAACAAAAAGCGGGAAAAACAAATCAACAAGCCGTAAAACAAAACACAATCAGTTTCACACTTTGCAAAGTCAACAACGAATGCGGAATGCCATAAGACACTCCCACCTGCCAACTCTTAAAATGTGCGAGGAGACCGCATCAACTAAATACGCATGCGCAGATGCGCAAAAAATGAAGCAAAAAGCAATTATCGAGTGCCGTGCGTGGAAAAGAGCTTTTAGTTTAGTAATAGTCGGCTGTTAGCGGCGTCGCGACATCAGCATTGACCCATTAATCTCAAGCATTTGTAAAAACACATTTTAACTATGTACGTATGTGAGTGAGTGTTTGCATTGCGTGCGCACACGCATTTGGTCAAGACGACAAAAAACAAAAAACACAATAGCCATAAAAATGCAAACAACATACGCGTACCAGATAAGTGGCTCTTAAAAGCGCACACAATTCTTTGTAAAACATCGGACAGTTTTCTGAGCGACGAGTGGCCATCGATTTTTCTAAAAACAAAAAAAAATTAAAATAAAATAATAATAATAATAATAATAAACAAGTAAGGAAGGGCTAAGTTCGGGTGTAACCGAACATTTTATACTCTCGCAATTTATTTATTTAACTTTATTTATATTATATAATAAACAATTTGACCCACATATTCGTCATATATATTGTATAAAGTCCATTGAAAGTTGGAAACCATAATATTAGGTTAGAAGCACTGAGGTCCTCGTGTTCGGTATATGGGGCCTTGAAAACCTATGGTCCGATTTCGGCGATTTTTAGAAATGGGCAGCCACACTATAAATACAGTATTTGTGCAAAGTTTTGCACCGATATCTTCACTAGTGCTTACTATATATATCGTAAAGTAAACGATTCAGATCATCTTCTAAGTTCTGGTATATAGGAAGTAGGCGTGATTGTGAAGCGATTTGCCCAATTTTCACAACATATCATTGGGATGTAAGGAAACTATTACAAACCAAGTTTCATTGAAATCGGTCGAGTAGTTCCTGAGATATGGTTTTTGACCCATAAGTGGGCGACGCCACGCCCATTTTCCATTTTGTAAAAAAATCTGAGTGCAGCTTCCATCTGTCATTTCTTATGTGAAATTTAGTGTTTCTGACGTTTTTCGTTAGTGAGTTAACCAACTTTTAGTAATTTTCAACCTAACTTTTGTATGGGAGGTGGGCGTGGTTATTATCCGATTTCTTTCATTTTTGAACTGTATTAAAAAGTGGCTAAAAAACGACTGCAGAAAGTTTGGTTTATCTAGCTCTATTGATTTGAGAGATATGTACAAAAAACCTATTTGGGGGCGGGGCCACGCCCACATCCCCAAAAAAATTACATCCAAATATGCCCCTTCATAGTGCGATCCTTCATATTATTTCCATAGCTTTATTTATGACTTAGTTATGACACTTTATGTGTTTTCGATTTTCGCCATTTTGTGGGCGTGGCAGTGGTCCGATTTTGCTCATTTTCGAAAGCAACCTTCCTATGGTGCCAAGAAATAAGTGTGCCAAGTTTCATCAAGATATCTTAATTTTTACTCAAGTTACAGCTTGCACAGACGGACGGACGGACGGACGGACGGACGGACGGACGGACGGACGGACAGACAGACATTCGGATTTGAACTCCACTCTTCACCCTGATCACTTTGGTATATATAACCCTATATCTAACTCGTTTAGTTTTGGGTGTTACAAACAACCGTTATGTGAACAAAACTATAATACTCTCTTTAGCAACATTTGTTGCGAGAGTATAAAAATATAAAAAAATACAAAATATATACATATATATAAAAATGTAAAAAAAAATTAAAAAAGTGGCACGAAAGAACCGAAAATTTAATTTACTTAATGTAAACAAAAAAATGTGTTGTAGACAAAAAAATAAGAACAACAACAGCCAAAACCAAACAATCACTGAAAATGTCAACAAGCACGCTACAAAAAAGGCGTCGTCACTTGTCGCCAAATGTTTTGTGCTTTTCAGCCTTTTCAGCGTAAGTGGTTTGACTTGTCGCCATGCTTGAATGTGTGTATGATCTTGTTGTATTTGATTTTCCCTTAAAGGCTAAGACCAAATAACCAGCTCTAAACTGAAACTCAATTAAAGCTTCAGATTCTTGAAATTGCTGCTGCGGCCCACACACGCCTGCTGGTAGCCACCAAAGCTGACAAAATGTCGGCCTGGCTGCCTTTGCCTTTACACATTGCCTTAAGGGGTCGTCGATTTGGCTGCTTGAACTGTGCGGTTTATATTAGCGTCAATAAGTGTTTCGGTTAGATTCATAATTGGATCGAGTGCTAGCGATGATAGCGAAATTAGATATGAGAAAAAGTAAGTAAGCGAAAATTCGAACTGAACCCTAAATAAATGCAAAATTTTGGTAAAATAAGGTTATATGAGCTCTGTTCGATTCGTCAAGCATTAGAGATTAACACACAATACAAGCCGTTCAAACAGACTGGTTCCACTTACATTTCAACCTTGTAAAAACAACAACAGAATTAGCGAGTTGAATTCGATACAATTGCTGTCTTCGATTCGCCATCGCTCTGCTCGATATCTTTGCGAGTTAGGTTAGGTTAGACTCAACAAACATTGGATTAGTCAAAAATGTCTTTGACTAATAAGACACAAACACGTATTTTGCTCTAGTCCAAACCAAGTGAACATGGGTTGTAATCTTCTCGGAGTGGGTTATCACATATGAAGTTATAGGATAGGTAACAGCAAAAAGCAACAACAAAATTTATCGAGTTGAATTCGTTTAAAGAGGGTATTTGGATACCTTATTGAAGAGGTCTTTTATGCTACCACCATTACCGATTTTAGACCAGTTTTACTATTAATATTTTTGTATGGTTTAATAGAGTTTTTTTTATAGAAGTTTACTTCTTCTTGTTGTAAAGAGAGTTCACTTTCCAGTGTTATACATCATGATCAAGTTATTACAGATCGGTAAGGGATGAGGTCATACTACAATATTTAATATACAGCTAGGAACCTAGGACGGACTACATTTCAGCATAGTAAAGAGAGAAAATTTCTTAATTAACTAAAGCTCCACCATGAGCTACGATTTTGTTTCCAGAGATCTTTCTTTATCGAAGTAATTTAAATACAGTGGAACTTCTATAACTCGAAGATCTCCATAACTCGAACACTTGAATAGGCAATAGCGTTTAGAAGCCAAATTTCATACAAATTTCCTTCCCTAACTCGAATTTCTATAAGTCTCCATAACTCGAACTTTTGAAGTGGCAATAGAAGGCAACTTTCATACAAATTTCCTTACATAAATCGAACTTTTCGATCAGGACATTCTACAAAATTTAAAATTTTACTATCAGGGAACAATTTTACAAGCGTCCCTCTATATTGTACGGAGGCGAACAAAAAATATAATATCACACTTATGGATTGCATAAATCATGTAACAAAGGCATAGGATGCAGACGTTAAGAGCCAAACAATTGCAAACTCCAACAAACAAAATTCAGAATTCATGTTTTAACGTATGAACATAAAACTTTTAGTGTAGTAAATAAATAAAACTGGGTACAAATCTATATTTTACAGCTTTTTGAAAAATTTTACGTTTTAATGAAAATTCTATAACTCGAAGTTTTTTGTGGATTATGGTGATTCGAGTTAGAGAAGTTCCACTGTAATTGTAATCTCCTAGCAGAGGCTGCGTTCAATTCTGAAATATTTTATAAGTTCTACAGAGAATGGTCAGCAACTTTCTTAAAAATATTTCTCTAGGTGTTATGTTCAAATTAATCGTTGAACCTTGATTAGAATTTTGTTAAAAATAGCTTATGAGACAAATAATTGAAATGAGTCGAAATAGAGGTTATAAGGTCAGCAAATAAACCAATGAATGACACACCCTAATGTTTGTTTCCTACTTAACGATATTGGTAATGGATGGCAAATAAAGAAGCTCATAGGAAAAAGGTAGCACATAATGAAATACTTAAAAAACAACTATTGAAAAGAAAAAAAAACTTGAATGGCAATCAATAACGCAGAAAACAGAAGAATATATGATTACGTTATGCATAGAAAAACGAACTTAATGACATAAAGAATAATAGAGTGCTTTGGTGACCATTTATAGATTCACAGAAAAATATTTTTTTTTGATAATTATTTTTATATTAACAGTTGGTCAGCAACAGCAAACGAACACATACAGACAACTGTGACTAAAGCCATGCCAACAGTAGTTTTATATACAAATATTTTATATATATAAATTTATATACAAATGTGTACGCTTATGAATGTGAAGAAATATCTGATACTTGAACATGTGTTTCGTTTGCCCATTTACATAAATACCCAATTGATTTTCATCGATTCTTCACACTTATTGTCAGACAGAAATCAAAGTTATTTCTTTTATTTCCTGCGATTTTTTTTTCATTTTTTTTATTTTTATTTTTGAATTTTTGTGTATTTGCTTTCATAATTTCTGGAATTTATATTTGTTATATTTTTTATTTTTTGATTTTTGTTGCTTTCTTTGTTAATGGGTTTTTGAACTCTGTGCTATTCAGACTAATCGTCGTTTTCTGAGGTGAAGAAAAAAATGCGAAATGACAAGAAAATATCAGTCAAAGGAGTGTATATACATATGTACGTACATACATATATATATATGTAAATATTTATGTATTTACATATGTATATTGGTACTTTTTCGTCTTTCTTGCAAATTGTGGTTTTACTTATAATAACCATAAATTTTATGACAGACTCCGTTGGCATTAATTTTGTTTTTCTTTTTTATCAAAATAAATATTAAAATTTGGTCATAAAATTATGAGCTTATAGTTTTTATGGCTTGAAAATAACTCATAAAACATATAATTCAACTTTTTTTCAAATAAAAATTAAAAAAATTATTCCCCATTTTATGTGTATACCAGTATATATACAACAACAACTCACTGTTATTGTTATTGTAAAATTAGAATACCTTATAATGGTTTCTGTTCCAACAGCTTTCAACGAATTTGAATCAATAGAGCTTACGTGAGGAAAATCTAACGACTAAGCTGAGGGGTTAGCGGAAGATTCTCGAATAATAATCTACCATACTCCATTGCTAGATTGCCCACTAAACAAGTAATTTAGTAATGGACAGAAAGTATACCCAAATCGTCCCTATAGGAGGTTGAGTTGGGATCCTATGAGTTTTCATCAAATTCTTTGCAAAGTTTATAGTGAAAAATGCAAGACGTGAAACTCACTTTCTTGTTTTTAATAAAACCAATTTATTATTAAGAAAGAAAGAATTTTTTGGGATAAATATAGGGAGATCCTAAGAATGGATTTTTTTAGTAGAATTACAGAATATAAGCGTAGTAAAGAGCAAGATAGATGTGTGGTTCCTACTTCATTCTATGGACCGCGTTTCCAACAGGTTATTTTATAAATGTTATTAAAAACAAGTAAGGAAGGGCTAAGTTCGGGTGTAACCAAACATTTTATACTCTCGCAATTTATTTATTTAACTTTATTTATATTATATAATACACAATTTGACCACATATGCGTCATATATATTGTTAAAGTCCATTGAAAGTTGGAAACCATAATATTAGGACAGAAGCACCGAGGTTCTCATGTTCGATATATGGGGCCTTAAAAACCTATCGTCCGATTTCGGCGACTTTTAGAATGGGGCTGCCACACTATAAACATAGTATTTGTGCAAAGTTCTGCATCGATATCTTCACTAGTGCTTACTTTATATATTGTAAAGTAAACAATTCAGATCGTCTTCAAAGTTCTGGTATATAGAAAGTAGGCGTAGTTGCCAAGCGATTTGGCCTATTTTCACAACATATCATTGGGATGTAAGGAAACTATTACAAACCAAGTTTCATTGAAATCGGTCGAGTAGTTCCTGAGATATGATTTTTGACCCATAAGTCGCCACGCCCATTTTCCATTTTGTAAAAAAATCAGAGTGCAGCTTCCATCTGTCATTTCTTATGTGAAATTTAGTGTTTCTGACGTTTTTCGTTAGTGAGTTAACCCACTTTTAGTAATTTTCAACCTAACTTTTGTATGAGAGGTGGGCGTGGTTATGATCCGATTTCTTTCATTTTTGGACTGTATTAAGAAGTGGCTAAAAAAACGACTTCAAAAAGTTTGGTTTATATAGCTCTATTGGTTTCCGAGATATTTACAAAAAACCTATTTGGGGGCGGTGCCACGCCCACTTCCCCAAAAAAAATACATCCAAATATGCCCCTTCATAGTGCGATCCTTCACACCAACTTGTATTTATTTATTTTATTTGTGTTTTCGGTTTTCGCCATTTTGTGGGCGTGGCAATGGTCCGATTTTGCTCATTTTCGAAATCAACCTTCCTATGGTGCCAAGAAATAAGTCAAGTTTCATCAAGATATCTTAATTTTTTTTTAAGTTACAGCTTGCACAGACGGACGGACGGACAGACAGACATTCGGACTTGAACTCCACTCTCCCCCCTGATCACTTTGGTAACAACCGTTATGTGAACAAAACTATAATACTCTATAATTAAAGTTGAATCTTTTTGTATTTAAATGTCAAGAACTTTATCGAGATCTTCATATTAGCCTAAATGACATTAGTTCTCCATAACAAATATATTTAAGAGACAAAACCAAGCTATTTAATTTAATAGTATTGGGAAGTGTAATCGAACCAAAAGGTAATCCACGATATTATTTATGTAAATGTTAAAAAAAAAATCAATTTGGTATACCAAATTCATATTCCAGCCCAAAAAGTATAAGTACAATTCAATTGCAAGCAAATTTGGCTTCAGTGATTTCATTATTAAGCTCATTAGCCTAATGAATTATTAATGCACTTAGAGGTGTTTGAACTTGTCAGTGAAGCCGAAACGTATTTCATTTTGTTTTATTTTGACTTTTTTGCTGAAATATTTTTCATTCATTAACAAGTAAGTATGACTGTGAGTACGCTTGTTAGCAACAAGGCGGTTGAAGCTTTCAAATAATGATAAGACAATCGAAGCGGTGCATCAGATAAATTACAAAAGTAAATACATTTGTATATCAAATAAATTCATTTAGCATACTAATTTAGTACAAGTAATGCATTACGAGCACCACATAAACCAGTCCATTGATGCTTTATTCGGCCAACTATTGTACGCGTGCGCATTAAAACGCATTAAAACAACAGCATTAAAAAATCAAGGTCATTACATAAATACCCACATAAATACATACATATATCAATGTACATATATAGACAAACAAGTCGACAACTTTAGTCACCAAAACAACAACAACAACTGTGGAAATGACAATCCACAAACGACATTGGCACTGGCAGCACCACCGTCAACAGCATTTAGCCGTCAACTGAGTCAATCGGCACCTGCATACACTTACATATGTACACATGTATGTATGTTTGTAGGTATGTAAATAAATATTCCAAATGCATATGGAAATGGAAGTCGCCTATGCGTCCCATAAATGGCATTGATATTGACAGTTGGGAGCGACCGCCGCGTACGCCGCGCGGCACGAATGGAATAAATCAGCAAACAGCTGTCTCAGCCCTATTGTTATGTAATCATGGCTGCAGATATACATACATACATACACACTAGATATATCATATTTATAAGTTATTTGCGTGCAAGTAGGCGTTTTGTGCGGAAAAGTGCGTTGAGTTGGCCTTAGAAGGCATCGTGTTTGGGCATATGTATGTGAGTATAACCATATATGAGTTGAGCTTATCGTGTATCTAAAAATAATGTGCGTGAATTTTTGAATTATTTGAATTTATTTCTTATTTGTATAAACGTCAATCCAAGTTGACTTAACTAGTTTCAGACAGAAAACCAAAAAATTTTGACTTATAATAATTTTGCTTCTCTTCTTTCTATAAACTGTATCTATGTAGTTGTTTAAAATTGTTCCCATAACCTTTAGCTATTAATAATTCGAAGTTTGGGATTATTTATCGGTTTAAAGAGGGTTAGATCGGTGAAAGACGGCACTTGGCAAGGTATCAAAGAACGAGTTTTGGTGTGATTTGGGTAGTTCGGGGTTCTTTTCTCCCTTAGTACCTATACGGTAAAAGAAAAATGAACTCCAAAATTGGAGGCATAGTCCAATGTTATTTTAAACCCCGGATCCCGCATATATATGTTCCGATTTCACAATTATCGCATAATCTATATATATAAAAATGAAATGGTGTATAGTTGTAACGCTAAAACTCGAAAACGGCTTAACCAAATGAAATACTTCATTTGGGGGATTTGTTTGTTATTACCACGCGCAGGTCATGTCTTAAAATCAAAACAAAATATCAAGGGGGCGTGGCACCTCCCATACAAATTGAATTTTTCAAGTCGAATATCTTCAAAAGTGTTTAAGGTAGGAACATGAAAATTGGTACAGAGCTACAGGATAACAACACCACTCTCACCTATAAAACCGGGGGCTATCGAATAAGGGGGCGTGGTACCTCCCATACAAACTAATTTTTTTAAGCAGAATATCTGTGAAATGGTTCAAGGTAGGGACCTGAAAATTGGTATAGACCTATATGGTATCAAAAGCCTTCTTACAGATAAAAGAAGGGGTAATCGGAAAAGGGGGCGTGGCACCTCCCATACAAACTGAATTTTTCAAGGTGAATATCTTCAAAAGTGTTTAAGGTAGGAACAGGAAAATTGGTATAGAGCTATAGGAAATAACACCATTCTCACCCATAAAACTTGACGTTATCGAAAAAGGGGGCGTGGAACCACCCATACAATCTTTAATTATTTTGGTTGTTAATTCACCATATATTTATCTCATTTTCCACCTAGCACGACATTTTGGTTGTTTCTTGCTATTTTGTTTATTTGTCGGTGCCATAGCGGTTATATCGTAATTTTGGTTGTGTTACGTGCTATTTTTTTTACAAATATGACATGCAAGAAGATATTTTGCATCGCCTGCGATTAGCGACGAGAAATGTCGACTTACAAATGAACGCTGACATCTACAATGAAGCATTAGTCCTTATTGAAGATTTATGTTTACTTATGAGTGGAAAACTATTGATTGAAGTTCATATGCCGTCAAACAAGGGATTTAGTGAGTCGCGAATTGGAACGCGAGCGTGCTTACGATATAACTCACTTGCAACAACAAGTACAAACAAATGTTCCACTGTTGAATGAACAGCAAAGCAGTGCGTACAATCAGCTAATAAATGCTGTAGATAGTGGAAACGGTGGCATATTTTTCCTCGATGCGCCCGGCGGGACTGGCAAAACGTTCCTATTGTCTTTAATACTAGCAGCAATACGTGGTCAAGGTGGTATTGCATTAGCTCTTGCATCTGCCGGGATTGCTGCAACACTGTTAGGAGGTGGAAGAACGGCACATTCAGCATTAAAGCTTCCATTAAACTTGCAAATACACGAAAGTCCTGTTTGCAACATTTCAAAGCAATGGCACAAGTTTTAAAAAAATGTAAGTTAATCATATGGGATGAATGCACAATGGCCCACAAACGATCATTAGAAGCACTCGACCGAACACTGAGAGATTTGCGCAACAAGAATCGTTGCTTTGGAGGAGTGATGATATTGCTGTCGAGCGACTTTAGACAAACACTTCGCGTGATTCCAAAATCAACAGCAGCGGATGAGCTAAACGCATGTCTGAAGTCATCGCATTTGTGGAGGTTTGTTAAAACCATTTCATTGACCATGAATATGCGAGTTTTGCTGCAAAACGATAGAACTGCGGAGGTGTTTTCAAAAGAGCTGCTGCGAATCGGAAATGGACAAGTTCCGATAGATCCTTGCAGTGGATTAATATCGATTCCAACTAATAAATATGAAATCCAATTCACATCTATTAAATATGAACTAATCAGTAGTGTATATCCAAATACTGCTCAAAATTATGGTAACTACGATTGGTTAAGCACGCGCGCAATTTTAGTAGCAAAAAATATGGATGTCAACGACTTGAATTGGACGATTCAAAATCAAATTCCGGGAGATGTGCGGTCATATAAATCAATCGATCGCGTTGAAAATGAAGACGAGGTAGTAAATTACCCAGTGGAGTTCTTAAACTCTTTGCTGCCGCCTGGAATGCCGCCTCATAATTTGCGTCTCAAAGTTGGGTCTGTAGTTATGATGCTACGGAATCTTCATGCTCCCAAACTGTGCAATGGTACTCGACTGATTGTGACCAAGCTAATGGACAATTTAATAGTGGCAAGCATTTCGAAAGACCCGTTCAAGGGAGAGGAATGCTTACTTCCCCGAATTCCATTAACTTCAACAGATTTGCCATTCCAATTCAGACGTTTGCAGTTCCCAGTGAAACTTGCATTTGCGATGACAATAAACAAGTCACAAGGGCAGTCGCTGGAAGTATGCGGCATAAATTTAGAAATGTCTTGCTTTTCACATGGCCAGCTCTATGTGGCGTGTTCCCGTGTTGGAAAACCTTCTTCACTGTTTATTTACGCCGCGGAACAGAAAACCAAAAATTTCGTGTACCGTGCAGCCCTAAACTAAATATGTACTAAAATTATATATTTTCGAGACTCGATTAAAACTAATAAAATTGAATGAGAATAGTACAAACTTAATTTTATTAAATGGCCAACAAATCCTGGACGCGATGTGTCAGCATTATTGAAAAGAGTAGCATTTTTCAAGCAATTAAATTCAAAAAGCATTAATGTACCCTCGAAAAAAAATGTTTATCAGGCAGGTTCGTTCATATTCTATTCGTCCGATACCGGTGTATTTTTTTAAATAAAAAAAAAATCTATTTTGGGCAGAACGAAGTTTGCCGGGTCAGCTAGTTTATGAATAAAAATCTACAATGAATGTATAAGAAACCCCCATTTTTCCATAAAAATTTGTGTTTCCATGAAACTATATGTCAAATTCTACTTTTTTTCTAGGTTTTGGGCCAAACTAATTTGTTTCAGGAGATTGAATCATAAGTAAAAAAAAAATTGTATTCTCCGATTTTCGAAGTTAGCCTCCAAAATCGAAATATTTGGAGTCGATATTCGAAAAAATGAATTTCTAAAAAAATTATTATTAATGACAAGATATAACTAGTTATTAAAAAATCCAAAATATAGATATAATCTAAATTCTCTTATTTTGGAGTCCAGTTACAAATTAATACATCATTTTTTTAGTAACTATATCATGTAATTAATAATAATTTTTTTTAGAAGTTCTTTTTTTTCCGACTTCGAATTCAAATATTTAATTTTTGTTGACTGCTTTTGACTCAATCTCCAGAAAAAAATAGTTTAGTCTAATAGTTGTTGTACAGTGTAATAACTAGCGTCTGATTTTTTGAAACACGGCAAGACTTAGAATGATTTTTTTGTTAGAAAATTAAACCATTTCCCTCAAAAATGAACCAAACGGCTTTTGAACCTTGAACTGGGCAAATATTATTCAATCTTAGAATTTATATGTTACTCTTTGCTTTAGTTCAAGGTTCAAAGCATGTTTGGGTACTTTCTGAGGAATATTAGAGACGTATGATAGATACCAACACAGCATAGCAGACCTCAAAGGAAAATTAAAAAAATTGCTAGTTGTTCCATAAAACCTGATGAGTCCAAACTTGATGTACTTAAAACAGTTCGAAAGATAAGTCAAATATTCTCTCTTCACTTATTCTCCACTAAACAACTACAGCTTTGAACAAAAAAACAGTTTCATCTAAAATTTTAACCCGGAAATAATTTTTTACTCTCTTCAACATTTTTGTATCAGAGATCCCTTTATTTTACTTGACTACAAAACACGGGATGATTGATGTAAAAATTCTAATTAACAATTCAAATATTTTTAATTGCAAACAGTTCAGTCACTAACAGCAGCTAAATGTAAATGATAGATTACAAGTCAATTGGAGCAAAATTCCCGAGAAGCGAGGCGTATTTGCATTATTATTGTTATTAAAAAGTAATGACAACAACAATACTCTTAAGCAATAAATTAATTGTGACATTGTTTATTCAGTTGGAAAATTATTTACAAGTGAGTCGAGGCAAATTTTAAAAACACCCACACATATGTATATACTATAATACATACAGCTGTGATTATTTGAAGCCATTTACTATACTGTGGACACATAAAAGATTTGTAAATAACATTTAGCTTTGTAGCTCTAACAATTCAGTGAAAAATTATTAATTAGACTTAGATCACACAAAAAGTGAATTGGTGAATTGCTGGAGCTTTAAAACTTCTCTAGAATCTTGGAATCGAATACAGCAAGGACTTCCGAGATTCACTTTGAATACAGACTACACCCAACGAGCTATTTATTTCTACTGAAATGGAATATATCTCGCTCATGTGAAGAAGGAAAAAGTGGAATAAAAAATAGGCATAAAAACACCACTACAATCCAGCTTTCCTATCCACAAGAATCTATAGGTTAGGTTATGTTAAACTGGTTGGGCAATAAGCCACACATAGATCGATTATGGTCCTTTGCGATACCAGATGGAGTTTCGTCACGTAGTCAATGAAAAGTAGTCATCCTTTAGGACGCCTGCGCTTGACGCGAATTTCAAAAGGTGCTGTGGTTTCACTAACGATATCACTTCCTGATTATCATACTAGGGGACTCAAGTGCTAAAGCCTACAAGGACCTATAGGTAGAATATGGAATTATATTTGGATTTGAAATAATATTTTACAAGCACATTTAATTGTAGCTCGAAAACACTTTTTTAAAGTTTATTAGGTCCATTTCATGCCAGTTACTTGAGGCCTTGTGAGTTTCAGCGCTTATTCAGCTAAGGAAACTGTTGGCTGAATAAAGCGCTGAATGCCGAAGCGCCCAGAAAACTCATGTATAAAGTTCCAAGGGTTAACTACTGAAAATAATATGAGTTATAGGTCCATAAGGTGTTAAAAAGTTTTGAAAAATGCCTCCAACTACCTCAACAGCTGCCAGTAAATTTACATACAAATTGCGACTACCACAAAACTAAATGAAATAATATACTAACCGCAACAAATTATGAGTAAATGAAAAAAAACGAGCGCTAAAACAAGAACACGACGTAACAAATTGACTAAGCTGAGCGCGTAACGCCCACTCAGCTACCGATTACATACATAAAACAACAATAAAAAACTACTAGTAAACCAAAGCACAGGCGGAAAAGCAAAAAATAAAAATAAAAATAAAAAATTCAAAAAATAATATAAACATAAAAACGGGTGCCTTAATATAACCTTACATATATTCAACGTAAATCAAGCAACTAAGCAAAGTCACAGAAAAAACGCAAAAAAACCAAATCGCCCAACTAATAAATGAATGAACACAAAATTTGCTTTTAGTTTTCGCGTTATATGAATGACAGCCGAGCGAACGAACGCAAAAAAAAAAAACGCAATCAACCTCGCTCGAAAAGGAAATGATCATCGGCAATCCCGTTGTAAGCGCAGCTAAAATTGGGTCGACAATCAAAAGACAAAAGAAACAAACTCGATTTGGCACACATCGTGGAAGGCAGCAAGAAAAACATAAAAAATACACGCATGCAGCCGGAAAAAAGACAACAACAACAACTGACGCGCATAAACTGCCAATCAGACAGCTAGTCAATCAGTGAGCAATTCAGCTACCGACGCTGACCACACGAGCCAAACCATCGCTAATATCCGCACGCAACGAATTGACGACGCGCAGTGTTGGCGGCGCATGCGCAACGCAGATGTGTGTATGTAAGTATGTGGGTTGCGCGGGCAAAGTTAGTGGCGGCGTTGTGCACCCGCGCCAATTTGCAATTTAATGACTCTGCACAGGTTTTAGTGTTGTTGTTATTTTGTATTCTTTTTTTGAGCTGAAGTTCGTCACTCAAGCGCTGCCGGCGGCGAATTACACCGCTACGCAGCGCGTTAAGTGGTGAGCTGAGCATGCGCGCGCGTAAATAAGAAGCATAATTGCTGGCTGTAAGCAATAGAAGCTGGCGCGCAATGAGTTTGCGCATGCGCGCTGCAAGCAGGTTTGTAACGATGACGACAGCGGCAATCAGCGGCTGTATATTCAGCTGTAACTGCTGGCCAGTAAGTGGCGCGCTTTAGTTTTTCTCACATTGGCGCATGCAATTTAATTTACAAATTTATTTATTTCAAATTGATTTTCAACTTTTTTTCGCCGCAATTTAAATTTCTTTGCATTAAACATGAGCGCTTTGCTACAAATATTGGTCAAACTCGAGACGTGTTATTCAAATTGAGTGCGGTAACTCTAATTTTTGTTATTTGTTGTTGTTGTAATTGATTTACAAGTAAATATCTCGCAGCCAGACGAACAGATGTTTGGGGAAAATTGGAATTTTCACGCTTCGGCGCAAACGCCAGTCAATAAACTGCAAGCATTGTACTAGCGAAATTGTAACAAAACATTAGAACAACAAAAACAAGTAAAAAAAATTAAAAAAAAAAAACAAAAAAGTCCAACAAAGTCGCGTCTCGTTTACACAGGTGCGCGCTCAAAAAGGGCCGCTGTTACATTTTAGCACGCCACCACTCCTTACTCCCCACACACCGCGCACCGAACCAGGCGCATCAACTCTGCTAGTACTGTATATTTGGCGACAGCGTTCAACTTTGTGTTGTTGTGCTGCAGTTTGCGTTGCGGTGTGTGCGGCGTGCGGTTGTCGACGGCAATGATGCGAAAAAATCACGTTAATTGGTTTCACTTTTTTCCAGCGCTCTCTCGTGCGCGTGCAAGCGCTCAAGTTAAACAAGTCGATTGCGACGATTCGATTTCGATGCGATCTGCAGTTTGTCGTTTAACTAGAGTTAACTTCGTTCGTTTGTTTGTTTGTTTGTAGGTTATTTTTTCATCATTCTTAACTCATTACTCATACGCCAAGGCACAGTGCACTATAAACTGACTGTTTGTTGTTGTTGATTTAAGTGAAAAATTAAAAAAATATTTTTTTTTTCATCCACTGTTGTCATATAACTAACTGCTTACATAAGTTCATTGCATGCCTTTTGACATAGTAATTATTATGCTTTAATTGTATTCGAACAATTGCAAACTGGAGTGATTACTTATTATTATACTCTTTATATATATTATATATTGTCATTGGAATTCGGTTATTGATCGCATCACATTTTAATTGTATTTTAATGTAGTTTGTTATGCTATTACAAATTAATAAATTGAATTAATAAATACTAATTATAATTATAAAAATAATTAAAATTTAATTATAATTAATTTTTATTAATATAGATTCATTTTTATTAGCAAATTATTATTTAATTATTTTTTAATAAATTATTAATCAAATTGCTGATTTTTTTCTACTTGTATTTAAACAGTTTCAGTAGCAGTGATTTAAATTAATTTTCGTTTTACTTAATGAGTTATTAATAAATTAAATAAATTTTAATCATTTCAGAATGTATTCTTTGATTATCTTACTTTGATTCTTTTTATAAAAAAATATTAGGTCTACAACTTTGCTTCCGCCGTTTTTTTTTTAATTTAATTTTTTTTATATAAAAACGGTTGCTAATGTCGATGAGCCTCGGCCGCATTTTTCTTGGAATTAAAAAAGAAATGTCGAGAATTCGGCTCAAAAAGTGACATTTTCAGTTGAGAATAAGTTTGGGATGCAAACAGATCTCTACAAATATTCTGTTGGGTTAATGTTGACACAAATGTCCAAGATCGATATAAAAAAAATCGATTTAATCGACCAATGCTTGACCCTAGAGACATCTATTGGGAAACGGCGAAAGCAAAGTTGTAGACCTAATATTTAATTTTGTCAAAAGTTTTGTGATTTTTACTCCATATATCGGCAGTCAGAAATCCAAACTAACGGCTTATCATTTTCCAACACATCCTTTGACTATAACATTTTCATGAGAAAAGCATTTAGATCATATCCGCTTATAGTACATTTCCGATTTTAAGATTATTTTTATCATTTTCTAATTCCTCTTCTTCCTCTCTCATCTAAATTTCTCATAATAATCATTTGAACTTGTCAGAGGATTTTAAAAATCAGTATTGTTGTCGCGTTGGGTTGAAATACCCCAACAAAGTCCTAGTTATTCAGGCAACTTATGAGACAACTTCTGCTAAAACCTACGAAAAGCTTTCCTGGAAACACATTCATGCACAATATGTGTAACCAACATCACTTTTTGTTGATTAATGATTAAGGAGTAGTCGTTAAACCATCTTTGTTAAACTGCAGTTCGCTTATAAAAGTGCTGGGGATGAGACTGTCTCCTTTTTATTAACAGTGCTACTTGAAGGAGTAAAATTTTCTTTCACATTTTCGGTTAGTATGGCAATATTTTTTAATAACACAATTCGTCCATAATTTTTATAGATTTTTTATGCTCTTTGAAATATGCATAGTGACCATTTTCATAAATATTGTGACTGCTCTTAAAGATTTCTAACAAATACTTCACTTTTACCGGCAAGTACTTTCCGAAAGCTGTTTTACATGGCATGTCGAGAGGACCTTAATATTTTTTAGGTTTTTTTATTTTATTTTATTATATTTTTTTTTAATTTCATATCAAAAAATATTTTTTAACTTTATTTAATTTATTTTATTTTATTTATTTTTGTTTTTTTAATTTTATTTATTATTAATTTTTCAATGACATTTATTGGTAGTTAAAAAACATGTATTTAAATTTAATTTCTCATAAAAATTATTATTATTTTTAATTTAAATTAATTTATTCAAAAAAAATATAATTACGGTTTAATATTTATTTTTAATTATTTTTTGTTTAATTATATTTGATTATGTTTTTCCATGATATTTATTGCAAACTATTAAAAGTTGAAACATTTATTAAAATTTATTTACTTATACAAATTATTATTATATTTTTTTAAATTTACTTTGAATTAAATCATTTTATTAAAAAAAATAGTTTTGGTTTAATATTTATTTTTAATTATTTTTTGTTTAATTATATTTAATTATAATTTTTCCATGATATTTATTGCAAACTGTTCAAAGTTAAAACACTTATTAAAATTAATTTTCTTATAAAAAATATTATTATAATTTATTTTAATTAAAAAAAAATTGTGTTGGTTTAATATATTTGTTTAATTTTTTTATTTTTTGTATCTATAATATTTTAATAATATTTATTGCAAATTATTTCAATCATAAACATTTTTATATTTAAACAGATTATTTCACTTTCATTTTAGCTTCTACATTTATTTCAATTAATTTATTTTTAATTAAATTATTTTCAGCGAATTTCAATACATATAATTGCTATTTTATTATGTTTTATTTTATTTTATTTTGTTTTATTTTGTTTTGTTTTATTTTATTTTATTTATTTTTATTTTATTTTGTGTTTAATTTAATATTTTTTTTTTTAATTTTTGATATAAATTGATTTTTACTTTAAACTTGATAGTTTATTTCCACAATGTTCTCATTTTCTATATAAAAATTTACCGTTTTTTGTTTCAAATCTCTCACTTTCAAAAAACACAGAATTTATAAGAAACATCACATTATATCGTTAACTCGATTCATCACATACAATCAATCAATAAATCGTTGTAGCAATTCAATAAATAGCCTGCCGATCGCATTACAATACTGCACAAAACAAACAAACAGTTATTGCTAATGTTTTCTACAACAGCAACAACAACAAAAAATCGCAAAAATCGCCAATTCGTTCCAATTAGATTTAGCACTTTGTAAGACACACTTGAGAATGGCTAATCAGCGTTTTGAGGTGACAACAAAAAAATATGGAGCAACAACAACAAAATAAATATTTGTTTTTAGTATAAACTAACAATAAAAACCACACACAACACACCGTAAATTCGATATCGTTGCGAGCAACTAATTCGTATCTGATTCTCCAGCGGCGACGACAACAGCAACACACACAACACCGATCCGTAATCGCTAAAGATACACTGTGGTTTCGAGTGCGGTTCGTACAAGTATCGCGTCACAACTGATCTGTCGATCTACCTGCTTACGATTTTCAAGCGCAAACAATTTGTGGTGTTGCGGTCCATCGGCGTGTTGTTGCTGTCACAACACAAACACACACATACAAGCTGGTATTCATAAGCTTTGCGACTTTGAGTGGTGCGCCGCTTTGACTGACGTCGTCCACTACCAGTCGGCCAGCCAGCTGAAGCGCTTAATACCTGCCTGCCGCACACCGCACGCCACGCATTGCCCGGCCGCCCCTTCCTTCAGCCATACAAAAAGATCTCTCATACACTCACACATTCAGCGTTGAACGACACACACACACACACATGCGCTGAGCTTTCCTCCAAAATCACTTTGAAACAACGAACGACGACAGCGACGCCATATGAGCGATGTTTTGTTTTTACTTTCCGTCGTAATAACGCCAACAACAGTCAGTTCACCAACAACAACGGCAATGCCAATAATATTAATAACAACAACATTAAGAATAACAACGTTAAAACGCCAACACGCCGTGCGTCAAGCGAACACTGGCGTCCGGCAATCGGGTGCCAAAGTGAGATTTTATATTACTTGACTGAGATTCTTATAAAAAATCCGACCCAGACTGTTGTGTTGAAATAGTCTACTAATATCTGTGCCATCTGCTGGGCTAAATATTATGGAGGCGATTGGATATACAATATGAAATTGACCTTATCTAATCGGTTCAACAACTTGTAGTCATGCACAGTAGATTCACTAAACTGAGATAAGGAAAAGTTCTACTAATACGAGCAGCCTTAAGGCATCTACTACCAGTCGGTTAAGCTGCCTGCCGAACACTCGAATATATCGTTCATTGTAGTAAACTCAAGTAGAAGTTATCAAAATGAGGACCCACCTTTCCATAGTATCATCTTATCTATTAAGAGTCCACACAAGAGACTTACTAACTCCTTAGACCTATGCATCTCATCTAAAATACAGTAAAACCTGTAAAGTTGGACACCCTTATAATTTGGACACTCGCTCAAATTGGACAAAATGTTCTGTACCAACATAATATGGTACAAACAGGAATTTCTTCTTAACATGGACACTCGCGTAACTTGGACAAAAAGTGTTGAACCGCAGGTGTCCAGCTTAGACAGATTTTACTGTATTTCCGTTTGGAACAACAAACTATAAATATAATTCTAGTGAGTCCTAGAACTAACTCTCGAACTGCAAAACTCTTACGCAACCGATTCCACTGAAACCAAATATTGCTTGGAGATCTGTAGTTTGGATCAGTTTGTGGAATCCCATTGGTAAAAACACATCCCTTCACAATTACAACTCTAATAAGTAATATAAATATGCATGACTTACATGACTTGAGGGATCCATACTTTATTGGAGATCGATTTTTGAAATAACTTAAGAAGTAGATGATGTGAACGAGATAATTTAAAGGGTTCTCTTAAGAAACAAGCCGCATTCACGGTGTGCAAGGAAATGTAATAGATTCTAGGGTCTGTAAATGAGGCAAATGTTAAATGGGCGTACACTAATGGGTACATCTGGATTATTTTTCATGTAATGGAATATCCAGTTTCACACCAACCCGGTCATCGAACAGCTGAGCAGCACTACCTAAACTCAAGGCAAGAGTACAGTCAGGTATTCATTAAATGGCTATTGGAAATCGATTGATTTGATTTCGGTGGGAGACTACTATATATTAAGGTCCTGTGGTTTCAAAATAAAAGTAATGAGTATGATCTGATAAATTACTAGGCTCTTCTTTTCAAATATCCAATCAGAAAATGTCTCCTTTTTTGTATTACTCCACTCAAGAAACGGATTGATTTATTAGGAACATGTAAGATCTAGCAATATCAGAGCCATTACTGTTCCTATAAGTTTTTATAGAATAATGTATCGGTAAATCTGGTACGACTTAAAATTTCATTTCACAATTATATTTTGTCAGCTGACAACGATATTGGGCCTAATCATTGATTCCGCAGCGAATTCGACTTCGATACGATAAGGATTTTCGATCGAAATTTTTCATGCTATCATTGATTCCGTCGATAAACTTCGATTTGGCGGATTCAATGATTTCGAAATTAGCGACACCTATTAACCACGGAATGTATTTTATTAAGTCGGCAAGTGAGTTCACATCGATCGGAAATTTTATTTTCGATACGGTTTCAATAATTTCAACGTACAATTTTTCGATCGAAACGAATGCAATGATTAAAACCATTAATCTTCCAAATCTTATAATTTATAAACAAATTAAACAAATTCTACACTCTCTAAGTTCTACGAAGTTATTTTCAAAATTTAAGCGCAAACTACAAAAACCAAAAAATAAACAAAAAAGTACCTTTAAAACCAGCCTGCACACCCCTCTACCATGAGGCATTTCCGGCGACGCCACTGACTGAGTGTGTGTGTGTGTTGGCTGCGTCTTCACTTGGGCAGCGTGTTTTTCAAATATGGCAAATCAAGGAGCGAAAAATATGAACAAAAGCGAGTTTGAAAGATTTTGACTATTTTGTGTGTGAGCGCGCGACGCAGCAGCGACGCGCTGAGTAATTACTCATATGTACGTAGGTATGCATGTCAGTAGGTGCAAAGTAAGTTTTTATGCGGTTACTTGATTGGATGTATGAGATGGGTAAGTTGATCTTGAAAGAACTTGAATTTGAAATTTTCACATTACTCGCTTTCTTGTTTGCTTTCTTCCACACACAGAGCGCTGATTTTTGATTGTTGTTTTCAAAATAAAAATTACTTGCTGCTATTAATTTTTGGTTATATGCGCGTATATTAACTTGATTGTGCTGAGCTGGTAGAAGAAAGAAGACATAATTGTTTGAGTAAATAAGTAAACAATTAAATAAGAACTTTTTTCAACTGCTGAGAAATCTATAAATAAGATTTCAGGGTGTACAAGAATGATGCTATATTTAAAATATTTTTTTTTGTTGTTTTTTATTATTTTTTTTTAATTTATTAATACTGTGTATTCTTTTGTTATATAATGAGTTTAAAGCACAACACCAAGTACTTAAAAACTCAATAAGAAATTGTATGTGTGTGTGTGTATGTATGTGACAAGTTTGCAGCGTACTTCCTTCTCACCTTCAAAGTCTGCTTCGGCGATATGACACATATGTTTGTATGTATGTATATCTGTATATTCGCAAATCATTCAGTTTCGCTGTCACAGCTTATACATTGGGCGCGCGTCAATCTATACTGCCTGTTAAGTATGTGTGTTGTTGTTGTTTGTAAAAAGTCGCAAAACGATTCTAATCCGTTGTTCTGCTCTGCCCTCCCTCCACTCCCCTCCGCCGTTAAATCAATACGAATATATTAACATATGAAAAGTCAGCACTCCAAAGCATTGCTGAGTGACATGTGGTGACGCTGTTGCAAGTCAAGTGCTGTTGCTGTTGTAGTTGTTGTTACGCTTTTGTGTGCCTACATAAAGAAATTAACAACAAAAAAGTTAACACATAAAATATTAAACAAAATGTATAAACCCACATTGGATACACTGCATGTAACAAATGTTGTTGTTTTATTTTTTTATATTTTTTTTTTGTATTTTTGCTGAAAAGCAATTCGCATAATTAATACTTACATATTCAATGATGTATGCAGAAACGTTAGTGCGTTTGTATGTAGTTAATTTAGTTAAGAAACAGCCAATGTTGACTTTGACGTTCTGGCCAGCTGTGGAGCGACAATTACGATTACGCCAATGGTAATTAACATATTTGAAATGTAATGCAACGCGTAAATTTTCACTTTTGTTGTAAAAAAAAATGTGTAATATATGTACATACATACATATGTATGTGTGTGTAGAATACATAAATGTTTTTGTTTGTGTTTAGTAACGAGTAGATTAAGTACATTTTCCTTTATAAAATAATATTACTTGTGTTTGGTTAATAAAGTAGAAAGAATAAGCGAAGATGAAAGAAGAAATAAATAGAAATACTAAACAAAATATGACTTTAAATTATTACAAAAATTAATAAAAATATAATAAAAAAATTAATTTAATTAATTAAAAAGAAAATAATAAAAAAATAAAAATAATAATAATAATAAATATTAAAAAGAAATATGCAATATAAAATAATAAAACAAAAATTCTAAAAAAATAAAAAATATTATAATAAATAATTAAAAAAAATTTAATTAAATTAATTAAAAAGAAAATAATTAAAAAATTAAAAAAATAATAATAAATATTAAAAAGATATATGAAATATAAAATAATAAAACAAAAATTCCAAAAAATAATTAGAAAATTAAAAAGAAATATAATAGAAATTAAAAAAATAAGAATAGTAAATATAAAAAATAATAAAAAATTATCAATAAAATAAAAAAATAAATAAACAATAATAATAATGACAAAATTATAAGATAAAATAGAAATATCAATTCAAAGATAATAATAGTAAATTAAATATAAAAGGACATAATAAAAAATTATTAATAAAGTTAAAAAAAGCTAAATAAAAAATAAAAAAAATAATAAAATTTTAATTTAAATAAAAATAATAGAAATTAAAAAATATTGCAAACAATAAAAATACAATTTTTTAAATTAAAAAAAATTTTAGAATTCAAAAATATTTACAAAAAAAATAGTAATAAAAACAAAAAAATAAATTAAATTTTAAAATAAGTATTTAGAAGACAGTGACACTAATAATAGTAAATAAAAACAAAAATTAAAAATTAAACAAATAAAACAGTAATTATTAAAAAACGGAGACATGTAAAAAGCAAAATTTAATAAAAAACAAGTAAGGAAGGGCTAAGTTCGGGTGTAACCGAACATTTTATACTCTCGCAATTTATTGATGTAATTTTATAAAGATAACACAATTCGACCCATATATTGGGTATAAAGTTCAATAGAATAACGAAAATAATCATAAATAGTATATGGGGACTGAGGTAATTCCTAAACCGATTTCACTCGTTTTCACCACCAAGATACAATGTATCGAAGACTATACGCTCACTTAATTTAATATTACTTATAATTAGGTATATGGGATCTGGGGGAAGTTATAAGAAAAAAATTCAGAGGGAATGAATTACATTAAAATATCTGAGGGATTTACCTAAGTATATTTTCGGGGAAAAATTACCCTTAGGCACTAAGTTCTTCATGTTCGATATCAGGGGCCTTGAAAAGTCATGGTTCGATTTTGACAATTTTTTCACAAGTGATGCAACAGATCATATACAGTGTTTGTGTAAAGTTTTATTTCGCTATCTTCATTGGTTCCTAATATATATATATTATAAAGTGAAGGAATAAGATGAAATTCAAAAATTAGTTATATGGGAAGTTGTCGTGGTTGTGAACCAATTTCGTCCATTTTCCACACGTGTCATCAGGGTGTCAAGAAAATATTATATACCGAATTTCATTGAAATCGGTCGAGTAGTTCCTGAGATATGGTTTTTGACCCATAAGTGGGCGACGCCACGCCCATTTTCCATTTTGTAAAAAAATCTGAGTGCAACTTTCATCTGCCATTTCTTATGTAAAATTTGGTGTGTCTGACGTTTTTCGTTAGTGACTTAACGCACTTTTAGTAATTTTCAACCTAACCTTTGTATGGGAGGTGGGCGTGGTTATTATCCGATTTCTTTCATTTTTGGACTGTATAAGGAAATGGCTAAAATAAGCGACTGCAGAAAGTTTGGTTTATATAGCTTTATTGGTTTGCGAGTTATATACAAAAAACCTATTTGGGGGTGGGGTCACGCCCACTTTTCCAAAAAAATTACATCCAAATGTGCCCCTCCCTAATGGGATCCTATGTTCCAAATTTCATTTTCATAACTTTATTTATGGCTTAGTTATGACACTGTATAGGTTTTCGGTTTCCACCATTTTGTGGGCGTGGCAGTGGACCGATTTTGCCCATTTTCGAAAGCAACCTCCTCAGGGTGCCAAGGAACATGTGTTCCAAGTTTCATTAAGATATCTTAATTTTTACTCAAGTTATCGCTTGCACGGACAGACGGACAGACGGACAGACGGACGGACGGACAGACGGACGGACAGACATCCGGATTTCAAATCTACTCGTCATCCTGATCATTTATGTATATATAACCCCATATCTAACTCTTATATTTCTTGGTGACACAAACAACCGTTAGGTGAACAAAACTATTATACTCTGTGCAACAGGTTGCGAGAGTATAAAAAATATAAGAAAACTGGAAATAGTTTTAAAATATAGTAAAACCATATAAAAGCAAAAAGGCATATAATAAAGAAACAAAATGTATTTAAGTGGTTAGGAGTATTCAGGATTTTCAATAAATAATTTTTTTTGCACAAATAACAAAGAGCGCTCGGACACTTCAAAACGCTAGTGTGAAACTCTAAATGCGTTTTTCTCAAAACTATGTATTTTAAACTGGTGATAACTGTAACTCGAAAACCGCTCAGTAGATCTTAATGGAATTTATACAGATTTTGGAATACAAAATAATTCTTGTGCTGATCAAAGTTTTTTTGTTTTTCCAAAATTTCGATTTTTTAAGACCAATTGATTGTCCTGAGGCCGCTATTTTGTTAATTTTTGTAAAAAAAAAATAAACGAATCAGGATTAAATATTTATAAAAATATTTTTTCTTATCCGATTGCTTTTAGATGAATCTCCAAGGACTTATGATTGTCGCCACAAGTACCTTTTTTGGAACTGGGTCAACACAAACTGCTATAACTTCGGAAATTATAATTATTTTTTGTCAAATCTTCGTGACTTCAAGTCAAAACATTGTGTTGTATTACCATATTATTACTTTTGTAAAATAATATGATTTAATTGCAAAAAAAAAATTACTGAAAATTTTTATTTTTCGTGTATCTGACTACCCCTAACCCCTTTAATGAATAAACAACTCAATACATAAAACAAAATGTAAAATGTGAAATTAAATTTAAACTTAAAATTTAAGTAGAACAATGAAATAACAATAAATAAATTTATTTTGAGAACAAATAAAAATAAAATGAAATAAATAAAATAAAATAAATAAAATAAAATAAAACAAAATAAAATAAAAATAAAATAAAACAAAATAAAATAAAAATAAAATAAAATAAAAATAAAATAAAGTAAATAAAATAAAAATAAAATAAAGTAAATAAAATAGAAATAAAATAAAATGAAATAAAATAAAATACATAAAATCAAGAAATAAATGAAATGCGAAATATATAAGCTATTTAGCAAAATATGAATATTAAATAAATAAACGCATTTATAAAATGAAGAAAAACTAAATATATAAACCCAAAGTAAATAATTTAATAAAATAATACAAATATTAACAAAATAAAATAAATTTTAGCCAGTATTAACCAAACCTTGCAATATATAACAAATAAATAAAATTAGCAACAATGAGATGAAACAAAACAAAAATCGTTATGAATTTGTTAATTATTTAGCGCGCCAAGATGTAAAAAAAAAATATTTTCAGCAAAACGGAAATTGCTATATTTAGTAATATGAATTAATTTAATTTAATTTGTTAGTAAATTTTAATTTAAATTTTTATGATCGCACACATAGGCACACAAAATAACAGAAAAAAAAATTGTTAGAAAACACAAGCTATTGACATTAAAAGCATAGTAAATATATAAAGAACGTTAAATGCAAATTATTAGTATTTCCAAAGTAGAAATGAAAACATAAAAAAGATATTACATAAATGTCTTGCGTTGCGTACCACGTCACGCCCACACACATACGCCATACTTTTTGCAAGAAACACACATTAAATCATAACCACATGTCGCTGCGACGACGACGACAAACTTCCTACAGCACACCAACCAACCAACAACCATTTGTACATGAAATGGTAACAAATTCCAACATTCAATGTCCATCAGTATCAAAATCATAAGAACATTATAATTGACATTTTCCAATTTTTTTTTGGTTTGTTTTCACAATTGCTTTTGTTTTATTTCAGACTACTACACGCTAAAAATGGTACACGGCAAGGTGTTCTGTTAGGCGTTGCTTTGTATGTTGTTGTTTTTGTTTTTGCTTTACTCTCAATATATTTATTGGGTTTCAATGCATGTATGGTTACTTCATATATATATTTTTTTATATATAGTAAGTAGCATGTATGTATGTATGTATTTATTTAACCAACGTGTGCATACAATAAATGTGTGGGTGTTCTTGATGGCGATTTGTGGCGAGTACGAGTTTTAAGAAAAAAAAAAAAAAAGTTACCAATTTTTTTGTTAAAAGAAATATGTAGTGTAGTCAATTCGAACGCAAGTGTACGCTTAAATACAGCAACAACAAAGCGTGCTTACATACAAACATATAAGTAAATGTGTTTTGGAACACATTTTTGAAATCAAATATATTTGTATGTCAGCACGCATAATGCTAAGCGTTAGAATTGAAATTATATGTAGCTATTGAATTGTTCAGTAAAATATATATGCAGCATTTATGTATGTATGTCATAAAGCGCATAAGTATAAAATTAGTTTTGGTTTTGTTTCTCGTTTTTTGTTTTTTTTTTTTCATCTGGAGTTTATAATTATGCAATTAAGAACAATACATTAGGTAAATTAATTTAATGCTAAATAAAACTTAGTATTATATTACATATTTAGTTTCTTCTCTTTTAATAACAATTATTACACTATCTTGACTAATTTCATGAGGGAGAAAACTAAGTAGTATTACACAAAAAGTATATATATATATAGTTATAAATATCGAACATGACTCAAATTAAGGAAATAATGTATGTATGAGAGTGTGTGTGTGTGTTTGTTGATGTGTGTCTTGTTTTTGTGATGCCTACGGTATCGTGTCCAAAATAAAATTCAATTATTAAAACATAAAGCTCTTGTAGTGATAAACCTGTTAAAATGTGCGAAATTAAAAAAAAAAATTAAAAAAGAAATGCACATGTCTACTGTTATACCAGCAGCAGACGAAACATGTAGCGCTTATAATGAGGAAACTGTTTCACACAGCTTGTTTTATAACATGTGTGTAGGGATTTCCATGTGTTGTTAGTTAAGAGCTGTGACTCCGTACACAAATTAACACTGTTCGCGCGCTCCTTCACAATATTTTAACACTGTTATATTATTATTATTATGTTTTTGCTGCTGTTGTTATTTTTGTTGTTGCACAGTTGCGTATTACTTATAATTGCTAATGCTGCTGCTGCCACTGCAGTACTTGCACTTGCCACTTAATGCTTCTTGGATGTTTTGGCTTAGTTTGCTTTTGTTAATTTGTTTAAGAATTGAACGCTAAGGTGACTTGTTGTGTTACAGCCCTTGATAATGGCTCCAAACGCATACAACTACCGCCTCATAACCGCTTCAACATACGCTTCTTCTCTTTGATTAGCTTTTCTTTTTTCTTGTCTTGTAGTTTTTTGTCGACAGCATGTTTTTTGGAGGAGGGACCATCATCGTCTTTCGCATCACCACTAGCGGCACCTTTTGCGGGCTACATAATGAGAAAAAAATATTAGTAATATAATTAATAACTTTTATCACAAAAAAATGATGCCAACTCCATATTCATTTAGCTAAAGAGTCCTTATTTATCGTTCTCCCTCAGTTAAACACCGTTTAAATACCAACCTGCGCATGTATTTCAGTCATCATTTTCGCACGCTGTGAATAATCATCATAACGTTCCAATAGCAATTTACCAGCTTCCTCGTTTAGCGCAGATTCCGCATTCGGTACAATAAGAAGGCATTTTATGGTGAGCAATATATGTTTAATACCCAAATCGGGTTTCCAATCCTTCTTCAGTGTGTTCACGCAAATTTCACCATTAGCCGCAACATTTGGATGAAAGATTTTTGTAAGGAAAAAGGCTTTTGGCGGTGATTGCGGAAAATCTTTTCCGAGTGTTAGCTTAACACGAAAAACGCCACCTGCGTATGGTGTGCCGGCTGTGAAGAAGAATAATCGTATTATTACAATAGCAACAATAAGTAGTTTATGCAACAATTTTTTAAAACAAATTTTTGTTAAAAAATGAAAAAAATAAATAATTTTCATAAACTTGTACGCATTTCCACCAGCTTTTCAGCAAGGCCAAACAATACGCAACACAAGGGCAGTTTGCATTGATTTTTCTTATTTGTCACGTTTTCTTACAAAAGCATAAAATTTTTGCAACAGAGGGGGGCCACCAAAACGTGTGTTTGTATGTATTGACCCCAAAACCGAACACGCATATACTTACCAGGACCTTCGATTAGCGCTTGAATGTCAGTTACATCAGCGTCATTTATTTGTATTTTGATGCCCTCCAATGGTGTTTCGCTCATCTGCTGCATTTCCTTCATCACTTGACGTATTGTCTGTGGCGACAGATTTTCCACATTTGATATCTGCACATAAATATGAAAAATAAAATTATTATATTTAAAGTTGCATCAACTTGTAGCTTATCAACTTGTACGTACTGAGCTCATGGTTATGACTTTCGATTTCTGTAAATGTTTGTTGCTTGGCTGCTAAATGCTACGTAGTCGTCTGTGTGATGCTGTCGATGCTCTTACTTTCCACTTGCTTTTGTTTTGCTCTTGTGCTTTATTTGTTGATTCGTCTTGTGCAACTTGAGCGTTAGCTGGCAATACAATTTTCCTATGTATGTTAATTGTGCGTCGTCTATCGCACTTCTGGGTCCCCTTCACCTTGATCAAACACACACGCTTTCCGCACCCACAGCAGCAACAGCACACAAACGTTTTCAATGCAAATCGAACCTGCGCCGTGTAAAAAGCGTCACTTTGGATTCGTACGTCGTCTTTGGAAATGGGCAAATGGAAAATGTATGCGTATTTTCTTTTTGTGTTCCTTTAATTCCCCACTACACCACTGTTACTTATGCGATGGCGTCGCTTGTTATTAAATCTTTCACTTACACACTGCTTTGCAGCAAATTTTCAGCTGCAATTCAATGTGTATTTTAGCGCGCTTATTAAACGCAAGTTTTGTGGGTTTATATTTTAAAATTTCCGCCTCAATTGTAATTGTTTAAAAATTTTCACTCGAATTACTAGAATTTTACAGTTTTCGAACAAAACTCCCAAAAAGAAAATGTCAATTGGCGAAACAAACTTTTCCCACTCGACACAAACAGTGTTGCGATGGCGGCATTCGTAAAATGTACGTTTGATTATAATGTACTAGAACGGAAAGGTAACAATTTATGTTTTATATTGTTTTAAAATAGCTTAAATTAGTTATAAACGCTTAATGAGCAAATATTTGCAAATAATTTCTTAATTTAAGTACTCACCACGTGTGCAGAAGTCGGCGTTTTAAATATAACTTCTGCAAATTCTGATTGGAATATATAATACCTTTACACGCAACACTGCGTGTTTATGAAACACAGCTTATCTGCATTGTATCGCTAGACGTCGCGCCTGAAGCTTCATTGTAAAATGGCGCGTTATTCTTCTAATCTGGAAAATTCGACTGAGTGAAATGAAAATTTAATAAATTGGTGTTTAACAAACGTTTAAATTTATTTAAAGTGAAATAAACAGTCAAAAAGTTTTGTAGTTTACATAACGCACATTATAAAATGTGTGTATATGTTTTTAATATGGATTTTGTAAAGATAAAGAATGACTGGGCCACAGCACATAAGATGGTTTGTGCGTTTGTACAGCATTTGTTTCCTATATCCGCAACTGCAAGACTCAAGCTTCCGCAGGAAGTGGGCTACGGTCATGAATTTCAGATATTGGACACAACTTGAACTGCGATATAAACAGGTAAAGTTTTAATAACTTCATTCCATCAATATTAATTTGTTTGTGTATATGCCAGAAAAATGTTATTTGTATTAGTGTACAATATTAGTAGCACCCAACTTGTCTCCAATTTCCATTGCGACTCTATTAAAATTGGAAACTACGATTTCGCAATTGTCTAAAGAAGTTGATTTTTCGACGTGACTCTGAGATATTAAAAACTTTATCATCCATAAACTTGGTATCCACCCACGGCACCATTTCGAAATCATTCACAGTTCGACGGTTGAAAAGTGGATCTGGCGATTCTACATCATGCACATTTTTCGGCTTGCACCGCGATGGCACCGGCTCCACATAGTCACGTTTATATGTGGAGATATTTTGAAACTCTTTAGGCTTATCGAAGTGCAACAAATCGAAGCGGAAGTCATTCATTGGATACGATTGAAAGTTGAGTTGTTTTCTAGCGATTATGCGTATATTTGTTGTCGCTTTCCGGCCGGCTTCAAGCATTTCATGTGTAACTGATGTTGGTGTCGGCATATTGGCATCGTAGCTCATCCATTCGCCGGTGGGGCGGCATTTAAACATTTCTTGTTATATTTGAGACCAAAATCTTCGAAAATCCAATCGAAATATAATAATTGACAAGCGCGTCGTACAAAATTTATGTGAAACTAGAAAATTGAATTTAAAATAATTGAGTGCTGTGCTATCGATAAATTGTTTTGTGTTTATCGTTGTTTACAGTGGCTTCCAAAATATAAGTCTTGTTGCTGTTTAAGCTGACATTTAGGTCGCCTCATTCATTCAAAATTAAAGCAGTGGCTTGCAAACTGTCTCCGAGTTCTAAAAATTAGCACCTACCAGGATAATTTTATGGATTTAGAACGGGGATGAAGGTCGCAAGTATCTGATTTAGACATTTCCTACTAAGCAGCTATCTTTTGTCATATTTCGAACGCTTTTCATTGAGCTCGGATTCGGAAGAAGATGAAGGGAAGCATAAACAAATTAATATTAGCTCTTTGAGCCACTCACAACTCACTAATTATTAGCTCAGTAATCATAAAAAACCACCAATGTGAGCCGAATATAAACAAATGGCTTATAAATCAACACACATCATAAACAAAAGTGTGACCAATTGCAACAATCGTAATTACGTTCATTATGACAGCGATAATGGCATGGTACGCTACGCGGCAATAACGGTACAAAATCAATGTTAACAAAATATTTAAACTATTCGACGAATAATTGTTGTATTATTTATTGCAAAGTCAAATGATGGTCGGCTTTTTCACAACAATTGCGCTAACAAATGATTTTGCAAAGTTGTTGTGTAGTTTTTGTATTGTTGTTGTATATAGATGTATGTATGTTTGCACATTTCATTGCTTTGTTATTTGAATGATTATTTGGCTTGCGGACTTGACAGGCACATGTGGTTGTGTTGGCATGGCCAATGTATTGAAAATATTGACATAAATTTGTTACAACTCTTATGCTTCACAATGTTTGATTTTGAGAAATTAAGTGATGAACGGAGGTAGTGTTGTTTGCTCAGCGGTTATTCAACACTTGACTGCTGAACCGATTTTTTGAGATTTAGTTGTACTAGCGATTTTAACAAAAGGTATTATATATGTAATGTTATATAAGGTTTATATACTTATGCATAGCTTCACACTTCAATACTACGTTCTCCTCTTATTTTCTGTTGCTTCAGTTACTTAAGGGATTTCGACCGAGTTCATAGTAGTTCCTTCTTTTCGCTATGTGGAATACACTTCTTATTTTCTATACTTGAAAACTAAAAGTTTATAAGCTCAGACCAATAAGGTAATTATCAATATCCACAACTTGAAAATTATAACTTTAGTACAAGAGAAAAGCTCATTATAATACCGTCGCTTACGCCAGCATTACTATGGACTAAAAAAATTCCAACTTCCACTACTCGAGCTTTAAATTCTGTGAAAATCGAGAGCCTCATTGTCGCATACATATTACATATTAAAGGGCTACTTCTGAATCTATCTATATTAGAGTTACTAAACCTAGACCTTAGCGATTATATTACCAAGGTAGCTGCTGATAAACCATTTTATTGAGTTATGCCAGCAGCTGACATATTATGAATTAGACAGATTCTCTATAAATGGTATCAGGAGTTTAGTTGAGATTCCACAGATTCGAGGTTTTCTTATATTTTAGTTATCGCAATACCAAATCTCTTTAAGTCGTTTAATGATTACTTTGTGAGATGTTTATATAGTCTGACACTCTCTGGATTCAAGTAACCATAAACATAAATGAAAATAACTTGAAATATTCCATTATTCTAACTCAATAGAGCAATAAAAACTTGATTGGTTCCAATCCATTTTTTTTAATGTCTAGTTAAGCAGCGAGACCGATTTTAGATCAAAACCCGATTCTATAGGTACTCACGGCTTGGGCATCTGCAGTTGGAGCCTTAACTGAAAAATTTATGTATAAGACATTTTGTTCTCGCGGCGAAGCAATGTTCATAAATGGCCTCAGTCGTTCGTAAACCAAGTCGTTGATCGCAATTGCTTTCCCTTCACTGAAAATGTGGATGAGAAAAGGTAGAGTTTTCAAAATATTTTCCTCTGAAACTAACCTAACCTAATCTATAAGTTGTGTTCAAAAAGTAACGGGAATTTTTATACTCTCGCAACAAATGTTGCTAAAGAGAGTATTATAGTTTTGTTCACATAACGTTTGTTTGTAACACCCAAAACTAAACGAGTAAGATATAGGGTTATATATACCAAAGTGATCAGGGTGAAGAGTGGAGTTCAAATCCGAATGTCTGTCTGTCCGTCCGTCCGTCTGTGCAAGCTGTAACTTGAGTAAAAATTAAGATATCTTGATGAAACTTGGCACACTTATTTCTTGGCACCATAGGAAGGTTGTTTTCGAAAATGAGCAAAATCGGACCACTGCCACGCCCACAAAATGGCGAAAACCGAAAACACATAAACTAAACCATAAATAAAGCTATGGAAATAAAATTTGGTATGAAGGATCGCACTATGAAGGGGCATATTTGGATGTTTTTGGGGAAGTGGGCGTGGCCCCGCCCCCTACTAAGTTTTTTTATACATATCTTGCAAAAAAATAGAGCTATATAAACCAAACTTTCTGCAGTCGTTTTTTTTTAGCCATTTCCTAATACAGTCCAAAAATTAAAGAAATCGGGTCATAACCACGCCAACCTCCCATACAAAAGTTAGGTTGAAAATTACAAAAAGTGGGTTAACTCACTAACGAAAAACGTCAGAAACACTAAATTTCACATAAGAAATGGCAGATGGAAGCTGCACTCAGATTTTTTTACAAAATGGAAAATGGGCGTGGCGTCGCCCACTTATGGGTCAAAAACCATATCTCAGGAACTACTCGACCGATTTCAATGAAACTTGGTTTGTAATAGTTTCCTTACATCCCAATGATATGTTGTGAAAATAGGCCAAATCGCTTCACAACCACGCCTACTTCTTATATACCAGAACTTTGAAGACGATCTGAATCGTTTACATTACAATATATAAAGTAAGCACTAGTGAAGATATCGGTGCAGAACTTTGCACAAATACTATGTTAATACTGTGGCAGCCCCATTCTAAAGATCACCAAAATCGGACCATAGGTTTTTAAGGCCCCATATATAGAACACGAGGACCTCGGTGCTTCTAACCTAATATTATGGTTTCCAACTTTCAATGGACTTTACACAATATATATGACGAATATATGGGTCGAATTTTGTATTATATAATATAAATAAAGTTAAATAAATAAATTGCGAGAGTATAAAATGTTCGGTTACACCCGAACTTAGCCCTTCCTTACTTGTTAAATTTCCAATTATTCAAAAATCCAAGGGTCAAATTTTTATATTCTTTATTACTTTTTCTGTAGCAGTCGCTAAGGTTAGACGTGCTTGATTTAAACGAGCTTGATTTAAAGCTCACATTTCGTTGCTTGGTTGTGA
The DNA here is from genome assembly GCA_031772095.1 of Zeugodacus tau. Classification (NCBI taxonomy): domain Eukaryota; kingdom Metazoa; phylum Arthropoda; class Insecta; order Diptera; family Tephritidae; genus Zeugodacus; species Zeugodacus tau. Next base: position 40,816,355 of record CM062650.1, read on the forward strand.
ATTCTTGGCCAAAAATAATACTGTAGCGATGCACCAGCCTCCATATTCGCCAGACATGACTCCGCATGACTTTTTCCTAATTTCTAAAAATAAAGAAAACCATAAAGGGCCATCGTTTTAGATACAAGCATACGAGAAATCATTGAAAGAGCCAAAGGCTTTCCCAAAAAATCTATCTCGAGGTTGAGAAGTGTTTCGAAGTTCTGAGCGCTGGCATAAGTGCATAATATCGATTGGGGATTATTTTGAAGCCGACAACAATAATGTAGATCAGCGTTGTCCACGGCCTATGCGCACAATAGCGCACGGACAAGCCAGACACCTCACACCAACATGTCGCGACAAGTGTCTGTGAAAGCACGACTGTGCTACTGTATTCAACTTCGTGGGCAAGCAAAGCAGAATTTTGCGATCAGTTGACGCTAGAAAACAGAACGCGCTAAAACTGTTCCAACAAATTTGGGAAATATGTTATTTTTTTATTGATGAAAAGCACGCAGAATGCTTAATTTGTTATAAAAAAATAAAGCGTTGTAGCAAACATGATATAAAAAGACATTATGAACGTTGTCACAAAAATCTTGTAAATATCGAGGGAGACGCCCGAAAAAGCCTTCTTGATAATTACAAAAGAAAATTTTATATACAATTAAATTCTCAGCTATACTATCAAACAATCACATTTCTGATCTCATTAGAATTAAGCAATATAATAAAGAAATAAATATAGATAATTTAGTTGACCGTAATTTTTAAAAAGTACGTTTACTTATTTGTACGCACTGTTCCGTATTCGTGTTGTCTGCTCGTAGCTTTCCGAATGTACGCTAATAACCAACACAAGCATAACGTGCATACAGTCACGTTGGACAACACTGATGTAGATGAATGAATAAATAGTATTTTCAAAAAAAACAAAATTCCCGTTATTTTTTTTAACATTTTTTGTGGGCGATCTTTAATCTCTACTACATTACTGATTTAGACTACTAATTTTACTCTGCCTCGTCTGCTTTGGAATCCTCCTTACATCGATTCATCGTTAAATATTTTCTCTGAAAATATTAGAATTACATATGAATGTATGTATGTACATACATATGCCTGCCGACCAACATATACTTTGCTTTAAACATTATTTATGAGCTGTTTAGGCATGCTGTGTGTACCTAGTATGTTATTAGCGTGTTTAATGGGGTATCGACAGCGGCTGTGAAAACAAACAAAAAATGGATTCCAAAAGCCAAGGAAAAAAACTTCAAAAGAAAGTAAAATTATGAATTTAAGCATAGAAAATCATGATTATAAAGTACAAAACGTCAATTGAAACTTTCGCACAAACTAAATACACACACACACGCACAATTCAAACGCTGCTTTAATTGCAACTTTTCTTCTTTCTTTCTTATCCAAACTCTGTAACTCACTGCAAAATTAGCGATTAACGAGATAAACTAAACAAAAAAAGAAGACGCTGATCTTCAAAGATTTAGCCATTACTGGCGTGTGCTTTGGGTTCTTGTTGTTGTTTTTTTTTGCCGTGACTTTGTTGCTATTTAGTTAGTTTGTTGTAGTGTTGTTTGGTGTGTGGTGTTTAAGTAGGCAACAGTGCATAAAGTGGAAATAAACAGAAGTGGGAAGTAGTCTTGCGAATCAGGTAGACATGCCCACTAAAGAAAATTACAAAAAATATATATTTGAAAAAGAAAAAAAATATATATATATTAAAGTAAGAAATATTACTCTCTTCCAGCGCTGCCTAAGTGCATTAGCACATTCATACATAAGTCCATAAGCAACATTGCTGCCCACAAGCTTTTGTTATGATTGCCAAGTTGTGTCTGCAATTATGGTTAGAAAAATGTTTGTATGTTTGTCTATATGCACTTTGGTATCCACCGGCTGCGAGTTGGCGTGGCCAGCAGTCACTATAGCACTAGCCACTGGCCAACGGCTACTAGTTACTGTTAGCCATTGCAAAATTACTTCCATGGAATTTTTTAAGCGCAAACTATTCATACTCAGTTGAGAAAAAAAAAATACAAAAATGAACAAAAAGCCAGTTAAAAATGCAACACAAAAGAACTGTTCATTCGTCGAGTACAGGAAGTGCTTTTGTTGCGCTTTTCTTGCATACAACTTGTCTTCTTTTTTTCTATATTTTCTGTGTAATGAAAGCAAAATATGCACTGTAGTCGCGTATGCATTTACTTTATAAGCGTTTGTAGGTACTTGGAAAAGGTGTTGGCAGCTTTTTTTTATTTTTTTATTTTTTCATTTTTTGTTTTGCGGAAAAGTCATAAATTTGAGCTGCACTTATATGGCAATATCGAATACAGTGTGTCGTTGTGGGTGTTTTATTAAGTACTTCAATTTCAAAGGGTGTGAAAGCTTGAAAACAGTGGACACTACTTCACATATGAAAGCTTTGTGTATCAAAAAATTATCTTGGATGGTCCTACGTACTCCATAAAATGGGGATAAGCTTGAAAATATTTTTTTTTTAATCCAATTACACTTGATTTTCAAAAATAGTATTTTCCACCTCTAATACATAAAACTATGTTCTTTGTTTTTCGAAGTTAGCCTTCAAAGTCGAAATATTGGACTTCGAATTTCGAAAAATAGCTTTAGATTTTATATATATTTATTATTATTATTTAGTTTTTTTTCAATAACTATATCCTGTAATAATATAAAAAAAATCTAAAATATTCGAAATCAAATATTGCGATTTTGGAGGCTAACTTCAAAAATCGAAGTACACACGTTTTTCTTAGGACTCAATCTCCCGGAAAAACTAAATTTGATTCAATCCTCAGCCTATTGTTGTACTTTATAATTAATGAATATCAAAGTTATATATAGCTGTGTTCAAAATAATAGTGCTAAGAAGTCAATATTTGAATTTCTTGTAAAAAGTTTATTAATTTTTTTCTGTGTTGAAATTGAGAACGAACATAACAGAAACATTAATTTTAATTTTACATAAATTTTTCAATAACGATATTAAAACTAAAATAGCTCGAAAAATAGTAGTATTTCACATCTGTTTTAAAAAAGTTTCTGAAACATAAGTAAAACTAAAAATTATGTATAGATACAAAGAAATTGGGTTCAGTATTTGATCGAAAAGCCCCTATTATATAAAGCTGCTTTACAGGGACGCGGCATAGAGTTGATTAGGGCTTCATAACGGGTTTTAAGGATTTCTTCCCAAGAATCCTTCACTATTACCCAAAATTCGCGATTATTACCTAGTTTGGCTTTTCTGAATATCACCCCTTAGGTTTTCTATGGAATTTAGGTCGGACCATTGCGCAGGCCAAGGCATGACCTAATCCCTTTGATACGAAACCACTCCTTGGCTAGCCGACTTGTATATTTAGGGGGATATTCAGTCTTCGGTGGACAATGCACATAGAGTCGTGAACGACTTCACTTTCATCTGTCCATAATGTATTTCGTCTCTTTTCCAATTTCAATGAGAAGACTCTATCTAACACATGCACTATTATTATTTTGAGCACATTTGTATCTTGATTCACTTCGATTTTCGAATACATGTTTTGGGGTTCTAGATTTCCGAATTCTATCCTCGACTGAAGAACTCAAAACTCTTCCTTAATTCAGACTTTACTCTACTCGAATACCGGTAGTTGAAAATTTAAAAAAGCTCAGTGGAATTTAATTGTGAAATTATAAAAGATTTTACCGGAACTTAAAGTAGTTGTATGTTAGTGAAAATAGTTGATAAAAGAATTCAATATGAGACCTAAACAAACCATTAATAAGTTGTCTTCCATTCTCCACTACTTAAAACTTGCAAATTGATTTGTTTAATCGTTTGGATCTACATTTTAATGTTCCATATAAATAAATTCAAATATTATACAGCAATATACCTTTTAGAAAAGAACTGGATGAGAATACATAACAAGTAATAAAAAGCTTTGTGCAATTTCTTGTAAGATTGTATAACGTTAAATGTTATACGTTTTAGTTCGAAGTCGTTTTTTTATCTTCTGCAAGTGGCCTCTAAGAGGTAAGTGCCCCGTTATGACCGTTGTGATTCTGCTTAGTTCCTTCTTCCCAAAAGTAGAAATTTTTTTGATCTGTCAACATTACCCCAGAGAAATTTTTTGATACGCCCAATCCTTAATTACCGTTTGACTACACTCAAGAAAGTTGTTGGACCTGCTGGTTAGGGTGCAAGACCTCTTAGTCCCACAATCTCCGAATGGAAGACCGAATAGTAGACTTTTAGTTTGAAGCTGCTTTCTGTAAGTCTTTCTCGTAAAAATACAGATTTCTGAACACAGGTCGTCCGCCTAGCTTAGGTTTCCAGAAACCGCGCAGCTACCACGGTCGAAGCTGTGGGTTGATTTCCACTTATGTATGTTGGTAGCTCCTTGATTATTAATGCTGTTGTTCGTACCTTGGCTCACAGTTACATTTCTTTATTTTATACGTAAGCGGGCCTTTTAGAACGATTATAGCCGAATCCACCAGAGCGCGCCACTCGTTTCTCCTTTTTGCTTTCTGGCGCTAACTGAAAACACCAAGTGAAGACAGATCACTTTCCACTTGATCCTTTCATCGGAGTGGAAGTGGTCCTCTTCCGCGGCCATACATCAGGACGGGAATAATGAGCGATTTGTAGAGTTTGATTTTTCAATTGCCTACACAGTCCAAAGTAGCACTTGTTGGCAAGAGTGATTCTGCGTTGAATTTCGAGGCTGACATTGTTGGTGTTGTTAACGCTGGTTCCCAAGTAGACGAAACTATCTACGAGTTCAAAGTTTTGACTGTCAACAGTGACGTGGGAGCCAAGACGCGAGTGCGCTGACTGTTTGTTTGATGACAGGAGATATTTCGTATTGTCCTCATTCACCACCAGACCCAAACGCTTCGCTTCCTTATCCAGTCTGGAAAAAGCAGAACAAACGGCGCGGTTGTTGCTTCCGATGATATCAATATCATCATCATCAGTGGATGTTATAGTCCGATATAATACAATTTCGGCCACAAACCATTTCTTGCTAAGCGAAGCTTGCAATCTGACCCAATTTTATGAAGATTTCTCGATTCACCAATATATACTACATATGGTATAAATTTGTACGGAGTATTATTATAGTTTGCTGAATAATGGAATAGTTATGCAGCTTCAACATCTGGGGACACATCGTTATTCAACTGGTACATGGTATTCTATCTGTCATCTTAATCAGCTTGAATTGCCTATATTCCCCCGTTTCATTTTTGTTTAATATGTACAAACCCACATCGACCTTCAATACTTACGAGAGAATTTTCGAAATATTTTTGTATCATTCAAACTTTCGATCCCATTTCATTTCTTTCTAGTAATTGGTATGTTTATCATTTCAAATTCACTTTTATTGTCAGAGGATATACTCACTCTCACTTTGAACTCTTTTAAGACTTTTATACGAGTGAGTATGTTGGTGTACATTTTTGAGGTTATGTGAACAACCACAATATTTGGAAATTATAAAATTTGAACTTGATGAGCCGCTAACCGTTAGATCTGACTTTTTTTTATCGAAATGTCTGCATTATTAAATTAATTTTGCGGTCTTTACATTTTCATTTTGCAATATTCATAATTTTAGCTGTCGATGAGTTCAAATGCGCTTAGGCAAAAGCAAAAGCTCATAACTCATCGGCGCTGTGAGCAATAAAACGCGCCGCGTGTGTGGCTGCAGGCATGTTCATATATTTTGGTGAAGAAAGATGAGCCGCGCTAGTGCCTAATCCATATGTATGGTAAATGAGTATGTGAATCTGTGCAAATAGCTTGAGTTTGAGATTTGAGATTGACTTAGTGTGCGGAACGAAAATGCATGCAAATCCATGTTTTCTGAACTGTGGCCAACGAACTGTTGTAAAATTGAAAACGCAACACCGACGGACGGATAGCCAATAAGGCGATAATGGAGCGATACGAAAGCGTTTTATGAGCGCTACGCTACTTTGGCAGCCGCCAAATGGTGGCAATATAATACAGGCAACAACAACAGAAACAACCGTTGAAATTTCGAAAAAAGCAAAAAAAAAATAAGAAAGACAAATTGGAAACACAAGTGTAGTAATGTGCAGAAATTGGAAAAACTCTATATTTGTGTTGAAAACAATTTTCGCTGAAGTGACTGAAGCTAAGAAATGACGAGAAGAAATAACTTTTTTTCAATTGTTGTTGTTCCATTTTTATTGCATTATTAGTCGACGCGGTTTTGTAAAGTTTCGCGCGAAAACTACGTTGTGACTAGCTATGCAATATTTACAACAAAAATAACAGCAACTTCAATAACAATACTGCCAATAATAATATGCTGTCAATATTGTTGCTGCAGCAGCAAAAATGCAAATGCTCTGTGTACACTTGAACAATAATTGCAGTGGAGAAAAATGTGCAACAACAGCAACACCTTCTTGTGCCAGCAATAACAACAACCACCGCTGAATATTGGTCACAAAATAACGACACACCGTCAGCCACATACATACCCACATATATACATAAGACAGCTCCGGCAACATCGCAAACCGCACAATATTGGCATAACCACCAACCGCACATACACTGACAAACCTACATATCAGCAAGTATGTTTGTGTGTACAACCTTTCGGCAGCAATTTTTTGCCACACATTTTTCACTGCGCCAAACAGCAGTCAACCTGCTGCAAAATCGACAGCCGAACTGCGCAAATTGCTGCACTGCCTGCTGCTAGCGGTTGGTGACGCGGCTGCGCAGTTGCTGTACACCAGCTGCGCTTGAAAATTTCTATGCACCCTGTCGGAAATGAAATGTGAAGATTGGCAAGATGTAGATGAGTAATCAAGGTAAGGGATCCGAGGCGCATTTCGTCAATCAAAATGGATGCAATAATGGATTATACAACTAAAGGGTTTTTCAAAAGGGACGCTACGAAAGTAGACCGATAGGGACAGTAAACGACGCCATATTTGTCCCACTCTTTAGACATTTTTCTTCAATAAGGTTTGCCATTGCATCATGGAAAGATATACGATTCAACAACGAGTCGAAATAATTAAAATTTACTACCGAAATTCGGAGTCAGTGGCCTCAATTTTAAGAGTCTTAATTATGGTCGTCCTGACAGATCAACAATTGAGCGTCTAGTGGAACAATTGTAATCCACAGGCACAGTACAAAGTGTTCACCTGTTAGTGAGACAAAGAAGTGCCCGTAGTGTCGAGAATATATTGCTGCCGCTAACGCATCAATTGAGGAAGACCCAAATCAGTCTCTCACAAGTCGTTCTCAAACGTTCGGCATCTCTGTGATGTCATTGTGGCGAATTTTGCGAAAAGATCTTGACCTAGATCCCTTCAAGATCAAATTGACGTATGTTCGTGAATTGGGCTGAGCAACAACTTGAAAATTATCCGGATTTTCATCGACAAATCATCTTCGGCGATGCGGCTCATTTCTGGCTGAATGGCTTCGTCAATAAGCAAAATATGCGTAATTGGTCAGGCAGCATTCCACACGTACTGCATGAGTCACCGTTGAATTCCAAAAAAAAAAATTGGTGCGATTTATGGCCAGGCGACGTCACTGGGCCATACCTCTTCCGTGATGATTAAGACCGGCACGTTACTGTGAATAGGAATCGCTACCGCTCAATGATAACCGAATATTTTTGTGTCCCGTATTGGATGATAGGGACTTGGACAATATGTGATTTCAACAGAACAGCGCCAGAAGCCACGCAGCGAATGTCACAATCGATTTATTGAAAACCAAGTTTGGTGAACGTGTTATCTCACCAATTGAACTCGTCAATTGGCGGCCTCGTTCGTGCGATTTGACGCCATTGGACTATTTCCTGTAGAGTTACGTTAAGTCTATGGTCCATGCCAACAAGCTAGCGACGATTGATGAACTTCGTAGGAATATCGAACGTAAATTTGCTGCAGTATCGGCCGATTTATGCTTGAAACCGTCGACAATTGGGTTCAGAGTCTGGACTTTTGCAAGCGTGCCCGTGGTGGCCATCGAGTCCCTACATAATGGCATCGAATGTACTTTCACAGGAATAAAGAATTTCATATGATATCCCAAGCGGTATTTTTTTTTTTAAATCCGAATTATTATTTATGTTAGGGGGTCCAGATCGAAAAATCTTAACAGATCCAACGGCGTGCAATGATCCTATCTGGTAAGACGTTCTTTAAAAAATATGAGTTAGGGCTCTATATGGGATTTCAGTGGGCTCTAAAATAGTACATAACATACATATATTTTATAGACCCGTCGTTTTCTTGTTTTAGTTCTTTTAATGTAATACATATTATTGACCTTTAACTGTCCAAAAGAAAAAGGAATTTGGTTAATTTTTCTCTAATTTGACCGAGTCCATAATATTCTATTCTAAACTTAATGTAAGTATCAATTACAAGTCTTTTAACTTCCTCACTGGGCATTTAGGTTCCAGTATCTGCATATTCACAGAGGGTACCGCATATATTGACTTCTACATAGGCATTCACTTGCTAACAGCGCAGCAATTTGTTGTTCACCTTTTGCGGTTCGATCGGTAGCGCCCTGAATGACTTCAACTGTTTGCCGAACTACAAATTAATAAATACAAATAAATGCGACGTATTTCAAAGCCATAAGCTTGCAGAGTGTCTTTTAGAAGTTTTATTTTATATTTTCATGCTGCGCTTGCGCTGTTGTTGCGGTCAACGCTGCAGCTGTTGCTTGAATTTCGTGGTTTTGTTCGTTGCTTTTTCGTTTAATGGCATCGCTACTGTTGTCATTGTTATTATTGTCGCTGTAGTCAGCCGGTTGCCTACATTTTTAGCATGCCAGTCATTCTTTACGCTCTCGCTCGATGGAGTTTTGTCGCAGCTGTTGTGGAATTTAAAATACTGGTCATCGGATACACTGTAAAATATTGGGAAATGAAGAATTATTTCAGCTTAGCTGGAGATACAAATTAATATCTGCATGGATCTTTTAAAAGTTTGAGAATGAATAAAATAAGCACAAAATGGGGGTGTTTCAGTTATCTTAGAACTATTTATGGATTATACCTATTGCCATTCACTAAGATTTATAATATTAGTGCATATTTTTTACCGGTAACGAACCCTCATAGCTATTTTTTTTATAAAATAAATAGCAATAAAATATATTTACTGTTATTCTGTCGGATCTTCGTAATCGGAGTAGATCCAGAGTTTTATTTGGCCAGTGGTTGTCAACTCGATTGAAATATTAAATTTTATTTGATTATTATCATTCTTCCCACGTTTCCTCTTCTTCTCTTCCTTGCATTCTCATTTAGCTCAACTCTTCCTAAGAGGCGGCCGTATTTATAATTTATTTATATAGTTTTTGAGCTATTTCTTTCGGTTAGAAAGTTCTGCAGAAACCATGCAAGGCAGTCGTTTTTAGATCATAACAACTTATCTCTTCAAATATTTCGTTTCTCAATTAGAATTAGAATATTGTTATGCTCTCGCAACAAAGTTGCTAAGAGAGTATAACAGTTTTGTAGATGGTCAAAATCGGACACCACCCCACGCTCACAAAATGGCAAAAACCGAAAACACATAAAATGCCATAACTAAGCCTCAAATAAAGCTATGAAAGAAAAATTTGGTTCAATGGATAGGACTAGGAAGGGGCATATTTGGATGTAATTTTTTTTTAAGTGGGCGTAGCCCAGCCACACACTATGTTTGCATACCTTAATCGTAAACTATTAAAGCTATATCAACTAAACTTGAGTTGTTTCCTTTAGGCACTACCTTATACTGTCTAAAAATTATAACCACCTATAGGTCAAAAACAATATCTCAAAAACTACTCGACCAATTCGAAAGAAATTCGGCTCGTAACATTTTCTTGACATCCCAATGCTGTAGTTTGAAATCGGTTCACAACCACGCTTACTTTCCTTATACCATAATTTGGAACCCCATTTGATTCGTTCACTTTACAATATATGTATAAAGTAAGCACCCGTGAAGATATCGCAACAGAACTCTGCAGAAATACCGTAATCGGACTATAACTTTTAAGCGCCCCAGATATCGAACATGAGGACCTCAAAGCTGTTGACCATTTTTTATTGAATATTTCGGTAAATCTCTCAGCTATTTTAAAGAGATTCAAATAAGATGGACTCCCTCTAGAAATAATAGTATTAAAAATGGCAAAATTGGGTCAATATTTCCTCTCACCTTCATATACTTCCTATAAGGATTTTCAAACTTCCGGTGGGATTTCTACGGTATATATCGGTTAATATGTGAGATATCTTAGCAAAATTAAGTGAACGTAAAATATTGCATATAATGTAGCTAGATGACAAAAATAGTTGAAATCGGTTCAGGAATTACCCCAACCGCCAAATATATTCTATACAGATTTTCGATATTCCAGTGTACTTTATACCTAAAGTGTGAAACAAATTGTGTGTTATCCTAATAAAATTACATAAATAAATTGCGAGAGTATAAAATGTTCGGTTACACCCGACCTTAGGCCTACTTTACTTGTTTGTTTTAGCTATTTTCTTACTAATAATTAATAATTTTTGAAATCAGCTGTTACTATTTTTTCTAGTGTCTAAAATTACATGACCACCAAAATCACTTTCAACCTTGTCTTTTTTCCAATATTTTATCAGCGTAAACTACCTACAAACATACTACTACTAAAAGGCCATAACAAAAGCTCAAGAAATGTGATCAACGCAGAAAAAGTGAAATAAAATTCAGCATCATACTTTGTTGCCGTTGTTGTTGTTGTTGTTGCAGAATTTCAAGTATTTATAATGTTAAATGCGCGAAACACAGAAATGTCAGGTTTAACGTTGTTGTTATTGTTATTGTCTACTATTAAACATAAATAGATATGTAAATATGTATTGTGTGTGTGTGTGTGTATGTATGTGTGTAAGTAGGTTTGTTTATTTCCATGCCAGTCAAGTTGTGCCGTGCCAACTAACAATTTTAACAGCTAAGAACAACAACGCAACCACAAGCCATACAAACATAGTAGTAACTGAATTCAAAACCTTTTTGCCAACACGCCGACGAAACGCCAAACAAAACAAACAAAAAAGCAGAAAAAGTATAAAAACAAATAAAAAAACGCCCAACTGCGCGCGACGCCGCGGCTGAGGTGCGCATGCGCGGCAGTGAACGCCAAGCTTTGTTGGCGTCATTGTAGCAGCGCGCCGCATAAGCAAATTCTCACTGCCGCTGACTGACGAGCGTGCGGTTTTCGTCGAGGCAAATACCCGTTTGGTTGTTTGTATTTTTTTTTTCGTTTTGTTTTCGAAAGCGGCGCTTGGCTTCGTCACGGCGCGTCGCAGCGAAAGCTTTTTAGCGCCGCGCTCACGGTATAGCCCAGCAGCGGCAGCGCGGAATGCACGCGCACTCAAGCTTTGACTTTGACGTCTTGGCTGCGCCGCGGCTTGGCAGCTGACTGAGCTGTTGCTGTGAATGGTGGATGGATGGATGGCTTGGCTGGCTGGTTGGCTGTTTGGCAAGTGGCAAAGCGCCATATACCTGATCGCTGGCAGTTTTAGTCGCCGACGTGATATTGAATGAGCCGTACGCGCGTTTTAACCGCCATCGTAAACCGTTATATCGAATTGTATGTCAAGTGTAATTGTGCTAAGTTGTGCAGCGTGAAGCGAAATAAAACTGAAAAATTGGAAATAAAAATATTTAAAAAAAAATCACAAAAAAAAGTGTAATAAAGAAATTTTCATAAAAAAATTTGAAAATTTTATTGAAAAAATTTTTAGAAAAAAAAACATTACAAATCGCGCGCGTGTGTGTATTTGATTGCCTCTAGCATTAACACTTTACAGTTTTGTCTGATATATAAACCTGCAGCGTTGGCTTGCCGCTTGTCTATTGACAATACAAAAACACAAAAACAACAACAACGATAAAAGTGGGGTAGTAAAGTGAGCTGGAAATTTAATATTTGCTGCAACGCCAACAACTTGAATGTCAAACAAGCTGCTCTGCTAATAATAATAACAACAAAAACAAAAACTAAAAAAAATTTCAGTGCAAAAGCAACAACAATCCGTGTTAACTACCAGCAAGCAAGCAGCAATTGAAGCTGCAGCAATGCAACAAGGCGCGTCACACTACCGCCAACACAACCAACAACAACAACAATAACAAGAACAACAAAAGTGAATATATAGCAACAACAACAACAACAATAAGATGTAAGTAACAACATACTTCCGAGCAACACCGGCTTTCTTTTGCAGCCGCCGAAACGCTTGTGATTACTGCATGTGGGAACTTCTACTTGCGTCGCTTAATGAACGAGTGTGTGTGTGTGTGCCACTGTGTCTCTGTGTGTGTTTGTGTGCGTGTGTGCGCTTAGTATATTTGGAATTCGCATTTCGTGAAAGTCAATAATACTTTTAATGCGCGCAGATATAGTGAGAGAGAGAGAAAGGACAAACAAGTGGAAAAAGTTAAGTGAAAAAATAACTGCAACAAAAGTAGCAACAACAAGCAAATCAACAGCACCACCAAATTGAGAATATACGAAAATTCCACTAATAATGCATGCGAAGTGAATTTACAAACAAACAAACAAATAAACGTGTGCACTTTTACATTGTAAATAAACATATAGGAAAACAAACATACATACATACAAATATACAACAACAACACATACATATTTACATATGTGCACTAACTCGCATGTGTGCACCAATCAACCCAGTTAATGATTTTTTTTTTCACAAAAAAAATCAAAAAAAACTCAAGTTACTTGAAAGCGTGGCGAGTAAAAAATCATTAAATGCAACAACATATCTATTAACGCCACGAAATTGTAGTGAAATGTTTGTGTAGCGAATTTGAAGCGTGTAAAAAGTGTAGCAGCGCAGTAGAATTGTTAAAGAAGAAAATTATGAAAAAATAAATAAAACAGCCACGAAATATTACAAAGTAAGAGAAACGTGAGAAATAGCTGTGTGTAAATGTATGAAAGGTGCAACCGCACACACAGATACTTACTTACATATTTCTAGACACGCGAGAACGTTTGTCATAAAAATGCTTACCATCACAGCAGCAGTAAGATTTATTTTATTTGAAAGATATCACGAGCTCATCAGCATTTGTTTTGGTATAATTTTTTGTAAGGTGTGTTAAATGCCGAGTTAAACAGTTGTATGTTAATATACAGAGGTGCCAAGTGTCGCATGTACCAGCCCAGTAGGACAAATTTTATCGAAATTTCAATTTTCATTTTGTATATTTTTACTTTTCTTTAAATATATGTCCATATACAGTGGAATTTCTCTAACTCGAATCATCATAATCCACAAAAAACAACAAAACAAAAACAAACAAAAGTTAGAGAGACTTCGAGTTATAGAAATTTTCATGAAAACATACATTTTTCAAAAAGCTGTAAAATATAGATTTAAACACTGTTTTGTTTATGGACTTCGCATAAAGTTTTATTTAAATACATTAAAACATGTATTGTGTAATTTTGTTTGTAGCACTTTGCAATTGTTTGGCTCATGAAGTCTGTATCCCATGCCTTTTTTACATGATTTATGCAATCCAGAAGTATAATATCAAATTTTTCGTTAGCCTCCATACGATATAGAGATACTCTTTTAAAATATAGTAAAATTTAAAATTTTGTATTATCCATTGGTCGAAAAGTTCGATTTATGGAATGAATTTTGTATGAAATTTTACTTCTATTGCCAATTTTAGAGTTCGAGTTATGGAGAACTTCGAGTTGTAGAAGTTCGAGTTATGGAAGGAAATTTGTATGAAATTTGATTTCTAAACGCTATTGCCTATTCAAAAGTTCGAGTTATGGCGATCTTCGACTTATAGAAATTCGATTTATGGAAGTTCCACTGTATTTTATTATATACATATGTTTAATCTCCGAATAGCATCTGTCGGGTCCGCTAGTTGGATATAAAAATTTACGGGTGTGAGCGCAGTATGCATCATGAATGTTATTTTAGAAATTGGAGCATGTTCATTGGAAAATTATTTTCAATAACTTTCCGTTTCAGTTAGTTTAAATTTGCAATTGCATTATTGGTTGTTATTGTTTTTCCAGTTTCAAAATCTGGTCGAGTTGATGAAGCTGAATTTTGTCAAGTATTGGAAGTTGATATATCAATTACACAATTATATGGCTTTACACGGTTTGTTGGTCAAGTTTTCTAATGAAAGGCTAATAAAATAATTATTTCAATTGTTGAAAAAAATATAGTTTTCTTAACGCTAATTTTTTTTAACTATGTAGCATCAATTACTCATATATATATACGATGTATCAAGGACAACTACTTTTTTTTCATTCCTTTCAACCTTTATTGACAAATTTTGAGTCATATCACGATTTTCTGCATAATCTCATATTTTAAGGCAATTTATTGCTGGGCCAGTATATTAACGTAGCCTAGATAACACAATTTTTCTCTTATCTAATACATATATTGGACCAACTCCAAAGGCGCGAAAAGAAATGCACATAGCATGATATTGTATCCACCATGTGTGATATTTTTTATGGAGTTTTTAGGATGGAAGTCATTATTTTTTTGGGCGTCGTACATATAAATTTCCATCAGGTCCAAACAATTAAGTTTAGTTTAGTTTTATGGCTACTTACGTTCTACTGTGGACAGAAATCTCAGCCGTTAACAATTTGAAAATTTAGAACTTTAAAATGGGACGATTCCTTCTGATTTATAAGTGAAAGAATACTTTGTTTTTTTTTTTTAATTTATTTAATAGAGAAGAAACTAATACTTGGTTTAAGGGTTGTTGAAGATTAGTCAGACTTATTAGCTCTCATTTGAAAAGGTTTTGGTTTTACGAAGAAAAATGTGATACTTTATTGTGTCAACGATAGGATATGAATAATATTTATTAAACATTAAAATCTACATATATAGTTCCATCAATAACACTGTACAAGACTCAGCTGGGTATTGGATCAAACTTAATTTTTCCGGAAGATTCAGTCATAAGTAATAAAAAATTGCATGAAACAACTTTTTTTAATATTTTAATGGTGCAGAGCAATTATTATTCAAGCTTGTATGACGATGTTATCCAGTGGTCAAAAATGGAGATTCGAAAAAAATAAAAGCATTACCTTTAATAAGCCTTTTTTCGAACTTCGATGGATAATATTTCGATTTTGGAGGCTAACTTCAAAAATCGGAGAATGTACTTTTCTTAAATCTCAAAAAAAAGTGGATCATAGTTATAATTACACTTTGGCGAATAATGCATAATAATAAAGAATGCGCAGAAAGCTTCAATAATTTCGTGAGAATATGTGAAATAGAATTGGCAAAAGCAATATTTGTGCTAACTGATAAAAAAATGAAAATTTAAATTCCCATGCAGTATAGTTTTCTAAAACGCATTATATGACTTTATAAATGATTTTATGCTGTTTAATTAGAAAATTCCTTATGCTTATGCCATTTATAGTTTATTAGTGCAGTGTTTGCAATTGTGGCAACACTTTTAACGGCATTTGCTAAAAACAAAAAAAAAAGATCCCATAAAATATTGGTTTTAGTGGAACGGAAATTACCGTTTTAGTATAAAAACAACAAATTATTGAATGAAAAATAAACACAATTTGGACCAAACAGCTAGTCTAGTCACTATTATCAACCATTAGTCACTAATTAGTCATAATTACTCACAATAATAAGCCACAGCTGTGGGAATTTCCTTGTGGATATAATGAATCAACAAATATTTAGGCCAATTAGTGCAAAATATTATGTTTTTTCCTTTTAATAGATGCATTTTAATGATGAAAATGATTTCATAAAAAACATTTAATGAAGTAGTGATCAATTTGGTAATGAGAAGTGAATATATGAGTTCAGAATGGCACTAACTTTTCAGTTATTTGCAGAAAGCTTTTAAACCTGTCATACAGTTATGTTTAATAATTTGCAATATACTTTGAAGAGCTTCTATTTTAATCAGATCCTTCTAGTGTCCAGTCGAACTTTTACAATATTTGTAACTAGTTTTTGTCGGAAATCAGCAATTTGATAAAAAATTACGTCCCTTCAACGATAAAGTTCTAAAGGGTGATTTTTTAAGAGCTTGATAACTTTTAAAAAAAAAAAAACGCATAAAATTTGCAAAATCTCATCGGTTCTTTATTTGAAACGTTAGATTGGTTCATGACATTTACTTTTTGAAGATAATTTCATTTAAATGTTGACCGCGGCTGCGTCTTAGGTGGTCCATTCGGAAAGTCCAATTTTGGGCAACTTTTTCGAGCATTTCGGCCGGAATAGCCCGAATTTCTTCGGAAATGTTGTCTTCCAAAGCTGGAATAGTTGCTGGCTTATTTCTGTAGACTTTAGACTTGACGTAGCCCCACAAAAAATAGTCTAAAGGCGTTAAATCGCATGATCTTGGTGGCCAACTTACGGGTCCATTTCTTGAGATGAATTGTTCTCCGAAGTTTTCCCTCAAAATGGCCATAGAATCGCGAGCTGTGTGGCATGTAGCGCCATCTTGTTGAAACCACATGTCAACCAAGTTCAGTTCTTCCATTTTTGGCAACAAAAAGTTTGTTAGCATCGAACGATAGCGATCGCCATTCACCGTAACGTTGCGTCCAACAGCGTATTTGAAAAAATACGGTCCAATGATTCCACCAGCGTACAAACCACACCAAACAGTGCATTTTTCGGGATGCATGGGCAGTTCTTGAACGGCTTCTGGTTGCTCTTCACCCCAAATGCGGCAATTTTGCTTATTTACGTAGCCATTCAACCAGAAATGAGCCTCATCGCTGAACAAAATTTGTCGATAAAAAAGCGGATTTTCTGCCACTGATTTTGGTAATAAAATTCAATGATTTGCAAGCGTTGCTCGTTAGTAAGTCTATTCATGATGAAATGTCAAAGCATACTGAGCATCTTTCTCTTTGACACCATGTCTGAAATCCCACGTGATCTGTCAAATACTAATGCATGAAAATCCTAACCTCAAAAAAATCACCCGTTATATTTGAAGAAATTCCAGACAAATCCTAATATGCATGTAGTTTTTATTGTCTGAAGGATCCACGCCGTCTTTTCAGGGATCTAAAAGTAATGAAAAAAGTAATACAATGTGATTGAAATATGAAAATATAAAAATCGTAAATCATCTTTAATATGTACCAGGGTGGTCCAATAAGCTCTTAATCAAGAAAGAAAAACGAAAATTTTGTTAAAATATGATATATTTCTCACCATCGTCTCTCTCCTTTTAGCTCCATACACCTCTGCCGGCGATGCTTCTATGTTTTTAACTCCTTCGGTCGAAATTTCTGCTCAATGAGAGGCTTTTTGGAAAGTACAGGGCTAAATTTGCAGAATATGTTGGATAGGGCAGCAGTTCTTTGTCTTATTTTACAAATTTAGCCATGGTAACGCCCGCGGTATGAGCCAAGATCTTATCATTCATAAAATCGTTATTTTTTTCGTCGGGCGTAGTATCTGTCTAATAATTTGGCTTAGTAGAGGCTTGTGATGCCTTTGCTATTCTACGAATAGTTGATGTAGATCCCAGAAAACGATTCATCACATTTCCGATCGAAGGTTTAGTTTTCGCCTTTTTCTAAGCAAGTTCGTCGGGTGAAGTCCACTGTTTCAACTGTTCCTTGGTCTATGGTGTATACCAGTGGTTTCATATGTCGTTGACGGTACCAAAAGATAAATAAACTCCTTCAGTCTGCGTTTAAATCGCGGATCCTCAGGATTGAGTAAACGTGGCACCAATAGTGTCGACAGTTTTGTAATATGCAATAGTTCATGCAGAAAATCAGCCTTTTGCGATTCCAACTGTCTCGGCTATCTTGTGCATCTTCATTCGACGCTCTCCCAAAACGAAATCGGTGATTTTTTATATGTCTCAGGGAATACCGATTGTCATAGGTTCACTGGTACTCACCAGATAGAATATGACTCACATCCTAACCTATTAAAATTTGCAATAATTAGCTAGATTCATTTTACCTTTGGTCCTGCCCATAAAATCTGCCGAATTGATATTATATTGACAAATACATATGTACGGCTGACCGACTTGGCAGCTATTCCAATTTAATTAGTGGATTTAAAAATCCTTAGTTCAAAAAATTCAAAAATACTCAAGGAACAGGGAAGCTTTTTTGTGTAATGAGAGCGAGTCTTATAAATTAACTGTTCCCTTTGACGTCTCATTTAACGGGTGATTTTTTTGAGGTTAGGATTTTCATGCATTAGTATTTGACAGATCACGTGGGATTTCAGACATGGTGTCAAAGAGAAAGATGCTCAGTATGCTTTGACATTTCATCATGAATAGACTTACTAACGAGCAACGCTTGCAAATCATTGAATTTTATTACCAAAATCAGTGTTCGGTTCGAAATTTTTTTATCGACAAATTTTGTTCAGCGATGAGGCTCATTTCTGGTTGAATGGCTACGTAAATAAGCAAAATTGCCGCATTTGGGGTGAAGAGCAACCAGAAGCCGTTCAAGAACTGCCCATGCATCCCGAAAAATGCACTGTTTGGTGTGGTTTGTACGCTGGTGGAATCATTGGACCGTATTTTTTCAAAGATGCTGTTGGACGCAACGTTACGGTGAATGGCGATCGCTATCGTTCGATGCTAACAAACTTTTTGTTGCCAAAAATGGAAGAACTGAACTTGGTTGACATGTGGTTTCAACAAGATGGCGCTACATGCCACACAGCTCGCGATTCTATGGCCATTTTGAGGGAAAACTTCGGAGAACAATTCATCTCAAGAAATGGACCCGTAAGTTGGCCACCAAGATCATGCGATTTAACGCCTTTAGACTATTTTTTGTGGGGCTACGTCAAGTCTAAAGTCTACAGAAATAAGCCAGCAACTATTCCAGCTTTGGAAGACAACATTTCCGAAGAAATTCGGGCTATTCCGGCCGAAATGCTCGAAAAAGTTGTCCAAAATTGGACTTTCCGAATGGACCACCTAAGACGCAGCCGCGGTCAACATTTAAATGAAATTATCTTCAAAAAGTAAATGTCATGAACCAATCTAACGTTTCAAATAAAGAACCGAAGAAGATTTTGCAAATTTTATGCGTTTTTTTTAAAAAAAAAGTTATCAAGCTCTTAAAAAATCACCCTTTACTTCCTGTTGGAAAGGCTACTTTGCAGGAAAAGTTACAGACTCCTGTTTAATTTGCTTCGAATATGCAGTTGTAGACAAAAAAGGCGGCGGCAAGTCCACACAATGACGGAACAGATTTTTTCCCTTTCCCTTTGTTCCCATACCCATGAATATACTTGCTTTCTTGCAGGTGTCTTTAATGTACTTGAAAAATGCATAGTAAACTAAATGCTGAAAAAATTGTCATAATTTTTTTAATGACCGAGTGCAGTCACAACGCTGTAAGGACGTCTAGCGGACAGCCTTGTCGTGGCATGTTTTAACTTTAAGAGTTTTACTTGACTTTGGTTTGTTTTACCTCGCAACCGGCCTGAATATAAAGTTGTCCGTCTGTCTGTATGTATGTGCGAGTATATACCGGTTTGTCGACACCGCTGCAATTGCTACTATGAGTTCTCATTTCACCAACCTGACTGCAAGCTCATCAATAATAAAAACAATGCAAATGTTGTCTCGAATTCACGTTTAATTTTTATATTTTTTATTTTTGTATAAAGTAATAACACTTGCTGAGGCGACTGCACTGTGTTTCGAGTAATTACAAAATAATATATAAAAAATATATAACTTTTTAACCCAATGAGCGCCGTGACTTTTTATATTGAACTTTTGCTTTTTAATTTTTGTTTTTTATTTCAATTTTTGTGTGTTTTTAAACTTCTAATTGCTCTTAAACCTATTTAATTTGTTGTTCACCAGCAATTACGTGCCAGTTAAGTGTAGCTAGTCAAATTACCGCAAAATTAAAAAGTAAAACCGAAATGTTAAATGCATGCGTGTGTGAGTAACAGTTAACATTCATTTTCGAGGTTTGCTGTGAACGCCACCTTAATAGTTTAAAAAGTCTTAAAAACTTTTCAAGAACAAACAAAAGTGAAGAAATTATGAATAGTTAAGTATTATAGTTAGGAAATCCAGTTTGTCAAAGACACGGGTTTGGCATTTTCTGAAAAGTAAATGGTCAAAATTGTATCTTCAGGCAAAAACTGGATTGTTAAAAACTGAAAATAAAAAGGGAAAGAATAAGAAAAAAATAAAAAAAAATTGCACGCGTATATAAATACGCATATATACATACAGTTGTGTTCAGAAAAATAGCATAACGATTTAAAATTTTTTATTATCTAAATCTTGGAAACCAAAAATTTCTACAAAGCATAAAATGCTTTTTGTCTAACTTCAGGAAATAAATTTATTTCCAATTTTAAACTTTCATGACAATTTTGGTTTTGGAATATGGTTTCGCGTGTTTGTTTTTAAAACTACAATTTTCTATGATTTATTTCCATTCTACATGACGCCTTTGATACCTAATTATTCCAAAGTAAGATCCTTGACGAATCAAAACCAAACCCTACTAGTCGCGTATTATTCCAGTCCTTCTTAATGGTGCAGAAGCGTGGACGTTGTCAACATCCGATGGGACGAATGGATGAAAAGACTCCAGCTCTGAAAGTGTTTGATGAGTACCCGCTGGTGGAAGCAGAGGAAGAGGAAACCCTTTACTCCGTTGGAAACATCAAGCTACATGGTTACACTTGGGATTGCCAACTGCCGCCGAAATACGAGAACAAGAGAATAATGACGCGCTATTATCGATTCAGCTATAATCGAATAACGGTTCCTACGACAATTACATAAATACATACAATTGAAGACTCACTCAATAAACTTACGAAAAGTTCTTATCAAATTATAAGTCTATGTAAAGCTCTTTGATCCCGTGGTTGCGATAAGGAGGTTTAATTACATACCATTATCGTAGTTCTACATCCAATTGTCCAATTCGTCAAGTAAATTTTTATTCAAAGCACTTATCCGTATTTAGGGTTCCCATGAATATATTCAAGTTTCATCGCTTTATTCAGACCATATAGACTTCATGCAACCCAACCATTAGAGACTCTGAGTTTCTGGTCAATGTCCAAAAATGAGTCCCTTTGTTGAGTTAAATTACCACAACTAATTTAGTATCGTTGGTTGGTACGAGTGCTGCTTAAAGTTTGGAGCCTCAAGATTCAAGTACCCTGTGTATACATCGTATTACTTCGTATCTGTAATGAAGAATTTCTATAATCGGCTCTCTTACCATTCTAGATATTTTCATTCGATTGTAATACGCTAGCCCCAGTTTTGCAAAATGTTTCCTAATGGTCCGTAATTGCAGCTCACTTCTCTCTAATACCAGATCTACTATGTTTGTTTTGTCATATTTGACTGTTTGAATTACAGATGTCTTTATAATATGTATCCGATTTGAATTAGGTTTATCTTATTAAAATATATAAATCTATATATAATATATAAATCTAAATATATAAATACAGTCGACTCTCGTTAATTCGAAACTCGAGGGACTCTTGAAATATTACGAATTATCGAGCGTTTGAAATATCAAATTGTTCGAAAATTCTGAGAGAAAATAAATAAAACTTCGAATTACTATGTGTTGGTTAATTTTTATTTATTAATATAAAAATGACAAGAATTAAGAGGTACATTCGTGTACATACATGTATTCGTAATGTGAATTAATTAATCTTTCGAAAGAACTTTGTTATACTGGTTAGCTTTAAAGCACAATTCTGCTGCACACTGCTCAATAACTTTTTTTTAAGAGAAAAAGTGCCTGAAATGCTTTTTCATCACTTTCGTTTTGTAGACAGAAGCTTTGTAAGGTATCAAATGAGGATCTTGCTTCCTTAACTGACACCTGTGCCAAAAGTTCCGATGTATCGTCCTCATTTTCATCTTTACTTTGAGTATCTGTCGCAGATAAAATTTCGCCATCGGTTAGTGAACCTGAGACAGCAACATTTTCATCCACTTGAACAAAATCAGAAAAACTCACCCGGCTGATGTCAACTAATGGCTCTATTGCTAAAAATTTTTTTGCGACATCACTATTCTTCTCACCTTCTTCTACTTTTTCGATTACCTTTTTCTTTTCAGCAATCGTCAAACATTTATACTTTCTAGGGATCATAACTAACGCTAACTTTTAATCTGCATACCAACGAAAGAGTAACAGTAACTGAATAACTAAACAAACCAATTCGTGAGAAGTGTGTGCGTCAAATAGTCAAACTAATCATAACAAAAACAAAGGCTCGTGTATCTTGATACAACTTTGAACTTGTCGCAAAATGTACTTACAATCTTTCCGCCTCTTCTCTCTGCAACTTTGCATTGTCGAGTGTTGGACGCTGATGAGTTCGAATTAACGCGTCGTTTTGTTAAATAGCAATGATTTTTTCGTTCGAATTACCAATTGTATGAAAATGTATTGATTTAGTTCGAAATATAAAGAGATTTAGTAGGGAACTCGTGATAACTTTGAATTATAGAGAGGTTCGAATTATCGCAGGTTTGAATTAACGAGAGTCGACTGTATATAAAATTATGAAAATAAAATATCTAAATATTCATTTTGCTTGACTGGATGTTCTTTTTTATAACATGAAATCTGAAAACTATTTTTTTTTCAATTTACGATTCTTCATATGCTACTATTTTGCTCAAAATTGTACTGATCTATAGATACCTATACACAAATTTCTACTAGGAAACAAGAACCAGACAACAAGTTGGCCATGTTCTTGCGTCTTTTGTTATTCTTAAACAACAAATCATTAGTTTTATTATTTATGTATTTGCGAAGAAACCCAACTGGCTTGGTTACATCCGAGTTTTGGTTCATTAGCATGACAATTGCTAGATTGCAGATCGCTGCTCATCAGCGAACCAACTTCTGAACCTAAATTATGTGCATGTTTAAATTGTTTGGTATTTTTGTAGGCAAGTCTTGCCGGTTTTAACAGCGGCTTCATCTTCTTATGCGCCTCTAATTTATTGATTATTAATATTATTTTTCGCAATTTGCACATTATACTATTCCTTATACACACCTTTGTTGTTTTTTAGCGCCAATCATAATCATACTTTTTGAGCTCTTTTAATTCAATAATTTTAAATTCATTTAAAATTAATGTTATCTAATTATGTAAAATTGATATTTTATGGTGATTTCTTTACCTTTTCTATTAAAAATATCTTGAGTTAAACTAGTCACTGAACTGTTGATCCGTTAGAGAAAATGATTTTTTTGGCCTTCTCAAGAAAAGCTTAGTATATAGCGTTTCGATTCTAATTAGTCAACCCCCCCTCGAAGTCCCTTTATCAGCTATGCTCGGCTGTGATTTCGACTACTGACGTAGATTTCGTCTTAATTGTCAGCATATATTTCTATTGCAAGTAAACTGAACATATACCCATCTATCTCTCAATAGTCCCAAATATTCAGAGACTAGTGTCTCTCTAGGTTTGATTGTTTTTTGCAATTTGCAACCTATTTACTCCACATTTATCAAATAAAATATAGGTGAATTAGAATAAGGTCCAGAAGAAATTCGAATTATTAAAGGTTCAGTTGTAATCTTGAAACCTTTTGAAAATTTTGAATTGGAAGGAAGCTATTGAGACCACTGCCAGAGTTCCACTAAACCCATACCTATAATGCAAAGTTTATCCGTGGTAGATCTCATATTGCAACATAATGCCACTCTCAAACTCTGGCACTTTTGGCAAACAACTGGAACAGTCGATTTTTACAAGCTTTTCATCGCTGTAGACAGGAACAGGTAGTAATCACTTGATGCCAGACCCGAAATATGGTGGATGTAAATGGTGATCCATTTCGAGGTTTCTTACTTTTTTAAAGAAAAACACCGATAATTCAAATTTAATGGGGAATGTTTATTATCATTCGAAATAACATTCTTTGGCATTTGTTCTTTTAAACATTGTCTCTTTCAAATGTTGCCCGCGGTTACGTCTCAATTGGTCCATTCGTTGAGTCCAATTTTGCCTTGTTTAAGCATTTTGACTTGTAACTGGCGATTGACACGCGTGATGTTTTGCTCCAAGAGCTGTATCGAAGTGGAATTCTCTGCATAGACTTTAGGGTTTACATATCCCCGCAGGAAAAAGTCTAACTATTGATGCGAAGTGACGCTGTCTTGTTGAAACCAAATGTCGCTGAGATCATGAGCTTCAATTTCAATAAAATAGTCGGTTATCATTGCGGGATAACGGTCGCCTTTGACGTTTACGTTCCCACCGGAATAATTTTAGAATATATTGGGACCAATGATGCCACAGGCCCACAAACCACACAAAAGCGTTGTTTTTTCTGGATGAAGTGGTTGAATATTATTCTATAATGAATGCTGGGTCTCAAGATGGGTGATGGTGTTACGAATAGTACTCTTAGTAGGCCGATTATGTTGACAAAAATTGCGCGAATGGCGGGAAATATGTACATTCATTACAGAATGTAAATTTTCGTAATAAAGTTGAGTAAGTTGATGAAATGCCAAAAAATACTGAACAAAAATAACATGACAGCTTTACTCACGCGTGATCTGTCAAAAAAAGTTTGACCGTTGACTAGCATTTCTTATTAGATGATTCTTTACTCCGACCAAACATAGCATTGCAAAATCTTCCTGATCTGGATTAATACAGATTACTAGAATAATCTATTGAAAAATAGTGGATTTGCTTTTACTAAAACTTATATTTAGACTACACTTATATTGGTACTTAATTATTAAAATATTACCATGGAAATTAAATATTTTTTTTTAAATTAAATTTTTATTTTAAATATTTTTATTTTATTTACAGATATAAAATCGTAAATCATTCAACGCAACAGAAAGTGCTCATTTCACACAAAAGCTTCATAGAAACTTACAAATATTAGTATGCAAGTGCAAAAGTAGTAAAATTAAAGAAATAAATACAATTGAAAATAAAAATTAATGCGCAATTTTATTGCTGCGATTGCAACTTTAGAGTGAAAAAATTAAAAAAAAAAAAACACCGAAGTAAAAGAAATAAAGTTTCATTAAAGTAACAACAACTAAGCAAAGGGATTACTTGCAGCGATTGCATGACAATAAATGCAATGAAGACAACAAAAGAAAATTATAAAGTCATCAAATCAGGAAGTGCATGCAGAAAATAGTGTAAACACTGTAGTCCGAAGTGCCCAGAGACCGCTGATTGCACACCTAATACACCGATGTACATTTGTATGTGTTTGTGTGTTTGTGTTTCTAAGTAACTACTGTTAGGGCGATTACAGCGATTATATTACACGCCACAAAACACAAATTGCATAACTGCAAATCACGCTGCAGTGAGATCGAAGAAAACAAAAAGAAAACGAAAACAAAGCAGCCTCAAACAAAAGCTATTGAAACAAAAGAGAAGAAGCTTTGAAGAAGATCACATTTGCTTGGGAAAAGAATAAAGTGAAGATAGCTGCGAATTGGGCACGAAGCGTGGAGGTGTTGCAAACGAAGCAGTAGGAAACACGAAGAGCAAAGAATCGGTTGAGAGATTGGCGCTTGAGCGCAGATCAACATCTAGCAAGCGAGGAAAACCAGTGCAAAGCCGAGTATAGCCAAAGTAGACGAAGTAATCAACTGCGTTGTAATCACAAGTAATTTGTTAGTAATTACACTACCAAAGCAAGCCACAACAACAGCAACAAACAACAATCATGGCAACGAAAACTGTTATAAACACGAATGCGCCAACAACGCGCGGCATCTCCATACTAATTGACCAGAATCCACAAGCAACAACAACAATACAGCAAAAACCACAACAACAACAAACACTCGTAGTCAGTGGTAATTGTCAACAAGAGGTATTGAGACCAGCAGCACAAATGACCGAAACGGCCAAGATCACCATCTATCAAAATACAACAACGAAAACACAAATGGCACCAACACCATCGACAGCGATAACTAGAACAGTGCTCACTAAGCTGCAGCCACAACCGAGTAAATTGGTGGCTACAACAACAACAACACGTATTGGTGTTAACGGTATAGATAATAATTACACCGCAAATAATGAGCATGATCATGGTGTTGATGATGATGTCTTTGGCAAAGCTAATAATGATGAGCAAGCTTCGATGAGCGATGAACAGCGCCGTTCGTATCGCATTAAGAGTGGTGAGTACGAGAGTGACCAGAAAACTAGTTACACCACAATTAAGCAGAAAATAACAACATCTACGGCGGTGCCAACTTTTCCACACTTGCTGTTGAAAGTGGTGAGTGAAAGAGGAAAAGCCAATAATGGACAAACAGATGGTGTTGTTGTGAGCCGCAACGAAGACGTACACGAAACGACGAATGGAAACGACAACGACGACGACGACCAAAGTGGTTTAGTTAACGGTGTTGGAAGTGATGTTGGAAAATCGCAAGTAAATAGAAATGTGGCGGCCGCAGGTGGTCAAAATGAGCAACCGAACAACAACAATAACAACTATGCATCGGCTATACCCACGAAGCCCACAAAGCAGACAAATGTTAATGAAAAACAACAACAGCAAACACCAAAGCACGGCATGATGATCATACAGTGCAATGGCGATGAGCAACATAACAACAACAACAACTACAAAAACATAGCGCATAATAATCATGATGCACATGATCAGCATAACGATAATGATGAGCACAAGGCTAACGACGTTCAACAAGCTGATCAGCAAGTTGATCAAGTTGGTACACTTGTTGCCGCGTCCGCTGCGACTGCGCCGTCTAATGTTTATCGCGGCGACGAAAGTTGTGTGACTAGTGCTATTGGAAATGGTCAAAACGCGTTTGAACATTATATTTGTACGAATGCGATAAACGATGTTAGCGAACACGATCGCCATGAGGCTGGCCATAGTCTCTGCACTGCAGATGTCCAAGAGCAGCTGGAAAGTGCAGACGTGAACGCGAATTCGAATGCGAACGGTGTGAATAGTCTACTAACGGTAACGAAAACAGATTGTGGAAGTGCACTGACCGAAACAGACACAGCCAAACGTAGGCGCAGTGTTCCAAACGCAGTAATAACAAATCCGAAAGAATTGAATGCGAATAAGCAAATAGAATCGAAATTACATGTGTTAAAGATACAAATTAAACCGAACGAAGTGCACGAAAAGCATGACAAACAAGTGACAGTGGTGACCCTAAACGAGGCACAAGTGCAAGACACCACCCAACAATCAGTAAAGACAATTGATCAAATTAAAGAATTAACACAACAAAGTGCGCCAGTGCAAATTGTAGACGCAACTCAAGTGGTTGAACAGCAGAAAAGTGTGCGCTCACAAGCGTCGGGTGAAAGTGCGAACGTACCACAGCATACAAGAAAAGACCACCACAGTGTTGATAAAAACGTACAGAAGAAAATGGTGCAAAAGCCAATAGCTACAACGCCTACGGCGTCCACTTTGACAACGACGACGACAACGATTCTCAATGCGGGCGCGGTAACCGTGTCGTCGGGCGGTAATGCCTCAACAAACTTGTTAGGCGCGGCGATTACCATCGCAAATGGTAACGACACGAACAACAGTAACGGTAATGCCACTATGAATGGTAACGGTCACGCGCACAACACGAACGCAACAACGAACACCAGCGTCACCGAATTAAATGTCACACATCCTTCGTATCACTACTATGTAATGTCCAGTGGTCAATTCTCACCTTGCGACACACTCGACAGCGGTACTGGTAGCGATCTGGAGAGCAATGGTAATGTAACACCCGGTGCAGCAGCAAGCACACAGAACAAGTTACTCGGCACACTCGAGAAACTCAATGCGGTCAACTCACAGAATGGTGCGAACGGTTGCGCACCCAAAATGGAATTGCATATGAAAGCGACTAAAATACGTCTAAACGGCAGCACCAAGAAGTCAGCGCTGGACATTGGTGCAAACGGCGTTGCGCAGTCGCATGGCGAACATGCACGCGCTGGCAGTTTCACCGATAGCGAGGAGAGCGAATCGTCCTCGCTGAGCTGCGATTCACTGCACTCCACCGAATTCATACGCCAGTCATCGGTTTCGCCAACAGCGCACAAAACCACGGGTTTGGCCTGCGTCAAAATGTTGGGTTCTCTACTGCCCGATTCCTTGTTGCGCGATATACGCGATCGCAAGTTCCCCACCAATGATTTTGAGGCGAAATACGGTGATGCTGCTAGTGCTGCCAGCGCTGATGGTAGCAGTGATGCGGATGGTGAGGTGGAGGTTATCACAACTGCCTTGCCGGTGGTTGCCATTGACGAGCAGGATTACGTTAATGTGGAGCATAAGCAATTCTTGAAGGAACGCAATAGCCAGAATTTGACCGTTAATAATAGTCACAATAATAAACGTGCGTCGTTGCCGAATAAAACGTTCGTTCTAAACGCGGATAACGGTACATTTGTCGATACGAAAATGAACTCGATGCCGCGCAAATACGAAGCGGATAAATACTATAATTTCCATGTGCGAGAGCATGAAAATTTCCGCAGTTTCGACATTAGTGGCGACGGTGTTGGTGGTGGTGTTGGTGGTTCTGCCAGTTTGGGTGGTGGCGATCTTGCAAGTTTCGGTGAATACGAAACGAAGAGTTTGCAAGATGATGCCTTCGCCGGCTACAAGGATATACGCTGTGGTTCGGCCACATCGACCATACGTTCGTCGAAGGGCACAGTGCGCGGCGTCAAGAATCGTGTGCGCAATGGAATAGCCACATTCTTGCAAATGCAGCAGCCGAATGTAAAGGTGAGTGAGAAAATTTTATAAATTTGTTTTTTTTTATATGTAAAATTTTTAGTGTTTGAAAAAATGTAGAAAATCTATTTAAAATAGTTAGATCCCTTTAATTAGTTGCATTCGATCTTGGATGGCTATCGAAAAGTCAAACTAGAATTACAAAAGAGTAGTGCGATATTATTGAAATATATTATCATGGAATATCGAATTTCCATTCGAATCTTCGAAACTTTTAAGAAATAAATTTTGTGCTAGTTTAGGGCTGTGTGTAGAAGTTTTTATTGAAATTTATAAAAAGTGAAAATTGTGAAAATATTATTATGAGATGGGAAATTTAAACCCCCTTTGATTACTATTTTGAATTGTTTTTTGTTTATTAAATTCGACTTTTTAATACACTGTTTGTATTTAGAATCAATATTTTTAGATTTAGAAAATATTTTTATTTTATTACATAATTAATTTAATTTTTGGTGACAAAAATGCATTTACAATTTACGAACGCACTTCACTACTATTTTTTGTTATATTGTTTTTAGAATATTAGATTTTTGTTGTTTTTAATTTCCAATCGAACAACGAACTGAAATAATCGTCATTTTGTCTGATTACCTTGGTTCACAATTAGACCGATAATACTAGGATATTTATACACTTTTTAGAGCTCTAATACATTTTGAATAGATTTTTCCATTCCATTCTATGATCTTAAAAAATTCAGAAACTAGATAATTACAAACAACATAAAATCCTACAAATTTACTGATACTTTAAGAGTAATTGTAAGCTCACACCACTCTAAATAAAGTTTTCATCTGAATTTTTGGTCTATTAGCCTATTTTCTGGCTGAATTATCAATTTGTATGCCAACTTCATTATTTTAAGGGGGTATCCTTGTGACGGCCTGTTTTTAGTGATTTTTTTTAGATTTTTTTTAGATTTTTTTCTACGACCACTAAATAGATAGAGCCTTAAGTTTATTATCATTTATTTACATATATTTCGACAGTAAAAATATAAATTTTAATCTAAAAATATTGTGTAGAACATGAGTTATACACCACAGCCTCGAAAAAATGGGCTCGCACTTCCTCCACGATTTCGGCTGATTGGCTTATTGGAAACAAAAACAATAGTGGTGTTTTAATCTGTAACCTTAAATGCATGGTACGCACTACGATCAAGTAAATATTCCAAAAATAGGAATTTTGATAGACATTTGAAAAAAATTGTGAATTTTGGGTTTTTTTGCTATACAAAAATTGAAATTTTTATTAGAGCGTTCTATGTGTTTACATGTGCTGAGTGCACCCAACAAATTTCAAGTCCTTCAGTTAAACCGTTTTTGAGATACTATGGAGGAAAGTTTGCAAAACACGCTTCGAACAGCTCCTTCTTCTAAGTGCTGCATCTTTAAAACGACTTCGAATTTCTAAAAATCACATTGCTATTCTATTCTAACATGTTAAGGAAGCAATTTATGATAGAAAATTTTTTTTTTTGAACTCATCACATGGGATTACCTTCTTAAATGAGCTTAAAAATGTTACTTCATTGCTTACCACCATATTTAAGTTCTATAAAAACAGAAAAAGTTAGAACAGCCTAACATAACACCAGACACTTCCTATCTTCTTGACTAGAAAATTAAGCTGTATAAAAAACATAGTTAGATTCTCAGTTTAGATTTCAGATTTCATAAAATAGTTCTGGTAAATATGGGGGTTTTAAATTAACAAAAGAAATAAATTTAACTTCAATCTATCCATACTGAATACCAAGCAGCTGCGTGATATTGTATCTCAAAAGACTATAAGGCAACTGAGTTATAAATTTGACAATTTCTTACATATACATACTATATGTATGTATGTGTCCCCATTTTAAACCAACTTAGTTAACAAAAAAATGCATTTCCTGTAACTCTTTCGAACTTCTATTTCTCCGTTAAGCTTAATTTTCGTGTATTCTACACAAAACGCAGATTCTCACATATTTTCTGCAGCATGACAGTTCGCTGATTGCAGCACCTGCCATATAGTACGCCATGCGAATGCTTTCTCACGTGCATAGTGCACCCAAGCATCCAAACACACACGCTTGAATGCAGTAACAGTATAAAAAATCAGCTCAAAATAGAAAATCAAAAAATATTTGGCTAAAATAGTGTCACAACTCAATTTGAAAAGACAATAATAGTCAACAGCTGACTGTCAAGCAAAATTGTAAAAACAATAACAGCAATATGTTGTTAACTAAAAGTACCTTCAAAACAAAGGATTGACAACCTTGTGGCAAAATAATGTTAGACAATTGTCATAATCGAAAAACTCGATGTCATACAAATTTATGCACATAAATTTACAGTTTAACATACACATTCATACATATCTTTCACTGTATGTATGTGTTGGTATATATTTGCTTGCTTTTCGCTTTTCATGCATTGTTTGGCGTTTTAAAGTGTTTTCGAATACAAAAAAAATCGAAAAAATTAGAGCAGATCGACGGAAGTGATGGGCGTAAAAATTTAATACATTTTAAGCATATGTATAAATATATATATGCATATGACGATGAATAATTAAGCCAAGCTTGCGGTTTAGGCCCATAAGCTTGGTAAATGTTGTTAACATTTTATATATGAAAAGTGTCAAAAGCTTGTCAAAGAAAAAATATTGTCACACAAACAATTTGTATGTTAAAAAGAAGTTAGATTTTTATTGTCTGCGTGGTATTTGAATTTTAAATAAATCAGTTGAAGTTAGATTTTTTGAAGGCTTTACAGATTCTGCTTTATTGATTAGTGCTTTAGATAATTGTTCATGAAAGGCCTATATTTTGAAGTGGGGAAAGGTTCGGCTTTGAGTTAAATTTGTATTTCAGAATTCTAAAGCTTTATTGAAAGTTTGTAAGTCATCAAAATGCCGAACTCTTTGATAGTCGAAGACTAGCTTTGTTCAATTCAAATGTGATAAATTTTGCGAAAAACGAGATGGGCTTCACTGCAGAAAACGTTTTGAGAACTCACTCAGGATAGATGGTAGTTAGGATTGGATTACTTTTTAACAGATTTTCTTAGTGAAATGTATGAATCTATTGTGCCCTCCCACTTATCAAATCACTACATATTACCCTATTACTTTAATGAATCTTAACAGCTCGCTTGGGCTAGGAGTTTGACTACTTCTTATAGTGACTGCTGGGCAATCTAGAAGTATGTAGATGCTCTGGTGTCTTCGCTTCCAACTCGCAGAATTTGCAGAGTTCTGTGGCACATTTTTTTTCATCTTAACCTACAGTGTCCAGTGTACACTGCCACCAGTTGACTAAATTTGTCTCTGGATAGGATGATGATTTATTTCAACATTTTACAGGTCGTACCTACCTAAAGACAACTTTGCCTGGCGAAGTCCAGACGATTTTAGCCATGGCCGATCTCTACTTCGTCTCTTCCTCTCTAAGTATCTCTTAAATGGTGTGTGGGCCTATCGCAAAGGAAAGCTCAGGATTCACTTTAACCTGACTGTCAGTAATCTGATTTCCTTCTATACCATTATATCCAGGAATCCATACTAGTAGCATCGGGTTCCTCAAGGCTATCCTGTACCAGTCACGATCTGACTTCATGCGATGAAATGGCCTGGAGGCCTGAGAAGATGACAATTCGTTCCTCACGATAGTTTCTCTTTACAAAAACCTCGACTTGAAAAATGCTTTCACAAAGGATATAAGTTTGGGAGCAAAGAAAGTTATTTGAAACGCTCATCAATTGTTGTTGTAACGGTTGTTTAGATAACCTTCATAAAGGGGAAGAAGAAGCGAGCTGTTTCGATAAGGTCAGTCCATAGAGAGTACGGTGTTAGATGAGTCAGTTTCATTTCTTATCTTATCATATCTAGGACATGTGCATGGTATGCCCGGGTCTATTTCGGATAAGTAGGAGGTGATCCTATAGTGTCTAGAGCGAAGTAGCGTGATATACACATTCTCATTCCGCGAGCCATCTCGAGTTCTTCTTCCACTGTAGGTTGACTCCAAGAATCCCAAGAAATATTGATGTTCAATTTATGTGGAATCAATTAACTGCCTTCCCTAAATAAAAGCGTTGGCGGAACGTTTTTTAACGCTCAGCGTTAACGTCGATGCGCCATCCCTAAATAAAAGCGGCAACTTTACGTCAAATATTAAAATGTTTACTTGAATTGTTGTTGTGAAATTTTATTGTACAGAGAAATTTCTTTTTTCGCAGCCAACTTTACTTCGGAACGCTCTGTCAAAATATAAAATTTCAACCGCTCAGCGTCGCCGTCGCGTTATTTCGGTATGCGCCATACAAATTGTATGGGCATGAGAATTTTTTGACAGTCATTTGCCGCTGACGCTTTTATTTAGGGAAGGCAGTAACTCTCCAGTTCAGCAAAATATATAAATTTTGTATCTTTTATGACCTGAAGGCAAGAAATACCTATCATATTTGAAAGAATCACACAGCATATTCAACGAATGCTATTGCCAAATCAACCTCGAATATTATGTCGACATCTCCAAATCTAACAAAAACATTCCTAAAGCCGCACATAAATCGCTGAGAATACTTGGTGCATAATTTTTGTAAATTTATGAGCAAATAGCGTGCAATATTATATTAGCAGCAAATGCATTTCAAATTTAATAGTCGCACAAAAAAAGATAAATAAAAAACTGTTTCACGTAAATAGTTTAAGCCTACAAGCGGCGGCTATGTGTATGTTTCTCAAATATTTGCATGCCAAAATGCCAGCTGCTATGCAAATATATTAAAAAAAAACACAAAAGAGAAGAATTTGCATACAACACACGCAGACAGCGTTTGAGTTACATTGTAGCATGATAACGAGGACAACACACCTCTTTGACAATCAGTCAACAGCTCAGACAGCGTGTCATTAAACCCACGCCGCGGCATTTACTGACTCTGTACATTTGTGTGTGTGTTTTATTGTGTGTTGGAGTATTTCAATAATTTTTTTTCTAGTTTTCTTTGCATTTTTGTTCACCTAAATTATTTTGACACTAAAAGCGGGCGTTAAAGCGGGCTGTAAAGGCAGACAAGCGCACACCTGTGTTGACACAAGCGCATTTGCTCATCAGTTTCCCAGCCTCACAACAATAACAACATCAACATTTGTAATGTTTGTTGTTGACAGCTTGACATGCTTGTCAGCCCCTTTGGCTGCTGCTCAAAAGCAGCTGCAGTTCGTCTGGGTGCAATTTATAACAGCGCGCAGGCGCATCCGTCACACACATGTGTTCATATGTGTCTACATACATGCATTAACCAATCACTATTGTAATGACTAAGCTTAATTGAGACGGCAAGTGTGATTGCACTTGCAGCATGCAACTTGCAACTAAGCTCTAACACATGCGCAGTGTTAACGCTTGGCGTTATTAGCCCTCCTTCGCCACCACCTCCTCGTTCTTCTAATGCATCGTACTACAATATCTCAATGAAATCGTTGCATGCTGCCTCATCAGTCAAATTTAGCTGCGCTCACATTTGATATAAGTATTTTCATTTATATTGTTGTTATTGTTGTTGTTGTTGCTATATTAATTAATTAAATTAAATAAAATGCTGTTATCTGGTCATTGGCTACAGCAACAAGAAGAGCAATAACAGCAGCATCAGTCATTCGATATGCTTGTGAAACATTTATCGCCAACAACAACAAAAGCCAACAACAACCACAACGCCTAAGTAGGCATTAGTGTGTCGCTATGTATGCATCTCGCTTGTGTATTTTTCTCAAGCATTTTATTCACTTACTATTTTCTGCGTTTAGCTGCATAATAAGTCACGTTTTTTCATTTTTTTCTTCAGCGCCGCAGGTGAAAGTAGAAATTTGTGTGCGCTTGTGTTGGTGTGGGTGTAAGCAAGCGATGCTATGCAGTTATGTACATGCAGACATATGGTTGTTTGTAATTTTTTTCTCTGTTTTTATTTCTCACAGTCATTGATTTGTTTAGCCGGTTGCTCAATCAAAATACAATATTATTATTTTTTGTATTTTTTTTTATCATAAAATCCAAATGTGTGAGTCATTGTTCAATTAGCAAAAATAATTTTTTACATCTTCACTAGTAGTTTGCCTGAGCTTCTTCTCCTTTATTTCTTTAGTTTTTGATGTGCACCTTAATGTTATCCGACAATTGAACACACCTACATACATTCAAGTTTTCAAACTGACTTCAACGGATAACGGTTTTTTAAGAGAGTGCCATAAACCATACATATTTCCTTTTTATAATATGACAATACCTAGCACACAATTACGCCACTAATAGCTCCTTAAGATTGATGTTTGGGTTATCAAAATTCGAAAATTTTAAATTGTTAAGTCACCCAAGTCACAAAAATCCTTTCTAAAACCCTTTCTCTAAAATTAAAAGCTTTCCCATTCTTTCGTTTGTGTTTCTGTCCAACCACTTCAGAAAAGTAATGCATTAAACTATCACAATCCTTATTTCTTATATTCTTGCCTTTAGACCAATTTGGATAATCGAAACATTTTTAACTGTTTTTGTTGAGATAAATCATATGATCAGCGATTTAAGTGGCATGAGCCCAAGCAGGTATGAATTCTGTTAGGCTCCTATTTTTCCATGCAAAACATCGATCTCTCCTATTCGATACATGAGGGCTAGGAAAAGTTATGAACTGAATATGACCATTTTTTAGAATCGAGTCGTACTAACCCCTACATTAACACTATACAGCAAAATCGACTTGTTTCTGGGTATTGAACCAAACACATTTTTTCCAGAAGATTGATTTATAAGTAAAAAAATTATATTCTCCAATTTTTGAAGTTGAACTCCAAAATTGAACCATTTGGATTCGGAGTTCGAAAAAGTATTTTTTAACAATTATTATTAACTAGCAGACCCAGCCACACGTTTTTGTGGCTAAGGTATACATTAAATTAGTAAATCTTTCAATGCATAGAAAAAATTCTCACGCATAAAGACGAAAATCTTATAGCCGATAAATTTTAAAATGATTGATAGACATTATTGTAGATCTGTGTTAAGTATAAATCACCATAATTTGTATAATTTTGATTTTTTTAATCGTATATTGAAGCAAGTAAATGACCAAATTTCATAGTTGGCTTATATTGGCTTTGGTGACGATATTGATTATCTTCTTCACAGAATTTATGTTACGCAGCATGATGACAACTCACACTACTTTTAATTGCAAGTGAGTGTGGATAGTCCAGCAATTTAAAATAGTCTGTGGGATAATTGAATACGTCATCCTGGTTTGTAGCTGTGTCAACTCTCCTTTAACGACATTCTAAATTGTCGCATTAAGATCAAAGAGATCCTTGTTTTTTACCACCAATATATGTCATTCAATCAGCCATTTATGTTTATTATATTATGGCTTCATGTCAGGAAAAACACGATGAATAAGCTCCTCTTTCGAGGCCATGAAGTGACAGAAACCCGTTAAAACTGTTATTAATCCATCCAGATATCAACTGCGTCGCTACCATTTTCAACTATTTCTACAATCGCAGTATGATATTGTTGGAAAAACACTCGTATATTATTTGTTAATTGGCGATTCTTTATCACCTGCCAACAGAATCATTAGTTTGTCAGCAACACTTGGCGATTTTGCAGACTGGTGTTTCGTTGATTTCCAATTTAGGGGTAATTTCAAGGCCGAATTGCCGTTTATCTGCCTACTAACAGGTGCCAAGTTGCCCCTATTTTCATTATAACTGGGCGTTGAAAATAAGTGAAAACGGTTCAGGAATTACCTCAACCCTCATGTACTATATATGCTGATTTTCGTTATTCTATTGGACTTTATTTCAAATTGTGTGTAATAAAATTACATCAATAAATTGCGAGAGTATAAAAAGTTCGCTTGACTTTCCCTACTTCTTACAAATTGTTTTGGGCTATCGACACAACCTTATACAATTGAACAATGATAAAAATATTTTAACAAAGCAACAATGACAACTTTCAAAATATTATTTTTTGTTTTGTTTTTTTTTTTTTTATAATTATGTTGTCAATTCAAATAAAATCATCTTCTTGTTATCTTCCTCACAATTTTTCGATATATACTTACTTTCTAATCCTTCCCTGTCCTTCCATAAATATTTCAAAACTAAAATAAGCCAGATCGGTTTGGCCCTTCTCGACTTTTTTCGAGACTAACGACACAAATTGTTTGTATGGGTGATTAGAAAATTGTGGATTTCAGACTTTTTCAAGCAATTTTTCTTATTTTTCTTTCCGTAAGAAGCATCCCGGTACCTCTAAAAACATTCTAAACAAAGAATTTGCGAAATCGGTTCAGCGGTTCTCGAGTTATGCGCTTAGCAACACATTTTGCGATTCATTTTTATATTATAGAAGATTACAGGGTACAGTTACTAAAAAATCCGAAATATGGATAAAATCTACATTTTCTTCTTAATTTAATGGTGTAAAAGCCTTATATAACGGAATGCTTTGAAGGGTCAAAGTTCAAAAGATCTTCGAAAAAAAATTTAAAGAGTCATATAAGCTTGATGAAAAAGTTTTATACATCATTGAATGAAGAAGAAAAGTTTGATTATATCTATATTTTCGATTATTTATTAGCTATGTCCTGTAATTATTAATAATTTTTTTAAAAAGTACTCTTTTTGAGCTTCGAATCCGAATATTTCGATTTTGGAGGCTAATTTCGAAAATCGAAAAAAGTGTATTATGACAGATTCTCCCGGAAAAAAATTAGTTTGGTTCAATACCCAGCCGAGTGTTATATACTGTAATGATTAACTTATTCACTGTAAACTCACGCTAATGTAATTCAATGTCCGAATTTTCTCAAACCAAGCTAAAAAGATATCTTTAATTGATTTTTTATTTATTTCGTTTATTTATTAATCATTGGTCGCTTTGCTTACAATGCAATTCTTCAGCAAGTTTAGCTTAGATAATTGAAGTAGTTGAGGAGATATCTACTATAAAAATATTTTTCAAACTACCAATTTAATGTTCCAATCATGAATATCAAACCTAGAATTACTACCTACCTAGAATTACTTCTGCTTGAATTATCTTCTTAAATCATTTTAAAGAATACGATGGTTACAGCTGCTGTTCCAAGATCACCACTTTGTTTCCATTCTATACTTTGAATACTTATCAATTTCTGATCCCTTCGTATACTTGCCTTTACCAAATTTATGTTCCAATTAACATGCGGCAGTATAACTAAGACTACATATATCTACTTAAGTCTAGATATTGCAAATATCGAATTTAAATTCAGAGTTCATTTTTTGTAATGAGAAATAAAGCTATCATGATTATCTCTATACAGAATTTTACATTTATAAAAGATTTTGATTTGTTACTCCATGATAACTTCGTCGTACTAATTAATAATTGAGTTAGTATACGCAGTATAGTAAAACGCAGCTCCATAAAAGTTGTAGTCGAAAATAGTTGAAACTCTTCCAATAATACTGATCCTATTAAAAAATTAAAACACAAATTAAATGTGTTCCTATTTCATTTCACGCTCAAACTCTATAACAAAATAGATATTTTTTTGTGCGTTTTGGAATGTGGAAAGCGTTAAATCCACCACATCCAAATTATATTTGTCATGATTTTATTGTTCGTCTCCCAACTTGTCACACAACGATTTACGCACATGAAAGTTTCTTCGTGTTGTCGCGCATTCGCTTGATGCTCATGCGCTCTAATGAATTTAATGTCCGCAGCGCAGGTGCTAAGTGGCAACGGCAGGTGGCACAACTGACTAACTGACCGGTATTTAAAATGTTTATACTTTTCAGTTATCTCTTTTGGCCAGACGAGACACACCTTTCCCAAGCGTATGCATTTTTCATATTTCTAATGCCATTTCATCGATGAAATATTGGGGCAACGCCTATTTCGGTTATATTATTATTTGTGTTTGAAGTTTTCTTTTTATTATTTGGAAAGTGTTTATTACAATCGTAGTTTGTCATTTCATATTTTCAATGTAGTAGACACGCTGCTAGATTAAAAAAAAATAAAAACGGAAATCAAGTTGGAGACTGTAACAAACTAAGTAACTAGAAAAAGATTTTCCAGGCAATAAGTTCATGTTTTCTTAAACGCAAACGGGTTTTTAAATATCTAATAACATGAAAATATTGTGAAATGTCCACTACAAGTTCGATTCGCATGGCTTATCGCCACTTTTCTCGGTTGCTGTCGTTTTCTTAGTACTTGAGGGTATTTCAGGATACCGTATAAAATATCTAACCTAACCTCGGCGTTATTCTTTAAACTTCTTCGACTGTCAATTAACATGTGATAAGACAATGTAATGACACGTTTTGATCCCCTTAGATATATAACCGTTATGAAGTCTCTGTCTGAGCGAAACTTATTGGCAATTCGTAAATATAAGATTGATATTCATTATCACTATATCTATGTATATAGCTGACTATCTCTGGATGGGATCGTTGTCTAAAATTAACTTCCACCCTAGATGTAGATGCCTATGTGTATTTCTGACACACAATGATTATAAATATTAAAATTTTAACGAACCCTCCATTTGATCCGGAGGTAATACTTCGAGGCATATCACAAATCCAGAATATTGGCAATGCTAAATATTTAGAAAAGGTCTTGAAAATGGGTTACTTATTATGTTCAGAATAACGAACTACTGTCGAAGATATGATCCAACTTAACTGTTGTGGATTTATATCCGAATACTTCCTATACCTGAACCGTTTTTCACATAGAAGTAGTGTTTTCGCAAAAAATCCAAGCTCAGAATGTTTTTCGAGTATGGCCTTCACACAACAATCATTTCAAATAGATGTTCGCCAGGTCTAAATCTACTTGATCCCTCCACCTGAGTTGCGGTCGTCCTTTTCTTCGTCGGACGCCAGCGGGTACCGTACTGTATATTTTACGTGCTGGAGTGTTTTTTTCCATTCGAGCGATATTTCCAAGCCAACGCAGCCGCTGTATTATACGCTGCACTATGTTCATATCGATGAAGAGCTCATACAGCTTGTCATTAAAACGAATCCGGTACTCACCTACGCCCACGCCTAAATTCTTCGGGGCTTCTCTCTCGAACGCTCCTAAGGTGTGCTCATCTTTGTTGGTCATCGTCCATGCTTCCGCACCATACATCAGGACGGATATGATCAGTGACTTATAGAGCGTTGTTTTAGTTTTGCGAGAGAGGGATCTGCTTTTCAATTGCCCACGGAGCCCAGGATAGCAACTGTTGGCAAGAGTGATCCAACAGTGACTGTTACTCCATTTAAACTGATCAAACTGAGTGATCCTTGTTGGTGTTTATGCTGGAACTTAGTTAGACGAAGTCTTTTACTACCTCGAAGTTATAACTGCCAACAGTGACGGTTACTTCATTTAAACTGGTCAAAACTTGTCTTCGAGTATCAAGATGCACTGTCTATTCGACCAGTTATCATATTTCTTAATAAATCAGGCATTTTGAAGCAAATTTAAAAAATTTTAAATTTTCAAATTTCCAGTGACTTATATTTTATACACCCACAGATTATCTTTGTTCCAAGAAATTGCAAAAAAAAAATCGAATTTCACTTTGTCTGACACACATTCCAGCGACACATTTACCGATTTTGTTTGCAAAAATTTTACAAAACCATAAATAAAAATGAAAAGAAAAAAGTTGAAATAATTGTAGCTTAAGTGAAATTTTCACGCCCACGTCGTAAAAACATGTGTAATAAAAGTAGCTATAAAAATTGCATTAAAATTTCGTAAGCCACACAGACAGACAGACACACATAAAATACATATTTGTATGAAACCATTTATGAAAATATGCATGTGGAAAAAAGTATGTAAAATCGATTGAGCACACAGCGTAGCGGAAGTTTTGTATTTTTTTTTTTGCAACGACAGTGTAAAAATTTCATAACTGTGAACAAATGCAAACTTACATACAAACGCCTATATGCAGTTGCTCTTGTATGTAAATATGTTTGTTGAAAAAATGAAATAGTGAAAATCGCACAAAATGAAAACAACGGTACCAACACTCGCATTAAATATAATATATACGCGTACAGTTATGTGTGTAGCTGCAGCGAGTGAAAATTTGAAACAACCTGCTACAAGTTGCCACAAACGGCGGCTGTGCTGTCGGATCATTACGTCAACACCTTGCCACCGATCTACACAATCTGTCTGTCTGCCAGTCCAGTCCGTCTGTCCGTCCGTATATCGAATGCATTGATTTTCCGCACTCCATCACTGTCAGTTTGACTTGGTTTGCAAATCGTGTGTAACCGTATACTTACAGCGGTTGAATGCATACGAGTGCATTTTGATGTGTTTATGTGTGTGTGGCTTATGCAAACTCGCTCGCTCGTTGTAAAATTGTAAAATTTATGATTTGTAAATCAGATTGTAGTTAGCAACAAATTAATCTGTGGCTTGTGGCATAAACTGACGATCGCTGTATATACATAAAAGTGGTAAAAAGTCATAAATCAAATTGCACTGTGTTTGCTTTTCACACGCTTATCTTCTAGTTCACTATTTATTGAGATTCTTTCGTATGCTAGGATCGATTTACTTATACATTTAGTGTATAATCTACTAAGAAATTTTTGTAAAGTCAGTCGAATTGATCGTAAGTGATCGTGTTAAGCTATAATTTGTGAAAATTATGATTCTGTAGCTTTGTAGACATGATGTAGATGTTTCGTTAGCTCTTGTAAATTCTCAGTTGTTTAACTCTGCAAAAATATCAATCGATCACCGATCATAGCAGAGGATCTTAATCTCAATTTGGTGTAAATCGAGAATCGTTCAATAAACCTCATTAGTTTATAATTCATTTTTTTAGAATTCAAATCAAAAAGTCTCTAACAAATCAGATACTTGCTGAAATTTTTTTCCATTTAATTGTTGTAATATTCTTCAATAACTAACTTCTATAAAATTATGAATGTAAATGAGTCTGAAACGAATGCACAAAGGATCACGTATACTTTACTTTTATCCTTACATCTTCGACTAAATTGTCAATATATTCAAATAGAAGTAAATTGAAGAATCCTTAATACCAATTAGTATGTTTGCTATATGTTTTTAAAAGTTCGATGAAAAGTCTATTTGTTTATTGAAATTTAAATTTATTTTTACATTTTCTTAACCTTTTCTAAATAAGATGACCTAGGTCTCTTTATGAATGTTCATCTTGAAATCCATTATTGCATTGATTAGTTGGCTGGCAAGCTGTTCGACAATGCCTCTTTATTATATTTCCGCCCTTTTTTTTGGGGTTACGATTCCAACATCTATTGCTTCTTAAACACTTTCGTAATGTTTTCGTAATTTATATAGCGAAATTCTTAATGTTTATCAAATCAAGGTCGAAACTGAAACATTATGTCGATTGTTTTATTGATCGGTCTCAATATGGGATTAATTCACAGTTCAACTTCCATAACTCGAACGTCTATAACTCAAACAGTTTTGCTGGAAATAGAAGATAAATTTCATATAACTTACCTTCCGTAATTTGGAAGACTTTCTAACTCGAACTGGATTACGGTGAGTCGAGTTAGGGAAGCTGTATAAGCCTAGTCTCGTCTTCCGCATATAGCAATTGAAGTTCTTCGGAAGCAATTATAAACCTATTTTATAATTATGATAGAGAAAAAAAGAAGAAATTTTTATATTTTAATAGTGTTATGAGAATAAAGAGTGATAGGTAGGCTATATATGTATGTAACGTTGGTCTTCTTATGGATGAAGTATTGGCTCATATTTGTTATTTTGAATTTGAAAAATATTTTTAAATTAAAAATAAGTATAAAAATCAATGTTTCAAAGGATGAAGAGTACTGAACTTGAAGGTTCTTTAAAGTTTTAAAAACGTGTTCTATTAGAAGTAGCTTTAACATTCACCTTTTCATGCAATATCACTCATAAATGATCGTTCTATGCAGGTTATGCACTTCATAAAAATTCCAAACAAGAAATGTGAAAACATAATTCTTCAAAATGCTATAAATATAATCATACATTTATTTATCTTTTTATAATACAACTAGTTATTATCGATTTGTCATTATTCGCTTTTAATGTGATTTAATTGATTCTATTAGCGAATTAACCTTCATAAAAAATGCTGACATAAAAACGTAAATACTAGTAGACATGCCTTTGCAAATGCTTTATTCATATTTTCAACTTCTCAGTTAGAATACCTTTTTTTCGCGATAATTTGACAAATTTATGGTGTAGCCTTTCTCACCTTTTTCCAGTATTTTAATTTCAATACTTGCTTATACTTGTACTGGATATTTCAACTTCTATGAATTATGTATTTAATATGAATTTGTGATTTTGCTGTGCGCACATGCTTTTAATGGCTTTGTTCTAGGAATGAGTAATGCTTGAATTTTATTCTTTCCAATTTTAATTTTAGTGCTAGATATTATATCTCACTTGTTTAACGAGATTTTTTTGGATTAAAAAATGTTTTGAGAAATATTAGTTTGTGATTTTGATATAATTTGAAAAAAAAATATATATATACATTATTTTATAAATTTTGTATTTTTTAAAAGCTCTCTTTATACTCTCGCAACAAATGTTGCTAAAGAGAGTATTATAGTTTTGTTCACATAACGGTTGTTTGTAACACCCAAAACTAAACGAGTTAGATATAGGGTTATATATACCAAAGTGATCAGGGTGAAGAGTGGAGTTCAAATCCGGATGCTGTCTGTCCGTCCATCCGTCCGTCTGTGCAAGCTGTAACTTGAGTAAAAATTAAGATATCTTGATGAAACTTGGCACACTTATTTCTTGGCACCATAGGAAGGTTGCTTTCGAAAATGAGCAAAATCGGACCACTGCCACGCCCACAAAATGGCGAAAACCGAAAACACATAAAGTGCCATAACTAAGCCATAAATAAAGCTATGGAAATAAAATTTGGTATGAAGGATCGCACTAGGAAGGGGCATATTTGGATGTAATTTTTTTGGGGAAGTGGGCGTGGCCCCGCCCCCTACTAAGTTTTTTGTACATATCTCGCAAACCAATAGAGCTATATAAACCAAACTTTCTGCACTCGATTTTTTTAGCCACTTCCTAATACAGTCCAGTCTCATAACCACGCCCACCTCCCATACAAAAGTTAGGTTGAAAATTACTAAAAGTGGGTTAACTCGCTAAGGAAAAACGTCAGAAACACTAAATTTCACAGAAGCAATGGCAGATAGGAGCTGCACTCAGATTTTTTACAAA
This sequence comes from Zeugodacus tau, assembly GCA_031772095.1. Lineage (NCBI taxonomy): Eukaryota > Metazoa > Arthropoda > Insecta > Diptera > Tephritidae > Zeugodacus > Zeugodacus tau. Next base: position 40,860,616 of record CM062650.1, read on the forward strand.
ATGGAAAATGGGCGTGGCATCGCCCACTTATGGGTCAAAAACCATATCTCAGGAACTACTCGACCGATTTCAATGAAACTTGGTTTGTAATAGTTTCCTTACATCCCAATGATATGTTGTGAAAATAGGCCAAATCGCTTCACAACCACGCCTACTTCCTATATACCAGAACTTTGAAGACAATCTGAATCGTTTACTTTACAATATATAAAGTAAGTACTAGTGAAGATATCGGTGCAGAACTCTGCACAAATACTATATTAATAGTGTGGCAGCCCCATTCTAAAAATCGCCGAAATCGGACCATAGGTTTTCAAGGCCCCATATATCGAACACGAGGACCTCGGTGCTTCTAACCTAATATTATGGTTTCCAACTTTCAATGGACTTTATACAATATATATGACGAATATGTGGGTCAAATTGTGTAATATATATTATAAATAAAGTTAAATAAATAAATTGCGAGAGTATAAAATGTTCGGTTACACCCGAACTTAGCCCTTCCTTACTTGTTTGAATATATTTTTTTATAAAAACTTAAATGTGAAAAAATTTCTTAAACTACTGAGATTATAAAAGTATATATATTTGTCCAAAAAAATATTTAATTATTAAATTCAAATACAAAATGTTTGTAATAAGAGATACATTTTTCTCATTAAATTGTGTCTTCAAAACCTGTAATCCAACAGCACTTTATATCAAATAATTTATGTACTTTTGCGCCCAAAAGCTAACGGAATGAGTAATACCGTAAAAATAAAATTGCCGTTCTTTCTTCAAATTTTATTTATTTTGAATTTTTTCTTCATTTATAATCCAACCTGCCAAACGAGTTGTTCTCAACAATTATATACAAATGATATTTTCATAGCGATAAATTATATTTACTGTTTGCTTTATTCAATTCGTTTTGTTTAATTTTTGTCTTTATTAATTGCTTCTATATACTGCTTTGTGCTTTATTTCCGCCATCATTTTTATTACTATCACTCTTGTTGTTGTTACTATTTTTTCTTGTTCAAAGTCTTTTCGTCTCCTGTTGAAACTGATCACTCAATAATTAATTATGGTTCAATGATGAAATGTAAATGGTATGGTTGGTTTTTTTGCAGCACCTAAGAAGATTTATTACACAAGCCTAAGGCCATTGAGTCCACATGTGTTATATATTCATACAAGTAACATTTTTACATTGTTCTTGTTTTTGGCAAATATTATTCAATAGGTTGTAATTCTTGTTGTTAAAGGGCGTTGTCTGAGTATATCCTTAGGCTTATATTTGTTATGTCATAAATAGATTTTTGCTTTATGATATTTATGAATTTTTCACACGCAAAACAATCGTTAAATTGAAAATTTTACCTAATTAATTATATAACCAAAAAAATATATACTCATAGCTACGTGGAAGGTATTGGATAATATTTGTTGCGTATTGTTAGATATGCTGGGTGAAGAAGTAATTCTTAGTATCGCAAAAATAATGGTTTTTGACCTTTACAGATCGAGTTATACAGGTTTAATAGATCGAAATTATCTTTACTCAAATTTTTATTTTTTCTCATTTTACCTTGATTTGTCCAAAGTGTATTCAACAAAGTGAACTAAGTATTTGACATACCCGCTTTTGACAATAAAATAGTAAACATACATGTATTTGTTTACATTAACCCGTCTTTTTTAACTTTAACAATATAATATATACTGATAAAATTGTTTGCAATTTGTCAGTTGGAGCACAAAACCTTAGTAAATTGCTTCCATGAGTTGTTTTGCCTAAGCAGAAAGTATTCGGCATTTTCTTTTATTCATTTAAAAAACTTTTTTTTTTGGTTTGAAATTTGTTTACTTTTGAATTTCAAAATTTGAATTGTTGAATAAATGTATGGGTTAAATCAATGGCAACAAACATGTCACATTCGGGTAAAAAATTGTGATATGTCATATACCTGGTTCACTTTGTTGAATACACTTTGGATTTGTCGACAAATTGAATATGTCGTTTGACTTCCATTGAAAATTCGAAATGAAGTATTTTTTCGGAAATGTGAAGTTTACTTATGGAATATATGTTACTAAAATTGTTAGAAAATGGCAGTTTATTAACAAAAAATAGTATGATTTAAAATTATTTATTGTTAATTAAGTTAATATCAATCGTTACGGAGGGATTTCTCTAGAGTATGAAGCAGCGCTTTAAGTGGTGGAGAATTCATATACCTAAAGAATCATCTCTTTGGTTTGAATTTAGTGAAATAAAAAAATATCTGCGACCATATTTGTATACCAAGATATTTTGTGGACCTTTAAGTAACTAAGAATTTACAAGACTAACGCAGTTTTGAAAGTTAGTTGTTATTAAACAAGATGCTCATGGATTCAGACTTTCAAACTTATACCATTAATAATTACTTACCATTTAATTTCCTTAATTTAAATTCACTGTTTTTTATGTAGGGTCCACTTAGATAATCTGGCCACATTTTAGAATATGATGGTATAGTATATCTCTCTGATCTCTCCAAAAGCAAAATATCCCCTAGATTCTTGCATATTTGACTCGAAAATTTAATTCACTTATTGTGTAATGAATACAATTTAAGGCTTTTAAGTCCACTTCTAGTCTAGTCCACATCGTTTCATTTATAAAATTTCGTAGGATAATTTTAATCGGTTACCCATTTAATGGGTGTGTTTAACTGAGTATTATGGTCCAACTCTTGAGAAGAATATAAAATTAATGTAAACGTTTCTAGCACTGATTGAGAATATTGTTATTAGAGGTTGTTTTTACTTCATATCGAGATGTCCTTTAGATGATGTTGAGATGTTTAGAATCTCGTTCTATGAAATTAGATACCAGGGCGTATACGTAACATCCTTTTGGTATGAGTATATATAAAAAGCAATAAATGAAATTAATAAATTTATTCTTTCTTCGCATTGGTCTTTCTCAACATTTGCTCAAAAGTAGAGATTTTCTCAGCTTAGTTCTACACTGGCAAGCATTTACATTTTGAATATGAGCACTTTTTCAGTGTTCAGGCGCAACTTCAGTACAAATATAATTTCTTTAACATGTAATCATGCTTAGCCCATTTTGGTAAATATTAAAAATCTTGACTCCCGGCAATCGGATCATATTTCGATTTTTTTGCAATGCGAATTAATAAATCCATATTCATACAAAACACATTACTTTGTAACTAGTACTCATCTCCGTTGAGTTATAAGGAAACAAGAAATATAAGTTGCTATATATATGTATATTTATATAGCCATAAAGTATATACATAAACAACTGGAATCGGTAATTGCAACCTGCTGCTTTCAGTAAATACACTGCTTCTTAAATTAATTGTTGTTTTTATACTCTCGCAACAAATGTTGCTAAAGAGAGTATTATAGTTTTGTTCACATAACGGTTGTTTGTAACACCCAAAACTAAACGAGTTAGATATAGGGTTATATATACCAAAGTGATCAGGGTGAAGAGTGGAGTTCAAATCCGAATGTCTGTCTGTCCGTCCGTCCGTCCGTCCGTCTGTGCAAGCTGTAAGTAAAAATGCTGCTGCTGCTGTAAAAAAAAGCTGCAAGTAAAAATTAAGATATCTTGATGAAACTTGGCACACTTATTTCTTGGCACCATAGGAAGGTTGCTTTCGAAAATGAGCAAAATCGGACCACTGCCACGCCCACAAAATGGCGAAAACCGAAAACACATAAAGTGCCATAACTAAGCCATAAATAAAGCTATGGAAATAAAATTTGGTATGAAGGATCGTACTATGAAGGGGCATATTTGGATGTAATTTTTTTGGGGAAGTGGGCGTGGCCCCGCCCCCTACTAAGTTTTTTGTACATATCTCGCAAACAAATAGAGCTATATAAACCAAACTTTCTGCAGTCGTTTTTTTTAGCCATTTCCTTATACAGTCCAAAAATGACAGAAATCGGATAATAACCACGCCCACCTCCCATACAAAAGTTAGGTTGAAAATTACTAAAAGTGGGTTAACTCATTAATGAAAAACGTCAGAAACACTAAATTTCACATAAGACATGGCAGATGAAAGCTGCACTCAAATTTTTTAACAAAATGGAAAATGGGCGTGGCGTCGCCCACTTATGGGTCAAAAACCATATCTCAGGAACTACTATACCGATTTCAACAAACTTGGTTTGTAATAGTTTCCTTATATCCCAATGATATGTTGTGAAAATAGGCCAAATCGCTTCACAAACACGTCTACTTCCTATATACCACAACTTTGAAGACAATCTGAATCGTTTACTTTACAATATATAAAGTAAGTACTAATGAAGATATGGATGCAGAACTTTGCAAAAATACTATGTTAATAGTGTGGCAGCCCCATTCTAAAAATCACCGAAATCGGACCATAGGTTGTCAAGGCCCCATATATCGAACATGAGGACCTCGGTACTTCTAACCTAATATTATGGTTTCCAACTTTCAATGGACTTTATACAATATATATGACGAATATGTGTGTCAAATTGTGTATTATATAATATTAATAAAGTTAAATAAATAAATTGCGAGAGTATAAAATGTTCGGTTGCACCAGAACTTAGCCCTTCCTTACTTGTTTATTTTTGCTTTTGGGTTTCGCGACTAAGCATTTACGCAGCATGTCTGCTAATTTACTCGCCTTGCTAAACAAGCCAGTCCACTCATACATATACACATTTAAGCAGGTAATTGTGTCTGTGTGCGTGTATTTGCTGCAGCAAAGCGAATGTTAATTTACGTTAATTGATATCACCTCAATTCGAAGTAGCATTTTGCTTGCGTTTGTTAAATTTATCTTTATTTTCACATATATTGGCATTCGTAAGCGTTTTTTTTTCTGCTTTTCGCGCAATTTTTGTTTATGACTAACAGCCAATCAGTTAAGTTAAAAATGTCGGTGCTTATTTTCGTTTGTCGATTTCAAAATATGGCCAATTGGCAATTATACGCATTTTAGTGTGTCGTTGAAATTGAAACCCCAATTTTCCGATTTCAAAATAGCTCGAGTAGCCAGCGTGTAACATTTATGCTGAGCTGCCTACCTGTTGTGAAATGAGTATTAGGCAATTGAGGTGAGAAAGAATCGAAAAATGCAAGTGTAGAAGTAATAATAGTATTATATATAGCGCGGATACTGAATCTGACAGCGATCCTGTTCTACAATCTGTTGTTTTATAGCATATTGTTTATTTATAGCATATTGAAGAGAATTGTCTGACCTTTATTAACAAGTCGCCAAACCATATTTTATTTAGTGATATTTCATTGGTCTCTTATTATTCTACATATATAGTAGTTACTATAACAAATTTTTTTCGGATTACATATTGAACCCACGTTCGAGATTTGGATGGCTATGTTTCTCATTGGACCTTTTGCTCGTCTCCCAAGCCTCGCGGTAAGCCCAAATTATTTATTGATGGGACTTCATGACATACTATTGGTTAATATCGTTCGTCATTCTTGAAAATACTATGGGATTCTAGTATTAAAATTTGATAGTTCTCAAATTAAATTAATCAGATTTATACTGAGATTAACTATGAAAGCTCTGGGAATTTCTGACAATCATTTTTTATTTTAGAAAGACTGGCAATGAACTATTTTCTAGAACCTAACTGAAATAAAATATCTAAGATCATTCGAAACTTTAGTGTCTTGCAATATGATTTCTAAATAGTTTTGTTTTTGCCTTTTATTTTGCAATGAGTGACATGGATTCTTCCTTAGACTAATCGTCGAACCTATAAAACTGGAAGAACTCAGATTTACATACATTTGAAGAGTGTCAACTCGACAGCATACTCCGAAAGTATGTTGAAATTACACAGACTTTCATTAAAAGATCTGGAAATCTAACTTCCACTAAATGAGGTCACCCTGTATAAATCTACCTATAAAACCACATACAAACAATTAATATTATGGTTGTGCAGCGTTTTTTGCTTCCTTAGAAAACCTCCAAGCAAACCGCAGACTAATTAAGTAATGCAATTTAATAATTACGCAGATATTAAATTAGCAAAACAAAGTGTTCGTCGTTTATTGCCGTTCACATTAAAACGCAAAAATCAGCGATTTCGAGTTTAGAGTCATAAAACATCGTAAAATGACGCTTGCAACTGTGAGAGATATTGGGCCAAAATGAACACGAATTTTGGGGCGCCTTGGAACAATCTTTGAGCAGTTGTTTAGTGTTAGAAAAAAATCAAATAGTTGACATTGTTTCTGCGAGAGTTAAGGCTTTTGAAAGCAAATATATTTAATTAAGTTAAAATTTTTGCTACATTCAACTGTCGAACCTACAAACCACTGTTTGCTAGTCACGCACAAAACCTAATATGATAAGTGGGACGTTTCTTTTATTGTCCACGTTTATGCTCAAGGTTAATTAAAAAATTATTTTTTATGTAATTATTTGAACCGCAAAATGAACTAGAATCATACATTTAGAAAAAAAATATTAAGAAAAAGTGGACATTGAGCCACGAAGTTTAAAAGAGAGATTTAAATTCGCTAAAAATCAAAATATGTAAATTTATGGCACATTTTATGCTTGATCTCTTTCCACCAAGTCCTTAGCTATTAGTCTTTCTTTTGATCTTGTCAAAACGTGTAATAAAATTAGAATAATACAAATTCAGAGCTGCCGAGTAAAAAACGTGCAGTAGTAGACTATATGCATAGAGAAGAACATTTCAGAAGTTAAAAATTGCCATAAAATATATATTTTTTTTTTTGAAATTTTTTCTTTTTTTAATTTTTTACGCAACACACATTCGATAAATTAAGTATTTGCTATGCTAATTTATTCTGGGTATTTTCGTTCGATAACTGGATAATTCTCTGAAATAAAAATAAATTTGTTTTTAAAATATCACGCATGTCTGATTTTTAACACTTTTTTGGCGAAAAAAATTTTGTTTATTGAATGCAAAATTTAACTGCATTTGATAAACAAATTATATAAATTTTTGAAGCAACTGTAAAATAATTAAAAATAGCAATTTACTGCTATTTCGTTATAAAAATATAATTTACAATGCTACTGTCTCTTCTATTTTTAGTTCATCACATTCAAGTTATAATTCCATTTAATATTCAAGAAAGTTTAAAAGCCTCAAACAAGTTTTCAAAAAATCCATATTCATCTATTATCTAACTTTTCGAAATTTATGCTAAATTCATAACTGTATAAGTCCTAAGCGCTTCTTTTTCACGCTAAAATTTTTCGAAAAGACACTAAATATAGATTGGAAGCAAAATTATTTATTATAATATCTTGGCTTTTGCATTTTTCAAGGCTGAAACGAAGTAAACAAAAAATACAGTTGAAATAGGAAAAAAGTAATAATATAAATATTTATGCTCGAGCTATTGACGCTTGCGATTTATACGCAAAATTTGCTTAATAAATTCATTAAAATCCATAAGACTATATAGATAAGCTCAATGGCTGTGGTTAAAACAAAAATTGTTGAAAAATATTAGATAAATTAATTTATGTTGCTGCTTCGCATATTTTTATATAATAACTAGCATTCGAATATAATACCGTGTATGCTTTTAGGCCTTCTAGTTTCAGCTCTCATTCAGCTGAAGTATGTGATGGTAGCTGAATAAAGCGCTGAAAGACTTGGTATTTGGCCAAAAGAATGTACCGTATAGACTGAATGGCATGACGATCTCGTTTCTACCAAAAAATGTGGACTTATTTCTGTCTATTCTTTCTATTATATTTTATCTATCAGAAGCGAAAAAGTATGTCATTGTTCATAACGAATGCCTAATACTTTTCCTATTTGGAGATCAATTTTGAAACTGTCATTAGGTATTGTGAAGTAGGCATCGTTTAACAGAACACCTCCTTAAAACCTCCACTTTCGTGTAACTCAAAAACCGGTATAATATATGAAGAAACCTTTTTACTCCACTAAGCTTTTAGACGACATTTACATATTTGTAAATCTATAGATTCCAATTTTTTATAGGTTTAGTCCAGTGTTGTCCAATGCAATGGTATGTAGCTTTCACTTGTGTGCGTAAAGCGTTGCTGCAAACTGTGTTGGCAGAAAAGTACACTGAATAAATAATGAGTAATTTTTTTTATAATGTTGATGAAAATGATTTAAGTTCAATTTGTACAAATGTTGATGAGTGCGTTTTCCATTACTTTGTCCACATTTATCTCAGAATTATACTCCTTAATTCGAATGAGGTCAGCTATATGTTGATCCGAAAGATTGTTTCTATACTTATTTTGAACCAATTTAAGTGTTGAAAATGAAACTTCACAGCTATATGTGGATCTAAACATGGAATATAATTTAAAAATTTATGTTATAATATTTTGTTTCATCTATTTTCTTCAAATTCAATTTTTAACATTTTTATAAATTACGCAAGGGGGTATTTTCTGGCAGTGTAAAAAATTAAACTTGCGCATACGTGCTAGCTCACAGAATTCTGAAACGCAAGTGATATAATTAGCTTCGCCATACGCTGCTACCGAACCAAGCTATACGCATATTATACGAGCAGTTTACTGGCTCTTTCGTTTTTTCTGAAGCTGGCAGAAGAGTATACGTGTGAGTATACGTGTTTGACGTCGCAGCAGCTAGCCTATGCCCCGGGCATAGGAAAAATGCATTTTGGCCGACACTGGTTTAGTCCACTCCGATATACTATATGTTTCAAATATTCTAAAAAATTACCTTACCTTACGCTTTTGGTGAATAATACGCTAGACAGACGGCAAAGTTAACCCCGATTAACTGCGCTTTTAATCAGTTCCAATTTTGTGGGTAACAGACGGCAGCAAAGCGAGTTATAAACTCCCATAACAGCTGATTGGCAATAATATTTCCATTTTGGTGAAATAAAATTGGATAGAAAGCAATTATTGCGGTTGTTAGCCGCACAAATAGTACAATTATTAAAAAAAATAGATATAAATACGTTATTATTATTACTTCTATTTTAGAAAAAAAAAATAGCATGCGTATATTTTTGTTTACATTTAATTGAAAAACATCTGGCAGTATTGCATATTTTCATTCACAATAGATAAAAAGCGGCCACGTTTAACAATGTTGCCAACGAAAATGCCACGAACTGCCACTAACTCTCTAAAATTTTGAGGATTAAATGGGAGTTAGCAAACGGAGTTAACTGAGATAACTCTCGAATTAACCCCGATTAAAGCAGTTATTCTGAGTTAACGCCGCCGTCTGTCAGGGGTATTAGTATAACCGAATTATCCCAGTACCCATCAAGTAGGAACTGTAGTAGTAGGAAACATTAATTTCGCGAAATAATCTGAATATGTCTAAAAAAATCCCACTTATTTATAAGTAAATAGCGCTCTAAATTTCCATAGATTGTTCGACCAAATTAATGGTACTCCTTTCTGCCGACTTAGAGATTTAACATTGTCACCTAAAAGACGATCTTTATCAAAAACTTTTTTCAACCCTGCTTTAAGGTCCCCTGAGTTTTAATTGCTGAATTTTTATTAACACTTCAATTGATCTTTAACTAATGGTACTTTGAGCATTTTTATTGTAAAACTCTCAGGAATGTATACACTTTATTGCCCACACTTTCGTTACACTTCAAGCCAATGGAATATGAAACGAGTACTTGAGCATTCAATGGCTTTCGACCAAACTAAGTGCTTCGATTAACACATTTCTGTAAAAAAAACAACAAAAATCTTAGAAGCGACAATGTTAATCTAAGCTTTGCTCTAGGCATTTATTTTGTAAAGCTTCAGCTACACCCATCTATTTTTAGGTTTTTTCCGCAACACTACCGAAGCATGAGATTGTTTGTTTAAATCTTCTTTTTTATTTTTAATAATTTGCTATTTACTTTGTCCAATAATTTCTCTTTACATCTTTACATGTGATTTATGACAGCAATCTTTCATTGTCACGTCTTTTCTCATACAAAAACTATTGAAGCATCCACATAATTTCACCGCTATAAATGTTTTCTTAAGAACTTTTAATTTGCATATTTTGGTTGTTACTGCCTATTTGCTATTTTTGTGGCTTTATTCGCCACGCTTTGGCTGCTTTTCGTTTACACGTGTATTCTTCTACAGTGAATGTAGGTTTGTGTGCTTGAGTTTTCGAATTTTTGTTTCATTTTAATTTAAACAAATGCCAACAACATTCTTGTATAAACTTCTTTATTATATTCGTGCTTATAAATATGGTATTCTTTGACGCTTTTATTAGCTATTTTCACTTTTTTATTGTTTTTTAAACGGACGGCTATTAATTCGATTGGAGTTAATCACTTGCAGAGAAAATATCGCTTTTGAAAATAACATTCTTCTGGGGGATTTTCGGTCATTCGAGATATCTGATATTAATCAACATTATTTGGAGAAATTAGAACATTGTTTGGTCAAATAATATGTAAAAAATGCCAAAAATGTTTATTATTTTCTCTATTTTTTGTTATTCAGTGTTGTTTGTGAGAATTGTATTTACCAAAGATTTAAATTTAGATACTGATATACTTCTAATTTTTTTAAATTTCGTTTCCAATATTGTTTAACGTTTCAATCGAATTGTGTGATCATGAGTGATCCAGGTGTCCAACTCAGTGAGTTACTTTACGAATGGCTCTCAATGATATGGTTTTAAAATACTCAAAATATGTTTCTTTTAGTATAGATTAATCCATTGTTGATCATTAGATGCATATATAGATGTTTATTAGTACGGACCTGAGTTTCATACGTACAAAGGTTGAAATACTATCCACAAAGTTTCTTACTTGTGGAACATGAAAAGGTAAAATAAATAAGTACTCATTGAATTTTATTGTATCAGAAGCCTTTCCTCATAAAATACATGATCTTTCATCTATTTATTTTTATACTCTCGCAACCTGTTGCACAGAGTATAATAGTTTTGTTCACCTAACGGTTGTTTGTGTCACCAAGAAATATAAGAGTTAGATATGGGGTTATATATACATAAATGATCAGGATGACGAGTGGATTTGAAATCCGGATGTCTGTCCGTCCGTCTGTCCGTCTGTCCGTGCAAGCGATAACTTGAGTAAAAATTAAGATATCTTAATGAAACTTGGAACATATGTTCCTTGGCACCCTGAGGAGGTTGCTTTCGAAAATGGGCAAAATCGGTCCACTGCCACGCCCACAAAATGGCGGAAACCGAAAACCTATACAGTGTCATAACTAAGCCATAAATATAGTTATGAAAATGAAATTTGGAACATAGGATCCCATTAGGGAGGGGCACATTTGGATGTAATTTTTTTTGGAAAAGTGGGCGTGACCCCACCCCCAAATAGGTTTTTTGTATATAACTCGCAAACCAAAAAAGCTATATAAACCAAACTTTCTGCAGTCGTTTATTTTAGCTATTTCCTTATACAGTCCAAAAATGAAAGAAATCGGATAATAACCACGCCCACCTCCCATACAAAGGTTAGGTTGAAAATGACTAAAAGTGCGTTAACTCACTAAAGAAAAACGTCAGAAACACCAAATTTTACATAAGAAATGGCAGAAGGAAGCTGCACTGAGATTTTTTTACAAAATGGAAAATGGGCGTGGCGTCGCCCACTTATGGGTCAAAAACCATATCTCAGGAACTACTAGACAGATTTCAATGAAATTCGGTATATAATATTTTCTTGATACCCTGATAACACGTGTGAAAAATGGACGAAATTGGTTCACAACAACGACAACTTCCCATATAACTCATTTTCGAATTTCATCTTATTCCTTCACTTTATAATATATACATTAGGAACCAATGAAGATAGCGAAATAAAACTTTACACAAACACTGTACATGATCTGTTGCATCACTTGTGAAAAAATTGTCAAAATCGAACCATGACTTTTCAAGGCCCCTGATATCGAACATGAAGAACTCAGTGCCTAAGGGTAATTTTTCCCCGAAAATATACTTAGGTAAATCCCTCAGATATTTTAATGTAATTCATTCCCTCTGAATTTTTTTCTTATAACAGTTTCTCTCTGTACCTGAAATGGTAAAAATCCGGTCATAACTTCCTCCAGATCCCATATACCTAATTATAAGTAATATTAAATTAAGTGAGCGTATAGTCTTCGATACATTGTATCTTGGTGGTGAAAACGAGTGAAATCAGTTTAGGAATTACCTCAGTCCCCATATACTATTTATGATGATTTTCGTTATTCTATTGAACATTATACCCAATATATGGGTCGAATTGTGTTATCTTTATAAAATTACATCAATAAATTGCGAGAGTATAAAATGTTCGGTTCCACCCGAACTTAGCCCTTCCTTACTTGTTTTAGTTTTTTTTATACTCTCGCAACAAATGTTGCTAAAGAGAGTATTATAGTCTTGTTCACATAACGGTTGTTTGTAACACCCAAAACTAAACGAGTTAGATATAGGGTTATATATACCAAAGTGATCAGGGTGAAGAGTGGAGTTCAAATCCGAATGTCTGTCTGTCCGTCCGTCCGTCCGTCCGTCCGTCTGTGCAAGCTGTAACTTGAGTAAAAATTAAGATATCTTGATGAAACTTGGAACACTTATTTCTTGGCACCATAGGAAGGTTGCTTTCGAAAATGAGCAAAATCGGACCACTGCCACGCCCACAAAATGGCGAAAACCGAAAACACATAAAGTGCCATAACTAAGCCATAAATAAAGCTATGGAAATAAAATTTGGTATGAAGGATCGTACTATGAAGCGGCATATTTGGATGTAATTTTTTTGGGGAAGTGGGCGTGGCCCCGCCCCCTACTAAGTTTTTTGTACATATCTCGCAAACCAATAGAGCTATATTAACCAAACTTTCTGCAGTCGTTTTTTTTAGCCACTTCCTAATACAGTCCAAAAATGAAAGAAATCGGATCATAACCACGCCCACCTCCCATACAAAAGTTAGGTTGAATATTACTAAAAGTGGGTTAACTCATTAACGGAAAACGTCAGAAACACTAAATTTTACATAAGAAATGGCAGATGAAAGCTGCACTCAGATTTTTTTACAAAATGGAAAATGGGCGTGGCGTCGCCCACTTATGGGTCAAAAACCATATCTCAGGAACTACTCGACCGATTTCAATGAAACTTGGCTTGTAATAGTTTCCTTACATCCCAATGATATGTTGTGAAAATAGGCCAAATCGCTTCACAACCACGCCTACTTCCTATATACCAGAACTTTGAAGTCGGTCTGAATCGTTTACTTTACAATATATAAAGTAAGTACTAGTGAAGATATCGGTGCAGAGCTTTGCACAAATACTATGTTTATAGTGTGGCAGCCCCATTCTAAAAATCGCCAAAATCGGACCATAGGTTTTTAAATCCCCATATATCGAACACGAGGACCTCGGTGCTTCTAACCTAATATTATGGTTTCCAACTTTCAATGGACTTTATACAATATATATGACGAATATGTGGGTCAAATTGTGTATTATATAATATAAATAAAGTTAAATAAATAAATTGCGAGAGTATAAAATGTTCGGTTACACCCGAACTTAGCCCTTCCTTACTTGTTATACTCTCGCAACATGTTGCAAATACTTTTGTTCACATAACGGTTGTTTGTAAGTCATAAAACTAAACCAGATAATATAGAAATGATATAGAGTTATATATATCAAAATGATCAGATATCCGGTTCATTATTCTTTATATGATAGTCAAAATGGAAGTTTAGCCTTCTCTCGAATATATGTAATCCCTTATTTTCAGTTATATATGACATGTAATATGATGTTTTTCAACAAATAGTGAGACCTACAAGTTTTAAAGAGATTCCTGATCCCGAGGGAAAATTCAGATTTTGGTTGTTGTAGCGACAGAACACATTCACAGAATAATTTTAAGGAATCCTGTATGTCTTGATATCAGTCCGACTTTCTTCTGATCGGAAACCAAAGAAAGTCACGTCCAGCACTTTTAATCTCAACATCTATATTTTAAAATAGAATTCTGAAGCATTTTTCAAGTTAAAAAATTTACTTTATTTTAGAAATTTATATTATTATATTAAAGATTCCTCAACTTTGAAAATTTCCAGCTAAAGATTTGCTTTAACGTTTTTGCAAATATCAGTTATATAATTCCAAGAAATAAAATTCAATTTTTTCTACACCGTTATCGTTAGATCAAACAAAAGTCTACCACCACCATTTGCATTTATTGCCTTCATTTGTTGTTATTTAACTTTTGCCTCTATTCCATTTGATACTAATCTGTTAAATAGCAATAAACTATTGCGTTTACAAAACTAATTTATTTAATTAAATTAGGAAATTTTGCAGAAAGTCAGTGACTGACATAGTGAAAGCTTATAAAAAATAGCAGTTCTCCACCGACAACGTCTAGACACAGTGCCTTTGCGTGTGAATTCTGCACTAGTTTCGTAATATCTACTTTAACTGCATAATACTAGTTCAACATTTCACCAACGCCATTACACATATTTAGCATACAAATTATATTTTCCGCAATTTTAGCATTTTCATAACGCAATTAATTAATAAATATTGCAAACACTATCTCGGTGTAGGAAGTTTTCTAGTGAAATTTATTAACATGACCACTCATTAAATGGAGTGAAATAAAAGAAAAATTGAAATAAACGCGCCTTCACTTATGGCTTCCGCCTCCATTTCTGCACGAAATAGCCACTATTTACGAGCGTTTTGCTACGCCAACAGTTCCTTATTTTCAAAATAAATTAAAAGTACTTGAAACACTTTTTCTGAACCCACCTTTTATGGGTACTGACTGAAAATATGGTCTCGCCTTATATTGGTCGTGGTTTTTGTGCCGGCCGCTTGACAGACGTGACTGTCATAGTTTAAAAAAAATCACGCTTCAATGCATAATGGTCCATGCCAAATAGAGTTATCTGCATGTAAATGCTTTGAGTATGAAGAAATTGTATTTACAACGCGCTGTCATTACTTCTCTGTGACAATTGAAAGTAAAAAAACATTAGCTTAGAAACTTTGCCAAAATCGGTGCGATTTCCTTTTACTTATGTTTAGTAGCTTGCCAAAAGAAAATGCTAATACTCGCATGCGAGCGCTTACTTGAAGAGTTTTTATTTTCATTACAACTATGCGCTTCCGGTGGGAAATCGCAAGTTCGAAAGTTGATTCGTCTTAAAGTCATTCACGTGCTTCACTGTTTTGCTTTATTTATGGAATGGCCTGTCGAAATTGTGGTTTGTGAAAATATTTCAACAATGAATCACTTGGTATACTTAAATTGTTCATCGAAGTTGCTGACGATTTGCGCTGTTTTTGATGTAATACTTTCTCACTACTTAAATGATAAAACGATAGTTGCTTTTTATTTAGTCCGATTATATTGAGAGGTAAACTTGACTACGCAATTTCTTAAAAATTTAATAACTTTTATTGATTATAACCGATATTTAAATATACCAATTTTTAATGTCGTATAGTCTCTTCGAAGTACATTGCGTATCACAACATAAGTAAAGTATAGCAAAATAAACTTCCATACCATATACAATATACATAGTTATATAAAATGTGAAAATCGGTCTTCAACAAAGTACCTACTTATTCATCCATTAGTAACCAGAAATGTGATCAGTTAATGCAAGAACCTCAAAGCAATATAAAAGAAAGAATTATAACAACCGTGGCGTAGTTGCCATTGGAACCACCTATGCTAACTCAGAAAACTCTCCAGAGATTTTAACTAAATTTGATACACGTAATGTTTCGAATATTCCCTTCGAGCATAAATTATCTCACACACATTATACTTATTGATTTTAGAGAAATTGACAATTGCATATTTATCAAATTTTTTATAAGAGCATATTAAGATCTTTTCTTTTCAATCAGTGGCCAGATATTTCTGCATAAAGCTTGATTTTAGACATTAGCTGGGTTATATCACTTCATAATTTATGGTTTGGTGTCCTTCTTCACTGGTCCGAATCCTAGAAACTATTTTAAAAATGTTATTCTCATCAGAGTTTACTCCTAAACTTATAATTTCGTAAGAAAAGTCTAATTTCCAATAAATTTCGTCAAATTCAATATAGATTTTGGTGGTATTATGTTGATTTAGGTCCATTCGATATCTGTTTATTGAAACCAATTTTTTAACGAAGAAATACAATTTTACAAATTTATTTATTTTTGCGCATTGTAAATTATCTTTATTACACTAAAATCATTTTTGCTGTTAAATTTGGCAATATTTCTTCCACTCTTCTCCAAAAATTCCCAGTGCCATTAAATTTTATTAACTTTATTCAATTCTGGTTATTCCGCAAATATGACGTTATCCAATCCACTCCAACAGAATTGTACATTTTGTTCCCTTTGCACACTCCTAATTACACAATTCTTTGTTGATTTTTCGCATCGATAAAAAAATCCATGTTGTTAAATTTAACTTTCATTAAACAAATAAATGTACGTTTCTGACCTGCGGCGATTAATTCCCATCACATGTAATGCATACATACATTTGCATTTTTTGCGCTGAACATGTCCATTGAGTGAGCACTCAGCATTTGACTCAAAAACAACAGTTATGGGAATCAATAAGACTTAATAAGTGTGCAGCAAGTAATGGATGGTCCGTATGAGTAGTGATGGATGTTAATTGAATTGATGATGTAGTACACTTGAGATATATCTTAGTTATGTTGTAAAAACAACAAAGTAAACAAAACAAATAACAGTATTTGATCTGCCCTGCAGACTTGAGTAAATCAAAGTAAAAAGCATTGTGCGAGTATTCATTGATATTACAAGCGCCACAGTTGGTGGGAATGGATTAACAGAGATGTACTTGCGTTTTGTGAAATTCTTTTTTATAGCCCCTAATTGCATATGGTGGATCAAATTTTGGATTTCGGAAGGAGGCAGGGAGAAAAAAGAGTAGAAAATCTCGCAATTTTGGTGATTGAGTAATGAATGTCTTTTACTTGTTCTTCCTCGAAATTGGAGTTCTTAGGTCGGTAATCGGGGTTGTTTTGATAAAAAATCAAACGGCGAGGCGTCGCATGGTCTAAACAACAGAAAAAAAGTGATGACTCGAATTACATTTGACATTTTACGCATTAACAGAGGTGGCAGAGGAATTGGTGGGAAGTTCCTTAGGATCCCACGATTTATTGATATTACAAGCGCCACAGTTGGTGGGAATGGATTAACAGAGATGTACTTGCGTTTTGTGAAATTCTTTTTTATAGCCCCTAATTGCATATGGTGGATCAAATTTTGGATTTCGGAAGGAGGTAGGTGAGAGAAAAGAGTAGAAAATCTCGCAATTTTGGTGATGGAGTAATGAATGTCTTTTACTTGTTCTTCCTCGAAATTGGAGTTCTTAGGTCGGTAATCGGGGTTGTTTTGATAAAAAATCAAACGGCGAGGCGTCGCATGGTCTAAACAACAGAAAAAAAGTGATGACTCGGTTAGAATTACATTTGACATTTTACGCATTAACAGAGGTGGCAGAGGAATTGTTGGGAAGTTCCTTAGGATCCCACGATTAAATACTAATTAATTTACCCTTCCTGTTGTTCTTATTCTAATTCGATCTGAGGTTTGATCTAAAAATAATGTTACTTTCAACTTTATCATAACCTTTTTCAATTCTTAATGCAATATTAACACGTTCTAACCGGCGTGTGCCATTGGTGTTCCACGGGCACTGCGGTTATCTGGCGGCGTGGACCACCGATGGTTCACAGATATCAAAAAATTCATTTTTTTTTTTGCTTTATTCCAAAGTCCTTTCTAACGAGTATTTTGAGATGTATCCGAAAACAATGTCTCTATAATTACGAAAGTTATGATCATTTGCGTTTTTCTCAAAGTTACATTTTTTCAAGATGGTGTACACGATATCTAAAAAACTATTCAACCGAAATGTAAAGAAGTCCTACCTCAAACAGTTTTGTCAAAAAAATTCCTAAAAAAACATCACATTTTCATGCGTTCAGGGTGGCGTAACCCCTCATGTCATCGCCTCCTAAGTCATCTCTCTTATGGCGGTTATTCCTGCACTCCTCAAAGCTGAAAAAACACGTCTATACCGACCTAAGTTCTCTCAGTGTTGCGGTTTTTTCTGCTCGCTCGCTCAATAATGCCATACTCTGTTCCTTTCTGTTGTCTTGATATTCGAAAAGTCGCAGTCGTAGGAAAGACTGTAGCTTAGCTATCATTAAAATTGGCTTTTTGACTAAAAATTCACGCGAAAGCTGCAATCAAGGGCGGTTCGAATTTAAGCAATAAAAACTACATTATCTGACTTTCTTGAATGGACTGGGCCGAAAACAAAGAACTGCAACCGTTTCCACGACATTTGGGCCTTTGTAACCGAAACGTAACCGGATTTTCGTCGATCTAGTAATGTCAACTCGGCAGCATTTCTTAAAAGTATTTACGAAATGTTTTCTTCCGCTACAATAACAAAAACAACAGAGAGGCTCAATGCTTTACGTTTTTAGAATGTCTATGGATGTCTATGGTGTCTGGGGTTGAGTCCTGCAATCAACATCAAGATTCTGAGTGTATTTCTCTTCTGAAGAAACTGCTAATTTTAAAAAGGATTTAGTAGTGAACTTTATAAAAATACTTCAATATTTTTAGTAGTACAGAAAACTCTCAAATCAAGTTGTCTTATTATAATAATTATTATGTAAGATTGTACTTTGAACTTTAAACTTAAATCGACTCTAATGAAATTTATTATTAAATACAAGTACACACATTCATACATATGTACATACATACGTCCACTAACGACTTCAATTAAATGCAACTACATTTCAAGCGCTCAACATCTCTTACAATAAAAAAGGTATTTTTTCTGCCCTCTCATTATTCATTTGGCACTTCTTCGCTCACTACACTTTTATCGCCACTCAACAAGCATCTTTATTTTAAGCAGCTACTAATTTGTAAATAAAAACACGTACAATACGAGAAATTGCTTTGTTACACACACACGCGCAATTAACGTGCAACACACACACTGCAAAAGCGAGTACTGGTAATTATAATGACAACAACAACAATAACAGCAACCAACAGCAGCAACAACCCAGCAATGTCATAATAAATAGCATAATGCATAATGAAGCCCTTAACAATTTTATTATGCCATAATTTACGGTTATCAAGCGGCACGCAAATCCAATGCAATGGCACGCATTTAACCAGCCATATGTGCATACATGCAATAACAACAACATCAGCTAGCTAACTGCCAAATATAATGAATGCAACAGCAACGAACTTCGTTTGGAACTCGCATGGCTTAAACACAAATGAACCGCAAATTCATTGTAGGCATTAACAGAAATGAAGTTTATTGTTGTTGTTGTTATTGTTTTCGTTTTTGTACTATACATTTTTAAGCGAACCTTCAAGACAATGTAGTGCTTAATGACAGCGTTGCGGTAGCTACAACTGTTGTTTGTTGCAGTTGTTGTTTAGCAACTTTTGTTGCTGATGTTGTTGTAACTGTTGTTTGCTGTCGTTTTTGTTGTTAAACATTTTCTTGTTGCTGTTGTTGTTGCAACTGTTGTTTGTTGTTGTTGTTGTTGTTGTTTAGCAACTTTTGTTGCTGTTGTTTGCTGTCGTTTTTGTTGATAAACATTTTGTTGTTGTTGTTGTTGTTGTAACCTGCTGCAATCTCTTATTCATCATTGATTGTGTGCTTTCAACGCTGGCATATTCATTATTTCTTTGTTGTTGTTGTTGTTGGTTTTGATTTTTTTGGGTTATTTGTGAGTACGTGTCACTGCAACGACGACTGTCATTTCCACTTCCACTGCAAATGCACAACTGTAACTGCAACTGCGGCGACCGCGACAATTGTCTTCCAGCTGTGCGCATTCACACAGCCATCCCGACATTTGATTGCTTAATTCCTTTGATTTCTTCGAATTTGAAAGGTTTCGAGTTTTCGTTTTTTTTTTTCTTTCTTTGATTTTTGGATTTTTTTTCGGCTTTCCGTTATGCATTTCGTGGTGCATTCACCGCGAGCAGCGAGTTAATTGAATCATTAAAGGGTATTGAGCGTGACTCTACGGGGCACAAAGAGACGGTCAAGTGTGATTGCAGCATGCATGTAAATTGATAGGTATTCATATACCTACATATATGTATAGGTATGCATGTCTTCAGTTGTGTATATGATTGATTCACCATTAATGATTGGTTATGGATGCAGCGATTCCAGTTACGTATCATGCACATATGTACCTATATATACAAATATTGTTAGTAAAGTATGCCAATTTCACATGCATGCATCCAACGTAGTGAATTACGCAAAATATTGGTTTATTCAGAAATGAATTTTAAATTAAGCAATGTGATATTAAAATGAAGAAGCTAACAAAAGATTTGAGTTTAGCAATAGTTTTGAGGTATGTTGGGATTTTTAAAGAAATCTAAGAAGAATTAGATGCGATTGGGCAGTATTTTTTGAATTTTTGTTGCAATACAAATATCAAATGAAATGTTACCGATATGTTTTATCCATTGTCCATTAGAGTTCATCACTTTTCAGCAGATTGCTTTGAAATTCAATTCTTGAAATATAGGCCTAAATAGGGGTTTACGAACTTTACAAAGGGAAAATTTGTCGGAAGCCTTTAATTGAGGCTGACAAAAAAAATGATGATAAAACTATAATATAATAAATAATGAGGAAACTGAGTACAGCTTTACAAAACGTGTGCCAAACGGAAGGTATTCTATTTGGAAATTACCAAAATACAGTGGAACTTCTTTAACTCGAATCACCATAATCCACAAAAATACTTCGAGTTAGAGAGAAATTTTCATTAAAACATAAATTTCTCAAAAAGCTGTAAAATGTAGATTTATACCCAGTTTTATTTATGCACTTGTTTGTTTGTTGCAATTTGCTTTCGTTTGGCTCTTGACGTCTGTATCTCATGCATTTGTTATACGATTTATGATATCTATAAATGTAATATCATATTTTTTGTTCGCTTCCATATGAATATAGGTACTCCTTTAAAATTGTTTCTTGATAGTAAAATTTGAAATTTTGTGTTATGCCCTGGTGGAAAAGTTCGACTTATGGAACGAAATTTGTATGAAATTTGACTTCTATTGCCAATTTAAGAATTCGAGTTATGGAGAACTTCGAGTTACAGAAATTCGAGTTAAGGAAGGAAATTTGTATGGAATTTTATTTCTAAACACTATTGCCAATTCAAAAGTTCGAGTTATGGCGATCTTCGACTTATAGAAGTTCGAGTTATGGAAGTTCCACTGTATTACAAAGTAGGATTATGTTAGCAAGACGTCATTCTGTAAAGGTTACTAAATGTAACTAATGGGGTTTGCTACCCGTTAGGGACAGCAAACAACGCCATATTTGTGCCCGCTCTTTTGACATTTCTCTTCTAGAAGGTTTGCCATATCATCATAGAAAGATATACGATCCAACAACGAATCGAAATTATTTAAATTTACTACCGATATTCGGAGACAGTGGCCTCGACTTTAAGAGCTCTAATGGCCGTCAGCGATGAGGCTCATTTCTGGCTAAATGGCTTCGTCAACAAACAAAATATGCGTTATTGGCCAGACAGAAATCCACACGTATCCATGAGTCACCATTGCATCCCGAAAAAATTACGATACGGTTTATGGGTTGGCGGCGTCAGCGATTGTCACAATCGATTTATTGAAAACCAAGTTTGGTGAACGTATTATCTTACCACATCCCAGTCAATTTCTCGCCTTGGTCGATTTGACGCCGTTAGACTATTTCCTGTGAGGCTACGTCCAGTCGATGGTTTATGCCAACAAGCCAGCGACGATTGATGAATTTCGTACGAATATCGAGCGTAAAATTGCAGCATTATCGGCCGATTTATGCTTGAAAACCGTCGAAAATTGAGTTCAGCGTCTGGACTTCTGCAAGCGTGCCTTTGGTGACCATGCAAAAGAAATCGAGTTCCATACATAATGGCAACGAATATACTTTCACAGGAAAAAATAATTTCATTGATATCCTAAACCGTTAAACGTACATATAAAAAAACTGTTGTATCGCTCTTATTGACAAACACTTTATTTCAGACATGTTTCAAATTGAGGAAAAGTAATTTATATTATCACAACAAATTCTATTATCCCTTTATAAAAGTTATTGAAAATAGTTAAAAGTGACTGAGATGCTTATTGATTTGTGGTCCAATTATTTTTTCTTGGTTCTCACTTTATTGCATATGAAATGACATCACTGTCCCACAATTTAAATGTCAATAACATCAATACTACATTTGACACATCATTAACTGTATATTTTAATAATATATTTGCGTGCAGATGGCTCTTATAGGAGTATATATAGGAAAATATGCCTATTCATTAGCACCTCATACAGAAATTACCGCTTAAAAAGTCAAACTGACAACTACATACATATATAAATACTAATTGCACGCATATCCATTTATATAAGCCAATGTATAATAATATATACAAGTAAATAGATACTCCATCTGAATATATGAAGATATCATTTCTATATTGTATCTCATATATGTTTGTATGAAGTGTGGTTATATATACAAAAATGTATGCACTTGCAACAAAAGCTTGTTGCTGCCATTTACCGCTATATAAAAGGAAAAACGAATGCAACAACTCAAAGCAATCAAACAAGTCTTTGTTAGCGGCCATTGAGCTTTTGGTGTTGGCATCTGTTAAAAATAAATTCACATATACATATAATATAATACAAATATATATATAAATATACATACATATGTATATACAGTATACAGTAACTTCAATGATGCGCCCCAATATACTCGTACGAAATCAATTACAAACACCAGCACAACTCGCCATTGTGTGTGCTGCTGTTGTTGGCAATGCAATTGTCATAAAACCAGAAATCAAATGCCACCAACCAACTGCAACAATGACGCCGGCAAATGTGCCACATACAAAAAAAACAGCAACAAACAACTGCAACTCAATATGCACGCATCTATAAGTATATTTATTGCGCCTCGAATACTTCCAGTTCGATAAAAATCTTTGAAATGCTGCAGACTTGTTCGATATTCACATAAAAGCTGACTTCCACAGTCTCTGGAGAGCCAGTCGCCCGGCAACATGTTGACAGTTTACATAAACTACTGTTATAAATGCATAAAAATCGAACGAGTTTATTGTTGTAATTGGTTTTGGTGAATATGCGCGGTGTTCCCAACAAGAACACTTGCTGTAGATGCCATTACTTGATTGGAAGTCAAGTCAGAAATGTCTTTTGATGATGAATCAGAAAAATTCAATTTTTTTCGGAAAAACAACGAAATAAGTGATTATAATTAAATGCTGCTAATAAAAAATTAAAAAATTGCCACTGAAGTTTTTCTAAATTTTAGAATGTAATGACATTCCCGGATGGAATTTGGAGCCGTTTAATTTGCTTTTCTTCAGTCATGGACAATTATCATACACGTTGCCGAAATTAGGGATCCTATATAACAAGATACTTGTGCTATTTCTTTTATAATAGTAGCAGAAAAAAGTATCCGAAAAATTTTGAAGAATGCTTATTAGTATTTTATCGGTCTCAGTTAAGGGGTTTCGTGGATTCAAAAAATCGGTTTTTTGTTTTTTTGGCTTATTAATTTCTACAACATCTCAAGAATATTGTCAAGTCGATCCGAATAATAGTTTCGGAGATACAGCCTTTGGAAGGTGTGCGCTCGAAGTCAAATACTATTGTTACTCAAAACTTTAAACGCGTTTTTCTCGGAACCTTGTTTTCAAAGTCGGTTGCCAAATTTTCTCGAAAACTACTCAACCGATCTTGATGAAATTTTGAACAGGTGTTCGAGATACAATTTACTCGTGCTAGAACGAAGGATTTTTTTTTTTTTTTGAAAAATGTATGCCAAAATTCCAATTTTCACTTTTTTGTCTTTCCTTCGTTCAAGCTCGAGATTATGGTATTATCTAAAACACCTATTTTTGGTTTTTCATTTTAGATGAGAAAAAAATTTAATTAAGTAAATAATTTTTTACATGGAAAAAAAATATTTTCGGAGTGGACGTTTTATAATATCAGTTTTGGGAAAATTAAAAAGGTACAGTGAATAGTTCTCTTGAGCACTCTTCGAACTTATGTTTACCAAAATCAATCAGTCTAGTTCATATGAGTCTTAGGTATCTCAGATTGCATATTATGCATATCCAAATCAACATTAAAAATTTATTGGTAACTTAATTAGACGTTTTGAGAATCTCTCCCATCTGCTCTTATGCTAACACCATGATTTTCGAAAGAATTTCTTTCATTAACTCACAATTGTATACAATCTCAGGATCGTATCTCTGTGCTTTGGTCCATTAAATACACTAATTCGTTAAAAGTAGACCACTAAGTACTGTTATGATATATTCAATGATCCAATAGTAGTTTTTGGAAACACAAATACTCAAGCATCAAGCATTTTTCTCGTCCCAAGCAACTAAAGGTTCTTACAGGGTTGCATCTACGAGTATAACTCGCCACCACAAATATTTGTCACCCAAATTGTTGTTGTTTGAACAATAATAAAACACACACAACGGTAGATTACGTTAAAAGTAAAACACAGTTGGCACAATAATGCAAACAACAAAGAAATTCATTCGGTCAGCCTGAGTGTCTGGTCAATACGAGAGGAAGCACAAAGCACCAGCGCCAAGAGATTAAGGCGAAGCCGTTGAAAAGAGAAAGCAGGTCACTTTGTACATATGTTAGCACTTGGTGCTTGTAATCGTGTTGCTTTTGTTATTGTTTTCATTGCGCGCAATTGGCAATCGGCAGCTTTGGTCCACTAGCTGTCAACGATAGCTGGGTGTCAAAATGTTTTCAATTTTTTATTTCTAAAAAAAATATTTGTTTACAAACAAAAACAACAACAGCTAGTATAACAAGATGCAGATCAACGTAATTGAAAATTATGAGTCAGAGCGGTAACCCACTGCTTGGGTTGTTCCCATGTTGATTTGTTATTTTTTTTTATTTCATTCATTAGTTTTTTTTTTCTCTGAAATCATGCTCCGCCGAAAGTCAAATCATATTCAAACAGTAGAAGAAGAAGAAGAAATGTGAAATTAAGTGCTTTTTCGTGCGCTACGCGAGCACCGTTACGCCGCACACACACAGCGGGCGTGTTTGTCGGCTAAGACAGTGGGTGGGCGGTGAGTACTCGATTCACCAAAAGCGATTAACCCTTGTAAAGCCTTGTAAGGTGCATGTAAACATACGCAAATGCGATAGAAAGCCAACAGCTACCGTGCAGAAATGTCAGTACATGTCAGTGAGTGATTCACATTCGTCGCTGCCTTTGATTAGCTTATTTTCTAAGCGTTTTTTGTTTTTCGTTTCTGCTATTGTTTTTGTGATGTTCATAAATTTGTGCTAATTTTTCATTGAATGGATTTGCTGCTTTCACGCCAGGCGCACTTTCTTTTGTTTAATTATTTGTGAGTTGTTGTTGTTGTAATTTTATACACACCTTTTTGTTTGTTGAAAACATTTTTAATTGAAAGTAGCGCATCTTTTGTTTACAAGCACGCCTCAAAGCGTTAAATTTACTTTGTGATCAGCGCGCCTGCCATTTCGGGCCGTCAGCCCAGAGCAACAATCAAATAGTGGCAATTGCTGTTGCAACAATTCAATTCAACTTAATTGCACACATCATACAAGCTGTCAGCGATTTTTTTGTTATTTTTGAAATTTTTTTAGTTTTTTAGAAAAAAATTTTCTTGCAAAAATTCGCTTTATATGCAAGTGTAAAATAACTACAAAAGAAACAGTTGTATGGACCAATCAAACAATCATGCATTCACCCACTCATTCAACTCGAATCATATCCAAGCGTCTGCTCCACTGCACCACAAAGCGGCCACCGAACATGCTTTTTAGTGAATGAACGCGGCGCGCAGGCGCATTGGCGATTCATTTAATGGAGTTACAATGCTTGGGTATTCATGTGTGTTCATATGTAAATAATTTTGCATAAAAAAAAATATTGCTTCGAGCTACATTATTATGAGCGTTCAAAATATGTCAGTGTGGAAAGCAGTCAGGAAGGCAATTCCTTTTCTTATTGTTGTTGCATTTTTTTTAATATAATAGTGTGGATCGAAACATACATATATGTGAGCTCGCTTTAATAGCAAAATCAACACCATTCATGTGGGTCGACATAAATACGTTTATTGACAAGGAAAAACTAAAAAAAAGTTGAATCTTTAAATTTCCCATTTCGTCTGCTTCTTTGCCATTAACATTGTTTGAAAATTAACTGTCAGGCTTTGTTTTACACCTGTATACAATCTCTTCATCAGCGCACAATGATTTTTGCGCGCATTGTGCTACTTTTATGGCAGCTGGTCTCTTCCTTATTTGTAGTTTGGCTGGCGCATTTCTTTCAACAATCTCTACTCACTTCCTTTATGCGTGAATAATCGTTAAATGCCTAAATTGCTGTATGATAATGCTAAAGAAAATCAGATATATTATTTGAGCAAGCTTCAAGTAGAGCTACATTAACCTACTGCTCGCCAAAATATTTGCCAAAGAACAGTCGCTTAAATTATTACATCGGATTTCCATGGATTCTAGTTAATTCAATGAAAACATGTTCAATAATATTATCTTTAGAGATTGCGGACTCACGGTACTTAAAAAATTCAATATTCAGCAGAAAAACTTATTTTTTATTTTTGTTTGAATTATGTATATGCAAATTTAGCGACTTTTAGTGTTCTTTTAACTCTATTAAATATCAGTTATGTAAAGCATTTTTTATATTTTAAAGTTGTGAAAGTAAATCAAGACAAAATATTTCATACGTATACTTTGAATTAACCGCGTAAGCGGTGTCTACGCCAGTCAAGCAGAAGATACTTTGAATGTCGCAAACGTTATTCAAATGTATGTATGAACATAGTAGCTTTCCTTTATGCATTTATTCGATAGACTTTGGAAGTCGCCGCCATAATATTGTATAATACTAAAATAGTTAACATTTCAAACTCGGAAATTCATCATCGAAACGCCTTGAACTTGATTTCTTCTTTATAATAGTGTTTATTGGTATCTAAATCAGCTACAATGACAGTGCAAAACGGGACAATGCTGAAACTAGAATTTTAACAATTAATTAAAAACACGTAATTTTTTAAGATAAGCTTCATACCAACCTATATCGTGTATCCTGCCACAATTTCGCCTTTAACGATAATCTTATTATTCCATCCTCTCGCTACTTTTTCATCTTCATCCAGGAACAATTGCTCTCGATCTTAAAGTATACTTAAATTGTGCAATATTAGACCGCTTCCAGATGTTATTGTGTAACTGCAATCGCGGTATTTTGCCTTTGAGGTCCTTGAAAACACTAAAGTGACTAGCCAGAAGTATTTAGTGACTGACGTAATTCCACGCTTATGACTTTCCTTCAAACCTAAAAAAAGGAACGAATTCATCGCAATTAGTTGATTGAAATAGATAAATATAGATTTGTGTATGGAAACATTTGAATTATAAGGATACTACAGTGGAACTTCCATAACTCGAACTTCTATAAGTCGAAGATCTTTATAACTCCAACATTTGAATTGGCAATAGCGTTTATAAATTAAATTTCATACAAATTTCCTTCCATAACTCAAACTTCCTTAACTCGAAGTTCTCCATAACTCGCACTCTTGAATTGGCAATAGAAGTCAAATTTCATACAAATTTCCTTCCATAAATCGAACTTTTCGACCAGGGCAGGCATAATACAAAATTTAAAATTCTACTATCAAGGAACAATTTTAAAGGAGTCCCTATAATCGTATGGAGGCGAACAAAAAATATGATATTACAGTTATAGATTTCATAAATCGTGTAACAAAAGCATGAGATACAGACGTCAAGAGCCAAACAATAGCAAACTGCAACAAACAAAATTACAGAATACATGCAAAACTTTTTGCGAAGAAAATAACTAAAACTGTGGGTAAATATATATTTTACACCTTTTTTTAATTTATGTTTCAAAGAAAAGTTCTATAACTCAAAGTCTCTCTTACTCGAAGTTTTTTTTGTGGATTATGGTGATTCGAGTTAGAGAAGTTACACTGTATATATAAAAGGCTGTGGTATATTTGCTATAATATTAATTATATTGGTGGGTAACGATCTGTAGATGATGATTTTTTATAAAGAATTTTCGATTTGTCGCTGTCAAATTAAAGTATTCTACCAATGCCTCTGTCAATACTACATATGGTACAACAAATAACTGTTAGTGTTATTTAGTGTCAGTCAAAAAAATCTAATCTGGTTCGGATCGTGAATACGGCAGAATAGAGGGAGAGAGGGAAGTCTCCGGAAAGAATTGTAAATATGCACCTTGAGATATATTACACATGTTGCACATCGTGTAAGGTCTTTTATTGGTCTTAAAGGCTTTTGAGTATTCTCTCAGCTCTGAGTAGAACATTAAGAAGTAGTATAATGCTATTGAAGTCATAGGGGGATTATATGTATATATTATCTTCATCTTTGAATTGTGGGTTTTTCGTCAAATGAAGAAACCATTCGGTTTGAAATTTCAAAATCCTATCTACAGGTATATAAGGGATCGTTATATTAAAATGATAAATCACAGCACAATGATATGATTTCTTTACAAGTATCTGTTTTCGAATTAATTTTTTTAAATTATTATGTAATAATAATTGGAACAACGCTTTCATATACTCCTTAATACACAGCGAGTAGCATTTATTTTATAATGATGTAAGTGTCTAATTAGCTGAAGCAAGTTATTAAATAATACATTTTTAGTAGGTTAAATGCTTTTACTTTTTGGACATTTTTTTAAATAATAATTAATTTGTTTGTTGGTAAACATTTACAAACCGGAAAATACGTATTCATTACTGTACATAGATAGATAAACAAAGCGGAACTTGTCAAGAGACTTCAGTTAAATAGTCAATTGTCTTCACTGGCCTTAAGACCAAAAATCAAGAAAAAATAAAATAATAAAAAAACAGCAACAACACTAACAGTCAACTTACATATATGGGGCATTCTCTGGAAAAAAAGCCACTTGAAAAAAAAAGTTCTTTATTTTTTTTGGCAATTATATATCTTATAGTACATGTAAAACCTAAACTAAAACATATAGTTTTAGGTCTGTGTAACGCGGGGTTGCCATATTATAAGGGGCCAAAGTTTTTTGTAAAAAAATTTTCTAACTGCCATAACTTTAAAACTAATGAACAGATTTTAAAACACCATGTGACTTTTTTGTACAGAATTTCTCAAACTTTGAAACTGTATATCGTAAAATTTTTTAAAATTTATATTTCATAGCAAAAAATTAAAAAAAATTTTTTTTTGGAATTTTTAACAACTTATGCCCCCTTCGATTTTTTTCGAAAATATCTTAAAATGTTCCTTATTTCATCACCTTTTTACCCCCCAAAGGGAATTTTGGGACAGCAATATTTGTATGAGCTACAAATAAAAAACCAACTCAGAACTAGATGAAAAATCATTGATTTATGTACTATTATTATCAGAATTTAGCGTAACCCAGGATTAACGACGTGGACGTAGCAGACATTTAATCCCTTTTTGTTTTTTTTTATTTTTTAATATTTTTTTTAATTTTTTTGTATTTTTTAAATTTAAAATTTTTTTTTTTTTTTGTTTTTGTTTTTTATTTAAAATTATCACGTACTTGAATCTAATCTACGTAATAATTTAAAAAAAAAGCAAAAACCAAAAAAACAAACAAAAAAAATTAAAA
The DNA here is from genome assembly GCA_031772095.1 of Zeugodacus tau. NCBI lineage: Eukaryota > Metazoa > Arthropoda > Insecta > Diptera > Tephritidae > Zeugodacus > Zeugodacus tau. Next base: position 40,890,555 of record CM062650.1, read on the forward strand.
ATTTGAAAAATACAAAAAAATTAAAAAAAATATTAAAAAATAAAAAAAAACAAAAAGGGATTAAATGTCCGCTACGTCCACGTCGTTAATCCTGGGTTACGCTAAATTCTGATAATAATAGTACATAAATCAATGATTTTTCATCTTGTTCTGAGTTGGTTTTTTATTTGTAGCTCATACAAATATTGCTGTCCCAAAATTCCCTTTGGGGGGTAAAAAGGTGATGAAATAAGGAACATTTTAAGATATTTTCGAAAAAAATCGAAGGGGGCATAAGTTGTTAAAAATTCCAAAAAAAAAAATTTTTTAATTTTTTGCTATGAAATATAAATTTTAAAAAATTTTACGATATACAGTTTCAAAGTTTGAGAAATTCTGTACAAAAAAGTCACATGGTGTTTTAAAATCTGTTCATTAGTTTTAAAGTTATGGCGGTTCGAAAATTTTTTTACAAAAAACTTTGGCCCCTTATAATATGGCAACCCCGCGTTACACAGACCTAAAACTATATGTTTTAGTTTAGGTTTTACATGTACTATAAGATATATAATTGCCAAAAAAAATAAAGAACTTTTTTTTTCAAGTGGCTTTTTTTCCAGAGAATGCCCCATATATGTATTGTAGTTAAAGTGTTGCTTGCAACGTTTTTTTTATCAACGAAGATTTATGACGGTAATTTTCGTTGCGTGCGAGTACCGTAATGTTGTTGCACGCATAATTTCAGACATTGTCATCGTGTGTGTGTGCGTATCTAATCTATGTATACGAAAACAAATTATCTGCAGTCACATAATCTTCACACATCAGCATTACAACAACACTGAAGGCAGTTAAAGTTGCTTTTAATTAATTCATTGACTATTTACATCTTTTTTTTCTCCAGCATTTTCCGCATTTGCATTTTGATGAAAAGAAAAACTTGCACAAGTTGTTTACCCAAACGTTAAGCCTTACGGCCATTGATGACATACAATTTTTAAGGTTAATAACTGTATGCAACAGTAAATATGTATATTTATATATTTTTATATACAAAATTACAATAAATTTGTATATTGGTTAGATTAACTGTGAGTTGAGGTGAAAGTAAATATTATTTGTAGTGCTATTGAACTCTAAATTCACTTGCAGTACAGTGAAATCTTTTTAAAACGAACATTCGATATTTGTGGTAGAAGTTTCCACATTATATGAAATGTTATTTCTATATTCACCAGAGAATGTTAACCGTAGTGGAGTAGATGAAGGAAGAGAGATAGAGAATCAAGAGATAGAGATTAATAATAATATTGCCCCTCAATGGATGGTAGTTAGAGTTACAAAAGCAGATAATTAAATTAATTACACTAGTTTTTTCAACATCTCATTAAAATTCACTGCTCATAAGTGTATTAACATCTAACCATGGTTTGATCAAGAATAATCAGAGACATTCTGTGGCAGGCAGATTTATCAGCAATATACTATTTTCTTTCTCAATACTCCAAAATGCTAATTTGACAAAATTTTAGTTCCTTCTGACCTTACTCTACCGAAGATTATGCGGTCAAAACTGTTTATGCTTTATATATAAAATTCTTCTAGTGTTTATGTCACTGAACTCCTCCTAAACGGCTGGATTGATTTGAATGAACTTCTTTGTGTCTTATTTTATTTTTTTTATTTTAAATTTATAAAATTGAGGATGCCTTCATTACTATATAGAAACCGCCTAAAAGTATAGAAAATTGTTTTGGAAAAATTTGTTTAAGAAATGATCTATAATTGAATGCCGCTACGGTCGGTGTACCATATCTTCGATTCAATTATATATTAATTCCAATTATTATAGTAGTGTTTCACTTTGTTTAATATCATAATAATAACCGACGTCTGTCAGGTCCGTTAGTTATTCCATAAAATACTTCCCCTGATCTTGAGTTTTGGGTTGGCAACAATGGCAATTCTGTGATTTCTCTACCCTCTAAACCGATAACTTGTGAAAACTGAGGTGATAATAGGACTACCAGTCTGTCTTTATGGGAAAACAATTTAGGTTCACGATAGTCATATGCATAATTAATTTTAAACAATAAGATTATAACAAGAACCATTAAAATCACTATTAATAATCATAGTAAAAGTAAAAACCATTTATTGTATTCGCCTCACTAACAGAAAATGGTCAACAAATTGTACGAATCATCCCTGAACACATAGACAACGACAAGCGACGAGAGACATCTGCCAAATATTAAAATACACACGTTCTTATGGGCCCTGCGTTTTAGACAACAACACGACTTCGCGACAGCAGGCTTGAAGTTGTCGCTGTTGCCAAATTACAAATGTTTTCAATTTTGCCACTGGCCACTGTAGAGCTGCCACTAATATGTGAAATGAAATGCAAATTATTCAAAGTTCTAACAAATATGACGTTATTTTGTCAGCAGAATCGTAAAATATCTTTTATATATATCATTTGTAATAACAATCGATTATTTAAAACCAATCAATCGGCTTTTATATACATATGTTTTCCACAAAAAATTTCACTTTGAACAAAATATATAAATTTTATTGAAGTGAATGGTTTCAGTACGACAACAATGAAATTGTTGTTTGATATGTCGCTGCCGCCTTCAAAATGTTCAAGACGCTGGCTTCAAGGCGACATTTGTAGCCAGCCGTCGCTACATCGTGTCGTCGTCTTTGTGTTTAAACTTTAAAGCATCAAAGAGATTCCCATGACAACACTTTACCCTTTTTACATTTATTTCTCTCTCTTTCTCCTCTAAGCCCCACACCGGATTAGTCAAAAACGTATTTGGCTAATAAGACTCTCTCAAGCTCCTAATAGAAACTCTCTTAAGCTTCTTTAAATTGTAAAAAAAAAAAAAAAAATATAAGAGATTTCTTTTAAGCCTTGTTTTCACTGTGTCATTTTAAGGACTAATTGCAAGAAGCATTAATTAAAAATGGTTGTCATTTAAATTAAATTAAACCAAAAATGAAAACTTTGACATTTTGACATTGCTTGTCATTATTTTGACATACAATGTATGATCTAATGCAAACGAGGCATTACTGCTGTAAAATCATTGCGCATGTCGTCTTACATTACTCACTCATAATTGAACAACAAATATTTTTGGCATGTGCTAATTAGTTAAGCGTCAACTGTATTTTGTTATTTTTTTTTGTCAAATTACGAATTACCAAATTTTTTAGCTTTAATACATTCAATAGGTTAAAGAAAATGATTTTATGGTTCTGAAACCAAAAGATAAATATTTACATAAAATATTTAAATTTTTCAAGAATATTTAAGTATGGAACGCATAAAGGGCTTAACTGTTTAATACAGTCTAATTATTCGGGCAAATTCGAGACTTACTAATTGCTACATCAAGCAACATTGAAGTGCTAAAATAAAAGAAATATGAAAAAGTATGCCTGTGTTTTTGGCATCTTCCAATCGATAACAATGCCAGTCAACTGCCACCAACACCAAATTTAGCAACAATTTTTTTCACAAAAAAAAATAAGCAAAAAATAGAAAATTTTCGTTTAAACTGACATGGAGTTAATAGACAGTTTTTAGAAATTGTTGAATTTATCGCCAAAAGACAAGTGATCACCACTAGCAGTAAGCAACTATAAGTGTAAATATGTATATATTTGTATGTATGCATGTATGCATGTGAATGTGGTTGTCTAGTTAACCAGCCGGCAGTGTCATTGGCTTTGACCGTCCGCCTCTACAGGCGGTCCGTTACCAATTTCTGCGCTTGTGAACTTGCCAAGTGCAAAGTGTCTGCAGACATTCTTGCACATCTGTTTGTATGTTGTTGTATGTATGTATATCTTGCGCGCTTGTCGCCTTAAAGTATTTCTTAACCGCTCACTTGTTGATTTATTTAATTTCGCATTTTATTTATTTGCTTATTTATTCCTATGAATTTTAATAACACTTATAAATTTCTTGGCCGCAGGTGTGTGTACACTCACACACACATACACTGCCACAGCAGCTTGCCAACTCACCCGTAAGCCGCACTTGAGGCGCGCTTGTAAGTCACCGGCAATACAGGCCACCAGATTTGTTTTTAACGGTTTATTGCTGTTGCTGTCGGACAAGATGTTGGCGGATGATCATTGTCAGCAAAGTGGTCAGACAATTCGTTATGGTTGCTGATGCCAAGCGGTTGTTGGTGATTGCTGTTGTTAGTGTTGTTGTAAAACGTTTTGCCAATTAAAATCCATACTTCTGCGAATCTGTACGTTTGCAAGTTGAGGGTACTGATCTTTTTAGCATGGCTACAAACGGTGTTGCCACAGTTATGTAGAAAGAAATCATATTACTAATAATATTAATTAATTCAAATGAAGTCCTCCTTCCTTCAAGGCATTTAAGGGGCTATACCAGAGTAACTCATGCAAAATTAGGCGATTTTCGTGAATTTTTTTTTTAAGAAAATACTCAATCGAATTTTTCGAAGATTTATGGACATAATAAGGTATATTTTCAGTAAGATTTTAAGATTTTTTTAACAAAAATATTGAAAAATGAGTTATGTGCTGTCTTCTTCAAAAAAAAAAGTTCACCAACTCCTGGCATGATTTTGGCCGAATGAGTAACTGAAACTAAAAATTCAAAAAGGTTATTAAACTTGATTGACTTATGACTTATGATTTTTGAAAAATAACAAAAATTAACAAATTGGCGTAGTTCTGAAAATATGTTTTTTTTTTTTGTAAAAAATTGTCGTTTTTTTTAATGCCATATTTACAATTTTCAGCCAATCAAAAATCATGTATGGCTCATTGTATAGTCAATTTATTCAAGAATACTAAGTTTCAATTTGAAGCCGATCGGTCAATTTCTCGTCGACTTATGATGACAACAATTTTGAAAAATGTCGTTTCGAAAAAAAGCTTTCAAAGTTTCAACTATCGAGGTTTATACCTTTGATCGGTCGCTCTTCAGAACGCTGTTATTCAAATTCTATTCAAGATACGACCTTGCCGATTTCACAAGATATTTTTGAAAGTGTAAACTATCGAATAAGCAAATAAAAAAATCAATTTTTTAAAAGTGTGGCACTTAAAGCGAGTTATGTAATCATATCAAAATTGTAAATTTTTATAGTGACAGTTAAGTGACATAAGGGATCAAGTCAATGTTTTGTATAAAATTGTTTAATGCGAGCCTCTTTCCTGATGACGTCGGTATATTTTTTTAATGAGAATTCCTATAATTGTTTCTAGCTACCTCTGGAAATTACGAAATTACATAACTCGAACTTCTATACTTCGAATTCTCCATAACTCGAACTCTTGAATTGGCAATAGAAGTCAAATTTCATACAAGTTTCCTTCCATAACTCAAAGTCTCTAACTTGAAGTTTGTTTTTAGGATTATTATGATTAGCGTTAGGGGAGTTCAACTGGGTAACTTTCGATGTTAGAAGAACTATTTATAAGGAATTGTAGACTGCTATAAGACTCAGTGGGCAATCGTTTAATCTCCCAGAATTCCCAGCTATTACAAAGTTTAAGTTCGACCTCCTCATTAATTCAGATACATATATGTACATACTTGTATATATCCATAAATTTAACGCGGTTAGTGTGATTTAGTGGTGACACAATCAACTCTAAATTTTAGAATCCTATGTTTGGAAGTCTTCTTAAGTAAGCCTTTGCGTTTGTTATTACATAAAAATACTAGCGATGGATGAACTCATATCTGAAACTGGATAATTTTTATTTATTTAATTTATTAAATTTGTTGATTTCAACCAAACTGGCAACCCTGCTAGTAGCAACCATTGACTTGTGTCTTTTGCCAATTTCGATTACTTTTCTGCATCCGTGGCTTTGAACTTTACAGTGACTAATGAATATATACATACATATGCTATATACGTTTAAGTATTTATTTATCGTATTTGGCAGAAAGATTTGCATATACTCAAATATACCCATTCACAAGTACACATGCAAGCATATAAATGCAAAAATGCAGCTTAAGTTAAGCTTTGCATGACGCCAACATTCAACATGCACCTCAACTACCGTTACTTGTTTAATAATTTCCTTTTACTTCTTTTAGTTGCAACTTCGCTCACAAGTATGTAAATATGTATGTGTATATACAATGTATGGTTAAAATATACTATATATGCAATTTGCATTCGATTTTGGCCAAACACGCATGCGCACGCACATTACCGCTAATTAGAAGTGCAATGTTTGCCAAACAAGTGTGAATGCACAGTTATTTTGCGTCAATATAATGAGTCAGATATTTTCGGCACGTAGAGTCACATTTGAAAATAAATGGACTTAATTAACTGATATTGTATATAAAGATATTTTCTAAAACCTGAAATGACACTTGGCAAGTCTCGGCCGCTATTTTGTCGCTCAAAGCGCACTCATTGATTAATTGCACTTTTAATATTGATTAAGCTTTATCTTGTCGCTAGAGATAACTTGCATTTTTATTGGCAATAAAAAAGTCGCGGCGAATGTCTGTAAAAGTGCAATGAGTTCACTTTGCTACACTTGTCTTTGTCTGGTTGACAGTTGAATTTAATGCAACAATTTGTTATGAAAAAATCCAGAAGTGTTTGCCAAGAAATAATTGCAACAAATTTGCGACAAATCGTTAGAAAGTATTTTGTTTATATGTACATATATGTATTGGAGTTGGCACTCTCTTGTGAATGGACTTTTTATTTCGCATAATAAACTTTGTGATTTTCGTGGAATAAAATAATATTTTAGTGCTAAAAGAAGTGATATTTCACTATTTTCTATAATAAATTTGCCAACTACATTCAAGATTTGTCGTTAAAAGACACTCCAACCGTTCTTTTCTTCTTAATTGCGTAGAAAACGCTTCTAGCGTTTTTAGATAGGAGCTAATTGATCAATTAACCGGCCTCTGCTCGATTAAAACGCTTATTAAAATCGATTTACCATATAAAATAAAATCTACATTTCTTTTTAATTGAATTGTAATCGACTTGAAAATCAAATGCAACTCTGCCAGAAAGACGTACGATATACGTTCTTTGTCTGTAATTGGCTGAATTTTTTGATAGAAAAAAGATACGGAAGCTGTCGCTGCTAAAAATATTAATCAGCTGTTCAAACTTACCAACTTCTCATGAAAAGAAAAACAAAAATTTATAATAGCTGATCGGTTATCGAGTAGCCGGCAGTATAAAAGGCAAAAACGGGATTCTCAATAAAAATTTTAATTTATCAATTAATTTTGCTGTGTGAAAAAGCTATTACGCGATTATAGCCAAGTCCTTTTGTCAGTTTGGCGCCAGTTGGAAATCCCAAGTGCTGCTAGGTTCTTCTTTACCTGGTCTTTCCAGTAAGTGGAGGTCTTCCTATTCCTCTGCTTCCACCCACGGGTACTGCATCGAACACTTTCAGAGCTAGACTGTTTTCGTCCATTTCGACAACATACCTAGCCAGCGTAGCAGCTATCTTTTTATTCGCTGGACTATGTTTATGTCATAAATCTTGCGCAAACCTTTCTCTCGAAAACCTCAAGAGTCGTCTCATCGGATGTTGTCATCGTCCACGCTTCAGCGACATACATCAGGACGGCAATAATGAGCGACTTGAAGAGTTTGATTTTGGTTCGTCGAGATAGGAATTTATTTTTCAGTTGCCTACTCAGTCCAGAGAAGCACCTGTTCGAAAAAATGATTCTTCGTTGGATTTCGAGGCTGATATTGTTGGTGTTGTTGATACTGGTGCCAAGACGAAACTATCTACGACTTCAAAGTTATGACTGTCAACAGTGATGTGGGAACCAAGACGCGAGTGCGCTGACCGTTTGTTTGATGACAGGAGATATTTCGTCTTATCCTCATTCACCTCCAGACTTATCCGTTATTTTAGTCTCAAGAAAAATAATAAAGATGCCCTATTAAACCATCATATCATGAAATTTGGACTTTCGCTTTAGAGTACATAAAGTAAGACTTTCCAGCTATGGCTAGATGAGGACTATATTTTTAATTATAATTATATATTTATTGCCCATTCTCTGGAAATTGGAAAAAAATGGAAGGATTTCATGATGAAAACTACATCTTTAGTCTGTAAAGATCAAAGTTAGCAACCTTTTACTAACTACTAAAAGCTCTTCAAGTTCACTCTTAAGGTCATTAGGTCTACTGATTCACCTTTTTTCGACTTAAAGCCCATATTTTAATTCAAACACAATAATACAAAATCGACCACGTCAAGAAATTTTGTTCCGAAGTTTTAGTATTCTTAAAATTGTGATGGAGCAAACGTCATACTACCTCACCACCTACTTATAACCGTTAAATGCAAAATAATGGCGGAAACAGCAAAACATACCGTAACGACTTTTGTGTAATTAATGAAATCAATTGCATTAAATATTTTCCTCATTTTTCAAAACTTCAACAATATCACTTGGCGAGCACTTCTTTGGTCATTTACATTTCTTTATTTTATGCATTTCTGTTTTCAACGTCTTCGCTTTCACGGTTTAACCGGAATTTGTCATTCGTACGCTGTTTGTAAGCGCAATAAACGAAGTCATTAAAATCAATGCAGATAAATAAATATCACACGCCTATTGTTTCGGCACGCCACACCACGCCAAATGACCGTTGCATGCAACACTGCGATAATTTATATTTTATTGTTTTCCTGATGTGCCAAAGATTTTCGGCGTGATTTTCATGCAATTAGCGGTAACTGCGCAGGCGCTGTGACTGCTTAAGTAAAAGAAAGGCATGAAGATGCCTGGAACCTTCTTAACAAATTACCTCAGTGGAGCGCCGCTTGAGTGGAAGCAGTGAGCTTGTTCTACACTCACTCGTTCGATCAGCGAGCAACTTAAATGGTCATCAGCTGCTAGCTGCTGGCTGACAGCATTCGAACCAGCTCTCGGCAACAAGTTGCAAGTTGGTCAAATAACGGAAGAATTAATTGCATGCAAAATAATCGCATGCCGCAAGTGGTCAGCACAAGTCAAAGCAATTTCTTTGATGAATGCATTTCTTTGCGCATATTTCACTGTGTACATATTTACTTTATAAACTTTTTCTTTTACCACTTTTTTATTTATATTTTTTTATTGAAAGTCAATTTATTAGCGCAATAAAAACATATTTATTCATTGGCAAATAATGTAAATAATTGCTTTGCATTTATATCTTTCGTGTAATGCAATATTGTTTTTTTTTCGCAAATATAATAAAAGATGAAAGCAAATACAGGGTGTTAAAACTTGTATGTTGTTATGAGCTATGAGGTTTAGGATGTCTTAATGGGTTAGGTGGGTTTCAGAGGCTAAAAAAACAAGGGTATTTTTACAATTTTTTTTAAATATATCGTATATATATGTATGTATATATATATGTTTCATTTAAACCATTCAGCATATCAAAGATACATGTTTAAACAGTATTTTGAGAAATTTCAGCCATTGGCACCTCATTTTCCATTACGTGTCCAAAAAAGAGTTCTTGCCGTGGACCATAACTCGTGATTGGTTCATCTAGAAAGAGTAAACCAAAAATATTTCGATAGTACATGGATAAATCTAGTTAATGAACGAAGGAAAAAAGAAAACATTAATATTTCAATTTTTGACAGAATTTTACCGAAAAAACTAACTTTATTGATTAAATTTTCGCCATATATTGGCTCGAAAAAATATAATAGTTGTAATAAAAAATAAAATCGTTCGTTCATTAACTAGATAATGTTATTCCAAAGATGTATTCAAAATTTTAACGACGTGATTTTATTTAACTTTTCAAGAAATCGTGGCCACCATATTAAAAAATTGAGTTTTGGGATAAAGTTTTATATTGAAACTGACGTGGCCTGATGGGCGGAAATTAGAATATAACTCCGAACGATTTGCTATTTTTGGATAATATTTTAAACATATTGTACTATTTAATATATATTTAAAATTTACAAATTTTGAAACCCACCTAACTCCTTAAATAACCAAAATTGTGAAGAGAACAGAAAAACAATTTGAGTTCCATGAAAGCGCACTGTATCACCAAAATGTAGTTGTTTAGCCCGGAGTTTTCTTCGAAACCAATCATTGAGCCATATTTCTTTTAGGGGACCCCCCACCTCTCTCAATTTCAAATTTTTACGATTCTCAATGGGCTGGTAAATTAACCTAAATTATTTTTTAGGGTTATAACTTTGCATACACTTATTTGACGACTTAAAAAAGAAGAAATAACTTTTACATATTTTTTTGTAGTTTTTTTGTCAAACAAAAGCTCTTCTTTTCGACGGCGCATGTGATTTCCGCTCACTGGAATATATGAAACCAAATATTCCAACGGGATTAGAAAGAGTACATGTTTGGCTCTGGTATGAACTAGGATTGTTAACTTCGCACAAAAAATTAACAATATGGCGGAACTTTGAAATTTTATTTTTGAAAATCGCCTTTTTTTCAGCCACAAATCAAGTTGAAAAGCAAAGAAGATCACCGAGATTTGATTTATCCTAGTTCATACCATAGCTATATATGTATAGAATAACGTATTAAAATTTGGAACCGATTTCATTAATAGCTTTTGAGTAACCTCAATCGTAAAAACACTGTTTCGAGAAAAACGAGAAAAGCGTTTGAAGGTTTGAGAAGCAAATTCTTGGGTTCTTCAAGAGTTTTTGAAATTTTCACTTGAATTTTAAAGGAACATTCTTGAATAGTTATAGGTTTGAGGTTATTTTTTGAAATAGGCGAAGGGGGTCCTCTTAAAAGAAAGCATCCGTTCGAATCGATATCGATGAACGTTAATTCATATTCGAAAAAGTAAATCAAGCTCATACTCTTCATATGAAATATATTTTGGGTAATATCTATTTAAAAAATATGTTGGAACTAACTTGAGAACTTTTATTTATTTCGAAAATCCATTATCTCTTAGCGAATGTCAAGTTTGTTCTAAACAACCTCTGCCCATGTTTTTACTCTTTTAGTAAATCTATTTACAATAATTAACAACAATTTTTACAATGAGCAACGACAAATTCGAACTTCAAAGACCTATATTTCGAAATTTGAGGCTAAATTCGTAAAATGGTAAAATCTTTATTAATTGATTCATTCGGTCCAATACCATAAAAAATTGGTTTTACGGTATAATATCTTGATTGAGGTTGATTTCCATGGGTACTTTTGCTTTAAAAGAAAGTTAAATAAAAATATTTTAAACCTTTTCATTTTAAGGCTTCTATAAAAACATTAAATTTTATATATACTTTAAATTAAAGTTAAATTAAAGTTCAAAAGTAGCATCCATACTAGTACTGTAGTTACTTTTATAGCAGCGCTAAACATTTCCCCCAACTGGTTAAGGGAACTCCTACATCTCAGATGACAGTCCTCAAAAGCAGGTTCTGTTCCGTAAAGTATTCATCAATATTCGATTTATGCTCATCGTGGGTATATCTTCATTTGCTATTAAAAATTGATTCCTGAAAGTGTAAAGAAGGAAACAAATTAATATTGAGATTTTTTCTTTGTTATTTATTCATAGTAATATTAATTTTTATTAAATTATGTAGTAAAATGTTTAGCAACTTCGATACAAACCATGCCATACCTAGAGATTAAAAAAAAAAAAAAAAACATAATTTTCATAAACCAGATTAATTGCTTTCTTCTGGCACTTAATCGCTTTGAAAGGTCTCACTTCATTTAACCTTGATTGCCACATATTGCCACTAATTACTCTGTTATGTGCTACAGTATAAAAAAAGTCATTGGCACGTGCTGTTAACAAACTCGTTTGCGCCACAAATAGATCAGCTAGCCCAGTCGCCACATATACCTATATATTACAAAGAATACATATAGTCACTGCTACTCGAATTGGCTATGTGGCGTTAAAGAGGTAACACGTTGTGAAAATAAGGTTAAGCTGTCGGAGAATGCGCGCGAAGCTGTGCTAAAACAGAAGTCATAAAAGAGTCATCGCTTTTAAGCGCCGATTTGGCTATTACTGCGCCAAGAAATCATAAATCACTGAAAATTATTGTTTACTATTTTGGTTTTGAGATGGAAGTGGAAATGTATTTGTATAATTAAGTATATATTTTTGCAATTGTTAGATATACAAATGTCTACGGTATGTTTGAGAAGAAATCGTGTAGATTATTGAGTTTTTATCTTAGTAATCCTCAAGGCCGTGTAATTTGTATTTTAGGTATTTAAATGTCAATTTCTCTAATCAATAAGCGTGTAATCAAAACTGAGAGTGAAATATAATGAACAAAGTCAATTGATTAACTCTGATTAAATTTCGATTAAATTAATCAATTTCGTAATTAGTTTCCATAAGAATCTATTAATCGGAATAAAAAGTGTTTAAAGGTGAAACCTTCGAGAGTATCCCTCAAATAAAGACTGATTACAGTTTGTAGTCAATTGATTAATCGATTAATATAGTTAATTGACTTAATTAACAAACACTTAATTAATTATTCAAAAAGAAGATGACCTAAATCGGAATTTATTTTCAGTTGGTATTTAATTCCATGATAAATTTTTAATATAGAAAATTAGAAATCTGTATCTCAGGAATTCTTGAATAAATATCTAACTCATATTACTTAAATCTTGTATAGCGATTACACAATACTCATTAATACGAAAAAATCGAAAACCTCATTTACAGTGCGTAATCTGTTACTTCAATGATTGTGAAAAAAAAATTAAAATCAAATATTCTTGAGCTTCAACTATTAATGTGATTCTCTACTGCCGGCATTCTGCGAACTTACTTCAGCGGCACACTTCACATTCTACGCGTAATTACTTACTTGTTCGCCAAAGCAAATAATGATCTAGCATTATTTACGGAGTTAATAATCACGAGTAATATCATCATTTTATCACCATCATTACCTACTTGTCACAATAATTACGCAGCATTATTGAGATGTGCCGTTATAATTTTGAGTACACTTTAAGCGCTTAGCCCACAAACAATCACACTCACATACACACCAAAGCACCTACAAAGCAAGAAGGCTCTAATAAGGTCAACATGTTCCATGTTAACCCACTTTTCTATTGTCATCAATATGGAAAGAACATTGGCAAACAGCGATTTAAGTGGCGATAGAGACAAACACAGACAGACAGACAGTGAATGAGTACGCGTTTAGATGATCGCGAAAGGCAGCTTGTAGTTGTGGATCAGATGAGTGTTTACCATATATATTTATGTATAAATAAATAAGCGTTGTGTTACTTCTGAACATCGTTATATACATACATAAATTCTAAATATGTAAAACATTCCATTAATTTTGCAATCCGCAGCCCCAAATCCCCGATTTCTACCAGGCGCGCATAATCGAGTAGCAAGGGCAATGACGATGGTTTTGGTCGAATAACTTCCAGAATTTTGGACCTATCAGGACATACATCGGGGAGACATCGGGGTCTATGGAATTTTTGAGAATCCGCAGCCCCAAATCCCCGATTTCTTCCAGTAGTAAGGGCAATGCCGATGGTTTTCGTCCAATAACGTCCAGAATTATGGACCGCGCGGGACATTTTGGGGGTCTATGGAAAGAGGGACGCTTTCTGCATATATTTACCAATTTTAGACCCGATCCATCCGATGCTTTGCGATAAATTCGAAAATCCCGGATTTTTAATCGATTCTATAGGATTATATAGGAATAAACCACCTCTACAGTATGCTATAGCATTCATTGAATTGAGTAGTAAGGTCATAGTCGACGGTTTTCGTCGAATATCTTCCAGAATTGTGGACCGATCGGGACATTTTGGGGGTCTATAGAAAGAGGGACGCTTTCTGCATATACCTACCAATTTTAGACCCGATCCATTCGATGCTTTGCGATAAATTCGAAAATCCCGGATTTTTTATCGATTCTATAGGATTATATAGGAATAAACCACCTTCACAGTATGCAATAGCATTCATTGCATTCTTATCGGTGGGTATTTGTGACGCGCTGCAGTAATTTTACCATCCGCAGCCCCAAATCTCCAATTGAGTAGTAAGGGCATAGTCGACCGTTTTCGTCGAATATCTTCCAGAATTGTGGACCGATCGGGACATTTTGGGGGTCTATGAAAAGAAGGACCCTTTCTGCATATACCAACCGATTTTGGGCCCGATCCATTCGATGCTTTGCGATAAATTCGAAAATCCCGGATTTTTTATCGATTCTATAGGATTATATAGGAATAAACCACCTTTACAGTATGCTATAGCATTCATTGCATTCTTATCGGTGGGTATTTGTGACGCACTGCAGTAATTTTGCAATCCGTAGCCCCAAATCTCCAATTGAGTAGTAAGGTCATAGTCGACGGTTTTCCTCGAATGTCTTCGAGAATTGTGGACCGATCGGGACATTTTGGGAGTCTATGAAAAGAAGGACCCTTTCTGCATATACCAACCAATTTTGGGCCCGATCCATTCGATGCTTTGCGATAAATTCGAAAATCCCGGATTTTTTATCGATTCTATAGGATTATATAGGAATAAACCACCTTTACAGTATGCTATAGCATTCATTGCATTCTTATCGGTGGGTATTTGTGACGCGCTGCAGTAATTTTACCATCCGCAGCCCCAAATCTCCAATTGAGTAGTAAGGGCATAGTCGACGGTTTTCGTCGAATATCTTCCAGAATTGTGGACCGATCGGGACATTTTGGGGGTCTATGAAAAGAAGGACCCTTTCTGCATATACCAACCAATTTTGGGCCCGATCCATTCGATGCTTTGCGATAAATTCGAAAATCCCGGATTTTTTATCGATTCTATAGGTTTATATAGGAATAAACCACCTTTACAGTATGCTATAGCATTCATTGCATTCTTATCGGTGGGTATTTGTGACGCACTGCAGTAATTTTGCAATCCGTAGCCCCAAATCTCCAATTGAGTAGTAAGGGCATAGTCGACGGTTTTCGTCGAATTTCTTCCAGAATTGTGGACCGATCGGGACATTTTGGGGGTCTATGAAAAGAAGGACTCTTTCTGCATATACCAACCAATTTTGGACCCGATCCATTCGTAGCTTTCCGATAAATTCGAAAATCCCAGATTTTTAATCGATTCTATAGGATTATATAGGAATAAACCACCTTCACAGTATGCAATAGCATTCATTGCATTCTTATCGGTGGGTATTTGTGACGCGCTGCAGTAATTTTACCATCCGCAGCCCCAAATCTCCAATTGAGTAGTAAGGTCATAGTCGACGGTTTTCGTCGAATATCTTCCAGAATTGTGGACCGATCGGGACATTTTGGGGGTCTATGGAAAGAGGGACGCTTTCTGCATATACCTATTAATTTTGGACCCGATCCATCCGATGCTTTCCGATAAATTCGAAAATCCCGGATTTTTAACCGATTCTATAGGCTTATATAGGAATAAACCACCTTCACAGTATGCAATAGCATTCATTGCATTCTTATCGGTGGGTATTTGTGACGCACTGCAGTAATTTTGCAATCCGCAGCCCCAAATCCCCGATCTAGTAGTAAGGGCATAGTCCACGGTTTTCGTCGAATATCTTCCAGAATTGTGGTCCGATCGGGACATTTTGGGGGTCTATGGAAAGATGGACGCTTTCTGCAAATATCTACCAAATTGGGGACCCGATCCATTCGATGCTTACCGATAAATTCGAAATCCCTGAATTCTAACCGATTCTATAGGATTATATAGGAATAAACCACCTTTACAGTATGCTATAGCATTCATTGCATTCTTATCGGTGGGTATTTGTGACGCACTGCAGTAATTTTGCAATCCGCAGCCCCAAATCCCCGATCTAGTAGTAAGGGCATAGTCCACGGTTTTCGTCGAATATCTTCCAGAATTGTGGTCCGATCGAGACATTTTAGGGGTCTATGGAAAGATGGACGCTTTCTGCATATATCTACCAAATTGGGGACCCGATCCATTCGATGCTTACCGATAAATTCGAAATTCCTGAATTCTAACCGATTCTATAGGGATTTTCGAATTTATCGGAAAGCATGGAATGGATCGTGTCCAAAATTCGTAGGCATATGCAGAAAGCGTCCCTCTTTTCATAGACCCCCAAAATGTCCCGATCGGTCCACAATTCTGGAAGATATTCGACGAAACCCGTCGACTATGACCTTACTACTCAATTGGAGATTTAGGGCTGCGGATGGTAAAATTACTGCAGTGCGTCACAAATACCCACCGATAAGAATGCAATGAATGCTATTACATATTGTGAAGATGGTTTATTCCTATATATTCATATAGAATCGGTTAAAAATCCGGGATTTTCGAATTTATCGGAAAGCATCGGATGGATCGGGTCCAAAATTGGTAGGTATATGCAGAAAGCGTCCCTCTTTCCATAGACCCCCAAAATGTCCCGATCGGTCCACAATTCTGGAAGATATTAGATGAAAACCGTCGACTATGCCCTTACTACTCAATTGGAGATTTAGGGCTGCGGATGGTAAAATTACTGCAGCGGGTCAAAAATACCCACCGATAAGAATGCAATGAATGCTATTACATATTGTGAAGATGGTTTATTCCTATATATTCATATAGAATCGGTTAAAAATCCGGGATTTTCGAATTTATCGGAAAGCATCGGATGGATCGGGTCCTAAATTGGTAGGTATATGCAGAAAGCGTCCATTTTTCCATAGACCCCCAAAATGTCCCGATCGGTCCACAATTCTGCTAGATATTCGACGAAAACCGTCGACTATGCCCTTACTACTCAATTGGAGATTTGGGGCTGCGGATGGTAAAATTACTGCAGCGCGTCACAAATACGCACCGATAAGAATGCAATGAATGCTATTACATATTGTGAAGGTGGTTTATTCCTATAGAATCGGTTAAAAATCCGGGATTTTCGAATTTATCGGAAAGCATCGGATGGATCGGGTCCCAAATTGGTAGGTATATGCAGAAAGCGTCCCTTTTTCCATAGACCCCCAAAATGTCCCGATCGGTCCACAATTCTGCAAGATATTCGACGAAAACCGTCGACTATGCCCTTACTACTCAATTGGAGATTTGGGGCTGCGGATGGTAAAATTACTGCAGCGCGTCACAAATACCCACCGATAAGAATGCAATGAATGCTATTGCATACTGTGAAGGTGGTTTATTCCTATATAATCCTATAGAATCGGTTAAAAATCCGGGATTTTCGAATTTATAGGAAAGCATCGGATGGGTCGGGTCTAAAATTGGTAGGTATATACAGAAAGCGTTCCTCTTACTATAGACCTCCAAAATGTCCCGATCGGTCCACAATTCTGGAATATATTCGACGAAAACCGTCGACTATGCCCTTACTACTAGATCGGGGATTTGGGGCTGCGGATTGCAAAATTACTGCAATGAATGCTATTGCATACTGTGAAGGTGGTTTATCCCTATATAATCCTATAGAACCGGTAAAAAAATCCGGGTTTTTTTTGACACTTTCTGTATATACCCACAAATTTTAGACCCGATCCATGTGAGAATATTTGCAACCCTTACTACATATACCCACAAATTTTGGACTCGGTGCATCCACAACTTTTCATTTTCATAACCTCGAAATGAAAACTATTCCCAACAACAGTAAAAAACAAAGGAATTATTTCTTCTGCTCATGCAAGCAGCTTGTCTTTCGTAGTCAATAATTATTTTATGGCCATTCACCAGCAGCATTGGCACTTAAATGCTACTTCATTCAATCTTCCGCATTAAGAACTTTTGCTAATTTGTTTTTTGTTGTTTTGCCTCATTTACACACATTCGCTTTTGTTTATGGCTTTTGGAGAAGGTATTAAACCGTTAAGTGTGGCTATTTACGCTTAAGAGCTTGCGAACAAATGCGCATTTAAATGTTTACACACATACAGACATACTTGTTAAATATTATAACTACTTATGTATGTATGTGTGTGTGTATATAGTATGGTAAAGTGTTTACATCGTTCGCTGAAGATTTTAATGCGCCTGATTGAAGATAATGATTTTGTATGCTATTTTTTACATTTTACCCGAACTAGCGAAAGAGGTCACTAAGAGTGTGGCTAATGCGCCGTAAGAAAAATTTTATATTTGTACATATATGTATGCAGGTATGTTTTCTTATTTCCTTTCTTTTCACACTTTAATAAGATTTGCTTTTACTGATTACAGTAAATATTTTGTATTTCCATCTGTTTCAGCGTACACAAATCAGTAGTGATTCCATTCGCCAATGCAAATGAAGTTGTGAGTTGAGAGGAAATTGATTGTCTCGTGTTATCGTACTGCTTAAAATTGTGTTTAAATTTGGATGGAAATATTTTTGAGCTGATAAAATTTATGTTCTGGAATAATAAATGTACATACATATGTTCATCATTTATACTAAAGAATCATTTATGTTTTTTTCGCAGCACTGAAGGAAATATATAGTATTGCTGAGAAGAAGAAGATAGAGAAACTTAAAAAGACTTAGAAGGATGTTTCAGAAAAATGTTAAAGGAATGAAGAGACTCCCAAATTTTATTGATTTAAGAAAACATTGAACAGAGTAGATCAGATATTAATCCACTTCGCTTATACCATTATTTTTGCATTTGTAACTGAATTATATTTTGTAGAAAACATTACCAAAATATAATATACTTTATCGGGAACCATATATGCCAACATGTTGTTTATAAAGTTTGCCAATGTAAAATTATTTCATTTTCAGTTAAACAAATCTAGAATTCATTGGAACACTTATTAAGGTTAAAACTTATTAGCAACAGAAGACCCAGGAGAAGAAAAATCGATTTCAGTTATAGATACACTGTTTATATACATCATTTTTGCTGTCATGAGTAAAAGTACCTAACCTGTAATCTTCTAAGACCTTTGCAGTTTGTTTAGTCAGTCTATTCGTACCACGAGATTTTCTACTCTAATGAATATACTCATTTTACAATTCTGAAATAAGGACAATTACATTAAGGGGTTACGCCACCCTGAAGACATGAAAATCGGATGGTTTTTTAGGATTTTTTTTGCCAAAACTATTTGAGGTAGGACTTCTTTACATTTATTGCTAATTTAATACATATCTTAAGCTTTATAAATATTAAAAAAAAATGTTTTTAGTTAAAAATGGCAGAGATATAAGCATTGGAGTGGATCAATTTTTCCGGAGCACTCCTTGGTGGTGTACATGATTGGCATTTCAATTTTTTGTCTGATACAATTAAAATAATACTTTTCTTAAAAAGCGATACATTTTGAGCAGAGTGATGTGGCCGTTTAGAAAAAAAAAACAAATTTTTACGCAATTGGAAGCACTTCAAAAATTTATTGTATATTTTGGGCTTTAAATACCATAAACAAATATGGATCAAAATTTTTCAAAATATTCAATCGAAAAAATCCCACGTCACTCTGTGGAAAATCTATTTAGGACAGTGTTGTCCACGGCCTATGCGCACAATAGCGCACGGACAAGCCAGACACCTCACACCAACATGTCGCGACAAGTGTCTGTGAGAGCACGATTGTGCTACTGTATTCAACTTCGTAGGCAAGCAAAGCAGAATTTTGCGATCAGTTGACGCTAGAAAACAGAATGCGCTAAAAATGTTCCAACAAATTTGAAAAATGTGTTATTTTTTTATTGAGAACAATGAAAAGCATGCAGATTCTGATATAAAAAGACATTATGAACGTTGTCACAAAAATCTTGTAAATATCGACGGAGACGCCCGAAAAAGTCTTCTTGATAATTACAAAAGAAAATTTGATTTACAATTAAATTCTCAGCTATACTATCAAACAATCATATTTCTGATCTCATTAGAATTAAGCAATATAATAAAGAAATAAATATAGATAATTTAGTTGACCGTAATTTTTAAAAAGTACGTTTACTTATTTGTACGCACTGTTCCGTATTCGTGTTGTCTGCTCGTAGCTTTCCGAATGTACGCTAATAACCAACACAAGCATAAGGTGCACACAGTCACGTTGGACAACACTGATTTAGGAAGATGTATTTTAATTTTCAAGTCAATCGGTTGAATAGTTTTTGAGTTATCGTGTACACGGTCTCGAAAAATGTGATTTTGAGAAAAACGCAAAAGAAGAAAAAAATATACTATCGGCGCGCTTCCACCGCGCTGACTTCTAATGATCATAACTTTCGTAATTATTGAGACATTGTGCTCGGAGACATATCATCAATAATTTTTTTGAAAATTTTAGGTTGGCGTAACCCTTTAAGTAAACCACCAATTTACAAGCTACTCCTTGATCATACAAGCACATATGACCAATGTATATGGAATAAAATCTCAGAACTCTACAAATAAACAACTTATATATTTTTATTTCACATATGAAGCGATTCTTTAACGATACTTTTGCAGTTTTCAATGACTAGTTTAGTAATATTACTGTCCTATATGTATCTCAAATAATGATGAAAAAATTAAAGCTTGCGATCAATTAATAAAAAAAAACAAATAGTTTTAATAGCAGTCTTGAAAATTCTTATAACTTTAAACAGATTCAACTCCAATTCTCGTCTCTCATCAGACACTATCAAAGCATATTTTATTATGCTCTATTAAGACTACGACAGAATGTTCAAGCTAAGCTTTCGTGCTTAAATTAGCAGTTTTCTTTTTCTCTACTTAATTTTGAATATTTTTTTATCTCACTACCATAAATATGTTACGAAAAGTTATGATCCACTTATAACCATTAAATTTCGTACTAACAACTCCCCATAATTCATGCCTACATAGCCTCTATGAGTAAAAAAAAGCATCCAATAATAAACCAACTTGACCTACAATGGCTAAGAGGAATGTCACATACCAAACAACTACAAAAATATATATTCACCGCAACATTTTCACCTCAAACGAAATTCCAAAGGCTCCAAAAACCAACAAAAATCTATAAAAATTAAAAAAAAAATGTAAAAAGAAACTAGCGCAAAAAATTAGTTGGCTGACCACAAAATAAAATCGTAGGAACACATGCAAACTAGACCTTGAATGCGCTTTTCACGAAAAACAAAATCAATATTTTAGTGCCAAAAAAATATATAAACGTAAAAATAACTGTTAGCGCATGCGCCTGCGCCTGCTGCTGTTGCATGTGTGTTGTTGTTGTTGTAGTCGAAGTCATGGCAGTCATGATCTTGATTCGCAACCGGTATGCGTGCACTGACTACGCCAGAAAGGCGCGCGCACCAAATGCAATAACAACAATAAAATAATACTAGTAAATGCACAAACAGGATCAACTGGAAAACAGATGAGCGGTGTGGTCATATATGTGTGTTTGTGTCTATTGGTATACTTGTGCAACTTGTATGAAGCTCCCATGCACCGGTGCAAACCAGATGCTCTTCTCAACTAGACTTTGCGCCACTTTGAACTGCCACTATGACTATTTCCAACACTACAACAACAACAACAACTACAACTATTTACTCCTTAATGCTAATACATTGTTGTTGTTCACAGTGCAGCAACAACTTAAGCTCACTGTAAGCACACTCCATATATGCAAAGCCAATGGAAGTGCGCACAGGTTCACATAAATTGCAAAATGAAAAAAATAAAAAAATAAAAAATATTTAAAATTGTTGTAGAGCGTATTTGCTGCAACTTGAAGAGAAGTAAGTTTGTTGCCAACGTTGCTTCCACTTTTAGTTGAACGCATGCCATTGAATGGAGAATTTAAAAATTTAATTAAAAATAATTGCAACTAAGCGCATACAGAGGCACTGCACAGACTAATCCATAAATAAAAACACACACACACACACATTAGCCATCAGCCTTTTGTAATGAAGACATGAAAATATTCAACGCTTGGCGTATATTTTTAGCTGCCACTTGTGGTTTTGGTGCGAAAGATGGCCTTGGCCGCCCATGCATTCACCTGCAGGCAATGCCAATTTTGTCTAAAACACTTGCTAATTAAAAGAAAAATTAATTAAATCGACCAAATTCGTAGGCGCCAATGCAAGAAAATGCAGTGTGAACTTTGATTTTGTTCATAAATTGGATAAAACAATCAATTAAGCTTAACTAAAGCTCATAATAATCATGTAATCCACGGTATATGGCATCCCCTTTGGGAGTGACAATGTTTTCATGTAATATGGTATATATAGTGAATATAATCTAGCGACTACATGTTACATGTTAGGGCATTTTATATGGAGCGAAAATATTTAAACCAAATCTACTTTGCAAGTTCAATAACAGTACGTCAAGTTATAAATATAACCTTCAAAGTGTCAATGTATGAAGTAAATTTTAGCTTGACTTGGATTACGTTTTAAAGAGTAGCGAATCGGACAAACTATAACAGATAACCCAACTTACGGACAATGCCGTGGGCTAAAATGTCTTCAGACTTTTGTGCAATAATGTTGCGCTTCTTTCTTTGGCATAGAAATTCTTCTTTCCGTGTTTAAAAATCTTTTAGTAACCCCCTTACTTTTATTATACTCTCGCAACAAGTTCAAAAGAGAGTCTAATAGTTCACCTAACGGTTGATTGTAAGTCCTAGAGCTAAACGATTTAGATAGGATGACGAGTAGAGTTGAAATCCGAATGTCTGTCTATCCGTCCGTTCGTGCAAGCAATAACTTGAGTAAAAGTTGAGATATCTTAATGAAATGTGGTACACATATTTTTAACATACATCGTAAACTACCTTCATTATACAGTCTGAAAACGAAGGAACTCGGGTTATAACTACACCTACCCCCTTTAAAAAGTTATGTTGAAAACTACTAAAAATGTTTTAATTCAACGAAAACGATCAGAAACCTTAAATTCCATGGTAAAGATGACATAGAAGGGTTACACTTAAACTTTTATACACAATTTGAAATGGGCGTGGCTTCATCCACTTAAGGATCAAAACCCATATTTCATCAGAAACTACTCGACCAATTTCAATGAAATTCTGTTCGAACCATATCCTTTGCATCCTAATTCTATGGTTTGGAAATGGGCAAAATCGATTCACAACCACGTCAACTTCCCATATACTATAATTTTGAAGTCCAACTGATTCGTTCACTTTGAAAATCGTATTCGTATGAAAATCACCGAAATCAGACTATAACTTTTCAAGACCCCAGATATCGAACATGAGGACCTAAATGCTTGTGACCTATTTTTTACTGAAAGTATATCTAAATCTCTCAGATATTCTAAACAAATTCAAAGGAGATATGTTTTTTCTACTAATGTGCCTCTGTGCCAAATTTGGCAAAATCGGGTCAATACTTCCTGAAGCCATACATCTAATATACTGATTTTCAAACTTCTGATGGACTTTATACTCCATCATATATCGGTTAATATGTGAGATATCTTTGCAAAATTATGTGAACATATAATCTTGGATATGAAGTAAGTGGGTGGTGTAAATGAGTTAAAAACGGTCTAAGAATTATCCCAGCCCCCATACTCGGTATAGAATGATTTTCGTTATACTAGTGCACTTTTACCAGAATATATGGGTCGAATTGTGTTTTAATAACAATAAATAAATAACTTGCGAGAGTATAAAATGTTCCGAACACCCAAACTTAGCCCTTCATTATTTGTTTTCTATTAACAATTATACTAAAGGTAATTTCAAAACTTATATTTTTTCTAGTATTGTCAGTAATTTGTCTTTTGAGCTATTCACAATTGTAAAACTGGTCTAACTATATAAAACAACTCTTGGTAGCATTGGTGTTTCATTAAAATCAGTTCAGTCGTTTAGGAGGAATTCTAAGGAATCTAAATATTATCCGATACTATCGACACAACTCTACTTTATCAACTAGTTAAAAAAATAATATTAGCTACATATATAGATTTTGTTTTCGAATTCTCAGTTTAACTTCTAACTCAATTAATTATATTCAAATTTGTTTTAATTTTTTTACAGAACTTCAAGGAGAAGGATGCCGGCAAAGTGGTACTCTACACAACGAGTATGGGCATCATACGTGACACATATGCCAAATGTGCGAATGTCAAGCAGATATTGCGTACGCTGCTTGTGAAATTCGAAGAACGAGATGTCTTCATGAGCATCGAATATCAGCAAGAGATCAAGGAGCGAATGCACTCGGAAGCGATAAAAGTACCTCAACTCTTTGTGGAAGGCCAACACATTGGTGTAAGTACAACACATTTCAATTTAAAATAAAATGTAAAGTGGAGAAAAAAAAAATTATAAAAAATGCAAAATTATTTTATAATTAAATTGATAAAAAGTGATTTCAGAAAGTCACGTATATACGTATAACTTTTGTACGGATATGTGCAACAGCAGTAGGAGCACGTTGCAATAATAAATTTTAATAAAATTGCAACGCTGACAACTTACAACCGATTTTGATGCGCTGAGTTTGCATTTGACATTTTCGTGGTAAACATTTGCCATCTCAAAGGGCTAACTATTGTTGTTGTGGATTTTCTTATTGTTATTACAAGCGGATGGTGCAATAATATTTTTTAGCTTTCAAGCTTTTGCTTCCAACATGCACTATAACGGTTTTGAGTAGTAGCAAGTCGTACAATAACAACCTTAAAGAATCGCTGCATCAACTGTAGCTGACGTTTGAATGAAGACCAAAGTAAACCCGTAAAGGTGAATATGTCACGAAGTGGTGGTTGCTGCACATCACGTCCTCCTTTGCCGCACATGCAAGGCCGAAACGTGTGTCGCGACAAGGCGCGCTGCTGTAATTATCTGCAAGGGAGCCGCTTGTCGCGTTTGTCGCGCTCTTTTGTCTTCAAAGTTTCAAAGAGTTGTCTACAGACTTGTCTGACATGTGTAGACATGGTTGCTAAACACGCTTATGAATTGCTATGCGCGTAAAAACGGTTTATATATAGGGTGACACGATGAACAATCTGGGTTATATTATTTATAGAACTTTATGTTTTATACTCTATGGTATAAACTTCAAAAACAATTGAATTACATGCTAAAATGGGTTTCGATTTTTGCCAAATCCGAGCGATAGTTTCACATCTGCAGATTTTTGGAGTTGGTACAGTACAGGTTGTTTGAGGTTAGGTTTTGTTCAAACACCGTTAGATTTTCTATCTATGGCAATGCTTGCATTATTTCGTATATGTGAAAGTCAGAAATCGGACTCTAAATCATATTCTTCAACTTTTCAAGAGTCTTATCATAAATTTTTCTAGAAAGTAGGCCATATATGTACTGTCATTTGAACATTACTAGGTACATCCAAAGAACGGTTCTAGGCAGTCGGGTCTTTTAAAGAACAAATTTTATTTTGAGAAAGAGAACTATATACTCGTTTACAAAACAGATCTTACAATATTATATCCAAGCTACTACCACCCCTTTAAAGTTTCCCACCCAAAACGGGTCATTCCACCGATATTTTTAAGATTGTTTTAGAGCCAAGATTTAAAACAAATTAGCAGTTCTAAATAGTCAAATAGGTTCGGAAATATGAGGGATGAATCATTTTAAAGAAAATTGGTGCAATAAAGTAACATTCCAGAAACAGATGACTCTCATGGATCACCCTTTCTCTAAATCGCCTACATAAACCACACGATTTTATTGCATTATTTTCATTGCATCACTAAATAACTTGATTTGTGTGACCTAAGCACGGTTAGATAGATAGTTGAGCCAGAGTTCGAGACTAATTGTTTGCAATGGAATTCTTGCGCGTTGTAATGCACAACAAGTACACATAGTCAGAGATTTGGTGATAATGCTTTGATTTGAGGTAGTCACAAAAAGCTGAAGAATCTCACAAGTATGTTTGTAATTGAATGATAACTATTTCACGTAAAAAGTAAATAAGCTTGAAGCGATTTAGCTTGATAAACTATTGCAGGCCTCTGAAAGCATTTTTGCCACGAAAAATATTCTTATATTAGGTCCACAACTTTGCTTCCGCCGTTTTTTTTTTGTAAATTGAAGTTTTTTTTGTATAAAAACGGTTACAAATGTCGATGAGCCTCAGCCGCACTTTTCTTGGAATTAAAAAAGAAAAGCAAAATTTCCCGCAAATGTCGAGAATTCGGCTCAAAAAGTGACATTTTCAGTTGAGAATAAGTTTGGGATGCAAACAGATCTCTACAAATATTTTGTTGGGTTAATGTTGACACAAATGTCCAAGATCGATATAAAAAAACGATTTAATCGACCAGTGCTTGACCCTAGAGACATCTATTGGAAAACGGCGGAAGCAAAGTTGTAGACCTAATATAATATAAACCAGATACATATGAAAATGAAAAAATGATCACAACCACGCCTACTCCACTCAGACATCAATTTTTGATTTTATCAAATATTTTGGCTTTAAAACAAATAAGTGAAATATAAAAATAAGATCGAAATGGGTTATATGTATATATTAAAGCAAGTTTTGTAGTTGAAGTCAATATCATAGAGGTGGAGAATACCTCACTACGGCACTAGGAGCTTTCGAGAGAAAGGTTTTCCGGAAGATTTTTGGTCCCTTACAAATTGGCAACGGCGAATACCGCAGACGATGGAACGATGAGCTGTATGTGTTATTCGACGACATAGACATAGTCCAGCGAATAAAAAGACAGCGGCTACGCTGGCTAGGTCATGTTGTTCGAATGGACAAAAGTACTCCAGCTCTGAAAGTGTTCGATGCAGTACCCACTGTTGGAAGCCAAGGAAGAGGGAGACCTCCACTCCACTATGAAAAGACCAGCTGGAGAAGGACCTGACTTCGCTTGGTATAACCAATTGGCGCCAAATTGTCAAAAGGAGAGATGCGTGGTCGCTGTTATGGACCACGTTAGAGGTGTCTACGCCAGTCAAGAAGAAGAAGAGAATACTTCATAAAGCTTAAATATCTGCAGGCTATTCTACCTATTATCTTCTATTCGACCAGTCAATTTGATTTATACCAACTGTTTGTTCGATTCTCCTCTCATTCTCAAATATTTCAAGATTTATTTCACACATTTCAAAACATGAAGCTTAATTCTATTTTTTTTATGGAGACACTTAAAAACGAATCAAGTCTTTGCCAATACACTGACATAAACGTCGTGCCAAAGTAAATAAATCACGCGTATGCTTTACAAGTCACACAAATAGACAGACATGCAGCTATTAAACTAAGAGACCAACTTATAGATTGCATTTTCTATTACATTCTTAAAAAGCGTAAATTGCGAAAAACTCATTAAGATTTTTTACACAATTATTGTTGACACCTCATTGCGTGCTGATGCGATTCTTTTGTTGCGCCAACCATTCAAATAAAAAATAAATTGCAAGAAACACTTGAAGAAGACAATTGGTAAACAATCTTGAGACAGCGCCTTAAAATCATTAAATCTGCAGCTGCAACAGCGCAGTTATTTTATTGCAACAACAGATATTTTATGGTATTTAGTCTCGGACAAATTAAACAAGTAGGCATGCGCACAACACACACACACACTACACGTACGAGCACTCGCACACAGAGTGAAGGATTACCCATTGTGGCAAGCTAATGTTGTTGCTGCATCGAGCTGTCAGTCTGCGATCGTACCACAATTTAATGTTGCTGTCGTAGATTTTCATTTTTCGCATTTTATTCATTTTGAATTTTTCGCAATAGCTAAGCGCTTTGTATCAAGCAGAAAATGCGTTGCGACTACTTGACATCCTTTCGCATGCAGACGTAGATTTCAGAGCGCTCGACTTTCGAGTATTGTTATGCATTTTCATTTTTTTGTTTTTCTTTTGTTTTTGACACACTCTTCGATGCATACAAAGTTGCACAATGAAAATCGATCATAAAAGTTTATAGGCGCAACTAATATGCCACTTTCCGTCCATTAATTTGACGTCGGACAATATTATTGTGTCAAAACAAATGAGTTTGGAAAATAGAATTCATATAAAACACATGAAAAAATACAAATAAGAATTTGTTTTTTTTTTTGATAATTAGAGTGGAATGCAAATAAAAAACAGGAATAAAGAATTAATGAAGAAGAGAAATGGGGAAGCAGAAGTTTAAAACAATGGCATCCAAAAAATGAAACGATATCAAAATTTAATATAATATATCGGAAACTGAAAATCTCATATATTACTAAGCTTACTGTTAACCATGTTACAAAATGATGCTTGTTTCCAGGAAAAAAACGATGAATCAATTCGATTTCAAGAATAAATACTATTATATCCAAACAATGCTCTGTCAATGACACAAATTAATGAAAACGATGAGAAAACTGCATCAATTGGGCTTGAAATATGATCGTATTCTTCGAATTTAGCTGCAGCGATTTTTTTTTTTGGTTTTCAGAAAGCAAGGGAATTGTTGCACGAAAATTTGGGAACAATGAAAGAAGAGGTCTACGCTGACATTGAGCCCTATTTTCGAAGCAAAGACAAATCGTACTAAATAATCGATTGGAAGATGACTCTGTATATCGATTACCACTATGTTCAATAACTAAATATAATTTTACCAAAAAAAAATCGATTTTTGTATATAAACATCTGACCCGATTGTTTTAGACGAATCTGGAAGGACTATTTTTTAAGAAAAACGACAAAATTTACTGGATTTTAGGAATGCACAGATATTGTTAATTGAAAAATGTATTCTGAAAATTTGGAGGTGTCCGAGCTGTTTAACAGAATGTTTAAACATTACCAAAAAATATTCCTCATTCAATGAAATAACTCACCTAACAGCCGAAATAACAAGAAAATCGTATATAAATTTTCAAAATCGGATCCATTGTATATATATATATATATTATAGTATTATCAAAATTCCAGCCCTCATTGTTATAGCTAATAATAAAAGTAAAGGTTTCTTCAAATAAATATATATCCGGCGACACAGAAAAATAAAGATTTTACATAATTTGATAATTTTTATCAATTTGTAATATCAAATTCACAATACTCTAAGTGAAAAGGATATTTCCTAATGTAAATACTAGAAGCGACTTATACCAAACAAAAAGACCTAACATATAAATACAAAATACCGAAAATATGATAACCAAGTAAGGATGGAAGTGCTAAGTTCGGGTGTAACCGAACATTTTATACTCTCGCAATTTGACCCGTCATTTCGACATATCGCTGGCTTAATATAGAAAAGGCGTATCTACATTTTTTTCGAAATCGCGTTTTTAATGTATTCTGGTATACCACTGTCAAATACTCCTCCACTTAAAAAATTAGTGGGCTATGATCGTAAATAACAGATTTATAGTCATATAAAAAAAAGCCCTAACTCATTCGAAGTTACAATAACAACATAAAGCCCTATCTCAAATAACTTCAAAGAAATTAAAAATAATAACAAAATTATACCACAATTGAATTTGTTACCTGTTTTGAATAAAAATAGCAATAGAAATGTTTTTTGCATCTTAAATTTTAAGGTTTTATTCAGTTTTTTCCTTCTCCTGAAAAGTAACGAAAAGTGTAGATACGCCTTTTCTATATTAAGCCATCGATATGTATGGTATAAAGTCCATTGAAAGTTGGAAACCCTAATATTAGAGTATGGGAGCTAGGTGAAGTTATGACCCGATTTAACTTATTTTTGGCACGGAGACATATTATTAGAAGAAAAATACCCCCTATAAATTTCGGCCGGGGTCACGCCCAGTTCCCCAAAAATAAATATATCCAAATATGCCCCTTCATAGTGCGATCCTTTGTACCAAATTTTAATTTCAAAGCTTAATTTATGGCTTAGTTATGGTACTTTCGCCCATCTTCGAAACCAACCTTCGTATGGTGTCAAGAAACACGTGTACCAAGTTTGATCAAGATATCTTAATTTTTACTCAAGTTACAGCTTGCGGAGATGGACTCTCTTAGCAACTTTGTTGCGAGAGTATAAATATATGAAGCAGCGACAGTGGCAGGCAATTTTGATTTAAACGCCTCTCTAGAGTGATATGCTCTATAAAGCATTATTTGTACTTTGCAGTTACGGAAGAATAATACGATTGTTGAGCTTAGTATTGAATAAATCTATTTACCATACTAATGAGAACACTATTTGTTTTCTGATCATCATAGCAAAGTGACTTTTTTGTCTATAAGGAAATCGATACTTAAAAAATCAGAAGAAAAAAATTACTAAAGTTGATGTTACCAAGCAATAATTTTCGAGTTTCTACTGCATGAATTTGAAAGTGAAATCACAAAAAAATGGAAAAATTTTATTTCAGTGACAATTACCGTTGAAGGTAAATATTTGCACGTCCCAGCTGAAGGTGGGGTATAGGGGTAGGGGTATGGGTTTTACTTATGTTGACACTTCAATTTTTGTGCAGTAATTTGCATTAATGAGTAAATACTTTTGAAAATTGCTCAAGGCTGCGAATGATTCGCATGCAGATACACACATGCATACATAAAGACATAGGGAGGCATTCACTGCATACATTACATACACATATACATACAAACATTTATACATATGCATAAATGCATTATACATTAGCGCAATTGTAGCGCATCATTATCTGCCTTTTCACATTGAACTCTTTTTTCTTTTGATTTGCTTTGCCGCTTGAGCGCTTGCCACCTTGCCACCTTCTGGTTGTGCATGCGTGCGAAGTAGTAGTTACCACCACCCGCTGTTATTAATAATTCAACAAATGTACTGCTACAATTTCCATTGAAATTCATTCGAGTACCGCAAGGTTTATAATCTACTCCGACCGTTTAAAAATAAAAATGCGATAAAAATAAATGAAATCTTAAAACAAAATAAAATAAGAAAAAATGTTCAAAACGCTTGCGCGTGTTTTATAAACCTGTTATATTGACCGAAGTATGTGTTTGTAAGTATGTGTTTGCGTGAAAGAGTTGCAATTGCCCGCTCGTCGCTCTCACTGCCAATATCATGGCCAATATTTAGCAGTAGCTGTACATAGTTACAACAAACGTCGAAAAACAATTGATTTCTGCAGAAAGCGTTCGTATGTTCGTCATCATCATCGCGTAATTTACTCACGAGGAAAGTGAAATTGCCGATTACTTGTACAATTGATTTCTTTTCATTACATGCATCTACATATAATATATGTACGTTTGCCGGTATGTTTACATATAGTATGCACGAAACGTCAGTTTGTTTACTTTAAAAGCAAATTTCTGAATATTTGTAAATTTATTTATCAGTTTTTCTTATAATACTTATAAATTTAGCAATTGTTAGCGTATAAAAAATATATAGAGTTGTGATATTTTTTTTTTGTATGAAAAAAAAAAATAAAAGCATCCTTAGCATTAGGAAAAAATATAGCAAAAAATCAATATTAATTTTCCTGAATGAATATGAGCATTATTTTTCATTAAGCGTTCATTAAGAAAAAATAATTATACTTTATGTTAAATATATGGAAATATAATATGATATGGTTTTAATAGATTTTACATTTAGAAAAAAATATTTGGATGTTTCTCTGAAAAATCCAAAAATAAGAAATTATAATTATTCTACTGTTTGAAGATCTTTGCTTTTGAATTCAAACAATTATTTGTTTTCCATCCTTAAAACTCACTTTCAAATTTGTAAAGAATCAAATTGGGTTTAAAATATAACTAATTAAAGTATATTTAAACACGAACTCAAATTATTGTTCTTGATGATTTATTTAATCAGCTTTCATATAAATATTTCTTATCTAATAAATCAATCATGAATATTTACTTAATGTCCGACTTATTTATTGTTCTATTACTTGAATAAAGGACAATAGGACGAGGACGCTATAGCCGAAATCATAAGGCCAGAAGATTTTTTACCCAACAGCCCAATTAATTACCCAAATTCTCTTTAAGTGTTACGCCATCCTGAAATTTTCAAAAAATTTAATTATTTTTTTGCTTAATGTCAAAGTCTATATTCTAACGAGCTTTTTTTGTCAAAACCACAATTTTCGAGACCGTGTACACGGTAACTCAAAAACTATTCAACCGATTGATTTGGACATTAAAATACATTTTCCTAAATAGATTTTCCACAGAGTGACGTGAGATTTTGAAAAATTTGGATCCAATTTTTTATACGGTATTTTTAGCCCAGAATATAAAAACAATTTTTGAAGTGCTTCCATTTGCATAAAAATTTGTTTTTTATAAAACGGCCACGACACGGCCATGTGCAACATCACTTTTAAAAAAAATAATGTTTCGGAGAAAGATTAAATGCCAATCATGTACAACATCAAGAAGTGCTCCGGAAAAATTAATCCACGCTAATGCCTATATATCTGTCATTTTTAATTAAAAACAATATTTTTTTAGATATTTATAAAGCTTAATTAGCAATAAATGTATAGAAGTCCTCAGTTAGTTTTGTCAAAAAACTTCATAAAAAACCATTTGATTTTCTTGCGTTCAAGGTGGCGTAACCCCTTTTAAATGAAAGTGCTAGAAGTTTTTAGTATGCTTTACTGAAATAACTTTGAATAGAAATTAGTGACTTTAAATATTTTTGAAGTCGAACAAGTACTCGGAAAGTGTATCGATGCCCAAGGCGAAGCTGAAACAGTCAGTGGTAGTAAATTATGGAGAGGATAAAATATTCCTGAATTCCTGATCCCTAACGACTTCAATTGACTATTTATTATTATTATTTATCTTCGTTCGCACCTAGATGGTACATGGCGAAATATTGTCAATATACTTCTGCATGCGCTAGAAATGTATAATTCTGTAAAAAAGTGCCCGCTTAACTATCAAAGAAGGTGGATGTAAAGAAAAATACAATAATTTTCATGATTTTGCCTATAGATATGGTTTTATGAGTGCTAATTTTGACATGCCTCTGTCTATCTGCATAGTTTTACTCCAGTTAATTATAAAGATTTGGATTGCTTTTTGACACACTGACAAATTGAGGACCTTTTACAATGGACAGATACATTTTATGAGAGGTAAATAACACAAATTCAAAGTTTCTTTTGAAAGGGTAAACAAACAAATATTTAAAATTTTATCGAATTGGAATTTGGACTCACAACCCATCCAGTGGAAGATCCAACAAACTCTTATGAAGACCTGGAGACTTACAAAGCCTCCTCATGATTTTCAACTTTACAATATAGAGGTACAACCATCTTGGCACTTCAACCTAACCTCATATATTCAATGAACGCACTTCTCTCACTATTGTTTAACTAAAACACCAAACCCTTATAATTTACTTAAAATATTTGTAATACTACTACTACATACATACATAATTGTGTGAATGTGTAAAATTAGATTTGATATGCACATGTCTGGCGTCGAAAACAATTACAGCATAAATATACTGTTGAAATACAATTGAACTCGAAAGTGGCCATAAACCACCAATATTTCACATTTCACTTTGCCTTTTCACTTTTCTGTTTGCTTGATTACGTAAATAAAGATGCGTGTGGCGTAATTTAATGAGCGTATGGAAATTAGATGCGTAGCATTAATTAATTCACGCGCATAATTCGATGGTAAATTGAATGAAAACGAAAATTGAAATATCAAGTACGAGTAGATATACATGTACACAAGAGTATACGTAAACATAGCGATTAATACTAAGTAACAATAAATTCACTATTTTGTATCATTTCACTCATTTGTATGCATCTGTCTCTGTCGCTTTGAATTGATAAATACAAAAAAAATATAAATAAAAAAAATATATAAATATATGCTGTCAGCATTCGACGTAGATAACATAATTTTCCACATTCATTATCGCAATGGAAAATTTTATTTTTATTTCTTCGAAAAAGATATCAGCTGCAAAACGTCACGCAAAGGCGAAGAGTTGCCAACCATTTGCAAGCAAGTTTCCTTCTTAAGTCTTTTGTATGTATGGTACACATATCCACAACGAAGCTATCGCGCGTGTTTATTTGTTATTACTTTTTTTAATTATCATTTATTATTATTATTTCTTTATTTGCAGGATGCTGACACCGTGGAACGGCTGAATGAATCTGGTGAACTGCGTCAGCTGCTCAAACCATACAAGGTAAGTCGTTTCGTTTGTTGTCTTACTGTCAACACCTACATATGTAGGTTCAGTGCATTGCCCATTGCTCATAGCTGTTTGATCAAAGGAAATGCCTTCGCGCACAAGTAAATATTGATTTGTCAACGCGTGGCATTTCATGGTCAGTGTTCGAATGAATACAAACAGTAATGGGTGGTTAGCAGAGCTCATAATTATTTATTATGCATACATACAAACAAATAGTATACAAATTTTATTAATAATTTTATAATTAAAGATTTTTGGTATTTTATAATATTTACTCTAATGTTTAAGGGGTTATATATGTTGAAGTGTGGGAAATGTGGAAAATTTTGATTTTCTGTAGAGGTACGTAGCCATATGTTTTTTTTTTTTTTTTGAATTTTTGGTATACGTCATGCGTAGTACAATGTCTAATCTGTAAAATAAGCTCAATAACATACAAAAATCTAATAATTGTGAAAGTTATGGCATTTTACGCAAAACGCCTTTTTTTCAAAGAGGTTTGCCGTGACTACGTTTCCAGTCCATCAGCTCAACTGAAAGCATAAAACTAAACAAATTTCGTTATTATGGGGACTTGTTGTGTCCTTGAACGATTCATTGAAATGAGAAAAGTTTTTTCTGCAAACGTGGACGATTTTCTCAAAAAGGCTATTTTTTTATCTGATGAAATGTATTGGAAAATTTACATTGATATGAAAATTTAAACGAAAAAATGAAATCGTTTTAAAAACAAAATTGAAATCGATTGAAAGCTCTTTCGGCAATCGAAGTCACCGCAACGACGTTTTCAGAAAAACATGATTTCGAGATAATCGCGTTCAAAGTTTTAAGTACGCTTTTGTAGTGGTGCAAGATGAAAAACGCTATAACTTCGCTTCTACTGCTTAAATCTCTATAAAAATTTTAGATAACGTTCTTAAAAACGTATACTTTAAGATAAAATAATAAAAAAATTCGATTTTTTTTCACATTTTAACATATATAACCCCTTAAACGATTGAAATTCATACAATTTGTTAAATTTCAGTTGAAATTCTTATTTTATCAATTTAAAAAAATTTGGAATAACTTTTTACCAAATAATTAACTCACATTATTATTTTTCTATTTTATATTGTTTAAAATTATATATTTTTTATTTATTTTAACTATTTAAAATTTACATTGATATGAAAATTTAAACGAAAAAATTAAATCGTTTTAAAAACAAAATTGAAATCGAATGAAAGCTCTTTCGGCAATCGAAGTCACTGCAACGACGTTTTCGGAAAAACATGATTTCGAGATAATCGCG
The DNA here is from genome assembly GCA_031772095.1 of Zeugodacus tau. Classification (NCBI taxonomy): domain Eukaryota; kingdom Metazoa; phylum Arthropoda; class Insecta; order Diptera; family Tephritidae; genus Zeugodacus; species Zeugodacus tau. Next base: position 40,925,972 of record CM062650.1, read on the forward strand.
TTCAAAGTTTTAAGTACGCTTTTGTAGTGTAGTGGTGCAAGATGAAAAACGCTATAACTTCGCTTCTACTGCTTAAATCTCTATAAAAATTTTAGATAACGTTCTTAAAAACGTATACTTTAAGATAAAATAATAAAAAAATTCATTTTTTTTTCACATTTTAACATATATAACCCCTTAAACGATTGAAATTCATACAATTTGTTAAATTTCAGTTGAAATTCTTATTTTATCAATTTAAAAAAATTTGGAATAACTTTTTACCAAATAATTAACTCATATTATTATTTTTCTATTTTATATTGTTTAAAATTATATATTTTTTATTTTAAATATATATTTTTTATTTATTTTAACTTTATTATAATTTTTTGTTTATCTCAATAAATATTATTATTTTTTAAATTTATTTGTTAATTTTAACTATTTGAAAAGAAATTTATTATTTTTTATTTTTATTTTTTTAATTTAAATTTTAATAAGTTCTTTTTAAATTTATTAATTTACATTTTTAAAAATTTCGATGTTTTTTTCACATTTGTGTATATGTATATAACCCCTTAAACTCCTTAAACGATTGAAATTCATACAATTTGTTAAATTTCAGTTGAAATTCTTATTTTATCAATTTTAATAAATTTGTAATACTTTTTACCAAATAATTAACTCATATTATTATTATTCTATTTTATATTGTTTAAAATTATATATTTTTTTTATTATATGTTTCATTAATTATTTTTTTATATTAAATATATATTTTTTATTTATCTTAACTTTATTATAATTTTTTGTTTATTTCAATAATAATTATTATTTTTTAAATTTATTTTGTTTATTTGTTAATTTTAACATTTCTTTATTATTTTATTTTTTTAATTTAAATTTTAATAAGTTCTTTTTAAATTTACTAATTTACATTTTTAAAAGGTTTCATGTATTATACTTTTATTATTTCTAAGCCATATTTGATTAATTTGACCTATATTTTTCATATTTTTAGTTTTTTATTTAAGTTTACTATATTTTCAATTTAATAATTTTTTTATACTATATTTTTTGTATTAATTATTATTTTTATATATATTTCAAATTTATTGATTAGTTAATTCATTTATATTGCAATTTTTTTATAATTTTTTTCTTCATTTTATTGATTTTTTATTTTTTAACTCATTTCTTATAATTAATTTTACATACATTTTATTTATTTTAATTGTTTTATTTTATAGTTGAATGTTAATTTTAATAATTTGATTATTTTTTGAATAATTTAACGGTTTATATTTTCTTTAGTTATATTTTTTTAAAGTAAATTAATTTTTTTAATTGCATTAAATTCATATTATTTTGAAAGTTTTTTATTTAATTAATTTGTTTTAATTTTATACAATTTTGAGTAATAATTTATTTTATTTGTAATTATTTCTTGAATTAAAGTTTTGTATTTTAAGAAATATATTTTTTTTATATTTTAATTGCCTTCAATAATTTTTAATTTGCTTTTTCTTTCCAGTCAATTGCCACGACATTCACTTGTCAAACATGTGGCGGCTATCGCCTACTGCCATGTCCCTCATGTAATGGCTCGAAAAAATCGGTGCATCGAAATCACTTCACGGCCGAATTTGTGGCACTGAAATGCATGAATTGTGACGAAGTTGGGCTGGTGAAATGTCACAATTGCTAAGCAACTGCACACAGCGATGGATGGCATCAATTGTGTCTGAAAGTGAAGTTGAAGAGCAACAATGCGAAGCATGATTGACAGCTAGCTACTCAAAAGCGGGCGGGGGGAGACATATTGAATGGACAATTGACGTTTGTCATGTGGAGCAAGAGTGGCATTAGATATTATTTTGATATAAATTTAGTAGTAAATATATCTATATGTATAAATATTTAGTTTAAGCAACGAAAGAGTCATTTGATATATATTTTTTAATACTTTTTAATTGATTTTATTTATATGTTAAGTATTTCTGTATTTTTTATGCTATTGCATTGCAATTAATATAGATTTTATTTTTATTATTAATTTTACTTTAAACATGTAATTAACGCAGTTTAATTACCAAGCAAATTTGTCTTTTATTGTATTTCAACTTTATAAAAGCGAAACCATGAACTTATTTTGGAAAACAAAAACCACTAATTCGTCAACGATGACCTTAACGAAGTTTTTTCTTTTCGAAATTTTCTTTTTTATATATTTTTATTGTCCAATTAATTCGCTATATATTTACATATGTAAATTTACTATAAACAATATATACGAGTATATAATTAAACGGTGTGTATGCGAAAAGTAACTTCGATTTGATTGACGGTCACGAGGGTATACGAATTTATTGTTTATCGTCGTTTGTTTGCGCTGCAAATGTGACGGTTGTGATAATTTAAAACAGATATTCAAACAAAACACAAAAAAGTAAAATAAAATAAAATAAAAATAAAATAAAATTATGCAGCAAAGCAAAGCAGATAAGATAAAATGAGTTATCGAGTTTCAAATAATATGATTTACATATACAGATGTAGGTTGGTGTATAAGTGAATGCTAATATTAAAGAAATTAAACCAGAATTTATTAGGTCAATTCGCACGTGCTTGTGCAGTTTATCAGATCGTAAATCTTTTTTTTTTTTAAATAAAGCCATTTTTAGTGGAGTATCAATGTGAAGTGGTCAGATGTCTTAAGTTAAAAATTTGATAAAAGACAATTGTTATACATAGATACAAGTTAGCAAAATTTTATATGGTACACATTATTCGAAAAAAGGATTAGACCGCATTCAAATCCTGAACGAAATACGCTAATTTTTTTTTAACGTCAATGTGAAACCTCAAAACACAAGTAATTTGAACGTAAAATTGATAAGTAATTCGAAATCTCGAAAGTGCATTACATCTGGGGTTAATATGTTAAAAAAGCTTAAGTCGACTTAGTCTGAGAATGGTATTTTAGTTTTCAATAAATCTTTAATCTTTATTTTATTGTCATTTCGAGCTTCTAGAGCATTTTTAATGTCATCAATTATTTCGAGACTCGAACATATTAAAAAATCAAACTCAAATTGTCCTTATTATCTTAAGTCGACTTAAGCTACTTTAGCATATTGTTCAAATAGCCACAAAATATCGCTTTTTTAACGGCAAAATTAAATTCATAAAGGCTCGTTACTTTAAAAAAACATATTGCAAACAGCAGTGGATTGACAAGGATATTATTTAAAATAAAAGAATATATAATATAATAAAATACCAGCGAAAATTAATATTTGAAGGACATAACGAAACACAAATTTAAAAATAAGATATTTAAAACAAATATTATTTTCTAAAAATAAAACATAAAAAATAAACTGGAGTTAAAGAAAAAATAATAATAAAATAAAATAAAAAAAAACGTATACATAAAAGTATATAGAAACATTATAAATAATAAGATGTACATACAGACAAAAATATATTTAATATAATTATAAATAAAATAATGAAATAAAAGTAATATTCAAATAATAAAAAAAATATTCTTAGAAAAATAATGATAAAACTAAATTTGTTAAAACACAACGATTAACTAAATATCAAGCTATAATATACAAAATATTTTTATTTAAACTCAGTTTATATGTATATGTATATAACTATGACAACTGCAGCACACATATTGCTTCTTTATAATATAATATATTATTCTTTTTAACTCACTATACCTGAACAGCTGTAAATATTTACTACAAAAATAACAATACTCCACTTTTTATACGCGCACACAAAAATAGGAAAAAAAAATTCAAAATATATTTTAGGCGCACACTAACCCACTAATAAAACTAAAAATGTAAGCAAACCTTAATATGCATACAGTTCTACAACTATAGCATAATGCAAACACATATGATTTTAAATAAGTCAATTTAATACAGAGTCCTTTGCGAAACGGGACTAACAACTAAACGCAACCAATAGCAGTATCTATACACTTAGTTCTAGTAAAAATAAATACTTATTGCGAATGTACTTCACCGTTATATTTGTGCATATTTACAAAACGATACATATATATCAAATATTTATTAAGTAATAGTAGCTTATAAGTCATAAAAAACAATAAAGTTAAACTTGATTTATAAACAAAAATATTATTGTAACTATAGCCATAATTCTAATATGTATGATTTTAATATAGTATAACCAATGAATAATTAAATATTTTTATTAAAAAAAATAGTTAAATACAATAACGCTAAGTATTTCAAAATGTTGTTAATTTTTGCACTTTTGACTTCTTTGGCAATAGACAGCAATAAAATGGTATAAATTAATTAAACTTCTAATTCGAAATGTCGAAATTTCCGAAGTAAAGTAACTGTATGTAAAACAGCAACATTTTATGTGAAATAATATATGTATGCATATATAGAATACGAATAAAATATAGTATATAGAAAATATATTTTACATTTGATTTCATTTCAAAAGCTTCCACTCTTATATTATTATTTATTATATTTATGAAGACACCGCACCGATACCTTACAGCTTTCGGCTAGAAATTCCACGGAACCTATTTTTTTAGAAATTTTCGAAGTTAGAAACTCTTTAAAATCGACTATTGGTGTGCGAAGTTCGAAATAATTGTAAAAAAATGGAAATTGTAAAAACATGAGCTTATACCGTTTTCACTTCCAATGACCAATAACACTTTTTTCGTTAAACGTGATGTTGTAGGTCAAAGGTCAGAACTTCGAACAAAAAAACATAATAACGCATATTTTGCTTATTGACGAGCCATTCAGCCAGAAATGAGCCTCATCGCTCGTTAGGTTGAGCCCACTGCCTCCGAATTTCGGTAGTCAATTTTAATAATTTCGACTCATTGGATCGCATTGCTTTCCATGATGAAATGCCAAACCTAAATCTACTGAAGAGAAATGTCAAAAGAGCGGAAAAAAATATGGCGTCGTTTGCTGTCCCTAACGGTCTATTTTTGTAGCGTCCCTTTAGAAAAACCCTTTACAACAACAATAGTATCGAAATGAGGGATGACTCTTTATATCGGTTTTCATAGGTAATAAATTCGTACTAATTGGGAAGATAATGTAAAAACGCACTTTAAAAGGGATAAGGGTAAAGATGACTAGATCTAAACTATTTGAATTGATATCAGAGATATGGTAAGTAAGGTGAACAGTTGTGGTCCACTTGAAGTAATCCCAGGTTTGTAGCTTATTTAATTTGGCAATATAGCAGAACAAAATGATATTCATCAGTATAATGCAAACACCGTTCGTGGACTTGAACGGACCCAAATTTTTATCCGATCAAAGACTGTCAAATCGGTAGCATTCCTCAAAATTATTTGGGGAATAATTTATGCCGCTACAACAACAACATCTTTCAATGGTTCGTTCGACTGGAATCTAATAGAAGTTGATAAATGACTTAGACAACAGTCCATGTATCATTACAATAATTTGGATGAATTCAATTTTATTAATCAACATAATAGCTACCAAGAGTGAGACACAATTAAAGCGGTTTTCGATACATTTCTCTGCTCTTGAGATCTAAGAACCGGAAAAGGTCGATTGCGATCAAATCTGCGGAACCCGTTGGTTGCCAAAGCAATTTGAAACACAATTTTGCAATTGTTTTACATTTTTCAGTATTCTTAGTATTGATATTACTTCTAAGTATCTTTCCCCAAATAACCAGGCTAACGGGCAGACACCAATACATTATATAGGTCGCCGCTTCATTCTTTTTAATGCTATCTTCTTTTTCGTACATCTTATCTAATTGACTTAAACTGCAGCCCCATTAATGGATTGAATTACAATACCCTTGTGACACATATGTACATACGTCACTCTCTTATAAAACGACGCTTATTAGTTGAACTGTGTAATTGTTAATTTTCATCATCAGCTCAGTTGTAATTGCGCTCGATCACTCGCAAATGATGTGCTAGATATTTTCAATGAAGCTTTGAAGGTCGCTGACAACTTCACTCGAAGTAAAACATATAATCAAAACAACAACAACTACTACTACAAAAACACTGCAGAAATTCAAAGAAACTGAATTCATAGAAAAACAACTCGGACTAACAGCAACAACAACCTGCTGACAACCCACTAATAATAACAACGCCAACAAATGTGCAATTATAGTTGTACAAATAAATAAATAAATAAACAAGTAGGCGAGTAAACAATTTGCAATACTCGGAGTAAGAAAAATTACCACAAGCTCAATGGCAACAACAACAACAGCAAAGCGAGTGCAATTGCAATAAACAACAAGTTGACAACCAGCAACAACAACAACAACAAGGCTGTCTGCAAGTATTTGCACTAAGCTTAAGAATTTATTGCTGTTTTTGTTTTTGTTGCTATTGTACATAACTTAAGCGTTTTGTTGTTTTTTTTTTTCATTCATGTAAGTCTTTATTGCTGTCACTGCAATGTTGTTTCTGCTTTGTTGTTGTTATTTTTATGACATTTAACGATTTTTTCTCTTTGAAAGGCGCAGCCATATCACAAATCTTCTCAATGCTCGCGTGCAATCTTCAGTTACTTATTAGTTTTTATTTTATTGATCATTTTTTAGTTTTCGTAATTGCTGTCATCTTACTTAGGCTTAGGGTGTCTGTGGTTTTGCCATGACGTATGTAATTCAATACGCGGTAGATGAGGAGTTCGAATAATAATAACAACACTAAGCGACAAAATTTACTTTTTTCTAACTAATTTTATCCAGGTGATGGAGTGGTAAGAAAAAAACTGTATTCTTCGATTTTCGAAGTTAGCCTCCAAAATCGAAATATTTTGATTCGAAATCATTACTAAGGGATCACCCTTGTAGAGTCACCTAACCTCACGTCACCTTTAAACAAGCATACAAACTTGACCCCAAATACAAACAAAGCTGGACTCAAAACTGCACCAAGTTACCCCAAATATGATCTCTCTTGATTTGCTGAAAAATCTAAAATCAAACTTAGCCTCACGTGGTCACTGACCTTACACTTAACCTCACGTTACCATTAAAATACTTATCGTGACTCCCAGTTTCTTCTCTTCTAACCTCATGTCAATATTTAAATAAACTGAACCTCATTGGATTCCTTAGAATATAAGCCAACCAGATCTCGCGTAAACCTCAAAATATAACCAAACCTGATTTCAAGCTTCCTTCAAAATATAAACAAACTTAACGTTACATAACTTTCAACAAATAAAAAAAATGAATTCCAAACCTTGTACAAACCTCACGTGACGTGACCCCTCAAAATGTAAACAAACCTGAGGTCACGTGATCCCCCAAATATGTAAACAAACCTCGCGTCACGTGCCCCTCAAAATGTAAACAAACCTTTGGTGGGGCGAATAACCTCTGGCAGGTTTGTTTACATTTTGAGGATGGGGTCAATGACCTTTGGCAGATTTGTTTACATTTTGAGGATGGGGTCAATGACCTTTGTCAGGATTTGTTTACATTTTGAGGGCGAGGTCTATGACCTCTGGCAAGTTTGTTTACATTTTGAGGATGAGGCCATTGATCTTTGGTAGGGGTCAATGACATCTGGCAGGTTTTGGCGGGTGTTTGTTTAAATTTTTAAAGCGAAATCAAAAAGGACATTCCCTTTTTGTAGTCGAGTGAGTTTAGGTTTTTTTACATTTCGAAGAGTCCTATGAAATCTTGTATATTTCCATTTGCTTACATTTTTTAGAAGTCTACCAGTCAAGAGACCAAGCAAAAGATGCGATAAGCTCAATTGTTGAGCAAAGTCGGTAAAGTGATGAGTCAAGGAAGATAAAGTTAGATTGGAGGTCTAGATAGGTAGAACATACCTTTATACTAATAATGAAAAAAATCAAATTTTAGAAACTTGTTGAAATTTGCTAAAATTTTGAAATTTTCTCAAAATTAAAACTTAGTTTATATGTATAGTAAATTCTTCCAGCTATAATTTGCACAAATTACAAGTCAGCAGCCTTAATTTTTACAAAGTTATGGCACTCAAGCGCAAAGATTGAATTTATTTAATCTCTATACAACTGCAATTTTGACAATTTTTTGCACGGAGAGTGTTGCTGTAATTAAAATTTTTAAAACCCCTAAGCGATAGGCTTTCCAACGCTGAATATTTCATAAAAATATTCGGAAATTTGAGAATATTATTCTAATTTGTATGAAAAGTTTTGGCCAGGATAGTTTTTCAAGTTTTCCAGCTTTCTCAATTTTTTTTTTAGTTGAGTTCAAGTCTGATTGTTAACAGTTTTCAGGCGGTAAAGTGAGATCAAGCTAATTGTCACGTGAGGTTTACTGTGGGGTTAAGTTTTGTAAAATTTGATTGCTTATAATTACTTAATCAATTAAAAAACCTAATCAATTGAAACCCTAATTGAGTCAATTATAAACTTAATTGACTCCATTAAAATCTTAATTGTCTCAATTAATTGAACGTTTTTTTAAAGTTTGTGAATATATTTAATTTTCTTTTAATTTTGAAAATTTAATAGATAGTATTGGTGCATTCGCTTTCACTATTTATTCTATAAATGAATGCCTTATAATGCTCTTAAGTTGCGTAGAAAAGAACCGTTGTATTAAAAATGAGAAACAAGGCCGTCACTTTTGATTGACCAGGTAAAGAAGAAAGCTATAGTCACACTTTGTTGCCGGCTTTGTATGTACATTTTCTAAGAAGAGAACAGAGAAGGGCCGAATGGAAAGAGGTTGAGATTTCTTTTGTTTTAAAACTCTAGTCATCGCAATAAACTTTTTAAGAAATTCAATACTGTGGATAAGTATAACTACAACTATATACATCTTTTTTTAACTAGCAGTAGTGTTTTACAATAGGTAAACGACTGCTTCTTCAATTACAAACAAAACTTTGACAAAAACTGCAAGTGAGTCTTCGAGAAACTTGTGGAAGCGCTTGCAGCTGCTGCAAGCAGTGTCAATGACTAATATAATTTATTTTTGTTTTTCACTTTTATTTTTTTTTGTTTTTTTTTTTGTTTCTATAATTGCTACGTGGTTCCGTTTGACATTCAAATAATATTGTTAGCTGCTTGGTTGTTGTCTCTTTATTTATGTTAATTTGAGGTGTGGTGCTGGCGCATCTTCAAACCACAATGGCAAATAAAGGAAAATCAATATTTTCTGTATGTATGTATGTATGTATATTGTGTGACAAACATCCGTTGCAATCGGTCATAATATACATAATTATATTATATATATTTACACAAAGTATGCAAAAGAAAATATCATTCATTATACAATACAAAGCAAGCTGAAGCTGTAGCTGGCGGCGCTTAAGCGTGCGTGCACGATCACCAGCCAGCCAAAAAGACACAGTTGAGGTGCTGAGGCTGAGAATGCTTGCTGCGGCAGTGTTGTGAGGCGTGAACCCATCACTAACCGCAATTCGACGTCAAAGTCGACAACACTTGTCAGGTGAGTTCAACGCGTATTGATTTCTACGCTGCGTCATTAAATTGCTGACACACATACAGACACATATATACAAAATATATACAAACAAATATCGGTAAATATAAGCATAGTTATGAACCTTTATCAGCGCCAGTGGCGCATAAAATTGAATTGTTGCACGTCACTTTCACCCTTTTGCAATGCCGCCACACCGTAAATACCGGTTCACCTGTGTCCCAAAAGCATTAAAAATACAACAAAAACAAAAAAATTAAAAAAAAAATTGGTGGCCAATCGAACGATCGCCCAACCTATCGACCCATCAACATCACTCAGTGCACGCCTGCCGACTGCCCTTTCCCGAGCTGCTCATTGCTTCCAGCATTTTCCCGCTTGCTTCCGTTGCTGTCTGTTGCCCGTTGCACGTTGCGGCGAACTCTCGTGTGTTTTATGTTGCCGGCGAAAAATTTTTCGAATTCTTTAACATAAAGTTTTATATAATTTGTTGTTGTTGCTTTTTTCTTCTTCATCACTTTTATGCTTTTAATGTGATTTTCATATGCAGCATCAATGTTTACGCAATTCGCTGCAAAGTCGTTTACATTGTTTTTGTATTTTTTTTTATATTGACAACAACCAGTTTATTAAGCCACACAGGTGCTGGTGGTTGAAAAAAAAACTGTAAATACATATCGCTCATTTACTTGAATAGTGTCACAACTCAAAAAACACGATTTTTGAGTTGAGTATGCAGAAATGTGCGCAATTTCAGCGTCCATATTGTATAAAAATTTCATTCCGATGCGTAGAAAAATAAATCGTGAAATAAGAATGTGCCGTTATTAAACTTGTTATATTGCATTATTTTTTAACCACAATAACGACACTTCTCAGTTGTGCCAGAATTAGGCTTGGATTTTTTTCTGAAAGAGAGACATATTTTGTGTTACAACACATATTGTCATAGAGTGAATTTTGTTTTCTTTTCAGAAAGAACGACATATTTTTTATTACAACGGTATTGGTGAAAAGTAATTAAATTTTGCGTATTGATTTTTTTCAACAAAAACGACACATTTGACTTATGACGGCGAAATTGAATTATTTTTTTCACAAATAACGACACAATTCAAAATGGGTCACGTTTATGCCCAAGAAAAAGCATTAGTATATTCTATTTTGCCCATTTATGCTCAACATTGTATTTAATATATTACAGGCCACAAGGTTTGTTAACAAACTTATGGAATTATTCTATATTTGCCAAATAAGAGACAATTGAAAACTTTAAATCGCTCTCCTGAAAAATTGACTTTTTTGAGTTGTGACACTATTCAAGTAAATGAGCGATATGTAATCACAATATGTTGTTGTAGCACATATGTACGTGAGAACCTTTGTTCATTCAATTGCACATTAAATATTTGCGCATAATTCATACACACACATACATATGCTTGGGTGTTTCAGCACTGTCAGTCTCGCATAAACGACGTCTGTTATACAAAAGACTTAAGCAACGAACTTGCAATATTTTTTTTTCACATTAGCGCAGGTGGGCAATTACATATTACATTTTATATTGGGTGTGCACAATGGCGGCATTCAATTGTTGTTATTGCTGTTTCTTTAGTGAAGTTCACATTATGCGCGTAATGTAATAGTTGGGAGTTTTTACTTTTAACTGAAAAGCAGCATTCATGCGATTTTATATGCAGATAATAGAAATTCATTTCTACTAATCTGATAGACAATGATTTTTTGCATTTTTTTTAACAATTTCGCTTTCCATTAATGGATGCATACCCGTGTGAATCCCGAAATTTCGGGATTATGTTTTCAGGATCCAGAGGGACTAAAATGACCGTTTAGAAACCTTTTTAAAGATATAATCGGCATTCCCGTGTGAATCCCGAAATTTCGGGATTACGCTTTCGGGCTCGCGAGGGACTAAAAGTACCTTTAGAAACCTTTTTAAAGATATTATATGATTGGCATACCCGTGTAAGTCCCGAAATTTTGGATTAATGTCTTCGGGATCTCGAGAAACCAAAAGTAACGTTTAGAAACCTTTTTAAAGATATAAACGACATTTCCGTATAAATTTCAAAATTTCGAGATTATATTTTCGGGATCTCGAGAGTACCGTTGAGAAGCTTTTAAATTTATAAACTGTAATTCCATATAGATTCCAAAATTTCGGGACCCCGAGATGTAAGATGTAAGTCCCGTGGTTATAAGTGAAGTCTGTTATTTTTAACTCAATCTAAATTGATCAGGATTATTCTCACTTAGCCTTTCGTCTTTCCGACTATTTATAATGTCAATTTCCGTATTGATCATAGCCACTCTGCCTTTCTCAGGCATTTTAAATCAGGGTTTTGACAAACTAAACCAGTGGATAGTAGGATACAGTAATCATCAATTAGAGAGAGAACTCTGGAACGTTTAGGCAGCATCTCCACTCTAGTTTCGAACAGGTTCTATAGAACATAGGGTGCCTCAAAGTTTTTCAGGACTGTCGTTTACAGTCGACTTTCGCCGTAGAAGAAAGTGTGCAGAAACATTTACATTTAGTCAAAACCTGAACAAATACAAGAATTTAGAGTTTAAGATTGGTACTCATCGAGTCAAAGTAATGACCATATACTGTTTATTCGTCCAATGTACTTTTGAGCTTTCCCTAGAGGAGTCAGGTGGGAGGTGAATAAGGTGAAGTTAACCGAAACAGATACGAAGTAATACCTCGTCAAAGGCTGCCAGCTCTGCGAAATGACTCAAAACAACAATAAACCAATGAAAACGACATCACGGTTGAGAAAACATGTAGAAGGAAAGGACGGAATTATGTATGGGAAATTTTTCTAAAGTTATATAATTTCCTAACGGGTTGAACGGTTATGTAACAAAAGAAAAATTGCGCAAAATTGGTCCGATAGGATATTTTCCATAAAAAGCTGTCGCAAAGTCGATGTATATAGCCCTGTGGCTCCGGGAAGGAGCAAAGGGACACAATGAGATTCCTCCATTTATTACGATCTTGTGCCAGCGTCTTGATTTGACTTCAACTTTGAACTTAAGATATTTTGATGCCCAAATTTCCTCTCCAAGTTAGAGCGGGTCGGCCTTTCTTCGACTACCTTGTGGATTCCAGTCGATCGCGTTCCGTGTTTTTGTATCTGGATCTCGTTTCAGAACATGTCCGATCCAGCTCCATTTTCTTTAGAGAATTTCGGCCCATAGGGGTGTTTGATTTGTGCGCCACCATAAGTCCGTGTTAGAGACGGTGATGGGCCAGAAAGCATCGGTTTGTGAAAATTTGCAACTTTTTGATGTAGGAGGCTGCAAGATTTCATGTTTCGAATTTCATAGAAGGGTTGACTTAAGATTAGAATTGAATATTATTATTTTGACACGTCGCGTAATGATGAAGGAACTCCAGACCATATTTAGGGCCCCAAAAAATTGCTTGGACTTTTATACGGTTGCTGATTTCTTCATTGGATTCTCCGCTTGCAGATAGAATACTGCCCAAGTAACAAAAATATTTCATCGACTTGAAAGTTCTGGGTGCGTGTGGTGTTGATAACAAATAATTTTTAGACCCTCTTTCGCAGAACTACTTTAGCTATTACTAGTTTTTTCTCATGTCAGCAAAGGTGTGTGTCATTAAATATATCTGCTAGTTTAGGTCTTCGAGCCGTCTATTTATTCCCAACTTATTCCTTTCGTCGATGTCATAATTAATTTAACTTTTCAGAGTTTTATTTGAAATGAAAGCTCTCAACAACATCCTCAAAACTATTTCAACAACAACAGCAACCATTACAACACAACACAATACCATATGTACACAAAAAATTTTAAAATCTCGAAAATTCGTATTTCAAAACTTCTCAAAATCGACTACAGCTGGTTTAATTTGTTGCCACAAATATCGGTTGTCTAGCCAACAATTTTCAATGACAAAATTGCCCGTCACTTTTACTGCACAAAATTGAAATTCAAAACATATACAGAGAGCCACCAAGTGGCCTCTTAATTATCTGAATGACAGCAATCAGAGCTCTTGCATCGATCATTTACAAAACAAAAGTTTCAAAATGTGTAGAAATCTTAATTTGATCGCATATGAGCTTCCGGCTCGTCTTTGACTAATGCGCATAAAAACATAGAAATTCTAAGCCACATAAGACACTCGTCCATACATATATCTATGACACAGACAGGCATTCACACACACTCTCATTTATTCACAACATCATAAAATATACGCGATTGAGGAAAAAACGGAATACTTAAAAAAATTTATTAACAAAAACTCGTATTGAATACGAAACTTCGGCGTAAACGAGTCGCTTATGCTAATCAAACTCGAAAAACAAAGAAATGAAAAGCAAAAACAAAAACAACTGGAAATAAACCGAAAATACTCATAATGATAATAATCGCTTTTTAAAAGTAGGAAGATGCGCGTGCAATGTTATTGGCTTAAATTTGAATACTTCTCAAAACCGGTGTATGTGTGTGTGCCGTAGTAATTTCATGCTATTCAAACGCCGATTACTGCTATACAGTTTCGAGGTGAAGGACGTCTTGGGTGAAATGAAATTGGCAAGCGATATTTTTTAAATGAGAAGTACTCAATTTTAAATCATATTTTGTATAGGCCAATTGATCTCTGATTGCCAGCATCGAAATCCAACGCTGAATCACTCTTGCCAACAATTAAGAACAATATAAACAATTGAAAAGTAAAGTCCTCTCTCAACGAACCAGAATCAAACTCTACAAGTCGGTAATTATTCAACTATGCTTTATGATGCACAAGTGTGGACGATTGATGAGACGACACTAGGGAGTTTTCGAAAGAAAAGTTTTGCCGAAGATTTATGGTTCTTTGAAAATTGGCAACAACGAATATCGCAGACTACGGCTACGCTGGCTAGGTCATGTTGTCCGAATGGACGAGAAAACACCAGCTTTGATAGTGGAACGGGGTGGCAGCAGAGCAAGAGGAAGACCTCCACTCTGTTGGAAAGACCAAGTGGAAAGCGGTCTGGTATCTCTTGATATTTCCAATTGACGCCAAATTGCGAGAAAAAGAGACCAATGACGCGATATTTTTAATTCGGCTATAATCGCTTAAGCCCTCCCTGCTAATTACAATTGATCTCACAGAAAAAAGCAGAAACGTTAGTAATCACTCATCTTCCTAGTAGATTGCGCTGATCTGGCAACCTTGTGTCACCTAGTCTTACTTGTTTTGTACTTTAGTTAAGAAACAGAAATAAAAAAAAAAAATCCTGATCATAAGCGATCCCACTAAAGCCAGCGATTATACTACCAGAATGACTCCCCAAAACACCTATATTTAGAATTTTATGATATCTTCCAGCCAGGGAACCTATTTCCGTTAGTGGTGAGTTTTGGACATTTTTAAAATATTCCGCATGAATTAACGGAATGCTGGAAAACTTTTAAAGGCACTGAAGTATTCCGTGATGAATAATATTGATTAATACATGAAATACTTCTGGTTTTTAGTTATCCTCTATATCTACAGATCGGAATGCAAATTTCCGCCCATAACGGACGAATAAATTCAAATATATCCACAAAATTACTTTGGATGACTGTGAAATGAGGTTAATCGAGAGATAACGAACACTCTAAAGGGATCCAATGAGCATGTTGGATATATATGTAGTTCAAAATAATTTTACTATATAGAGTATTTGTACAAATTGGATGTCAAGGGGGCTTACTTAATCGGCGAGATTGAGATATATGTAATTTAAAACAATTGGTATTTTACTGCCAAAATGGTTTCGAAAAGTTAAACATTAGATTAGCGTATAATTTTTGCAGTGTCAATTACGACAAACGAGTATATATCGAAAAATCTTGAAGAATGATTCTGGTTTGGAGTTTTACAACTGTTTAGTATAGATTTAAGCTTTAAAAGGTAAAGCAACTTTTTATTCTAAGTCATTATTTATTTAACAGTCCTTTCAGCAGTGAATCGGTATACTCTCTATAGAAAGCCAAGTCTATAACAGGTTTGTTGTTAATTATGTAGGGTGTAGTTGGGTTAGATTGAAAGACATACACAAAGTTGAAATTTCGGTTACGATTTCCGATAAGTTTGAGTGTAGACTATGATTTGCAGAACCACGTGTTGAGAGGCCGGGTAAAGATGGAATGGGAACGTGTTTATTAGAGAACTTTGCCAAAGTGCTGTATTGGGTAGGCAACAATCTATGGTTGATGTGGTCTGGTGGCGAAGAATTCAACATCTGTATATTTAACAGAATACTTAGATGGATCGTTGATAGCGCATAAATTATAATTGCGGATTCCTGGAAATGGTTCAAAGCCGACACATTTTCGTAGTTGGCGAAACAGGGATGGCGAAATGTTTTATTACATTCGAACTACCTTAGGAGTCTGTTCCGATGGGGTCGGATCAAAGAAAGAGGGGGGTTAGATGTGTCGATTTTTTTGACATGCAAAGAGGTAGTTAGGGACTCATTGCATGCAGGACATGTATTCGGTATATTGGGTTCTAGTCTGAATAGATAGAAGCTTAACTTACTAACATATCCCGAATTGAGTCGAATTTTATACAGCCAGGGAATGTGGGTTCGACTATATCTAACCCGGTTTAGATCAGTAATTTGTAAATTAAAATTGTCATACTTTGAGCTACAACTCTCAACAGACTTGCTATTTATCCTCGGGCTGACGTTGAGTACTAACCGCATCCGGAGGAATATTTCTACAGCGTCTGTCCGAAAAAGTTCTATACACACACCACCTCGGTTAGTTGCTAATGTATGGATCCATCTTAAGAAGAAAAGTCTATAAGAAATCCGAAGCCCTCGACTTAAGTTAGCAACAACAATTAATATAGCAGAAATATCAGAAAATATAATAAGTGAAATCGATTTAGGAAAAAAAGAAAAATTTAAATTTCTCTTTTAAATTTCATGATATGAATATTTCAAATTCCACGATTTAAATATATTGTTCTGTTATAATAAAAAATATATACAAGCGCCATTAATCTTTAGCCACCACTGTATGACAGCTATGCAAATGCAACACTGTGCGTAATTTGGTGTTACAGCTGTTCATTGTCAAAATTTGCAAAATTTTTGTTGGCAACCAATTTGTCCACGATTCTAAATTAATAATTTACTGTAATGAAACTAAATAAATAGCATAAATGCATTTTGAAATAACAAATAAACAACGAACCATCTAACGACAATAAAGTCTAACTTGCGCGGCCACTTTGCAACCGTCATAAACAACCCACTTAGTGCAGTTCATTTCGTTGCCAGGGAGTGATTAGCAAAATTGATAAAATAGCGGCGGATTAAAGATCATTTATTCTGCAATAATTAATAAGTGTAATTTTGTGCAAAACACAATAACATTGGTACATAAAAAATGGATACCAGTTGGGATATACACGATGACATGAATCTGTAAGTTGAAATGGAACCCAAAAGAACGCTTATAGCGGAATGTGGGGTTTGTGGGTTAGCGCATATGCAGCTAAAGGTACATAGGGTGGGTGTGTGTGATGTTGTGTAGGGCACACTTAAACTACACTTGTAATGTAATTATTAATGGATTAGCCTTGTAGCTGCCCGCCACATACGGCCGCAAAGCCTTTTGACATAAATATGCATGCTTAAAAGGTTGATTTTATCGATTTATAACTACTTTCAAACACAACACAGGTACATAACGCCGGAACGTTTCGTTGTCGAACCGAATGGCAAAGATGAGCTGCTGGTAATCGATCGCGTTGTGAACACCGTGCGTGTACAAAGTAAGTAATCGTAATATTCAATTTAATTTAATGTAGAAATGTACTCAGTAATGACATTAATATTTTAGGCAAAGGCAACCAACTAAACAATCAGGTGCCCACCCGGCGTGTTTGTGGCATACTTGGCACCATACAACTATTAGGTGGCCATTATCTAATTGTCGCCACGCATCGCCTTTATGTGGGCATGCTCAATGGCGCCATAGTATGGCGTTTGGCAGGTTACGATATTATACCCTACATTCCAACAATTACACATTTGCGCCCCAAACAACGCGAGCAAAATGAACTCTATCTCAATATGTTGCGGCAAACACTGGACACGCGTTTCTTCTACTTTTCCTATTGGTACGATTTGACACACACGCTGCAACGCCTGCACGGCATGCCGCCAGACTTCATGAAGGTATATTGCTTTGGCTTAGAATTATTACAAATTTGTTTATATAATTTTTTTACACCTTCAGAACGGTTTGTTCGAGCGCGCCGATGAGCGTTTCGTTTGGAACGGCGCTTTGCTGCGCAACTTTAATTGTCCGGAAATGCGCAAATTCGCCTTGCCTGTTGTACTAGGCTGTATGTATAATTGAATTAAATTAAATATTTTTTCGCACCGTATCTTTGTAACGCAACTAACTGTTTTTTTGCAGTTGTTTCCATAAACCAAGTGCAGGTGAATGGTCAAACGTTCTTTTGGTCAATCATATCGCGACGCTCTATACACCGCGCCGGTACACGTTTCTTTGCGCGTGGCATTGATGAGACGGGCAATGTCGCCAATTTTGTGGAAACCGAGCAAATTGTCGAATACAATGGACAACGTATATCCTTTGTGCAGGTGATTGCTTAAAATGCTTAAGTAACGGTATTCAAATTAAACTGAAAATTTTTATTTTTTATTTTCCAACAGACGCGCGGCAGCATGCCATTCTTCTGGCGACAATTGCCCAACCTAAGGTATAAACCCGATCCGGAGCTCGTGCCGGGTAAAGATCACTTGGCGGCATGCCTGAAACATTTCGACGCACAAGTGATGCTTTACGGACGTCAAATCATACTAAATTTGGTAATTTGTGGAATGCGAAGAATGTTTTGAAAAAAAAAAAAAAATTATATTTTTTCCACTACACCACAGGTGGATCAAAAACGCGCCGAGGGCAATCTTGAACGCGCATTCCGCACATTCGTGCAGCAAATTAACAACCCCAATGTACGCTATGAAGCCTTTGACTTTCATGCGGAATGCAAAAAAATGCGTTGGGATCGCTTGCAAATACTAATCGATCGCGTAGCACACGAGCAGGACGAGTTCGCAGTATTCCATTTGCGCGAAGATGGCAGTTTGGTGTCAGCACAAGATGGCGTATTTCGCACAAATTGTGTTGATTGCTTGGATCGCACTAACGTTGTGCAAAGTATGCTGGCCAAGCGTTCGCTGAACGCTGTACTACAAAAGTTGGGCATTTTACAAGCGGGTCAAGTTGTAGAACGCGCATCGCCCAATTTCGAGTACATTTTCAAGGGGGTAAGTGGTATACAAATATACACTAAATACATTAACTACATAATAAACTTAATGAAACTTACATGTGCATTATGCATGCAGGTTTGGGCTGATAATGCTGATGTGATTTCACTGCAATACTCCGGTACCGGCGCCTTGAAAACCGATTTCACACGCACAGGAAAACGTACAAAAGCCGGTCTTATGCAAGATGGTATTAACTCGGCAACGCGTTATTATCTAAATAATTTTGCCGACGGCAGTAGACAGGTGAATGTGAATCGCGCACTAAATAAAGTCACACTTTTTAAATATACAATGTATTTTTTCACTTTCCAGGATGGCTTTGATCTATTTCTGGGCAAGTATGTTGTTAAACCTGACGAAGGCAATTTACTGCCTTCACCTTTGGTGGTTACGCGCACTTGGCGCTACAACACGGTAAGCTTTTGCTTGTTTAACAAAGAATTTCACGATTTTAAAGAAATTTCTTATGTTTTTAGATACCTTCCGTTTTGCTGTTCGCTATAGCAATGCTCTTCATTACAGCCATCTTTCCGGCTGAATTTAATACAGAGAGCTTGCTATTCCTTTTGTTCTGGGGCACAATCGTTGGCGTGGGCACCACTGGCATATTACATTACGGCGTGGAGTTTGTCGACTGGCCCCGTTTACATCCGCCAATTAAAATCGAAGCCTAGCAAATATGGGAACGGCGTTATTATTTGCGTTTAGATGAGAGCAATTAGCTACACAAAATAACGCCTCGTACATAATTCTACTTAACACCAACTGCAGTGAATTTAGTTAAAAAAAAATTTGTTGAAAAATTAGCCTGTTGCATATGCATGTTGGCCGCAATTATACGCATTTGGCACTACAGTGTACCACTTAAATTCCTTGCTTGTTTATGATATATAGTTTGATGTTTATATTATGTTCGGAAAGCCGGTTTAATGCTAAAAAAAGAAAAAAATAATTGCCTAAAATAATAGTAAAAACACACAAACGCAATAGAAAATTACCTTGTAGTAGAATGATAATGAGCAATTACATTTGTAAATGTAAGATGATTTTCTTAATGAAATGCGTACATGTTTAATCAATAAATAACCACTATTTCAACGAATTTAATTGGCTTGCAACACTTATTTACTATTTTTGCACACTTTATTTTATTATAGTGTTATAGAAAAATGTTGATTATTTCGTAAATTATTTCGGTTGTTATATTTTTATTTATTTTAAATAGTTGAACAATATTTGGTTTCCTTTATGCTAAAGCTGTGCATTCGTTTACAACGAACGTGTTAATTGCATTAAAGTATAGGGATTTTTATTGCTAAGGTACTTAAGTTGTTCATCAAAGCCTTCCGGTGTTTTCTGTATCCAATTTCGATCTAAATAGTATTGTATGCAACTCGCAAACTCCTTATCGCTGTAGTTATCCACACGTATGGGCACAAATGGATCTAAATGTTCGAAGCCCTCCCTACCGAGTAAATAGCGTGGCATGTAGGACTCCATATAACCTTCGGTCATGCCAATTTTATCTACAGATAATATGCACACACCATTAGTCCAATTGTAATTGGTAATATCGAGGAAAGGTTTTGTCAATGTAATACGATCTGGTGTTATACGTTGTTTATGATCGCCAAAAACACGTGTCTCCGGGTGGAAAAATGCATTAAAACCATCAATAGCGACCATAATTTTACATTTGTCTTCACTAGCATGCTGTTTCAGCTCGGACAGCAAAGCGGCAACTGTTTCAGAAGCAAATTTGATACGCGCAATGCCGTGCTCCAATAGTTCCAATAGCGTAGAACCCGCTGGAGTTGCTTCTCTTTTACTCCAGACATAATCCTTACTGGTTTTCAATTGTAGCTTCGTAAGTAGATTCGTGTTTTGTGTTTTAAAGTGCACTAACCACGCTGCCGCATCGAACGGTAAATCGATAAAACCTTCTTGTGCAGCATTTGCAGTTTCTTTTGGACGTTTCATCCAATTGGGTACCCATGGCACATGTACAAGTATAAAATCGTTTTGCAAACCATAGTGCAATGCGTGCGCCATAGTCAACGTTTTGCCAACACCATTATCACCGTATAATACGTACCGTACCGCTGGTCTTTTGAAATCGGTATTGCGTATATAATTTATTAACTCTAAGCCGGCCGGTCGCACCATTAGACAAGTCTCGGTAAATGTTTTTATTTGTTGTTCGTATTGTCGTGGCAGGCCACCACCGCTAAACAGTTGTTTCTTATTTTCTGGCGAAATTGTGTAGAATTTGGCCTCATGCACTCTGGAATGCAAGTCGGTGTTGGCCTCGCCTGTGCGGTAATCAGTTGGTGTAAGTTTTGGACGATTGTAAAGAGGTTCCACAGCAGCCTCCGCTGTTGCAGTACAAAATGCCGCACACACATTTGTTAAGCGTGGTAGTTTAAAAGAATGTCTAGCTAACATATTTTTAACAATTTTTTAATAGTTTAATTGAAATTAGTTTAAGAATGGAAAAAATTATAACAGTACTGAAATTCCACGCACCTCTCAGCTGTTTTGCAGGTGAACTAACTGTCAATTAGTTGGGAGTTTATAGTATCGATAAAAATTGGAGAGTTTTATAAGAGATATCGATACTTACGCATTTTAATCCGTTTTAATTCAAACTTTTTATTTAATAAATAACAAAATAAAAACATTTATTTTTTTTATAAAAAGAAAAGTTTTAATATGAAAAAGACAAGTTTTCATTTAGAACATTAATATGTAATTTATAATAGACTAGCAGCAGCCGAAACTTCAAAACTCGAGAAATAACTAATTCATGTCTAAGAATATTCAGATATGTTTCTTATAAATGAATTACTACGTTTCGAGTTGTGATGTTTCCTCTGTACATACTGCATAAACTCTTTTGAAAGTTTGAATTTCTAAAAATCTGGAATTAACCCATTACCTTTTTAATCTCATCATACATCACCAATACAAGTGCTCCACCAGTTCCACGTAAAATATTCGAGAATGCGCCTTTGAAGAAAGCAAAAGGACCTTCTGTTTTTGCAATAACTAACCAACAATGCGCTGTATTTTTGTAAATACGGTCGCCAGCCTTTACACCTGACTGCATCATCATACGACGACGTACAGTATCAAATGGGTAAGACACTATGCCGGCAAAGGTAGTGACAGCTTCCGCAATTAAAAAATTCACGTATAGAGGAGAATTTTTAGGATCCGGCATAAGTTCACGTGCCGTGTCATAGCAACCGAAATAAGCACCACGATACATTATAATGCCTTGTACGGAAACAACGAAACCTCTATACAATCCTATAAATCCGTCACTCTTGAAAATCTTCATTATACAGTCAAAGAGTCCATTGAATTCACGTTGTCCTGCCTTTCCAACGTCAGCAGCCAAGCTGTTAAGACAAAATTATAAAGTATAACTTAACATTTTGTGTATCTGAACCAAATTTGAATTATACCATCAGAAAAACTAATTGACTGGTCCAACTTTCTTTACTTACCGAGTACGTGCAAAATCTAATGGGTACACAAATATAAGGGACGTGGCACCAGCCGCACCGCCTGACATCAAATTGCCTAAGAAATAACGTCCCTTCTGTTCTTTTTTGTCTATACCACTAAGGAATATCTATACAATTTGGGTAGTACTATTAATTTAAAACTTATTTGGAGTGTTATATGGAGTGCAATGTACCTACCTGTTTATATTTATCCTTAAATGCAAAATTCAACGCTTGGGTGGGAAAATATCTTATGACATTGGCAAGATTTCCACGCCAAAATGATAAGAATCCTTGTTCACGTGGTATTCTTACAAAACAATCAATCATTCCCTTGTATTGCTTCTCCGCTGAAATTTGCTTAGATATAGCTTGTACTTGCAAAAGCAATTTGACACGTTCAATCGGTGCCATTGCGGTTTTGGCTATAGCTGCAGATATGCCACCAGCCATGAAATCCTTAAGGAATCCAATGGGATCTGATAAATCTGATTTTATTTCTCCTTCACTCATTTTACAATAAGATTATTCAGTTGCAAATTCAAAAATTATGATTTTTAAATATTTTTTGAATTTAACAATTATACGATGAACAATGTGAAACAATTCGGCCAAATGTGTCAAGTTTACAGAAAATTTAACAAAACCATGACGTTTTGAATGTTTTTCAAATAACGAAATCGATAAAATTCTATTGCACGATAACAATTAAGGCCGGCTGCCAACTATACAAACCTGGATAACTAAATCAAAAAGCTGGAAAGGATTATGGGTTTCAAAACGTTCATTACGTGGAGTATGTAGAGAAAAGGAGTTATGGGAACTTTCGAAAGTTCTTTGTGTTC
This sequence comes from Zeugodacus tau, assembly GCA_031772095.1. NCBI lineage: Eukaryota > Metazoa > Arthropoda > Insecta > Diptera > Tephritidae > Zeugodacus > Zeugodacus tau. The sequence continues at coordinate 40,949,168 of CM062650.1, forward strand.
ATAGTTATGAAGATGTTAGTCCAAGTTAATTCTTATGCTAACCGACGTTTCGAGTAATTCCGCTGTAGTAACGGTCCATGAACGAATATTGCTATTTAAATAACCTTAATTCTGATTTATAAATGATAATTGGACTAATTAATTTAAAAGTAAGTGGTCCATGGATGATGATTGCTATTTCCATAACCTAACTTTTGATTGTAGAATGATAATTGGACTAATCTATTTAAAAGGAGAACATTTCTTTCATACTAACACCAATTTTCCATGCCAATTTTCAAAATTATTTACACTAATAGATTCTGCGTACCATATGAGACCATTCTAAAAACAGTCCTCCAGTCTAACTAACAATTTCATTAAAAAAATCATTTTACAATTTTTATTAATTTTTGTATTTTTAACTTTTCCGTATTTGTTTGTGATTGAACATTTACTAATGATTCATCAGTGTTGTTGTTGAATTACTGTTGTTGGTTATTTATCTCGCTCTATCTTCGTATTGTTTGCATTACGCAACGATTTTGTTTTACATTCATTTATTTATATCGCTTATTTCAATAATGTATGGTAACTGCTTGTTGTTGGTATTTTTGTTTTTTAAATTTTTGTTTTTATTACTTTAATATTTAAATTAAATAATTGTTTTAGCTCAATTAGATAGTTAGATGTTAATTACTTTACAAGACCTTCTTGATTTCATCGTACAATACAAGCACGAAAGCGCCACCAGTACCTCTGAGTACGTTGGAGAAGGCACCCTTGAAGAAGGCGCCAGTACCTTCTTGCTTGGCAATTGTGCTCCAGCAGTGCAATGTGTTCTTGTAGATGATTTCGGTTGCCTTGCGGCCAGACTGCATCATCATGCGACGACGCACAGTATCGAATGGATAGGATACAATACCAGCAACAGTTGTAACAACTTGAGCAATAGCCCAGCTGATGTAGATGGGTGTGTTCTTGGGGTCGGGCAACATACCACGGGCAGTATCGTAGAAGCCGAAGTAAGCGGCACGGTAGATGATGATACCTTGTACGGAAACACCGAAGCCACGGTACAAACCAACAAGACCATCACTCTTGAAAGTCTTGGCCAAGCAGTTGCCGAGACCGGTGAATTCACGTTGACCACCCTTACCGACATCAGCAGCCAAACTGTGATGGGGAAGAAAAATTAAATTAATATAATTAAATAAGTATTCGAAATTCGTTAGATAGTTTTTATAAGAAAAACAGTGACTCGCCACAAATTGTTTGCAAAAATTACTATTTTTTGAAAAATCCAAAAAATATATAATTTTCTTTGCTCTGCGATTTTTGGTGAGTTACTATGTTCTGAAATTATTTAATGTGAAAACCTACCGGGTACGGGCAAAGTCCAATGGGTAGACGAAGCACAAGGAAGTGGCACCAGCAGCACCACCGGAGGCCAAGTTACCCGCGAAATAACGCCAGAACTGAGTGTGCTTGTCAACACCACCCAAGAAAACCTGCGCATATAAACAAGAATAACATTAATATATATAATTCAATAAATATTACAAGAATTTCAAATAATTGTCGAACTCCTGCGCGTCGTTAACACCCACCTGTTTGTACACATCCTTGAAGGCGAAGTTCAAAGCTTGAGTTGGGAAGTATCTGATAACATTGGCCAAGTTACCACGCCAGTATGACATAAAACCTTGTTCTTTTGGAATGCGGACAAAGCAATCAACCATGCCCTTGTATTGCTTATCGGGGCTGATTTGTTTTGAGATGTGTTGAACCTGCAACAGCAGTTTCACACGCTCAATGGGTGCAACAGCAGTCTTTGAGACGGCAGCGGAGATACCACCCGCGGCGAAATCCTTGACGAATCCAAAGGGATCAGCAGTTTTACCATCCTTGCCCATTATGCTGTAATTAAAGAAAATAAACAAAATTTGAGGTTAGTTTCAATTTCAATTTCAAAAAGTGCATTGTTGCAAATTTCAAATTGGAAAACACACAAAAAACTGGAAATGGCACGCGCAAGTTTAATTTATTTCTTTTAATAAATTGATATCAGCGCAATGCGCGACACTCATGACATCACAGCCATAAAAAAACGGGTCGCGAGCGCCACAAGTCATACGAGACACACGCATACATACAAACGCATTTATTTGCGCGAAATCGGTACTTTTTTGCGATAAGCGGCAGTTTTTGAAAATTAATATACTATGCGCATACATACATACATACATATTAATATGCTTGCGTATGTTTCTATATACAAAAACAACTCAACTCAACCTAGTTCGTATTTGAAAAAGTAGTTCGCGCAAAACTGGTTTACTGAAGTTCAGTCTCGTTGCTAAGTGTGACTCAATGCGTCATTCAAGCGAAGTCTCACTGAATTAGCACGTGGTCTACATGATTATAATACTTTGCACTAGGTGCATGGGGCAAAAAGTTGAAAAAAATTGTTTTTGCAAACATTTTTAATATTATTTTTTTATGGTTTTAATTAATTTACATTAAAAATTTTAATAATTCATTATTTTTTTTTTTAATTATTTTATATTATTTTTTATATTTATTTTTATTAATTTTTTATATTTATTTTTATTATTTTTTTATATTTATTTTCAGATATTTAAGATTATTATCAAACATTTAACCATAAAATCCCAATTTTTTTTTAAATAAAATAAAAAGTATTCAAAAAAATCTCAAAGCTCAATTTGAACGCAACTATTACAGCGATATTGAATTTCAATTGATTATAATTATTAAATGTTTTTGTTTACGCCTCTTTACACAAGCGTTGACTCAGATAAATGCCTAGTGAGTAAACATGTAATTGAATACCTTACTGTTATATCCATAAATGCATAAAATGTGTACATTTGTATATTGAATATCATTTACAAAACTTGAAAAAGGCATAAGTCAATAATATTTACTTTATAAAATGTTGAATATATATTTTTTAATAAAATATTAAATAAAATCACAAAAAGTCTTAAGTCAAATTATATAAGTTTTCAAATTCATTGCCAAAAAATGCCACAACTGACGTCAAGAGCACACACTTTGGTAGATAAGTATTTAAATACGAATATATGCTGTCTTTACGCAACAGACTAAAATTCAAGATCAGTTGCTATGTATACACAAGTGTGTATTTAAATTTAGAACTCATTCAAATGAGTTGAAGAAAAGTGAAAAAAGAAAAAAATCTGTCAAATTTTTTTTTAATTTAATTTTTTTTAATTTTAATTTTTTTTTTTTACTTTTTAAATGAATTTTTTTTAGAAAATATAATTTATAATATTTGATTTGACACTCAGTGACCACAATTTCATTATTTTATTCATTTAATTTTTTCAAATATTTGTGCTGCCGCGAAAGCTGAATTTATTATGCAAATAAAGAATGCTGTGAATGACCGACAAGGCCTTGGGAAATTTCAAATTTTGTAAAGATAAATATTGCTTGTAATATGTATGTATGTACAATAAAATTTATTGCATTAAATTATATTCTTTTGGCAAAAAATAAAAATTAATTATGACACTTGTTGTTGTTGAATTTCGTTTGAACTTGCTGAGTAAAAATTTTTGATAAAAACATAATTCATAATAAAGGGAATTTTAGACAAAATTTACATTAAGATTTAAAACCGAAAATTAAAAAAATATAATAAATATAAAAAACATAAAATAAAATAATAGTGAATATCAAAAAAAAAATAAAAAATAAATCATTTTAATATTTTTAAAACCTCAGAAGAGCTGATTTCTAACTTGCTTTTATTTTTAAATAATTATTAATAATTAAGTAAATTATGGTAAAATTTCCCATTGTTCAAAGATTTCTGATCGAAAAATAATAATGTTACTATATCCTATTCAAACTATCTTCTATAAAAATGTCTTTGTACAAATTTATATATCAATAAACCAACACCTCTATTATAACAAATAATTAAAAACTATTATATGTTTATTTTTTTTGTAATTGCACGTAAGTGTTACCAAAGTATCACAAAATCAAGAACTTCAGTGACCGTCGTAACAAAAATTGCTATTGGCTTCGTTTTGAACCACATAAATGTAGAATGACATGGGTATATGGTCTTCGAAAAAGCCCGAAATTAATGTTTTTTTAATAAAGAGTATTCGGCATATGGCCTTAATGTCTTTACTAATGTTATAATAAGTTTTATTATACAATTTAAGAAAAGATTTTACTTTTTCTACAATTTGTTAAAATAAAAATATTTTTAAAAATTTAAATTTAGTAATCAATAAATATTAATTTAATAATTCAGCTTATAAACAGTATTTAATATTTTTTTGTGTATATATAAAAATAATAAGAATTTTTGTCTACAAAAATATAACTTAATAATTTTCAATTAAAAAAAATTGAAAAATATATTATTTTTATATTTTTTCTAAATATGGTTTTGGTTCAAAAATATTGAAATTAAAGCTTTTGTCATACAATAAATATTTCATTGATTTTTGTCTAGCATAAAATCAATATTATACTAATAAACTGTTGAAAATGTATTTTACTAAAATAAAAGTATCAAAAATAATATAAAGGTGCATTTTTAATATGAACTTAATATGAATAAACTATTTTCTACAAATACAAAGTAATTATTCATAATTGCTTAAAAAAAATTTTTGAATAAAAACTATTTTAAACAAAAAAATTCCCGAAAAAGTATTTATCAAAGAAAAACATTTAAAAAAAATAATATGTTTTTTTAATAAAAAAAAAAATTTTTTTGTTTTTGATAAATACTTTTTCGGGAATTTTTTTGTTTAAAATAGTTTTTATTCAAAATTTTATTTTAAGTAAAAAAAAATATTTTTTTAAGTAAAAAAAATATTGAAATTATATCTGAGAACCTGCATTCATATTATTTTGTTATTTAAAATAACTATTTTTTATATAGAAATTACAAAAACATTACTAATCATATGACCACCACTGTATACTTCATGCATGTTCATCATACGCCACGCAGCTTCGTGAAGACAAAATCTACAAGATAGACAGGTGATGTTACTCATACGCACTGCGTCTTAAGCTATTATCTAATATGTGGTTCAAGTGCAAACATACAAACACAAAAGTACAAATGTACATATGTATGTATGTATGTACATATGTATGTATGTATATGGTCTGTATTTACATACACTTAGCTAATGGCACTGTGCTAGTTTGTTGCGGCTTTATGGCACGGTTCTGCAAATATTATAAAAGTGTCTTATATGTGATACAGACATTTGTAGGTATGTATGTATGTCTTTATATATGCAAAGACACCTAAAGGCATGAATTATATATATTTGTGCGTCACTTCATTGTTACGTCACAATATGGTATGCTGGTGCTAAGTGCCAGCACGTGGCCAAAACAAGAACAAGCAATCAATCAATAATCAGAAATCAACGAAATGCATAAGAGTCTACAAAGAAGGTGCTAGGTAACAGCAAGAAAGATAATTTCTACAAATCGCTTAAAAAAGCTGCTTGGCATATAAAGATTGCTTTTCTCTGTTTTTTGGGTCGTTGCAACTAACTGCATATTAGGTTGTTGTATAATAACCGTTATATTACATAAACCGCAATTTTTGCTGTTTTTATCAATACGACGAGGTTATAGCTGATTGTGGCGTTGGCACACTGTTGTTGTAGTTGTATATGTATGGAATCGACCCCGCTGTCGCAAACGATGGAACGATGATCGACCGAGCCAAGCGTACGAACTAGCGCACACGAAGCGTCTACAATCACTAGCGCTGCTGGTGCTGTGGTTGCATAACAGCTGCTTTGCCACAGGGCACACAAATAATTTTCAGCAATTTTTGTTGTAAAATTTTTTCATAATTTTCGCACACAAAAAACACAAATTTTTCTAATTTCACAGTTCTTTGGATTTTCTTTCGATTGCTATTAACTTTCAAGTTGCTATTGAGCCATTTAAAGCTCATTCGGTATTAGATAATTGCACGCTTTGCCATTGCAGTTTCGACGCAAACTCAAAACACTTTTTCATCAAAAAACACGCTTAAATTCAAATTCGCTTGCCATAACACAGTTCAATTGCCTTGCTTTCTTCGAAATTTGAATTTTTTCTTTAAAATATTTAGTCAAAAAAAAAATCAATTTCTATTACGTACTATTTGTTTTTGTATAATTTATCACAGTAACAAAAAGTTTGTTAATTGCTATTGCCCACTTCTTCCTCTTCCAAGCTTTAGGTCTGCACCGGACGGCCGCTGAATTGCTTATGGAAAATTGGAAATTCTACATAGCGACGTTGAGTGAAGCGAAACTTAAAAGCTCTGCAGCAGAGAGCTTTTTTTCGTACACCCCCTCTATGTGGCAGTCACTATGTGTGTTGGCGGCATTGAGAAGCAAGGGTGTGAGCGCAAACGCACGGAAGTGAGCGGCTGTGTTGGCTGCCAGTGAACGGTCAAGGGAACGCCTGCGCTTTCTTTCACGCACACACACACACACTCATCAAACGAAAGAGCGCGTGAGTGTTAAAGAGCTTGAGCGCATGAGAGTGAGCTTTTTTCTTCATTAGTATATATGTATAAGTAAATATAATGCTTTCTATTACATTACGCCTAAGCGCTGAAGGCCAACGTCGACAAGACATTGGCACTTTTGGTTTTATAACACATTTTCAGCGTTGCGCTGGTGAATGAGCGCGTGAAATTGGTGAAAATACATACATACACATATACTTATGTATGTAAGTTTATCGAAAGCTTTCATGCTAGTGAACAATTTTTCGTAACTGATTCTTTGGTTAGCTGTCACTTTGACAAATGCGAAATGGGCTTTCTCACGATCATTTATTTTGAATTTTAATGTTAGAAAATTAATTTAAAAGTATTAAAAAAATAATAAAAAATATTTTTAAATAAAAAAATAAAATATATTTTAAAATAAAAAATATTTTTAATAAATAAAAAAATAATTTTTTTTTATAAAAAAATAAAAAATATTTATAAATAAAAAAAAATATTTTTAAATAAAAAAAACAATATTTTTTAATAAAAAAAAAATATTTTAAAATAAAAATTAATAGAAAAAGCAAAAAAGTTATGATTTCTTTGATTTTCCTATTCTCTGCATAAAAATCCACTCAGCAGTTTTTTGAGCCGCCAACAGATTTGTTGCTACCAATCAATTGGCGCTCGTTTTTTGCTCAATGCCAACATGCAAGGCGAAACATATGTACTCTTTGGTATTACATAATGCCTTTTACAGCATTTAAACAACAATAAAAGTGGCATTGAACTAAAATTAAATTTAAATTTAGCAAAAAATAAATCTTGTTTCGGCTTTGGCCGCAAAAGCAATTGCTTTTCTATGAGCTCTTCTACTTTCTTTAAAATCAATTCAAAATAAGCATTCAGCTTAATGCCGAAAGTCGAAAGAAAAGCCAAAAAAAAGTAGGCGTTTGTGGGTGTATGGCATCAATGCTGAGCAGATGTCGCGGCGCTGTAGCCAACTTGCACGACGCTGATAAGCATACACTCGCAGCCGAAAAAGAGATAAGCAGCTTATTACGTTTTCAATTACTACGTACTTCTTTTTTAATTTTTCTGTGATCTTACGTAATTGTTGATTTAAGAAGAAGAACGCAATATCACTCACATCCCTTGTATTTGCTTAAGAATTATTACTAAGTTGAAGTATGTATATATGTTTATTATAGAAGAGATTAACTTAGCAAAGAATTAATGTGCTCCATTTCAACGCGAAATAGCAACAGCACGAACACACAAATACACACACATACATAAAAATAAGTACGATGCGTTTATGTATGTGTGGGGCGCCAAAGGGGCATGTGATCGTCGCGCAAATACGAAATTTTGAATTTGACGTAACATTTGCGCACACACATACACATATAAATATAAATATGTATGTGTTTGTGTACATAAAGTCATTCATTTTCACATTTCCACTACACAAATATATATATATATATATATGTATGTATGATAATAGATGCTAAAGTCCGACGTATATGACTGCTTAATCAAAACGCGCTACCGTTAGCAGCAATGTGCTAAATAATGCTAAAAATTTTCACATTTTTTTAGCATAAGCAAACCAACCAACTAACTTGGCGACAAACTGCTGCCCTCGTACTCATGTGTGTGTACGCTTCTAATCTCTATTCTTTACATAATTTTTTTTTCTGGTTTCTTCTGTAACCAGCATAAGACTGATAAGATAGTACGCGTATTGCGCATTAAAGACCTTCAGCGATAAAAAAAAAATTCACGGTCAACTTAAATATGTACTGTAGTTTGTACATAAATATGTATAGAATGGGTTTTTTCCTTTTTTCTTGTCGAAAGCTTTGGCTTTGTTGTAAAAGAAAATTTATAGACATTTTTAAGACACATATGAATATGTATTGGCATGAAAAAACGTTTTTTTGCAAGCAAAATACATGTAAAAAGTATTCATAGTACAGTGGTGGCGCACAAATTGGAAGCACTTCGTTATAAAAGTCATTTGTAAAGCAAATAGTTGGCCAAAAGACACAATTTTCATATACTTGATATGATTTACAATAAATTAAGCTTTCTATAAGTGTTTGTTGTTGTTGTAAAACTTTCCTTATAGTGTTTAATAGAGATACGGCAATTGTATTGTACTTTGAAAGAGCCAAAAATTTAAGTTTTTTTTCAATAAAATTTACTTAAAAAACCAGCAAGCTTGGAATTCACAATCAAAATAAACCAGACTGTCAAGTTTTTACGGTTATCTTGTATGGTAGAACTGACAAAATGGCATTGAAGGCTTTATTTTGACGTTGAAATGGCATTAGTACAATTAGAGACTAATTTTAAGTATTTCACAACCATGGAAATCTTATCAATCCTTAGTTATTAATTCTTTAAGAGGATACTCTTTCGTAGGGCGGTCTCGTGGTGAAGTGACAATGAGTTAATTACTTTGATATCGGAAACGATTTAGATTAATATGTAGAAGAAATTCTGATATTTGTTTAACTAATGCTGATTTTAAAAAAGAACTCATACTATTTATATATCTAACTTTGGACAGAACGACCCGACTCCTCTAACACTCTTCTCTGTATGTACGACGCTTCGTCCAAATAGCTCATTTCCTGGATCTCCCATTAGCTGACCTTGATGTAAATTAATTAACTTTTCACTTTCCTTCCAAAACAGGATCTACAACAACAACATTATTTGTTGTATCGAACGTAATACATATTTTCTTCACTTCACTGATAACACTCTCTGCCTCGGCATAAAGATTTATTCTTTGCTCTTAATCTGCCTTCAGTACCAATTACGCATACATAAATTATGCGGGGAAATCCCCTTTTTATCTCACATTCTTTTAAAAAACAGGAATTGGACGTTGCTTATTAGTTTAAGACAATATAAATATGTATATTTGGAAAACTCACACAGAGCTCAATATTACGAAATAATTATTCTAACTTTGAGAGAAGAAATGAGCTTCGTCCAAATAGCTCGTTTCTTGTGCCTCCCATTGGATGACCTCGATGAAAATTAATTAACTTTTCACTTTCCTTCCAAAACTGGGTCTACAACAACAACATTATTTGTTGTATCGAACGCAATACACAATTTTTTCACTACACTGATAAGACTCTCTGACTCGGCGTAAAGATTTATTCTTTGCTCTTAATCTGCCTTCAGTACCAATTACGCATACATAAATTATGCGGAGAAATCCCTTTTTATCTCACATTCTTTTAAAACAACAGGAATTGGACGTTGCTTATTAGTTTAAGACAATATAAATTTATTTGGAAAACTCACACAGAGCTCAATATTACGGAATAATTGTTCTAACTTTGAGAGAATTTTTTTTAAATCACTTCACTTTTTATATACATTTTTGTTTAATAATTTAACATAACCTAATTTTAATTTTCTTAAAAAAAGCTGAGAAAAGATACCTATATCAATCAAACATTTGACTATCCCGTAAATAAATATTAAGCTTCTCTTGAAAGCTTTTGCCAAACAGCAATTTCTACTCTCAATTACAAACAAAAAAAAACAACATTTATGTAGTTTGACTTATTATGGGTTCAACATTTACGCACTTAAACCCAAAGCGCGTTAAGCATTCGTCAAATCGATGTCAATGAACTCATTTAAAACCGGTTTTGGCAAAACCGCGCCGCTGGCACATGAAGAATACTCAAACGCTTGCTGGCGTGCCATTGAAATTTTACTACTTGACCAATTTGTCGTATTCTAAAGTCACCATATGTAAGCACACATTTTGCCAATGCGTATTGTTTTTTGTTGTAATTATTTGCAAATTGCATTTCTTTTGGCAAATTGCCACAATGTCGTGCCACATGAAAATAGAAACAAATTGTATGAAAAAAAAAAGTGCGGCAAAAACGCATTTTTTAATTGCACCAATGCATGCTAAACGCCGTCGAGGCATGAAAGTGGTCCATGAACAGCGCGAAAACGTTGTTGACCGATTTAAATTGGGCACACAATGCATAAGAGATCAAGGGCGTGTTGGCAATGTAATTGATTTGCGCTTTTTCCATTACTAAATGTTTTAAATATTTTAGTAAATTTAATTATTGTACTTTTTTATAGTATTTTAGTTAAATGAATTAAACATATTTTTAATTAAGTAAGTTTAAAATTTAATACATTTTTTATTGTAATTTTTTATGAATTTATTTGCTTTCAACTTTGAATGCGATTAAGTGCTTAAATTGTTATTACATTCAAGTAAAGCATTAAAATATAAGCGTAATTCAAGTATCTAACACTTTAATTATTATTAAGGGAGCACTTATTAAATTTTTAATTATTTGTTTATCTATAAAAACAGTGTCACAAGTGTCAGATGTTTGTATGTTGCCACATTTCATATATTTTATCCGAGACTAAACTAATTAGAAAGTTAAAATTATTATTGAATTTTGTTTTTACTGCTGATGTAAACAATAAAGCAACAAATAAACTGAAATTTATTTATTACTATTACTTTATTTATTTATTATTTAATTTTATTTATTTTTTACAAACAACTCAAGTGATTCCCACGAATTGCAATCACTCAACAAGTGGCATTCGCTTGTTCTCTATTATTTACAACAACACTAAAAAAGTAAATAAATAATTTACGATTTTCCACACGCAAACTGCAACTCACCCCAAAATTGCTTTTCAACCAAACCAAAAATATCCAGTTACGCACAAGTTGGGCCGTAAAAAAAACGATTAAATGACTTCTGTGAAATCGATGTCTGGCGTCGCAGACAATATAAACTGATCAACCCTCCTGCTTGTGTATACACAGCTTGATGACTCTTTTGTCATCTTTGCTCAGACAGAATTTGGATAAAACCAGTTTTACCTACTTTAGAAGCACAGGCTACCTACTTCTACGCTCATCCAGATATGGTGCAGATCAAATTGAAAATTACAACTTTGACCGGCAGCACATTTGGCAGCAAACAGCTGCATTATATTGCAGTAACAATAATAAGCAGGTAATCAATAGCAAATGGTTTTCGATAGATACATACAACTGTCAGCATCGAGTACCTGAGCGCCTGAGGGTTAACCTTTGACTTATGTATTCAGGTAGGCTACAAAAACGCTGCACTGCGTTGCATTTACAGACAACAACAATAAAAATTCATTAAGGCGTAGTAGACACAACAAAAAGTTATGTATACAGCGCTGTAGACTAATATAATAAATGCATCTATGTATGTAGGTCTCTATGTATGACCTTAAAATACAGTTTTTTTTCAATTTACGATAAGCGGACCACTACTAGTACCATTTGAAACGTATTCAAAACTTTCAATGAAATTCGTTATTGTATTTGTAAATTTAACGTACTTGACGACAGCGTCTGTATGTGTGTACGTTGTGCTGCCAAAGAGCGCAAGAGTTTCTTTGGTATTTTTGCTGAGTCAAATCAAATTTAAACTTTCCAATACATGTCATATACATATACGAATTGTATGAGGAATTATTTAATTGTATATTTTTTAAGAGAATATGAGTCGCAAATCAATCTCTTTTGTTTTTTACGCTAGCAACTAGCTGCCAACTTGGCTGCCACTTGCTTAATAGAGAGTCTACAAATACAGGCATAAAACACGATCGCAGCTACGTATCCAACGTATGTATGTGTGTGTGTTTATGTAGCGCTCGATTCACATAGAAATTCTTGAAGATTATTTTTATTTCACACATTTCTAGGTTAGGAATTATGAAAACGGAATCGCGAGCATGAAAGTTTAACTTGTGACTGGTGAACACTTTTAATGTTGGACAAAACGGTCACAGCGGAGAAGCGGTGCGGTTTTTGCTACACATGCCATGCAATGCTGTCACCGCTCCCACTGCTAGTGTGGCTAATTAAGTATGCGTTTATGTATGTATGTGCGTGCAGACAAATAGCGAATAACATAAAAATCCATTTAAATCGGTTTAACTGTTGCTTTCGTTGGATTTATAAAAGCTAAATCGTCTTATTAAACATTGTTTTATTGATTTTCAATTCGAGTTCGTTCAATTTTGCAAATTAAAAGGTACGTTACATAACCAACTGACAAGCAAAGTGCTGACACTGGTATCGCGAATTAAGAGAAAAATCAATGGCACACTAATAAGCAGTAGAGATGATTTAACGTTTCATCTTCCGGTCACTTTTTCAAACACATTTCCTACGCACACTTTAAGTAAGCATATTTTTAACTTGATATTTATAAATTGTGTAGATAATATATGAAAAATGTACAATACCTTTTTGCTTTGTATACTTCTTACAAAAGAGACACAGTAAAAAATTCTTTTGAAGAATATCAGATTTTCCCACTCGGCGTTGACAAGTCGCGTGCTCGAGCTCGTGCGGCTACACTTGAAATGAAAGAAAACGAATGCGCCGCCGAATATGTTCGTAGCTGTGCGAATAAGTGGAACAGTTGGAAATGGTCTACTATCTATATATGCCAATAATATTAAACACCCTGTGCTACTAAGTGCTAGTGACACAGGGTGTGATTTGTTAAGTTTTATCGAAATATTAGTTTTATTTGGTATTTATATAGCTAATACGTAATATACAAGTAATATTTTATTGTTAATACCGTTTTATATATTATTAAGTAAATTTCTGTAGTAGAAAAACAACAATTTATACGGTGCATTTACAGATTTTTTATATATAAAGTGGCCCAATATAGCTCCTATTCATAAATATCGATTAATCAAAATTTCATCGTCGATAAAAAAATAAAATCACATCCATATTTGCGGATAAAACGTCAAAAGTCATAAGAAAAAGCCAAATAGTATAGTATTTCGTTAACGTGTGTGCACGAGTTAGGTAAATTCAGATACCCTTTCAGACACATAAATTCCATTGAAAAATAGTGTGACTTATAGTTCTACAAATCTAATATTTCACTTTTAAAACAACTTTTAGTAAAACTGCTTGAAAATGTCTGGTCGTGAGGGCGGAAAAAAGAAACCACTGAAGGCACCTAAGAAGGAGAGTAAGGAGATGGATGATGACGAGATTGCATTCAAGCAAAAGCAAAAGGAAGCACAAAAGGCACTGGAACAAGCGAAACAACGTGCTTCGCAAAAGGGTCCATTGGTAGGAGGAGGTATCAAGAAATCGGGAAAGAAATGATACTACCGCAGGCATATTAGTAAATCTTATAACGTACATAGCTACATAAATGTTGCACGTCGTAACACATGCGAAACAAAAAAAAATATGTAAAATCGCCGAGGAAAACCAGACTTTATTTAATAAATTTTTGTAAATAAGAAAAATTTGGTTTACATGTGTTTGTACAATTGTTTATATTTCGTTCCACTCAAATTCTGTTTGTTTGGTAACTTGTTCTAGTTTCGGGAAACTTGCTTGTGTACCTTGGTGTCCCACGGAGTAGGCAGCAACTTGATTAGCTGCGCCTATTACTTGATGCCATGGGAAATCTGGGAAGTGTGACATATAATACGCCAATGCTCCTATAAAGGCATCACCTGCTCCAGTTGTATCGACAACATTGCTCACTCTTGGTGCCGGTACATGTATAAATGTCTCCGGGTCTTCACGCCTAGCATAAACAGCACCCGCTGGGCCTAATGTGATAATTACATTTTTAGCACCCATTTCAAGTAGTCGTTCCATTGCCACCTTTGCTTGCCTAGAACCATTAAAATGTTTTTTTAATATGCTTATATAAATTCATATTTATAATTACGTCAAGGATGATATTTTCTCACAGCCGGTTGTTAATGCTGCTTCAGTTTCGTTTAGGCATAATATGGTAGCGGATTTTATTAGATCAACTGGTGTATTTTCCAATGCAGGCGCTGTATTTAGTATCGATATGCCCTTAAAGGCACGCAAAGCTTCTAATGTTGCACTAAGTGGTGTCTCTAACTGGCAGACTAATACCTGTAATATGTAAGGAAAATCAATGCAAAAACACAAATAAAATGTATTTTTTTCTTACTTTAGCCGAGTTGAACAACAATTTGGATTTGTTCACATCTTCTGCACTCAACAAATTGTTCGCACCAACAACGATAATTATGTGATTTTCTCCACTATCTGCCACACTTATTTGCGCAATACCTGTAGTCTGAGATAGTCAAAAAATTTAGTTAATTTTTTCGATTAGAAACTTTTCAATTACTAACCTCTCCTTTACACTTTTGTACATAATCGACATTCACATGCTCGGACCGCAGATGTTCTAGGTATTTAGAACCCCACGTATCATCACCCAACTATAAAAGCAATATTGTTAATTATGTAAATATATTAAATATATGCACGTATTTTGTGCCGCACTTTTGCTATCATGGCTGTCTTAGCACCAAGACGCGCTGCCGCAACACATTGGTTTGCTCCTTTACCACCAAATCCTGTCTTGAATTCATGGCCATGTAAAGTCTCACCAGGCTTAGGCAGCCGACTGGCGTATCTGTAAGGAAGGTTTAATAAACATTTTGGTATGGTTAGAAAATCGTATATAAGTATGTATGTATATGTTTGTATTTACGCCACAAAATCAACAATTGCTGAACCAAACACCAGCACGTCCATTTTGAATTGTTTTTGTCCAAAAAAGAATTTAAATAAATTTTGTATATATTTTTTTTCAAACTACTATTTCCAATTGTTGACAATACATATGCTATATATTGTAATTGTCAATAAACTTTCTCAAACGCGCTTTGGTTAGATTTTCTCCTCAGAGTTTTTACCGTCTGACAGCTACAAATTCAAAGTGGCTATTTTTATTGCGATTATCTCGTTGGTACTCATAATTTCTTTCAAAAAGTGTTTGTTTTATTATCACCTATATACATATGCAAACTGATAACAGATTTCGACACTTGCAGCAACCACTTTTACTACATGCACATACTCTTTTAAGAAGTTGCTTATATACATACATATATGTAGTTATAGGATAAAGTACAATAATGCTATTAAATTTGCAATTAATTTTGAGATAAATAATATAAATATATTGTATTAAGTACTAACTTTCAAGCTTACACACCATAATTTCATGTAAACATTTATAGTCTGACGCATATGACCTTAACAACCTGCCATACTGTTGCATTAAAAGATCACAAATGCGATAAGACGCGTGTAAGTGGATTTTTCCAATATATATGCGTACTATTTACATAAATATTTATATCTGTACACATTTCATTAAATTTTAACTAGTTTAAATAATGTATAGTATTAAATAATGCGTATGCAAAAACCTTGTATGCATAACCTATATGCTAAATATTGTATTATTGCATTGTATTTGTTTTGGAGAGTACTTTTTTTTTGTTGATAGGGCAACAACAAAAATATAATAGTTAAATATTTATCTGTAGACATTGGCAAGCCCTTAAATATTTATTTTAAACGAAACTTTCTATCACACATAGCATATTGTGAACTTCTCCTGAGAACAAAATTATAATTTTATACTTCGCATTGTTTCATAACACTTTGTATATACTATTTACCTTAATGACAATTCGATTTAATTTTTGTATGTTTATGTTTATTGCTAATTTAAAAATAAATACATTTTACATTATTTGATATTAAATTCATCAAAATTAAAATAATGTTTTTATTCCTGTAACTCTCATATAGTTAAAAAAAATTATAAAATTTTATATACATATTAATATATTTTATATTTCATACTTTCAAAATTAAAAATAATTCACATAATTATTTTAATATACACATATCTATCAAACTTTTATTTATGTATGTATCACAATATTTGTCATCGTTTTCCTAATATATATCGTATTTCCATTAAATAATTAATTATAAAACAAAAATATAATGAAATAAAATATATGAACAATATGGTACAAATTATGTAATTCTTTGAAGCATATTCGCATTTATTAATATAAAAAAAAAATAAAAATATTTAATATAAAAAAACAGATTTCAAATCGAATCTTTTACATTTTTTAATCGAAAATAAAATAAAAAAAGTCAAACAGTTTTATCTAAACTGTTCTAAAGAAGTTTGGAGCGTATTATTTATTATTATTTTTTATAACTATACTGATTTACATTTCTGTCTTAGTGTCGAAGCATTGATATATGCCATGAAATATAGAAAATTAAAGGCCTACCTGTTGCCACTTTTTATATCGTTCTAAAAAAGTAATAGAAGCTATATCCCATATACCGTTGATATAAATATCCGATGTGGGATCTTAGGTATATATAATATTTTTAATTTCACAAAATAAAAATTAACAATAACGCGAAGGGATAAATATAAAAGACTATTAGCGAGTTTTATAACGCGAATGCCGTAATTTGAGCTATACTATGTACCTTGATATAATCGTAGTAGTATCCGGCAGTTACTGATTCAGATCTTTCAATCAATAACTGCCGGATCTAGGAGCCAATATCCAAAATGCACAATTAATCCAATAGAACACGTCCGCTGATGATTTAGATTGACAAAGTAACTCATTTTATAAAATAAAGCGAAAATCACAGTTTCTTGTGAGTTATTATATATGTATTGGAATAATGAAAACAGTATTGGTAAACGTTAAATAATCCCATCCGTGGGTCAAGTTATATATGATTTATATATTTATTATACAAATATGCAATTAAATTATTTATTTATATAATATTTAATAATACATTTTCGCAACTTGTTGGTAAATTGCACATTATGCAGGTCCAAATCAAATATATATTTTCATAAATTTAAAAATAATTTACAAGTAATTTAAATTATTATTATTTCTGGACGATATTAAAATAACTGAAATTTAATAATTCATAAACATTATTTATATTTTTAATAAAATAAAATTCAAATATGATAAATAGTGTTGGTCAACATAAACAGTGTTGGTAAAATTATTATTATTTTTTTATTATTTAAAATTTTTGGCAATTTTTGTCTAATATAAAGAATTTAAATGAAGTAATAATTAAAAAAATTTCAGAATTCTACGAAAAATATTGATGCCAGTTTTTTATACCATTAACATTTTGAAATTATTAGCATGAGTTTAACGCACTTATCTTTAAAGAAAACTGAATGAGTTTTATAAAAGCACTTCTTGCAAGTTTAACTCCTCATAAAGAAGGGTTATATATCTACTTTATATATATAAACTCTATATATAACATCGATATTTGATTCAAATCTCAAATATATATATCACTCTGTCGTCGAACGCACTCCTCCGGCGTTGCCACCCTGACGAAAACGATGCAAAGCGTTGCCACTACGTTAACGTAAAGAAAAACAATAATTTTTACTCAGTTAATTCTTTATTAGCAAAGTAAAGCAAATACATATTATGGGTATTCAATAGATCAAGGAAAAATAAAATTGTACAGGTCCTTTAAGGGGTTGCAAAGGTCTTTAGATATACCGATTTCGACACATGTATATCTAATATTTTCAAAAATGATATATGCATTTCCAATATAAAACAAAAATTGTGCAGTAGTTATATGGCCATTTCGAAAAATTCTGGTTGTTAATGAATTTTTAAACATGTTCAGCAATGGTTAAAAAAACAAACACTTCATACTTCACCTCCCTCTGCCAAGCGAGTTATAGGCATCAAAGTAAAGCTTTTATATAAACATAAAAAATTGGTTTATTATACCAACCGCTTGATTTTTTTCGTGTAGAAATTTTATAAATTAGATTTAAGTAGGCTATTAATGGCTATAATAAAATACTTAATTGTTACATAACTAAAAATAACCATAATTATTTTAACAAAATTGAGAGTTGTTTTTTTTTTATTTTGTTTTTTTTTTCTTTTCACTACTACTGAAAGACTTTACAAATGTACTATGTAATATATGCAATAGCTACACATTATATATGTGTAGAGCTTTTATATTTTAACTTCTCTCTTCTTGGCAAAAAAAAAATCCTTTTTAAATGAAATATGTCAAGTTCATTGTGAAGTATTTGATTTTCAACACCTACGCACTAGTGTTTTTGTAATTAAAAAGTTCAATGAACTCTTTAATCGGTTTTTATAAATATGGACCCAGACTTAACCATAATCCTATGCAAGTTATAGTTTATATATACACAAATTTTTTATACTACGAGTATATAATATATATCGTTGCAAAATAATTTGCATTTTTCTAACGCTATGTTTGCAAAAATTATGAACCTTATGTAGTCATATTAACCATATATGTATGTATATGCAATTAAATGTTATTGTGATATTTGCTTAAGAAAGTCTTACAATGTACAAACAATAATTTTGCAACGATATAAATAAAATCTGTGCACTCAAATGATTGTTTAATATTACATGCCTAAGTAATTCAATTACAGTTTTTCGATTAATTAATGTGAAAACTCTTATCCGAGTTTTGCAATTTAAGCTATTTTGGTTTATAACTTAAATTTAAACGAGAATTTATATCGAATTAATGTATGTAGTTATAATGTGGTCCTGGGCATATACATACAAAGAATTGTAATGAGTTTTTGTTTGTGCCATTTATTTTTTTGGTCACATCGCCTATTGTATTGTATTTGTCGGTTCAACGAGCGAACTTTGCAGTGTTAACGAATCCACAATTTGCAGCAATATTTCGACATCCTTCTGTGAATTGATTGTGCTGGGCGCTCCAACCATTTTGACATTTTTGCCCTCGATGTTAGTAAAGAATGTTTTGTTTTTAAATATGACAGCTCTATCGTAAGGAAGTCGCGATTTCGTGCGATCATTAACTGAACGACGAAACATTACACATGACGGTTGATATCGACCACGATCGTTTTCTGAGATATTGTACTCCTTCAGATCGCCCGTATATGTTATCATGTTTGTTTTCGCTACCATTGATGGTGACAGTTCGTGTAACGTCACTTTACTCTTCCAGTCCTCACTGGGTAGATTAATGTGTGCAGCTACGTTGGCCAGTTTAATAAGCGGTATTTCAAGTATATTTCGTGCAACTTTCGGCGTCACTTCTTCGGGTACGATGACGTACCATGTTTCAAAACAGGTAATTTTCTTAATGATTTTATCACCTTGACGTGAGATCACTACTTTTTCCGGTGAAATTTTACGTTGCACTATATTTTTAGCTGGTTGTCGATTCAGCGCTGCCTTCGAGTTTTCCTTTAACGATGGCGCTGTTTTCTTTTGAGTGTACGGTGTGCTGGCAGGAAGTTTATTTTTACCAAGCTCAAACGATTCATCTGGATCATCAAAATCCTCATCTGGGTCGGCAGTCTCATTTGCATCTTCCTCCTCATCCTCATCATCATCTTCGTCCCCATCAAAGGAAAGCGGATAAATTTCGTCGTCTGCCGAATCATCGAAATTTGCTATCATCGGCTTAACTGGTTGGGTTTTCTTCGCCACCATAGAATTAAGTATACGTGGAGCTGGTCTATCTTGTGATGTGTTTGTATTCGCTTTATTTCGTACTCCCGAACTATTCGCTGTCGTTGTTCTCTTAAGTAGTGTGTGATTGAGAATTTTCTGCGTTGGTTTTTTTGTTGTGGTCAATGGACTTTTCGAACGATTAGTATCGCTGGCTTTTTCGGCAAGCAAACCTTTACGACGCCCAGGACCAGGTTTATATTCATTTACTTTAACTGGCTCAGCTGTCTCGGGCTCCGTATTTACACTTTCATCTGGTTTCTGTGGTTTTCCAGCCTTCGATATTAGCACATCACCTTTCTTGTTAATTATATCGTTGATATTGACAATTGTAAATGTTGGCATGGTTTCGAAATCATCCGTATTCGAAGTAGGTGAATCGGTTAATTTATTTTCACCACTTTCTTCAGTGTTCTCCTCCTTAGGCGATTTTGTAATTTTCGGTGTTGCGGGAGAAGCGCTCCGACGTTTTTCAACTGCTAGTATTCTAGCATTTTGTGTTTTGTTTGTTGATGTTATTAAAGTACGTGTTGTTGTTGTAGTTGACGATGCACTATTATTGATGCTACGCATAGTCTGTAGATATTTACTTTGCTGTAATTTAATCGGTACATTATCACCATCAATTAGTGTACGTTTCTCTATAATTGTTGTATTGCGTTTGACATGTTCATTTTCTAATGCACTGCTTTTTATTTTGGCTAATTTGTTTCCATTGATTGTTGGATTGGTCTTTCTTACTAACATGCTAATGTCATTGGAACTCGAACTTTTAACGTCGCGTTCTATTAACGATTTTGTTAGCAATATACGTTTTCGTGCAACACCAGCCGATTCATTATCATTATCACTACTACTACCCGCAGTCATAGTTTCATTGTGCTTACGTTTAATGCCCACCGATGGCTCAATTGATCTATTTACACTTGCGGCATATGACTTTCGCAATAATTGTAGTTGTGAAGACTGTGATTTATACATAGAAGTCGGCGTAGGCCGAGGAGCTGGTGCAGGAGTAGTTGTTGGAGTTGGTGGTACATTTTTTCGAGGTCGTCCACGCTTTTTTACAGGCGCTACAACAACTTTAGGTTCGTCTGAGAAATCGGAATCACTTTCTTTTTCGATTTCTTTGTATAGCTTATCTACTTCATCATCATCGAAATCGTTGGCACCCAATTCGTCGCTAGAGTCTTTATTGAAAAAGTCATCCGAACTACTTGTCGACCGTTTGCGTTGTTTCTCCGGAACAATAGTTGGCCGTTTCATTGATGTTCCTGCAAGTGCCGACACATTCCTAATAATCTTTGGTGTAACCATATCCTCACTTGCATATTTGGGATTTGGTTTTATTGCTCGCCTTGAACGACCTGCTGCTATTGTAGGTGGTGGTTGTTCAGGAACAATGGGTTTCGGTGTTGCGGTCTTATGACCTTTCAAAGGAGTTTTATACTTGTCTCTCATTTCTTTGGCCTTTGCTAAATTTTGTGTTGAAATTGGAGTAGAAGCACTTAGTGTAATTGTTGAACTGCTTTCCTCTGCAATGGGTCGCTTCTTAAGTGGTCCTTTAAATTTTTTCTCGTCAGAATGTTGTTGCACGTTTCCACGTAAGCTCACACCACTAGCTCTGGTTTGTTTTAATGGGGGTGATGGGACTTTTTCCAATCGTACGACACAAGAACGCGTTTTCTTCGCCTCGACGACGTTAGCTTTTTTACCAACGCGCATCCTTAGTTCACATGTATTTTGCTGTAGATGAAAGAATTAACATTTTAAAATTAGCAGTGGATTAGATGCGTAAGTGTAAGTTTTAGTTTAAATTTTACAAAATAATTACAAAGATTAGTTGTTTTTATCAGTCAGTGCAATTCATCCCTTAATGATAGGGCCGTGTGGCAACGCTTTAAACCTTTCCACCGATTGTCAAATATTGGCGCGAATAGTAAAAACTCATATAAAGCCACATTACCCAAAATATTTTTAGGAACTTAAATTCGGTCTCAAGACAAATTTTCCATCAATTTTGAAGTACTTAGTGCAATCAGTAAAATGCCACCGTTTATATTTTGCAATTCGCCCTACTGTACTTCGTGGCGCGCTTGAAAGAACTCATCTAGTAACACATCACAAATATTTGCATTTTATTCTTACTTTTTTTCTTAGCTTCCAATTGTCCAGATATAAATATCAAATGTCAAAAAACAATTACATCCACTGTTCATTAACACAAAGCGAAGAGTAAATTATTAAATATTAAAAACACTCCGTTCCAATAGGAGAAAATCTAGGCTATTAATGCACACTCTAAATCAACGAACACGATACGCTGCCGCAACCAAAAGGCAGCGTAAGTTTCTGCGATTTTCTGTTCAATTATATTTCTTATTAGTTTATAGTTTATTTTTACAGAAACTTATGTGCACAAATCTAAATATTATATATTTTTCCTTAAAATTTGTAGAAATTGCTGAACCAACAACGCTTTATGACATTTCGATGTGAAGAAACGCAGTCACAACGATATTTTCACAACACTAATTTCACTTTACGAACTCGGTTGGTGCGCATGAAAGAGACATTACGAGCTTATAATAGATTGTGAAAATGGCGTCTTTTTGACATTTACTTAGCCGTATTACGTAAGAGCGAAAGAGATAAATTGTTTACTCTCGGAAAACAATTGGAGAGTTGCATTTGTAGAAAATGGCGGCCATCTATTTTTTACGAGGCAAATTCTAAGTAGATACATTGGTGGTAAAATCTTTAACGTAATAGTCGATATTAAAACTAAGCAAATCTAAGAGGTCTTTAAAAAGCGTATTTGTGTTGAATGAGTATATATTTAACTGAATAAACTAAACACAATTGCAATTAGTTGTCCAACTTAAAAAATAGTAATAGATTTTGGAGACTGCGTATGTCAGCACATAGCAGGTGACAAAAACTCTACACTGTCATAAATGACAACACAAAGAGGAGGAAAGCAAAACAACTTACTGAATTTTAGCGTATCATTCTGAAAAGTTTTCTTTCCTATATCCGTTAATAAATTCATAAAAATGACAAATTTGAGTGGAATTGAGAATTTATATAAAGAGCTAAAAGCCGAATGGTCTAAAAAACCGCAAAATCTAAAGAAATGTGGTCAATTGTTGGATGTGTTGAAGGTATTTTGTGTTTCATATAACCTCACAATGGCTGTTACATTTTGCAAATTCATCGACTTTGTTTTTATCAATAATGTAGGTCGAGCTAACTAAATTAGCTTTCCTGCCCACTGGCGATACGAAGACCAGTAAAAATGAAATGGTTTTAGCACGCGATGTTCTCGAAATTGCCGTGGAATACAGTGTCGCAAATAAGGACATACCGGCCTACGAAAGATACATGTCTCAACTCAAATGTTATTATTATGATTACAAGTATGTACAAATAATTTGCAATGGCTAAACTGAATACTTTTTACCAAACAACTGTATATTTTCAGGCAAAAGATTGGCGAGTCCGATAATATGTATAAATTGTTAGGCATAAATCTGCTGTATTTACTGTCTGTAAATCGCGTTTCAGAATTTCACACAGAATTAGAGCTGTTGTCCGCCGACACTATACAAAATAACAAATATATACGTCCTATATTGGCATTGGAGCAATACATAATGGAAGGACGTTATAATAAAATCTTCCAAGCAAAGGTAGTAAACAATAACAAATTAACTGGTATTAATTAACGATTAAATTCAACATTTTTCACTGTTTACAGAGTTCAGCGCCTTCAGAAATATATAATCATTTCATGGACATACTACTCAACACCGTACGTGATGAAATCGGAGCTTGTATAGAAAAATCATATGAGAAGATATCGGCCAAAGAAGCAGCGAAACGTTTGAATCTCAATTCTCTTGAGGAAGTCAAAGCTTTTGGCCAAAAACGCAATTGGAATTTGGGCGCTGATGGTATTTACAATTTTGTAGAAAAAACTGCCAAACCAAAAGAAGTATTGCCATCAGTTGAGTTGGCAGAACAAGCTATTTTCTATGCACGCGAATTAGAAATGATTGTTTAATTACATATAATATTAAAATAGTTTGTACTCATCTGCGAAATAAATATAATAACTTGCTATACTTGTTGAGCTATTTATTTTGATAATTAATTTTAGTTATTTTTTTAACACAATGCTTTATACATGTCGACTACAGCTGTTTACTTTCGGTGTGCTGAAGGTTGAGGCAAGCGATATTTTGCTATTTCCACTTCTGCTTCGGCGTAACTGAAGCGGTTAAACGAGTAGTATTCGGGGACTTTATAATCACCAGTTGGAGACGCACCGGGACCGAGAGGACCGGAAGCTGGTTTGACAATGTTGCTGCTCAGTCCAGGTACATTGGCGTTGACACCTTCGCTACCACTACCACTACCACCTGGTCCCTTGGGAGGTTTGATTCCAGCCATATCCTGTGCCGCCTGGTTATAGCCGCGACGCACAATAGTACTCAATGAACGTGATCGGTTGAACATATTTAATATTTACTATTAATTATTGCGAATGGGAAACGAATCTCACTTTGCTTGTGCGAATCACGTAATCACAGCTGATAAATGACAGCGTATACACTGTGACAGAAATATACAATCGATTTTTTTGTATCGGTTTTTTGTTTTTAATATCGGGGGAATTAAAACAATTTTTTTTCATAATCTTTGTGTGTAATAACAATGTAAATATGTATTTGTAAAAAAAAAAATAAATTAATATATGTACAATAATTTATTAAATTTATTTTCTTTTCTTCAGTTTTGGTTTAACAACACCATAATTTTGGTCTATTGCTGTTACAGGTGCACGCTTCTTTTGTTGTTTCTCCAACTTTGTTTTACTTCGACACTTAACGGACGCCGCACCGGTCTGAGTTTTGCCCAACTGATGGAATTTCTTTCTTTCCTCACGTATATTCTTCAAACGCTTGCGTTCATCCAATAAATCTTTGTAATTTTTGTATGGTTTCTTCGGTGCCTTCATTCCCATCTTGATGAGCTGGAACGTTTCCATTTTCTTTTTGTTTTTGGTAACACGCTGGTTATTCATGGCAAAGTTGAGCACCTCATTCCGTGCTTTCCTGATATCGAACTCCTCTCCTTCATCTTTAGTGTTGCTTCTTTTGGAGTCACCTTTACCTGACTTCTTGTACTCTTGTGCTTCTTCGCCAGCTGAGTTTAGCGATTTTGCAGGATCCTCAAATACCATAGCTTGGAAATCATTTGATTGTTTTTTTCGCTGTAATGCTAAAGCGGCACGCGTTGGAACCGGCTTGAAATCCGTAACTACGTTCATTTTCCTTCGAGATTTCCTCCTAGTTTGTTTACTTTTGTATTACAATTGTTGTTTTGTGCACAAAGTATACAGTAAAACGTGTTGATCACAATTTTTGTAGTTGCCAACTGTTAAATAATGTCAATGAAATATGATTATTATTTAAAATGTGTAATTACTTTAGGATAAAGTATTAAATAATAATTTACTAATCTATATACTAGTATTAATTTATTTAAAACTTGTTTAATTTAGTTCAAAAATTATATTTTAAGAAAATAAAATAAAACTTAAAAAGGCTGGTAACACATTTCGTTGAAGTTGTTGTTGCCCTACACATCGTCTACGATTTTTACTTTTTTCTTCACGTTTGCTGATCAAACGCGATTTTGTTGTACAGATTATTATTATATTAAAATTACATTTTAATTAATTTCGCTTACTGCGTAAAATCCAATTAGAGGAAAATTGTTATTAATTGCCGATACTCACATAATTATAATGGCCACGGCTGTAGGATCAGCCACCACTCTTGCGAATCCCGGAGCGATACGCAGTCAAATATCCAAGGAGCTGCGTGCAAAAGCTAATGATTTCCTTAATTCACGACGCAATGCTAACAATCTTTTGGATATCATTGCACATTTTGAGGTATACACATATATTTACATGCACTTTACAATAGCTGATTTCAATTTTAAATTAACACATTATATTAATCCCCTTCAAATTAATTAATATGCATATCCAGCATTGCGTTAAAGAAAAGCAATCTATTACTGCTGCTCTGTTGACCTTGGAAGTTGTGTTCGTGGAGGTGTTAAAGCGCAGAGAAATGTGTATAACAGGTGTACCACTGAAACCGAAAGGTAAGCATGTAAGCATATATATTTGTTAAAAACTTGTATTAAATTTGGTGCTTGCAGACGATAGTCCGGAGACCAAATATCGTGAATGGCTGCGTCAACGCTACGAGGAAGCCATGAGCTTAATACTTAGCTCTTTAGAAAATGAGAAACCTGCAGAAGCGGCACAAGCACTGGTTTCAAGTATGAAGTTATTAGCGGCAGAGGGCAAACATCCTTTAGATAAGTCAGATGAACCTTGCAAATTTCCCAAGCAACGCCTACGTAATATTCTACAGAAATTAGTTTCTCCTACGAAATCACAAAGCACGCTGCTACAGCGCTTTAAAGAATATGCCGAGTATCTGGATGTGGTGTTCTACAGTTGGAAATTAATGCAGCAACTAGCTTCACGTGCTGCCTTCGCCAATGAAATCTTTGCCTGTAACTATTTGGAACTCATAAATGTTTTGCCTGTGACCGGAGAACTGCACGAACAACAAAAGTTATTATGCATAACACAATCAGGCATAGAATCTACACAACCCGAATGTTTTGACTATGCACCAATCAAGAAGTGTATTAATAAAGTATGGTTGTGTCTAATGCAGTGGACAGACGGTATACAGGAGACTGTGCATAGGCAAATGCTTATCATATTGCTGGAACGTGTTTTGCCACACTTGGAAAAGCCTATACTGTTAACAGATTTTCTTATGGACTCACTTGATTGCGGTAAGTAAAATGAAATTGTTTTTATTTTGTGCGATAACTTAAACTATAACCTTATATTTGCAGGTGGTCCCGTTAGCTTGCTTGCATTGCAAGGTATTTTCACGCTGATACAGAAGCACAACATTACGTATCCAAATATTTATGAAAAGCTGTATTCCATGTTTGAACCCGAAATTTTCCATACCAAGTTCAAAGCACGCCTCTTTTATCTGGCGGACATTTTCCTAAGCTCAACACATTTGCCAGAAAATTTAGTAGCAGCATTTGTTAAACGCCTGGCACGTTTAAGTTTAATCGCACCGCCACAAGATTCTATAATTATTTTACATTTCATTGGTAACTTGATACTACGTCATTCTGGCTTAAAACGGCTCATTTGTGCACAGGCTGTTATTGAAGGTATGAAAAATGTGTTATAGCAGTAAAATGGCAGTTATCATTTTGCTTTATATATGCTCTTAGTTTCGCGTGATCCTTTCATCATGGAAGAACGTGATCCGACAAAATCTAATGCGTTAGATAGTTCGTTATGGGAAGTGGTCTCATTGCAAAGACACGCTATACCAGCAGTAGCGAATGCGGCACGTTTTATATCACAACCTTTACCAACTACTGAGTGGGACTTGGCTTCGGTGCTTGAGTTAAAAGAAGATGATGTAAGTAAAATCATATAGAATGCGCATTACAATTACTACGTTATTAATTACTTCATTTCTTAGATTTTCGATCAGGAGATCTCCAAAAAGAGCAAACAGTATGCTTTAGCTTTTGAACGACCACAATCACTATATTTACCACATGACGATAAAGTTAATCAGTACTGGAATTTGTTCTAAATCTTATATAAATACGTAAATGTAAATACTAAGTGGTGTCGCACTTTGTGCTGCAGTAGTGGTAGCCTGTTGCAGAGCTACATACTACCTGCCATGACGGAGAAAATAATTTTCTTTACTCTGTGAACTCGTAGAATTTAACGTTAAATACACTTGAATTCTTCAGTATATTTAAATCAATTTAGTCGTCGTGTTTATATAATTATAAGTGTAATAGAAAGGCTATGTATTGTTCAAAATAAAACTTACGTGTGTACATAAGGTTACTTGTGGTTATTATTTAAATTAGCGCGAATAAAAGGAAATGAAAGCTTCAAATATGGTGGTCTGATGAGGACTTGAATTTTTTTTCGGATTTCAGTAATAGATTTTTTATGCATACTCTTATTGGATTATTGCAGTTCGATAACAATATATTTGATCCGTGCGACGCCGTTATCGATAATATCATACTGTATGCCATCTCTAGGTGGACGCCGCAAAGTAGTTGAACTGGCGGTATTTGCAAAATGTCTAAACAGTAAGTGCAAATTAAAATTAATATTTAGGTGCTTTTAATTGCTTTGAATATTTGCAGATATGGTCTTATCATACCTGGACAACAAAAGAAACAAGATGAACCAACCGCTGCTGCTCGGCCCGTGTCCAAACCGTCTATATTTGATGAAAGCTCCTCCGATGACGAGAGCAGACCACAGTTTAAACCACGCACAAGTGTAGCGCAAGGACCTAGTTTAATGGAACGACGTATTGCACGTACCATGCAGGAGAAGGCATTAAAGGAAGATCCTACAGTTTTTCAGTATGATGAACTTTACGATGAAATGGAGAGTAAGCGAGAACAAGAGCAAGAAGTTAAAAGCAAAGAACCGAAGAAGCCCAAATATATTGGACGTTTAATGGAGTTCGCTGAACGTCGTAAGCTGGAAAACGAGCTTAGGGTGGAGAGACAAGTGCAAAAAGAACGTGAGGAGGAGGGTGAGGAATTCAAGGACAAAGAAAGTTTTGTAACCTCAACTTATCGTAAGAAGTTGGAAGAAATGCGAAAGCTGCAGGAACAAGAAAAGCGCGATGAGTACTTGGAATCAATCGGCGATGTGACGAAGCAAAAAGATTTAGATGGTTTCTATCGCCATTTATTTGAACAGAAAACTGGCTCGACTAAAGAGGTTAAGAAGCCAGAATTACCCGTGGTTACATCTGCCGGCGATGAAGATGATGTAGCATATAAACCAATAAAGTCGGGCAAAGTACCGCAGCAACGAAGCTACCGGAAACGTCGTGCTTCCGATGAAAAGGAGGAAGAAAACGCTGCAAATGCAGAAGCGGAGATCAAAAAAGTGCATTTACAAAACAATATCGATGCAGATTCGGACTTTAGCATTGATTCATCCTCTGATGATGATGAAGAGCAATCGAAAAAAGCCGAAGCCGATAAAACGGTTGAGCAGACTAAAGGTTTAGCGGCCCACAATAATGCAAATACAACCGCTTTAAATCTGGACGCTTTAAAGAAAGAAAAAACCGATGAAAAAATCGAAAAGCACGATTCCAAAACTGAGTTACCTGCTCCAATAGTGTCAAGCGAAACCTGTGATTTGGTCGAAGTAAAACCCAAGGTCAAAATAGATAAGACTGCTATATGGAAGAAACGTACTGTTGGTGCAGTTTATGAGGCGGCCGTACAACGTTATTATGAACGGCGAGCAGCGAGGACAGGATAAGCCTGTTTTATAGAAATAAGAATAGTCAAGATTTTAGTCAATCAATCAATATACATTTATAAGGTAATTAAAGAAATTAAGCATTGAATGCATTTAAAAAATATAATGCATATTTACATATAGACGAGTATGCATATATCTATGTAGGGAAATTTTTACTATTTAAACGTCTATAAAAAAAGAGATTGAAATCGATGAACTAACTACGAAGACTGCTAATTTATGGTATAATATACATATGTTCATTATCTTGTACCAATTATAATTTCGTAAGGCGTCGTTGGTGACTATTGCATTATCCAACTTTCTGAGCGTACATTCTTGAAAAAATTCTATATACATACATATATTTATTCTATAAATATTAAGTTGTTGGGCACAAAACTCTCAACGGACGATTCCAAACGCATCTGTCAACACTTGGAAAATTGTTTTATAGTACACGATTCCTGATCTGGCCTGGTAATTTTGGAGAAAGCAATCGTCAAAGAAGATATTTTCGAACTCTGGTGGCTTGTATGATGCATTTTCCGAGGCGGTTAACTTTGAGTCTGTGTATACATATATGTGTGTGGAGTATAAATCATTCTTTATATATGGAGCAGTAATATTTAAAATTTGTTGGAATATCTTACAATACAAATCGGAGTCGTACTATTTAATAAGTGGTCCTTTTCGTTCCGTGGTATCATCTGCAGATAAGTAGTTGGTAAAGATGTTGGTTGACGCTCTTGGAATGATGTTTGGGTCTTATAGCAAAAATTGTAAAATGTAGTTGGTGTAATCCGAGTATTCCGTTCCAATATGGGATGACTGATTGCAGAGCAGTTAGTATTTTTTGTTGTTGTAACGATTATCCAGCCATTCCGGAACGGAAAGCATAAGTCTAGTTGTCGAGGTCATGTAAGGGGTCGGACCAAAAGGGGTTTTAAATGAGTTGGGCATGCAAAGTGGTGATAAGTATCATGCGGGAATTCATTGCTTGCAGGACATGTATTCTGTATATCGGGGCAGAGGAGTTCGTACTGTGCTTTATTAGCGAGCACGAATAATTCGTATGTAGAGATTTTATGTCACATCAAGAGGCACTAGCAGTTTAATCTTTGCTTGTCCAGTTCAGTCATAAAAAGAGTTAGCTAAGGAATTCGTAATGTAAAATCATGTCAAATAATTATATTATGACAAATTGGCCATTAATCTTGGAATTCACTCTGAATTCGAAACGAAGTGGTAATAACATTCATATCAAAGGTATTATGGCTGAACTATTTACATCCAGGCGTGTCTATCGCTTTTCGTTCCAGCAGGGCTGAATAATCGCTACAACAACAACAACAACCACCGATATTCCAAATATTTGTATAATGGACTTGGATTGAATCTTCGATCGGTTGTTGTTGTGTTTGTTATAGCGGCAGAAAATATTCCCACAAATAGTGTTGACCAAATGCTCTCGATTTGACAATACTTGGTCATATAAAATCATTCAGATTCCTTCCGCTTGTATAATGTGGGAACGGTCCATGTAAAGGGTTCATGCTCTACCACTACGCACCGACTTTCGCTTGTTCTGTAACATAATTTTTAACCCATTTATTATTGTAGTTAGTCCACTTCCACGCTCTCTACATTCATAAACTTGACACTTTTTGTGATAACCTCAAAATGTTTGGAATGAAAGTGTCACTTTGTCACTCACTTGCAACAGCAATTGCATCATAAAACTGATAAGTCTGAAGAACATAAATGCTATAACAGCAATTGGGTGACGTTACTCGCCATACACTTGGTCGGACATACCGCTAAGATGTTGCTCGGCAATAGCAATATGTAATGTCCACGCGTTCGTCCGTCAAGCGTTGTTGAGCTTTGTGTTTGTAAGCGAAGTGAATGGCTGCACGTAGTGCATGGCATGCGCACTCATATGTATGTCTGTATGTATTTCAATTTTACAATGTTGTGCAACAGTTGCATTACACTCAATATAGCTGCTGGCCTGCTGTCACTTTTGATGTGTTCATCACGACGCCGTTTGCCGGAAGGAAATCGCTTGAAATTAATTCCATTTTTTATTTTCGTGTTCGCCGGTCGCACAACCATATGCACCAACATTTGTACGTCCATATAGCGAAACACTTAAGGCGCCGTAGTTATGCTGCACGTCGCGGCTATGAAGTGTTAAATTGCGACAAATTGTTGTTAGTGCATTGTTAGCGCGATGCAACAAAATCCGTAAATATACACACGTTATGTTCAAGCGACTACAAGCTCAGTCGTAATTGAAGTAAAACATTGAGATGTCACCGGAAATACATTGTGGTCAAGCGGAAGTGCGGGTGTTTTTTGTAACATTGTCATATCGCCTTGAGACGTCGAGAGCTGACAACATTGCCTAATTACTAGTGGAAATCTAATTTTATTATTATTTTTAAGAATCTTCATCACCCTAAAATTCTTTTAAGTTTTTATTTTAGTAGTCCTTAAAGGTAGTTTAAAAATCTTATCTTTCTATGTCTTTTAGGATCACTTTATGATCCTATTCTGCGAAGTATATAGAAATGTGTTTGTAATCAAGTCTTCTGAAGCTAACCTGAATATGATCTAGTCAAGGATTTTTTAAGTTTTTTCTATGAGATTAGTTAATTATGGGCTCGTTTCTATGTTTGTTGGCTTTTATATCTATTACATTCTACGTTCTATATAGATTTGTCCAAAAGCCTTTATTCTACAAATTACTTACTTCGTTTTTGTGTCTTTATTATTCCGTACAGTTTTAAATTTGAGTTAAAAAGTCGTTTTCTGGAAAGTCGTTGGTCTGTAGGAAAATCTATTGCGGTGACTGTTTTCGGGTTTGGATAAGTTGTTGTTGGAACGGTTATTAAAACCCTGCTTGAAGGGAAATGGCAAGTTTATTTAATTATCAGCGATATCATCTAATGGGAGATTTAGAGCAAGGAAATGTTTCGACGCTGTCGGTACAGGGAAGAAGGATGTTAGACGAGTAGGTTTCATTGGACATGCCAAGAGATGGTTAGTGTCATGCGGGGACTTATTGCACGCAGGGGATGTATTTGATAAGTAGGAATTCAACCCTCTAAAATATCCAGAACGAAATTTAAGGGTTAATCTATTTTCATGAGGCACCTGGAGCTTTGTATAAGCAATGGGTGGATGTCGTTCGCTAGGATGAAGTCGGTGAAGGTGTTAATATATAGTTCTTCAGTGAATGGCTTGTCCGCAGTTGAGCGTGTTCGAAGTCTGGTCGGTAAAGTGCTCTTGATGATCCTGGAAGCCGATTCCGTTCCAAACAGGAGACTGCTAGGATTCTCTTAACTGAATAATATATTTTCGTAAATATGGACGTTACTTTATTATGTCTCTTTCTGTTCGAGGGATGGGCGTCATAACTATGTAATCGCAACGGAAACGTTTTTTTATCCGACCAAGGACTGTCAACTCAACATTCCACTAGAACAATAACAGAGATTGAGAAAATTTTCTCTACTGCGGAGTTTGCTGCTCCTCTCTGTAGTGTATCTCTAGGTGACAAAACATACGCCTAGAATATCAGTGAGGTTAATGGGGAGAATTTTTGCAGTCACTCATTTTGATTCAGTAAGTGAAGATTATCGCATTTGGTAGGGTTAAAGTATTTAGTATTATTAGTGAGTTAGCAATTTACATTCTAGTGTTGTCTGGACCTGGCTTCTACATAAAGCCGATATAAGGAAGTACTGCATCCCTCGGCCTTTTCGTAAAGAAATATTGGACCTGTAATATAATATTTTAATCGTTTATCACTGTGAAAAATTCAATTGCAATAGATTAACTTCAGCAAATACATAAATTTTCTAAATCTTGATTTGAAACCTTTGGCTATTGGGATTTGGTGTTAAAACACCCCCTAAACTCAGAGAAAAATATATGTTTGTTGATATGGGTTTGGAATGAGGTTCTTGATCAAAAAAATCACATCAAATTGTAAGCAATTATAATAAGTTACAAGATTTTTGTTGTTATTCATATAATTCGAACTTTCTCTACATTTGTACAAGCAGTATCGCTGAAGCTCAGATTGATTGAGGATTACACGGGATCTCACATTCCATGTTATATTTTCCTTGGTTTTTTAAAGAATTCCTTTAGTATTTCATCAACTGACAGATCAATTTCCTTATGAATATTCATTGATGCTAGACCATTAAGCCTATTTTGACCTGTCGTATTTCCTAAATAGGTTTTAATTCTCTTTAAACTTGAAAAACTACTTTCCGGTGATGCTATTGAAACAGGCAATAACGTCAATATGTGTAAAATCTTGAAAACATTCCCAAAAGACGTTTTTTCACTGCTTCTAAAGCTTCGAGAGCATTCCTTAAATGCTTGCCTGAGGTTCGCTGTTTCCACATTTTCACATCCGCAAGAAAGTTTTGTTCTGAACAGTTGATCACCCTTTCATAAAAAGAAAATATTTCTCGAGCTTTCTTAGCGTCAAATTTGTACTTTGGGAAAAATACACAAAAAAAAAAAAAAGTCCTATAATAACTGAATTTTCGCGAGGGGACTGCTGTATTAAAAATACGTTGAGTAATAAAATTTTTCGTAAACCCCCCCCAACATTTTTTTCTGGATCCGCCACTGATTGGTACATTATGATAAATACATTTAATTGTTCCGCAGTTTAAAAAATTATTACGAAACTGTTGTGTAGGTTATTAAAGATAATATTCTTAATTTATATAGTTTATATAATTAATTAATTACATTTTAAACAATCACATTATTAAACAACCAACAATATTCAATGTATTAGTAAACAATGTTTGAACTATTTTTTTCTCTTTTCTTTTTCAGATTTCGCGTCGCGTCGCGTTATATACTCGTTATCGATGAAAAAACAATAAATTAAAAAAAGGGATTCACTATAAAATCTTATATGTAAGTACCGAAAATTTATATATTCATACCATAATATATACAGTTGAATTACCATAATCCCCAAAAAAAGCTTCGAGTTAGAGCTGTAAAATATAGATTTACCCACAGTTTTAGTTATTTGCTTCGCAAAAAGTTTTATTTAAATACAATAAAACGTGTATTGTGTAATTTTGTTTGTTGTAGTTTGCTATTGTTTGGCTCCTGACTTCTGTACCCCATGCCTTTGTTACATGACTTATATAATTTGTAAATGTAATATCATATATTTTGTAAAGATATAGAGGGACTCTTTTCAAATTCTGCCTCTATAGTAGAATTTTAAATTTTGGCCGAAAAGTTCGATTTTTGGACAAAAATTTGTATGAAATTGAGACTTCTATTGCCAATTCAAAAGTTCAATTATGGAGATCTTCGAGTAATAGAAGTTCGAGTTTTGGAAGTTCCACTGTAAATTTAACAACCAACAATATTCAATTCACTTGTAAATAGTTTTTAAACTAATTTTTTTCTTTTTCAATTTTCAGAATTCGCGTCGCGTTCAACTCGTCATAATCGATCTAATGAAAAAACAATTAATTCAAAAAGGGAATTCCACTGTAAAAACGTGTATGTAAGTACCAAAAATGTAAATATTGATTCATATATATATAATAGTATAAAAATGTATACCAATGTTTGTACATTTAAGGGGGTCATTCCATGGACGGTCCGGTTTTTAGTGAAGTTTTAGATTTCTTTTTCTATGACCAGTAAATAGATAGAGCCTTAAAGCTTATTATCATTTATTAACATATATTTCGACAGTATAAATATTGATTTTAAGCCAAAAATATTATGTAGAACATGTGTTACAGCGTACTGAACACCCCCCCTCGAAAAGAATGGGTTTGCACTTTCTCCACGATTCCGGCTGATTGGCTTATCGGAAACAAATAAAATTAGCAGCGTTTTAATCTGTAAGCTTGAATGTATGGAACGCACTACGATCAAGTGAATATACCAAAATTTGGACTATTGGAGAATTCCATACGTTTACATGTGCTGAGTGCACACAACAAATTTCGAGATACAGTTTGAAAAACACAGTTTTGAAAAAAACGCGTTCAATATTTCCTGCCAACAGCTCTTACTTTAAGGGGTTACATGGGTTTCGTGGGTTCAAAGATAATATTTTTTTGTTTTTTGGCTTATTAATTTCTACAACATCTCAAGAATATTATCCCAAATTTTCGAGTTAATCTGAATAATAGTTTCGAAGATACAGCCTTTGGAAACGGCCAAGTCAGATTGAAGGATTTTATTTTTTTTTCAATTAGAACTATTTAAAAAAAAAACACAAAATTTCAAGCAAATTTGAACGAAAAATTTGGAAAATGTCTGCCAAAATTCCAATTTTTACTTTTTATACTCTCGCAACAAAAGTTGCTAAGAGAGTATTATAGTTTTGTTCACATAACGGTTGTTTGTAAGTCATAAAACTAAACGAGTTAGATATAGGGTTATATATATCAAAATGATCAGGGTGACGAGACGAGTCAAAATCCGAATGTCTGTCTGTCCGTCTGTCCGTCTGTCCGTCCGTCCGTCCGTCCGTGCAACGGATAACTTGAGTAAAAATTAAGATATCTTGATGAAACTTGAACACACGTTCCTTGGGACCGTGAGAGGGTTGCTTTCGAAAATGGGCAAAATCGGACCATTGCCACGCCCACAAAATGGCGAAAACCGTAAACACATAAAGTGTCATAACTAAGCCATAAATAAAGTTATAAAAGTAAAATTTGGAATAGAGGATCGCACTAGGAAGGGGCATATTTGGATGTAATTTTTTAGGGAAAGTGGGCGTGGCCCCGCCCCCGTTATTTGTATATAACTCGCAAACCAATAAAGCTATATAAACCAAACTTTCTGCAGTCAGTTCTCTTACGTTTCCCACCACACACCATGAAAATAGTTGAAATTAGATAATAACCACGCCCACCTCCCATACAAAGGTTAGGTTGAAACTTACTAAAAGTGAGTTAACTCAGTAACGAAAAACGCCAGAAACACTAAATTTCACATAAGAAATGGCAGATAGAAACTGCACTCAGATTTTTTTACAAAATGGAAAATGGGCGTGGCATCGCCCACTTATGGGTCAAAAACCATATCTCAGGAACTACTCGACCGATTTCAATGAAACTTGGTTTGTAATAGTTTTCTGACATCCCAATGATATGTTGTGAAAATAGGCCAAATCGCTTCACAATCACGCCAACTTCCTATATACCAGAACTTTGAAGACGATCTGAATCGTTAACTTTACAATATATAAAGGAAGCACTAGTGAAGATATCGATGCAGAACTTTGCACAAATACTACCTTTATAGTGTGGAAGCCCCATTCTAAAAATCGCCGCAATCGGACCATAGGTTTTCAAGGCCCCATGTACCGAACATGAGGACCTCGGTGCTTCTAACCTAATATTAGGGTTCCCAACTTTCAATGGACTTTATACAATATATATGATGAATATGTGGGTCAAATTGTGTATTATATAATATAAATAAAGTTAAATAAATAAATTGCGAGAGTATAAAATGTTCGGTTACAACCGAACTTAGCCTTTCCTTACTTGTTTGTCTTTCCTTTAGTTTATGGTCTTACTTAAAACATTTATTTTTGTACCTTTTTTCCGAGGGGTCAACGGAAATGACGTCACAATGGAGGTCTTTTAGTTTTTTTTTTGTAAATTTCAGAAATTACTTTTTAAATATGTATCTATAAGACAGAAAACAGTTTGAATTAAAAAAATAATGTTTAAACAAATTAAACAAAAAACAAATAAATTAATTTTTTACATAGAAAAAAAGTATTGAAAATAGGCCATTTTTTACTCGACAAAACCCATGTAACCCCTTAAACTGCTGTATCTTTAAAATGACTTCGAATTTTTAAAAATCACTTTTATACCCTCTTCTAGACATGTTAAAACCAATTTACGATAAACATTTTTATATTTTTTGAGTCCATCACATGGGATGACCCCCTTAATGAGCCCTCAACGGTTAACTAAAATTTTTTTTGAAAAAGTGGTATTCATATTGACTCGGAACACTAGCTATAGTCAATATTGCTTAATTGTATCATATCCATGTATAAGTATTAGTTTTCAACATATTTGTGAACAACGCATGAAAAAGTTTGTGTAACGTTTTCTGCCATCAATTTTTTTTAATATTCTCAATTTAGAGGATTTAACAAAAAAAACAGAAAGATATCTATCTATTTTGATTCTTCATAAGTTTTATAATAATTCTTAGGTAAAGAAAACTCTGTTCTTCTACTTGTGATGAGGTTAATATATGTATCTCAAAAATTATTTTTCTTCGTTGGCATGATAACAACGATACACTCAGCATATATAAATTGTAGAAGACGTCATTAATATACATATTTTGTTGCATAAATTAACCACAAAAAATCCTTATACCAAATTTCATATTCATAAATGTACAAGTGTTTGTGTGTGTGTGTTGGTGCTCTCAAAATTCTAAAAATAATATGCTCTAATTAAAGGAGCAACACAAAATACAAGGCACAATGATGAAATATGAACTCGAAAACGTGTTGTTGTACAACTAATCAAACAAACCCAAGGATGCTTTGTGCATTTCAAACAAATAATTCGAGCAATTATTTTCGTATTAAATTGGTTAAATTGGAAACCAGTATATGAAACCGTTACACTGCAGACAATCATTCATATGTACATATATCCACATATATTAATGTCAGTGTGTGTGTGTGTGTTGGTGTTGTGTGTCAATAAAGGACACCAAAAATGTTGTTTAACAAGATATTAGTTTTCTATTACGTTGCTGGGACAGCATTGTGTCATGACAATACATAATTATATAGATACATATGTACTATAGATATATATGCATAAATTTGTACATTTGATTGAGTGAGTCGGATACAACAGCTAATTAAGCATAGTTAATAAACGGAGATGAGAAATGAAATACTTTTGAGTAGGGCAATATGAACTGGCATTGTCAATATACGAATATGTAACGGTATATATGCACTGACAACGGTTGTGCAACGCTGCATATGAGTGTGTTTATTGCTATAATGACGTAAGTCAAAATTTGAAATTTCATAGAATTTAAACTGATTATTTATAAATTCAAAATTATTTATAATTCGGAAGGAAGTGGTTAAAGATCTTTTATCAGCCACTTAATGGAAGCGTAACTCATTAAATTATGTTCATTTAATTTTTTTTAGTTTGTTACAGGCGTTCAGCAAGCTCAAATCACTTAACTCTATTTAAGCGCTTTTTCAAAGCAAATCAATATTTCTGAAATTTACAATGTAATAGTGTGATTATTATGCACCCATACACATATAATACATACATTCATACATGCTTTGCATGCAAACTGACCGGATATTGTTTCCATTTGAGAACTGGAAATTCATAAATTGCAAATTTTTTGTGATTTATATAAAAGAAATTAATTACAAAGCAAGGAATAAGGAAATTTGCTGCAGAATTGCATGCTACGAGAAATACTTCTTTCTTTTATATGCATACATATGTACATACATTCATGTTTGTATGAATGAAGAACATGTCAAAAAGCTGCAGTTTGTAGTTTTTTAGTAGGAGAGGCATGTGTACAGGGTGAGTCATATTTTTTTTTTTTAATAAATTGGAGTTTTTTTTTAACATCTCGGACGGTTGTTGTCGCTGGTTTCGGCACAAATGAGCACGGATCAT
This sequence comes from Zeugodacus tau, assembly GCA_031772095.1. Lineage (NCBI taxonomy): Eukaryota > Metazoa > Arthropoda > Insecta > Diptera > Tephritidae > Zeugodacus > Zeugodacus tau. Next base: position 40,988,337 of record CM062650.1, read on the forward strand.
TGTTATACAGATGCTTTTTAAATAAATCTACAAAAAAAAAATAATTTAGAGGAGGTGCAATGTGGAGTCATGGATTTATCGTCGTTCTCTGCAGGCACCTCGAAAAGAAGTTTTTGACCAGCCTACAGCATCACTGGATCATCCGAAACCAAAAAATTAAAATGCTTTCTTTAGTTTATTAGTTTATCTTTCAGTTGACGTCGAGTTTTTTTTTTAATTACCATTTCAAGCCAAAATGACGATTTTAAACGAAAAAATCGACCTATTTGTTATTGTAAAAATGTTAGTAATTAAAAGTTTTGGAAAAACTCGACGTCATTCGAGAGCTATATATATGTAGAATATTTGTTCAAAATTTCAAAACGATCGATGCAGTAGTTTTTTCTGTAGGCTGGTCATCGACTTTAAAAATGACATATTTGGGAAAATCGATTCAAAGTTTTGTACACTCAGCGCAGGTAGCTGGAGATACCGTTATTAAACCTGCTGTAACTTCGTTAGTTTTTCTCCGAATAACCTAAAACTTTAACACAATATTCTTGAGATGTTGATGGTTCAGAAAAAAATAAAAAAAATTTAAAAAAAGTTGTAAAACCTTACCCCCCTTAAATGTGTTCAAGCGTTACTTTTGAAAATTTTTTGCCGAAGTATTGGTCTTCACTAAAAAAATCTCGAACAAACTGTCACTCACTGAGATTGCATTTGGTTTCTTGATTCCCGGTTTGTCCTCATTTGTCAATTTTTTTTTTTTTTTTGGAAATTTAATAAATCTCATCAGTGTAGTGTAAGAGTCTTAATTATCTCTGTTTGACAGTTTGACTAGTCTCGTTGAAATAAATATAGACCTTTACAAATATCTTCAAAACTCAGATTACATTACATGTTTTATAAATAATCTCTCTTTCTTATTTTTTTTTCTCTGTTCCCGAAGCGACATCTCTACCAGTTAGTACATGATGCTCTTCATTCACATTTTGAACATCTCTTTTTTCAGCAATTTTCCCTCTTCCCTTCAATCTAGCACTGAATATGAAGACTAACTTATATTTTTGAATCGATTCTCGGTCTACGAGGCTGGACTCCAAAAAATCTTAGCTTATAAATGGGGTTTCAAAAGGGGCGCTACAAAAGTTGAACGATAGGGACAGTTAACGACGCCATATTTTTTCCCGTTCTTTTGATATTTCTCTTCAGTAAGGTTTGCCATTTCAACATAGAAAGATATACGATCCAACAACGAGTAGAAATTATTAAAATTTACTACCGAAATTCGGAGTCAGTGGCTTCAAATTAAAACGCGCTAAGTCCAATTTATGGTCGGCTCATTTCTGGCTGAATGGCTTCGTCAATAAGCAAAGTATGCGTTATTGGTCAGGCAGCAATCCACACATACTACATGAGTCACCATTGCATCCCGAAAAAATTACGGTTTGGTGCGTCTTATGGGCCGCCGGCGTCATTGGGCCGTACTTCTGAAGTGATGATCAAGACCGGCACGTTACTGTGAATGGGAATCGCTATCGCTCAATGATAACCGAATATTTTTGCCTCGAATGTCACATTCGATTTATTGAAAACCAAGTTTGGTGAACGTGTTATCTCACGACATGGCCCAGTCAATTGGCCGCCTCGGTGGTGCGATTTGAGTACGTTAGACTATTTCTTCTGGGATTACGTGAAGTGTATGGTCTCTGCCAACAATCCAGCGACGATTGATGAACATCGTACGAATATCGAACGTGAAATTGCAGCAGTATCGGCCGATTTATGCGAATGTACTTTCATAGGATGCTCTTATTGAAAACTTCTTTATTATAAGCCTCTTGCACCATCATTGAAGAACTCACACCACAAAAGTGGTAACCCTTGCCTTTCTAGCAGTTAGATAAAATTACCCTTTGTAAACGGTATGTTCGTTGTAGACAATTATACGATTCTAGGGATTTAATTCAAGACTAGAAACTTCTGAAGAAAACCCAGAAGAAACGGTCTGCGCGATCATTCGCCATCCTCTCGAAAATCGAACTGAAGAACAACTTTTGGAAACCATTTATTTACTTATATCAGTTCAAACAGTATCAAACTACTGCGGTTTCAACTCGTCTCATATAAGACCACTTAGCTAAAATAAACTGTTTTATTAAAGAAAACAGTATTCTTCAAATGTCAGTTAGACATATGTTTTAGTCCCAAGAATCATTGAGTCTTATACAGGAGGAGGGGTCCAGATCACTCATCTGAAGTATCTGAAAAATCGATCTTTGATTTCTCCACATATTTTTCAGCACCGCAAAACGTTTTTGGCCATTCTCTTTTGTTTTTCATTTGACATTTGGTCAGAATGAATGTTGCCGAATTGGTTTTCTTGAACTCAAGCTTCTGAGAAAAAATATGCTCCAACTTATCAAATAACATTTATGCGTCTGCTTTATGTACTATATTTTTCTCCGACATTTTCCTCAGAAATTTCGTCCTAAATAGCCAATATTATATTTCTTACCTGTTGCTAGCTGTGTACCATGACCAAGAGTGCTAGAAAAATGCACATTTTGAATTTCATTTCATGTCTCATGTCTTCTTGCCGCTGGCATAAAATGATTACAAGTGTGCGTATGGATGTGTGTGTTTGCGAAAACGACTGAAACAATAAACAACATGCAATATTTGTCAGCAAATCAAATTTTAATATGCACATGAATGCATTGATGCATATGTGTGGGTTAGTATGTATGTGAAAATCTATAGTATATTACTCTCCATGGCAAAATAAAATCGGAAATTGTGCACAACTGATTGTTGTGTCGAATTCGAATGTAATTTAAGACACACAGTGAGGAAAAAATATACATACATACATACATACATACAAACATTTGTGTGCTTTTGATCAATACAATCAAAGGTACTTATTCTGGTCTTCCTCCACTCATACACAGGTATACTTGTTTGTTTGTATGTATGTATGTTTGTATGAGTGTTTTGTGCTCATTTCTTGATAAGAACCTTTCGATGGAAATCAACAACATTTTTGCATACCCCAAAGGACACATTTACACTTGAAAAGAAATACATACGGACATATATACACATATACATACGTATATACATATCCACACATATACATATTTATATGAAGCGGAGAGATGTAACTACGAGTTGTACAACAAAACGTCAAACATTCAAACAAATAGCGCAGAGCTGTAGAGGGGGTAGTGAAGTGGCAACGAAAGAAAAGAGCCATACAAACATACAACTAAAATTTTTCTTGTTTGCTTTGAGATCTTTGCCAGAGCTGAGCAGTCCAGATTTTGCATGGCCGCTTGACTTTGTACTCGAACAACAAGGTGATCAAAGGATCTCCTATGCTTCTTATTCTTCTTCTTCATTTTCCTTGCTACTATTTTCCATCCACTTGCTGCGAAGGTCGACAATTTTTTTTTTAATTTCAAGTGTTTGTGTACTTCATGTTGTTGTTGTGTGTACTTGGAACATTTAATTTTATTTTCAATAAAGAAATAGAAATGCCAACGACAATCACAATAACCATATCCACGGTATTGGCGCTGACAATGGTAGCGACGTCGACAGCAGCAATCGAAATGGCAGCGCTGAACGCCTAGCAACTGCTCGACCAAAAAAACGACAACAAACACGACATATGTACATATGTATGCAACAAAAAAAAAGGCGAAACAAACCAAATTCAATCACAATAAATGAGCTTTTCTTCATTACAAACACAAACGCACACATATGCTGTTTGTTGGTGTTGTTAGTTGCCCACAGATGCATACATACATACATACATTCATCCATCTATAAGGCTCGCCCACGCACTTAAATACACATCATTGACGCGCACGCACGCACGCAAGCACACCTTTGTGCCATTGTGGAGCTGAGCCCGAAATCTAGCAGTTACCACGGTTATACTCACGCATACATTCATATATACATATATCCAATGATTATGTGGTGAAAAATTGCAAATGTGTTTGTTGAAAGATTCGATTGTTGGCGCAAATGAGTTTACTTTGAATTGTAATAAAGGCATAGTACATAACGGTTCTTATACTTACGTATGCTACTATGGATTTATCCATATATGTATGTGTAAAGATGGCGGCAGTATGTAAAAATCGCGAATTTTCGGTAGAATATATACAGTGGAACTTCCATAACTCGAACTTCCTTAACTCGAAGTTCTCCATAACTCGAACTTTTGAACTGGGAATAGCGTTTTGAAATCAAATTTCATACAAATTTCCTTCCAATACTCGAACTTCCTTAACTCGAAGTTCTCCATAACTCGAACTCTTGAATTGGCAATAGAAGTCAAATTTCATACAAATTTCCTTCCATAAATCAAACTTTTCGACAAGGGCATGGTAAAAAATTTAATATTTTACTACCGACGCAGAGTTTTAAAAGAGTCCCTATATATCGTATGGAGATTAACAAACATATGATATTACTATACTGGATTTCATAAATCATGTAACAAAGGAATGGGATACAGACGTCAAGAGCCAAACAATAAAAAAGTGCAACCAACAAAAATTTGATGTTTTAATGAAAATTCTATAACTCGAATTTTTTTTGTGGATTATGGTGATTCGAGTTAGAGAAGTTCCACTGTACATACATACATATGTATGACCTAAATAGTCCCCTCATTATTTCTTTGCTTTCAGTCAAATTTTTAATAATCCACTAGGTAAAAATTGTAGTCAGGATATTTTCAAGGATAGGCTGCTTCGTCTATTGAAGTTCACAAGTTTCCAAAACATGTGTTAATAGAAATACTATGTATGTCCACCTTCGATGGTCTCGTTATTTGTTCAAAAAATTTTCACCCAGAGAGAATACAATTGAATCCAGAAGATTATTCACATTTTGACCACCATAACTTTACTTCGGTAGTTGGGGCCAATTCAAAATACCAAAGAGAAACCAGTTCTACTCTATATTTCACTTACATTTCTTCTGGTAAATCATCTTCCAATGCTGGCTGTATTCATTCCATAGAAGTTTGTTCACTTCATTATTACGTTCCTATTTCGTCTTAATTTTATTCCATCTTAAATGTTGCTAACGCATTTACAGTCATTATTCTTTCGCATTATCCTTATATCACGAACATCAAAATAGCTAAGAAGAGTGGACCATGACTATACCACACCACTGGACTGCATAGAAAACTTCACTGGAGGAGAAATAGAGAATGCTAGTGTTGTCGACCGGCAAAATATTATTTGAGATTTTTGTCTAGCTCCAAAGTGGAATTTGATAGTAAGAAGTAAGTCCACGTTGGATTTCAAGTCTGTTATAAATCTTCATATCTTTGATTTATGCTCAGACGAAGACTAAATTATCTATAATTTCTATGTCTCGATGTATCTAAGATTGATGTATTAGCCAAGTAGGGAGAGCGTCGATTGTTAATTGATGTCTTCGTTCACTATCAGGCCTTTCCTACCCTATTCAAATCTATCCAATTTATTAATTACTAATTAATTTTTAGAGGTGTTGTTATGAAGCTCATTATACCCATAATTTCGACTTACCTAGCATCTGTATAAAAAAATTTGACTTAATTACTTTGATGATTTAACTTTGATGACATTTAGAGTTCCGCACATTTGGTCTCCAGGACTTATGAAGGCAATCCTTGCGACCCATTTTGCACTATACAGTATTTACCGGATCGCCGACCTTAGCTCGAGAATAATGCCCAAATTTTGGTTTCAAAATTGGTCAGTCGTGGTTGGTTTGTAAGAAGAGACCATGGACTTAATGGAAACTTAGGCCTTGAAAGTATAGCAAATTTAACATTGTCTATGTTTTTTAAATTTAAGTTCCTAAAAGAACTAAAAAGTTAAAAATATGCTTCGTTTTTTTTCGTACTCATCCCTCTTTTGTAAAATAAACAAATTACAAATAGACACGTTCACACTATAAAAATATGGACACTTGTTTAATCACATCTGTCTATTCTTCTTTTGCTTAAAATTAAATGTCTCTGCGTTTTCACATTTATTTCATTCTACTCATTAGCTTAAAGCAAAGTTGATTAATATAACACAATTTCTCTTACACCTGAGTTAAATTTTAGTCTCGACGGTGTCTGGACGGCGAACATTTCATTACTCAGCTTCTAAAGCGATTTATCAGAGATACCTTTAACTGAAATTGATATTTTACTCGTTCATATACATGTTTGTGTTTATTTAGTTTACTCATTTGTAGGCGGTTACGGCGAGCGAATGATTTCATTATGTATTACAATTTACGAAAATTTTAAAGCAGACATATTTTACCAAGAGTACGAAGAGTTAATCTAGAAAAAGTTATACTATTAAGCCAAATTATGAGATTTAAGTGTTCTAATAAACGTTCATCTTTTTATTGGCTTTTATTGGTATGTGAAAGATATGTTTTGCTCTCAAAGAGTTTTTGCAATTTGTCATTTGTTCTGTTAAGGTATTTCCTGCAGAGCCCGCTAATGCCGGACAGGAATCCATATGACAACTAGTCAATTAAAAGATAGCAATCAATATCCAATTGTCATCGTTTTGACAGCTGTCGTCTGTCATCGATCTGATGAAGATCTATTTGATAGCTGTCATCTAACATTCAGCTGTTAATCATTCGACTTTTGTCATCATACATCTGTTTGATATTAATTTGACTTTTGCATCCAACATCGTTTGACAACTATCATCTGACATTTATTTGACGTTACCGTCCATTTGACAGCTGTTAACTGACATCCATCTGACATTTGTTTGTGAGCTGCCATCTGATTCTATTAATTTCACATTTGATGTCTTTTTGACAGCTACCATCCGTCTTCTATCATTTATTTGACATTTGCAGTCTGTCATTCATCTGACATTTGTTGACAGGAGTCATTTGACATCCGAAAGAACCTTCGGGTTTTGTTGAAATATCATAAATATTTTTTAATTAAATTAATCAAAAAGATACTCTTCTAGCAATGTTCTAATCTCAAAATAATTTTGTTTTACCGGAAATTAAGGTATATTTTCGGAATATTTTGGCATTACTCACGTAATCGAGCATTAAAATAGTTGTAACATATATTTCTTCACTCAGCAAATTTCCATTAGTTTTAACACCATAAAATGTGTTTTCTGCAAGAAGACGCTTAAAGCGCCGCCGTTTTTTACAATCGAGGGCATATTCTCGAATCATTCATATACATATGTATGTATAATTTCGCATATGTAGAAGTGTGTGCGTATTGGAATTTTTATTCATTTACTTACATTATTTTCTGAAAAGTGCCGCCGACTTTTACCGACAACTTTCGCGGAATTCACGTCCATTAAATCGGTTATTTCAGGCTTTTATTTGGCGCACACAATACAAATACGACTGCAATCAGTATTTTGCGCAATGAAAAATCATATGTGAATACAGAAGTATTTGTAAAATATATATGCGTACACACACCCTGTAGGAAATTGCACTTAATGGGAGATAGTTCAGAAATAATGTAAAATTTAGAATAATTTTAATTTTCTTGATGCTAAGATAATTTCTTCAATCCAAATCTTTGACGTATACACTACTGATGTTAGAGATAGTTAGATATAGATTTTTACTCGTATTTAATGCTCGGGATCTTGCTATATTATTACAATTGTTATTCTTCCTTTCTTAATTAGATAGTATTAAGCAAAATCCAGAGCCGGTATTCAGCTTTCAGTACACTGACTTTACTCTGCTTTCAAATCAAGTTTCGACCGCGTCTAAAACTATCCTCTAATTTGCAAACCTTGGTAGCTCATATGAGCTCATTGAACTAAGCGATCTGTTGTCTAAGAACTTCTCTAGAATACTTTACCGGATTTTGTTAGGTTAATATGCTGATCCCTATCATTCCCCCTTTTGGACAGTCGATAGTCCTTTGTTGGATCACAGAGGCCTTAAAAGTTGACGCAGCTCTTCGAGCCCTTCCCAAAAATTTATAATGCGGTAATATCTATTTGAGTAATTTCACCGGATTCCCCGAAGATAGCGCTGTCGAGTTGTTTCAACCTCCGTCTTGCCTTCTTCCATGCAGCTTTGACAAATTGCGCCCGACGGGAAAGGACTTAATCGGGATATCGGTAAAATATATCGAGAAGACTGTTGATCGGATTACCTAATCTGAGACGAAGGATTTGAATTCGATATTTATTTCTGTCATTCAGACTTTTCCTACAGACCATACAACTGTAAACACACATATGCAGACAATTCTCGATGAATGAATATTGAAAATCTTGTGCCTACACGCACTACAAGTACGAATAAGTATGGTATATTGCCGCGGAGCTTCATCATCAGCAGCAGAAGCAGCGGCAAAGGCAGCAATAAAGAGCAAAGCACTACTACTGCCAGTTGCATTCATAACTTTTGCAATTACTAAATGCAACGCCATGCAATATGTCACGACGATAACGCGGATGGCGACGGCGGTCGGCACATCCGCTTCCAGCGGCAGCTGTACGCTGGATGCGTCGGCACGGCCAACTTGCGACCAGCAACACACGACACACGTACGTTGCTCCTGCGGATATGCAGTCGAAGTCTGCCAATTTGTGAAATTGAATTTCCACTCCTCAACTCGCAACTCGCAACTACGAGCGGAGCGACTTCGATGAACTTCGGCGTGCGAGGGCCGTGAGGAGTGAAGTGTGTGGTGTAATAAAGGCGACGAAAAGTTTCGCGCTCTGCTACCGCCAATGTCGGCGGCTCGACCAATTGTCAAGCAAGCGACAGGCGAACGGAAAAGCAATGAGCAGAAAGGGTGTTGCGCTGAGGGGTGAGGTGCGGGTGGTGAAAGGCGGGCGAAATGTAGGCTGTACGTTGTCCCACACCCACAATCCTTACCTTATACCCTCAACTGCATGTTTTGTTTGTGTTGTTGTCTGTCAAATATTTTTCCAAGACACACGGGCATCTCTCTCTCTGTGTTTGTGTAGACATGTGAAACATTGCTCGTAAATATTAAAAAATCGTCGTATAATAACAGCAAAGTTGCAGTGCATGAAAAACGTCTTCACTCTTAAGAAATTTGAAATATTTGTCGCTCATTGCTCATGCAATGAAGTAAATCGGTGGCAATGTTCGCTGAGTGATTGCGTACCTATGCATTTCCTGACATACATATATACATATAGCATTTCCAGATTTGTTCCATAAGTTCAACGAGCTCACATCGGTGAAGTTAAACATTTTGCAAAGTTAAATAATGGCAATAGTTACTTGAGATCCGACTTGATAACTAACTAGTTAATGAGCTTGAAGGGTAAAACTGTTTCACAGATTCGTAGAATTTTTGCTGTTAGAGTATACAAATCCTTAAGCAAGAAAAACATTTTATCCTGAGTTAGATATCTTGTTTCGATCTCCATTATTGCTTTAGTAAGTGAGTCTGAGTTCAATTGTCTCCTTTTTTGTCTATTCATTGGCTCCGCTTCCAATGGATTGTAATGACATCAACAATTGTCTTCATTGAACATCAGCAAGTCGAGCAGAAGCATCTTCCCTATTAAGATACCGGATAATCAAAGTCAAATTATGTTTCTTAAAACTCTCCTTTGGACGTTATTATTAAGTGGGACCTCATTCGTGATGTGGTGGACTGTTTAATTAGCGTTGATTTTCTCAGTTCCAAATGGACCTTCATGTGGCGACTTAAGATCCATTTATAAAGTTGATTTCAAGCAACGTTTGGAATAACTCCAAATTTATGTTCAGCTCCTTTTTGATTTGAACTCCCATAAAGAAGTTCGATAGAATGTTCAAATGTTATTCTTCATATTACTTTATCTCTCCTATATTTTATTCCGTGGTATATTGACATTACAAATCCATACTGATCAGTGAAGTTTTGTTGATAAAATTTAAAAAACTTTCTGAATTTCGCCGGCTTACCTCATTGGGGAAAATTTGTCCGGAGGAAATGAATAATATCGGGTGATCCAAGTGAAAACACTTTTTTCCAAAGTTTTTTTTTAGTTAGATCAGTATTGTTTGGCATTTCATAATGGAGAGATTTACATCTGAACAACGTTTACAAATTGTTCAAGTTTATTACGACAATTTACGTTCTGTAAAGAATGTGTTTCGCGCGCTTCGCTCCACTTATGGTCTACATAATCGGTCTACAGATCGTATTATTCGCAATACCATCACTCATCTTGGGACCCAGTCTTCATTATTGGATAATATTCGACCGCGTAGACCACGTCCAACACACAGTAAATCGGACTGTTATCGCGCTATGAGAACCGACCTTCACAAGCTAGGTCTGCTTTAGTTAGGTGAGCAGATAACTTCACGTTTTCGGTCGGTCGTTTGGCCACCAGGATCACGTGATACCACGCCGTTAGACTTTTTCCTGTGGGAATATGTGAAGTCTAAAGTCTATGCGGACAACCCCGTTTCGATTCAGGCTTTGGAGTAAAACATCACGCGTGTCATTCGCCAGTTACCAGTCGAAATGCTCGGAACGAGTCCACGAAAATTGGACGGAACGGATGGTCTGAGACGTAGCTTCGACCAACATTTGGAAGACATAATCTTTGTAAAATTGATGCCAAAGAATGTTCTTTCGAATGATAATAAAGATTTCGGATTAAATTTGAATTTTTTCTGTTTACGTTGGGCGTGGGCGCAAATCAGCGATGTGTTAAAGAACCTCGCTATGAAGCGGTTTGTGGCTAGACGTTCATACACCGGGGTGAAGTCTCTCTTCCGCCACAAATCCAACACCAAATTTGCGCTCCTTTATATGAACGCTGTAGTAGATGCCACAAGGACCCGCGTTCTTCTGTCCTTGTCCCGTCCATCGCACTTCTTGGATAGCAGTGATGTCAGTCTTTTGTTGTATGAGGACATCAACCAGCTGGGCAGAGGCACCTTTCCAATTAAGGATCAGGACATTCCAGGTGCATGCCCTCAAATCGTGATCCTTAAAACGTTTGCAGAGGTCGTCATCAAAAGTGGGGTTTCTCATCCGCGGGTCTGTTAAGTCTTTCATTGGGGTGGTGTTTTTTATGTGGTGGGTCCCAAACCCTAAGCACAGCGCGCTTCGCCTGCTTGCTTTAGCTCGCCTCTAAACGGATGTCCGTTGGCTACCCAGTGGATACTTGGTCTAAAACCAGAAGTCATGAGCTGCTTGAGTCATATGCAAAATAATCGTTCCTGCCCCCTCCCAAGTGAATGACAGTCAGAAACTTTCCTCGGTTACGTGAACTTTTACACATGACTCCTTTCTCCATATATTAAACGCCTTAGAATTGCTAGTGGCATTTTCTAATTTTATAAAAATATAAAATCCACACACTTGGGCTCTATTTAAGAGAATCCAATTCCACAATGTATCCAGCTTAGTTACTTAAATGCTTCTTTCTACTAAATTGAAATATCGAAGCATTAATATTCTTCTAACACTCCTATATTTCCCCCATAATATGCCACTTGTGAGTGACAGCTGCTGGTAAACGCTTAATTAATATGTCTATCTAGAGTTAGGTGAGAACAGACAAATGTATGCAATCACGTCGGTAAAGTTGGAGAATCTGTGCGTATTAAAATGGGATGTGTAGCACATGTTTCACGCTTTATATGAAGTATTCATGTATATGTATGTATGTGTGGGTCTGTGCGTTGGCAGACGAGCTGAAAAGTGTGCCACTTTTGTGTGGCAACGAAGAGAAGGCGGCAAAATAGAAAATGACCACGATTGCGACGATGGCGCTGTGACTGTTTTTGTGTTGCTGCAATTGTTATTGTTGTTGTTGTTGCTGCAATTGTTATTGTTGTTGCGCATGAACTGCACAATCCAACCAGCCAGTGCAGTGCGTCAGTGCAAGCAAGCACATTGATGTGTGCGTGTTGATTTGCTGATTTTGCGTTTACATTTCTAATGGGTGTTGGCATTGACAACACATTTCCACTACACTTCGCGCACCAAGCCCCCATCCCACCTGCCATACAGATGCACCATCACCGCTCATACACTAGCACACTAGCATGCAAAATCTCTGCGACTCATTTGTCCTTGCGTTGCGTTGCGTTGCGTTAGATTGCGTTGCGTGTTGGTGGCATTGCATCATGCGATTACAGTGATTATTGTTTTTGATGTTGCATTCAGCATTCAATGTTGCATTGCATAAGTGTGCGTGCATTTTCGTGCTTTAATTGCAATCTCTCAGTCTCGCTTCAAATGCCTTTTTTTTTGCATTTTGCCATCGCGCCGCGTACGACATGGCGTATGATGAACATCATCAAATGCGTGTAACCCAAATGAAGTACATGCGTGTATACAAGCATACACGCGTATGTGTGTGTGTGTGCGTGTGTGGCACTACTCGTTACCGTAATTAGTGTACTAATGTGCTTATTACGCACATACATTTAAGGAAATAATTTAAAATTTCGACTGGCAAAAATGCCAGCCTATGCGAAATTTACTGTTAGATTTTACTGCAAGTGTTTTAAATTTTAGATATTTGATTCTTCTCTCTAAAACTGTTTAATACACACAAAGCAAATTGGTACACTCAAATAATTACAGAATCTTTAATTTATATTTTTTAAGGGGGGGTAAGGTTTAACAACTTTTTTTTTAATTTTTTTTTATATTTTTTTCTGAACCATCAACATCTCAAGAATATTGTGTTTAAGTTTTAGGTAATTGGAAAAAAAACTAACGAAGTTACAGCAGGTTGAATAACGGTACCTCCAGCTATCTGCGCTGAGTGTACAAAACTTTGAATCGATTTTCCCAAATATGTCATTTTTAAAGTCGGTGACCAGTCTACAGAAAAAACTACTGCATCGATCGTTTTGAAATTTTGAACAAATATTCTACATATATATAGCTCTCGAATGACGTCGAGTTTTTCCAAAACTTTTAATTACTAACAATTTTACAATAACAAATAGGTAGATTTTTTCATCTAAAATCGTCTTTTTGGCTTGAAAATGGTACCAAAAATTGAAAAATTAAAAAAAACTCGACGTCAATTGAAAGATAAACTAAAGAAAGCGTTTTGATTTTTTGGTTTCGGATGATCCAGCGATGCTGTAGGCTGGTCTCCGCACAAACACTTTTTTTCGAGGTGCCTTCAGCGATCGACGATAAATCCGTTATTCCTCGCTATTTTTCGATAAAACTTTTTTTTAAGTATCTGTATGAAAGTATTAAAAAATGTCTTTTTTCGACGAAACAAAAAAAAAATTTTGTATAATTTAATGTTGCCCTTAAAAAGTTTGTATTAAACATTTTTGTTGAAAATATTGTTTCACGCTCTCCACTTATTTACAAATGACTGTAAACTGGACTTACTTTCTGATGCAGATAAAGGAAAAAGCCCGATCTGACGATATTAATAATTCATGAGACAAATATTCTATTTATATTTATGTGAAGTTTGAGTTTGTTTCGTATCTCTAATGTTGTCTACGATACTCCGACTTCCAATCGAGAGCTAGATCTGCTTATATGGACAAGGGTGTAAAAAAATTAAAATATCCAAGGTTTGACTTGTTTTACTTTTGATAGGCAATGGGAGATATAGAATAGTTTTCGTATACGAAGGCCGATAAGTTTATGATCCTTAAATATGTACATTCTTCATTGTATTTTAACATTTATTTTCAAATACATATTATATACAATCAGATATTTAATTTAAACCGTTAAATAGTATTTTGTGAAATTTTTATTTACAAATTCCGAAAACTCAAACGTTGGTACTTCATCTCCCATGACGTGTCCAAAAAAAAAAACTATTGCCGTGGACACCTTAAGGGCTATACCAGTGTAACCTATGAAAAATTAGATTTTCGTGAAAAAATCGATTTTCGTGATTTTTTTTTAAAGGAAGTGCTCGATCGATTTTTTACAATTCGACATTTTTTTTTTACAAAAATATTTACTAAGATTTTTAAAAAATATCAAAAATTGCCAAAATAGCGTAGTTCTGAAAAAAAATGTATTTTTTTAAATGCCAAATTGACAATTTTTAACCAATCAAAAATATCGTAGGTCGTTGTATAGTAAATATATTAAAGAATACTCCGTTTAAATTTGATCGAATCAATGTATCGTTGACTTTTGATGTCAGCAATTTTGGGAAAAATCGTTTCTAGAAAAACGCGTTTTAAGTCTCGATTATAACTGCTTATAACTGAGGGCCGTTGCTCTTTTGAACGCTACCATTCAAAAACTATTCAAGATACGATCTTACCGCTTTCACAGGATATTTTTGAAAGTATAAACGTATTTTTGAAAGTATATCGAATAAGCAAAAAATAAAAAAAAACGATTTTTTGAAAATGTCACACGGGTATATCTAGCTCCTTAACTCATTATTGGTTCATCCAAAATCAATAAACCAAAAATATTTCGATAGTGAATGAACGAACGAAAAAAGAAAATGTTTAAATTTTCAGTTTTTAGTAAAATGTTCGCCATATATTGGCTCGAAAAAAATAGTGGTAATAAAAATAAAATAAACCCCCACTAGATAATGTTATTTATTGACAACTTTTTTTATATTTTTTTTCTGAACCATCAACATCTCAAGAATATTGTGTTAAAGTCGTGTAGGTCATTCGGAGAAAAACTAACGAAGTTACAGACAACTTTTTTTATATTTTTTTTCTGAACCATCAACATCTCAAGAATATTGTGTTAAAGTCGTGTAGGTCATTCGGAGAAAAACTAACGAAGTTACAGCAGGTTGAATAACGGTAACTCTAACTTAGGTTTGCGTGCCTTCCAGCTACCTGCGCTGAGTGTACAATTGATTTTCCCAAATATGTCATTTTTAAACTCGGTGATCAGCCTACAGAAAAACTACTGCATCGATCGTTTTGAAATTTTGAACAAATATTCTACATATATATAGCTCTCGAATGACGTCGAGTTTTTCCAAAAATCCAAATCCAAATCCAAAAATTTTAATTACTAACAATTTTACAATAACAAATAGGTCGATTTTTTCGTCTAAAATCGTCATTTTGGCTTGAAAATGGTACCAAAAATTGAAAAATTGAAAAATTAAAAAAAAAAACTCGACGTCAAGAAAGCATTTTGATTTTTTGATTTCGGATGATCCAGTGATGCTGTAGGCTGGTCACCGCACAAAAACTTCTTTTCGAGGTGCCTGCAGAGATCGACGATAAATCCGTTATTCCTCGCTATTTTTCAATCAAACTTTTTTTAAGTATCCTTCAAATGTTGTACTTTCATATACTAATAAGTAAAATAAACCTACAGCAATAATTTTTTCTAAAAAAATTCATGAAAAAAGGTTTTTTTTCGACGAAACAAACCTGGTGTGATCTTGGTGGCCAATCGAGCGGCCAAAACGTGAAAATTTCTGCTCACAGAAGTGTTCTCGTAATAAATCCATTGATTAATGCGAAGTGTGGGAAATGGCACCGTCTTGTTGAAACCAAATGTCGTCGAGCTTCAATTTCGGGCATTAAATAGTCGGTTATCATAGCGCGATAACAGTCCGAGTTATTGCGAACGGTGCCGAATCGACTGATTATGTTAACCTTAAGTTGAGCGAAGTGCGCGAAACATACTCTTTAGTGAATTTTCGTAATTTGTTAAGTTGAACAATTTGTAAATGTTGTTTAGGCGTAAGTCTTCATGATGAAATGCCAAACAATACTGAACAAAAATAGCAGGACAACTTGACAGGACTCACGCGTTATCTGTTAAAAAAAGGCTATTGAAAGTAGTATGTACTTGTACTAGGATCACCTGATATATATAGCCTTAAGAATACCTATGACTGCAGTCTATGACGATTTTCGATGATGTCTCTTTGAATACTTTACTTATTCCCAAGAATATGAAGTCTTATTGAAGAAAAAATAATTCTAGGTAAATAAGATAAAACTCTACAACTATTCGAAAATCTGTGCTAACTTCAAAAACAGCAACACAAATGATGACAATAACTGCAAAGCTTACTTCTTATCACAACAAAAGCCCGTTAAATCACAAATATTTAACAGAATGTTTTTTTTTCCAAAATCTGCAATTTTCTTTTATTTGCAATGAAATTGTTTCAAAGTAGCAGCCATTTAACCGGGCCTTATATTCAATCCAAAAACTAATATACAGTTGCACACATACGAGTATAATATTTCAGAGTTTATTTTGTATTTGCTGTGAAAACAAGTTGAAAATCTCATTTTAATACCACTAAAGTACAACTATTTTGGCAATAAAATGTTTACCTTTTTTTTGCTTTGCACACTTTGCACCTGCACACAATACATATAACAGATAAACACATATTCAACCATTTCCATAGGTGTACGTGTACGTGTGTGTGTGTGTTTGTGGAGAATTTCGCATTTTTGAAAGGCATTCGGAAAATGTGACCGCAACCTGGCAGCAGCAGTCGTCCTGAAGGCGGTAGAACTTGTGGCAACCGGCTGAGCGAATGTGCAACATTGCGTTAACCACAAACACAACTACCGTTTGAAGGTGTGTATGTGTTTATGTAGATTTGTATTTCATTTTGTTAATATGTCTGCTAGAATTGTACGACTGTGTCTGCTCGTATGACTACTGCAGGTGGCAGAACTTTAATCCCCATATAAACACACAGTCATGGCCTAATAAAAATATTTAGATGTGAACTTAAATATATATACATATGTATATACATATTATATACTTAGTTTAACATGTAATAATTTACATAGTTAACGAGTATGTTGAGTGAGGTGACCGTGTGGGAAAAAATATCGCTTAAGTATATTGCTGAAGGACAAGTTTTAGGTTGTGGAGATCTAAGTGCTCTGAGATTTGGTAATAGTCTATGAAGAAACATCAAGAAAATTTCTTATTTCTTATATTATATTCAAGACAGCATTTTTTAGGGAAGGGCTCCTTTGTCAATAAATTGTTTGGACCTTAAGCGTACTGCTTTACTATAGACTTGAGAGATATTCCTCATTTGACAAATGTTGGAGAAAAGTCGATAGACACGGTTTAATCACCATCACCATCCATTTTTGATTGTCTTGAATAATTGTAAGGTATATAGGAAGGCGAAACTTTTTCCTCTTTGAAGTTGTAGATAATTTCGTCTATCTGGGAACCAGTATTAACAGCAATAGCAATGTCAGCCTGGAAATCCAACGCAGAATCACTCTTGACAACAGGTGCTACTTTGGACTGAGTAGGCAACTGAAAAGTAAGTCCTCTCTCGACGGACAAAAACCAAACTCTATAAGTCCCTCATCATTCCCATCCTACTTTATGGTGCAGAAGCGTGGACGATGTCAACATCCGATGAGACGGCACTATGAGTTTTCGAGAGAAAGGTTTTGCGGAAGATTTATGGTCCCTTAAACATTGGCAACGGCGAATTCCGCTGACGATGGAATGATGAGCTCTATAAGTTATTCGACAACATAAACATAGTTTACCGAATAAAAAGACAGCGGCTACGCTGGCTAGGTCATGTTATTCGAATGAACAAAAGTGCTCGAGCTCTAGAAGTGTTCGATGCAGTACTCGCTTCCGGAAGCCGGGGAAGAGGAAGATATCCACTCCGTTGGAAGGACCAGATGGAGAAGAACCTGCCTTCACTTGGTATTTCCAATTGTCGCCAAAACTGCCAAAAGGAGGAATGATTCATTCTGTGGCGCGCTGTTGTGGACTCGGCTATAACAGCGTAAGTGGTGACTACGCCAATTAAGAAGAAGGAGAAGTCGATATAATCGAAATTAATCTGATAAAAAAATAAGCAGTTTTGAATAATTGTATGGTATATTGGAAGGCGATAATTTTTTTTCGTTTGTCCAGCATTCTGAAGTGAAACATTTTGGATGGCATACCTTCAGATAAAAGGAAATTCAAAACTAACTGTTTCAACAGATTTGTGATAGGCAAAGAGCTTACCGATACTTTAAGGTTGATACCGAAGAGTTCTTGATATCATAAAGAACTGGCGTTTCAATTTTCAAATTTGATCCTGGAGTCAGCTCTGTAATCGAACTTAACATGCGTTTCCATTCAGTCTTATTATAGCGATGATTATGATGGAAAATTTACCAATCAATAAGTAGGGATCTTATTTAACGTAATTTCCTAAAAACCTTGGATGAACGGTGAATTATACGAGTATATATAGAATATCTGATTTCTACGATGATTTCAAGTAATTATTTCATGGATGACGATCGTAAAAGACTCCATTAACGAGTTTTTCATGGACCATGTCCAGGTGATCTGAAAATAGAAAAGTCCTCGATCTCGTTTTAAGGGGTTATATACAGTTATACGGTATCTTTTAACTGTATTTTAAGACTTAGTACTAGTAAAAATATTTATTTGAAAAAGAGCTACAGCTGATCTCCAGGAGCTCCTCTCAAAAAAGACGTTTTGCGGTGACCACTATATCTCGGAACTGGATCATATGAAATTAAAAAACCAAACAGATTTCGTTAAAATAATGTTAAATCTAGTAATTAATCGAAGGAATAAGCAAAATAAAATTTTTTGACAAAATGGCGGTTTCTCAAAAAAAAAAAAATGGATTCTTCACCGAAACTTCGGCCTTAAATTGTTTATAAAAAAAAATATTTATCGGAGAGAAAAAATCTTCGATTAATTACTAAAAAATATAGTTTTCAAGTAATGTTGGTCACCGACTTTGAAAACACCATGTTGAGAAAAACGCGCTGCCGCTCGGACCTTGTACCTCCAAGCACTCTGAAACGCCTTTTCAAATTTGCTTGTAACTTTGAAAATATTCACCGGAACGATTATGAAATAACGCGTTGGATGCCGCGTTAGGTCACATCGGATACTCAATCGTATACAATCATGAGACCACCTCACAGCAGTTTCAAATCTCGAACATCAGCGATCAAGGTCTAGTAGGAGTGGTGAACTACACTTCACGAACATGCACTGAAAAAGGCGAAGACAAAAGTCCGCCGTCAGCAATGATAAATTGATCAAATTACGCTGAACTCCATCCATCGAATACACCCAATTTATTTTTGCTTTGTTTCTAGAACTGTCTGAACTTTGAGTCAAATAAGGGGGTTATCTCCGAGAAACGGAGGCATAATTAATATACTTGCCGAAAACTAATTAAGGAATGATTTTTACAGAGCTAAAATGAGACTTTATTGAGATATTTCTCCAAAAAATAGTAATTCACAGTCATTTTATATCGCCAGTCAGTTAGTTTCAATTTCCACTTTGGTCTAAAATTCTATTCAATAATATTTACTATTTTTGGTCTACTTGTATGTGTGTGTGTTTGTGTACGTAAATTCCACACACGCTCTCCGGTAATCGAGCTGAAATAACCACAAAGCACTTCCTAGCTACGTTTTGCAGCATTTTCGGCTATTCATTATATGTGTATGTGTGTGTTTTTTCTTTTCTTTCTTGTTTTTGCCAGCTATTTAACGGTTTGTCTATTAATTTTTTACAAAGCTTTCGGGTTATTGGCTTACTTTGTTATACATTTTGGGGTTTTTAATCCTTTGACGGTTTTGCGGTTGAGACTTGCAGCTTGTTAACACACGCTTACTCGTATATACATACATACATGCATACATATAAACAGCATTTTGACTTAACTTTCAAACTTTTAAGCTTTTGAAAATAGAAGATTGAAAAAAAAGCTAATGTACAAAGCACGGAGCTTCGTGGAAATATGCGTCAGCCTAATTGCTATCTCGATGTACTAGATTGCCGTTATTTAATAATGCAGCTGCTGTTGTTGTTGTTTTTGTTGTCATATTTCTTTTCGCATAACGCAAATGCAGGTAAATTTACCAGCTACTCGCGGTCAGATCGCAAATCATGTGTGCACTGACACGCACACACGCGTATTTTCTTTCACACACACACACATACACCCACAAACACACTCTCTTTCGCCTCCCATAAACAATACCGAAATTCATTGTTTTTGTTTTTGCTTTTTTCGGTGAGTTTTTATTGTAGCGCAGCTAAAGCAGAAGCGCAGCTGCAGCGAAATGCAATAAATATTGCGCATTTTCGCCAAGCGTCGCTACGTCAGCGCGAAAATGTTGAAAATGTGGAAAAGTTTTTGTTCACGCGGCAGACAATACGCGCGCCGCAGACAAATAACAAAAGCTGTAAAAATTCCAGTGACTAACAACTGGCGGTTAACACAGCGTCGCATTCGGGCACAGCGTTTGGTGGCTGCGTTTACGCTGCCATTTTTGTTTTTGTATTTTTTTGTAATTTTTGTTTTTTGTTTTTGGTTTGTGTGCGCGGTGACTAGATGATTGTTGAACTCGCTCGCTTTTTGGCTGCTTTAGCGGCTCGCTCTATGCAGTGTGCGCTTAGTTTTTATGCTTTTTTCTTTGTTGTTGTTGTTACTAGCAATTGGTTCTCGTTGTTGTTGTTGTTGTTATGTGTTTGTGTCCAAAAATGTATTGTTTAGCTGAATGTGTGTTAGTGTGTCAAAGCAGTTGAGACTCCACTCGATGCGGCTGCACAATACGGTTGCAAGCATATTGCAGCAGCAATTGTGGGCTATACATTGCAGAACCTACAGAGGCACATAGTTTTTGGAAGCTGTACATTCCCAGTGTTGTAATGCAAATGTTTTGTAGTAAATGGATCTTAAATGGAAATGGTACTAGTTCCGAAAGTATAAAGTTCGGAACTAGTGGGTTTACGGTGATTTTTTAGCGGATCTCTACACGATATAACTATATAACAGTATAAATTACCATTCCCATAACCGTTAATTCTATCTGGCCGAACTTATTTCCGATTTCTATCCGGATGACGAAAGTGTGAACTCACATAACAAGCGTTTAAGGTCCAGAGCTTAAAGCAATGCTTAATTTATCAAAATTTTTCGTATGCCGACGATAATTATTTGACAAAGTAGTTAAGAGTGCGTCCAAAATATCAAATCTTAATTTTAGAGATTATGGTTATAAATGGGGTTTCAATAAGAGCGTTGCATTCGATGCCATTATGTATGGAAACGGACACGCAGAAGTCCAGACACTGACCCCAATTTTCGACAGTTTTCAGACATAAATCGGCCGATACTTTTGCAATTTCACTTTCGATATTCGTATGAAGTTCGTGAATCCTCGTTGGCTTGTTGGCATAGACCATAGATTTGACGTAGCCCCTCAGGCGTCAAATCGCACGATCGAAGCTGTCAATTGACTGGGCTAATTCGTGAGATGACACGTTCTCCAAAATTGGTTTTTAATAAATCGATTGTGATCGATGTGGGGCGCTGTCTTGTTGGAACCACATATTGTCAAAGTCCATATCATCCAATTCGGGCAATCGAGCGGTAGCGATTCCCAATCACAGTTACGTGCCGGTCTTGGTCTTAACGGAAGAAGTACGGCCCAATGTCGCCTCCGGCCCATAAACCGCATCAAACCGTAATTTTTTTCGGGATGCAAATCTGGATGATTTTCAAGTTGTTGCTCAGCTCAATTCACGATCAAACGACGATTCTGGTGGCCAAGCGGCTTCAGTTCTTGCGTCAAATTGATCTTGTAAGGATGTAAGCCAAGATCTTGTGTGAGAGATTGATTTGGGTCTTCCTCAATTGATGCGCTAGCAACAGCAATATTCTCGACACTACGGACACTTTTTTGACTCACTGGAAAGGGAATGTTTTATACCGTGTCGTGGAGTCAAATTTTTACACTAGACGCTCAATTGTGGATCTCACAGGATGATTATGACAACTATAAAATGGACGTAGCGCTCTTAAAGTTAAGGCCACTGACTCCAAATTTCGGTAGTCAATTTTAATAATTTCGACTAATAGTTGGATCGTATATCTTTCCATGATGAAATGTCAAACCTTACTGTGGAAAAATGTCAAAAGAGCGGGAAAAATATGGCGTCGTTTGCTGTCCCTATCGGTCGGACTTTTGTAGCGTCCTATTGAAAAACCCTTTAGGATGGAATAAATTTAAAACAATAGCATTGTTGAAAAATAATAATACTCTAAAAAAAGTATATGTTTTGCTTTTATCATTATCGCTTTGACTTATCTCTCTTCCAAGCCTGAAAAAAGTAGTTAGTGTCCTTCAGTAGAGCTATTTTGTACTCTCTTTTATTTCCGTTTCATTTGCTGATACTTCCTAATAGTTCCGAACTATAGAAACTCACTCACAATGTTAAATTTGGTACTAAGTACACTTGTATTTGAACCAGTGTATTTCCCTGCATGTTATGTAGCCGAACATCTGCTATCTTAGTCACTATGTTTTGGTAAAAACATTTAAAATTAAAGTTCGTTTCATAAAATAAAAGCAATTTTGCCTTCATGTTCCCTGTAGAGATATTTTTTGAAAAAGCATTCATTAAAATACAGCTTTTTTGGCTTAATTAATTATTCAGAAAAAATATTTCTCTGCGTTATTAGTGATATGATATTTGAGGAATTAATCATTCCTAAATTTGGTCTCAAAATAATCTATCTTAACACTTAAATGCATTAGTTCAGCCCCAAAATAGAGACTTTCGACCTCTTCGTTAGGTCACTGTTAACTGAGTATATACTTCTGAAAGCTGCGGTGAAGCACTCTTGACCTGAGTAAACTGCGATACAGATTAATTTGATCGAATTACGAAATCGTCTTAATCGCTTGTTCTATATATGCTCCATATACGCTATGCATTTAATGGTTAATTATTCTGTGCGTATAATTTATTTTCAATATTATTATATATGTACATAAATATTATTGTTTACGAAAGTCATAAAATTGTACACTCATTTTAACCAAGAGAGCTCTTGAAATGGATCCCTTATAATACTTCATATAGAAAATATATTTTTTTAAGATTTAGAAACAATGTGCGAAATAAGTAAACTGGCAGGACGAGACGCCTCTTCGACATTATGAGTTCATGTTTCGGTGAGTTTTTTTTTATCTGACTCCCCGAAAAGCAGTTTTAATACATAAACATCTATATATCCATATATGTATATACTGGTCTAGTAATTGTTACTGTCCCTACTGTGAAAGTCAGTTTGAAATTGCTCCTTTTGGAATCTAATGGAGAAGACATTAAAAAATATTAAATCAGTTCTATCATTTGTATCTACCCTCTTCAGTATTAAGGGGAGTTTATATTGTGAAAAGCGACATAGTATAATTCCTTTATAAGAAATACAATTAGTAATTTAGGAATAAGAGTGAGAATAATGAAAAAGTGGTCTCTAGGGTATATAGACCATAACACACTATACTATGAAAATACTTCCGGGATTCCTCATATTCGCCATCCTACCTTAAAAAGTTAAAAAATTGCTCACATTTCACTCTGTATAAAGAAGTGGATCTAGAACTTAGCGAGGTATGATTTGACTTTAGATCTAGTTTTATACTTGCTTCGATGACAGATTTCAATTTCAGGAATAACTTTTAGTTCGCCTAAGTTAATTCCGTTCCTCAATTATACAGACCAAGCATAATTTCAAGGTTTTTCTGGGGTCAGATGGCCTCTTTATTAATCTTTTGTCATCTTTGGAAAATATTTCGTTTGAGACACTCAAAAAATCTGAAAAGAAATGGTTTATAAATTTTGACTCGTCCTATATATTTTTGACTATCTCTCAGTTATTTCTTGTTTAAAATTAAAAATATACAATTTTTAAAATTTTGACCATATTCTCGCTGACCATTCTGTTGAATTTTCAAAAAAATCAAAAGCAACAACAAACTCCCGAAAATGCAATGAACACACGTTTTGCCGCTGAAGTGCAAGTCGTTATGGCAACACCGCCGAAAAACGTGAAACAGCCAACGCATTGGACTACAAAACTACCGACATCTTCATCATATTTTAACGACTCTCTGACTCGTCCTGCCCGTGTTTCTATATGTGAGTGCTGTTGCAGCTGTTTTTGTCTGCCATTCATGTTGTTGGTGTTGTTGGCCTTGTTTATGAGATGCTTCGTCGCAGGGTGTATGCGTGTGTGTGTTTTAGTATGCGCCACTACTTTGTAGTTGGGGAAAAATTACGCGCTCAATAAAACTACAGGGCGTATGAGTGATTTTTATGGCAAGCAAATGTGCAAAGTGTTTTGAACTGTTTTGAAAAAAAAAACGAAAAAACCCAAAAAAAGTGAAGAAAATATAGCGCGTGGCAAAACTTAGTTTAACGATTTATTTGTTTACTACAAAGCGTACGATTTAAATCATGGCACGTCATTAAAGGCCAGAGCCGGGAGACAGGCTTGCTCAGCATTTTATAGTTGTTCTCGTTTTTTCTCTGCAGATTCTACTATGCATTCAGACAGAGATGCCCCTCAGATTTAAAGCTACTATTTTGCCTACTTTTGCAATTTTCTATTTGTCAGTTGCAGTTGGAGGGGGTTCTGCAGAGCATTTAGGTATTGCAGCAGAAAAATTGCTGTCTAATGTTTTTGCTCGCTTGGCCTCAGCAACAAGACTAAGGTGAAAATGATAGCAATAAAAAAATTGCAGCAAATAACAAACTAGAATAAATACTTGCTGCGCTATTGTTTGGCCAACGTGGGCGCTGATTGTGCTGCCAATCAATGAGTAGCAAAATAGCAAAACGAATTACCATAAAAAATTGGCATAACTTTTTTATTATCGCGTAACAAATAGATTCGTTTTTACAAAAGCTAACTATCATATGTGTGCACATATGCCTCTATATACGTATACTCACATATGTATATATGTGTATCGACGGCTATAAAGCTGTTGGAGATTTCAAGCGCTGCTCATGAAGGTTTAACAAATCAATGAAGGCATGGTACACACATACACATAAATTGATGTATGTATGGTTTGATATTCAAAAAAAGTTACCCCCCAACGTACACAACAAAACAATATTTTTTCGTTATAGTTTTTCGTACAAAAAAATTGCAGAACTTTTTTTAATAATAGGTAATAGTAAGGAAACCTTATTTTTGGTCCGAATCGAATATTTACTTTCCTTATATTATTAAAGTATTATATCCCTAAATAATATCAACTTATTCACTTATTGTGTGACGAAGAAGACGAAGGTCAATACATTCGTTGTATGAAGGCACGTTGAAGTTATAAACCATCCAACAATTTTTATTTTGTTTTTCGAAACATATCCTTCTTATTTGATTGAAATATTGAAATATATGGAAATTGAAATAAGCAAATATTAGGTTGGCAAATATCTCCCTTCCACATTTTGACGGACCTACAAAAATCTACGCTATGCATGATTAGTTTGGATAATGCGTTCAACAGTTATAGACGTGTAAACATGGAGTTCACTAACGCCGAAATTCGCGATATTTTAAAGTTTTCCTTTGTTAAAGGCAAATCCAAAGGCAAGGTGTTTTGGGGTTTGGAAAACATCGATCAATTGGCCAACAGGAAGGGTGTAGTGTTTCACCAGGGCGACGCCAGACCACACACTTCGTTGATGACTCGTCAGAAGCTACGAGAGATCGGATGTGGCATCCACCATATAGCCCGGACATAGCGCCAAGTGATTACCACCTGTTCTTGCCCAAGGAGAACGCCCTTAGTGGTGAAAATTTGAACTCAAAAGAGGCTTTTGAAAAGTGTCTGTCCGAGTTTTTCGCAAATAAGGAGGGGCTTCTATGAGGGGGTATTATAAAGTTGCCGTTTCGTTTGGCGGAAATCATGTTATAGTATGAAATTTTTATTTAGTATAGTTAGATTGAACCGATTTAGGACATTTTCATCATATACATATAGAAACAGTTTGAATTCACCTTCTGCTAAGTCTAGACTTTTATAAGAATGCATTAGAACCTCCCAACCAAGTTCTCGGAGTCACTATCGATGTATGTGGTCTGGCGTTGTCCTCAATAGTATATTTCCTTCCTTTTTGACTAAAGCTGGACGCTTCCGAGCGATTGTTTCCTTCAGACGGTCCAATTGTTGACAGTATTGATTTGATTTAGAGTTTATCCGTCCATAGTTTTCTGCTTACCACCAAATACATAGTAAAACCTTCCTATCCTGACCTGAATCTTGAATTGGCCACCGTTTGCACCGGCTTACCGTGATTCGCCCACGACTGTTTTCGCTTGACGGTGTCGTAACTGAGCCACTTTTCATCACCAGAAACCATCATCTTCTGAAATGGATCGATTTTGATTTTTTGCGTTAACCGCGGGTCATCCATTAATCGAGCTTGTTTTTATATCCATCCTTACTTATATGTAAGTAGATGGTTCCAAACAGTTTTTGGTGCAATATCTAGCTCCTGGAAACAGTATTTACTCGGACTAGATGATTTTTATTATTTTTATCGATATTTCCAAATATTGGCATGTCAAAGAGTAGTATATCTTATATTACGGGAACGGAATCGATCACATTTTTAGCCGTCTGGCTTGCGTTTTTATTTACTTTATCGAAGGAAATTTTTTTTTAAATATTGTGTATTTTCTCTTTGCTGTTGTGGATCTAAGATTACTGAGTCAAGTAATCTCAAATCCGTCAGTTGTCAAAAACGAAATCTTATCTTTCTAAAGCCATCTATTAGAAGAATAGATTTCTTTTTAATAGACCTTATATTTAAATAGTAGCATTCTCGGTTAGGGTAGGTATATTGTTAAGGGGCTATTTGAGTGCAATCTGGTTATGGTCCGTTTTTACTTGTTTTAGTAAATTTTTTCTAAGAAGTTCAAAGTCAGCACAGTGTCCACAGCACTTTTTTGATTTTTGGCAATACCGTTTCGTGATTATCACAATAATCTCAATAAGACCACTACCATAATAACGATGCAACGATGTTTAACCCTGTGCTAAGTTTCATCAATATATGAATAGCGAAAGGTTTGTTTGAGCATGCTGACTGTCTATAACTCGCTTTTTATCTCTTCTGTAGCACGTTGCTATAAAAACCCGTTATGTGCACAATACTATTATACTCTATGCACTATTGTTGGAGTATAAAAAAGCGATGTGTACCTTTGTGCCTCAATATTGGCCACAATCACGTCAAATTCACGTGTTGACCCATTTGTGCGTCGTCTCTAGATGATACATTCGTAAAAGTAGCTATCTCCATATGAGCATGTTGCAACAGTGGCAGCATTGACAGCCACAAAGCCTGAATTTGAAAAATAATAAAAACTGAAGAAGAAAGTGAAAAAATCTAAACTAGCAATAGGCTTTACAGCTATACCCTTTTCAAGCATACACTAATAAACACACTCACAACTGAGACAGAATGATACAGAGCTTTTCAATTGAACTGAAAATGCAGTATAACAAACAAACAACAAAAGTGGAGAATAACAATGACAATAGCAACAACAAAGCAAGGAGCTAGTGTCGAAAAGCATAAAATACTCAAATACGTACATACATGTTAATCTAAGTTTTTTTCTCTGCATCAAAAGTACGCAACATCTCAAGGGTTGTGCACCGGAAACATTGTTGCTTCGTTGCGCTGTCCAACCATATCTGGTAGAAACAAAAAGTGTCAATATTTTACCTTTGTGCGTTCGGCCGCATGCCTTGTCCTATTGTCAGATCTACACATACACGCAGTGGAGGCGAGTATCTCTCGTAAGTTCTCTAGAAAATCTATGTTTTCCCTTGCCACACACACCTTCTCACCTGCGTCTCTTTTATTTAACCAGTTTTTTTTTGCTTTGTAACACAAGACACAATCTTTCAATTGAGATTTGCATAAATGCCTTGTCCCAGCTATTGTGATAGCACCAATAACAACAAAAAAATACCCAATACAAAGGAGTACCTTGTACCTATTTCTTTGTCTGTTGTTATTTTTGTTGTAGCATGCGTACTCATTGTTGACCTTCTATTTCTGGGTTTTCTTATAATTAATCTATATGTGATTGATATATTTATATAGAAAGATGGAAAATCGAAAAAGCTTATTAGTTTAGACCCTCTACTAGTATTCCGTAAGATTTACTAGTTCTTGCGCCTTGTCTAATTAGCAATATTCGTAGCGAAGCGCACCAGTTGTGTCTACAGATAGGTTCTAGAATCCCATAAAACTTAATTCTTTTACTCTACTCACTCAGTTATTTATGGGTTATATATTTTTGGATTTGGGTTTTAGTGTCCCATGATTTGAACTTATTTCTTGATGAACAACTTCTAACTTCAATTTCCTCTCGAGTCAGATTGTCCTAATTGTAGATCAAGTTAAAGGCACCTCACTTTTCCTGGCATCTCTTGGTGTTGGGCCCAAAGTCTGGAATATGGATATAAAGGGTTTTACTGTGAAAGTATATTCAATGTCATTATGTATGGAACTCGATTTTTTTTTTTTTGCATTGCCACCACGGACATGCTTGCAGAAGGCCAGACGCTGAGTTCATCATTCGTCGCTGGCTTGTTAGCATAGACCATAAACTTGACGTAGCCCCACAGGAAATAGTCTAACGGCGTCAAATCGCACGACCGAGGCTGCCAATTGACTGGGCCATTTCGTGAGATAACCCGCTCACTAAACTTGGTTTTCAATAAATCGATTGCGACATTCGATGTGTGGCTTGTGGCGCCGTCCTGTTGGTACCACATATTGTCCAAGTCCATATCATCCAATTCGTGCCAAACGGTCACGGTCGGTTATCATAGAGCGGTAGCGATTCCCATTCACAGTAATGTGCCGCTTTGGATCATCACAAAGGAAGTACGGCCCAATACACCAAATTTTAATATTTTGGAATCGTTGTAGGATCGTATATCCTTCCATGACAAACATTACGGAAGATAAATGTGAAAAGAGCGAAAATATATGGGATCGTTTGTGGTCCTTATCGGTATTCTTTTGTAGCTACCTTATTGTAAAACCCAATGAGTCTTTCACCACGAGATACTTTCGTATTTTTCCAATAAACAGCTGCATCACAGCATCTTGAGAAATTCCCCAATTCTAGTGTAACTGAGTCACTTTCTATGTTATCCGCCTCTATAAAATATATCCGAAATTATCTTGATAAAACAATTTCCTCTTTATATTATACATATGCCACCTACATTATTGCATTGCATTCCAAGAAACCTATGCAAAATCTCTTACTGGAGTGTTTTCGTCAGAGACGTTCATAAAATGTAGAAAAATTATGTTGCTGGATATGCTTCTAATCGACTAGCCACATTTTTTAGGTTAAGGATGAAAACACTTCAACTTCCTGTATAGAACTTTGGTGTCTCAACTTCATGAAATAACGGTAAGCTAGAAGAATATCAATTCCATTATAATTAAAAACTTATGAAATAAGTATCACAAGACTAATCCACGGCTGGTCTATTGGACAGAATTCTTCAAAAATATTCGGGGAACTTTAATTTAATTAAAACAAGAAAAAACGCTAACTTCAGCTGTACCGAAGCTAATATACCCTTCACAGGTGCATTTTTTTTAGTAACTATGTGTTTAAGCAAATCTAAAGACGTAAGAAAAAGTAAGTAAAAAAAAAGAAAACATTTTACTAATTCTTTTTAGCCGGGTTGTTTGCTAGAAACATTAAGGTTATATAGTTAATCGATCTGAACAATTTCTTCGGAGATTATATTTTTACCTTAAGCAATAATTCATGTCAAATTTCTTGAAGATACCACGTCAAATGCGAAAATTTTCCATACAAGCCATTGATTCCGATCGTTCGGTTTGTATGGCAGCTATATGCTATAGTGGTCCGATATCGGCAGTTCCGACAAATGAGCAGCTTCTTGAAGAGAAAATAACATCTGCAAAATTTCAAAACGACAGACAGAGAGACGGACATGGCTAAATCGACTCAGCTCAACATACTGATCATTTATATATAACTTTAAAGGGTCTCCGACGCTTCCTTCTGGGTGTTACAAACATCGTGACAAACTTAATATACCCTGTCTGTTCAGGATATAAAAATATATTTTTCGAGACCCATTTTTTATACTTGAAAGAGCTCATATTTTGGAGAGTGCTATTGTCGTGTTCGAAAAATTTAGGCGGATCTGTTCATTACCGAAGCTACCTTGTTACTTGAATACTTCTATGCCGTTAAACACAGTCGAATGTTCTCCAGTTGTTCGCGTATAGCTTAAAAATGCTAAATTCACAAACTTTTTCGCAACTTTGACCAAAAATGAGCTCTAGCCACAAATTCAATCCTTGCTAGCTGCGTTTGCAGCAAAAATGTGGAGAATGAATCTGGTACCCTAATGACATTTTGACAAAGTGCAACTATTAATGGGGCATAAACGCCCACCAACTTGCCGTGCACAGCACAGCAACAACACGTGTACTATATACATATGTACATATGTATGTGTATCCAACTGCATGACACACTAAATATCACCTCTTTCCTTTTGTGGCTGCTGGCAGTGCAAGCGGTGTGAAGGGCACTAGTGTTATGCTCGGTGTCGGATTTCGTACCACTCGGCTGGTTCGTGCTCCTAGTGCGGCATTTGGCTTTAGCATTGCGAGTTCACGCTTTTTAATTTCCACAAACACACGGACAATTGAATGTACGCACTCACGCACGCCGGCTATTTCGCCATTTGGCCACAATGTTGCAAGTGTAAATGGGTTTGTTTGTGGTGAGCATGTGGCTACGGCGCTGGCGGACGACAGTTTGCGTTTTGGCTGGATATTAAGAATGTGCTCCACAATGCATATATGCATGCAGTCACGAAATACACACACACACTAATTTTGACATTTTCACATGCCATGCAAATTAACACAAGAGGGGGGTGTGTGTAAAGTGTGTGTTTTTGCAGTACCAGTCTGTTAAACAGGTTGAATTTTGAAGAATGAGCTCCTTTATGTAAACTGGTAGGGGTTATTATATAGCAAAATGTTGAAAACCTGATATCATTCGGAAAACCTCTAAAAGAAGGAGAAACCGTTCAGTCACAATTAAATAAAGTAACGCCCTCAAATAACACTGTAGACCTCTTTTCCTTTATTCTATTACCCAATTTAGATCAAATGAAATAGGCCGTTATCTAGATGAGTATAATTCTAGTTTAACCTCGACGATGAAACTTGTCACTTCCAAATCTATGAAACTAATTAAAAATACTTACTTTAATGAACCTATGAACCTAATCTTTGAGCCGATATTGTCTTTTGGAGACTTTACCATACTTCAAGATCAGCTTAATGATAGTGAATGTGTGAGGGAGATTAGAAGAAAGCAATCTATGTCATTTTGGAGAACACCTAATGTTATGAATCGTCTCTTGTTTATAGATTTGTAGTCCTATAGCTTTTAGGAGACCTAACAAGTGCGGATTGTGCTGAAAGAGGTGTCTTCGGTCTGAAAAATAAAATAATCTTTAATATGTGACGAATAATATTTATAATATGGGACTGTTTGAGAATTGCAATTAGACAATCAAATGATTAACTTGAGTTGGCACTCTGTTAAAATAAAGTGGGCACCCTTACAGAAAGTGTTTTTTCGGAGATAATATTTATTTATTCTTATATCTTTACGAGTTACTAGATGCCTTCGTTGGAAAGAGTGTAAAGTTTTTTTTTATTATGTTTGATGTTAGGTTATGTGGGAGAGCTGACCCCCCAAGATAGGGATCACACTTTAATTGCTTTCTGAAGACAGAAAAACTTCAATAAATAGATCACATGTATGGATAAAGTGTCTTGAACCCTCTCAAGTGTCCTTAGGAATTTTATTATATTACAACATCTACTACATCACTTGGATATTTAAAGGCAGCCTTGTGGCCCCAAAGTCGAAACAGTTAACTTTTGAGCTATTTTTACCTCGTCTTCTTACCAGCAGCTTCTATCACTGGTATTCCATAAAATTGTAACCTTACTGCTTGGACCTTGATCTGACAATGGCCGCTTTAACCATTATAACACTCGATAGGCTGACCTGTCGTGGTCGAAGAACGAGCTAGACCTCTTACGATTTACCTTGAACCCGAAGGATCTTACGACTATGCAGATGATAGTACAGTGGACTAGGCTTTGTTATGCTTTTGTGGGGTTTGACTATCCCGTAGTAAAATCTAAGAAGAAAACATATGACTCGTTCCCTCGACTGATATCAAGACTGATGCGCCTTCGCTTACATGATCATTAGCTGATATTCTGATTTCGCTGTGATCTGTCATACTAATCTTATCCAAAATTACTGGATTGAATAGTCATTTTTCTGAAGGAGACTGCACTCCGGAACAAACGTTGCAATAATGAGGAAATCCGAAACTTGCGTTGATCAAAAGTTCCCATCAATCCCATTTATTATGTTTTATGTGAATATTTATACTCTCGCAACAAATGTTGCTAAAGAGAGTATTATAGTTTTGTTCACATAACGGTTGTTTGTAACACCCAAAACTAAACGAGTTAGATATAGGGTTATATATACCAAAGTGATCAGGGTGAAGAGTGGAGCTCAAATCCGAATGTCTGTCTGTCCGTCCGTCTATGCAAGCTGTAACTTGAGTAAAAATTAAGATATCTTGATGAAACTTGGCACACTTATTTCTTGGCACCATAGGAAGGTTGCGAAAATGAGCAAAATCGGACCACTGCCACGTCCACAAAATGGCGAAAACCGAAAACACATAAAGTGCCACAACTAAGCCATAAACAAAGCTATGGAAATAAAATTTGGTATGAAGGATCGCACTATGAAGGGGCATATTTGGATGTAATTTTTTTGGGGTAGTGGGCGTGGCCCCGCCCCCTACTAAGTTTTTTGTACATATCTCGCAAACCAATAGAGCTATATAAACCAAAATTTCTGCAGTCGTTTTTTTTAGCCACTTTCTAATACAGTCCAAAAATGAAAGAAATCGGATCATAACCACGCCCACCTCCCATACAAAAGTTAGGTTGAAAATTACTAAAAGTGGGTTAACTCGCTAAGGAAAAACGTAAGAAACACTAAGTTTCACATAAGAAATGGCAAATGAAAGCTGCACTCATATTTTTTTACAAAATGGAAAATGGGCGTGGCGTCGCCCACTTATAGGTCAAAAACCATATCTCAGGAACTACTCGACCGATTTCAATGAAACTTGGTTTGTAATAGTTTCCTTACATCCCAATAATATGATATGTTGTGAAAATTGACCAAATCGCTTCACAACCACGCCTACTTCCTATATACGAGAACTTTGAAGACTATCTGAATCGTTTACTTTACAATATATAAAGTAAGCACTAGTGAAGATATCGATGCAGAACTTTGCACAAAAACTACCTTTATAGTGTGGCAGCCCCATTCTAAAAATCGCCGAAATCGGACCATAGGTTTTCAAGGCCCCATATATCGAAAACGAGGACCTCGGTGCTTCTAACCTAATATTATGGTTTCTAACTTTCAATGGACTTTATACAATATATATGACGAATATGTGGGTCAAATTGTGTATTATATAATATAAATAAAGTTAAATAAATAAAATGCGAGAGTATAAAATGTTCGGTGACACCCGAACTTAGCCCTTCCTTACTTGTTTTTATTTATGGCAGTTGCTCGTTCGTTTCGCCACTCTCTAATCACTAATGAATTGCTGAATAATGCATTGCCTTCATTTGTAAACCATATTTTATTGTGTATAAGTTCATGAGATGCTAAAAAGCTTTCTACAAAATAATTAAAATCGAATTTTCTTCTCAAATTGCAAAAGAAGCTGCAAATTTTGCTTAGTAGAACTCTATATCTGCCTGTCTTCTGTCTTCTGTATTCTTCACTTAATCTATTTGTGTGGACTTAAGTTAGTGGTTGTTTACAGGAAATGTGTAAATCTTGAAAAATACTGCAAATATCAATTGTCAAAGTTCAAATGCGAACAAATTTCCAATGGCCGAACAATGGCCATGAGACTTAAAAAGAAATAGGCAACGATAAAATACAAAATTCACTACACTTAACACTTACAGGCTATACACAAGCTGTTTGCCGCTTGCGCTGCTGATGACGGGCGATGCAAGTGGTGTACAAACTCATGTATATATACACATTGAATTTGGGAGGGAGCAAAAAACTAAGATAAACAAAATGCGCAAATGGTCAACAATGAAAAGTCATATTAAACGACGGAAACCGGAAATGTCCAAAAAATACAAACACACACACACACGCATCCACTTGCGAACAACAATAACAAAATGGATAACAAAATTTGTAAACACACAGAATCAGTTTGTATGTCTATAAACAAGCTGTCGCACACATATGCACCCGTGTAGGCTAAGCACATGCTGTGGGCATGAGGTTAGCGGCGAAGCAAGCAGCGTATGGAGTGGGAGTAGGTGGCGACTGCCCATCAAATATGCACATAAATAAATGTGCGAAAAATGAACAATGAAATTGAGAATAAAAAAAGCGATATGTAAAATCAGTGAGCAACAAAAAAAAAAAACAACAACAATAAACACGAAGAAAAATACAAAATAAATAACAACAATAAAAGAAAGGAGCGTAAATGCTTGGTGATGGACATTGTGTGTGTTGCCACTAGCAGCCAGCAGCAGCAGCCACAATGGTAACTGTAAAATGAGATTAAGAAATGCGCCTCACATATGTATATATGTACATATATGTGTGTGAATATGCAAATTCTTGCGCTTTTTCTATTTTTTTGTATTTACAATTTCGGCTAAAGGACAGCAGCATGGCCAGCAATGAAAATATGCTAAATTTGCCAAAGCCGATAAACTAGTAGTTGTGTTGTGGGCGATAGTCGCTGCAAGCTGTTGTACTTAGCCAGCCCGACCCAGCGTGCTGCCAACTCAGTCCCGTCACAGCAGCGCGCACTCATACGCCGTGTCGCACCAAGCAGCTACATATGTGTTTGTATGTATGCATGCAAAATGATATGTTGAGCATGTTGTTGATTCGTTTAGATTGTTTGTTTGCTTATTTATTCGTTTTTGCTGATTTATTTTTATACCCAAATACTTGGAAATATTTTAATGTGTGCTCGTGTGTATATGTATTGCTGTAGGAATGCGTATGTGTGTATCTGCACTTGGCATTGTTGTACGTCTTTATATATATTTGTAGTTTGCACTTGGCCAAGTTTTTGTGCTTTTCGGTGACTTTGTAATTATTGTTGCACTTCACCTACAACTACAGTTTTTACTGTGCGACATGTGTTTGGCGCTGTTGAAAATTGTAGTTTTTTAAGTAACAGCATGAGCTTAAAGCTCTCATCAAGGAAACTAAGATTCTGGTTTAGAAAATCTAAATAATTTGCTGGTTAGGCAAGCAATTCGGAATATAATTTACACAATTTCACTTAAATTGAAGGACTGTAAATAATATTTATTCTTAATTTATATTATTTTTGAGGTGATATCTTCCAAAATCTTCTTTTATTATATGTGTGAGTAATATCGGCTACCTTATCATTATAATTACTTATTTGTATTCCTTGTATATCCACTTCTTACATCTAGTCCCTTCGAAGATTCATGATTTTCTGCGTTGTTAAATTCTGATTTTGGAACAGTAAACACTCGACAATTAGTAACCTTAGTATACACAAAGTTCATAGTAAATCCCCCAGTAAAGGGAATGTAGTGGGCGAAGTCTTCCTTTATCTGCTTTTAAAGGATATATTATATTTGTATTTAGAAGTCAATTTTCAGGTGGATAATTATAATGAATGACTTTCCAATCCAACCATATTGAAAGGGTTCATGGATACTTCTACTATTCTAAACTAGCTGACTGATTGAATTAATGATTAATTCCTGAGACAGGATAAACACCAAAGAGCTGAGAGAGCTTTTTATGTAGGTTTCACCTACAGTTGAACTTCTCTAACTCGAAACACTATAATCCAAAAAAGAAACTTCGAGTTAGAGAGACTTCAAGTTATAGAATTTTCATTAAAACTTAAAATTTTTCAAAAAGCTGTGAAATATAGATTTATACACCGTTTTATTTATTTACTTCGTTTTTATATAAGTTAAATTTGTACGAAATTTGTATGAAAGTTGGCTTCTAAACACTATTTCCAATTCAAGAATTCGAGTTATGGAGATCTTGGAGTTATAGAAGTTCGAGTTATGTATGTTCATGTTCAACTGTATTTCATTATATTTTAATGAAATTAAGTCACTAGATGCGCTTATTATGTATAGAGTGTCTGGCAACCAACCATCTTCGTTCATAACGAATGACCTTCCAATCCCATCATATTGATAGGTTTTATGGATACTTCTACTATTCTAAACCAACTGTCTAATGTTAATAACCTTTTGTCGTAATGATTGATTTCTCAAACAGGATAAATTGCAAAGACTGAGAGAGCTCTTTTAGTTCGCTCTCAACTACTTAAGAAATGTTGTAAACTAATAAATAAAACAGCTGATCTCAACTCAGAATCAGGGGGTCTAGACCGCCAATTGTGTATTTTCTTTCTTTCTATTGACCTTTCTCAGCACTAAAGCTTCCTCGCCTTGAATTCAAGGGCAGTAATTTGAAGCCCAACTTTTACCTAACAGCTACATTGATCATCATTAGTGTTTGTTGAGTTCCTATCTTTAAATTTCTACTTGGATATGGCTAACCTCTTTTCGCAGAGTCTTTATGAAATATTCAAACTCATATTCAACATATGGATCAGAATTTATAAGTAAAAGTGTGCTTTTAGTCTTTTGAAACTTACATTACTTCAGATATGTGCAACGCACGTAACATTAAAGGGTTAGGTGGGTTTCAGAGGCTAAAAACAATGGTATTTTGGTTAGGTGGTCTTGCCGTGGACGTCATAACACATCATTGGCTCATATAAAAACGATTAAGCAAAAATATTCCGATATTAATGGATAAATCTAATCTAAACTATGGAAAAATAAATTATTTAAATTTGAATTTTTGACAGAATTTAAACCAAAACAGGTAAGGAAGGGCTAAGTTCGGGTGTAACCGAACATTTTATACTCTCGCAATTTATTTATTTAACTTTATTTATATTATATAATACACAATTTGACCCACATATTCGTCATATATATGGTATAAAGTCCATTGAAAGTTGGAAACCATAATATTAGGTTAGAAGCACCGAAGTCCTTGTGTTCGATATATGGGGCCGTAAAAACCTATGGTCCGATTTCGGCGATTTTTAGAATGGGGCTGCCACACTATTAACATAAAATTTGTGCAAAGTTCTGCATCGATATCTTCACTAGTGCTTACTTTATATATTGTAAAGTAAACGATTCAGATCGTTTTCAAAGTTCTGGTATATAGGAAGTAGGCGTGGTTGTGAAGAGATTTGGCCAATTTTCACAACATATCATTGGGATGTAAAGAAACTATTACAAACCAAGTTTCATTGAAATCGGTCGAGTAGTTCCTGAGATATGGTTTTTGACCCATAAGTGGGCGGCGCCACGCCCATTTTCCATTTTGTAAAAAAATCTGAGTGCAGCTTTCATCTGCCATTTCTTATGTGAAATTTAGTGTTTCTGACGTTTTTCGTTAATGAGTTAACCCACTTTTAGTAATTTTCAACCTAACTTTTGTATGGGAGGTGGGCGTGGTTATGACCCGATTTCTTTCATTTTTGGACTGCATTAGGAAGTGGCTAAAAAAAAACGACTGCAGAAAGTTTGGTTTATATACCTCTATTGGTTTTCGAGATATGTACAAAAAACTTAGTAGGGGGCGGGGCCACGCCCACTTCCCCAAAAAAAATTACATTCAAATATGCCCCTTCATAGTACGATCCTTCATACCAAATTTTATTTCCATAGCTTTATTTATGGCTTAGTTATGGCACTTTATGTGTTTTCGGTTTTCGCCATTTTGTGGCGTGGCAGTGGTCCGATTTTGCTCATTTTCGGAAGCAACCTTCCTATGGTGCCAAGAAATAAGTGTGCCAAGTTTCATCAAGATATCTTAATTTTTACTCAAGTTACAGCTTGCACAGACGGACGGACGGAGAGACGGACAGACAGACAGACATTCGGATTTGAACTCCACTCGTCACCCTGATCACTTTGGTATATATAACCCTATATCTAACTCGTTTAGTTTTGGGTGTTACAAACAACCGTTATGTGAACAAAACTATAATACTCTCTTTAGCAACATTTGTTGCGAGAGTATAAATATTTCGATAGTAAATGGATAAATTTAGTTCATGAACGAAGGAGAAAAGAAAATATTGAAATTTGAATTTTTGACAGAAAAATCTCACTTTTTTGGTAAAATTTTGCAACGAAAAAAAAAAAAAATTGTTGTAATAAAAACATAAAAAAAGATCCTTGGTTCATTAATGTTATTTCTCTTAAATCTCTTTATAACTTTTCGAGAAAATGTGTCCACCGACTTGAAAAATTAAGTGGCCTGATGGGCGGAGCTTCCAAAGGGTATATCTCATAGAATATTACTCGGATTGATTTGATATTTTTTGGATACTATTTTAAGCGTATTGCACTAAAATGAAATTTTAAAACCCATCATCTGTAGCTGGGGGACACAATAAACGTCCGACAATATTTACTTTATGAAATTGATAGGATACTCCTTTCAAGTCGCCATTGGAATATATACACTTTAGTTTTGTGGAAGGACAAGCAGCAACGACTCTACTGTGAACTCTTCCTAACGCACTTAAATCAAGGCCAAACCTGAGCATAGAACTACGAGGACGTTACGTTGATATTACGGAATCCACAAGGCGACGAAGAACTCTCGGGAATTTTAGGTTATCAACGAGTCAGGTTGGACGGTATTGTATTAGTTCCGGAGGAAGAAGTTAACTTCATCAAAATTTCAGAAAATTTTAAAAATTCCGAACTCTTCTATCTAATAGAAAACTTTTCAACCTCTGTAGTGACGCACAGTGTATTTATTTAATTTTTTTTGTTCGACTTAAATATATTTGTTGGATTTCGCTGTTTGTTTGTTTATTTTGTTTGCGAACAAGATTGTGTCACACTTGGATCCGCAAATACGACAACGGAACAGATGCAGACGCAGACGGCGGGAAAAGCGATAGCCACAGTTTGAGTCGAGGGGAAATGAATGTGGACCATAAGCAATCGCCGGGCTGAACTGGAAAATACTCGCAAATATAAAAAAAGAGAAATGAAAAATGTAGAAACTTGCTAAAAAGTAGACAATACTTTATGCATTCGGGCGAATCGGTTCTGCTTCGTATCCATCGACATTTGCCGCTTTTTCCGGTGACTGCTCGAATATACCATATACCCATGTACACATTGCTGTTGCTTACGAATGGCGATAGTCTGGATACGCAAAATGGATAAAAAATAAAGTAACTAACTAACGACAGCGTTGCTGGAAAGCCGCTGACAGGCTAACAAGTAGAAGAACAAGAGAAGCCAAAAAATAGGTATTTCACAAGAATCAAGAAAAGCTGATGGCAGCAAGCAACAACGCAGCAAATATGTGTAAGTAGGAACAAGCCGAACAACAACAATAACAACAACTTTGACAGCAATATTAAGCGTTGAACAACAATAATCACAACAACAACAACAACAACACATATTAAAAGTGGGAATCCTTCAGCAGATGTAACAATAGCTTTAGCATTACCAATGACAACAAAAAATGAAAAACATATAAAAAATAAAGTCTACAACAATTACAACAACAGCAACACAAGGCAACATAGTCGAAATGCCGGTTACATGCTGTGACGCAGAAAAGAAATATTCGAAAAGGAAGAAAAAAAAACAACAACAAAAATCGACAAGACCAAATGCGCAAGCAAGACAAAGTGGAAGCGTGTACAGCAGCAACAACAACAACACTGACAACAACCAACATGTGGACATACACATGCCGGTCGGTATGTGGTGGGTATTATTTGTGTGTGTGTTGTATGTGTGCGGCCGACAAAAGAACATGTAAATTGTACTTGCAAATTTGCCGAGAATGACATTGATTTTCTACAAATTGTTGTCAATTTAAATTGAGCGCTTCTTGTGTGGGCCACAATAGCGTTTAGCACTTTCCCTCTAGGGTATAAGGGCATATAAGAAAACTTTGATTATTCATTTGAGTTGGTGCTGCAAAGCGAGGAAACTTTGTTTAATGCAAAGTACTTTTTTTTTGGAGACTGCATTTAGAAAGTTTCAGAAATGCTAGACTCTGGTGTGGGAGAACTAATATTCTCCATAATTTTGTCAGAAGTGTAGCTTCAGGGTTGAATATAATTATAGAAAAATGGTAAAATCGATTTCGAAATTGTTGTAATATCTTAGAATCTCTCTAATATGGAAATAAACCTCTTCTTATTCGAATATAAATGAGGTTCCATAGATCTGACTTTATTGGGAACATATTCTCAATTCATTCTTCAGACTTCCCAATTGATCTTTTGGATCAATTCATCCATCATCCTTTGAATGAAGCTCTTTTACGACCTAATATTTCTCTCTACACTGGGGTATTGACAACAGAACTCAGAGCTGATCTCCGGACCATTGATGATAAAAAAACTTCGGAAATCATCGCTATACCACGAAACGAGCTATCAAAGTTTTGATCAAGCTTCCATGTACAATTCAGTCACTACAGCCAACCAAATGTGGTACATTGAATTCCCTACCGGGTTCCCACTAAAGCGGAAGTGGTTGTGTAAACGTAGCAAAATGCAAATTGTAGCAAAGTTAGACATGTTAAAATAATTATTTAAAAGGAGAGAATATATAAATTGATTTCATGCTGCGTCAACTTCTATACATCTGTACATGTCACGCCACGACATGGACGACGGTCCAAAAAGTGTCTCTATGCACCTGACAAATTCTTACGAAGTTCAATTGTAGGAAATAAATTAAATGTTTGATTTCTGTTTAAAAATATATTTTTCAACATTATTTTTTTGGGTTTAAAATTGAACATATTTAGATGGAGAAAGTCAGAAATATGAACTATTGAAATTCGAAGTAGAGCGTAGAAACAGATATGCGTGACACAAGAAAACTTATGAGTCGTCTTCTAAGTATCATGCTTGACATGACATTTAAGAAAACAGATTTTATATTGAGAATTTCTAAAGGGTGGATAGCGGTTAGTTGAACCGAGGTCCTTTTCAAATCTTCTTCCAAACTGAAATTTATTAATATTTTAGATTGTAAAGACCTGTCATTATATCTTAGGTTTTCAGAAATTCTGTCCGATTAAATTAAAAGGGTTCGGTATCAGATTACAGCAAGAGAGATGAGCTCTTAGTTAATGTTTTCATAATCATTTGGGATATAGTCAGTTGTAAGATCATAGCGTGCCTAGCCACATATGTACATATGTAAGGCTCTTCGCTATAACGAAGGCGATATCCACTGTTGCTGTATAGAGCCCAACCGATTAATTGACATTGGCATTGCCGGGAATTGTACGGACTCTATTGCTTTCTTCACTTAAATATCACATACTCCCAACCTTTATTATGGGCAATAATGAGGGTCGTATAAGGTATTGAATTTTATCATCCAGAGAGGACTACAACATTCTACGATTCACTGTTAAGACTAAAATTATTATAATTTTTATATTGTCTGAAAGATAGTCAAAATTGTAAATGTTTGGAATGTCATTGTAGTTAAGAGTTACTTCTGAGCCGAGACTACGTATTATATGACCGTAGATATTTCAACTCGATTTTTCGCCTTGCTTCTTTGTGTTATCTAGAAAAAATTAAGTAAATATATAGCTCAGATGTATTAATATTATCTCATTTATTGTCGATTTTTTTATTTGATTTGATTTATCAAGATGACCTTCAAAGCCGGGTTCTTGAAAACTTTCTAAAGTGATCGAAGGTCTATTTATAATTTGTTGCTTTAAAAAATGTGTCTCTCACTTTGTTCCTTTTCTCTGCACACCCCAATATAATTATACTCATGCAATATGGCATGTGACAAATTATAAGTGTATGGAGACATATCTATAGCATATCTGTATTTGTCATATAGAGAAATATACATATAAACACAAGGTTAAATGAGAAATCAAAATTATGCATTTATTTATATACAAATATGTATTTCTGTATGTTTATATAATGAAGATATCATATTTGCTTTTAGACAACAATCTGATTTGAATTATTATACCAACAATATTTACATAAGAAGGCTGCCATACGGTTTACAAAATACAAATACACATAAAGGGTGGGCCAGAAGCAGTCAAAGTATTGTTTAGGCATTTCATGTTTTGACAAAAGCCGCTTTTAGAGCGAGAGGTACTGACAAAACGTTCATTTCCTAGTACTAAAGTAGATGCTTTAAGCATAAAAAAGTTAATCTTGAACACTTCCGACTTTGAACTTTATTTGCAGTTGTCTGTAAGCTAGTTGGAACATTTCCTATCCATCTCGATAATATCTTTAGATCCATACCAGAAAGCACAAGCTACAGTCGATCTTAGGCCTTATGCAATTGGTTTTCATCGAACTGCTATTGGACTTTCTAAAACTTTGTGATGATTCCAAAAGGCAATTTTACAAAAACAATCAGAATCTTACGAAGAAAATAAAGTTGGGATTTCTTCTTGAAAGACTCAGAAACCACACATACTTCTTGGACCACCGAGTTCAAGCAATCAGCATGTGTGCTCCACATATTAAAACACCATTTTTTATATTTTTATTTGTTTCGCTGAAGATATCAGTATATGAACCACCCTGTATATAACATTTTAAACGAATATACGCATATAGCAAGCACTCGTCTCTCTTTCTCTCTCTCTTCCTCCATGTGACAATTTGCGTTTTCATTTGCCGACTTTATTTTTTCCACTGTGCGTCTGTGTAAACCCAACCGCAGTCGGTTTATAGTCTTTAGGGATTTTAGACACTGACTGCTGCCTAGTAGGCCTCCAATGTCTAGTAGCTTAATGGCAGGCGAACCAACAAACCGCAAAGTAATTTCAAGTTTTGACTAAAAGAAGAAAAAATTGCAAAAAAAATACAAAAATAACAAAAAAGCGAACAATCATAAAGACAACAACAACAATAGCAACTACAATAAACACAATAAAAATGCGTTACACTATCCCAATGACGAAAGCAAATGAAACATAACAACAAA
Organism: Zeugodacus tau; assembly: GCA_031772095.1. Lineage (NCBI taxonomy): Eukaryota > Metazoa > Arthropoda > Insecta > Diptera > Tephritidae > Zeugodacus > Zeugodacus tau. The sequence goes on from CM062650.1 coordinate 41,031,433, forward strand.
AACCACTGCGTCGGCTAGTGGTCCCACATTAGTGTAGCACTTTGGGCCGATTTAGTAAAGAATCTAAAATGATCTCCCGACTGTTTGCCATACGCTTCTGTGGTATGTTCTGTGTACTTTTCTTATTATTGCGTTCTGTGTTATGTGTGTGAGTGAGGTTGGTCGTCGCATATGAAATGTGCTTGCGTCTTAGCGAAGATTTCTCCAGAGGCATCAGAGGTCTCTATGCTCTTGGTGTATACATTTATATTTGTGTTGTTGTGTTTGTTTGTGTCTTGTATACATTTTAATATTAAAATCAGAATATTCAAAAAAGGGTTAATTTACATTTACATACGCATATTGTAGATTTCTGCCATTTCTTCTGCTTTGTGCATATGTAAATATCACGCAATTAAGAAAGGGTAGGCTCTTTTTGTGCGTTGCGCGTTGTACGCATATATTATTTAACTCTTTTCTAGGAATTTCAACTTATTTGTATTTCATATTTAGCATTTTATGTATGCGCATGTGTGGATTTCGAGGAATTGGCTTTAAAGTGCTTTCTTTCATTTTAGTTAACAGTCTTCAGATATAAATAACATGTTTCAGTTGTAGTGGTGGTTGCGTGGTTTAGGTGCTTGATTGCTCTTTTAATGGATTGCAAGTTGGAGGCAGATCATGACCTCATCTTCTCGATCTTATATTGAAGTCTTTTCGGTGTTGATTGTGGTGTGCAGGGATTAGAGTTACGAAGCAAGGCACGCTCTCATCTTCAACTAACTTCAACAAGTTGTTTATTAAGATCAAAAGTCATTTGGCAGATTTTGGATAAGTCTCTGTCTGTTCCAGCTTAGAACTTGAAGGTTCCACAAACGAACTTGGTTTCCTTATTTCCTTATTAAGGAATTTCATTTGTTTTTAGATCCTGCTATAGATAAGCGTTTGAATAATTTCTATATGTGCTGAATCCGTTGAACTAAGCGGGGTTCATTATTCCGGTTCAAACTTGTATTAACTCGGTGTCATGTACAGAAGGACTGTTGTCCGTTAATAAGACTTGTATGCGTGCCTGTTCATAGCGGAATCTCAAGGTCTTGCAAAGCTAATGAGTCTGCAAGGAAAGGCAACTCTTGCCTCAATATCTTCAGACTAGGAACGGTCTGGAGTTCCGTTGCCTGTTTATAGCGGAATCTCAGGGACTCGCAAAGCTGATGAGTTTGCAAGGAAGTGTATTCTTGCTAGCTAGGAACGCTCCGGAGTTTCGCTGTCTGTTCATTGCGGACTCTCAGGGACTTGCAATCGAATAAGCTTGCATAAATATCTTTAGACTTGGAACGATCTTGGAACGATCTGTTAATAGCGTATCTCAGGGACTCGAAAAGTTGATGAGCTTGCCTCAATATCTTCAGATCAGGTACGGTCCGGAGTTCCGGTGGCTTCTTTCAGCTTACAGGACAACTGGGTTTAACTTGAGCTTGGTAAAGTCCTTTGGGCCTGGGGTTAATGTACCCAGCAAGCTTCGTCTTTCCTAGTTCTGCGACTTCTAGTAAGTCGTTGTTCAAATAATATACAGGCGGAGAAACTTAATTTTGCACGATGTTAATTGTCGCATATGTTTGGAAGGAGGCGAGACCGGCACTACCATCTTGACTGTCTCGCTTTTCGAATTACTGTGAATCTCAACCGTTAGTAATCCAGTCGGAGTATCTGAGTGAGCCACTTTAAAAGGAAACAACATTTAAAAATAGTAAAACTGCTCATTGAAAATAGTTAACTTAATATTAATCTCAGCGAGTGTATTCTGAGGATCCAGAACAGTCGTATAGTCGATTTGATTGGAATTTATTTTAAAATAAAAATTAAATTAGCAAAAACAACCGAGCAAGTCACGAAACTTTTAGTACGGTCAAGTCGCCGGACGTCTGTTTTTAAATTTAGGTGACCAGTCGATTCACCCAGATTTGAAGTTTTTCCAGTGAATGAAATCATCAAATCTGAGCAGTGAAATCAATGCTATACTACCCGAGGTGATCTATGGAAACCAGCAAGAAAAACTCACTTTTTGTCGGTAATAAAGGCATTCATTTGATGTGGAGTTGTAGTTGATATACGGATTGCTTTTATTTGTATTATTGTACACAAACGACAGATGGCGCTCGGGTATTAAAATTGTATTTTTCTTTAATACCTTCTGCGTCTCCAAGTTTTGACTAATGAACCAACTGACTGTCAACATTTGTACCCCAATAACAACTTTCAACTGCAACAATTCATTAATTTTATTATAAATACCCTTAACTATATTATTAAAGGTACCCGCATATGAATAGTCGAGGACTAATAAATTTTACCTTCATTAACTGTCGTCGCAGCTTTGCGCGTAATCAAGCGAAAGTGTTGCATAATTTATATGGCATAGTTAATATTAACGTTTTGATAAACAACCACCACCTCCTGTTGTTGGTGGTGGCCACTAAGGCTTGTAGGCTTTCATTTTATTGCTTTGTGCCCTAAAGTATAATTAATTAAAGAAACACTAAAGATGAGTAAAGACGACGACGCCATTGGAATGCGAGCACTTGGACAGGTGTGATTCCTCTGATTCCTCTTAATCTATGCCGCCACATATGTGTGTCTATGCATAAATTTAAGATGCCGAGTCATAAAAGGGTTCAATCGTAAATGCACTTGTGTGTGTGTGAGAGTGTTTAAGGCTTGCATATTAAAGTTGTTATGAGTTAAGGTAAAACTTTTAATACATTCACTCAAAGTACACACTTCTATATACATACATATATGAATGTTTACTCAGTCAAAGACTATATATGTGTGTGTGTAGTAAAATGTACCTAATCCAATTTAAAATATCCATTATTTTGCGGTCGCATGCATACGATTTTAAGTGTTGACTCGTTTTGTAGAAAATCATAAATTGACCCAAAAAGGATTTTCTGCTCATTTAAGTTGCCCAGCAGCAGATATGAGTGCTTGTGTGTATGAGTACATGTGAGTACAAGTGAGGGTGAGCATGAGTTTATTAAAATTGAACTCGTTGTGAGGTGTGTTTAAGTTTCGAGTGAAATTCTTAAAATATTTAATATAAATGGATGTTAAGGTGGGACAGTGATGGTCATATATTTGGGGAAAAAATTTTTTCGTTGAAGTCTTTCTTTGTTTAACCCTGTTTGCATCGGTATGTTTTAAGTTTTAAGACGGAATCTTGAAATTATAGAGGATTGCCTGCCGACCGGCAAGTATAGTAATGGCCTTTCATTTCGTCATTGGCAACCTATTCATTATAGAAATTACCATATCTAGAACCATATTAATTGCGCAATTATTTCGGTATGTATACTGAATGTTTTCTCAAATACATACATATATATAAAAGATTAATGAGATTGTCTCTCGGAAGCATCATGTCCGATTACGTCGAAGTAAATTTTTGTCTCCACAGCAATGAAACACTTTCCAGGGCTCTCTTTCTCTATAAGAACTTTCTTCATTTCAGATATAATTAAAATAATGGAAGAATACTAAAAGTAAACAAGTAAGGAAGGGCTAAGTTCGAACCTTTTATACTCTCGCAATTTATTAACTTAACTTTATTAATATTATATAATACACAATATTTACCCACATATTCGTCATATATATTGTATAAAGTCCATTGAAAGTTGGAAACCTTAATATTAGGTTAGAAGCACCGAGGTCCTCGTGTTCGATATATGGGGCCTTAAAAACCTATGGTCCGATTTCGGTGATTTTTAGAATGAGGCTGCCACACTATAAACATAGTATTTGTGCAAAGTTCTGCACCGATAACTTCACTAGTGCTTACCTTATATAGTGTAAAGTTAACGATTCAGATAGTCTTCAAAGTTCTCGTATATAGGAAGTAGGCGTGGATGTGAAGCGATTTGGCATATTTTCACAACATATCATTGGGATGTAAGGAAACTATTACAAACCAAGTTTCATTGAAATCGGTCGAGTAGTTTCTGAGATATGATTTTGACCCATAAGTGGGCGACGCCACGCCCATTTTGCATTTTGTAAAAAAATCTGAGTGCAGCTTGCATCTCCCATTTCTTATGTGAAATTTAGTGTTTCTGACGTTTTTCGTTAGTGAGTTAACCCACTTTTAGTAATTTTCAACCTAACCTTTGGAGGTGGGCGTGGTTATTATCCGATTTCTTTCATTTTTGGACTGTATAAGGTAGTACCTAACATAAACGACTCTAGAAAGTTTCCTTGATATAGCTTTAGTAGTTTGCGAGATATGTACAAAAAACTTAGTAAGGGGCGGGGCCACGCCCACTTCCCCCAAAAAATTACATCTACATATGCCCCTTCATAGTGCGATCTTTCATTCCAAATTTTACTTCCATAGCTTTATTTATAGCTTAGTTATGGCACTTTAAGTGTTTTCGGTGACATTTTGTGGGCGTGGCAGTGGTCCGATTGCGCCCATTTTCGAACTTAACCTTCTTATGGCGCCAAGAAATACGTCTTCTAAGTTTCATCAAGATATCTCAATTTTTACTCAAGTTACGCTTGCACGGACGGACGGAAAGGCAGACATCCGGATTTGAACTTTTTTCGTCACCCTGATCATTTTGATATATATAACCGTTATGTGGACAAAACTATAATACTCTCGTAGCAACTTTGTTGCGAGAGTATAAAACCAAGGCATGGTTGTAATCAGCGATTAGAGAGTTATATATAGTCTGGAAAATTGGTTTTGAATACATTAAGAATTCATCACGATGTAAAGTCCATTATTTATGTAGTAATTTCGCTAAAGTTGTCGGAATTTTCCGATACATTCAAGATCACAAAGATTTTCGGTCATTTAATAGGTTTTTCTTGTATAAATTAAACTAGTAGTTATCCAGTGATGGAACGATTGCTAATTCCAATTTTTAGAATTTTAAAGTTCATCTTCGTAGGATTTCTAGAAATGATCATTACTCTATTGATCACTGACTGTCATACACTCCATTTAGTCAGCTAAAACGGTTGAGAGAGGTGAGCTCTTTAAAATATTTATTCAATAAAATCTTGTCCTCACTTTAAAGTGTACTCACTTAGCTGACCAAACCTGTATGTACAAAAACTTTAAATTTGAGCTTTGTCTTCGATTTAACTAATCCCAAATATTACCATATGAACATAACCGAAAAATTCTTGCAAAGGACAACTTCAGCAGTCACACATTCCAAAGGTGTCAAAGAACACATTGCACAGTTATGGCCACTTCCACAGTGTAGATATACACATATGTGTGTGTCTCAAGGATAACTTTTAAGTGTTTAAAGAAAATTGCGTGTGAATATGCTTTCCTGTGTTTCTTGAGGTAAAATTCCAATGGACGACAAATCCAATTGCTTGTTCATTTACTTAGATAAAATCAGAATTATATAGAATTTTAGCTTGACAGCGTTTATTTGTAGATATGTATGTGTTTTACATATACGTATGTTATTTCTTAAAAAAATATAGTAGACTTGTAAAAAATACAACATTCTTAAGAAGGTGTATGTGACAAGATTTTTGCTTGTTTTAACGTGTTTTCTTCTTTGTCATGATATAATTTTCTAAATTTTGCTTTGCTTGATGACGTTGAAGAAAACATATGTTTCAATCAAAAATGACACTCAACATGTGACTGTCAGTCATTATTTGATTTTGTGGATTTAATTGAAAATTTTTTTTTAAAAATATTAATGTACATATATTTATTTAGTAAGTTAGGTATGGTGAAGGTGTAGATCTCCATTACTGCAGAGAGTCTCACTTAGACTGCTTCGACACAAATATATTTAATAAGTGAAAATTTTTTATATTATGGTTTGGATTTATTTCGAATGTATTTTTTGCAAATATTGACAGAATAACGTGATGGATACTCTATTGAAACTTCGAAATGGTTATTACTAATTTTTTTTATGAGGGTATATTCGTTATTTTTGTCTGGCTTGGTGTGTAGTGTGAATCAGAAAATCTCCCATCTCCCCACATAATATTTCGGCAGACTAATTTTGAAGTCTCCAATTAAAAACGATCTAGTATGAACGTATTTAATTTATAAAGTCGAATAAGGGCCATGATTTGGCGGGTTTCGAAAATGATGCACAGTACAACGGTCTAATCGAAAAGAAGATATACATTATAAAATATTGTATTATTTAACCATCACTTCGTGAAGCCTTAATTCATTCCAGTTTCGAGCCAACATTTTTTATTCTCTCTCAAGTAAACTCCGAATGTATTGTTTACAAAATGTAACTGGGGCAGCTTATTAGCTTCGGCAGAAAAAAGTGGGAGAAAAACCAGCAAGATCGGCCAAAATTCAAGTATGAAAGATATACACTACATTGTAGAAGATTTCAATGCTTAATAATTATACACCATTATATCCTTTGAGGTTAGGGTATTTAATGATTTATACCATATCTAGTCCGGTGTATATTCTCTTTGCATTGCTATTCCTTTAAGGTATCCTATTATCATTAATATTTTCAATTTGAATCTCATTTCGTACCGATAGAACAGCTGGAGTTGTTACTTATAACTTGAACCGTTATGAAAATTCCTTTTACTCTTATCTGAGTAGTTTTTTTTTTATGTAGACCAGTGCCGGAAATTTACATGTTTTGTCTACTGTTCGAGGTTCAATTCCAAGAGGTCTTTATATAACGTTTCACCTTTTCTTGAAACATGTTAGTGTTCTGAATATAACAGATCTTCACAAGAGATCATTTCGTGTCGTTGATTTAGCCGTGGAGGATTTGAATGAAAATTAGTTCTGGGAAAAGAAACGGAATAAGCAGTATAATTTGTTTAAATTAGTTAGTGAGCTGATAAGTGGAGGTAATTATTTAAAAACATTAATAATTTACAAAAAATAATATTAAAAAAAAATCTTAGAGAATTTTCTTAAAGATATTATCAACGTTTTTAATATTTATTGTTTGGCGTTCATATCAAGCATTGAAAAATAAAGTTTCACTTATCATTTCACTTCCGTTCAAATTTGTAATAAATCAATTTATTTCGCATATCATTTACTCACAACATTAATAACTTTACAACCATGTTAGCAATTAATTACTTGTAATCCATGACAATTTATTAAATATTAAGTATAACTCAACTTAAATTGTTGCACCACAACTCCATTTCTTGAGCTATAAAATACACAGAGATACTCATATGTATGTGAGTACAAATTCATATTTAATTTTTCTGCAATATTTCCAACACCTTTCACGCTTAAGCTGCTTAATGCCAGCAAGTGTGTGCATAAATAAGAGATAACTAAATAAGTACACATAAATTTTCTATGTACATAATAATTTATGTAAAACTGCTGTCGCATCTTAAATTTAATATGTCGTATGCAGCTTAAGTGACTAATTACAGTATGCGTCATGGAAATAAGAGAGAGGGGTTGAGGTTGAATTTGAAGTTGGACATCTGTATGTTAATGGAAATGAAGGGGAAGAGCTTCAAGATTTTTTATAAATATTAAAAATAAATATAACTGTGTATAACTCGAAAAGTAAATCGATTGGTATTTTGGCTAGTTTACTTTTTCGAATAATTTACTTTTCCAAATATATACATAAATTATCTGTTTTTATAAAATTAAGTGCATTTTTAAACTTAAAAAATTCATTCATGTATTTGCTTCAATAAAACATATTGATTTACATGAAAAACATATTTACATTTACATACATACATACATATGTATTTACTATGAAGAGAAAAAATCTTGAATATTATTTTGTTTTTTTTTTTTTTGCAATATATTTTCTGACTATTTTTGTACGACAATTCAAAAAGTCTGACGCCTGATTTGCATCGTTTTCATTTTTAAACCTGTGGATCAAGTAGGAGAGTTTATTTACTAAAAAGACGCGATAAACAAGAGAGTAAGTGTTCGAATTTTTTATCACACTCTCTGAAAAGTAAATTAAAAAATTTACTTTTTAATTAAAATTAAAAATGAAAAAATTTACTTTTTCGAGGTGCATGTGTAATCTTAAAGGTGATTAACTTTTCCGCGATTATTTACTTTCTGAGAATTTACTTTTCGAGAGTATACTGTATTAAAATATTATCCAAATATAAATACTAATCCGAGTAATATTCTAAGAGATATAGTCTTTGGAAGTTCTGCCCATCGGATCACGTCAGTATGAATGAAAACTTTAAAGGCGTTTATCTCAAAACCCATTTTTTCACGTCGGTTTACACGATTTCTCGAAAAGTGATGAAGCGATTTTGTTCAAATTTTGCACACATCTCTTTACTGACATTATCTACTTAATGGATGAAGGATTTTACCTTTATTACAACTATTTTTCGAGGGGGTTTTTTGGTTAAAATTCTGTCCAAAATTCAAATTTCAATATTTTCTTTTTCCTTTCGTTTCCTGTTTTGTCGAAATATTTTTGGTTTATTAATTTTGAATGAACCGAACGTAAGTTATGCTGTCCACGCATGAGCTATTTTTGGACACGTTATAGGAGATTAGGTACTAATGGCTGAGGTTTCGAAATTTGCGAATATAAATTTTACAAAATACTGTTTAAACAGTAAACAGTTACCCTTGTTTTTAGCCTCTGAAACACACTTATAGCGTTTTTAGATAGAAGCAAATTGATCAATTTACCGGCCTCTGCTCGATTTAAACGCTTATTGATATCGATTTACCATACAAAATAAAATCTCCATTTATTTTAAATTGAATTTACATGGACTTAAAAATCAAAAGCAACTCTGCGACAAGAACGTACGATATACGTTCTTTGTCTGTGATTGGCTAAATTTTTTGATAAAATAGCATTAATACTACTCGACGGTAGATGACGCTGCTGAAAAATAATGATCAGCTGATGAAATTACCAACGTCTTATGAAAAGCAAAAACAGAAATGTATAACAGCTGATCGTAAATCGAGTAATCGGCAGTATAAACGGCAAAAATGGGTTTCTCGATTTAAATTTAAATTGATCAATTTATTTGGCTGTCTAAAAACGGTATTAACCCCTTATAGCCTTTTTATACCCTTTTTACACAGGAGCTAATTTATCAATAAACCGGCTCTGCTCGATTAAAACGCTGATTAAGATCGATTTATATATATATATATTTGGCGTAGGAACCGCTTTAAGCGATTATAGCCGAATCCACCAGAGCGCGCCACTCATTCCTCCTTTTTGCTTTTTGGCGCCAACTGGAAACACCAAGTGAAGCCAGGTCACTTTGTACTTGGTCTTTCCACCGGAGTGGAGGTCGTCCTCTTCCGCGGCTTCCTCCAGCGGGTACTGCATCGAATACTTTCAGAGCCGGAGTGTTTTCTTCCATCCGTACAACATGACCTAGCCAGCGTAGCCGCTGTCTTTTTATTCGCTAAACTATGTCAATGTCGTCGTATAAATCGTACAGCTCATCGTTCCATCGTCTGCGGTATTCGCCGTTGCCAATGTTTAGAGGACCATAAATCTTGCGCAAAACCTTTCTCTCGAAAACCCCAAGAGTCGTCTCATCGGATGTTGTCATCGTCCACGCTTCGGCGCCATACATCAGGACGGGAATAATGAGCGACTTATAGAGTTTGATTTTGGTTCGTCGAGAGAGGACTTTACTTTTCAATTGCCTACTCAGTCCAAAGTAGCACCTGTTGGCAAGAGTGATTCTGCGTTGGATTTCAAGGCTGACATTGTTGGTGTTGTTAATGCTGATATCAATATCATCGGCATACGCCAGGAGCTGTACACTCTTGTAGAAGATTGTACCCTCTCCATTTAGCTCTGCAGCTCGTATTATTTTTTCCAGCATCAGGGTAAAGAAGTCGCCCGATAGTGAGTCACCTTGTCTGAAACCTCGTTTGGTATCGAACGGCTCGGAGAGGTCCTTCCCAATTATGACGGAGCTTTTGGTGTTGCTCAACGTCAGCTTACACAGCCGTATTAGTTTTGCGGGGATACCAAATTCAGACATCGCGGCATAAAGGCAGCTCCTTTTCGTGCTGTCGAAAGCTGCTTTAAAATCGACAAAAAGGTGGTCGATCCTCTTTTCACGGGTCTTCTCCAAGATTTGGCGCATGGTGAATATCTGGTCTGTTGTCGATTTTCCAGGTCTAAAGGCACACTGATAAGGTCCAATCAGTTTGTTGACGGTGGGCTTTAGTCTTTCACACAATACGCTCGATAGAACCTTATACGCGATGTTGAGGAGGCTTATCCCACGGTAATTGGCGCAGATTGTGGGATCTCCCTTTTTATGGATTGGGCAGAGCACACTGAGATTCCAATCGTCAGGCATGCTTTCTTCCGACCATATTCTGCAAAGAAGCTGATGCATGCACCTTATCAATTCTTCGCCGCCGTATTTGAATAGCTCTGTCGGTAATCTATCGGCCCCCGCTGCTTTGTTGTTCTTCAAGCGGGTAATTGCTATTCGGATTTCTTCATGGTCGGGTAATGGAACATCTATTCCATCGTCATCGATTGGGGAATCGGGTTCGCCATCTCCTGGTGTTGTACTTTCACTGCCATTGAGCAGGTCGGAGAAGTGTTCCCTCCATAATCCCAGTATGCTCTGGACATCCGTTACCAGATTACCTCCTCGGTCCCTACATGATAATGCTCCGGTCTTGAAACCTTCTGTAAATCGCCTCATATTTTCATAAAATTTTCGAGCATTACCCCTGTCGGCCAGCTTTTCAAGCTTTTCATACTCACGCATTTCAGCCTCTTTCTTTTTACGTCTGCAGATGCGTCTCGCTTCCCTCTTCAGTTCTCGATATCTATCCCACCCCGAACGTGTTGTGGTCGATCGCAACGTTGCGAGGTAGGCAGTCTGTTTTCTCTCCACTGCGGAACGACAATTCTCATCGTACCAACTGGTTTTTTGGCGTTGCCGGAGACCAATTGTTTCGGCTGCAGCGGTATGCAATGAGATCGATTTACCATACAAAATAAAAAATTTTTCTTCATAACATTTTAATTGAATTTTAATCGTCTTGAAAATGAAATGCAACTCTGCGACAAAGGCCGTATTTGTAATTATATATACGTTCTTTGTCTGCGATTGGCTGTCTTTTTTATAAAATACCATGAACACTACTAGACGGCAGATGTCGCTGCTGGAAATAAATAAAAAATAGCAATCAGCTGATGAAACTTACCAACTTCTTATGGAAAGCAAAAACAAAAATGTGTAACAGCTGATCGGTTTTCGAATCAAAATTTTAATTGGCTGTTTAAAAACGTTTTAACTGCTGATCGATTATCGAGTAGCCGGCAGTGCGAAGGGCAAAAATTGGTTTCTCAATAAAACTTTTGATTAATCAATTAATTTGGCTGTGTGAAGAAGCTATTAAGTTATTTGAGACTAGTTGATTCATTGTTTCAAACGTATTCGAGCTGGTTTTTTTAACTGTAGCGATGACTTTGAATCGAAAGTTTTAAAAAATCTTCGAACAGACATAATGGATATGCTCAGAATGTAATCAGAATTCGAAATTTCTAACTTTGACTTTTTGGACTTAAGCCATTTTAACGTACTCTCATATATATGATATAGATTTAGCATGCCTTTGAGGGCTACCATTTCAATAGAGTGAAATTGAGCTATATTAAAGTAAAACATTTTAATTTCATTTCTAATTTTGAACTTATGCTATTTATGTTTACATCTATTTTTCAGCACAACATTCAACCGCGCAGCAATATTTACTGCTGATTGATTATACAAGTAAGTGAAAAATTAATATTTTTAATTATAATTAAAATTTATAAAATGTATGGCACACTCCTTAAGAGTTCAGGCCACTTTTTATATATTGGGGTGTTACCATTACTTTGTCGCACAGTGTATAATTAATTTGAAATATGTAGAGGTCAGCAAATACATTAATCGGAAAAACAAAGTATCAAGTTGAAATATATAAAATGTTGCTTAAGAAGCTATATTAGACAATAATAATAACAAAAACAACATTAACTTTCTAAAACAAGTAATTCAGCCAACAAACAATAAAATAAGCGATTAAACAAACAATTATACAAATTAATGCTGCCAAAATGGCAACACCAATTTTCAGATGCTTATAAATACTATAAATTATATGTAGTGTAATACTTCTCCGCAATACTCGTCACCCATGCATTTGATGTGTACCATTAAAGTCACTTATACGCCATGGCGTACACACGCTGACACACTCCAATATGAACTATGCATGGCATGGCATTAAAGTAATCTTTGTCTGCATGCTTGCAAATTGAAAATAACAATGGATAACATGAACATGATCAAATTAATTGACGTGGAAAGATTTTACAGTCGTTTATATATATGTGTATATGTATGTATATATTTATATAGAGTTTGAATATCAAAAATGTATTTGTTAGAATTAGTTGCAGTTGCAGCCATTGTTGTTGTTGTTTGCATTTGTGTTATACGAATTTGCACAAACTGTGCAATAAGTTAACGGAACAATGCAAGTATTTATATATAGACATACATATATATATCTATATACTTATACTCGTAGGCCATTTGTCGAATTGGCTAAGCGAGAGCCTTGTGTTAGCCACTGTAGAATTGAGTGTGAGTGCGTGTATACAAATATATATGTATATATATACAAATACATATATGTGCTTTGCTTTGCGTACTCGAAAATCATTAGTTTAGTTTAACTACTTGTCCGTATGCTTTTCACTGTGCGACTGTTGTGCCTACAAATGAATTGTTCAAATTGAATATAATTTATTATGGCATGACAATGCAAAAACAATGCCGCCGCAATATACTGTATACTCGAATGCCTAAAATAATTTCGGGCAGATAAGTGTGTGGGCATCAGCACACACATACATACAAATATATAAACAACCCACATACAAGCATCAATATGCTTCAATATGCTTATATTCGACCATCCTCTGCCTATTTGTGCTTGCAAATATTTGTTTATAGGCGTGTAAATATATATATACAGTCATTGATGAATAAATTTAGACACAACACATGTACTGTTATACACATATACATACATATTTATATTTGTATTGCAAACAGCCAGCCTGCCAGCCAGCTGCCTGTCCATTTCTTTGCTACATTTTGTGATTTAATATTTTAAATTACACTAATTGACGTCACATCCACATAAATTTTAATTGAATCGTATCGAATTTATTTCGATTACATAATTTAAATGCTCTCTGCATTGCGTATGCGTGTCTCTATTTATATAAATATGTGTGTGTGTGTGTGCGTTGGCAAAACGCACATTCATAATGAATTGGTCAGCAACTGGAAATTATTTGATCAGCTTTTATTACATTGGTTTGGCTAATTTGGAGTTAATTATAAACAACAGGCCATTGGTTGTGGGCCAGGCCATTGGTTGTGCAGCACATAAATTTGCGCTTAATTATTTAAAAAATGTTAACTAGCTTGCGTGGCAAATAGTGTTTTGCAAATTAAAAATTTATGAAACTAATTTTTTCCTTAGTCCATTTAGTTGATATCGGTATTTTAATACTAATAACCGTTAACTTGGTAAAATAAAAAAAAATTACAGATATTCAATTTTTAATTTTATATTTATATATATAATTCGCAGTTCATATTTTTGAACAGAATTTTCATTAAAAAATTATATTTTTTGTTTATTTCATTTTATATATTTATAATTTTTGGGTTCGAGAACTGGTGAAAACGTTTCGATGGCAACCCTGTATATATAAAAAAGTTTAACTCAAACTATGAAGTTTTTTCTTTTATAACTATTTTTAATTTATTTTCATTTTACATAATTTACTGAACGAACTATAATTTATTACTAATTGGCAACTCTAGTAAAATTTTCATAAAATATTGAAAAATTTAAATTCATGTGGACTCTATTGGAATATTTGCTACAAATGATTATTTTTTCAAGTCATAAAGCAATTTTCTTTAGTTAGGTGGCAACCCTAATTCTTTTTCTCGTGCATTTTTTTCATTAAACATAATATTGTGTAATATGGAAGCGCTACTTCAATAAATAAATAATATTCTACGCTTAGTTCAGCATAATTCATAGGATATCCGATTATATAGGGTGATACATTTCGTGGTTCCCTACTTATTTAATGAAAAAATCTCAGAAAATTAAAATTTAATTAGAATGTTTATTAACATCCGAAATAACATTATTTGGCACATCCGAAAGAACATTCTTTCCCACAGGAAAAAGTCTAACAGAGTGATATCACACGGTCTTGGTGGCCAATCGAGCGGTCCAAAACGTGAAATTATGAGTGGTTGAAACCAAATGTCGCCGAGATCACGAGCTTCAATTTCAGGCATCAAACCATTATTTTTTACTGGATGAAATATCAGCTCTTGAATCTTTTCCGGTTGCTCTTCGTTCCAAATGTGGCAATTATGCTTGTTTGCATACCCATTGAACCATTAATTGGTGTCATCGTTGAACAGAATTTGGCTCGAGCTCGTCGGATCTTCATGGAACTCAAGAGCTTATGGCAACGAAGCGATGCAATTGGGAAGGTCGAGTGGCTTCTGTTCTTGCACAAATCGTAAGTCGTTCCATACATTTGTTCCGAGTTGCTGCGAACGGCTCCGAATCGACTCTCCACGGTCTTCGTGTACACTCTCAGCTCGGCTGCTATATTTTCTTCACTGCGTGCTGGACGTGTGCGGTCGAATATTATCCAATAATGAATGGTCTCAAGATGAATTTTCGTAATAGAATTGAACAATATGTAAACGTTGTTTAGGATGAAACTCCAAACAATACTGAACAAAAATAACATGACAGCTTGACATAACTCACGCGTGATCTGTCAAAAAAAGGCTATTGCAAAAAGCACTTCTACTTGAATAACTGACACTCTATATTACATGGGAGGTGGTAACTCTACTTTAAAAACTAAAATTTGTTGAATATTAATACGACAATTCGACTATCGACTTTTCAATAGATGTCAATCACTACTAAGAGAAATTCTAAGAAACACTAGTATTGATTTCACTTTTAAAATTCACTGAAAAAAAATGCTGTTTCACCTGAATTTGTCAGCTATTATTCAGAGCTTTGTATTTAGCTAAATTTGAATCTTCAAATTTACAGTAGCTCAGAAAAATATGTAAAACTACCCACGAGCGTTTTGTCATAGACTCATATATATTATACATATAAATGCTAGGACATTATTAAGAGCCCCAACAATAACAGCAACCTTGTCTTCATAATCGTCCATCTTCAAGCACTTTGAAAAATCAAGAAGTCCGGTGTCAAAAAGGTGTGTGTGCCCTTGTGAGAAGAGTATTTTGGGAGGGTGGCGTCTGCTTGCTACCTGCCACTTGCCTTCGAAACTTTATTGATTGCATGTGAAATTTTCAAGTGTGCCGCCTCTCTAAGCACTGTTCAACAGACGGTGCAAAATTAATGCCAAATTGTGTTGAAGAAAATTAATGCCCACACACATACCCGTACAATCAAACCAAATTTTGTGGGGTGAAAAGCATATATCAAAAGTACTGAGAAAAGTTTTCCTCACCTTTGCGCTTATTTAATTTATTTATTTCGTTTATTTTTTCTGTTTTTGGTTCAACATTTTTTCGCCTTTATTTATTGTACAACTGAAGTTGTGCTGATCTTGTACATAATTACTTCGTAAGCACCTGACAGTTAATGTTTGATAGATAAAATATACTTGCGCTTGTTTATGTAGGAGTGTGGGTGTAAGTTACAGGGTGTGGAGTTTTTATGTGAAATTTTTTTTCATACCTTAAATGCTAGTTCTTTTTGTACTCGATTGAATTTATTATATTGAAAGGATATATTTATTATATTGTTGATGCATTCAAATTGCCTGTTTCAGAGTTCTTTTAAACCAATCCGAAAATGAGTTGATCTTAATGGATTTTGCTTTTCGTTTCTTGCTAAAATCTAGTATTTTCTCTGTCTAGTTAAATCTAATATTGTTAGCATATATCTGGATTCTATTTCTATAAGATTTCATTATAAAACTTCAACAACGACCCCTCGGGAAAGCTTGGACAAATGTTCCTATTACTGGCAGAGGTATATTAGATAACCTGAGTAATAGTGATCCCCAGTTTTCTCCGAAAAATAATGAAATGAATTCTGACCAACTAAATTATTCACTCTGGTACATTTCTATATAATCTGGTGCAAACTAAGAAATGTGCGTTCAGAGAATACAGCGAGTGCGACAGAATGCTTTCTAAGTGTGAAATTTTCCATTCAACTGTAGGACCAGAAATCTATATATCCTAATCTTTTACGTGAATGTTTGGTGATATTTCTTTCTCTTGTTAGCGGCGCTCTCAGCGTTTTTCAAGCGGAAGTGGTTGCTATTAGGGCAACGACGGATATATGTATTGCTTCGAAGCATAGCAACCTTTAAGGAGGTGACGATCCATTCGGCCAGTAGAGCGATACTAGTCTTGAGTTCACTTACTATGCGCTCAAGATTGGTTAAGGATGCCTATCTTCACTATCAGTGGCATCGTTATACTTTTCGATTAGATTAGTCTGGATTCTTGGCCACAGCGCAAATGTGGGAAATTGTAAGGCTGATGAGCTTGCAAGGTCAGGAACGTCAGTCACTAGCACTTGCGTAGTCACTAGATCCTTCTGGGCTAAGGAAAACCGCGGGAGGTCTACCGAGCTCTTCGTCTTCAGTAAATATTACCTTTCCTTAGTCGTAGGGGTTCTTACTGGCCATTGTCCCATCGGGTTCTACGCTGTAAAGTCAGAAATCTTACCAGACGCTAGCTGTAGAAACTACATGAAGGAGGAATGTCGCGCCTTTGTGAGATCAATATATAAGTTAAAAAACTCTGCAGATTTGTATTAGGTTCGCTTTGTTGACTCCTAAATGCTGATCTAGGGGGGATTCAGGCTTCACTAAGGACTGCTTTTTATAGACTACGTGTGTTTCCTTTTGGTAAACAGCCTTACAACCTAACCTAACCCAGCGGCGCTCTCAGATTGTCTAGGGTTTTTCGGTTCTTCTTGGTCAATGCCGACTATCCTTCTTTACCTCATATTTTATAACGGATCTGCATACTTCTAGTGAACACCCTGTACCGATGTTTGACTGAACTCTTGGCTTTTCGGCGCACCGCTGCCACTGTCCATTATTGTCGAATGAATATGAAATGAAATCAATTTCATTTGCGATTTCTCATCTCGTTTTTGTCAAAGTTTTGTCGACGAAAGTTTTCCATTTTTCGGCTATTTTCACCGTGAATGAGCAACCCCCAACTGCTTGTCAGTAGCACAACGACTTATATTATTTATTGAGTATAATCAGTGTTGGCATTCTGGGGAATAATTGTGAGTGAGCCGCAGCGCAGCGGAAGGTAGACGAGAGAGAGCGAGAGATGGGGTAAGGCATGGCAATGCAAAAGTCAGTGAATCAAATTGCTATAAGCAACTAGGGTAGGGAAAGAGCGCGAGAGGAGGAGAAGAAAGGTATTGCGATACCCCATCTCTTTCTTCGTGTAAATTGGTGTGAGTTTTCTTCGTGTGAGTACGCACATTCAACAGGACACTCACACACACACACGCGGAGAGTCCAATACAAACGCTTGACACCGCAATTTCCTGCCATATGCAGTCAAAGCGTCGGCCGCCACAACCTGCTTGGCAAGTGGCAGTTGCTGCGGCTGTGGTTATGGCGCCAACGACAACAACAACAGCAACAACAATGTGTGCCGGTGATTGCTGATTTTATTGTTGCCAGTGTTGTTACTGGTTGTTGTTTTTAGTGTTGTTGTTGTTGTTCAACTATAGAAAACGAGCAAAATTGAAATTGATTGCGGCCACGAATGTTGACGAAAGTTTTAATTGTTAATGAAAATATGTGCGAATTATTGGCGCAGACACGTTGACGCAACGCTTGAGTGCTTCGACGTTTCGAAGGTGGAACATACACACATGCTACGTTGCCAGGCAATGCACAGTGGCTACTAGATGCCGAGATAAGAAGACGCATGTTTCCATATACACACACACACACGCACATACGAAGAGTGCCGGGATATTTTAGGATAATTGCTGACGTGTGTGGTTGTTGTAGTCACGCGTGTGTCTGTCGCTGCGTTCACTTGGCAATTGCTACCACTTATGCATGCGTCAAATATCTTTTGTTGTACTTCGGGCTTTGGCTTTGGCTTTAGCTTTGGCGCAACAAAGTTTCACAAAACGTAAGCGTCGCTAAAGATAAAACAGTTACGTTGTACGCGAATGGTGGTGGTGGTGGCAGCGGCGGTGGCGTTGTAACGAGGGTGAAAAGTTATGCCAACAATGCTCAACTTGAGCCGCGATGAGTAGAGGCCAGAGAAGAGCAGGCAACAGCAGAAGAAGACGCCCGAAAGAAGTTAGCGGCAATATGATATTAATTTGTATGAGTGCGTGGCGAAATTGGTGAGGTGAGTCGCGGCGGCAGTGATGCCTGCCGATTTGACGTAAGGGTCCCCAGCACGTATCTCTTGCCACTTACGAAGAAAGTTCCTCGAGTGTGTCGGTGTGTGTGCGTCACAAAATTAAGCGAAAAGTTTCACGCTATCCAAAAAACAGCAACAACACACGCACATAATTATGATTGTATGTATGTGTCTACGCACACTCTCTCTATTGGGTGTTTTCACGGAAACCTTCACAGCCATGTGCGCTTTGTTTGCTTAACGAATTTAAATAATTTGCCTGCTCCCAGCCTGTCGATGATTTTAAGTTTAAGTTCTCACATTGTTTTTGTTATTTTTTATTTTATTTTGTTTTATTTATTTTTTTCCAATGTTCTTGTTATTATTTTTCGCTCTTCAACGTTTAGTGTGCGTGTTATGTTATGTTGTCAAATGCAATTTTTTCTTTAATATTACAATAAAAAAATCAATGTTGTGCAGGAAGAAGGAAACAAAATATTAAATGGCGTATTAATGCGAGCTTGCAGAATCTTGTAAAACTTGTAAGACAGACATTATAGCAGCCACTTAATATTTTCGTGCAAAAATGATTTGTGCGCAGTTTTAAAGTGTCAATAAGATCCAGTTTTCGTTTTTTCCTTCATTGCAAATATAATAAGTAAACTTAAATATACGAAAAATTTAATATTAATACCATAAGGAAACTCATGTTAAGGGGTTACGTAGATTTCAAATTTTCTAGATTTTCAAAATACGTTTTTGCTTTATTAAATATGCAGTATGAAATCGATCCGAGTATTAAGCAAAGAGATATTCCCCTTGGAAGCTCCGCCCATCAGGCCACGACAGTATGAAAGCTAAACTTTAAACACGTTTATCTCCAAATTCAATTTTTTGAGTCGGAACGAAGGATTTTTTAAATGTTTTTTACAACTATTTTTTCGAGTCATTATATGTATGGCGAAAATTTGATCCAAAAAATGTGTGTTTTGGTAAAAATTTTGTCAAAAATTAAAATTTCAATATTAACTTATCATTAGTATATAATTAATAATGGGCGGTGCCATTTTGGCTTTGTATCCATGTTTTGATAGACCTGACAAGCTGAATTTGAGCATCGCTGTGCTGTAAATATCATTCGAGATTGCCAAAAAAATTTATTTTTAAAAATTAACTTTTTGACCTGCTCCTGATTCCTGATGACGCGCAGTGTATCTAGAGAATTTTTTGGATGAAAAAAAAATCGGAATTGTTTGTATACAATTTAAGGATTCAGTAACTGCCATTACCTTTCCACATCCGCTCCGATTTCTATCGATTTTTTCGTTTTGTTCACCAATCCGTCACTTTTTGGCTATGTATTAACGTTGCATGGAACTCAACCCAACACAAATTGTAGTAGTGGCCTTAAACATGAGTGAATTTTGTCTATATTTCTTTTAGGCTCTGTGTTATTATACTCTCGCAACAAATGTTGCTAAAGAGAGTGTTATAGTTTTGTTCACATAACGGTTGTTTGTAACACCCAAAACTAAACGAGTTAGATATAGGGTTATATATACCAAAGTGATCAGGGTGAAGAGTGGAGTTCAAATCCGAATGTCTGTCTGTCCGTCCGCCCGTCCGTCCGTCTGTCCAAGCTGTAACTTGTGTAAAAATTAAGATATCTTGATGAAACTTGGCACACTTATTTCTTGGCACCATAGGAAGGTTGCTTTCGAAAATGAGCAAAATCGGACCACTGCCACGCCCACAAAATGGCGAAAACCGAAAACACATAAAGTGCCATAACTAAGCCAAAAATGAAGCTATGGGAATAAAATTTGGTACGAAGGGTCGTACTATGAAGGGGCATATTTGGATGTAATTTTTTTGGGGAAGTGGGCGCGGCCCCATCCCCTACTAAGTTTTTTGTACATATCTCGCAAACCAATAGAGCTATATAAACCAAACTTTCTGCAGTCATTTTTAGCCACTTCCTAATACAGTCCAAAAATGAAAGAAATCGGATCATAACCACGCCCACCTCCCGTACAAAAGTTAGGTTGAAAATTACTAAAAGTGGGTTAACTCATTAACGAAAAACGTCAGAAACACTAAATTTCACATGAGAAATGGCAGATGGAAGCTGCACTCAGATTTTTTTACAAAATGAAAAATGGGCGTGGCGTCGCCCACTTATGGGTCAAAAACCATATCTCAGGAACTACTCGACCGATTTCAATGAAACTTGGTTTGTAATACTTTTCTTACATCCCAATGATATGTTGTGAAAATAGTCCAAATCGGATAACAACCACGCCTACTTCCCATATACCAGAACTCTGAAGTCGATCTGAATCGTTTACATTACAATATATAAAGTAAGCACTAGTGAAGATATCGGTGCAGAACTTTGCACAAATACTATGTTAATAGTGTGGCAGCCCCATTCTAAAAATCGCCGAAATCGGACCATAGGTTTTTAAGGCCCCATATATCGAACACGAGGACTTCGGTGCTTCTAACCTAATATTATGGTTTCCAACTTTCAATGGACTTTGTACAATATATATGACGAATATGTGGGTAAAATTGTGTATTATATAATATAAATAAAGTTAAATAAATAAATTGCGAGAGTATAAAATGTTCGGTTACACCCGAACTTAGCCCTTCCTTACTTGTTTTTATACTCTCGCAACAAAAGTTGCTAAAGAGAGTATTATAGTTTTGTCCACATAACGGTTGTTTGTAAGTCCTAAAACTAAACGAGTTAGATATAGGGTTATATATACCAAAGTGATCAGGGTGACGAGTAAAGTTCAAATCCGGATGTCTGTCTGTCCGTCCGTGCAAGCTGTAACTTGAGTAAAAATTGAGATATCTTAATGAAACTTGGAACACGTGTTCCTTGGCACCATAAGAAAATGTTGCGGAATCGGACCACTGCCACGCCCACAAAATGGCGATAACCAAAAACACATAAAGAGCTATAACTAAGCCATAAATAAAGTTATGAAAATAAAATTTGGAACATAGAATCGCATTAGGGAGGGGCATATTTGAATGTAATTTTTTTGGAAAAGTGGGCGTGACCCCGCCCCCAAATAGGTTTTTTATATATATCTTGCAAACCAATAAAGCTATTTAAGCCAAACTTTTTGCAGTCGTTTCCTTTCGCCGTTTCCTTATACAGTCTAAAAATGAAAGAAATCGGATAATAACCACGCCCACCTCCCATACAAAGGTTAGGTTGAAAATGACTAAAAGTGCGTTAACTCACTAACGAGAAACGTCAGAAACACAAAATTTCACAGAAATGATAGCAGAAGGAAGCTGCACTCAGATCTTTTTACAAAATGGGAAATGGGCGTGGCATCGCCCACTTATGGGTCAAAAACCATATCTCAGGAACTACTCGACAGATTTCAATGAAATTCGGTATATAATATTTTATTGACACCCTGATGACATGTGTGGAAAATGGATGAAATCGGTTCACAACCACGACTACTTTCTTTATAACTCACTTTTGAATTCCATCTGAATCCTTCACTTTATAACATATACATTAGGAACCAATGATGATAGCGAAATAAAACTTTACACAAATACAGTATATGATCTGTGGCATCATATGTGAAAAAATTGTCGAAATCGGACTATAACTTTTCAAGGCCCCAGATATCGAACATGTTGAACTCAGCGCCTAAGGTTAAATTTTAACCGAAAATATGGGTAAATCTCTCAACTAATTTAATGTAATTCAGAGGAAATTGTTTTCTTCTAATAGCGTGTCTCTGTTCCAAAAATTATTAAAATCGGGTCACAACATCTCTTAGCTCCCATATACATAATTATAGGTTTTGCAAAAATATCATCCCCTAGCTCCCATATACCTAATTAAAGGTATTTCAAAAATTCGTTGGGCTTTATTACGAATATATGTATTGGTTAATATGTGATATATCTTAGCAAAATTAAGTGAGCGTATAGTATTGGATATAGTGTACCTTGCTGGTGAAATTGAATGAAATCGGTTCAGGAATTACCTCAGCCCTCATACACTATATAGGACGATTTTCGTTATTCTATTAAACTTTATGCCGAATTTATGGGTAAATTTGTGCGTTATCTTAATAAAATTTCTTCAATAAATTGCGAGAGTATAAAATGTTCGGGTATACCCGAACTTAGCCTTTCCTTACTTGTTAGGTTTAGCCTTCCTGACAAATTTTTAGAATGGTTTTCAGGACTCTAGGAACTCTGCCAATTTAATGAGTTTTTTACGCTTTAAGGACTCTCATCATCACTGATGGAGAGCCTGAATTATCGTGAATATTTTTGACTGTGTGTTTTGAATGCATTGCTGTGTATATAGCGATATTGCCATTATAGCCAAACATCTTTTAATACCGAAAAAACAAGGAATATGTTGTATCCACGTGCTTTCCGAACGAAAGTATTAGTTTTATTTGTCTCATCTTGGGTCATCTATGTAGTCGATAGTTTCTAGTTTCAGTATCTTATATTTAAATCCTTGATTTGTAATCATGTCACCAATCGATGTGAGGCCCTTGGTGAAACTTTTCATTAATTGTGAGCAAATGAAAGCCAGCAAATTAATTTTCAAAACTCACAAATTGTTTCTCACCCTCTAAGGAAACACCTTTTAGCTGCATCATAATCGTTCTATGACTGATATCTTTACTTTTTGGATAGAAAATCAAACTAGGAACCAAGTTCTAAAGTTTCTGAAGCTATTCTCTGTTATGACAGTTGATAAATCGCTGTTGGTTTTCGTTCTTACAACGAAGCATGCCTCAACTCATCTCGTTTCACCACCAGTTTCAGTAATCTTGCTTTTCCAAGCGGTTTATAATAGTTTAGTTTCTTCTTCTGAAGTTCTTTCCAATGTGACTTTACTAGGGACTATAGATTATTTCTTTTACTATAGATAGATTTATTTTTTTAACCAAAATCGAAAGAATTAAAGTCTAAATCTAAATTGTAAATAATTTGTTTCTTCTTCTTTATTCTTGTAGATCCAAATGAAAAATACGAAACTATATAAGAACATTTTTTTGAATAGCAATTGATCCATGATTCTCCCAATAAACAACTTCACCTAATTGCCTTAGATTCATTTAACACATTTATCCGCACCTACTTCCGGCAAACAAGACGTCTTAAATATTGGCTCCTACACACACTCTCAGCAGCAGCGCGTATTACCAATTTTTAACTTCTGCGTCATTTCGACAACTTTTCCCCCGCAAACCTCGACCTCAACCTTTTTTATTGGCAAACTTTTTCTTGTTGTTTTTTTTGTGCTTGGCTTGTTGCAACCCTTTTTCGCTTACATAACCCCCCTGCACTTGTGTGTTTTTATTAGCAGTGTCGCTTTTGTAATAAGTACAACAATAACAATAATACCGCTTGATGCCATCGGCAGCTCAAGCAGGATTTCTCTCTGGGGTAAAATTTCGCCCAATCAATTACCATTTTAATTACATGAAAAGCGTAAGAAAAGTGCAACAACAAAAACATGCAGTGTTCGGTGCGGTGCGTCGGTCGTTCGTTTTCGTTGTAACGATAAGAAATTGCCGATGTATGTGTGTATGAGTAAAAAGTTACAACAAAATGTGAAGAAGTTTGCTAAGTACTTGAGAAACAATGAGATGTGAAAGTGAAACCAAAAATATTGTACTTCTTTGTCACAAGTGAAGCGTGTGGATCTTTTGTAGGCTTTGTTTCGTACTTAGACGGTTTCAGTTGGAGCGAGTAGTGAGGTAGCAGTTTTAAATATTGCTTTATTTGTGCTGATTTTGAATATTTTTTGGAATGCGGCTACAAAGAAAATAAATTTTTGGAAACAAAGAAAATAAATTTTTGGATTTTCTTTGCCTGATTTTACTGATAGAAAATGCAGAGTGGAAGATTTTAAACAAAAGCCTTGTTTAATATTTACAAAGATCTTTTTTTATTTCTGTAAGTCTTTTGAATTCAACTTTACACCACCAACATCCGCGCTCCCGTAGATTCTGACGAGTCATCAACGAAGTGTGTGGTCTACCGTTGTCCTGGTGGAACACTACACCCTTTCTGTTGGCCAATTCTGGGCGCTTCTGGTCGATCGCCTGCTTCAAGCGGTCCAGTTGTTCGCAGTATATGGTAGAATTAAGCGTCTGGCCGCATGGGAGCAGCTCATAGTGGTTGATTCCCTTCCAATCCCACCAAACACACAGTTAAACCTTCTTGGCCGTCAATCCGCGTTGGCTACTGTTTGGGACGATTCACTGGCCTTCGACCATGACCGTTTTCGCTTGATATTGTCGTATATAATCCATTTTTTGTCGCCAGTCACCATCGGCTTTAAAAATGGGTCGAGTTCGTTCCGTTTCAGCAGCTTATCACAGGCGTTGATTCGGTCCAGAAGGTTTTTTTGCGTCAAATCATGCGGCACCCAAACATCAAGCTTTTTGGTGTATTCAGACTTCTGCAGATGGTTTAAAATGGTTTGGTGACTAACTGCCATCACCTGGGCGATGTCACGACATGCCACATGCCGGTCTAACTCGATCTTTTCCATGATTTGATCGGTATTCGTCGTCACAGGTCTTCCGCCGAGTGGTTTATCCATGGTGTCGTTTTCACCCGCTCTGAATCGTCGAAACCATTCCTCCGCAGTGCGAAGTGATAGAGTACCATCCCTCAAAACGACATTAATGTCACGGAACGTTTCTCTAACGGATTTGCCTTTAACGAAGGAAAACTTGAATATAGTGCGTATTTCGGCGTTAGTGAACTCCATGTTTACACGTCTATAACTGTTGAACGCAATATCTAAACCAATAATGGATATCGTCGTTTTGTAGGTTATCTCAAGACCTTTCAAAGATGTATAGTATTGACAGATACGAGCTCTGCAGCGCTTTATACATAGCCGCGAAATTCAAAAGACAAAAAGACGGAAGGGAGATATGTGACAACCTAATATAATTATGAATATCTCCTCGTTTAATGAGTTTTCAAACTGTAGCGAGTGGCGAATCGAACAAACAACTGAAGTAACCCAAATAAACTTTCATTAACAAAGAAATAGAATAGGAAGACTCTTGACAATGCCTCAGCCAAATACAGTCTCCGTTCCAATGAATTTAGGGGAAGTGGCCACTGATTTATGTAATCTTAACCTATAACTGTATCTAACTATATATTGGGGAGGACTCGGATTGTTAACTTTTGAGTTTCCAATTTCAAACAGGCATTAGCAGAATGCGGTAGAGTCTTTTCATCATCCCACCCGGTCTTCCAAAAAGGTTCAGTTTAAAAAGTTGAGAGCCACATCCTAAACAAGCACACTTAATCCGCATGTGTGGTGTTAAAATAACAGAGTAATGACGCACTTACAACTCTATATATATGGGTAATTGAAATTCCACAAAAAAAAATTCGTCTTCTCCATATTGCATTTTCAATCTTTTCTACAGCGCTTCTTTTAATTTTTTCCTTCGCTCGCCATGTTTGCGTTTGACAAATTCGCAAGGTCAACCACAAAATTTAAATTGAAATTTTCGGCACAAAGCCGTCAATACAAGCTTTCTCTTCTCTTTTACATAACACACAACACATCCACACAAAATGAAATTGGAAATAAAAAAAAACGAAATAAAAAGGTTGCTAAATGAGCAAAATGTATGCGCAAGGTTGTCGTGGACCGAGATTCGGTTCGCGGCTGTTGTAAGGTGTCTGGGCATTGAGGGTGCTACTTCCTCACCCGGCTGCCTTCCTCGCCGGCGGCCATTGGCGAAAGTAGCAACCGGAAATAAATCGATTTTAATTACTTTTCTATGGCTGCAAGCGTACACAATACTTGGAAATACATACATACATACATACAATACCTTAAGTAGATATGTACATATTTGCATGTAAATATATATACATATTGTATGCATAAAGGAAGCGAAATTAATATGTAAAGTAAAGAAATAAAGAAAAACAGAAATTGTGGAAATTTGCCAATGAAAGTAAAAAAAACGTGGTGAATTTACAACAAAAGGGGTTGCATAACGTAAATTGTGCTTGGAGTAAAAATTTTACATACAAACTGGCACAGAAATCTGCGATACGCAACAAAAGATAATAAGTAACCGTTCAGTTGAAGCAACTTAAAATGAACCAAAGCGCGGCTAAGAATTTTTCCAAATTTAATTGGTCTTATAAGTAGGAAACAGTGTAAAGACCGATTATAATTAATCCTTCTACCAAAGCAAATATCAAATAATTTTCCACGAGTATGCTTGAATATACATTTTAGTAAAGTAAGAATATAAACTGTCTAACGTAGCGAAAAATAGAGTAATATCACTCTTGACTATGGCTGTCTTCGATTTGGCAAACCTTAAAGAGTAACCAACCGAACAAAGCAATTGATATAAATGTAAGAGACTGGCATAATCGTATCGAGATCGAATAGCAAGCGGTTATACTACTTTAATCAGACATATGTATATGTACTCTCTTGTGTTGCCCAAACTAGATAGCTTTGTTGTTGCTTTCAAATATAAAGTTTTGTAAAGAGATCAGTGACCTCAAATAAAGAGAGCCTGGAAGAAATGTTTCGAAAATACTTGTGCATACTTTGGTTTCTGCGATATTTGATTGTCACTGCAGTAGCCTTGAAGTAAAACAGTTTAAGAACGATTTCTTAGATCTCAACTTGGAAGTCAATATTTTTTGGGTACTCTATTTAAGATGTAGAAAAAAACATAAATTGCATACTAGTTTAATAAATACATCAATAATTTTCATTTGTAGGCTTCTTACACACACATTCACAAAATTAAGAATTCTTCTCTAATCTTTCGTGGTTAATCATTCTTGTGGCAAGAAAGAATTAATAGAAATTTTTGATGCGATTTCTATAAATTTCTTAACGGGGTTTTCTGCAAACATAGCAAGTGAAATAGTAAAGCTCATCGGCCGTTGTTAAAAGCTATTCGGTCTAAAAAGCTCGTCGTTGTCTATAAGTAAGCTATATGTGTCTGGTACATATATAAGAATTAGTAAGAGAAAAATAATAATTTGGCCTTTTTATACCATGGTGGTATTTAGAATTACCCAGCCTAAAACTTCTATGATATTTTGAATACTTAGTAAAAGCCTAAGTCTATTTGCATTGGATAAGGATCATATTGCTCTCTTAGAACTTGAAGAAACAGGAATGATAACAAGAGGAAGCAGTAGGGAATTTCTCAAATTTAAAGAACGATAGATGAATATTTTGATATTAACCCATTCGATCCCATTGTACTCGCTCGTTATAGAAAAAATGTTTTTTTGAAACGCTGTCAGGTGTAGACGCGGGTATCATCTAGTTTTGAGAAGAAATAACACCCATAAGACAAAAAGTGAGGAAAAGTGCTTTTCGGTATGCTAGAATTTGAGTGTACTCGCATGGGTACAATGGGAATATCCATATCCATTACGTGGTAATATTTTTTGTAGACTTCAAAATAGATATGCAAAGTTTTTATGGTAAAAAGTTCAGGAATCTTTCTGTGGCCATCGACTATGTTGGATAAAGCGATTCTGCTCATTTTGATTGACACACGTTAACCGTTGTATACCGTCAAACGATGGTCAAGACTGGAAGGTCATAAGAAGAATGTCCATCAGCCAAAGTTAATCGCGAAATACAACTGGGGAATGGATGGAGTTGACCTCCACGATCAAGCTTTGCATGCTTACATTATACAGTTTCTGAGAAAGAAATAGTGGTGGCCTTTTTTCACCTAAGAATTCGATGGATATGTGAGCTATGTAATATATTTGAGTAGAGCGAGAACGTTTAAAAAATTATCATATTAATGGTCATCAAAGAATAAATTCCATTTTTTTAATTTAACTGCAACTTTACTTTAGATACCCCTCATTATACCATTGTACTCGCTTGGGTACTGGTTCAAATGGACACTTCGTGAAATTTTTAAGCGGGAGTTAATTACATCATTTTAATAAACGCCTTATAAATAAATTTAAGAAAAAATAGTTTTATATATGGTTGGGATTTAATGAGTTAATTAATGGCCTTTTGTTCTACGTACGGTTTGTATGAAAGGCTCTATCGCAGAAGCTGTTTGAAGATGTTGGCAAAATAAGAGGAATACCTCTCTCTGTCTCTGTTGTTGTTCTTGTTGTTGTAGCGACAGAAATAATTCTCCAAATAATTTTTAGAAAATCTGCCGAGGTACCAGTTCTTGGCCATATGAAAATCCGGGACCTTATCGCTACTTCGATGTGACTGTTGTGGGAACGGCTGCCTCAGCTCTCCTTACCAATGGTTTTCGTCAACTAATTAATATGGTGCAAATGAGCTGGCACGTACCTGGTGTGGGCGTTTTCATTACACCGCTTCAAAGAAAGAAAGGACACACAATTTGTTTATTTCGCATTTATATCCTCTTCTTCTGTAATATTTTACAGCATTGTTTTTGTCTACTCTTTTTTTTTGTAAATTTTAATTTGTAATTCCGTTCAATGGCATCACTACCAATACAAGCAGATGTTTGTATGCCAGTAAGTTGCTTTTGTTCCAAAATTTATTTTCGTACATAACGGTACAATTGCACTTAGTCGGCGCTTGGGTTGTTCGCTGGACGAACACAAACGTTAACAAAGGCATTTTTAACGCATTGCCAAGCGGAATAATAGAAAAAGTTTTATTTAGCATTAAAATAGGTGCTCATAACAGCAGCAGCAACAACAACAACGACAAACGCCAAACATTTGTGGCACGAAAAGCAATTGGCGTAAGCACACAGCAGACACAAAGAGGGTATCAACGTGAGTGCTTAATAAGAAGAAATGAAAGTAAAATAATAATAACAACAAAAGCAACAATAACAACAAAAGCAATGACAACAACAGCAAAAGTCAAAGCACACGCTTTTCTACAAGGCATATATCCGCAGCGCTTGCGGGGGAGCACAAGAACAACACGTGCCTATAAATACTCATAATTGTTGTTGTTGTTGTTGCAGTTACCATTTCGGCAAAACTTTTTGTTTTTATTTTCGCCATTTGCAATTTGCTATTTGCACACAACGCGTATTTAACACGCTTTGTTTGTTGTTGTTTTTTTGGCTTTTTTTATGTTTTCTCTTCCACCGTCTCTTCATATTATTGCTTTATTTTTATTTTTGTAATTATTTGGCAAACGTTGACTGTTGCTGTGCCATTACTACAACATTTCATTAAAGTTAGAAATCAGTCTACAACGCTTCACATTGCTTTATTTTTTTCACAGATTTCTGAGAGTCTGCTCGTTACACGCTCAACAATTACAACAATTTTACGTGTCCCTGAGTTTTTTCAATTTATACGAGAATTTATTTTATTTTAATTTTCATTTAATGTTTTTTATTTTTATTATTTTTGGATTTTTTTCTTTTTTTTGCTTTTCATTCCTTTGCCTCAGCGCACACTCATCTGATTTAAATGCTTGTTTGCATTTGTTGTTGTTGTTATTGTTGTTGGCTGTTGAAATTTAATTTGAATGCGAATTTGTATTTGAATAACAAAAATCCTTTCATTCAACAAATAAAATTGCTGTGCAAAAGCGCTCAGCTTAATGTCAAATAAAGGCGCACCTCTCACCCCCTCTACACGCTCGTGCTCCCAAAACGCAGCAGCGTCCGTTCAACGCCACTCCAATTCGCCGCATTTATTGTTTGTGTGCATCCAATTTCTAAGCGTATTAATTAAGCATGAATGTGTGTTTGTTGATGTTGGTATTTCTGTGTCTGCTCACCAACTATTGTGCCTGTAAAGTGAAGCAGAACTAAGTACAAAGAGCCTTCTGTAAAACAGCAGCTGTTGTTTGCGACGAGCACACATCCGTTCGTCAACACAGCCTACAAGCGGACGCCAATCATATACACACACATCCGCACATTGCTCGGTCCAACTTAGTTTCCCAAATTGTCTGCTAACACTTCTCGGCCGCTCGAGTGTCGAGCACGTCCGTCTAACCAGCGGAGCACATACTTTCGTCGCGCCGCTTCAACATAATTTAGCTTCGAGTATTTTTGAGCGCTTCAGCTGCGAAATATCTGTGCCCCGTTGCGAGGTGACGCAGCGCCGTTATTATTTACCTTCTGAAAGCAAAAAAATGTGAATTTCACGCTTTCCACGCGCCAACTTTGCATCCAACGGTAATAAGTAGTCCTGTCATTGTTGTTGGTGTCAAATCAAATTAAATTCGTTAAAGGGGTGAGTATAGTGCTCAGGGCCTGGTATTTATAGTACCAAGGTAAGCATGTAATTCTGCAAATATTATTGCTTTTGTTTGATTTCGAAAGCGGAACGTGTAATTGACCCGGTTGCGTTAAATGTTGGGGGTGCTGTAATTCTATTCTTCGTTTTTGTCGCAGCTGTGTGTTTAAGATATTTCGAGTGATATTCTTCTGTGCTTACAGTTTTCGAAAAGCTACCGGAAGAAAATGACATCAGCTTAGCGGCACTATGAGAATGATCTCTCGGTTCTAAAATATGGATGTTGTTATTATATACTCTAAATTAAATTGCTCCAGCTCTGAAAGTATTCGATGCAGTACCCTCTGGTGGAAGCCGAGGAAGAGGAAGACCTCCAATCCGATGGAAGGACCTGGTGGAGAGGGACCTGGCTTCGCTTGGTATAACCAATTGGCGCCAAACTGCCAGACTCGGCTATAACCGCTTAAGCGGTGTCTACGCCAGTCAAGAATAAGAAGAAATTACAAACCACAAAATTAAGGGTTTTCGTATTCAGTAGGGACCAAATTTAAATTCACGATTAGTCGAGTGGTAGTCAAGGATTCGATGTCGAAATTAAGCTTTCCGAAGACTACAATATATCTCAATTTTGCATAAGACTGCATTGTTTCTATGAGGTTGAAGCTGGAATGATTATTTCTGTGAGGAAACTGTCTGAAGTCCTTTTGTTCGGATGTGACTTCCGTAGAATTCGTCTACACATGGTATAATAAATGGATGTTGGCTATAGTTGAGAGCTACTTCACTGGGTATTACTGGTAACTTCAGTCCAAATAAGTTAAGTGAACTCTCTTCCGACGAATCGATTACTTTATATGCTATAGATCGTCTCTTCTGGACCGCTTCATTATTTCTATGATTAAACATAGCGGTATATTAAGGGGTTATATACAGTTAGAATTTTCAAAAAATCGATTTTTTTTTATTTCATTTTCTTAATGTACATATATTTAAGAATACACACAGAAATCGTTCCGGTGAATATTTTCAAAGTTACAAGAAAATTTGAAAAGGCGTTTCAGAGTGCTTGGAAGTACAAGGTCCGAGCGGCAGCGCGTTTTTCTCAAAATGGTGTTTTCAAAGTCGGTGACCAACATTACTTGAAAACGGCCTTCTTAAATATATTTTTTAGTAATTAATCGAAGATTTTTTATCTCCGATAAATATTTTTTTTTATAAACAATTTAAGGCCGAAATTTCGGTGAAGAATCGATTTTTTTTTTGAGAAACCGCCATTTTTATTTTGCTTATTCCTTCGATTAATTACTAGATTTAACATTATTTTAACGAAATCTGTTTGGTTTTTTAATTTCATATGATCCAGTTCCGAGATATAGTGGTCACCGCAAAACGTCGTTTTTGAGAGGAGCTTCTGGAGATCAGCTGTAGCTCTTTTTCAAATAAATATTTTTAATAGTACTAAGTATGTGTATACATTTTTGGATCAATAAATTAAAAAGTTTTCTCAGAAAAAATTCTGGAAAATTCACTTTTTTTCGGCCGCCTAAGTGTATATAACCCCTTCAGTTGATGTTGGCTATAGTGCAGAGCTATAATTGAGAGATACTGTATTGGATACTACTAGTATCAGCGACCCATATAAGTTCAGTGACTTTTCATCCGACCAATCGATGACTTTATATGTTATAGGCCGTCTCTCCCAGATCGTAACCCAAATGTCGCTTGAAAGTGCCTTACAAATTTAGTTTTTTTCTGAGAAGCTTATTGCATATTGTTGTAGTGGAAAGCGAGAAAACAGTCTGGACAAATCCTTTGCTGAGATTTCCCTTTTGGGGGCAGGGTTTTCGACTTTAATATTATTTAGTTCACGGAGGCGGTTCTGAAGTGGCAAAATTTCTCGACCTTTGTTACATATTGCCTATATTTTTACCACTTTTCTGTGTTTAGACTCGAAAAATTAATGATGGTACAATGGAGATCCTACTGCTCCTTGGTTGTTAGCTATGATGATCTTGGATGGTATGATAACTGAGCCGGAGGTCTGAAAATATGCTGGGAACTTAGCAGCAAAGTTTGTTGGTTAGTTATACAGTTATGTTTATGGAATCCATAACTCTTAAAAGCGATTACACTGTCCAACAAATGAAGACTTATTGAATGGAACAGAATAGCGACCCCATAATTCTGAAAGGGTATGTTGAGTAGATCATTTTTGTAGAACAAACTTATGGTCCAGCACGTCTGAGTTTTTTTTACAGTGGGTCAAAGTTTTCATTTTTTGGTCGAAGGGAGCATTATACTATATGAAAAAAATTTTGTAAGTTAATGTCTGAGAGAATTCTTATGGCCAGAGTTGTATTGTGGAATTGTATGAGGATTATTTTTGTGGAAGATCTTAAACCTCTAACTGGTTTCTTTATGGGTCAATTTGACCCTTTTTTCGAGAAAATCGAAAAATATCCTTTACACGCCAACATATACAAAGTAGGTGAAAACGTCGTCAAGTTCGTGAGATGTGAGATCACATCACATTCCCAGTCCTTTCATCATTGAGACCTACCGATTTCTATGCCACATAAAATTACGGTTTCTTCTCCATTATTGCAACTATTGTAATCAAAACCACTCAGCTACTCCCAATTAATGCGATACGACAAAGCAAAACAAATTCGGTCCGTGGCCTGTTGTCAATGCGAACTATCAGATTCACTCGCCACTGATAAGCAGGCGAACTCGATATTTAAGGAAATGTCAGGCTATTCTTGACTTTGCATTGATTGCCAACTTTCTACGAAAGCAACACAACGAAACAGCAACAACAAAAGGAAAAAAAATTGCCGACTGTGTAGCTGAGCACAATCATTGAACCAAATACGCCACAATTGCAATGAAGCGCACAAATTGACAAGCGGACAAGCTGAGCAACGCATTGACAGCACTACAAGTTCAGCGATACCCAACCACGATACACAGCTCCAGAGACGCACAGAAGAAACGTACGTAGGAGCCGCTTCAACGTTGCAGCTGCTGTTATTGTTGTGGTAAATGCGGCGGAAGAAGAAGAAGTAGGGAGACCACGATGACGATGATGGTGATGGTTGTTGGCATTGCATGGACGACTGGGAAGTCAATTAAATGGACACTTCTGCATTGGTGCAACACTGCAAAACAGCGAC
Source organism: Zeugodacus tau (assembly GCA_031772095.1). NCBI lineage: Eukaryota > Metazoa > Arthropoda > Insecta > Diptera > Tephritidae > Zeugodacus > Zeugodacus tau. The sequence continues at coordinate 41,065,356 of CM062650.1, forward strand.
CAAGGAAGGACCAATGTGACAGCTGCTTGGAGGATATGTTTCGCTTGGCCGGAGCGGTAAGGCGCGTAAAACGAAGAGAATGAAGGCAAAAAAAAAAATGTACGAACGCAGCACACAATCAATGACAAAACGAATAAAGGAATGACAAAAGTTAACAACTCGAGCCGCGTTGTCGCCGCCACCGGAGGCTGCAAATGAAACCAAATTTGCCAGCGAAATTAAATTTCCATCGAAAATCAGTGCGTTGATGGGCGCCGTCACAGTGCAAAGCAGGCATTCAGGGAGTGGCGGAGACAATAATGGAGGCCAGCAAGTGGACAGTCGGCCGTGCGGCTCGACAGTAAACTGTATACGCTCCGACAGCATTGCTGCTGCGTTGCAGGGAATTTCATTAGGATTTGCTTAACTCGCGTAATTAATTTCAGTCATTCTCTGTGTCGCATGATTCCACTGTTGCAACGCTCGTGCCTGTCATAGCATCTCGGTGCGGCATTCATTCCGTATTGAGCTCGTGCGCCATTTTTTCCTCTTTTCTCTTGCGCCATGCACCTCTGCATATTTGCGACCTGTTAAGGATTGTATGAGATCAGCAAAATATGGCCGAGCAGCTGCTGCTGTTGCGCCTAACTAAGCGTTAAGTGTGTTAAAACTTGTGCTGGCAATGCCATCGTTGAGCTGTTGTTGGGACGCTCGAGCTGCTGTGGCGAACACGTCGTTCAAGTTCGTCATTGCTGCATGTGTTTGCAAGGTTCGGGGAATTGGAGTGCAAAAAATGCAATGAGAAATTTGTGCTGCGCTAAGACAATTGATTGGATTGTGATGCCGAGGTGTCCGGTGAGGTTTGCGCCCAATATGGGTCATTTAACGGTGTTGCAGGTTTGTTGATTTCAAAATTGAAAGTTGAAAAGTTTCTGTTTTAGTTGTAGCCAACAATAGAGGGTGGATTTGCATATTTGATCAATTTTGGAGACTTTTGGGGTTCGAACACAGTTTCTGTGTTCCGTATACGCTCGTAAGGCCCACCCAATCCTTTTCATTATGTCAAGTTTCTATTCAGGATATCAAGCTGTCTCTAGGTTACAGCTTTAAAAATAGTTAGATGTCGGAGAGACATTTGAACAATATCCTCTTCGAAAACTCTATCCAAAAGCTGCACACCTGATTATGGGGTCCTCCCTTCTTTATGTTTCCAGATATTTGCTAGAACAGTTTGGTTTCCATAAAAGTAATTTTCCAGGATTAATTCGTATAGACTAGCGGTTATCCAAATCCTCAGTCAGTTAACAGTGGGATTCAAGGTACTTCGAAAGTTTCTGGCTGATCTCTAGGCGACATATTTATGTGTATCCCCTATGGTGGTACTGTAAATAAGTTTCCTATGCGCTTAGAAGAAGTCTCGCTCCTCCATAATCCGGGTTCTAACGATCATCTGAACCACGTGTAGATGTTTTTACAAAGTAAATTTCGTTCCGGTTGAAGTACTTATGCCATAATACTTTCCCTAGAGTTGTTAATAGTCTGGAACAACACTATTAAATGTTTGCAACGGCTTTCTAGCCTATAGTTTCTAGTACTAATGCGTCTGAGTACGCTACCCAACTTTTGGTGTTTAACTATGTGAAGTTTCTGTTGAATCTCTGAGGTGTAATAAAAATTCAAACTTGTGCTTATCAATTTACCACACACCCATATTTATGTGAGCTCAACATAAACCATAACATACCACAGAATGCACGTAACAAATTGCATTTTAGTGAACTCCATAATGATAGACCCTAACTAAGCCAATGCAAATATCGAGATTTCAATCAACCTACCTGACTGGTTTGGTATCATGTGATAACATCAAAGCCACTAAAATTCATTTTCATACCCATACATCATCATCAACATCATTATTGCTGCTGACCACATCGATGGCGATTATATCTTATTTTATCACCCTCTGTCTCTCAGCCCCTCTCCACACCACACACATTTCATTGCCATTATCAGCGGGCATCAAAGTTTATGTTCCAATGTGATTATTTCCAATAAATTTGCTCGAGAAAAGTGGAAATGTGCAGTGGACGAGAGGTAAACTGTCGGTTTGTTGACTTAAAAGCAAACAGTGAGTTGCGGTCGAGTGGAGCGTAGAGTGACCAAGCAATTATTACGCATAGACGTCGAATGTAATAGTGAGCTCTGTAAGCATTTAAGTGTAGGTAGTATAAATACGAACCCTGTTGGGAGTATTGAACTAGCTGGAGAAGTTTAAAGTTTGAAATCTATAGAATATCGACAGCTGATAAATTTTCATGTTGACGGTCCCGACTCAGTTAAAATTATGGATTATCTATGGTTACGGAACCGACTGTGGAAGGAATGGACTCCATAACTTTCGACTGTCATAAGTTTTTACACTTCGTATTAGCTCGGGTATACAGAAGTTGGCAAATGACACTTCCTAGAATACCTAAACTTCCTAGTCCTAGTAGGACCATTATTATTATGAACGAATGCAATTCCCCCGAGGGGTTTATCTCTGTCTCTCTCTCTCCCTTTTTCACCTACAAATCGTGCTGCTTATGAAAGTTTATACGCACCAATAGCACTAATAGCTGGCAGGTAACCCATTACTCCGGCTGACCATTGCTTGGCTTTTGATACTTTGATAGTCCAGTGACACACCTGCCCTGCCCATCCCGCTGTCCTCTTGCAATGTCAATTGCATTTGATGTCAGTTAACCGTTGCCGTTGGTTATATCAATTTTAGTTTTATTAAAAAGTTTCCGTAAAACTGATTTACCAACCACTACACATAACTATATATTACTGGTATGACAGCTGAGGCAGTAGCTCGATGTTGCAAGTAAAAAATGAAGCGAGCGCGTTAGAGGCTAATGCTTCACTTTTCTGCATTTTCAAACTTTTAGCTTCTCTCTTTTTTAACTCTTTCTATAACACAGTGGTTCGCGTTTTACATTCTCGTTTTTAGTCTTCATGAAAATGTGATTTGAATATGTGCTAGTTAAGGTAAGTCGGATATATGACTTCCATCGTTTATCAATATTTAGAAAATAAAGATATATGTCCAGAGGTCAATATCAAATCTACAATTTAATGCAGCGGAACACCTAGAAAACCTACCTCTTCAAGAGTCGTTGTCTCTACAAGCACCTATTCTGAACTCAAAATAAGCGTCGTTGGAGCTATTACTAGAGCTCTCGATTTTCATCGGAGCGTATGAGGTCTATAACGTTAGGAACATTTCATTCGGAATCAAATTTCACCAGATTTCATTCCACGAACCTCTACTGAAGTGCATGAGTATATCATATCCCCAGAGGACGAGAGAGAAAAATACTCTTTGCTGACATTTTTCGGAACGGTCCTTTCGAAAATTGCGTATTTTTTGTGTTGCTGAGCAGAATTTTTCTTCTTTTGGATATCTCTGTTTATGTGATTACCCTCAATGTCATTTCGCATTCAACTTTGCTAAACGCATTTTCAGTTCGGCTCGTTCCATGCATTTTAATTCCATCGATACTAATTTGATTTGTTCTCTCCGCTTCGCATAGGTTAGGAGTATTTCAGTGAATGCTTTGCAATATTTGATGGTCGTTTTTAACGATGGTTTTAAAAATTCTAATTTGAGTGTTAAAAAAGCGTAATAGTTTAGTGGATTTTGTTTACTAGCCTATTCAAGTTTAGACTAGTTAATGTTTTTGCTAATCTTCAAGACTTCATTGCAAAAATAGGCTAAAGAACTCACATATCATGATATAGATCAAGATATTTGCATCGCAACTTCATCTACTAGAGTAATAGATTTATTATTGATAAGGATAGTTTTCTGCTCGGATATAAAGTACTTTTGATCATTTCTTTATTAGGCATGTTTAGGGTCTGGCCATATGATGAACATACGGCATTGCAGACGTTTCCGTATGATCCACAGTCAAATATCACAGCTCATGTGGGGTTCAGTTTGATAAAGATTTTTTACCATCCACAGGCAAGTAATACAGATCAAGTGGGGTTCACTTTGGTATGGATGTCTTTTCAACAATCTCAACTAATATTTGGTTGAGATGAATTCAGTTGTGTTGAAAGTTCTCTAGTTAGAGCTGGTGTTAATTTTAACCAAACATAATCTTGAGCATAAGATCGGTAGCGTTTATGATAGATTCTCCTGCTAGCTCAGGACTTTAGACTTGTGTCTATAGCAAAATATCGTAGAGCTGTCTTGTATTTATTAAGTAAGGAAAAATGTTTCCCAAACAAATGAGTATTTGAGTATTACCATTTAAAGAATTTTATGTGGTATATGTATGGTAAAGCTTAATCTGAAGAGCTTTGGTGAGAAACTTTATTTGAAAATTTTTAAAATATTTTTGCATCTTTAACTATCGATAGGGTTATGTTATGCTCTGCAGGGAAGGCCCTGTAATTCTTATCTTCTTATCAGATGCTTTCAGTCTTCATATAAGACTTGAAGCTATCCAGCCAGCTGTACAGTTCGAGGCATATATTATGTTGTCAAATATCTCCGCCTTTTTGTTTTTTGAATTACGCGGCTAAGGATAAAGCGCTAGAGAGCTCGTTTCTGACAATACTATACATCTTGAAAGGTCTTGACATAACCTACAAAACGACGCTATGCATGATTAGTTTGGATATTGCGTTCAACAGTTATAGACGTGTAAACAAGGAGTTCACTAACGCCGAAATTCGCGATATTTTAAAGTTTTCCTTGGTTAAAGGCAAATTAGCTAGAGAAACGTTGCGTGAAATTAATGGTATTTTGGGGGATAGTACCCTATCACTTCGAACTGTGGAGGAATGGAACGGAATGGAACGACACCATGGATAAGCCAGCCGGCGGAAGACCTCTGGACCGAATCAACGCCTGCGATATGCTGCTGAAACGAAACGAACTCCATCCATTTTTGAAGCGGATGGTGACTGGCGACGAAAAATGGATCACATACGATAATATCAAGCGGAAACGATCGGGTCGGAGGCCGGTGAATCGTCCCAAACAGTGGCCAGCCGGGATTGACGGCCAGGAAGGTTTGGTGGCATCGGAAGGGAATCATCCACTGTGAGCTGCTCCCATATGGCCAGACGCTTAATTCTACCATCCACCGCGAACAACTGGACCGCTTAAAGCAGGCGATCGACCAGAAGCGTCCAGAATTGGCCCAAAGGAAGGGTGTAGTGTTCCACCAGGACAACTCCAGACCACACACTTCGTTGATGACTCGTCAGAAGAAACGGGAGCTCGGATGGAGGTTTTTTCGCATTCACCATATAGCCCGGACATAGCGCCAAGTGATTACCACCTGTTCCTGTCCATGGCGAACGCCCTTGGTGGTGTACAGTTGATCTCAAAAGAGGCTTGTGAAAAGTGGATGTCTGAAGTCTTCAGCAATTAGGAGGGGGGCTTCTATGAGAGGGGTATTATGAAGTTGCCGTCTAGAAACAGATTATCGAACTAATCAGATTATTTGGACTAAATCCGATCACTGTAACACTTTTTATAAAGCATTGAATATGGCGCAAAAAAATCCCTTGCCTGAAATATAATCAGTTCACAGTCAAACAGTGTCCACCTCCATTTATTCAATGAAATTTAGCTACAAAAGAATAACTTCCAGTCAACCAATTCATTAAAGCGAAAGTTAAAAGCGCTTCAAACTCAAAGGATTGAGTAAAACTTTTTTTTCCTGTGCCATTCATCTCGTAATTAGCTCCTCAGGATGACTGCATGCGCTATGCCGACAATGCACGAACTATGCTTTATCGGCAGAAGAACAACCGAAATATTTAAATTTTGATAATAAATGAACGCTGGAGCTGAGGCTAAAGTATAAATATTTGTTTTTATGTGGCTAAAAAAGTTTGCAACAACTGTTGAAAATACATATTTATTTTTAAAGCTATGCATAGACTTACATATGTATGCAGTTGTAAGCAGCACTAGTTTAGCTAGTGAAAAAACACCAATGAATATACGAGTATGCAAATGAGCACATATGAGTGTTTGTATGTGCTTGGGTTCATGCGAATGACCAACTGACCCAACTGACCGGGGCGCGCTGTTCAATTCAACTTAAAAGTGAAGGATGTCGGAAAAAAAGGGATATTTTTTGTGCGCACCAATACATGTGGCGAAGTGGCGAAACCTTGGCTCATGAGTGCATCGTTAGTGCGGCATACACTCGGAATCTATATGTAGTACATATACATATATGTACATCTATATATGTTTGTATGTATCCTCATATGTGAAGTATATACTGGACACCCGTTACAAGGCAATTAAAGACTCTTACATGGCATCGAGCGGAAAAATGATGAAAATGTGAACCCAATTCTTTTTTGTTTGTTATGTGTCTTCAGTGGAGTGGTGTGTGTGCGTAAGCTTGACACAAGTGTGAAAGCGTGTGTGTGTGTGTTATTTTAAGCCGAACATTTTTGAGGTGCTCGTCGTACTTTTTCATAATCAAAATTGAATTTAAAAACTTTTTTTTTGCGCTACACAAACACACAAAACACACGCGAAGAAACCTGAGGGAGCACACATGAGTATTGCCAACGAACTCCCTCGTGTGAGTGGGCGGCCGGAATGCAAGCGGTTTGCGCCCATACTCGGCGGCAGTAGCAGTAGCAATAACACTTTTTTATCAAATTATTTTCATGTTCGTTGAAAGGTGCGGCGGCGGCATTATGCCAGTTGCCTACCTCAGCGCGCTCGTGTATGTTTTGGCCGAAGCCAAATGAATTAAAGTTAAAAATACAAAAATGTAAATGAAAAATAGCACAAAAAGTGGGGAAAAACGTGCAATGGTTGTAAAGTCAAAAAAGTCAGCTCGCCGTGCGGCAAAGTCCTTGTGGCGTTCTTGCTTTTTTGTGGCATTCCACGCCGTAAATTGAGTGAAATACTTGGTCCGTTCGCGTCAGAGCGTGTTATATTTGCGCACAAAATGACGCTAAAGAAGTAAATGTTGAAGTTGGCGGGTTACAGTGGGCCTAGACGGCTTTAAGTGGGATCAAAATTATATAAAAATTGCTCTAGACAACGATTTATATAAAGAATTTCTCAAAAGAGACGCTAGAAATGTAGACCGTTAGATACAGCAAACGACCCCATATTTTTTCCCGATCGTTTGATATTTCTCTTAAGTAAGTTTGCCATTTCATCATGGAAATATATATGATCCAACAACGAGTCGAAATTATTAAAATTTTATCGATATTCCGAGTCAGTGGCTTCAATTTTAAGATCGCTGCTGTGAATGGGAATCGCTACCGCTTAATGATAACCGAATATTTTTGCCCAAATTGGATGATATGGACTTGGACATTATGTGGTTATCTCACTAAACCCCGTTAGACTATCAGCTGTGAGGCTACGTGAAGTCTATAGTCAACAAGCCAGCATTGATCAATTTCGTACAAATATAGAACGTGATATTGCAGCAGTATCGGCCGATATATGCTTGAAATAGCCGTGGTGGCCATTGAACAAAAAATCGAGTTCCATACATAGTGGCATCGAATGTACTTTCGTGATTTAGAGTTTATATGAGGCTCAGCTTTGGATTTGACCGGAATCGGTAATATCTCTCGGAAATCTCTGCCGGTTTTCGTGTGAAGTTTTATCGAAATGTGAGAATTATTGTTAGTTTCCCTAAAAACTGTTTGTCTCGATTCAGGGATGATGTCTCATGATGTTTCCATGAGAAAAGTGATTAAGATTTTAGTTGTTTATTTTCACTCTATGGAAATGTTGCCAACTTATTCAAAGCCGTCATATTTCGTCGTGAGTTCTTGCTCTTGAGTGGAATAAAACAATGAATTAATGTCGAGAGATCATATAAAACGACGAGACAAAGGAAAAATGAACGAATTTGTCCCTAAACTTCAATGAATGAGTCTGTGGACTTCTTGGATCGTTTTCAATACATTTTTATAGGTGTTTCTGTTGTAAAGCGCGTTGTTACTCGATTCGACCCGTCTATATTTGATGAGGGATTTTTTAGTTTGGTCGGATACGAGAATTTGGTCGAGGATTCTAATAAAATAATCGCTGTCCAGCTAACTCATTAGGTTTGACTCTCTAAAACATGGGAACTTGGACGGAAACTTTACCTTAGTATCAACAAGTATCGCAACAAAGGTATAATCAGTCTTTTTGACTGGAGACCGGAGTCTGGAGTCGGATCTCTTGCTAAAGGAAGGGATGTCTAACAGATATAGCTACGTTTTATGTTTAACCGTTTCTCGACCAAACTTTTTGGAAAGAGGAAACTTATGTTTTGGAATAACCAATTAGGTACATTAAGAACTGTAGCTTCTGTTGGCATCTCAGAATTTTTTAAGTACCTGGTGATACTTCTCACTCCCTATTAAGTGCAAGATTATTGTGAAATCTTATAATGGCCACGAATAGCTAATGATATCTATTAAGCGAAGTTAAAGAATTTCACACCAAACAAATCTGTTACATTATGACTCCGTTTGACAGAACATGGATGCTGTGAAGCTCAGGATCTGCAGATTCGTTAATTTCTAGTATGTATTATTCGTGTCGGCAAAATACCTCGAAATCTTACATATACTAGCCAAAGTTCACAATAAGTGTTATTTAGGATGAGAGTATGCCTCCCTTTAGTAATTAGAAATAACATAGATCGTTGAAAGAGCTGTCTAAAGACTTACAAATTTTGAAGAAATCGTGAACTTTAATCGAGGAGGTAGCGAAGATTAATGTGATTAACGGAAGACCGTTTCCGGTTTCAACTAAGAAGAAAAAGTTTCTTCCTCTGCGTTGAAATTACATTAACTTCATCGACTCAAAAGCGCTGAAACTTTCCGCCTTTGCTTTGTTCCACCGAATTCGTCGCATCAAAGCGTTAAACTCTTTTGAATATACTCAACTTAATTGACACCGGTTGCATGCCGCAGGCTGCGACGGTAGCATTATTGCGCGTATTATTTCATTGCCTCATGCTGCCACACTTTGTGCTGCCAGTAAATATGCCAAACCGTTATACAGTTGATTGGTTAGTAGGTTTGTCGGTCGAACAACAATCAACAAACAAACGAACAAACAAAGCAGTAAATGGACAAACGAACGGACGGACAGAGCAGTGGGCGGACGAGCGGATGAACGGATGTTTGATCAGTTCCTTTGTGCTACACATTTTGTCGGTCGATTGGTACTCGTATTGCGATTACGATTGCCAGTGCCGTTTGCTATTTGGCGTTTGGCATTTGCCGGTGCGATTGCTATTGCGATTTTTGCGCAGCTGGCATTAAATGTGCTGCCCATCAAAGTCCATTAAACTGCGATAATGTCATAAAAATGCAGACGTTGGCAGTTAGCGATGGCGCAGCCGAAGGCGAACGCGAAAGACGATTGCCAATGCGACTGCGGCTGGGTGAGAGTGCAGCAGGCAAATGGCGCTATTAACGCAACAGAGTAACGGAGTAATACAGTTAGTTTGTTGCCAAGTGGCGGATGGCGGATGGAGCAGCGGAAGCGAGTGCCCCGTCAAATGCCGGTAAATCAAACGTCACTGCTTCGCGAAGGCGAATGCGAATGATGATGTCGGCACTGCCAAGTCGAGCAGAAATGTGAAAAACTCAAACTAACAAGCAGCACGGGTGGGGTGAGAGTTCGAAGCTGGTGGGTGGGAGAATGCGGTAGGGAGTTCAAATGAATCAAGATGTTGATGTGGCCGCGACAAGCAGACGGAAAGATAAAAGCACAGACCTGCCGGCAGGCAGAGAAGTAGTGGTTGGCGGCAGGCAGAGTACGTTTATAGACGGGTTCGTCTAATAGGTGCAGACTGTCAATCTCTGGGTGGGCATTAGTACGAAGTTAGCTGCTAGAGAGCAGCAGAGCGCGGCAGGCGAAAGCAAGTTTGCCACAGCTGCTGCTGCTGCATGCTATTAAACTAAACACCGGATTGGTCTGGAGTGCGCGCTGGTGGCCTGTTTATTACCCGCGCGAAACGGAAACCAAACCAAACGGAAACGGAAACGCTTGCCTGCTGCTTGGTTGGGTCAGACGATTGCTATAATGTTATTATTGTTGGGCACTAGGGCACTATTTACTAAGTGAGTAGTAGCAGACAGACGTGCGCGTCGGCGCTCGCATCCGTGCAACGTTTATTGAAAACGTGGTTGGCCACCAAGTCCGAGTCCCCGGCCGAAGAGCAGAAGTTGTGACGGAAGGAAGGAGGCACAGATTGGTGTTAATGGTTTGCAAAGCGCAGCAGTTGCCGCGGAAGCAGCAGCGTCGCCAAAGACAGTCATTAAAACTACAGCTTAAGTGTTCGCGTTGTTGTTGTGGTAGAAGGGACTTGGTGTCACGGCGTAAGAGCAATCTCAGTGCGGTTGGTGATGGGAGTGGGTTCATGCGCGCATACGTTTAAGTGTGTAATATCCAATTGGTTGCTGTTACTACACACTGGCAGATATATGTATAGCGCAGTGTCGCATTTCTTGATTTTTTTTGTGCAATTACATTCATTTGCATGTGTTACTTTCAGCTTGGAAATTGACAACGCAGATGACATTGATGGCGAATTGATGTGGACGTTTTCGCGTGGCAAGCAATTTTCGTAGAAAGTGTTAGTACTCGGTGCGATGTGGTGAAGTAAAAATAGCGGATTAAAATTCTTTGCGAGTTGCGTAATAAAAATGGAAGAGTATGTAAAAGAAAATGTGTTGGAAGAGAGAGTAATGGGGGATTAGAGTAGACTAGAGGCATGTGAACACGATAAAATGAATAAAGAAATGAGATAAAATGGTACTTAAATTAAACAAAATGACATAAAATAACATAACATAACATAACATAACATAACATAACATCACATATCATAACATGACGTAACATAACATAACCTAAAATAACATAACATTGTATTTGAGCCCGAACATGATTTTGTATTCGAACTTGATCTTAACATTTTACTTGGTCATATAGGAAACCGGACTAGGACTAGAAATATGTAGTTTTAAAACTTCTAATTGAATCTGGGAGTGGTAATGTATTGCTGTTGTTGTTGTACTGGCATACAACATTGCCGAAATAATTTTGAGGAATGCCGCCAGCTTGACATTCCTTGGCCGATTACAAAGCCGGGTCCGTTCTGGTTACATAGAACCGAATCTCGTGTGAACGGAGTGGTAATGTACTATTTGTCCTTGGACTACCGGACTTGGAATTGGACTTAGGCTTAGAGTTGGACATGGACTTGGCCAGACTTGGTCAACTTGGACAATTGGTCTTCTACTTAGACTTCCAGTTGGTTTGACATAGAGTAAGACTTGGGCTTGAAATTTTACTTGGATTTGAATTAACTTGAATTAACTTAAACTTGAACTTGGACTTGGACTTGAATTTGGAATTGAAATTGGAATTGGAATTGAATTTGGACTTGGACTTGGATTTGAACTAACTTGAATTAACTTCAACTTGGACTTGGACTTGGATTTGGAATTGAAATTGGAATTGGAATTGAATTTGGACTTGGACTTGGACTTGGATTTGAACTAACTTGAATTAACTTGAACTTTGACTTGGATTTGGAATTGGAATTGGAATTGAATTTGGACTTGGATTTGTATTTGAACTAACTTTAATTAACTTGAACTTGGACTTGGACTTGGATTTGGAATTGAATTTGAACTAACTTGAATTTACTTGAATTTGGACTTCGGCTTGAACTTGGACTTGGATTTGAACTAACTTGTATTAACTTGGACTTGGACTTGGACTTGGACTTGGATTTGGAATTGAATTTGAACTAACTTGAATTTACTTGAATTTGGACTTCGGCTTGAACTTGTACTTGGATTTGAACTAACTTGTATTAACTTGGACTTGGACTTGGACTTGGATTTGAACTAACTTGAATTTACTTGAATTTGGACTTCGGCTTGAACTTGGACTTGGATTTGAACTAACTTGTATTAACTTGGACTTGGACTTGGACTTGGATTTGGAATTGGAATTGGAATTGGATTTGGACTTGGACTTGGATTTGGAATTGGATTTGAACTAACTTGAATTTGGACTTCGGCTTGAACTTGGACTTGGGCTTGAACTTGGACTTGGATTTGAACTAACTTGAATTAACTTGGACTTGGATTTGGAATTGGAATTGGAATTGGAATTGGATTTGGACTTGGACTTGGACTTGGACTTGGATTTGGAATTGGATTTGAACTAACTTGAATTTACTTGAATTTGGACTTCGGCTTGAACTTGGACTTGGCCTTGAACTTGGACTTGGATTTGAATTAACTTGAATTAACTTGGACTTGGATTTGGAATTGGCATTGGAATTGGAATTGGAATTGGAATTGGATTTGGACTTGGACTTGGATTTGGTTGGATTTGAACAAACTTGAATTAACTTGGACTTGAACTTGAACTTGAACTTGAACTTGAACTCGAACTTGAACTTGGACTTGGAACTAGAATTTGAATTTGAATTTGAAATTTGTAATATGGATCTGGACTTGGTCTACCTTGAACTGGGATTTGAACAAAGAACTTGAACTTGTATTGGAACTTGCAGCAATAACGAAGACTTGAACTACTGCACTTGGACTTTACCAAGGACTTGAACTTGAACTTGAAATTGAGCATGGAACTAGAATTTGAAACTGAACTTGAACATGGGCCAGAACTTGAACATCCGTTTGGGATTGGTTTCGATGGTGGACTTTAACATGATTCAGGACTGTTTTTGGCTTTTATTTTGATCCAGAGCTTAAACTTTAAACGGTAAAAGATGTTACAAATAGAATTTGGAGTTAAACAAAGTATTAAACCTCAAAATAAACTTTGATTGCAATAAAACTTGAATTTGGGTCCTGAATTTGTAAGCATGAACCTGTGAAAGGTTTTACGATTTTCTTAAATTTAAGACTTCTGAAGCAACTGCTGTCATGATTTTTAGAAAATTTAAAGATTTATTGCTCGACATTTTCATTGAAATGAAGTGAACTCATTTTTCTTGTTTGTTTTTGAATAGTGCTTATGAATGAACCATTTTCCCCGAATTTCATGGATCAAAGCTAATTAATTTATTGATTTCTCTTTATGGCATTTCATTCACATTTCGAATTCACTTCGTTTTTTATTGTGTTAGTAGATTTCAATTCCTTTGCATATACTTCTATACACACATATATATGTATGTATGTGCTTCAACTAATAATTTCCACCATCACTGCGCATACATCTCCATTCATTCATATATTCCCCATGCAATTCGGATTTCCAGCAAGCCATTGCACAAGCGATTCGGTTTGCTTTATAAACCGGTCGTGCGTGTAATCAACAGCGACATCATCATCGACGAAATGCAGCCGCATAATCGATTCAAGCTGAAATAAATTAAATTCGAGTGGCGCAAACTTCGTACGTTCGTTCAGCCGAGGGACTACAAGACCACGAACACTACTACTACAACAATAACAACTGCAACTACCAACTAGTGCTAGTAGTGAGGAATACAGACAGATGGAGGGACAGACGGACAGCCAGGCAACGAAGCGCATAGCCAAGCTGACTAACCAAGCAGCTAACCCAGATAGTTTGGTCAGACAGTGCGGCAATTATTGCGGCTAAAGAGAAATCAAACAGCAGAAAAGCCAAGCAAGCGCCAAAGAAATGCCAAAGAAAATGAGAAACAACAACAACACTTCAATGTGAAAAGTAATAAGTGCGCTTATGGCGGAGAGTCTACTTCTCGGCAGCTTGTTGGAGTGTCTTTGCTGGGGTTCTCAGACATGTGTCTGTGTGTTGGAATATCCTTTGGTGGACATCATCGTACGAGGCAGACGCAATGAAATGTAACGAATTCATCAACAGCAAAACTTAATCTCGACAACAACAACAATTTTTATGAAGAACTACTATGCATGTGTGTGTGTTTGTTGGTGGCTTAGTGCGCCGTGCCAGCCAAATTGATAAACCCATCGCCGGTAATTGTGTCGGTCAGTCAGCCAACATTTAATTCAATTGAAGAAATTGACACGATAATGGCGAAAAAGTCGACAAATACCGTTAGCCATGATGGTAGAATAATAAAAGTGAGTTTGCGCTTTGGTGTTGTTGTTGTAGGTGAGCTATGCGGATTCTCGTAGGTGGGTGGAAAGTAATATTGAAAGAAATTACATAAGAGGCGTGAAATGGAAAAAGTTAGTGCAGTTAGCAACTAAGTAATGGTAGAGCCGGAGATAGAGACTGGATGAGAGATAGAGTAAAAAAGTATGAAAGTTGTTGAGTAGGAAAATAAGAATTAATAAGCTAACTGTTCTTGCAGTTGTTGGTGAGTTTTATTGTTGCAATCTTTTATAAAAACCAACGAGGAGGCTGATAGCTAACTTTATTTTCATATCTGTATGTATCTTAGCGTCGAAGTAATACGAATTAATAAATATTTCCTTAAGTATCAGCAGGAATAATTATAAGTACTCATTTCAGCTTTTTTCGCACAAGAAAGGCCGAAAAGTGATTGATATTTCGGAATTTGGAATTTTTTATCTCAGTTAAAATCATTCGGCTATCAGAAATGCCAAATAAACATATGATATTTTTTATTTATTTTGTCCGATAGCATGTTTGTTTGGAAATCGTAAAATAAAATAAATGTTATATAAATATTTGAAAGGACCAGTTTCAAAATTGAAATTTTCAAATATTTTTTTTTTTATTTCCGTAGATGCTTAAAAATATATTTCCACATCTTTCGCTAGATGGCAATATTAAGGCAGAAAGTAGTCTGCTTTAGAAGCCGAAAAAAAGCGTTTTTTTGTTTAAGGGAAGGAAATGATTGCGGTGAACGGAATTTTAAGACGATAGTGTACTATATTTAAGGCTTAAAAAACAATATTTATTATTAAAAAATATTGAAATTTTTTCAAAGTTGTAAGTATTTTTCTGGAGCGCCTGGAGTCTGCACTTGTAAATCGGTGCCGGTGATGTAGGTCGTGCGATGCATCTGAAACAGTCGAACCAATTTTTTTTTTAATTTCTATAAGTTTCTTTTCCTTATGAGCAAAAAAAATACCGAAGAAGTTATAAAATTCCAAATTTTTTCGAAGTTTGAAAAAAAAAATCACTTTTTTAAGATAAAAAATTGACTTTAAGTTGCAAAACAAAAAGTTTAAATAATACTTTAGCCCAACTTTTTAGTCCAAATAGAAGATAATTTAATACTGAAGCTAGATCACTTTGGTTTTTTTCGATCGGACATATATTCTTTTTGCTATCGCCGGCACCGTTTTCTAACACTTGTGAAAATGAAAACTCGAGAAAACGCGCTTTAAAGTCTGCCTGAGCATTCGCACCTGCTCGATGCTTGGCCACTAAAACTGCTCTAGCTTCGAAAATATGTCGAATTGGCCTCTGGAATTTTAAAGACATATTCTTGGATAGTTTTCGAAGAGATTTAAAACAAAACAAAAAACGATTTTTTTAAGTGTCCAACCCGTCTTTAATTACTTCTGCCGAGCTTATCTTTGTTAATATCCACTTGTTACCATACTTTTATAGCTGGTTATATAGTTGAAATTCCACTCGCATAAACTTAGAAAGAATACTTATTTTACAATTACCTACTCGTTACATATCAATAGACAGATCTTTTTATCATTTCTTTTGCCAAATGGGTTGAAGAA
Organism: Zeugodacus tau; assembly: GCA_031772095.1. Lineage (NCBI taxonomy): Eukaryota > Metazoa > Arthropoda > Insecta > Diptera > Tephritidae > Zeugodacus > Zeugodacus tau. Next base: position 41,081,055 of record CM062650.1, read on the forward strand.
TTATGAAGATTTTTGTACCCCGAAAAGTCGGGTTCGTCTCGTATGAGATTTTTACCAGCCAAACATTGTCAACTTGGCAGCATTTACCAACATTATTTGGGGAACACTGCTCTACAACAACAACAATCAACAAGTAAGGAAGGGTTAAATTCGGGTGTAAGCTAACATTTTATACTCTTGCAATTTATTTATTTATTTAATATCAAACACAATTTGACCCCCATATTCGGCATATATAGTTTGAAAACTCGTAAGATTAGGTATATGGGAGCTAGGTGAAGTTACGACCCGATTTCAATAATTTTTGGCACGGTGACATATTATTGGAAGAAAAATACTCCATTTGAATTTCTTCAAAATATCTGAGAAACTTAACCATACTTTAGGTAAAAAATTTGGTAGAAGCACTGAGATCCACATATTCGATATATAGGGTATTGAAAACTTATGGACCGATTTCGGCGATCTTTAGAAGGGCGAAGGGCTCAATTCTTAGTTTTAGAAATTAGACACTGATTTATACAATATTTGTCACACCTGCTACTAACTATCTCATAAGAATATCCCCTTTACTTAATTCCTTATAACTTTGATCTTTGATTAAACCTGGTGAAAGCAATTTGTTTGTTGAAACAAGGGTTGACTGATCGCGAATTATCTTAAACAGCATTTAGATAAACGCTAAAACTTGAAGTTAGCTGCAGTGTTGTACAATATGCAGGATCACTATTGAGTATGATTGTAGACAACTCTCAAGAAAATACTTTTTTTTTGTCAAATTTTTGTCATAATTTCTTATTTAAAATTAAATATGATCTATTTAAAGAATTGACGTGTGTCGTCGTTGATCTTGATACCGCAATAAGACGAACTTAAATACACTCCACACTAAATCACAATGTCTTCTCAAACAGCCGTGTCTTCATATGGAGAGACACTCAAAAATAAAGTTTGCAATTCTTAATCAATATTTGGCAACTCAATAAATTGCGCTACAAGTGAATTGTCTGCGCTTGTCAGTTGAAATACAAGAAAAAAGTCGCAAAAAATTTGGATGAAACGAACAAACAGCCAAACAAATTTCCACATACTTAACGGTACAAAGCGCGAAAAAGCGAGCAAAATAAAGTAATAAAATTGCGAATAAATACGCGTACAAGCGAAACGGCAGGCAGCTGTGATTTTATTTAGCACCGACACCCCTACGACACCCTCGGGAATCAATAGTTACGTACTTACTAACGCTTTGAATACCTCGAATTTGTGCGTAAGAGTAAAAAAAAAACTTTTTTTTAATCTTCGGCGTATTTAAACTGTCAACGTCGAATTGTGTTTGCTGTAGCAATTATTGTTGTAGCCGATTGCTATTGTTGTATTATTGTGGCACATATACGCGTGTGGGGTGAAAAATGCGGCGTGTGTAACAGAAGCCACGGCAAACATTGACTGGTTGGGGAGGAGGGGGAGTGTTGGTGGCGTCTCTTGAAATCACTGTGGTTACATTTGTTACTGCTATTGCTGTTGTTGTTGTATTTTATATTCTTATATTAAGTGTGTGTGTCTATGACAGGCGTCGTCGGCTAGAATTTCACTCGCAAATTATAAGGAAAATGTGTATGAAAATAAATAAGAAAGCGAAATTATCCAACATTTCACTTTGCATCTTCATTTTGAAAATCCTTACTGTTTATGCTGCAGTGTTGTTCGTGTGAGTGTGTGTGTGGTTTGGAATAGCGAACAAGTTGGAGAATAAACAAAAAAGATGGTAAAATAAATATAAGCAAATGTTAAAAAAAAGCCTGAAAATACAACAAAAAATGAAAAACAACAACAATAAGAATTACAATAACAAAAAATAAAAACAACAACCAAAACAAATAAAATAACAACAAAAACCAACAATGAAAAACAACAATAACAAGTAAGGAAGGGCTAAGTTCGGGTGTAACCGAATATTTTATACTCTCGCAATTTATTTATTTAACTTTATTTATATTAATAATACACAATTTGACCCACATATTCGTCATAAAGTCCATTGAAAGTTGGAAACCATAATATTAGGTTAGAAGCACCGAGGCCCTCGTGTTCGATATATGGAGCCTTGACAACCTATGGTCCGATTTCGGTGATTTTTAGAATGGGGCTGCCACACTATAAACGTAGTATTTGTAGTAGTTCCTGAGATATGGTTTTTGACCCATAAGTGAGAGACGCCACTCCCATTTTTCATTTTGTAAAAAAATCTGAGTGCAGCTTTCATCTGCCATTTCTTATGTGAAATTTAGTGTTTCTGACGTTTTTCGTTCGTGAGTTAGCCCACTTTTAGTAATTTTCAACCTAACTTTTCTATGGGAGGTGGGCGTGGTTATGATCCAATTTCTTTCATTTTTGGACTGTATAAGGAAGTGGCTTAAAAAAACGACTGCAGAAAGTTTGGTTTATATAGCTCTATTGGTTTTCGAGATATGTGCAAAAAACTTAGTAGGGGGCGGGGCCACGCCCACTTCCCCAAAAAAATTACATCCAGATATGCCCCTTCATAGTGCGATCCTTCATACCAAATTTTATTTCCATAGCTTTATTTATGGCTTAGTTATGGCACTTTATGTGTTTTCGGTTTTCGCCATTTTGTGGGCGTGGCAGTGGTCCGATTTTGCTCATTTCGCTTCATTCGAAAGCAACCTTCCTATGGTGCCAAATAAGTGTGCCAAGTTTCATCAAGATATCTTAATTTTTACTCAAGTTACAGCTTGCACAGACGGACGGACAGACAGACATTCGAATTTGAACTCCACTCTTCACCCTGATCACTTAGGTATATATAACCCTATATCTAACTCGTTTAGTTTTGGGTGTTACAAACAACCGTTATGTGAACAAAACTATAATACTCTCTTTAGCAACATTTGTTGCGAGAGTATAAAAATTCACAACAACAACAACAACAACCAATTGTACCGTTACGCACATGCTGCCAGTGAAAATAAATACTTATGAGCACACAACATTAATGTATCGCATCATGTGCCGTTAGCGAGCTGCCACCAGTGGTGGTGGATGTGTTGTTGGTGGCTACGCTGATGACGGCGGCGGCTGTCGGGAGTTTATATATGAGAAGAATTGCAGGCCGCATTGGTACCAGCAACACTAAAAATTTTCACTTTTGTACTTTTTTATTGCTTTGCACACACACCCACATGTATGTATATGTATATGTGGGTGTGTGTGTGCGTGTCTGCGCGTTGAGTGCGATACCATAATGATTGCGTCGATGGTTTAACGTTTGTTGATTGTAGCAGCTGTTATATGCGCGCTTATTGAGTATTTTTCTTTTATTTCTTCGTTTATTTGTTTGTTTGAGCTGCTCTTAGTCGTAAGCCAGCATAAATGTTTGTATGGGTGTACCTCTCTCCCCTCGTAAGTGTTTGTGTGTGTGTTTGGGGAGGCAAGTGCGTGTTTAAGCAAAAAGTTTAGTGTGTTTGAAGGGGGATTGGTATAGCATTACAGCACAGTGGCGTCAATAATTAAAGGTTCATTGATAGCAATAAAATATTTGTTATATTTTTCAAAGAAAATTGGCATTTGGAAAATATATATATAATATATTTTTATAATACGGTGGATGGTCTTTTGGACAATTTTGAATTTTTGTTCCCGATGCTATATATATTTTATCTTTTATATGTTTTTTTTTACCTTATAACCTTACTGTTATTGCATACAATTCTCTTCATAATTTTTTCTTGACATGGAGCATAATCATAGAGTTAAAGCAATGTAATATAACCAAACGCTATGTATGAATAGTTTAGCCTTTTGTTATCTGGTGTATATTTCTCCAACTCTGTATTCAAACGATATAAAAGTCTTCTGGAATCTTTAAATATTTATAGAAAACAATTTTACTACTAGATTATTACTATTTCAATAGCTACTAGAAGAGCATTTAAAGAAAATTTTTACTTACCATTATTACCCAGCAGAAATCTTGAGTAATCATTATAGTCAATTCTGGAGATGGTGTAAATATACCTTATTCGGAATATTAGTCTTCAGGAGCTTTAGTTTAACCTGAAAAATATCCTACGAAGTGTTTTTCAATAGGGTAGCTACAGAAGTAGACCGATAGGGACAGCATACGAAGCCATATGTCCCGCTCTTTTGACATTTATCTTCAGTACGGTTTGCCATTTCATTATGGAAAGATATACGATCCAACAACGAGTTCAAATTAAATAAATTTACCACCGATATTCGAAGTCTGTGATAAATCCCTAAAAATATACGGTTTGGTGCGGTTTATGGTCCGGTGGCGTCATTGGGCCGTATTTCTTCCGTGATGATCAAGACCAGCACGTTACTATAAATGGAAATCGCTACCGCTCAATGATAACCGCATAATTTTGACCCGAATTGGATGATATGGACTTGGACAATATGTGGTTCCAACAGGACGACACCACAGGCCATACAGCGAATGTCACAATCGATTTATTGAAAACCATGTTTGGTGAACGTGTTATCTCAGGAATTGACCCAGTCAATTGTCCGCCTTGGTCGTGATATTTTTGAAGCCGTTAGACTATTTTCTGTGGGACTATGTCAAGTCTATGGTCTATGCCAACAAGCCAGCGACGATTGATGAACTTCGTACGAATATCGAACGTGAAATTGAATGTTTGAAAATCGTCGAAAATTGAGTTCAGCATGTGGACTTCTGCAAACGTGCCAATGCAAATCAAATCGAGTTCATATACAATAAACATAAACTTTGAAGCGCTTTTATTGAAAACTTCTATATAATCTGTAAGATCTATCATAAATAATAATAATAAATAAATCGGAACCGATATTTATGCCATTTATCCAGAGATCAATAAATATTATAAATTAGGTAAGTATCAGACCTGGAAGGACCATTCTAAACTTTTTGACAAGGCGTTTGCATAATATTTCGAACGACCTTGATATCGCCGAAATAATATTCCTTATCTGTCCTATATTTTCCTGACGAGCTGTTCAACACTTAATTATGTAATTGGTGTTGGCAAGAGTGATTCTGTGTATGATTTCAAGGTTGACATTGTGGATGCTGTTGAAATTACCTTGTTTGTTGGAGGTTAAGCAGATATTATGTTTTGCCCTCATTCACCACCAGACCCATTCGTTCGATTTCTTATTAAGTTTGGAAAAAGCAGAACTAACGGCGCGGTTGTTGAAGCCAATGATATTAATATCATCGGCGTTCGACAGCAGTTGTACACTCTTATAGAAGATTGTACCTTCACTATTTAGCTCTGCGGCTCTTATTATTTTCTCCAGCAATGTAGTGAAGAAGTCACACGATAGTGCGTCACCTTGTCTGAGACATTTTTTGGGGTCGGACGTCGTGAGGTCCTTACATATGCTGACGGAGCTTTTGGTGTTGCTCAAGGTCAGTTTACACTCCCGTATTAGTTTTGCGGGGATACCAAATTCAAATCTCTGGAATGCAGCTTTAAAATCAAAGAAAAGGTGGTGTGTGCCGATCCTCTTTTCACGGGTCTTTCTAAGATCTGGCACATGTTGAATACCTGGTCTGTTTTTCCAGGTCTAAAGCCACACTGATGAGGCTCGATATGACCTTATATATATAAGTTTAATGATTACTCTAACTTTTCAAACCACATGGGAGCTGTACTCAGTAGCTGCTGTCAACATAGCCGCTTCTGCGTTGCTTTAGTTTAGATCGATAAGAGAGCATCAGCTTAGCATATATCCTGTCCTTTATCTTCTCAAGGGATGTTTTTATAACTTCTTTAAGCCCGGCGATTCCAATTACAAGGTCACCTGTCTTATTTTCTAGGTTATAATATTCCGTTTATATAGTTTTAGCAAGTTGATGTCATAATTGAAGAACTCTTATTCACTTTTCTCAATGAACCCCCCATATACATAGCTCCTTTAGAAATACAAACGTCTCTGTCGGTTAGCAGCGATAGATAATCGTGGCAGTAATGTAAGCAACGAAAGGGAACGTTTGAAACAAAAGCGACCGATCAAGTAGAACACCACGCACACATTAACACACTCAACAGCAACAACAACAATGCGGCACGGTTAAACAGAATTATGGCTACACAGATAACTGCGAAGGGAGAGCAAGCTACAGTGTGGTTTAAGTGAAACATTTTGTTTGCGCTTGGTGTTGCAAGTTGCCCCTTTACTCCTCACCCCCCACACCTCGCAATGAGACCCCAGTGCCGTATGAAGAAAATATCATAAATCGTTGTTTAACTTTAAACGCCAACAGAGCAGACAGTGGCGGCGGCGGCAATAAGCGACAATTGCTTTTTAGTTGTTGTTCGATTTGTGAAAGCACATAAACGTTGAATATGTGTGGCAATTGCCAACAACAACAACAACAATAACTGCAAGAATTATTATCAAGTAAAAAGAGAAGACGGAAATAAAAGGCATACAAAACAAGGTGAAGAAATCACTTTGGAAGGCAAGTGAAAAACCAAAGTTGAGCTTTACAACGGTTAACTACCGTTAAAGAAGAGTGAAAGTGAAAAGTGGTGAGTGGGAGGAAATTGGAAGCTGCTTAGCGGTAACTGATGAAGCAGAAGTTTGATGTGCGGCGCTCGAAAAGTTTTAAAAGAGGGTAATTTGTTGTTGTACAAATGTATGTATGTGTGTTGTTGTACGCACCCATATATGCGATTTGTCTGTAGTCGCAAGTAGGCACGCCTGAATGCGTTTTAACTAACTGGGTTGCCCAAGGACACATATTTGTGTATATGTATATGAAGATATGCAAACTCACACACACTCACACACACAGGGGCTTATGTACCCAGAGGTCTTCCTCAATGCGTGCAGCGACACCATTTTGACACTTCATTGCCTACGATCAGCGCACATGGGGTTAAATAGGCGGCTAAGTTTAAGCTACCTCAAATGCAAAAACAAAAACAAAGACAAAAAAGGCAGGAAGAACACATTAAAACTCGGCGAAGATTGCTGAAGAAAGTCATGGAAGGAAATACAACGCCGAGTTGAATGCGGCAAGTTGATGTGAATAACTTTTAAGTTTCTGTTGTTGCTGTTGCTGCTGCTGCTTTTACTTTGAAAATTGTGCGTAAATTTGCAGTGAACTCTGTCCTCAAGGCGACAAACTCGCCTCGTCGTGTGGCGTACTTTGTTTAACCGGTAGTGGTGGTGTGCTAGCGTCGGCATGTGGCATGTGGCACGCAGCGGGGCAGCCACTTCATTTTTTTCTTGATTTTTTAAATTTAAATTTTTTGTTTTTTTTTATTTTGTCTTTAAAATCGCAACTGTTTTGTTGTTTTTGGTTTTCTTTTTCTTGTCTACGCATTTGTTTAAATTACAACAGCTGCTGTTGTTGTTGTCTTTGTCACCATCTGTTATGCGTTCGCCACGTGCTGTTGCTGGTCGTGGAAACTTTTTCGATTTTTCATTGGCGACGGCATTGCATTTGGCAGGTGAATTGTCTTGGCGCGAGGCGAGAAATATTGAAAAATAATGGAGAGAAAATTTTAAATTATAGCAAAAAAAGCAAAAAAAAATAAAAGAAATGTAAAATAAATAGAAAATATCAATTGAGAGAAGAATCTGCCACCAAAAGTTCTAAGAGACCCTCATAAATTCTAAGAATGAATTCGTTCCAACAACAGTTTGGTCTAAGTAGTCGGGTTTTTATCAGGTTGACCTTCAAAAATCTCTCAACCTGATCTCTTAAAATGCATATAAACTTCGGACCTATGTCCGGAGTCAGGTATAATTAAGTGTCTAGTTTGTTTTTTTAATTTTAGGGACCACGTGAAAAGTCAGTTAGTCAAGTTTGTATTCACTTTGAAGGGTCAAGTGAAGTGAAGTTCGGTGTCATCCGAGGTCACCTACACTCAGTGCACTCAATTATGTTGGCAAATATCTCCCTTCCGCTTTTTTGCTCTTTATTCAATGCTTTATAAAAAGGGTTACAGTGATCGGATTTAGTTCAAATATGCGCCGTTTCGTACGATAATCTAGACGGCAATTTCATAATTCCCCCTCTTGGAAGCCCCCCTCCTTATTTGCGAAGAACTCGTACAGATACTTTTCGCAAGCTTCTTTTGAGTCAAACTTGACACCACCAAGGGCATTCGCCATGGACAGGAACAGGTGGTAATCACTTGGTGCTATGTCCGGGCACCTTTCCTGTTGGCCTATTCTTGACGCTTCTGGTCGATCGCCTGCTTCAAGCGGTCCAATTGTTCGCAGTAGATGGTAGAATTAACCGTCTGGCCATATGGGAGCAGCTCATAGTGTATGATTCCCTTCCAATCCCACCAAACACACAGCAAAACCTTCCTCACCGTCAATCCCGACTTGACCACTGATTGGGACCTTCGACCACGACCGTTTTCGCTTGATATTGTCGTATGTGGTCCATTTTTTGTGGCCAGTCACCATCTGCTTCAAAAATGGGTCGAGTTCGTTCCGTTTCAGCAGCATATCGCAGGCGTTGATTCGGTCCAGAAGGTTTTTTGCGTCAAATCATGCAGCACCCAAAAATCAAGCTTTTTTTGTGTATCCAGCCTTCTGCAGATCGTTTACAATGGTTTGATGACGAACTCCCATCTCCAGAGAGATGTCACGAGATGCCACATGCCGGTCTGACTCTATGTTTTCCATGATATGATCGGTATTCGTCTTCCGCCGTCTGAGGTGATATGAGGGAAAACTTAAAAATAGCCCGAATTTGGTCGTTAGTGAACTCCTTGTTATTAGTTATATGAAGGTTAAGGGAAGTATTGGTCCGATTTTATCAATATTTTCTTCCAGAGTACATTAATATGCCCTCTGAAATTCATTACGATATCTCAGATATTGACCAATAATTCAGCCATAGTCACTGAGGTCCTCATATTCGGTATCTGTAGGTTTGAAAAGTTATTACTCGATCTTGAAAGTTTTTAGATGAGAAAGTGAAAGAAATGAAAGATAGACGGACGGATAGACAGATATCCGGAATTCAACTCGTCACCCTAATTTATATAACTATCTTAAGACTGGGTTTAAAGTTCCTCAAAGACACCACTATATGTTCCTTAAACTTAAACTTTTATAATAACAATCTCAATTGGTCTAACAGTTTGCTCTTTTCTATCGCGGTCTCTGCTTGCTCAGATACTTTTTCATCTATTTTCATATTTTCATGTTTATAATTTTGGTAAGAGTTCCTCTTTAACGACCCACTCAAATTTGATTTGGTGCTGTAGCATGAGCACACAAGTCTTGTTATGATTCTCTGCACGAGACACGAATTTAATTTAAATACATTTTACACAATTTATTCTATATAAAATTAAAAGGCAGACACCAATTTTTCGTTTTTAATTTTTCACTCTTGGCCATGTTTTGCAGCTGACAGTTTATTTAGCTGCCACCTGTGAGAGCTGCTGCGTCGGTCTTGGAGTGTACCCTGTAGGAAATTTAATGTATTTTATTAACTGCAATATTAGGTTTGAGTTATAGCACTGTCTTAATTTTAGAGACCAGTTGTGTGGTAGGTTGTCACCTTTAACTAAATTGCTTTGCGTTAAGTAATCGCTAATTATTTATTGTCTGTATCTGTAGATCAATTAATAAGATAAGAACAACTATTTGATTTTTTTATACTTCTGTTGGAATCAAGGTAAACACAGGTGGTTCCTTTCTCACTCACATCGAGTTCAGATTAAGTCAATTTTACTGAGTTGTACGAAAGCACAATGGATGATTCCATCCTTTGACTTTGATCTCATCTGTTGACTTTTATGAAAATCCCTCATTTATTGTTATGTCAAAATTAGCAGAAATCTTTTTGAGTCAATTGATCCAACAGGATTCTCCATTGTTCTGCGATTTTATCGATGTAACATATATTCAGAAAATAGTTCCAGCAATTGAACTCAACAACAACACGCGTCTCTTAATAACTGGAACGGACCTGGATTTTTGTCCGGCGAATAATTCTTCAAAATGTTTTGGGAATATTTTCTGCAACTAAAACAACAACATTCCTCGGTTGGCTGGCTGATAAAACTGCTGAGATCTACAATGACATATTATTGGGTAACCAATCAATGCGTTATTAGTAACCTATTATATACATTGGAGTAACACATAGTATCTCTATATATAATATATGATACCGAAGTAATGATCACAATAACCTTCGCTATTTTAGAGTCGAAATTTGCATTAGATTTATGGACGTTTACTGCTTATGAACAGCAAATATTTTAGAAAATTAAAGCAGGTTCTATAAATTCATTGGCGAAGCAGAGAACCATCTGGTATGTAAAGTGGACTCACCGAAATCGCATGTCTTATCGGTTGTATGTAATCGGAATGGATCAGGATTTATATCCAACGAAGGAATGAAATCATTTTAAGAACTTTTTTGGCGCTTGTACAAAAACAACCATAAGAGACAAGCTTTAGATGGTTGTTTAAGTTTTTGCAAGGCATCATCCATTCTCGTAGGGTTACTTCCAATAGCTTCGACTAGAATTTCGTTATTTTCACATACACTTACAGCATTACATACACGGGTATAGGTATATAATAAACATATGTGTAAATCTACAGCCTCCAACTAGAGCGTCCCCATAAGTAATTTCCAAATGCCCAAAGGTGTTAGAAGTGAAGATGAGAAGCTGGCACAAGTGAAACCCCAATATGAAAGTGTATGTCTGCATATAAGTGTGGATGTATGCCATTGTAGCTGGTGCTATTGCTACAGCCGCCGGCGAGGAGAGGGATGTATGGCACACATGGCTGATATGACATGTTGTAATCATGTTTTGATGTCGGGGCCACTTCGCCACATATGAAGGTTGTTGAAAATACACACACACACACACACACAAATATTAACACAGTGAGCGCAGGTATTGCGTAAACATGAAAACTGTATGCAACAACAACAAGTATGTGAGTTTGTATATTTTTGGTTTGCTACATACTCATTTTGGTCTCACAGGTGGCTGAGTGTCGAAAGCACATGGCAACCCAAAGATAATACCGACAACGTTGCGCACTTTAAAAATATAACAGTAGAAAAAAAGCAGTGAATAAGAAATAATAACAAAAGTAGCAACAACAAAAGCGTAACTCACATGTGTGCTATGGGACATGGCGTATACGCAACTTATTGATCCTTGCTCATGCGAACATATGAAATATTGTATTTGTTTGTGTGTGTGTGTGCGCAGCAAGCAATTGCGAACTGAACTGCTGAAGTGTTGCTGTTGGCTGTAAATATTGCATAGCAACTTGTTGCCTTGACAGCAACAACCACAGACTGTTTTGCTACACGCGCATACGCAATCCCCTCACCCACACACACACACTCAAAAGCTTTCAGTTTTTCTTTTCTTTACGGTTTCTCGGCACACCTCGCATCACTCACCACTTCACTCGTCTATACTTTGTTGCTAATTGTTGTTGTTGTTGCTATGTTGAAATTATCACAGCAACAGCAACAGCATGGCTGCGAGCTCATTGTTTTAAGGCGATAGATGGCGCACATGTGTGCAAATAATATCCATGCAAGCCATGTGCTCGCATGTAATCATATCTCTGGTGATGCTCTTCTGATATATTTACTTTCATATATATTTATATGCATATTTATACTCACCTCTACCGCTACCTCTATTTGAGTTGTTTATTTGACCTGATATTACAAATATTATTATATTACTGTGAAAACAGTTGGACAGCTAAAATAATATATGCGGTTGCAACAACAAAAACTGCTGAAATAACAATTAAGGTGAAAAGTGAATTTAAAGCTTTATTCAAATTCGGTGTATGGTTTGGTCTTGCTGGTTGGTTGTGTGGCATATGAAACGGACTGCTAATTGCTGTATTCAATTGTGTTATTATATTTGCTAGGAAATCTGACATTTAATTTCATAAATTCACTACGTTAAACAAAATCGCCTTCCTGGCACCTTAGAATGGAAAGCCTTTAGCCATAGTCTATCCCTCATAATTGTTGCTAATTTTTTTTCCAGCATAATTTGATGAATGACAGTTCTTCTTCATCAAATGAAATTTGCTCTTTGCGGCTTTTCACTTTTTCAAAGTAGTATATGAACTTTATTCCATGTGAATCCCACAAATTAGACGTTAAAGCCATAACTTTGCCAACTGATTATTGCGTGTTTCCCCTCTTTAGATTTGGTTCATCGTGAGCAGCTCATTACATATATATTTATCCATTACATTTAGAAGCGAAATGTTGTAGTGATGTTTAATCCATAGACACATCTTGTTGCAAAAATTACAATTTCTTCTGAGAAAACACCCGCAAACGCTGCTTAGGAACCTTACACAATTCTTCGAATCCCTTTCTCCGAACATCTCAAGCTCTACTTTTATCTACATTACTACTATGAAAGAGTGAATGTGGTGAAAGATTTTTGATGTGTTATTTATCTTTCTTAAAAGAAAACGATGTTCGACCGCTAATGATAACGACCGTTTCAACTCTTGATATCAATATGTATGCACTCTCGACAACTGCTTAGTGCAGTGGTTGTGATGGAAAATTTTCGGATTTTATGTGGAGGCAAGATAAATTTCGTTACAATCCCGTTCGTTTTGTTTGTGTGGCTGAGTTCTGATGTCGTTGGTCGGTTCACCAGTAGTACTCTCTTATGATATTTTCATTTTGACAAAGTCTACTTGGTCTATAGTATAGTGTAATGTGGATTGAAAAGGGCATTCTTAGATTTCAATTTCTGGATCCCATTAGTTGGTTCTTATAAAGCACGGATATAGATATATGGTACGTCATACACATTGATAGAAAACAGTCGGCATAACATCGTACAGAAACCGAAGCTTGAGTTTAAGGAACAAGGAAAAGTAGGAGTTTTCTGTGTAGAATAAAGTGACTGGCGTATTGCAAATTAATATCAGTTGATAGATGTTAGTGAATGCCAGTTGAAGCTGTCGAATCAAAAGCTAGTGTATCCTTCAAATACCAGTTGTCAAACGGGAGCCAGAAGGCACGTCTTTTATAACGATGTCAAATGACAGCGGTTAAATGGATTTCCATTACTTGAAAACAAAGGTTAACATCCCTATTGCGAGTGTCGGCTGGCAGTATAATATAATTAATTTGCTATTGTGTAACTTGATCGAGAAAATTCAAAAATTTCTATCGACTGAAAAATATCTGTCGACAAATAAGCGATTCAAAATTATCAATCGATGGTTGAGCGATTGATCGAGATTTACAATAGCACCGGTAGTCGATAACCGCTCAGCATACATTTGGATACCTATTTTCCAAACCCATAATTTTCAGTTACCAAAACTGTTCTCTACTGTCTGATAGATTGTTTAAAACAGAGTTGTTCCGGTGTTGTATGAGACTCACGAATCAAATCAAGTGCATCTTGGTGTACTCCTTGTCATTCTTCTACAAAAGGATGAATGCTTGTGATTTTTTGAAAAAAAAAAAAACAAATATGTTTTACTAACCGCAAAATGGTCTTTTGGCTTGTCTTGACTTTTTCATTTGTTGGCAACCCCATCAATATAGAAATGAGTTTTTTATACTTGTATACCTCATTCTTCTTGTTAGATATAGGGTTATATGAGTATATCAAAATGATCAAGATGGTGAGACGATTTCAAATCCGGATGTCTGTCCGTTCGTCCGTCCGTCATTGCAACGGATAACTTGAGTAAAACTTAAAATATCTTGACGTAACTTGGTACACATGTTCCTTGAGACCGGAGAGCTATTGAAAATAGGCGAAATCGGATCACTGCCCCGCCCACAAAATGGCGAAAACCGACCGAAAACCACGCCTACCTCCCATACAAAGGTTATCTGGAAAATTACTAGACGTGAGTTAAATCACTATCAAAAAACGTCAGAAACACTAAATTTTACATAAGAAAAGGCAGAAAGAACTCAATCACTCAGTTTTGTGTTCCATCTTATTCCTTCACTCTATAATGTATACATAAGGAACCGATGAAGATGGCGATATGAAATTTTACATCAATACTGTATATCATCTGTGCTTCACTTGTGGAAAAATTATCGAAATCGGACTATAACGTTGCAAGACCCCGAATATCCAATATGAAGAACTCGGTACCTAAGCGTAATCTTTCAACGAAATATCGGCAAATCTCTCAGATATTTTATTTTAATCCTTTTCTGCTAACAATGTGTCTGTACCAAAAATGGTTAATATCAGGTCATAAATTCCCCTGGGTTCCATATACCTAATTATAGTTTTTTCAAAAATACTGTGGGCTTTATGCCGCATACATCGGTTAATAAGTGAGATATCTTAGCCAAATTAAATCTTAGGTATAATGTACGTTAGTGGTGAAAGTGAGTAAAATCGGTGAATTATCTCAGTCCTATATGATGATTTTCGTTATTCTAACTATTAAACTTTATGACGAATATATGGGTCAAATTGTATGTTATCTTAATAAAACCATTTCAATAAATTGCGAGAGTATAAAATGTTGGGTTGCACCCGAACTTAGCCTTTCCTTACTTGTTTTTATTAACATTTAATTTTTTTTCGATATATGTATATTATGACAACAAAAACAAAGTTTAACAAATATTTTCTATTTCATTTTCAGCACACTTTACGGTTTCTATTGTCAAAAACCCTGAAAGAATTAATATACAAATTTTTGGTAAGTAGAAGTAATAATATATTTTTAAAGACTTTGTTGGAAATTTGATAATTTTAATTTAAGTAGCAAATATACTTTTTCCCAGCATTGCTATTCACCAATTTTTCCACAAATATTATATGTGCTTATTTGCAATTAAAGCGTTCACTGAGTATTCTAGAAAAATATAGCTAAGTTTGACCATTTTAAGTTTAAATATTAAAATTTGAAAATGTGGAAATTCGAATTTAAACGCTTTAAATGTAAAAATGGCATAACTGCATATTCATTTTCATTTCCGAGTTTAAGGCTAAAAAATGCAGAAAAACACTCATTAACATGCATTTTAAATTATTTCATAATAAACGCTTACCAAACACGTGCGTGTGCCAGTGTGTGTGGGTCGTGTGAGTGTGTGTGTGTGCTCATGTAAACATGTTCGCCTACATACACTCATATCAACTTGATTGCAATTTTCGGTGTATGCAATCACTCATGCAAATATATGCATGTATGTTAATTCACTTTTGCACACACGCACCCCCACACGCGCACCCATAATCATATACCTACACACGTACATATGTAAATATGTTAGTATGTGTGTGTAGAGTTTTTGCTGGCAACTCATTGTAAGCATACTATTTACAATCGCAAAAATGTACCTACTCTCATTGAAGGACTCTTGATGGCAGCAAGTCGAAGTGCTCATGAGTGCGTATGCACACATTCGTTGGAAAATAAACGTACGCGCACTTGCATGCATACATATGTACATACATAGCAACGTCTATTTACATTTTACACATACTCACATATACTTATAGTGTGCCAATCCAAATGATATCCCATATAAATTTACATATATACACCTATGGATGCGATGAGAAGGGTGGTTAGGTTGGAAGAATTGAGTATTAAGATATGTCAGAACCGAATAGGAAGCTACTGTTTGTCTTCTAATAGGATTCTAGAAGGGGATTTGAGGTTAAAGCGAAAACCGAGTATAAATTTCCAACATTATTCTCTAGCAGATTACCGTAAAAAATAATGAAAATTACCTTAAAATGTTCTTCCTGTCGTGCCTCATCATTGTTCGTGGAAATAGTTGATCTGAAATTGATGTGTTACAGCACCATAAGCAGTTCTCTAATTATTTTTCCACAGTCTGCAAGATACTGAAATTGGTCGAAAATAAAAATCAGTGTCTTACTGCTTACGACATCATCTCGCATTACAGCTTAAGGGACTGGGGGTAGTCATTTTCAGTAATTTTTTGCTATTAAATCATGTTAATTTACAAAAATAATAATATGGCATTATTATACAATGTTTTGTCTTGAAGTGACGAAAATTTGAAAAAAAAAATCAAATTACCCAGTTCCAAAAAAGGTCCTTGCGGTGACAAGCATAAGTCCTTAGAGATTCATCTAAAATCAATCGGATAAGAAAAATTTGTTTTATAAATAGATGATCCTGGGCCTGACCGAAGCTTGTTTTATTTTTTTTTAATTAAGAAAGTGGCGACCTTTTTTTTCTAGTTTTTCGGGAAAAAATCACCAGTCTTAAAAAATCGAAATTTAAAAAAAAAAAGCTTCGATCAGGCCCGAATTATTGTGTATTCTACAAACTGTATAAATTTCATTGAAATCTACTGAACAGTTTTCGAGTTACCGTTGTGACCAGTTCAAAAACATTGTTTTGAGAAAAATGTATTTGAAGTTGTTTGAAGCTGGAGTGTTCCCGAGCGCTCTTTGTTATTTGTGGAATAACTCGAAAAGTAATTATCGGATCAACTTCAAATAAGAGAATATTTTTTAGATATTACATTTAACGAAAATGCAGAAAAAAATGATTTTTTTTGAAAATCCTGATTACTCTTAACACTTTAAACAACTAGAACTAGTAATCCAACAACCTTCAATAATCATTGTTCGAACCATGTTTGGTACCCTTTTAGATGCATGATACCTACAACATTCTAAGGAGTGGTTCTATATGCAATAGACACGTTTTCATCTGCACAGTAACATATACACGTTTTTTCTGCTTGTAAATCATCTAGCTCCGTGCATTGTCTAAGGGAACGGATCTCATTTCTAAGCTAGAAAATCATATTCTGGTATCCTCTTCTTGTATATCCACTTTCTATAGGAACTTTTGGATAATTATTCAGAAAGTATTGCTATGCTCATGTCTAAACGGCCACATTTCTATATAAAATTGTTTTAAGCCCATCAAATATAACTGAACCTTGTAGTGGTGATAGGATAGGCTATAGGACCTTGCAAAATTTGAACTTTAGATTTTTCTGTCAACAAGTTTGTTTAATGCTTGTAATACGCCACAAAAGCGAGAAATTGTTGTACGGAGTTTAATTTAAGGCTCCCGGTAGAAAATCGGTTCCGAGATATCTATAAATTTAATTATAGTTTGCCTTTAAGAAAAGTAAAATCAAAAGATTAGAAAAGCTTTAGATGTATTCTTGTTAATCTGTATTGATCAGCTTCGTTAGTGTTTCCTAAGTAGAACTTATTGAACACCACTCTTGATACCAAATAGCAAAGAAAGGAGAAATCAGAAAGGGAGTGGTTAGAGTTAATGTGACTGAAAGCGCTATCAGTCGCCTAACCTAAATCTAACCGAAAATTAACAGACAGGCTTCAGGAAATATTTACACAAAATAGACATGAGAATCTTAAAGAATATAAAGCGTTACCAAGTAAAATTTGTTTCTTGTGAACGAAATTTTCATTTATAGCTTTTCTTCATGTCATGGTTCTATTATTCTGTATACTACTGTATACCAATATTCAGAGTGGTACCAATCAAAAATATTTTTTGATCAATTTTATTGCTTCATCTGAGGGGTGTCTATATTGCAAAGTATCTAGCTGTATGGAAAATATATTTTCGAGCAGATTGTATACAAGCATACATATAGACATATCTATATAGACTTTATAACCCTCTAACTTCATATCGAACTAAATTAAATGTACCTGAAAGATTCAAAATATCTACATATATGAATATGTACGCTTATAGACCTACGTATCTACATATCCACATATGTAATATTTAGAGTATGCTTGTAAGTAGAGCAGTGTTGTCCAACGTGACTGTATGCACGTTATGCTTGTGTTGGTTATTAGCGTACATTCGGAAAGCTACGAGCAGACAAAACGAATACGGAACAGTGTGTACAAATATGTAAACGTACTTTTTAAAAATTACGGTCAACTAAATTATCCATATACATATATATTTCTTTATTATATTGCTTAATTCTAATGAGATCAGAAATGTGATTGTATAGCTGAGAATTTAATTGTAAATACAATTTTCTTTTGCAATTATCAAGAAGACTTTTTCGGGCGTCTCCCTCGATATTTACAAGATTTTTGTGACAACGTTCATAATGTCTTTTTATATCATGTTTGCTACAACGCTTTATTTTTTTATAAGAAATTAAGCATTCTTCATGCTTTTCATTGTTCTCAATAAAAAAATAACATATTTCCCAAATTTGTTGGAACATTTTTAGCGCGTTCTGTTTTCTAGCGTCAACTGATCGCAAAATTCTGCTTCGCTTGCCTACGAAGTTGAATACAGTAGCACAGTCGTGGTTTCACAGACACTTGTCGCGACATGTTGGTGTGAGGTGTCTGGCTTGTCCGTGCGCTATTGTGCGCATAGGCCGTGGACAACGCTGAAGTAGAGGCACTCTTACAAAATTGTATGTATGTATGTGTGTGTATGTCTGTCTGCTGCATATTGTAATTACACTTTGCATGCCTGATGAGAGCGATGCGTTTGATTATTACGAATGAATTCAAGTGAAAATTTTACTAGAAGACAACAACAACAACAACATCAACAGCTATAGACTAGCTGAAGCAGCAACAGCAATGGTAGTCATTGAAAGTGGTAGCTGTAGTGGAGCGCAAGCGAAAAAGAGTTGCAATATTTTGTAAATTTTTTCTATTTTTTTTAATATTTTTGAAAAGTCATGCCACT
Source organism: Zeugodacus tau (assembly GCA_031772095.1). NCBI lineage: Eukaryota > Metazoa > Arthropoda > Insecta > Diptera > Tephritidae > Zeugodacus > Zeugodacus tau. Next base: position 41,099,778 of record CM062650.1, read on the forward strand.
GACTGCATTCAGGCCGACGCGATGTAGCAAGAGTCAAAAATGTTGCACGCTTTGCGGTGCTGCAGTTGGTTTGAGGTGAGGTCAAATTTACCGTTGCACGCACACAGTGATTTGCGCACTCGACCAAATTTACGTATTGGTCATGAAATGAATTTTGAAATTGCTATTTGTTTGCAACAAAAACAAAAACAAAAAAATGTATGTGCAGTGGTATTGCAGTTTTAAATGACCTAGCCAATGGCGTGAGCCGTGTGCAGGAAATACATACATACAGTTATCTACATATATACAGACTAACAGACAATTAAGCGTGAATTAAAGTGCTCGAAATCATCAAGGCACGAAAATAATTTGCAATATACTTTTGCACGCACTTGCTTTCTTTTGTTTTTAGTACAGAAAAGCATCCTTTCGTTGTTTATTAAAAAGAAAAACTTGAAGCTGAAGCTAATATTTGAAAATTCAGTTTACTATTGCGAATTTTTGTTGATTCGGTAAGAGGATCGGAGCTTCTTGGAAATTCTTTGTATTAAAATCGCATTGATTTTGCTTGCACTTCACAACCATATATACATATACATATGTAACACTTTAAAAATATATTTCTAAACTCTATTTCCAACAAATTGCTGTGCTACACACACACACCTTGCAACACATTTATTTGGTTTTTGTGCTGCAAGAACTTTAGTGTTGCATCAAGCATGTTATATGTTAGTATTAGTGTGCAAGTTGCACTTACAATGGAATTTCTTAACGAGGGATTTCTTACGAAGTTTGGCATGCAGATTTGTTCAAGTGAAAATATTGCTTTATTTAAATGCATATGTATAGTTAGATATAATAGTATATAGTATTTCTCTGCATTAACTCTTAAGTGCTTACTGAGCTTGTAAACTGTATAACTAATTTGCAACTAAAATCAGTGCTGGAAATTTCGGTGTTTTTATACCTATTTTCGGTACTGATTAAGTGGGTTAGTAAAGTGCTTAACTAATTTTCATGTATTCCAAGAAATATTAATATCGACCCTTGTACCGTTTTTCGGTATAAAATACAATTTTTATTTTCGATACAAATTAACTAAAAAGCGTTTTTGTATATCATTGTAGAGAACTGTGTGTTTTGCATAGATGTTTCTTCACCTTTCTTTGCCTAAGCGAGTTTATGTGCTTTTCGATCCATCAAACATTGAGAATAATAACGAATTTTACTTTTTCTTCTGGGTATTGCACCAAACTAATTTCTTCCGGAACATTGACATATTAACCGATTTATAAGCTATCAAGCCCATCGAATTTTTGAAAATCCTATATTTAGGTATATGAGAGCTAGGGGAAGTTATGACCCGATTTTAACCATAATTTTGAGACATACTATTAGAAGAAAAATATTTCCCCTGAATTAAATTAAGATATCTGTGAGATTTTTCGGTGAAAAATTACCCTTAGACACTGAGTTCTTCATATTCGATATCATCTGGGGCATTGAAAAGTTATAGTCCGATTTCAACAATTCTTTTCACAAGTGATGCCACAGATCATATACAGTAATTGTGTAAAGTTTTATTTCGCTATCTTCATTGGTTCCTACTGAATCTAATATATAAAATTCTCGTGTCACAGTTTTCGTTGCCATACTCCTCCGAAACGGCTTGACCGATTTTGATGAAATTTTTTGTGCTTATCCGGTATCTATGAGAATCGGCCAACATCTATTTTTCATCCCCCTAAATGTTAGGGGTAGTCCACCCCTAAATTTTTATATCTAATATATAAAATTCTCGCGTCACGGTGTACGTTATTGAACTCCTCTGACACCGCTCGACCGATTTTCGTGAATCTTAGTGTGCATATCGGCTAGCGTGGAGAATCGGACAACATCTATTTTTCATCCTCCTAAATGTTAAGGGTGGTCCACCCCTAAATTTTTTTAACTTTCCGCGAAGAAAATTAAAAATTTTCTAAAATCGGGAAGTTATTGGTTGTTGAAGTTCAAACCGATCTGGCTAATTTTAGTCTTGAAATATTCGTGAAAGGCCAGAAAAGGATTAGAAAAATAGTAAATATGGAAAAATTGCGAGAAAGATATCAATAAGAGAATTTTATTCGAGTTGACAAGAAAAATATAAAAAGAGAAAACAAAAAAATAATATTTTGAAGGTTGTCATTGTTGCTTTGTTAAAATATTTTTGTTATTGTTCAATTGTATAAGGTTGTGTCGATAGCCCAAAACAATTTGTAAAAAATAAGGAAAGGCTAAGTTCACGTCCAACCGAACATTTTACACTCTCGCAATTTATTGATGTAATTTTATTAAGATAACACACAATATGACCTACATATATGTATATTCGGCATAGAGTCCCATAGAAAATCATAACATATAGTATATAAGGGCTGATGTGATTCCAGAACCAATTTCACTCATTTTCACCACCAAGGTTAACGGGAATAGGGGTAACTTGGCACCTGTTAGTAGGCAAACAAACGGCACATTCGGCCTTGAAATTACTCCTAAATTGCAAATGAACGAAACACCAGTCGGCAAAATCGCCAAAAATAGCGCTTTAACGAAGATTTTCCAAATATTCAAGAAGTCGTTGGAGGTACTGCACAGGACTTTAAAAGATCTTGATTGTCGATAAACGTTTTTGGTGGAGCCAGGATTCTGTTAACAGGTGATTTACGCCAGACTCTTCCAATTATTCCTGGATCAACTGTTACTGACGGGCTAATCGCATGCCTAAAGTCATTTAATTTGTGGCGACACATAAAGAATAGCAAATTAACAAATAACATACGAGTGTTTTTCCAACAATATCATATTGCGATTGTAGAAGCAGTTGGAAATGGTAGGGTCGCAGTTGACACCTCGATGGATTAATAGCATTTCCAACAGATTTCTGTCACTTCCTGACATGAAACCTCAATATGATAACCATAAATGACTGATTGAATGACCTATATTGGTGGTGAAAAAAACAAAGATATCGATGATCTTAATGCGACAATTTAGAATTTCGGTCCAGGAGAGTTGACACAGCTACAAACCGGGATGACGTAGTCAATTATCCCAAACTATTTAAAATTGTCTGAACTATCACCACTCACTTTGCAATTAAAAGTAGTGTGAGTTGTCATCATGCTGCGTAACATAAATCGACCTCGAGTAATCAATATCGTCGCCGATGCCAAGATTGGACCAACATAATTTAATGTATACCTTAGCCACAACAACGTGTGGCCGGGTCTGCTAGTATATTATAAAATGAAGGAATCAGATTGACTTCAAAATTGAGCTATATAGGAAGTAGGCGAGGTTGTGAACCGACTTCATCCAATTTCCAACGGTAATATCAGGATGTCAAGAAAATATTATATATCGAATTTCATTGAAATCGGTGGAGTAGTTCCTGAGATATGGTTCTTGACTCATAAGTTAGCGATGCCACGCCCATTTTCCACTTTGTAAAAAAATCTGAGAGCAGCTTCTTTCTGCTATTTCTGTAAAATTTAATATACTCTTAGCAACTTTTGGTGCGAGAATATAAAAAATATGGATATAATCTACATAGTCCTCTTCGTTTAATGGTGTATAAAACTTTTCGGTTATGCAAGATTCTTTGAAAGGTCTATTTTAGATCTTCGAAAAACAATAAACATTTTATACATCTAAAAATACTGGTCCCCTTATGGCGTCTGTCATATAAGCTTAACTGAAAAGTCTAAAATCTGATTACCATGATTGAGAACCAATTAACAGTTAGTTATTTCTGGGTCAAGAGAGGGCGAAATATTGCCGCAGGAGTATGTTTTCGGGTCTTTGTAGTTCTTAGGAATTCATTGAAAATATTATGCATCCTCTTATTTATTTTTTTTTTGTCCGAATTATACTTCAAGACTATTAATTCTACTGGGTCAACTTTGTTTTGAGGCTAGTAAAATTTATACACTAGCATTCAGTAAACCCATTATGCATGAAAATATTTCTACTTTGTTAACACTGACTGAAGCATTCATCTATAGCTTTGTCCATTTATTTTAATCGAATGAATATGGGAACGTACACTTCAATATTTGGCTTCTTCGGAAGAAATCCGTGAAAAGACTTAATCACTATAAAATCGGCGCAAATTATGATTTTATTGTAGGTGTTTATGCTGGTATCTGGATTTGTCCATTGCTTTCGGTACAATTACATGTTTGCAATACCGTACTTTTCTCAAAACAACTTTTACTCAAGTTTCCAACACTGTCTCTGTTTGGAAAGGAAAACATTTAAAATAAAATAATCTCAAAGGTAAAACATCTTTGATTTGAAAGTTTGCTGCAAAGCTAAACAGTGTAATTAAATATTTCATGAAATTTATTCTTAAAAATTTGTATTTAATTAGAGAGAGCACAATGCGCATGGCTAAATTCTTATGTCTAATCTTTATACCTATAGTTCTGCTTATTCTTTCTTCATATCATAATAAAAAGAGGATGATCATGTGGGTAGAAACGACCACTAAAACTAAATCTAGTTGGTAAAACGGGAAGTACAGCAGTAAAACTCGGGAAATGGCAATATAATTGTCAGATGCATGAGTCGAGTGAGAACTTGATCCCAATTTGGAGAGTATTCGATAAACAGAAAGTGAACGTGTCTTCGCTGATTACTTACGACTCATATCTGGATGGCGGGGCCTCCAGTGAGTTTGGTGTGCTCTGGTAAGCTCAATACTAGTACTTGAGTAGTCGTATGGGCCTTTAGAACAGTATGGTGAGCTCTTTGCCCTCGCGTTTCTCAAGTTTCTCAGGATACCTTAATAGTGAAGAACTTAAAAGATATTTCTAGCTTAACCTACTTAAAGTTTAACAACATGTTCAAGAATAACTTTCTCTATTAATTAAACTAAAATTCCTAATCTGCCAACCATGATGAGCAGTCTACGCAAATGTTTTAAAACACATAAGTGTGTAGAGCTCACTGCTCTCAATCTCTCTGTTGTTTTTACAATAGATGCAACCATGATTCTATTTATATACATATTATATGCATACATACCCACCATATTTATATATTCTAGATACGTGCGATATCGTTTGCGCTGTCCAAATGAAAGCAATGCATGGCAGTAAGCATTTAATTGGACTAACATCAAAATGTAACTAACTAATAATAAAATAGTTTTGTTTTCGAAAAGTTCAAAAAGAATTTCACTTGTGAGTTGCATCAACTAAAACCAATATATTCAACACACACACACACATCCTATATAAATATACATACAAAAAGCGTTCATGCAATGTAGCCAAAATTGGATATGTGAAATATAAATTGTAGCTTTTTTAATTGTAAAAGTTTTGTAAAAAAATCGAAATTTATTTTTATAGGAAATTTCTGAAAATTAAACTAATTTTTTCTTTTCTGGTTTTGTATGAATAACTTTGTTGGTTTTTCTTTATTTTAGATTTTAGTTGGATTTAAAAATTTCCCGTATTAATTTGATAAAAGTGCATAGTTTAGATTCCGTTACAGTTAACTAATGCGATTACGTTGGAATTCGACGCAGTTAGTTGGTTGCAGAAGCATTACCAGGAATTTGAGCAAAAATAAAAATAGTATTAGCCAATAGATGGCGCTTAATTTTGATTTTGATTTTTTTTTTGTTAAAAATTGCAATAGAGATAACAATAATATAGTTAGCTAGTTGTAATCAATACATTTTTTTTCAAATTTTTACACTTTCGCAATAAAGTTGCTAAGAGAGTATAATATTTTTGTTCACATAACCGTTGTATGAAACACCGAAAACTAAACGAGTTAGGTAAAGAGTTATATATACCAAATCAGAGTTCAAATCCGGATGTCTGTCTGTCCGCCCGTCTGTGTAAGCTTTAGTAAAAATTGAGATATCTTTATGAAACTTGGTACAGGTGTTTCTTGGCACCATATGAAGGTTAAGTTCGAAGATAGGCGAAATCGGGCCACTGCCACGTCCACAAAATGGCCATAACCGAAAACCTATAAAGAGCTATAACTAAGCCATAAATTAAGCAATGAAATTTGGTACAAAACATCGTTCTAGGTAGAGGCATATTGGGATGTAATTTTTTTTGGGAAAGTGGTGGAAAGTCACTTTCCGTACAAAATATTATATTGAAAACAACTAAAAATTCTTCAATTCAGTAAGGAAAACCACCAGAAACATTAAATTTCATTATAAAGATGGTGCAGAAGAACTGCACTCAAAATGGTATACAAAATGTTAAATGGGCGTGGCTCCACCTACTTATGGGTCAAAAACCATATCTCAGAAACTATCCGACCAATTCCTGGATTCCCTATGATATGTTATGAAAACAGTCCAAATCGGTTCACTATCACGTTTACTTCCCATATAAAAGAACTTTGAAGTCGATCTGATCTCGTCGTTTACTTTACAATATATAAAGTAGGCACTACTGAAGTTATCGGAACAGAGCTTTGCACAAATACTGCATTTATAGTGTGGAATCGTCCTTGGAAAAATCGCCGTAATCGGACCATAAGTATGCAAGGCTACATATATCGAACATGAGGACCTCAGAGGTTCGAATATTTTTTTTTGTACCGAAAATATAAGTAAGTCTCTCAGATATTTTGAAGAAATTCAGAGGGAATATTTTTCTTCTAATAACATGTCTCCGTGTCAAATCGAGAGCAATCGGGTCAAAACTATACTTAGCTCCCATGTACCTAATATTAGGGGTTTCAAACTTGCAGTGGTCTTTATACCATATAGTATAAGCCGAAGATGTGATGATGTGTATTAATAAAATTAATTAAATAAATTGCGAGAGTATTAAAAATTCCTAGCCCCTCCTGACTTCTTTTCATTATACTAGTATATTTTATTTGTGTAGCCACTAATTTAAAATTTTTGATTCAATTTAATTAGTAAAATTATTTAATCATTTTATTATGGACGGAAGAGGGCTGATAATTGAAGAAATTTTTGAAAACATATCTTTTTTTATCTTTTTTAAACGAATTCATAAAAAATATTGCCACATTTGAGATATTTTTATGATCTTTTGATCCTGCCATAATTGATCATTTTATATGATTTAACGACCTAAGTAGAGTTAAGAGATCACCGTAATAACAGCACGTGCCGTATATAATTCGAGTCAATGCCGGTAATGTAGAATAGGCTGTAATGAGAATTGTTATGTGAATGCTCTCTCCTCCTCTGCTGCTATCAGCTGGTTACTAGGGCCATTAATTGATCTTAAACCATCACGACTCTTCGTTATATATAGTATGTTCTCAAAATCAATGATTCTGCACTACGCTTTACATAGAATAGGGTTATTCTATTCATAATATATTTAGTTAAGAGAGATTGTAAATGAATGAGTTGACAAGCGGTTTTATTGTTCGAAGGCTCTAAGTATAGTGTGTTGAGATTTATTAAGGCTTTGTTTGTGTCACTTCATTGACCTTAAAAATGTAAGTTAATCTTTATATATTAAACTATGTTTTACTCAATTCGAGCATACATACATATGTATGTATGTATATCTGAATGGATTAATACGAATTATCCACCATCTACCATAATTTGTCTTTATTTGTATCGAATTTCTTAACTACAAATTTCTAATATTAAATTTCATTATCATTTATTAGCCAATAAGAAAATATTATTTTCAAAAGTATTCAATTACATATAGACATACATGTATATATGTGTATGGATGTGTATAACTCATATGTACGATTTGTGTATTGCTGAAAAGCTTTTAAGGCGAACTGCCTAATCAATATTTCTTCGAGCCACCTGTTGTATTGAATTAATATTTGCTTATCATGGATTGTCGTAATATGAGCATACGTTGGTACATATGTATGTATTTATGTATCTATATACGTTCATATAATGTATTGGGAGTACCAGAAAACTGCAAGTTGGTATGCCTGTGCAAAATTAAGAATAATTGTAGATAGGAACATTTGTATTTGATTTTGCTTCATAGAAACGCACTTTTATATTTCTATACTTATATAATGGCTTGTTGGTCTAGTGGTATGATTCTCGCTTCGGGTGCGAGAGGTCTCGGGTTCAATTCCCGAACAAGCCCATTTGATGATATATTTTTGTGTAATGAGTTTTATTTATGAAAGTGAAAAAAATTAATACAAATACAAAAGAGAAAAAAAAAATAATAAAATAAAAAATACTATTATTAGTAAGAAAAGCTAAAAATTGTTCAAAAATCGGGAGAGAATATTTGATGTATTACTTAGTTTAAAAAATAATTGGTATTTCCTAAAAAACAAAAAAAACAATATACAATTAAATCGAGATGTAGTCAACATTAAAGGGGAAAATACCAAAATTTGTTCATCTTTTAGTAACATATTATAATATTTTTCTCACAAAATTTGATTAAACGCATTACATATTGAACCATACATTCTCCATTAAGACCAACGTAGAAATATGTTCGGAACGTTCATAGTAAGCTATAGTTCCGGGAAAAGTGCAATTCCTTTACTTTATTAGTACTGTAATCTTCTCAGTCATTGAAATCGTTTTCGAAAGTCGTTATTTTGACATTGACATCGTTATCTTCAATGATAATTGTTTTCAGCAGAATAGAGGATATATTTTATGGCATATGGGCGATCATCGCAGAAGATAGATATATTCTATGGGATGGTGTATTATCTACATCTTGTGGATCAATTATAGTGTTATTATTGTGATAACAGTCGTGGAACCAATGCTGTAAATTCAATATTGAATTAATTTATCCTCAATAGTTGTCTTATAAAGAACAATATATGGAAACGATGGAGTTGACCAGAATTGATCAGAAATAATATAAACATACTATATAATATATAATTGAAGCTATCCCATCTGGAATGAGGAATGAAAGACCTACACTTGGGAGAACATGTAGCAAAACAAAGTTTGTTTTAGGATATGATGAGCTGTTTCTCTTTTTTCTTTCATTTAATCTTTGGGACCCAGGGCGGTTATTTGAATTAGTACTCAAATCAATTCATTATTTGTGTCACTAATAGCTTTCAGTTCAGCGTATGTATTTAGTGATATTTATCAATGATTTCTTCGGTGTTGTTACATGCTACAGATCTTTTACATGAAGTTTTGGAATGCGGTATAGCTTTAAATTATTGTTGATCTCCTATATATATATTTGAATCATATCTATTGTACTTTTTCTTTGAATTGATGATCTTGTGATTTGTATCCATAAACAATTTAAGAAATGTCTCACATTTTAATTTTGTTCTGGAGTTATAGGAGGTCTATGTATTATACATAAATTTGGTACCATTGCCACGCCCATAAAATGGAGATAAGCGAAAACTTATAAGGTGCTTTAACTAAGCCATAAATAAAGTTATGAAAGTAAAATTTGGTACAGAGGATTACACTAGCCAACGGCATATTTGGATGTAATTTTAAATAAATAGGTTTTTTGGTATATATCTCGCAAACCACTAAAGATATGGAGACCAACCAAACATTGTGCAGTAATTTTCCTTATATACCCCATCACAATAATAACCACGCCCATACATACACATACAAAGGTTATATTGAAACATTTCCTATATCATAGTTTGAAAGTTGGAATTTTGGTTCACAATCACGCCTACTTTCCTTATAGCTCAATTTTGAAGCCTATCCGATTCGTTCACTTACCAATCTTTAAAGCAGTGAAATTACAAATGTTTCATTTCTAGAATCAGCTCATCTTAAAATCACCGCAATCGGATTATAATAATTCAAAGTCCCAAATACCGAACATGAGGACCTCAGTGCTTGGGGCCTATCTTTTACCGAAAATATACTTAAATCTCTCAGATACTCTAAAGAAATTGTTAAAGAGATCTGTTTGTTCTACTAGTGTGCGGGTCAGTACTAACTATAGCCGTATACCTAATATATCGATTTTCAAACTTACGAGGGATTTATACCGTATATTTCGGTTAATATCTTAGCAAAGATAGAATCTTGATATGATGTACAAATGTGGGTGCTGAAAATGAGTAAAAATGGTCTTGGAAATATCCCAGCCCATATACTATATATAGTCGTACTCGTTATTTTAGTGGACTTTCTGCCGAATATATGGTTCGAATTGTGTGTTATTTTAATAACAATAAATAAATAACTTGCGTGAGTATAAAATGTTCGATTACACCCGAGCTTAGCACTTTCTTACTGGTTCGTTATAGTAACGTTCCTCTAAAACCTCGATATTTTTCATATTTATAAAATACTATCAGACCGCTCCGGCTTCGCACTAAGTTTTTACACACTTTCCCATACATATGTATGTACTTTCCCGTTTCTTGCGTGGGTTCAAAAAAGTAAAATGAGGAAAATTCGATTTGAAATTATATTTTATTTGCAATGATCTAAAACTTGAATACGACCTCTAGTCTTTGATGTCCTTTGTATTTTTCTCTTATTATGAAGGCGATGGGATCGTTCAGAGCTCGACGCTCTAGTGCGAGCTTGTGTATTTCTAATATTTTGTTCTTCAAGACGCTGCACACGCTCTGTACTCGACTCGACTCTCAAGCGCGGAAGGTTTTGAAATGTTTTTCAGCCAGCAGCTGCAAGCGCTCATTCTTCGACAATCCGGCATGTGATTGCGATGCGAAGAGAATGACTTCCAAGACGATTTTCAGTTTCAGATTAAGATTCTCCATCACGGCGTCTTATTGATACCCTCATTGATACCCTGGGAATTATTTCCAGAAAGTTGAGATTCTAGCAATAAATATACCCTTTTTGCTCGGGGTGAATGTAGCTTTCCAATGGTGAAATAATTTTTGAAATCGGCACAGTAGTTTATGAGTTTATTCATTACAAACATACATAGAAATCTTTCCTCTTTATAATCTATATATATAAAAGAAAGTCGTGTTAGTTACACCACTTATAACTCAAGAACGGCAGAACAGATTTGGCTGAAAATTGGTAGGGAGGTAGCTTAGAGCCAGGAGACGGACATAGGATACCTTTTATTCCATACCAGTGACGAGACTATTCACGATCTGTGATATAAAAAACGCAATTGACATTTCATATAAAATACAAATTTATTGTTCAAAACATCTGAGTAGGCTTTCTTTTCATAAAATTTAAAACAAAACTGAAAACCGAAAAAAATATCAATCACAACATCAATTTGATAAAAAAAAAATAAACAAACATAATAATGTTGCATGATGAAAATAAAAATATGCACAAATGACAACAAACTTAATGTTGTCTGTGATTGATTATACAAAATTGGGTAAGTAAATAGATTTCTCACTCTTTTGGGTGTTAATGTTTTTCTATTATTATATTCAGAAAACCGTTCAAAAAGTTTTATATGGTAGCAGATATACCAATACCATTTCTTATACCTTGGAACCGTGTTTTTAATTACCTTATTCAGTTGTATATATTGAAATACTGATCTCTTTACTTCACGTAATGGATTTCAAATATGTACGATTGAAGAAAACTAAACCACAGTCCAAAAGAAATTGCGAGAACGTGTTTAAAGACACCAAATAAAAGATAATGTAGTAGATAATCGGTCCAAGTCATCCTAAATGTAATCAGTCAACATTTTGTATCCATTGACCTAACATTCCTTGCCCTCTAATTGTAGCGAAAGCATAATCTTTAGACCAAATTCTGAAAGACCAATCAGTTTGTAGATGTCTGATGATTTATTATAAAAGTTTAATACTAATTTACGACAATAAAATTAAATGTTTGAGTCTGTCTTACCATCGCACAATTTACGACTAAAGATTGGCTCCGTAGTAGTCATGCTTCGAAACTTAAACCAACTAAAACTGGCTAACTGAACGCGTTTAGTGGTACAAAAAAATGTAAGAACAATGTGATCTATGCCATGATACTCAAAGGAAATTTCGAAGGTGAAGAAGTTTTCATTCCGGTGATACCAACCGATTTGCCGTTTGAGTTTAAACAACTTCAATTTCTGATTTGTCTTGCATTATCTATGACCGGACCGTTAACAAATGAGAAGGTTACTTCTTGAAAGTATGTGGTCTGATTTTATTAAATTCATGTTTTTCCAATGGTCAATTATATGTATGTGGCATGTTCACGGGACAGAAGACCTTCTGCGATACTTATTCTTGCGCCTGATTATAAAATGAAAAAGGTCTGATTATAAGTTACAAGGTGCTTCACTAACCATGCAACCCTTGCACCAAAATACATAGCTAATAAAGGATCATTAAAATACTTGATTTATTATCCTAATCCATGTATGAAAATGGACTTAATAAGATCAAAAACCTGCCTCTAAGGCGGAAGAAACTTCTCCGCTGGGCCAGCTAGTAGTAGTATAGATTGAAGAGACATGTCTTGTAACGAGTCCACAACTATCTTTTTTTTAGCAGTGATTCTTCATAAATAAAATGAATATTAGTTGAAAGCCACTTTTGGTAAAAGAAAATAAAAATTTTGGAGTTGCCATATTTTTTTGTATATTTTTATTGCAATTTTTTAGCAAAATATTTATTGCCAAAGACAACTCGTTAACCAACATATTTGTCAACAGTCGGCGAATGTGCTTTGCTATACTCATAGATTGGCATGAGCCAATGTAGTACTCGTATTTGTCGCTCATACGCACCGGTGAACGGCAACAGCACAACACGCAGCAAAAAGCGCTGAAAACAAGAAATGACAGTTGTAAAAGGGAAATGTTGAATATTGCCAAAATAATTTACACACCTACACACACACACATACGTGAGCGATGGTTGCTACGGAAATGTAAGCACAATCACACCCACACACGCATGGCAAAGCCATTCAAAGGCATGAATATTCAAAACAACAAGTAAATTGTTGCCAAAAATACGCGTGGATAGCGGGTTGGTTTGGCGGGGTTGATAACTGGCGCTTTGTATTAATGAAGAAAAAAGTTTCAATTTCAACAACAACATACACATACTTGCTTGTTGTTGTGTCAACATACCGTTTGACGTTGAACGTTGCAGAGAATTCTTCATTTTCGCTCGAAAATAGATGTTCGCTGGAAAAATGCTTTATTGTTGTTGTACATCCTGGTTGTAACTGTATAAAATGTTGCTTTCGTTGTTGTTGTGGTTGTTGTTGTTGTTGGCATTCTGTTTATGCATTTAAAATTGCATTCGACGAAATGCATTTATACCCGCTGCTTAACGAAATTTTCCACACTAATTTGCGAAAGCTTGGGCGCATATGAAAATAGACACACACGCTGACATACATACATACACACACATGTGCACTTGAAGTGACACACATGCAAATGGCAGTGCACTTCCACATGTGTCTGAAAATAGCGTACAGCGTACAGCAACAACAACAACAACTACACTGTCACTCGTTTAGCATAAATGGCAAGCGACAAAGTGCCTGTCTGACCTCCGACCGAACACCAGCACCACCAACACCGCCAGCACCCCTTTCGGCCCACCAGGTGCCTGTTAGCTTGCCACCTGCTGCGTAACTGCACAAACACACACACATACACAGCTTAAGCGGTGCAATGTCAAATGTGACGTCATTGCCATCGAATGTTGATGACAGCAGCAGCAGCAGCAGCAATGCGAATAGCAAACAACAATAACAACAGCAGCAACAACAACATGAATTTATGCTGAGTTAAGGTGCGGCAGCATTTAAGCCCGGCAATATTTCCTATTTGCCATGCTGAATTAGTGGGAATGCGGCAACAGCAACAACAACAACAAAAACTGTCAATTGTTCTTGTACACCATATTTTTGTTGTTTTCGTTTTTTTGTAATTTTTTGTTTTTGGATTTTTTTACTCCATATTCTACCCGCTGCTTGCCACAACGCAGCATATTTAGTGCAGCAACATTTGTGCCGAATGACCTGCAGCAAGCAGCAGCGAGTGAGTTATTGTGCAACCAGCGCTTGCAGCACCATATATGCATCGGTTGTTGTTTGTTGTTGTGTGTCATAACAGATGCTGTGTGAATTTTTGTGTTGTTGAAGAGTAATATTTCCCTTTTAAAGAGGACTCTTCGGTTGTTGCAACTCTACAGTGGTGAAATAATAAAGTTGTGGAAGGCTACTCTTTGCGTTGTAGTGCGCATGCCACGCTCGTCGGCGCTCTCTTAAGCTGTCTATTTGATAATTTATTATACCGGCGATGTTGCATGCCGCACATTGTAAGCTATATACACCGCATGCTATCTAGATAAGTTAATATATAAATATATACATACAAACATACATTATAAACATATATATGTGCATGCTCAGCGAGTGATTTGTGTTGTTGTTATTCAATTAAATGTAGCAATTTATACTGCAGAGCCTAGTCCAATACTGAAATATATTGACTTATTAAAATTTTATATTCCATCATGCTATTTTTTTATCTAGAAGCTTATGGTTCTCCAATTCTTGTAATGAAATTGAACCAAAATAATCTCTGTTGTATTTACACCAATAAACATGCAAACATACATACAAGTAAACGAGCTCGTCTTGTGTTAATATGTATGCTTAGTTGTTTGCCTCTGACACACCTTGCAAATTTCCCGTTATTTTGTGTACACGAGGGGTAAATATTCGTAAAAATGTGCCCATACTGGAGAAATTTACCGTTAAATCTTGTTGCTGCAGAATAATGAATTGATCAGTGAATGCATTTTGGGGAGAAGCGATCAGAAAGTAATGAAGATGTCGAGCTTTAATCAATAAAATAGTTGAAGCCATAAAAATGAAATTTTGCAGGAAATTATTATTTTTCTCAAATTTAGTAGTGACCAGATCCGAAATATGTTGACGATTGAGTTTCAGTGAGATCTAGTTAGGGATCAGGTGAGGTCAAAATAGGGGTTTCGAAAGATTAAGTTAGGGATCGGGTGGGGAGAAATCGGATTTCATATCGGATCGTACTAAATCATTGCACTAATGTTGCCTGAAATATGCGTCAACTCTCATCTAAAAGTGGTCGAAATAGAGCTGTATGGGTACCCTATTTTAAGATAGGGGTTACGAGAGGTCAACTTAGGAATCAGGGGGGACAGCATTAGGTTACCTATTGGATCATCGTAAAACTTAGCACTAATGTTGCCAATTTGTGTCAACTCTTATCTGAAAGTCCTCAAAATATACATAGCTGTAGGGGTCAGAAGTTGGCCACGCGAGGTTGAATGTGACGCGAGGACAGGACTAGGAGTCAGTTGTTTACGTATCGGATCGTAGTAAAACATGAAACAAATATTGGCTGTAATATATGTCAACTCTTATCAGAAAGTCGTCGAAATCGTGCTTTATCGTTTCAAGCTTTCACATTTTGAATATGAGGGCCTACTGACTATATGACTGGCTTAGGCGATTTTCGTGATTTTTTTTAAAAGAAAGTAAGTAGTAGTAAAGTAAGTAGTAGTAGAAAGATTGTTTCGAAGCTTTTTGCACATAATAAAGTACATTTTCAGCTACATTTCAAATTTTTTTTTTAACAAAAATATTGAAAAATAACGAAGTTATATGCAATCTTCCGAGATACCATAAAATGAAGTTCCGCAACTGCTGACATGATTTCGGCCGAATGAGTTGCTGAAACAAAAAAAATTCAAAAAAGGTTTCAAGTTTAATATATTTCCTTTACAATGACCTACGATTTTTTTTTACGAAAAATATCAAAAATTGAGAAAATGGCGTAGTTCTGAAAAAAAATCGTTTTTAGGCTAAAAAATGGTATTTTTTTAAATGCCAAATTGATGATTTTCAACCAATCACAAAGGCCATTGTATAGTAAACATAGTCAAGAATACTAAGTTTAAATTTGAAGTCGATTGGTCAATGTATCGTTGAGTTATAATGCCAGCAATTTTGAGAAATGTCGTTTCGAGAAAAACTCGTTTTTTAAAGTGAATTTCGACTTTCCGGTTGACTTCATACGATACTCATCTGTCAATAAGTAAGATATTTTATTGACATTAAGCTTATCTATTATTTTATAAATAATGTGGCTTACTTCCAGGCATTAACTCCCTTAATCCACATGGACCTAATGATGGCTTATGTGGGTGGGCGCTCTTGACCAACTTTTCAACCAACTGATCCATATCCTCAATATAATTACTTCCGTTCCGTTTTTCTCGTGAGTTCGAATTGATAAAAATTCCTGTACCTGTATTACATTTCAAACTTAAAAGCACATGACTCTAACTCATCAAAATTTAAGTTCTTAAATAATTAAATATAAAATGTACCACCAACTTGTGCAAGAGTAAGAGTCTTCTACCAAGCTGAAACCCCTTCAATTGCACGCACATTACTCAAAGCAACTAACTGATGCATCAGCGAAACAAAGATAGTCAAAAGAAATAGCCAACAACAACAATTGTCTACAAAGACTACACAGCAGCGACTTGAGATTAATTTACGAAATTGCTTATACCCAAATGCAGTCGCATTTCACACTACAAATTTAATTCGAAGACTGCAAAATGCACAAACAACGACATGTGAGCTCAAATAGAGGGGAGTGTGGCAAGTGAGTTATGAACTTAGATAGGATAGAAGTAGGATGAGAGAAAAGGAAATGAAGAAAGCTGTTGGCAAAGAGAAATAAATAAGACGGAATGTATCGTCGACTAGTATATGTTATATCTGTCTAACTAGAGGTGGTGAGCTGTCAAGTGGAAGCTGCGAATTTCCATAACAAACAGCAGAGTTTAGTTTACTGCACAAACATTGCTGCACACGAATTTGAAGGAGACTTAGAAAGAAAGGGGTGAACTCGTGGTTTTAAACAATTCCAAAGTTTTGAGAAAATGTAGAAAAAATGCTTTTTTATCAACTTGAAGGTTGAAAAATCTCAACAGGTTGAGATAATGTTGAGAATGATGTTGACTAACACTTTTCGATATATTATAGTTAGGGAGGAGTGTGAATATCTTTAGTATAAGTTATGAGTATTGCAAAGACTTGAAAAATTTTTGAGAATGGCTTGAGAAATCGCAATTTTCTCAAGTTTTGTAAAAATTTGGTTAGAAAATATGACGTGCTTGCTGGTTACAAATCCGCATACAAAAACTGCATATGCACACAACCTCATGTGCTCACCAGCATTTTTCGTGAAGTGTCATCATGCAGTGCTGCTGTTCTCTAAGATGATTTCCTCTACTCAACTCATTGTTGTTACGTGTGCTTCAACGAAACACCTTCTGTTGCGCTTAGAGGCTTTGTACGCTAGCCATCTGTGGCACACCATTGTTTTTTGTTGTGACCATAAGTGTTGCCAACAACAACTGCTACCACTACTACACCTAACGCTGGTGTAGCTGTTGTCTTCATACTACTAAGCGTCAGCTTTACTAGTTCTCAACTTGTTTGATTGTTGGTGGCTGATGGCTGATGGCCACCTGACGCCAACACTTGACCTCCTTTGCCTGTTGTTTTATACACACACTTTTTATTAACGTTGTTGTTGTTTTTGCTATTGTTGTACCGCTAACATTTATTATGACTATTGTCGTTGTTGTTGTTGTTGATTTTGGTTTTCCTTTTTCTTGCTGCTTCACTTAAAATTGCTTTGGTTTAGATTTCGTTGCAAACAAAACAAAGCACTGAAGTGCCAAGAGGCAGTCAAGTCAGCCAAGCGGCGCGCAGTTATCCTCAAAGGTGTGAAGGAATGGGAAAGAATACGAAAGTAAAGAAATGTTAACAGATATCAAGCGACAGCAAGAAACTCTTAAGCGACAGTGGAAATGTGTATGTAGAGAGTTGCACGCTCAAACTGGCTGTGTGGTACTTAGTTACCAAGATTTGACTGCTGCTTGGTGCTTAACGCCTTGTAGTAGACTACATCCTTCGCGGCTTATGGACCACATCTGCTTGCCACGCGCTTAGCGACGTCCATCTGCTGAAATTCGTGAAATTCGCATGTCATTTTCTCATTTCTATAATGGAAATGTTGCGACCCCAACGCGTCTTTTATGCAACCGCTAGCCGCTCGACCCTGCATCGCTCTTTGCCCTCTAGTATTTTGTATACGAAACGCTTGGATTGAGCAGAAGCTTTCTTTTCTAGTTGTATATTGTGTTTCTTATTTGTTATTGTTTTATTTTTTTTTTTTTGTTTTTCTTGTATGCGATGTGTTGTTGTTGCTGTCCTAAGCAACTCGAGTGTCGGTTTTGTTTTTCAAACGGTCGCTACTATAATTCTATTGCTCTATGGAGGTTACTATGTGACAATAAGTAGCTTTGGCTTGGTAACCTTGTATTTCGTCCACTGAATTCTGATAGAAAGAACCTTCTGGTGTTTCGAATCTGGCTGGCAAGCGGAGAATTGTGTCCATTGTCACCGTCTTTTAAGCATTTGTTCGAAATTATACTGTACATCCATAATTGCGTATCAAAACCGATCGTTGAATT
Organism: Zeugodacus tau; assembly: GCA_031772095.1. Lineage (NCBI taxonomy): Eukaryota > Metazoa > Arthropoda > Insecta > Diptera > Tephritidae > Zeugodacus > Zeugodacus tau. The sequence continues at coordinate 41,118,240 of CM062650.1, forward strand.
TGAGGTATTCTCAGTCACAGAAGAAATAATATGGCATTCTTCTTAGTGCAATTACGATTTAACGATTGCTTGAATTTGGTGTCTTCTTACGGTTACCAATATATCAGACATTAGAGCTGTATCCATTATACATATTTCCAACCTGTATCTATGCGATCGGGTTATGATTTGTGACTTTAGAAAGTTTGCATTTCGTACTAAAAAGACTTCTCAAAAAATATTTGTCTTTGTTTGAGGTTTTAATAAAAAAGTTGTCACCATTCTCAGGAAGACCGAAGATATCAATAAAGTAATGGAAATCATCGAGTCCGACCGATTGCCCAAGATCTAAACATTGTTCTCAAAAGACATTTTGAACCATTTAAATAAGTCTGAATACAAAAAGAAGCTGGAGTGCTCTCGTCCATTCGGACAACAACTATGTCAATGTCGTCGTATAACTCGTACAGCTCATCGCCTATAAATCTTCCGCAAAACGTTTCTCTCGAAAACTCATAGTGGCTCCGGCTCATCGGATGTCGACATCGTCCGAGATCGGTGGTCCAATAACGGTGATCCGCCACGAACGGTTCCAAGCAAGTATAGACCGCCAGGAGGATTTTGTTGTGTGTTTACTGGGATTAGCAAGGAATCATTTTTTAGAGCTACTCTCTCAATTCGGATCTGTACTGTGAATAGTTGGACCGCAATTGTACCTAAAACGGTCAGCTTTGGCGAATATAAGAGCAATTGTGTTATCAGCGCAACATCAGGCCACATACATCGATAGAAGATCCGGAAACTTGGTTGGAAGGTTCTTATGCATCCACCTCATAGTCCGTACCTGGTATTATTTGCTTCTGCCTAGGTCGCAAGATTTTGCTGATGAAATATTCGCCTCAAGTGCAAGTTCCCGTTGTGACAATGAATATTCTAGATTAGAACTTGAATCTAGGCATGCATTGAATCGAGAAATTTTTGTAGATTTGAATATGTATATCCACCCAAAGCAAAGAGTGAATGAAGAATTGTTATAAAAGACTTCAACTCATAATATTATTCTACACATCTTCAAGCAACATTGAAGTATAACCAAAATATGAATAACAAACACGAACAAAACTCGACAATAATATTTACAAGCAAACCATATCCTTAAATAAATACCAACATTTCTCATACAAAGCAATAAAGTACGTAACACAAGCCGACAACCGAAAGGGAGCGCAGCGCTGCCGAACAACACAGAAGTGGTGACCTTTAAGCAGGCCGAAATTATGCGTTGGCATCTCAACACAAATACAACAACTCTGCTGGCTAACAAAGCGTATAATGACAAATGCCCTAAGCAGCAGCCTGAGTAAGGAAGGATTGTAGCGGGTGTCACGTTGTAGCCCCTACTCAGGATATTCTATGCGCTAAGTAAGTGCCAACAATGAAGGGCGACATCAAACGACATGCGACTGTGTTGCATGGATGTATGTATGTATGTCTAGTCTACTGCGAGTTAGTTTAGTGAATAATGTGACAAAACCGAGATTTGTGTAAATTAGTGTAAATATTCGTTTTCGCACGAGCACTCGTCAAAGCACTCATCAAAGCGCTCGCACTCGCTCTTGTAGTTGTTTGCGTAATCCCCTCGGTATGTGGTGGGGGGAAAAGGGTGTGTGTAGCTTTAGCTTGTCGTGCTCAATCTTCTGTGGGCAAGTTTTGTATAAAATATGTTAATCATATGACTGCTTGAAGTGTTCGTTTAGGCCCCTTTGAAAATCGTCATTCTTAAATGGTTCTCACATTATGCAAAACTGAATTGCAAATGAAATACTTACTTCTACATTTGTAGATTTTTGCGCATGAATAATGCGTCTAATGAATTATACCGATGTGGGTTTGTCATTGAATTTGGTTGGTACAGCTTTTATTCCACAAAAATTTGTGAAAATATCGTATTTTTGATAATTTGAAGAAAATTGAGGGAAAATTAAGGATTTAGCAATATATTCGGGTAGTCTTTTCTTTTCAACTTTTACTCGCCATATTCGTGTAAATTTAAAAGAAATAAGGAAATAAGCCTCAAAAAGTGCTGAAACTACTTCGTAGTTTCTCTTCATCTTCCTCTTCATCTTTATATACCAAATAACACCGTTTCGTAATGAGAAATCCTATTTCAGTCATAAGGCTGTGCTTTAGTTGGTCTGAGAAACTGTTTGGTTGTGTTGATCCTTACTGTCAGATCACTTTCATTAACTCCTTGTTCCTCTCACGAACCACCGCTGTTTTGAAGTATATCAGATTGTGCTAAAGGTTTTTCACATTCGAACTTCCTCTTTGCCTTGGAGTAAGAAAAATATATTCTGCAATAAAGTAGGAAAACGGAGGGGAGACCTTTTCGACGTGTCTTAGTTCCTTTCCTTAATGGTTTCAATATTCTTTGCTTTAATGAAACCAAAACAATAGGAAATTTTGGCCATTTATGTCACTCTTTAAAGGTTTAGAAAAGGTTTTGCGATTAAATTATCCAATCGTTTTTTCCGAATAATTATTGAAGTCAGTCAGTGTCTTCCAGAGTCCGCCAGGATTCGAAGTCATCATGACTGCTGCTTATTACAGTTGTTTGAAAGATTTGATCCTTTACTGAATTAATTTGTTTGTAAAGCTCTGAATCTGCGCAATCCAAAGCATTTGACATCTCAGTAAGTAAGAAATTCACCAAGTCCTCCTCATTTTTCACGTATGTGAACGACCACTAGATCAGCAAATTGATGCACTTTAAAGACTTTGAGACTGATTATGAGCTATAGATAAATTTTTGAGAGTTGTCAAAAAAGGCGAAGAACTTAATTCTTCAATGTCCAGCATTCGCCAGACTAAGGTTAAAATACCTCGGTAGGCGTACCTTTGGCGAACCCAGACAAGTGACTGAAATCGACATTTACTTTATAACGACAAGAACTTTATAACAGAGTCCAATCGATTTGTCGAATCGTAAGGGACTTGGCGACCCCTCAGGAGCATTTAGATGTGACAAAGGACAGTCCATGCTGTATTAGTGAGATTTTCTGCAGATCGATTTAGATTTCGGAGATATACCCCTTGACCTAACATAACCTAATTTATGAGATCTCTTGCCCGAAGAGAACTTTGATGGCAAAATCATCTCTCCTCGAGCATACGAGAGTTGAAGGAGCCTGAAGTGTGAAGGTTTTTAAATCTATTATCTGAAGAGATCTGGAACAAGGTCCGTCTCTCCTTAAGCAAACAATAGTAGAGAGAACCTGAAGTCGACAATTTGACGGCGAACTATTCGACGTTTATTGGACCATCTGCGGATTAAGGAGTTTACGCAAAGGAATTGCGACGGGAAGAGTAAACTAGAAGAAAGATTTTCTCATGAACCTGGTAATAGTATATACTGTGGTCTCGGCTAGCGCACGCCTGATTAATGGTCCCAGTTGCAGATAGCAATCGCTTATCAACGGCTACTCAATACTGCTGAAGTTCCGTAAGGTCCAAGGTCGCTGACATTGAAAAAAGCACATCCGGAGTCACAAGGTTTAATTCAGTTGTCAAAACGATTTTGAAATAAGTAACCCTTTTAAGTCGGCGCTAACGAAGCCACTAGCTTTTGGAAGAATGATACTTCGAGGATCTTATATTCTATTTCTTTCACTTTGTGTTTTACCGATCAATATAAATATTATGGAAAAGTGACACCCTTGTCAGATTTGGCCAAAAATCCTTCCTTTCGCTTCAATTTTGAATTAAGTATGAAAGGATATAATTCTTAAGGAAACTCAGGGCAAAACCATATTTATGGCACTATATATATTATATTTTCGAATCTTTCGAAGAATTTTCGAAAATTATAAAGGATTATGTTGCTGATAATAATTGAAATTAATCGGTGTAAACCTTATATTGAGATCTCTGCATATTTCCCAAATTACCCGCCTATAGTAAAGGAAAAAGCTCGTCTACCGAACTCTGAGAATTTCCTTCTTTCAAAGTCTCCTCAAGCTCCACAAAACTCAAATACCTAAAGTCAATAAAATATTTTTCTTCGCCGAACAGAAATTCAAGTTATTGACTACGTGTCTCTTTGTAAGTTCTTCTGCTCAATCAAATTGCGGATTATTGTGAAAATCGTGTCTATCAGACGCTGTCATGAATACCCCACTCAGCGGCTGTAGCATACGTTACAAGGCATAAACATTTTGACTTCTATTATCCACGGCATCTTAACTTGCAATACAGAGTTGAAGAAGAAGAAGCAGGAGCAGCAGAAAAAAGGCGCTCAATTGAAAATCTAATCAACATCAATGCAAAATTATTGAATTTAATGATGCGTGTGCTGTGCTTGCAATGTAAATATTTTCGCACAAATATTAAACAAATAAATGCCGAAAAGCTGTACAAAAACAAAAAGTGAGCAAACACAGCGTAATTGCCTAGAAGCGACGAGCGGGACGAGGAGAGAAAACAACAACGTACAACAAAGAGGTGCAAATAAATTGGTTGCTTGGGGTAGGTATGGTGTGTGTGAGCTGTTTTCCTCAGTGTCGCACAAATAAATATTTGAAATGAAATATTAAAAAAAAAAACAAAAAGAAACTTCAAAAATCTACCTCTCTAATAAACATCTTCCGCGAGGTGTACGAATATGCATGCTCATATATGTGCGTGTGCGTGTGCGTGAGCGTTAATGCGCGATGTGTAAAATGAAGCAATAAAAAATATTCGCGCGAAAATCAAGAAATAAAAGTAGCTTTCGGTATGCTTTGCATTTACAATATTTAATTTCTGTCACTGGCGGTTCGCAAACACATACACTCACCCAGGTTCTCTCATACAAGCAGATATATATATCCACATTTTGTCGGAATTTCTTTGCCATAGCGACAATAAAAAGTCCAACAACACACGATTTTAAAGCGTAAAAAATGTCACGAATGCGCCGCTACGTTAGACGACAAATAAAAGCGCGGAGATGAAATCGGCAAAATGCCACGTTTGCAACGTTTCCATCGAGCTGATCAAATCAGTGCCTCAGTACGCGCTAGTATTGACAGACACGTCACAGCGATTTCGATGAGCCGACAGAGCTACCGGTTACTGCTGGGTGTATATGTGTCTCCGTATGTTCGTGGATGGAGGAAAGCGGTTAGTGGTTGTGTGGCATTAACAGCGAACTAAAGTAGAGCTTACTTACAAGGTACAGTGGATACCAGAACTAAGTAACTATCTTAGAAGTATGACTCTATTTGAGTGTAATTTTGTACATCGGAAATTTTACCATTTTTTCTTTGCTAAATTTTTTATACTTACTAAAAAAAATAAAGATCTTCGAGCTCTATCTCCACAGTTCAAAGCTGTACGAGTAGAAGAAGTCGTCTATACGAAGTTATACTATACAAAAGTATGCTTTCCAGAAGAGTATCAATATGTACTTCATTTGAAATCTGACTTAATTTGAATTCCAAGTCCCTCGGGATTACAGTCCGAGATTATCATAACTCCAAAGTTAATCTCAAATAAAATCCGATAACTTTGGTGGTTGAGTAAGATAAGTCCCGATCTAGCCGAAAATATGAATCGAGCTCTAACTTGGGAACTAATTGTAACGAAGCTATAACTGAATACTGTTCGGTTGGCTTAGAATGAGTAGTACATATGTATTTGGGCATTATTAATGGAGGCTGACTTAACATTCCCGAGATACTTTATTAATAAACTCCATCGAAAGATTTGCGTTGAGGTTTATTAATAAACCCCATCGTTTTAGAGACTTTTCCTGAGGTTTATTAACCGTCACGTGATACTGTTTTTTCATTTGTCTGTTCAGTTTTATCGTAACAACTCAGGGAAACAATTGTCATCTCCATATCTGGCGATCCATCGATTTGGAACTTCATTTGGGTTTGGAGGTCACCGATTAGGTCAGCAGGTCGTCGACTAGCAATTGACAGTTCTCGACTTGCTACTTCGTCATGGGGTCGTCGGTTTTACCGATCTTGTACTATTTTAATAGCTCCTCACCTTGAAACAGAGGGCTACGGAATTGGTATTTCGTCAAGATATCGCCAATGTATTTGTATTTCATACGGGTTAGTTCAAGAATATCATAAATTTGACGACCAGCCGTTTTCGATGTTTATCTTCCTTTCGAAGAACGCATTCCCGTAGTCGAGGTTGGTTCCGTCTGCAAGAGCTTTTAATATTGTTTATTCTTCTCTCAAAAACTATTCCTAGATCTTAAGAACGATCATTGGATTGCCAATCAGTCTTTAACTACCAACAAGTCGAATATTTCAAGCTTTGATTATGTCCTGTTCTAGAGGCGTCCGCAAGAACCAGATCCTCGACAGTGAAAGTTTCGAAATCTTTACTTATTTTCCGTTGAGCTCGCTGAACCGAAAACGGATCCCATTTTGCTATATTGCTCCCAAATAAGATCGGTGTTTCTTTGAGTGGTTTGGTTCGTTTGTCGGATTATATGTTCTTGCTATGTTCGACCTGACTGATCCAGACACATATATGTTAAAAATTTTGACTATCCAGTTTTCTCTATAGCGACTTCATTTATACTCGGAGTGGTGTTCAAGAGTGCCTTAAACCTAATTGGAATCCAGTAAGTGCTGCTATACTAATGAGTATAGAGAGAGATTCTGAGTAACAGTATATTAGTCTTTTAATGAGTTGTCTCTTCTAATAGTAAATATTTTTCTTTATTCCAGAACCGACTGTACTCCCGCAATGGTAATGTCTCACAATGCTGATTGAGACACTTGCACATATGTATGTATAAATCCACACCCTCCTCCGGCACCTATGTGCCAACCATCTACCCACAGCCTCGCGAGCATAAATAGAGCGCTTTAAAGCGAATCAGCATGGCTCACAGAGTATGGAGTTAAGGCATATGCCGTTAGCGAGTGGTGTGCCGTGTACCCACCAACAGAAGAGCCTGGTGACTGAAGGCTTAACGCCGAACGTCGCTGATACACGTAAAAGCTGACAAGGCTGAAACGCGCAAGGCGAAACGGAATGCGAAAGTAAACAAACCAAATCAAGTAATGCGCAAAACGCAAAAGAAGCACAGTTAAACTCAAGCGGTTCAATTGTTGTTGTTGCTGCTGCTGCTGCTGCTGTTATTGCTGTCGCTGTGCAAGTTGGTGTAAAAAGAAATGAAACGTGATTGCCTCAAATTGAAAAATAGATTTTTTGATGTCCTCATCACACCACAACCAACTCAACCAGTTCAACCAGCACAACCGGAATGAGTAGAAGATGAGCGAGCGAACGAGTAGCGGCACGGCATGATTCTCATCTGATAGATATTTGCGCTGATTACACAATGTATACACGCGCTGTCACACATGACAACAAAAACAACAACACACCATATACCCAGCACGGAGGTGAGTACATTTGTTAGTGTAAGTAGTGGCATTTCTTGGTTACAAACGGCGCGGCATGTACGATATGAGATAGTTCTGCGCTTAACAGCGTTGAAGCTGAAAAGAAAATCAAATAGCATTCCAAACGAAAATCTATTACGTACCTATGCGCGCACATACACACACGCACTCAAGGACCTACAATACTTCTAAGTATAGTATAGCCTAGGTGCGCCCGCAATCGTCATGTATGTGCCGCTGTGCCTTAGATTGCAATCTCCTTTCAATTATTTCAATGACATACAGAAAAAATAAAATCGTTGGCACTTAATATGTGTGCACTTTTTTTCTTTGTCAGCCATCTAATGCCATATTAGTGGAATTAAATCTTCGGTTTGTGCGTAAAAGGATTTTATTGGAATGCGATCCTGTTTAGTTAGTGCATATATATTTTTACTGATTAGTTTATATACAGCTGAATTTATATATATTTAATATTATTTAAGAATAATTCAAAATCTCTATTATATCTGTTTTCTTTTATTTTTCTAACTTATGTATTAAGATTTCTTTCATATTAAAATATGGAATTTGAGATCTGCTTTAAAAAAAATTATCATATGTTTTTAAAGTAGTCAGCATTGCTTAGAAAGAAATATGCTCAAAGTACATCATATTTTATGTCAATGGATGATTTCAAAGAGAAAATCGCCTTTTATTTCTTGTCTACGTCTCGCTTTTATTTAACCTTGCGCTCTAATTTCCTTAAAAACTGTTTTTCTCGCATTACTTTTTTCTATTATCTGTCTTATGACTGTCCTACTCCAAAGGTTGACGGTTTGAATGGGTTTCCGATTTTTATAGTTCACCTTATTGGCTTTTATTACGAGTTCCAAGGATCACCCGAAGTTTGATTTTTGATCTTTCTCTAATATGTTAGATTGGCAAATATCTCTCTTCCGCTTTTTTGCTCTTTATTCAATGCTTTATAAAAAGTACTGCTGTGATCGGATTTAGTTCAAATATATAACTTCATAATATCCCCCTCCTAATTTGCAAAGAACTCGAACAGCCACTTTTCACTAGCTTCTTTTGAGTTCAACTTTACACCACCAAGGGCCTTCGCCATGGGAAGGTACATATGGTAATCCCTAATGCGATAAAACCTCCCATCCGAGCTCCCATAGCTTCTGACGAGTCATCAACGAAGTGTGTGGTCTGGAGTTGTCCTGGTGGAACACCACCACCTTCCTGTTGGCCAATTCTGGAAGCTTCTGGTCGAATGCCTGCTTCATGCGGTCCAGTGTTCGCAGTAGATGGTTGAATTAAGCGTCTGTCCATATGGGAGCAGCTCATAGTGGATGATTCCCATCCAATCCCACCAAACGCACATGTATTTTTTTATGCACTAATTCTCTGTGGTTTTGGTACTTGTTTGCTTAGTTATATTAGGTACGTTATAGACCTACCTAAGGTGTGTATTTTGTGTGTCTGATATTCCTTTCTTGAATTTTCGGATGAATCGATGTACTATATAACAAATATTCCTGAAGCACTGATGAACTATAGACTAATTATTTGAAAAGATTATCCCCATCTTAATCTAATAGGCTTACCACAATACAGCCACTATTGAAACACCTATAGCTATATTATTAATCATTTGTGGAGATTACAAGTGTACACAGATCTTCAAAGAGATAACTCTTTTAATTGGTTAAGGCAGGGACCGGAAATAAGAGTTATTTTACAATTTTTAATCAAAAAAATCATACATAAAGGAACATCGTAGAAAAGTTTTGATTACACCATCATGATTTTTAGGTGAACTATATGCGAAATATTGTATGATTTTTAAATTTTGATTTTTATATATTTAGATCAAAAATAAAAGTTATTTTTGATTTTTATTTTTTTAGATCAAAAATAAAAGTTAATTTTGATTTTTATTTTTTTAGATCAAAAATAAAAGTTATTTTTGATTTTTATTTTTTTAGATCAAAAAATAAGAATTATTTTTGATTTTTATATTTTTAAATTAATAATAAAAATCAATTCAAAATTTGTGACATAATATGTTTCTTAATCTCTGTTAAACTTTAATGTAAAACTAAGGTGTACGGTTATAATAACAACAAAATGTTATGCCCCTGAACTTGATAATGGATAGAACGCATATATTCATATATAAAAATTGGAATCATGCAGCATATTGTAATACATACGGCATAAATAAATAAATAAAAATTTTGAATTGATTTTTATTATTGATTTAAAAATATAAAAATCAAAAATAATTCTTATTTTTTGATCTAAAAAAACAAAAATCAAAAATAACTTTTATTTTTGATCTAAAAAAAATAAAAATCAAAAATAACTTTTATTTTTGATCTAAAAAAATAAAAATCAAAAATAACTTTTATTTTTGATCTAAATATATAAAAATCAAAAATAATTTTTATTTTTGATCTAAATATATAAAAATCAAAAATAACTCTTATTTTTTGATTTTTTTGATAAAAGTCATAAGAGTTACGGTCCCTGGGTTAAGGTTTTGGTGACATCAAAGTAGTTTAGCTGTATTTCTTCAGCGAATCGGGAAATCGGTGTATGTGGAATAAAGTGTATGCATATATATGAGGAAGACTTTTAGTTAGGTGGTTAGATTAGGAAGTCCCCGAAGTTCAGTCTGAAGCATTTTAAAACAAAAATGTTGAGGGGTTATAAATAACATGGACCCTTTTAGGTTGATAAATTACAAATTACTCTCAAGTTCAAGGAGAAAATTTTTCAAATATTTATTAACAGTCGATCTCGAAGGCGAATTGAAAATTAAGCTTTAGTTACATAGTAGTTATTAAAACCTTCATTAACTTCCTCCCAGTGAATGCCACATTTGGAGTCCAATCACCTCGAGACTACAGAGACTTTGCGCAACTTCGTTCTCATTAAACTCACGCTTATTCAGAATTGATCCCGCCATACCCAACACATGTTCTGCCTACAAAGAATGTCCCGCATGACACTAACCATTTTTTGGGATATCAAATTATCCTACTAATTTAGCACCGCTTTGCCTTTGTTCTGACGTCGTTGAAAGAGCTCGTTTTCTGTGAATAGCGTTGGATGACAACAACAACAGCGATAGAGATGGGTAAAAATATGAAGGAACTTTTAAAGACCTTTTGGAAGTGTTCAGATTCTTACATTACCTTTGTTATTGTTGTAGTTTTAGAAAATATTTCCACAAATTTCGAAAATACTGTCGAGTTCACAGTTCTTGTTGGTCAAATATACTTTATAACTCCATTGTCATAATTTGAGACGAAGCAAAAAAAAAAAGAGGGACGAAAACTATTAAGAAGGGACTTTAAATGGATTTTTGAAGTCGGAACCTTAATTTTTAAATCCGGAATGTAATATAATACTGAGAATAGATCAACTTAATTATTGTGACAAGGAATAGTATTATATCTTACTGTGGTTTGACAAGGAGATGCCCATCATAAAACAGAGTGATGTTCCCTATGTTCCCTTCAACGGTTTTTATTGTGTTGTTACCCTGCGATCTACTGTTTTCCTCGAATTTTCACATTGAAGACTAAGACTAGACCACCCACTGGTCCTCATGTCTAATGAAAATCAGTGATGAATCGATCGGTTTCGTGAGCTCTCTGGATCGTTGTCTGTTTCAATAGACTTCTAAATTAATGATTTGAAAACTCTATATGTAATACTAGCACTTTAGCATTCCGAACTTAAGTTTAAGTCTAGGTAATTTCCAAAGAAGTTTCATCCAGTCGTTTATATAAATGAAAACATAAACTAATCTTGCGTTCGCAACACAACACCATAACAGTTAAGTGGAATTTCAGAAAAATATTTCTTTAAAGCAAGAAATGTTGCGCATACGCACCGGTGAGACAAGTGCGCTCTTTCTGCTACAAGACGGCAGAAAGCATTGCGAAATGTAGCAAACGCAATCAAACACTTAATAACAAACACACACACAAGCATGCACACAGCAAACAACCGTTAGTTTGTAGCGCCGCTGCTGAGCTGTGCAGCTTCCGGAGCGTTGCAGCTGAATTAAATACGATTATTGCAAAAGTTCTTGCGGCGCGTTGCCGTTGCAAGCAGTAGGCAGCAGACTACAGACTGCGGGGCAAGGCAAACCAAATAGTTTATCTACGCATGTGGCTGTGTGTGCGTTGCAAGTTTAACGGTTGCTCACTGCTGCCTTTAGTTGGCTATTACTTTAAGTCTGCGCGTGAAGAAAAAGAAAAGCGCCGTTGTTATCCCTGCGCCTTTGCCCACGTCCAAGCGTCGGATCCCTTTTCGCTTTACACCCGTTAACAAGCTCAGTTGTACGGTGTGGGCCTACCGCGCAGCAACCTTGAGGGGTTGTAAGTAATGGCATGCAAATGGCAAAGCGGCTTTCGCGATAACAAGTGCGAGTCGTAAGGATTTAACCCTGAGCAGCTTGTATGCATGGAGCTGTTGCTGTCTTATGTACGTGGGGGTCAGCGGAGTGGCAACCGAGGCTGAAGGCTGTGTGCGTTGCGCTTAGTCTACCTTCTTTTTTCGGGTTTCTTTCGCTTTGTCTGGTTGCGTGTTGTTGTCTGTGTGGGTGCGTTTGGCGTTGAAGCGCTAATAAAAGGTTGGCCAACTTGCCATAATCAACGCAAGTCTCAATACAAAGTAATGTTTGATTTAATGCTGTTATTGCTGTTGTTGTTATTGTTGTTTTTGTTATTACATAGTTTCAAGTTTGCTTTGCTTAGCTCGGTTTGAAGAGATTTCGCCAAGAATTTTCCATTTACCATTTTCTTGTTTTTTTGTTTGCAACATCGAAATTGATGGAATTTTTATACCCAACACTTGAGGGGGCTAAGGTATATGAGGTTTTTTAGAAATTGGATTTACAAGTGTGCTGTTTTTGTTGTTGTAACGGTTATTTAGACTCTGCTTGGGGGAAAATGTTAAAATTAATTATCATTGTGTTCATCTCGCAGGAACTGAGCTGATTTGACGCGGTCGGATCACAAGGAGAGGGATTTTTGGTGTGTCGGTTTCATTGGTTAGGCAAAGAGGTCTTTAGTGTCAGTCTGGGACTCATTGCATGTAGAGACTGAGGAGATACTCCTATATTGGACTCTTGCTTAGACTGGTTTCTATGTTACTAAAGAAAATTAAAGAGAAGCAAAGAAATGAACGACTAGGAACCAAAATGATAATGCCAATGATACCGAAAGAAAGCGTTGAGCCTTGCTTATAACGATTTGCTGACGAGTTTGCATCGTTTCATAAGCTGGTTGAGATACGATCTTCAACATCGCGTCGAACGGAAATAAGCGCATAAGCTACGGCTCGGGATAGTATTAGTATCAGTTCTTATGATCTATCTATGACCAGAAAGCTTCCAAAATTATTTAAGTTTTATCATTGATCCACCGATTCGTTAAGGCACCAAAAAAGTGGCAATCTAAAACATCAAATTTAAGCCATGCTTAAAGTATATCATTCCTTATTTCCCAATAATTCACTTAGATTTTTCCATATAAAATGGGAGGAAGGGATCTCCATTAATAAGGTATACTTTGAATTTCGTCGTTTCAGAGGTCTCAGGAATTATTTGTCGGTTATGAGGTATCTGCACAATATCAGTGAAGCTTATAAGTTCTATCAATATTAGAAACGTCAATGATTTGCAGTTAGTTCATTATTATATCCAGTTTATGGTTCGTAGATTAGATAGTTTTGGAACTCAACTAAGCTTCATCCGAATAACTTTTGTTTTAGAACAGAGATCACCTTGGACTTCAATACACGAATGACTAATTCTTCTTCTTCTTGACTGGCGTAGACATCGCTTATGCGGTTATAGCCGAGTCCACAACAGCGCGCCACGTATCTTTCCTTTTGGCAGATTGGCGCCAATTGGTAATACCAAGTGAAGACAGGTCCTTCTCCACCTGCTCCTTCCATCGGAGTGGAGGTCTCCCTCTACCTCGCCTTTCACCAGCGGGTACTGCATCGAAAACTTTCAGAACTGGGACACTTTCGTCCATTCGAACAACATGACCCAGCCAGCGTAGCCGCTGTCTTTTTATTCGCTGGACTATGTCTATGTCGTCGAATAACACATACAGCTCATCGTTCCATCGTCTGCGATATTCGCCGTTGCCAATTCTTAAGGGACCATAAATCTTCCGCAAAACCTTTCTCACACCGTCAACGCTTCTGCTCCATAAAGTAGGACGGGAATGATGAGGGACTTGTAGAGTTTAGTTTTTGTTCGTCGAGAGAACTTTAGTTTTCAATTGCCTACTCAGTCCATAGTAGTACCTGTTTGCAAGTGTGATTCTACGTTGGATTTCAAGACTGACATTATTATCGGTGTTGATGCTGGTTCCCAAGTAGACGAAATTATCTACAACTTCAAAGTTATGACTGTCAACAGTGACGTGGGAGCCAAGACGCGAATGCGCCGACTGTTTGTTTGATGACAGGAGATATTTCGTCTTGTTCTCGTTCACCACCAGACCCATTCGCTTCGTTTCCTTATCCAGGCAGGAAAGAGCAGAACTAACGGCGCGGGTGTTGTTTCCAATGATATCGATATCATCGGCGTCCGCTAACTAATTGATATTTATTAATTGTGACAAAATCAGTTTGGTTGTAGTTGAGACCTTGATATAGGCCTTGATCATCTATTTAGCAATTACTCGTGAAACTTAGAATATTGCCAATGACGCCAGTTGAAGGCAATCTACGAAAACATACACTATACAAAACTCCTCTTCAAAATGCTTATAAGTACCAGTTGCTTCTAGTCCAGTTTTAAAGAATTTCCCAATATGGCACTGACTCAGTCTTGAAAATCTTAAAAATTAATGGTACGATTCGCTAAAACTTCTCCGAATCGCATAAACAAATCGGTCGCTCTCGTACTGGCACCACCCTTACGCGTACATTTTTATATTTTCCTGTTTATTGTCTGATTCGTGTTGTTCTTTTTGAGCTGCTTATTTCGCAGCAAACAGATTTCGGGCTAACGGCAATTTTAAGCAACTTTTTTTTCTACGATGCACGCAAAGACGAGACTACGCAACGAGGGCGGTTTTGGTGATTAAGGGCGGTGGCGGCGGCGGCGGGGCAGGCACTTCACTGATGACTGCCGAATGTGGGTGAGCGAAAGGCGAAAAAGGCGTTGAACACAATTTGCGCCAGTAAACATTGAAAGGTTCTGCCGAAATTATATGCCGCACCCCAAAAATAGCAATAACAGCAACAACAACAACGAGAGGAAAAGAAGCGTTGAAGACGCCGGAAAGCTCACAATTTAGGCAGTCATCGTGTGTTCGGCCTGGTTAAGTGCCAAGGTGGGATTTTGTTTAACCTTCATGGCTGTCGTGTAAACGCTGTCGATATTATTGCGTCAGCGACGGCAACGACGGCTGATGGCGTCGGCTGTTACCGCTATTGCTGATTGCGTTGGCGAAAATTGATTGTAAGTGCGTCAAGTAACGAGCGTGCGAGTTTAGTAGACGATTATTGACAATTGCCAAAGATTGTAGCGGTAGCACGAGCTCACACTTATGCACGCATTTAGCGCTCAGCCCTTTAGCAAGCTAACCTCATTTTGTTGAAACTTGGAGCTTACACGAAGTTAGCAACTTTTAGGTGCGTGCGTGTGCCTTCGTGAGTGTGTGAGTGTGTGTATCAGCTTAAGTGTTGCTGCGTATCGCATCGATTTCGCAGCTATGAATGAAATTGCTCTGCTTAGTATTTCCTTCCTTGCCGAAAAGGTAAAATTGCCGAAAGAGTTAATGCCATTAAACGTTTGCCATCGAATTAAGCCGCCTCCGTTCATGAGTGTGGCTGTGTGTAGGTATATGTGTATAGATGTCTATAAGCGCTTGGGTGTACCTGCAACTGTAATAAAAGTGTTGCTGACGTGTGTAATGCAAACACCTTAGGCGGCGTCTGTCTGACTGCCTACACATACATATATATACATCTGATCTGTTATGTGTGTGGCACTTATGCCTCGTGGCTTGTTGGCTGTTACAGGTATACATGTGTGCAACGCACCGTTTAATCGAAAATTTATGCCGTAGAGAACATTTAAAAATTTTTGAAAAAAGGTGGCAGCTCTTGTGTGAAGCTTTTTCTACCGACTCACCTATAAAGAGATACAAATTGGCAATCATAATTTGTCGCATGTTGTGCGCTTCACCATATCCCATAACAACAACAATAATAATAACAACAACAAAAATAACAACAACAACAAAAATCTGAAAGTTGTTGCAAAACCTCCAAAGCGCCAACAAATCTGCTTATCGCCCTGATCTCATACAAAATAAATTTTTGTAACCACAACAACAACAACAATATCATTCACCTGCCATTCGGTGACAAGCCGTCAGACGCATTATTATTATTGCCGTTATTGTTGCATGCCTCAATGCGCTGCTTATATACTATATATGCCACATACGTTCGCCAGCACACACACACACTACCACCCACCCACCTTCGCTTATCAATCAATGCGATTTTGTTATCATTTATTGCTGTGGCGCATTAAATTCAATCGTTCGTTCGTTGTTGCCTGCCGTTATTGAATTGTCGCGCAATATCGCTAAATCTCATTTTGTTGCACATGCAAGCGTCGTGTTTATTTGTATACCGTTATTATTGCATTACTTATACACACGGCAGCAGCAGCGCGATGTGAAAATATTATTGCGTCGGTGGGCACTTAGCAGCTGTCATTCATAATGTTTGTAAAAAAAATTATCTGACACGAGGGTTGTTGGATAAGTCGGTTACATTATTCGGGTCTTTAATTGTTTATAAAAATAAGAAATTTTCATCGGATTGGGAAATCCTTCGATTAATTACTAAAAAATATAGTTAAGAAGCTTGTGTAAAAATTTCAAACTTGCTCACCGACTTTGAAAACACCGTTTCGAGAAATACGAGTTTAAAGTTTTAAAAGCACTTTACATGTAGTCGGCGCGCCTTCACTAATATGTCTATAACTTCGAAAATATTCGTCGGATCGACTTGAAATTTTGTGTGTGTATACTCAGATATACATATATATATTAAGAAAACGCAAAAAATCGATTTTTTGAAAATCCTAACTGTATATAACCCCTTAAGGGTTTTAAACGTGTAATTCGTTTCAGAAAAGATAACTTTTAATGTTCCCACAAGTAATACTATATCTATACTACTATTATAAAGAGGAAAGATTTGTATGTGTGTTTGTAATGAATTAACTCAAAAACTACTGGGCCGATTTCAAAAATTCTTTCAACATTGGAAAGCTACACCCCGAGTAACATAGGCTATATTTTTTTGCAAGAATCTCAACTTTCTGGAAATAGCTCCCAGGTGAGGGTATCAAAAAAACTCCGTGAGGGAGAATCTTAATCTGAAACTGAAAATCGTCTTGAAGGTCATTCTCTTCGCATCGCAATCGAAGAGAGTCGAGTAACGAGCGTGTGCCGCGGCTTGAAGAACAAAATATTAGAAATATACAAGCTCACACTAGGGCGTCGTACTCTGAGCGTTTCTAACGCCTTCATAATCAGAGAGAAAGACTTCGGATACAAAGGGCTGGAGGTCGTAATCAAATTTTAGCTCATTGCAAATAAAATATAATTTCATGTTCGAATTTTCCTCATTTTACTTTTTTTAAATGAAGCCACACAAGAAACGGGAAAGTACATACATATGTATGGGAGAGTGTGTAAAAACTTATAACTTTTGAAATGCTTGTTTAAATCCGTGCGAAGCCGGAGCGGTCTGCTAGTATTAAATAATAATGTAATGACAATTGCAAGTGGTTCCTACGCCAATTAAGAAGAACAATGAAAATTGCATCTCGATTCTTATATAAAATATAATCAAACACGTCATTCGATGGTAGAATCTGTATTTTGGATCTCTTAAACCAAGTGACTCGGAATCTTTAAACCAACGTAACGTCCATAAAAACGTAACGGTAACGAAAATTTGTTGATGACCTTTTAGGAGGACGTACATCACCGCAAATTCAAAGTACTACCCCAACGTAGTTTTTTCGTGTTGACATTACGAACCATTTTATCAGGACAGTTTTCAAAGACAGACTTTCAAAGAAGAACGTTTGTGTCGAAAGCTAAAAAAAATATTACTTCTATTGAGAGTGTCGACTGGCAGTTGATACTCGACTACTGAGCGATTGTCGACTACCGGTGCTATGTAAGTGTTGATCAGTCGCTGAGCCATCGACTGTGCATGCTTTTCAATCAATTCAAATATTCAATTCAATTGTCGACAAATATTTTTCAGTCGTTAGAATTTTGTCGAACAGGTTACACAAAGAAAAATAGAGTATAATCGACTGAAGTCCAACGATCAGCATCTTTGATAACGATATCAACCTCAAAGGTTTTCGTATCGTATATTGTTCTCCAGTATGCTCCCAATTTTCTCTCTCTTTTTTGAAATATCAAATCGACACATCTTCTCAGATATTAATATAATTTTTTTTTTAATATTTCTTTATTTATTATAAATCTTTTTACAACTAAAGAAGCTCAAGAATGTGTTTTGAGCTGTTTTAATAGAACAATAGGCTGGTATATCTCTTCCTTTTAAACGTGTTTGATAGAATGTACCAAGGTATTAGCCAATGGGTTTGGATGTTCTAAAAGTTTAGAAATCTATTTCTTTCTGCTGTCCTCTATCTCCTTCTTTGCTATGAGAATACCAAAATCTTAATGGTTATTTTTGTTACACATGTATCATGGTGAACCCGTGATTGTTCTAAGCATTTTTTGGAATCTCTAAATTATATCAATGTAGGTTGCACAGGTCGTACTCTACAGTATAGATATTAATATGGGAAATAAATAATCTGAGCAATTCTTTGTAGCATAATATTTAAAAATTTGACAGTTTTTTATCTCGTTTGGTGAAGGTCAAGTGGTTATCGTCATATATATAAATGAAATCATATCATAATAACTATCTTTCGAGCAGCTAACTATTATTCATCCTATTTGAATGCCTGAATTTTCATCGATTTCGTTCCATGTTAATATGGATATCATACTACCTTCCAGGAGTTAATAACTTCCGTAAATTCGCCTTCAATACCCAGATTTTATTGCTTCTGGCACATTAAAAATAAATAGAGGATACAGCTTACATTTCTTTTGTGATCACCAATGCTTATTTATAGGGTAGATGATAAAAAAAACGTTATTCCTTCCTTCACATTCCATTCAAGATACTCTCCAATATTGTAGTGCTTTCGTGTCCTTTGTTCGAGTTGATCTTTCGAATCTCATGCTTAAATGAATCCTTTTAAAACAATTGTAATTAAACAGGCCCATATTTGTACTGCCCCTTACAAGGTGTTTTAACCATCGTTCCAGCAATTAGTCGTAAGCATTGTGCATTTTCAGAGATCCGATTCTAGAAATGTGTAGTGTGTGGTCTAGTTCTTCGTTTTTAAACCTACCAAATTAAAAGGTGAATTATTGTTCCAAATGAGTTCATTGGAATTCTCAAAGAGTACAACAAGAATAATCTTCCCTCTCACAGATCGGTGCAGTGAACAAGATTCTGAAAGGACAGGTTCTAGAGTCATAAGATACATAGACTTGGAATGGTTTCCGTTCTTAGTGAGATGACAAACTAAATGGTAAAGTTTTTGACTTATTTAAAGTCTATAACGGTGAAAAAACTCTGGTATTCTGAAGTTAATAATCTTCAACGCATCAGTTGCCAAAGAAGCTGTTGTCTTTGAGAATTTTTCAGCTCCCTTGCCACCAATTCATTTTCTTGTAAAGAGATCCAATGCTGCGGATCGCTGGTTTCTTACTTGAGCTTCGACCAACTAACTACCTTTTCGTGTGGTGAGCATTAAATTCATGTTTGTCTTATATTTAATGCCAATTCAATTAAATTTAAGAACACAAAGCATCAGTTCAACACCTTCTGCAAGAATTGACAACAAATATTGTCAACAGTCAGACAGATTGTCAAAGCCCGTAGGCGAAAGCGCTTTAAATTTACTCGCTTATGCGAATACACATGTGGCAAGTGCATGCAGTGGTCAGCTGTGCAACTGTTGCAAGTTGCAACAATGCGAATGCCAACAGCAATCGTACAAAAGCAAAGGAATTTCGAAGCATTGCAAGTTTCTGGCTGCCAGTTGCAAGCAGTGAAGCGCCAAAAGCCAAAGCCCAAGCAAAGCGCTTGCTGTCACCAAAGTGTTGCACGAACACGAACACAAACAAACGCAATAATGCGACCACAGCAATAAGCAGCACCTGGAAACTACTTTTGCGGCGGTGGGCGGTCACAACAACATCAATATAACAAACGTCGAACAACTGACAATGCAGAATTGCTGGCAACAACTTTTGTGATTTGTGCGTGCAACAATTTGCTGCACGAAAAACTGAGTGAAAAGTGTTGATGCAATTAAAAATTGCCAAACACCCAAAAAAAGAAAGCCGGGCAAAAAGTGCTGGTGTTGACAATAATAATGCCACAAATAACAACAACAATCAAGAACTAAAAGTAAAAACAACAACAACAACGGCAACAAATATTGACGGAACCAAAAGTTTGTTTGTGCAACTGCAACAATTGTGGCAAACGCAATTCAATTGTATCAACACACGTCGAAAAAGGCGGCAAAAAAAGGGTGGAGTGCGTGGGTGGTTGAGGCAAACATGCGCATAATAATGGAATATTTTTAATTAACATGATTTTTGGCAAAGTTGCAAATGACAACTGCAACAAAAACAATAATAAACAAGTAAGGAAGGGCTAAGTTCGGGTGTAACCGAACATTTTATACTCTCGCAATTTATTTATTTAATTTATTAATATTATATAATACAAAATTTCACCCACATATTTGTCACATATATTGTATAAAGTCCATTGAAAGTTGGAAACCCTAATATTAGATTGTCTTCAAAGTTCTAGTAAAGGGAAGTAGGCGTGGTTGTAAACCGATTTGGCCTATTTTCACAACATATCATTGGGAGGTAAAGAAACTATTACAAACCAAGTTTCATTGAAATCGGTCGAGTAGTTCCTGAGATATGGTTTTTGACCCATAAGTGGGCGACGCCACGCCCATTTTCCATTTTGTAAAAAAATCTGAGTGCAGCTTTCATCTGCCATTTCTTATTTGAAATTTAGTGTTTCTGATGTTTTTCGTTAATGAGTTAACCCACTTTTAGTAATTTTCAAACTAACTTTTGTATGGGAGGTGGGCGTGGTTATGATCCGATTTCTTTCATTTTTGGACTGTATAAGGAAGTGGCTAAAAAAACGACTGCAGACTGGTTTATTTAGCTCTATTGGTTTCCGAGATATGTACAAAAAACCTATTTGGGGGCGGGGCCACGCCCACCTCCCAAAAAAAATTACATCCAAATATGCCCCTTCATAGTGCGATCCTTCATACCAAATTTTTTTCATAGCTTTATTTATGGCTTAGTTATGACACTTTATGTGTGTTCGGTTTTCGCCATTTTGTGGGCGTGGCAGTGGTCCGATTTTGCTCATTTTCGAAAGCAACCTTCCTATGGTGCCAAGAAATAAGTGTGCCAAGTTTCATCAAGATATCTTAATTTTTACTCAAGTTACAGCTTGCACAGACGGACGGACGGACGGACGGACGGACGGACGGAATCGGATTTGAACTCCACTCTTCACCCTGATCACTTTGGTATATATAACCCTATATCTAACCGTTATGTGAACAAAACTATAATACCCTCTTTAGCAACATTTGTTGCGAGAGTATAAAAACATAAAAGTGATGGCAACAACAACAACAACAACATAAAAGTTGCAAACAACAACATTTGCAATATTAGTGTTACTTGCAACAACCACTATTGGCTCGGCAATCGCTTGCACGAGGCTCTCGGCGAGCTTTTTTTATTCACAAATATGGGTATACGAGTGTATGTATGTATGTGATCATCGCCGTTTCTTTTTTTGTTTTCTTTGGCGTGCGTGTTGCAGCCGCAATTTTTCGACAACAATTAATTTTAATCAGCAAAGTTTGTACGATTTTCATGGTAATTTGCCTCCGACGCATTGTCACTGCCACTTGTGCCACATGCCACTTGTGAGCATCACTGCGACTAACTGTTTGTTTGATTTGTTTTATTAAAGTGATTCCGTTCAGGCACTCGTTCGTTTTTTAGCCAGAGCCAAAGTGTTTCAACAACTCTGCGTCTCTGTTTTCATTTTTTGTTTGCTGCATACTAGTCATGTTTGTTGTTGTCGCTACAGCACGACTTGTTGTTGCATTGTCTGTGTCGCAAATGGTCGAAAGATGAAATTTACAATTTTTGATAGAACTTTTATTGCGGTTAGAATTTTGCATTTTTCATACAACGGAATTTACACATGTTAGTTATTATTCGTACTTTTGAAGTTGGAGATATACAGGGTGCGTCATCTGTGCTAATGGTATGTAAATATTGAATAACTTTGGGCAGAACAATTTTCTATTGGACTTTATGCCGAATATATGCGAGAGTGTAAAATGTTCGGTTGGACGTGAACTTAGCCTTTCCTTATTTTTTACAAATTGTTTTGGGCTATCGACACAACCTTATGCAATTGAACAATAACAAACATATTTTAACAAAGCAACAATGACAACCTTCAAAATATTATTTTTTTGTTTTCTCTTTTTAAATTTTCCATGTCAACTCGAATAAAATTCTCTTATTGATATCTTCCTCGCAATTTTTCCATATTTACTCACTTTCTAATCTTTTTCTGGCCTTCCACGAATATTTCAAGACTAAAATTAGCCAGATCGGTTTGAACTTCAACAACCAATAACTTCCCGATTTAAGAAAATTTTTAATTTTCTTCGCGGAAAGTTAAAAAAATTTAGGGGTGGACCACCCTTAACATTTAGGAGGATGAAAAAAAAGATGTTGTCCGATTCTCCACCCTAGCCGATATGCACGCTAAGATTCACGAAAATCGGTCGAGCGGTTTCAGAGGAGTTCAATAACGTACACCGCGACACGAGAATTTTATATATTAGATTTGAGATTTAACTATTTATTTCAGTTCTTTAAAACTTATTAGAATTATTTTTTGACTGTTGCATTCAAACATCAAGTGTTGAGAGGTCCATGCAATTTCCGTAACTTTTTGGGAACACTTGGATGAAATAGAAATAAGCTTTTCCCTGGAGCACGTCAATAATCCGAGTGCTGCTATCGTATACTTAACTTTTGTGATAAGTCCACAAAAATAAGCAGGTGAGCCAAATATGTGGTTTTGGCCCATTAGCCCATGTCACCACTTTTTGATCTCAGAAATTTAGAAATTTTGGTGGCAAAAATTTATTAGGCTGATTTGTATTGACCCTTTTAATACATAATAATACATAGGCGATATAATAAGTCTACCGATTTTTTTATACTCTCGCAACAAGAAAATTACTAAAAGTGGGTTAACTCCCTAACGAAAAACGTCAGAAACACCAAATTTTACATAAGAAATGGCAGAAGAAAGCTGCACTCAGATTTTTTTACAAAATGGAAAATGGGCGTGGCGTCGCCCACTTATGGGTCAAAAACCATATCTCAGGAACTACTCGACCGATTTCAATGAAACTTGGTTTGTAATAGTTTCCTTACACCGCAATGATATGTTGTGAAAATAGGCCAAATCGCTTTACAACCACGCCTACATCCTATATACCAGAACTTTGAAGACGATCTGAATCGTTTACTTTACAATATATAAAGTAAGTACAGCCCCATTCTAAAAATCGCCGAAATCGGACCATAGGTTTTTAAGGCCCCATATATCGAACATGAGGACCTCGGCGCTTTTAACCTAATATTATGGTTTCCAACTTTCAATGGACATTATACAATATATATGACGAATATGTGGATCAAATTGTGTATTATATAATATAAATAAAGTTAAATAAATAAATTGCGAGAGTATAAAATGTTCGGTTACACCCGAACTTAGCCCTTCCTTACTTGTTTCATCTTCTGTATAATCTAGAATATGTCTCATCTTTTACTATATAGAAGTGCTATGATAAATTTAATTATTCTAGGTCTCGATAGCTTTTGAAATTCCTCTTGCTGCTCTAACTTCGGTATAAACCCTAAGCACAGAGTACTGTCTTTGCACCCCGTTTGGATCACAGTTTAAGCCATTCGTTAGCTGTAGTTTTAGAGTCGGTCAGAGAGTATGCGTCACCATCAAAATTGAAGTGATGTAAAACCTGTTAGATCTATGCAATTTAATTTGGTTTAAGATTCTTTTAACTGTGAAATTTTTTAAGAAGTACGCTTTTTCGTTTATCCAGCTTGGAATTATGTCTGCGGACCATTACTACTGTTGTCTGATTTTTCAATATAAATAACATTTATAACTCTTTCAGGCACAACTTTACGATTAAATGGCTTCGGGTTTTTTCCGATATAGATTTTTTAAACCATTACCTTTATAAAGATTACTGATATTATAATGACAATGGCATATGATTAGATTTATGTATATAACTAATTCAGAATTAATACTAAAATGGTTTCACTCCGTGCGGTTCATGCTTTGACGTCAAACAGAGGGAGACGTTATAGGTTAGGTTAGGTTAATTTGGTAGGCCAATGGGCCACACATAGACCGATTTTGGTCATTTGCTATACTAGGTGGAGTGCCGTCACGTAGTCAATGAGAAGTAGTCATCCTTTAGGATGCCTGCGCTTGACGCGAATTTCAAAAGGTGATGTGGTTTCATTAACCTTCTAGGAAAGACGAAAGAGTTTCAGTTCAGGCCATCGTGCGAAATTGAAGATCCACTGCAATGTATAGAGATCTTTGAAGAATAATCGCATTTTGAATAGCGATGTTTGATGTTTTTTTATCATTTTTGCCTTCGCGATCTTCTCGGTTTGAACAAATATTTGGAATCTTTTAAACAGATAGGAATCGAAGTGGATTGTGGTTCGAATCTCTCCATTAGCATACGTTAGGTTATGTTTAGGGGCAGATTTTTCCGCACGATAACGCAGTGGCTCCCACTTGAACAGAATTAAATTGTTACGTCGGCTACTGTCAATTCCCGATGCTCGCCGAAGGTATGCCTACTGTGATGTTTTGATCTAAGTCTGCCGAAAGTTGGACATTGGATCATCAAGTCCCTAGATGATTCTACATCCTATTCCTCCGTACAGCTTTGACAGTGATCTTTGCAAAGATCTTAAGTTTCATCTCATATGAGCTTATTTGACATTATCCACTCAACTCATCTATGATTACAGCGAGATGAAGCTTGCTGAGAGAAAGCTGTTCGAAGGACCTCTTACGCCCCACTCAAGGCCAAAAAGATCTCTCAACTGTACAAGTGTTGGATTTTGTTCAGCGTAATGCGAGCTCATGCGGTGTCTGAATGTCTAGAGCTCGATAGCAAGTGGTTCTCGGATTGCCGACTTGCTCCTCATTCGATGCCAAAGTGGGTATGGAGACCTCTCTTTTAACTATGTCTGCTTTGGAGTTTCTGGCGATTCTGTTGTAACCAAATACCCAAACATATTGGATAGCTAAGTAGCTTGAAGTTATTTATAAAAGGCTCAGGCGGCCCTTAACTAACCTTGAGCATATTGTTATGAAGCCCAAGAAGGCCAGTATTCCCGGTACTATCTCATTATCATATTGTGGTTATATTTGGTCAGTTTGTGAACTATAGGATTTCTGTTAAAAGTTGGTGAAACTAAACCCATAATCCAATTTATAAGGAGCCATTTCTATTCGTGTCGTCTTCCTCAGCAGTTTGATATACGAGTACATAAGCCTATTTCTATATATCGCTCATTTACTTGAATAGTGTCACAACTCAAAAAAGACGATTTTTCAGGAGAGCGATTTAAAGTTTTCAATTGTCTCTTATTTAGCAAATATAGAAAAATTCCATAAGTTTATTAACAAATCTAGTGGCGTGTAATATATTAAATACAATGTTGAGCATAAATGGACCAAATAGAGTGTACTAATGCTTTTTCTTGGGCATAAACGTGACCCATTTTGAATTGTGTCGTTATTTGTGAAAAAAATAATTCAATTTCACCGTCATAAGTCAAATGTGTTGTTTTCGTTGAAAAAAATCAATACGAAAAATTTAATTACTTTTCACCAATATCGTTGTAATACAAAATATGTCGTTCTTTCTGAAAAGAAAACCAACTTCACCCTATGACAATATGTGTTATAACACAAATTTTGTCTCTCTTTAGGAAAAAATCCATGCCTAATTCTGGAACAACTGAGAAGTGTCGTTATTGTGATTAAAAAATAATGCAACATAACAAGTTTAATAACGGCACATTCTTATTTCACGGTTTATTTTTCTACGCATCGGAATGACATTTTTATACAATATGCACTCTGAAATTGCACACATTTCTGCATACTCAACTCAAAAATCGTGTTTTTTGAGTTGTGACACTATTCAAGTAAATGAGCGATATATTAATTCTAGCTGTTCCGTTAAGCGAACAAGACTGTGCAACATATTGGGAGGGTATAAGAATTGTTCAAAAAACAATATTTCATCATCTAATTATTATTTAAACATTAATGTTAATTTTGACCTTTAAAGCAAAGATAATACTCTCTTTAAAATTAAAAAATTTCAAATTCTGAATTTAATATTTTAATTGGTGTTTAAAATACTTGCAAATGCACATAATTCATGTAAATACGCCGAAATTCAATTAACCGACACATACGACTTACAGCAAGCTATTTATTCTACTACTAAAAATAACAACAACAACAAAGGGCCTGAACAAATAAAGAGACAATTGCTATTGATTTTTTTCTATTTAATTTTCGCTGGAAGGCAACGGATACAGCGACAACCGGAAGGAACCATCTAATAAATTGTTCAAATTTGTGTGAGCTAACATACATATGTATGTACATGTGTGAGATATGTATGTATGAAAAGTAGTAGATTGGTATGTGTGCTGTTTTCCTTTGCCTACTCACATATGAGTTTGAGTGTTTGTGTGTGTGTGCTTCAAATGGCAATGCCACTGACGTCAGTAGCCCACCAATACCAATAAATAAGTAGCAAGTGTCTGCATATGCACATTTATATTTGTTGTTGTTATTGTTGTAAAAAATACATACATAAATTGTACGCTTCTGCGGTTTCAAGTGTCTAGCCAATAGTTTCATCAACTGCCATACAACACCGGTCCACTTTCGATATTTGCTCTGCAATTTATATACATAGAAGTATGCAATATAAATACAGACATACATATATATATATGTACGTGTGTGTATGTATGTTTATACATGTGTTTGATTGGCTTGGTTGCTTTGCCCACTCGAACTGGCTGCTTACTGACCGCACCGTGGCATGAGAGTGTATACTCATTTGCTGCTCTTGCTTGTGTGGGTGGAGTGGTGGGGGTCAAGCAGCCGTGGGAGGACATTCGTATTGCATGCACGCTGCTCTGTCCATTGCCAACCGGATTGGATTAATTTTAATGAAATTTAATGAAGGACAAATATAATGTTTTATTTATGCGATGAATTAAGGTCATTCACACATATTCATACCTAACTAACTACCTTACATATTTCATATATGTATATATGTAGGTATGTAGTCTTACATTTCCATGGCAATTTATTCAACTAAATTGAGACTAGCGTACTCTCAGGGTAGCCACTCAACTGAGATATGTATACACGTCCTACGTACTACTTCTACTTCAACTTCCAGTAGACGCTCGACCTCAGGCTTCCTGCCCTCTTTGCTATTCAAGTGCAATTATGCATAGCACTATTTATATAAACAGACACACATACAAACAAACAACTGTAAACAAAAACACTAATTCTCACACATCGCTCAAGCACACGTGCGCGTTATTTGTTGTTGTTATTGTTAGTTAGCTAGGTGTTCCTGAGCTGCTGCTGTTGATGATGAGGTGGTCCATGCTTTCATATATATTATATTTGTGTATGTGCGTGTGTTTGTTTTTGTTATTGTGCGAGATTATAAGTTATTGGCGGCCACTGCAGTCGGCACTACACAAACTGACCCAGCTCATTTATTTATTATAACCGCTGGACTTTGCTTAGCCACCACCACCACCACCACTAGACTCCCTTTTTTTGTTTTTTTCTTCCCTTAAGCTCACCTCTATTGATGTTTCTTCGTTCTCGGTGCCCCCAACTCATTGTTGCCACACTATCGAAATTGTAGTCATATTGGTATTCATGCGGTTTGCGTAGTGCGTCTGCATAAATATTGTAGACAGTGGTTCAGAACCCAGCAGTGAATTTGGAGGCGTGATTGATGCTAGCAGTTGAGCAGTCGGGTCCGACATCTGGTCAAGTTGGCAAGAAAAAGTAGAACAGTTCAAAAATTCAGGGGACGATGCATATATTTATATATATTGTATCCTATGGCTCCTTGGGGGAACAAAGTACTGAAATGAGACTCTTCACTTATTTCGATCTTGTGCTAGCCGCTTAAGTTGACACTTTTTTGGGCTTAAAATATTTCGGTGTCCAATTTACTTTGTTAGTACGGGTCGGTCTTTCCGTCGGCTGCCTTATGGATTCCAGTCGACAGAGTTCCGGGTGATATCTGGATCTCGTCACAGAACATGACCCAGCCAGTTCCATTTTGTACTCTTTCAGCTGCTAAGAAGATAGATACGAATCCAAGAACTAAGCTTCTCTAGATCAAGATCCTCTCAACTTATTGTTGTCTAAAATATTGCTTTATTCGACCATTCTTGACCTTCGAGTTCTGCTAAACCCAGTTTAGAACAGGTCGGTCTTTCCGTTGGCTGTCTTATGGATTCCAGTTGACAGCGTTCCGGGTGATCTCTGGATCTCGTCACAGCCATTTTGTTCTCTTTCAGCCGCTATATAGATATATACGAATATATACGCTTCTCTAGATCAAGATCCTCTCAACTTATTGTTGTCTAAAATATTGCTTTATTCAACCATTATTGATCTTCGAGTTCTGCTAAATCTCTTAAAATCACTGTTGAATGATATTTCGAACTATTGCGAAGAACTTCTTTGCAACTTGCCCTAATCTAATTATATACTGGGTTTTTCCTATCTACTACATACACTCATATCCCCAATACAAATCTATTTACTTAAGCGACAAACGTATGTGGTTATGTGGTGTTTCCAATTTCATTGTCGCCCCAAAAATTAGTTGCTTAATTTTTGTGAAAACATTTTCGTTTTGATTTATTCAACTTTATTCCACTTCATCGCATCTCGAATTTCTTAGAAATACTTTGCGTTAAACTTCATTCGCCCATGCGCCTTGACCCATACCAAGATAAATGCACAATTTTCCATACGTACATTCAAATCCTCACGACTTATTAGGGTAGCTTGTTACCTCCCACACCAAAAAATCGTCATGCATAGCATCACATGTGACAAATGACGGCATTGCCTTTTTTTGCTGCAATGACATTAATTAGCCAATAACTAAACACGGAGTGAAACTGTGGAAATAAAGCTAGTAGTGTATGTTTATATTATTTTAATAATTAATTCTAAGAACTGGATTAAGTCAAGCAAGCTTCTGCTCATATTTACATTTCTGGGAAAGGCGAAGATTTCAGTTTTATATATGAAAGAAATGATGCTAATTATGATACGTAGTGAGTGGAAGCCGTCATGAATGGCAGTTGTAGTCATCGATTGTATTAAATACATCTGAGTAGTCTTTATTTGTAATAGTGGGTCAAGTCCTACTGACATACAATTTTTAGGGCAAATACTGTGCTAAATATGAGTAGTAATTTGAATCGGTCAAAGGGTTGCTTATCAGAACAGTTTTATGATAAACCTTACAGAAACGAGAAAAGCATTGATTTGTGTTAAGTTTCGGAGATGGACAAGAACCCTGATTTAGAAGGGGTTTCATGAAATATCTTCCATCAATAAAAATAGAATTTAACTGGCTAAAATAGACAGACATACCATACAATTTGTTTATTAGTTTTTATAATGAAATATTAAAGATACATTTATCAACCTAATAATGCTGATATTTTTAACTCGAGTTTATTAATGTGGTTCAGCATTGAACATTATCAAGAACGCATGGCTTTGCTTACAATGATCTTTACTGTAACTCGCTTTAAACAGCTTTTGGCACATGTAAAAATTTAGTTTCTTAAACTCAGTGTTTCTTAAACTCGTAGTTTATTAAACTCAGAGTTTTGTGAAACTCAGATTTTCCCAAACTTGAAGTTTCCTTAACTAAGAAATCCTTAAACTCGGAGTTTCTTAAACTCAGAGCTTGTGAAACTCAGATTTTCCCAAACTTAGAGTTTCCTTAACTCAGAAATCCTTGAACTCGGAGTTTCTTGATCTCGTAGTTTATTAAACTCAGAGCTTGTGAAACTCAGATTTTCCCAAACTTGCAGTTTCCTTAATTCAAAAATCCTTAAACTCTGAGTTTCTTAAACTCGTAGTTTATTAAACTCAGAGTTTGTGAAACTCAGATTTTCCCAAACTTAGAGTTTCCTTAACTCAGAAATCCTTGAACTCGGAGTTTCTTGAACTCGTAGTTTATTAAACTTGTGAGCTTGTGAAACTCAGATTTTCCCAAACTTAGAGTTTCCTTAATTCAGAAATTCTTAAACCCGTATTTTATTAAACTCAGAGTTTATGGAACTCAGCATTTCTCAAACTTAGAGTTTCTAAAATTCAGAAATCCTTAAACTCGGAGTTATTTAAACTCAGATTTATTGGAACTCATGATTTCTCAAACTTGGAGTTTCTAAAATTCAGAAATCCTTAAACTCGGAGTTATTTGAACTCAGATTTTTTTAAAATCAAACTTAAACTCAGTGTTTTTGGAACAATATAATATTACTACAAATTAAATGGCTATGTGAAACGACTATTGCTTCATAAAATTAATCACAAAAGACCAGGTGTGAACATCACTTCTATTTAAGTTGCATTCATTTCGGACTTTGTAGCGATAAAATGCAATGGTCAAAATGTAAAATGACACTACATACAAGTATATATGCTAAATGCGCTTACAATTACCAAACTCACTCACACACACAAACATTCATTCGGAAAGGACCTGCCACACGCGTAAAGGTGGCGAACTGAGTGTCGAAATGCCAACGAATTCAGCGAGTGCGCCGGTAAGCCGGGCTGCAAAAGTATTATCAGCATGAACAAACGCTTAGCTGAGACCCTGAGGGCTTTTCGTACGCGCATTGTTGTTTTTGTTGTTGTTGGCGGCATTTTCCTATATGATTATAAATAAAATTGTATATATACATACATACATACAAACACATTGTTGTCGCCAACAAATTACAACCCACTTGCAGACACTCATACACACTCACACTCACACTTGCATGCGCGCAGTGCAGCTTTCGCGGAAGTGGGTTGCAATCGGTTTAGTATATGTATATGTGTGTATGTGTGGTGGTGCGCTAAGTGGACATATTTCTCTGTTGCTATTTGGCTGACTGCTGCGTCAACCCCGGATGCTACTTAAGGCACCCACAGCTATGTGGCAGCAGCAGCAGCAGCAGTGTTGCCATTGTAATTGTAGTTGTTGGCAGGTGTTGTTACATGAGTTGTCGTTCCTGTTGCTATAGCTGCCACTATTGCTGTGAGTATTGTTGGTGCTGTAATTGTTGTTGTTGCCGCTGAATGATGCTTCGCGCCCCGTCGTATTTATATATGCAAAATACACGCACTCCAAAAACACTTGTGCTGACATGAAACAATTACAACATACTACAACAACAACAACAATAATAACAATATAAAACAAAAACATTGTGTAATATTTCACTATGACAACAGCAATGAGTGGCAAGTAGTAGCATCAAGCAGTAAAGTTGCAACATGCCATAACGCTAGCTGTTTACTTATCTATATGTATATGCAACGCACGACTGTACCAAAGCGTAACGGCGCTTTCGTAATAACCGTGAATCTACACACACATACTTATATATTTATCTCAATATGTTAGTGTGTGTGTGTGCTGTCGCTGTAATTTGTGTGTGGCTGCGACGCTCGTGGGTGCAATGCGGCTCTGTTGCTCTGCATGCTGTATGCATATGTAATATATGTAATAAGCGCGCGCGTAATATTAAAAGTTGTGTGGCATAAAGACACGCCTGCAACCAATAATTTGTAGTGATGAGATTTCTTCAACATAAGGTGCACTAATTGCATTTGCGTCATGGTGTGCAGGCGTACATGCATATGTCTGCTATGCATAGCGATTATCTTTAGTTCCTTCTTCATATGTCTGTTGAAATAAACATATGAAATTAGTATAGCTTAGTTATAAGGTACGAAATTATTAAATATACTATTTTAAAATAAGCTGGAATTGAAACATGTAGGAAGGAACGAAGTTCTTGTGCAGACTAGCATAATATACTCTCGAAATTATGAAAAGATTTGGTTTCGAATCACTTATATTAAGTAAAATATTTCTGATTTTTTACAGATAAATATCTCAATAATCCACACACTTGCACGATATAAATTCAACCACTGAAGCGGAAATACTTATAATGGGGTAAGTCCAAACAGATCTCACTAATTTCTTATTCCAAACTATATTATACTAGAAAAAGTAGCATTACTCAATATTAGTACATCATAATAGAATATAACTCAACAAAAATTAGAGGGTACGATTTGGCGCCAAACTGTAGTACCTCATACCAAGAATTATATGGGCATGAACTTTTTGTAAAAAAAATTAAAAATTACAAAATTGCAAAATATTTGTGGGTATGCAGGTTTGTTATTATTAATGTATACGATATAAAAACAAAAAATTAACAAATTTCAAAATTTTTTTTAACTATAAAACAGAATTGTAGTTTTGGCTAATAGTAAATATTTATATGTGCATTTTACTATTTTTACCAGTAAATTCTATCCTTAACTGAAAGAAATGTTTATTTTAATAGTCAGTAGAATTGTCCTTATATTTTAAAACTAAATTAGGCCGCTTAATCAGAGAATTAACTACTGACTGTAGAATAGTTATGTAAATATTGGCAAATTCTTGCTTTATGGCTAATTTAAGGTGACGTACTGTCTCAAACTGCTTTCCGTTTTTGAAAACAGGAGTAGAGAAGATCCCCCAGAGATCCTCAATAGGATTTAGGTTCGAACTCAATGCTGCATATTGTAATACCGGAATTTTCCGGTCGTTAAAGATGTTCTTCGTGTGGATTGAAGCGATATCCTGCCGATATGTCCAGTTATATGCCATAAATATTGCCATCAAATTTTATTAACTCGTTGTCCAAAAGATCAACATTGATATTAGCCTGCATTTGAGTGGATATAAAACATGTAGATATCTTTCCACAGCAGCAAAATGCAGCCCATGAAAACAAGGTACCGGTTCCAAAACATCGCTTGTAACAGGACCGTCGTTCCTGGTGCGAACCTCTCCAATATTTCTTTCAATGATCTGGGCCGACAAAATTTAATTTTTTTTGGTCACTAAGACTCTATTCTATCACTCATCGGTCCAAAATTGGTATTTATTTGTAAAACTCAAATGTAATTTGTGATGTGTCGCACTATACCATAATTAGTGGGGTTTTTGAGATATTTTGAGATACAGTTCCGATGTCGCTTTGGTCTAGAGACATTTTGGAACCACTTTCATGCATTCCTATGATTATTACTTGTTCCTCGGCTGATAAACTAGTACCACGATGCATTTTAGGCTTAAAGTTAAATAAATGTAATAAAATTTTTAATAATTCATTAAGTTAATGCACCTACAATAATTTTGCAAACAAATTTTAACAAAAAAAGTTTTTGCTGCGACACTATCAGTAAGAAAGATCAGCTAAACTGATTTTGCACATATAAATATTTACTACGCAATACCCCACATTCTTAATGTAACTGTACAACGAACGAGAAAAGTATGAAACAAGTTGAATTTTTGATATCTTTATTAACACTGACATTACTCGCTAAGCTGTATGTATGTGTATGTAAATGACATATAAATAGTCAAGCAATTGGCGAAGATCATTTTATTAGGTATATGAATTAAGAAAAAATCTGAACCGATTTCATATATTTTTGGCACTAAACCGCATTGTTTTACAAAAATTAAAGCAACTTTTGTATTGACTGATATACTCTTATAAAACATAAGATTAACCGGTTTGATGTCGATCTGGTATTCCAGTTTTACACTAGAGTACCGACCAGCTTTGAACCATTTTGGACTTAAGTTTATTATTTTGATATCTTTGTAAAGGTAGAAAGGTAGCTCAGACCTTCTATAATGACAGAATAAACTGATTTGAATTAACACGGAGCTAATGCACGGATGCAAATGTCGCGAAGACGGTATACGTGTGAATACTTACTTATATTAAGAAATCTTTCTTTGATTCTCTTATTTTTTTCATTGCATATATTTATTTAGGTTGTTACTAATAAAACACAACAAAAATTATTTAGTTTTACACCATATTAGACAGACACCATAGAATGACAGTTGATCAATTATTTGACCTTTGGATCTTGGAATAGCTTTATTATTTGGTGTGACCGCCTTTGGTATCATCTTTGGCCTTCTGGACATGCTCTCGACAAGATCTTGGCAAAGATCTGGAGCTATGTTGTGCCACGAATCCTCCACAATGTCCCACATTGACCCCACCAATTCTTCGTCAACGTGGCTTCGCTTTACATGGTCCCAGTAATTCTCAATTGTATTAAGATCAAGGTACTGTTGCGGATAGTCGCGGTTATTAAACATATTTTCGGACAGCCGCTATTTTGCCATTTTCGACATATATGTACTTAGGGACGTTATCGTGCTGGAGTTTGTCTTCTCGCAGCACTTTTTGCCATAAATTTAAGTTAAAGCCTTTAGCCAATATTCCAATATGCTGGCATAGTGGACGGATTTTCATTCCTCTCTTTCCAGACAAATTGTAGTCAATTAAAATTAATTTATTAATTTTTGTGTCATCGGATTACATAATTTTGCTCCAAGTGTAGGGTTTTCTCGTCACTGTGGGGTTTTACTGTGAAATTTTAAAATTTTTGCATACTTCATACTTTTAAATTTTGCACCATCATTAAAATAATTTTGCAGATCGTTCTGCTTCTTTAATAATAATTTTACCGGGTACCAGGATATTGGGTATATCCATGAGAAGATCCGAAACCTGGGGATAATAATGAAGTATTAGTAACTAGCACTAGATTTTTAATGCACCAACCTTAAATTTTAATTAAGAATGATTTACTTTAGTTATTAGCAAAAAATTCACAAACGAAACGTGAAATATTTCTAAGTGCATGATTACCATCGCTTTCTTAATATTATGCTTATTCTAATTGAGTACACAAATTTCGCTAATTTGGATTGTGAAATTAAAAAAAAAAATGTGGGAACTTTACTTAACGTAGGAAATTTACTTATACATATTATGAACTTTTCTTAACATAGGAAGATTATTTCACTTCAAAAAGTCGGGTAAATGTCGTCTGATGCTCAACACTAACGTGTCGTATGAACTTTAGTTTACATATACATTTTACTTAACATTAATATTGCTGGAGTTGCTTACGAGATCCTGTGCTTTGATATAATAATCTCATAACTGTATGGCATCATTTCTAACTGTCTTAATCTATCACTATCC
Source organism: Zeugodacus tau (assembly GCA_031772095.1). Classification (NCBI taxonomy): domain Eukaryota; kingdom Metazoa; phylum Arthropoda; class Insecta; order Diptera; family Tephritidae; genus Zeugodacus; species Zeugodacus tau. The sequence continues at coordinate 41,153,413 of CM062650.1, forward strand.
TTCTGCTTCTCTTTTTGATAAAATTTTAAAATCTACTGCTTCCGCTTCTGATTCAGTTTTTTCTTACCGTGTATTTCCCCTGTTGAAATTTCCCACTTTTTGAATACCATCAAAGTCCAATAGTCTCAATAGTTATTCCATTTCACTCTCTTTCACAAAGCAATCTCTTCAATATGCTTCACTCCCTTCTGCATTTCACTGATAACGAATTTGCGTGACGTTTGGAGACTTTCACCTCAACAGATGGAGAGCTAACCACTCACCCTTTCAACACGAAAGCAAAAAACACAAACATTTCCCAATCCAGTCGAAGTTGGCCCACTTATTGCGACGCTCTTCGGATGCTGTGCGAGAGTTTACGCTCAGCGGTTGTTGTTTTAGCCACACTCTCAGTTACAGTTACACAGTTAACGGTGAAAAAGGCGTGTGTGTTTACTTAACGCTCGGCAAAACTGCAGAAGCAGGAGCAGGGATGTTTCTGTGCCACTCAGCAACTTGCTGCTAACTTTCGCTCTGAGAAACATAAACAAGCTGACTTTCTCTCTACCGTTTTTTACGCTCTCGAAATGTACTTCAAGCGCTCACAGCTGTTCACGAGCGCTCAACTGCTGTTTCGCATACATCGTTTGCTACATCAGCTCGTGTTGGCCCATGGCTGTTGGCGCCACCGCCGCTACTATCAAACGGCGAGTATGTGTCACTGTGTCAATTGTCTGCGCGCAGCCCATCACTGGTAGCGTCGTCTTGTGGAGTTGAAGAATTCGAACATTCCTAAACAGCAGTCCAAGCAGCAGCAGCAGCAGCCACGGAAAGCGTACGAGTCGCGTCTACACACCACTTATGCACGAGCTTGCCTCTGTTTGCTGCACACGATGTCGATAATACTCATTCACTGTTGGGGTTGGTTCATAGGTACAATTTGTTGAAGGGGGTTGCTGAAAGTCATAATGATGTTCATGATGCTGTGTTGAAGGGATGTTTTTTGTTGTGTTGTTTCTGCATTTTTTTCTTCGTTTACTGTTCTTGGCCGTTCAACAGTTTTGAAACTTGATTTAAGGTTAGTGTTACGGTCTGACTTTTGAAGGGTCGGAGGCTTGTGTTGGTAATTATTTGATTATTTCGTTACGGCGAAAAAGGTTACGACGAAATGTTAAATGAGCTTCACAAAAATGCATGCCTGATAACTGTTTGTACCAAAAAAATATCTGACTCTAAGATGAATATTTAAGGTTTGAGTTTCTCATCAAAAAGTGGCAATTTCCATCCATATGGAAGAAAAAAGTTAAAATCGTATATTGAGATAGATACAGTTTGATTGAAAGATCAGGTGGATCTCAGGGGTCTAAAAGATTACAATTTTGTTTGTGTCCCAGGAACTATAATTTTAATGCGAAGTATTGTCAGAGAATAGGAAGCTCAGAGACAGACACGCCCGTCGGCTTTTCAGAAGTTCCGGGTTAAGGATCCAATGGACTCTGCAGAAAACATTAAGACACATTCGTTGGACTTATAGAAGTCCTATGGCCTTCTTATTAACTGGGGTAGGAATCGCTTACGCGGTTATAACCGAGTTAGAACAGCACATTCGTCCCTCTTTTGACAGCTTGGCTCCAATTGGTAATACCAAGTGATGCCAGGTCCTTCCCCACCTGAAACCTGGAACTAACGGAGTGGAGGTCTTCCTATTCCTCGGCTACCACCAGCGGGTACTGTACCGAAGCTTTCAAAGCTGGAGCGTTTTCGTCAATTCGAATGACATGACCGAGCCAGCTTAACCGCTATCTTTTTGTTCGCCATTGCCAATGTTTAAGAGACCGTAAACTTCCCGCAAAATCTTTCTCTCGTCCATGCTTCTGCACCACAAAGCAGGACGGACAAGATGAGGGACTTGTGGAGTTTGGTTTTTGTTCGTCGAGAGAGGAAGATGTTCTGTGTTAGGGATCTAAATATTTAAACTTAGAATTGCAACCCTGACTTGAGATCCAACTCATCCTTCAGAAGATGCGCTTCTAGAGATATAAACCGAGGTTTCTAAAGTGTTCTTCAAAGAAGATGTGTGTGTGGAATAGACTCTACAGAGCCATGATATTTTTACATGAAATTTTGTTTCTTCCGAAGTCTCTTGATATTGAGTCCTAGTTATTATTCCGTTATTAACCTCAAAATATAAGATGTCTTCATTCATTCTCCATGACACATGCAGTCTAAGTCTGTCTTTTAAGCCTAATCGGGGACAGCTTCAACTTGTTGCTGAGAGTTAATGAAATGTCGTCCAGATTTTTTGAAATAGGAAATATATTTCTGTACTGAATAACTCAGAACAGTATTACTAGTCTGTATTTCTCAATCGAATTTTAAATAAACCTGTTGAGAATTATAACTATCTTTCATATATCTAAAAGAAAATTGGCAAAATCTTTTTTTTTTTGCCTTTATTCATTGATAAAGCCCTAAAGAGTTCTTAGGCCTCCAAAAATATATTCAAAACCGGGTCACTTGTCATCACTGCTGCTGTCGAAGCTGTAAACTTCTGCCTCAGCAGAGGTAGTCAGTAGAGTTGCCAAGGCGACATGTTCTTCTATGTCGGCAGAGTGAGAGAGTAGTGAGCGCCAGAGCGCAGCCAGCAAGTGTTTACCTATATTTGAATGTGAATATGTGCGACTGCTTGTAGCTGGACATGTTGTTTGTGTAGAAATTGGGTGCGACGCACTCGACACACAAATACATGGCAACAAAACAAAAGATGTGAATTGTGTGGACTTATGGAAAAGTCGGTTAAATGAGAGCGGCAAGGATGACTTTTGCTGGTCGGGAGCGTCAAAGCCGTAGAGCACTTGTGGAGAGAGAGAGTGTGAGCGCGTGTCTTATCAAACAAAAGTGCTCTTTACATTTTGGACCAAAAATTTGTACGACTAACTTACAACGGTAAGCAAAATTTTGTAAAGAAGCTGCGGATTGGCGCTCTTTTGCACACTCTCACACTCAGCGATGCGCTCTTCCGTGCCTTACAATGAGTTTTAACGGTAGCACGACATGTTGAGCGCTATTGGAGTCAGCCGCCGTAGCCGGAGCAGCAGCAGCAGCAGCAGCATCTCAGCTGAGCAAGATTGGAGCCGTGCGTACGTATAACGGTGATTTTGGAAGGCTGAACTGTGAAATTTCCCAGCTGCCAAGGCAGAAAGAAGTGTGTGGCAGACGTACGCGACCGCTTTGCTAACGCTGTTTGTGGCGCGGACAGTGACAGTGGCGGATACCAACTAGAAGAATATCAAAGCAACAAAAAAAAGAAAAAAAAAGAAATAAGTGGAAATTCATAAGACACTAGTTTTGAAGTGGAAAAGTAAAGTACTTGTATTTAGTGAGTGTGCGTCAGCAATCATTTGCGATAACTTAAATAACGGTAATTAATATGTGTGCCTGCCGTTAGCTGTGAAATTGTTGCGTTAAAGTCCGCAATTTCCATAAAATATCGAAAATTCAGTGAAAATGCTCGTGTGAAAAAGTTGATAAAACCTTTCGGTTCGTATACGCTACCCAAGCATTGTGGGTGTGATAAGCGTGTGGCAACAACAACGCCGTGCAACAAACAAACGTTGCGACGAAAACGAAGGTGCAAAAATCTATCGACTTTCAACTTTTTTTTTACAACAGTGTAGTTGGCAAAACAAAGGTTTCCAATTAGATATGGATATAGACCATGGGTGCTCGAAGTTGTCAAAATTTGGTGGCCTACAGCGTGGTCCTAGCAATTACGGATATTTTTTCATGACAATGTCGAGTTTTTTTCGCTTTTTCTATTTTATTTGTGCCTACTTTTTGCCATTCGGTGGCGGTTTGCGTTGTCGATAAGCAGATGAAGGCGTCGCGCGACGGGTGTGGGGGGTCTAGTATTGGTGAAAGTCTCCATTCCAAGAAGTAGCAGTTGCCCCTTTTCCATACAACGAGCAGCAATCAGCAAATAACATATATATATATATATTCAAAAAATATATATTGCACACACACACATGCACATACACAGAGTCGCAATTTGAAAGTCGTAAATCTACACTCAAATTAAGTTTTTATAGTTTGTTTGTAATTTGCTGTCAAATTTGACTTGAAATGCTGCACACACACACACACACGCACATAGAGCGGCGTCCACGTTTACATATTGGACGCACATGCGCAATGCAACAACAACAAAAGTTGAGTGCCGAAATGAGATTTCTACACAGATGACAAAAAGTCTCCAAAAAAGTTAGAGCAGCAGCAGCAACGGTATACCGTTATGCTGTGTTGAGTTCAGGGGTGCGAGAAACTAGAAGGGAGCAGCATCTTTAACGGTAATATGTGTTGTCGCTTCGTGAGTACGAAGCGCGCTCTCTAAAACCAACCATTTGACAGCTGTTTGACGCTTCATTCGTGTGTTTGTGTGTTGGTGTGTGTTGCTTCAGCAGCAGTTCACTGGCCGTGCGAGTGGGTTGTTAATCCGTTATTTGACAGCAGTTGCGTTGTTTTTTTTGTTTGGTTGCAAGAATTTCTGCACGCACCGCCAACATGTGGCAACACTGGCATGCAATATGCAAGCCACTGCGTTGCTGAGAGCGCGGTAGCTTTTTTTGTGTTTATGGTAGTTGGAGCTCTGCAAACAAGTTGCATGCAATTTGTGTGTTGCACGCTTTAGTAGCATTATGGATAAACAAAAAAATTGTGGTTCTAGCGATTTGCAGTGGCGCTGATAAGGTGATATTTGGAATTTTGTTGGATTTTGGAGTTGAGATTTGATATGAGTTTATTATAAGAAATTATATTTCATGGTGGCAATGGCGGATTTATTAATTGAATAATTTTAAACCAAAACTTGACCCCATTCTCCACCCACTCTATAACAACCAGCTTACTTGCTTAGTAATTAGCAAGCATTGCTACCTAAACATTCATTTCGGAAAAGTAGTTTCTATGAGAATTGTCCCTATATTCAGAAAATGCCTACATTTTATGTATAAAAGTCCTATTCTCAATAAGTCGACGATGTTTCTGAAAAATATTCAAGCCATGGGACTTTCCTATAACCCACCTTACTGAGCATGCATTTTTGTAGATCAAGGCGAAGTCAGTTTGGCTTGAGAAATATCAACTAAAGACCGTCTACATTTTGGGAAGCTGTGTTTGGAGTCTAAGTTACCATTAGCACCTAGATAGATAGTCCAATTGTATGGCTTGATAATTTCCAAAAAAAGTGCTAGTTGAAATAGCGAACTTTGAACTTCCTCACAGTCAATGGATGAAGTTATTTATTTGGCACAATTAACCCATTCGATCCCATTGTACTCGCTGGGTACAGAAAACTTGTTGTTATTTTTTATCCAAGTGAGTGCAATGGGATCGAATGGGTGTTCTGTACCATTTTTTTCTGTACCCAAGCGTGTACGATGGGATAGAATGGGTTAAGGTTAGATGATTATGCGATTTCTCCTTCTTATATAGTGGCTTGATATGAAATGCTATGAAGCTCAAGCTCAAGCACAGTTTAAATCCTTTGGGAACCGAGATTTATGCACTTTCGGGACAACAATATACTCAAGAATTTATCACACATGAGCGTTGCGTTGTCAACCTTTTTTGTACAGATGACAATCGGTTTGAAAATCTTATCTTTCTATCTAGAGTTTTCAATGCATTAAGATGGGTTTGGAAAGGTATAGGTTAGTACGTCCAAGGTAATATTTGTTATTCTGCTATTCGGGATGCAGAAGAATTCAAAAAATTAGATGTCTACCCTTAGGTTAGGTTAATTTATGTTAAAGGACGGATCCTTTTGTTACAGGAGATCCCACGTGGACAGCTATAATTCGTGAGTCAGTGATGTCACAAATTCCTCAAAAAACGTGATTGCCCAAGACGTTCAAGAGACAACAAAGTGCTTTGAGCCATAATCGAATTTGTTGAGGCAACTAATTTGAACTCAGAACAGTTTATCTTGTTCACTGAAGTTAAGGCTGCCAAGATGTTTAGATGCTAGACTACGACTGTCTAGCGAAAGCGTTTGTGGTTTTATTCCTCAATTGTATATATTTGATTAAAGATATATCTTTTTGATATTTCCGGTATAGGGGTCATGTCTTTTATTAAAAAAAAATGTTTGGATGCTCCTTAACCCTCTCATGTCCGAATTAAAATGGGTGGAGTTAAAATTTTTTGGGACAGATATACATAACACATTTTCAACAAAATATTTGAACAGAAACGTATTTGTGGATAGCAATCAAAGGGGGTGATTTAGTTTTGTCCGATGAGTTTTTGAGGGCTATGGAATATTTTCCTTGAATTTTTTTTAATCACAAGAAAATAATAAAAAATAAATTGCTTTATTTTAAGTGATTATATAGCCTAATAATATATGCAAAAAGTTTATATTTCTGAACTCTTAGTTTTAAGAAAAACAGCAATTTCAAAAAACATAATAGGGGTGCCTTAGTTTTGTCCGATACTGTATATTAGTCTTAACTCAAATATGAAGTGATAAAAATTTCAAAGTCCTTTGTAGCGTGGTCCATTAGTTACAGGATGTTACCTATAGGCAACAACTAATTTATTATAAATAAACTAAACACTTTTCTCATGACTGTTTTTTTGTTTAAATAACTCTCTTATCTTTATTTATTTATATATTTCATTTGGTTTTAAAATAAAACAATTATATTTATGTTTTTGAACACTTTTGGTATAACCACTTTTGTATAACTTTTTTCGCGAAACGATCTTGACAATTTCACTCTGCGGAGAACGCCTGCTGAATGAACACGTGCACAGCTCATAGCAGTAAAAGCCTATAGGCAAAATTGGACATGAAAGGGTTAACATAGAATATATAAATATTTTAATTATAGGCCTTAGACTTGAAGGAATCAATGAAGACTCACTGCTAAAATTGCGATTGGAGCTCAACCATGAACTTAGCACAGCATAATTTTGATATTTTGTTATTGGAAATAAATATTTTATCAAATATTGCATCTGAATACACCTTCATGTGTAATAACCTAGCCAAATACAACACTGATAAGGTTCGTTGTGTTGTGCTAGTTGTTGTGTTTTTCTACTATTTTTTTTTCTTCTGTAAATGATGCTTGTAAAGCAGAAAGAATGCTAAAGAATAATGCACACGTGAAAAACTCTTACCTACAGCATGCTCTTCGTACGACAGAAGGTGCTCAGATTTTGTTGAAATACTCTTCTATACTCATATTTCAACTGCAAGAGCTCAGATTTTGTTGAAATACTCTTCTATACTCATACTCCAACTGCAAGTCTCCAAAATAACAAAACGTTGTCTATAAATGTTTTGTAAGAGTAATTGAGGTTTTTATGCCGAAAGAGAAATAATTCTCGCGTTTATTATGAGTGTTTGGTTTTTGTAAGTGTTGGCATAAATACTCTCATATTTCACTGAGATTCAAAGCTGTGCGTTTCTATTGTAAAACTATTGTGGTCTAACTGATGTGATGTCGATGTAGGGAAGTGTCTTCTACCGTTTTATTTTGACTTTTTTGCAATGAAATTAATGCTTAAAAGCCTCTAAATAACATTTCCTAGCAATATACAAAAATATAACCATCAAATTTATCGCCAGCTTCTGCTGCTCTACTTTTATTTTGCTACCTATTATGCTCTCAATTGTATCGCTCTTCTTCATGCATGCATTTTTTTCTGATAACCACAGCGAAGTCCTCTTAAATTTGGGTTGTCACTGTGCCAACAACCTGCTGCCAATCATTTGAGAATTTATGTTATTACAACATAATTTATGTGTTGCGCAACATTGTTGCTAAACATTTGCGGGTAACTCATACGACCTGGGACACATTTGGCACACCATATTGATAATGATAAGTAAGATTTGAGATGGAGAGGGAGAGGGAGACAGAGAGACACACACTACTCACTACTCATATTAAACAGAGCAAATGTGTGTTAGCTTTGTAAGCTGGAGAGCTGGTTGTTTCTTAGCATGCTGCTGGGCGCTCTCTCGTTTATGTTGCGTATACGCCGTGTCGGCTGCGATTGCTGTTGCTGCTTGTGCTCTCGCTAAGCGCTGGATGCTGTGTGCGTAGTAAATGAGATTCCAACAGCTTATTGTTGTAAGCGCGTGAGAGCGACTACAACAACAACAATATCGTAATTGTACAACAAAATGGGCAATTCGCAAATACAAAATTTTGAGCCGAAAAATCTCAACTCGGGATTTCGTGTGTGCGTATTAGCGGCGGCAGCGCGCTGAGCGTATGCTTGTGTGTGTGTTTACTAGCTTGCAGCATACACTTCGTGTTAGCGCGGCAGCAGCAGCGGTATAATTCGAATGAAAAAAAAAAAAGTAAATTTACGCTGCTGAGCTGTGTTGGGAATTTGTATAGTCACAACTGTAAAGGACTAACTAACAACGAGATGCTTATGTGCAACGTTATAACGACGATGTGATGCTACGAATGAGTCTGGCGTTGTTCGCGTCGTTGTTTAACATCGTACGCTAACGTAGCGTAACACGACGAACGCGTACGCTGAGACTTCGGTACGTAGTGGCGGACGACGACGGACGATGACGACGGACAACGATGACGAAGGGTGCCACGAGTGCGACGAAGTCATTTGTGTTAACGGCAGCGGCGTTAACGTTGACGAATATGTCCACTGTGTGCTGTGCCGCTGTTGGCTGTGTTGGCTCCGGATTCGAAATAATCGAGGTGGTGCGTCTGTCAGTATACGTTCGCTGATGTATTCCGTTTTCGTCCGTTTTCTTAGATGATTAAAATTTTTTAAGCGCGCGCGCGTGTGTATTTGTGAATAACGGAATATTTTACAATTTGCAAACTTTAGTGTTGAGACGCAAAGAAAAATTATAAAAAAAAATTATTAATTTATAAAAAAAAATAATTAAAATAAAAAAACAATAATTTTTAAGCAATTTTTTTTCGGTTTTCTAAAAAGTCGTACCGTTATTTATTTCGGTCGCAAAATGAGGACAAGTGACTTTACAGCGCATCAGCCGCTTTGAGGCTATCACTTTGGCGGCCGCAATGGCACGCAATTTGCCAGCGCCATCAGTCAGCTCGTCAGTGAAGTGAAGTGTGTGTCAGCGCGCCTGCAAGCTGTGTAAAATGCTTTGCAATTTACGTGCGGAAAAAAATCTGAAAAAAGAAAAATCAAAAAAGTTTTACGCCTTTCATTTATCGATTTTTCGCGCTGCGGCTGGCAAAAAGTAAGGCAGCACGTGCTCGCACGCATGTTTTAAGTAAAATTTAGCATTTTCTGTGTTGTTTTAATTTTTATTTACAACCGAAAAACAATGTTGCAACAAATCAAACTTGCAACATACAATTTAAGTGCAACATATTACGCTAAACGGTGTAAGAAAGCGCATTTACAAGTTGCCACAAGCAAATACCGACGCGTTATGCTAAAAACAACAACAATAACAACAATATATGTGCTTGTTAAATGCTTGCGGGCAATAATAACAACAAAAAACTGCAAAAAATGTGTTTTAACGGTTTTTTTTTGTGTTGTTGCAAGTATCATATTGCTTGAGCGCCTGTTTGTATGCTATGTCTATAGTGTGTTGTGTGTAAAACGACTTGTCAGTGCTTTCATTATCTTGCTTTACGATTGTCCGGTTGCGGACGTGTGTGTGTGTGTGCCACAAGTCACACGAAACGCGCATTAAATTGCAATTGCAACTGCCGCGGCATTTTAACGGCGTTTGCCTGTTTACTTACCACTAAATTAATTGTTTTACTTTACACACACATGCATACAAACAGTCGCATTAAGCCATATGTATACAACATTGCGTTTCTTTGTAGCATATAATGTGGCATAAAACGTGCAACAAATCACTGAAATTGCTTGCAACGCGTGAATAGCGCTGAAAATTGCGTGCAACAAAGCAAGTAAAAGCGAATATTAACGGTAAATGCTGTAAGTGCAACACAGTCATGCAACACAAGTGGTTTGCGAACAGCGGCGTTGATGAGCAGGCGTGCGTTATTTTGAGTGACTGAAAAGTGTGGAAAATAGAAAAAAAATACTAGAAGCAGTGTTTAAACAGCGGCAAATAGAATAAAATTATTAAATAATAAATAATAATTAAATTTAATTAAATGAAACTAGACAGTGTTGTGACTCAAATGTTGCGCTAGTGGCACGCAAATGAAGATGAAAAAATAAAAAAAAATTTAATAATTTAGTAAAAAAAATTTGCACTGACAGCGCGTTAATGAGCAAATTAAGCGTAAAATAGCATAAATAATTATAAAAAAAAAATAATTAAAAAAATTATTAATTAATATTAACAACAAAATCATGCAATCAGCAACTTGCCACAGCAGCAGTTGTTAGCGCCAGCATTGCTATTGTGTTCACTAGACATAAGTTCATTAAAAATTAGGCATATAATAAATACAAAAAAACAAAAAAAAACACAATCAAACAGGTAGCAAGCAAAAAAAATAAATAAATGCACGCCTTTTTAAGTTGAAAAATTAAAAAAAAAAAAATATTAAAAAATTTATTTAAAAAAAAAATTACAAAATAAGCTCTATGTTACATAAACAGGCAATTGTTGCAACTAGCATTTAATAAAAACTAAAATATTTATAAAAAAATTGCAATTAAATATTAGAAAAAAATTAGTTATTACTAACAAACACAGGAATTAATGTTAAAACCCACAGCCAAGCCAAGCAAAAATTAGTTAACTAAAATTACAAAAAAAAAAAAATATTACTAAAATTGCAAAACAACTAAAATAAATAAAAATTAAACAAATAACTAGCAATTAATACGTTTGTATACGTTAGACACCTACAACTCGCGCACTACAATAAGGCAAAAGACTAGCGTATAATTGAAAATATTTTAATGAAATTTAAAAGCTAAGCGTATGAAACAACAAAAAAAAAAGTAATGAATTTACTACAGAAACAGCATTAATTAATAAAAAAATAATAAAAAAATTAATTAAAAAAATTAATTGAGAAAATTAATTGAAAAAAATTAAAAAAAAAATTAATTGAAAAAATTAATTAAATAAATGAATGAAAAAAATAATATAAAAAAATTAATTGAAAAAATTCATTAAAAATAATTAATTGCAAAAATTCATCAAAAAAAACTTCACAAAAATAATTAAAATTAGTGAAAATCACTCGAAGAATCATCAAAAAAAAATTTACACAAAAATTGTCACAACAAAATTTTTGCAAAAAAATTATACAAAAAAATTCAACTCGTCTCCAAGAAAAACAAAAAAATTATCACATCGAATCAAATCCCTTCATTGACAATTCAATTACTTTGTAAACTCTCGCTTAAATACCAACTATTCGTGCATACAACTAAATACATACATACAAATATACTTACATGCATACTAGCAGAGGAATCAGCAGTAAAAGCATAGATTTGTGTTCATATTCCTGTGCAACTAAAATCTGAAAAAAATAATCACAAAATTCACCTCAACAATTGTGCTCAGTGAAGTTCGTACAATTCTATTTCCAAACAATACAACAACCAAAACAAAAACAACAACTTACTACTAGTTTAAATACTTAAAACTACTACTCACTCGCATCTACAAAACATAAACGCACATACTCACACTCACACACGCTCATATGTGTTTATGTGTGTGTGCCTGTGTCTTAACTAGAAATCAACAAGCAACGTTGGAACTGAAGCCATAATAAGGAGGAAAGGAGTTTGCATACAAAGTAAGTTTTGTTGTTGTTGTTGTGGAATAAATGTTGGGTATTCTACTCAAATTATCATCGAGAAAATGTATTAAGAAAGTTCTGGAAATAGACTTTAGTAGAGGTGATAAAAAATGATGAAATTTTTTTCAGGATTTTTTGTTGTGGGTCTTTTAGAAGTAGAAAACTTTATTCCGAATAAACATAGAGCTATTAATGAAGTCAAGTATTGGACTTCACATTTAAGTTAGAGCAACTGTGATGGGACTTTTGCTTCATTAACACTAATTTTACAATACTGCCTAACGCGTCAACAACACGCCAAATATTTTTTTTTAACAGTCCATGGAAGCTCATATATCAATCTACATCATAAACTTGTTAAAATGTCAAAAATAGTACCCTAACCCTCCCAGATTCGTCTATTCAGAGACGACAACTGTAGTAGACTTAGGCAACGATCCTTTCGTATTTTTTTCTTATTTTGGTTGTTCAGGGACTTCTCGAAAATCGGCGACAAGTTCTTCTGCTAGCTTGAGTAAAAAATCTCATCGCGAGATATTTTCTCCTGTCGTTTGCTTGTACAAAATCCAGGCATTTATACCAGCTAAATCAAGGATATTGAAAAAAACTTGAAGAGGTCATCTGCAGGTGTGCCACCTATTTGTATTTCTTCCCAAACAGTTCCATCAATTGCAACATTTTTTTCATTTATTTCTACTTCACTTTCTTCCGAACTTGAGAGTAATCTTATTCTTTTTCGGCCACTACATACATTCACAATATTTTCCACTTCATCGTCAGTATCTGTAGAATCAAACTCATTTTTATTTGCAATCAATATATCTTCATTTTCAGGAAATTCATCTTCACTAATTTCTGAAAACTCTTCGCCAATATTATTTATATCTTCTAAGAACTTGTACTGTCTTGTTTGCTTCGACATTTTTCTGGGTAAAAAATTATCTGTATTACTATAGCAAATTAAAATATAAGCTAGGTACTTACCCAGACTTTCAATTTTTGCCACTTTTTCTTACACTATAAACCTATTTTTAATCTAAAATTTGATATTTTCTTGAAATTATTCTGACCTATTTTCGTTGAACTACGAGTACTTTACGCAACAGTCTTTGGAAGAATGTGCAACTTACTGACTACAAATATGACTCGATAATCTCATAAAACTGAAAAATTATCGCCAAAAAAAGTGTCAAACTTTGACTGCTAATTTGATAGTTATTCCTTTAGAAAACTTTTTTATCTTAAAAATATCCTTCAGAATAATTTTGAAATCGACCTTTGTACTTTAAATTTCAAATATTTTGCTATATGCTTGTAGAGAAATTTTATTTGTTTTATAACTATAATTTCCGATTGGATGGATATACAGCACTTTCTACTAGAATTTGAATGATTATTGGAAAAGAAATGTGTTCAATACCAAGCAAAAATATAAAATAAATATTCAAACATTTTTTTAAGAACAACGTTTGTACTATTGACGGACTATCCTCAAAAAAGTTCCTGATGTCGGAAATGTGGTCATATTGATTGAAGTTTTTTTGGAAAACAATCATTTGAAATTTATTCAATTAGTTATATTCATCTTCAGCCATCGATACGCATTTGTGATATTAGTTCAGAATGAAAGCTATTTTAACTGTAATGTAAGATGTTTTGAAAAATATAACTATCATTGGCAGAAACCGATAGAGTTCTCCAAAGTCTAAAATTTGACCTCAACAATTTAGGCGTTTTGGACTTTATATTCACATTTTTGTCACTAGCTTTCACGTTGTATAAGCACAGTCTTCGAACAGTGCGTAGCATTTATTTATCGCTATTTATGTCGTTTTGATTCATTTGGAACTTAATAGATACTTTTTAGTGATTGTTGCTTGGACATTGTCAGATTGCTTGGTTTCTCTGCCTTAAGGAAAGTATTATTTATTATTATATTATTGGTTGATATACAATTTTGTTTTGGACTGAGGATATATTTTTCTTTTCGAATAACGAAATATTATTTAATATAAAATTGTTTAATTAAAATTAATTGGGGTGATTCAAATCTGAAGATTCCTCACAATCTACACGTATTTATCAATTTATACATATATTCGAACTTTTAAAAAAATCCACAACTGAAACTTTTTTCGAAGAAAATTTATTAGTAACAATCGCACGTATTTCCAATTAACGGTATAATTTATTGTTAACAAGTGTAAACTCAACACTTTACACATTTTTTCCCAAGCAAACTAACTTTTTATCGAGTTAATTTTTACATATACACAGAGCCTTATATTTATTGTGTCTACTTTTTCACAACTTTTCATTTTGATTTTTTTTGTCGATTTTGCAACGAAAGAGCAATTAGCGCAATCAATTTCACCATTACTTGCTTATGCAACTCATCGTCAGCAGCTCGAGCGCTTGGAACTTGTCCAATTTCCGAAAGTTCATCAAAACGCTATTGTTGTGTGAGATAAGAGAGCACAAGCAAAACGTTTTCAATAAATTAAATGAGAAAAAATACATACACGTACCGAATAACGAAAAACTAAAAACGCAACAAACCAAAACAGATCAATCAATTCCAGTGTACAAGCACACAAATACACGGACACGGCATACTAGTAAAGTTAATCTGCTCGAGTTTGTTGTTATTATTTTTGTTTTTATTTGTTTTAGTTGTTGCCGAAATGTTTGTGTATCAACACGCACTCTGAATTTTAATTTGCCGAAAATTGGAAAATGATAAGTGAGGAAATGAAGAAATATCTGTATTTGTATGTGTTTGAACGAAAAACAAAGACGACGCAAATAAAAGTAATAAAATGTAATAAAAGAAATACAGATTAAGTGTTGTGGATTAAAAAGAAAGAGAGAATTAAAAGTTTAGTCTGACCAATGTTGTATTTCATAATTTTCTTCATTTCTCTGAAGTGTTCTGTTACATATTATTAGAAAATTAATAGAAAAGAATTTTTTTTTAAATATGAATGTTGAGACACTTATCTAATAAAATATTTTTTGAGACCAACAGATTTAATTATTTTTTGAGATTCCTTTTTTATACATTTGTAAATTTGGACCTATGGTTTTCAATGAGACAATACTTTGTTTTTTTTTTTTAATAGGTCATTTTGACAGCTGTTACTTGATATAAACTCAGATTATTATATTGTTTCTCCGCTGGAATTTATTGGAATCTGTCACGGTGTCACATTTGCTTAAAATCGTTTATAAAATATAATGACAAACTCTTCTATTTCTCCTTGAAACCCACCATTTATTTATAAATTATTCTAAATTTCTGGTTTAAGTAAATGTCCTCAATATTTTAATAGATATTCTGTTAGATGAATTCAACAAATCCAGGATCATCAAATTAATCGGTTCAATCCATAAATACTTTAGCTAACCCATCTAATAAAGTTTATATATAGTCCGAAATGTAATAATGTAATTTTTCTAAGGTTTTTGTGAAGAAAATAAAAATTTTTTGACCGACATACATAAAGAAATACGATTAGATTTTACTTTACTTTAAATTCACACAAACATGTTCAAGAAAAATTAATATTTTGATATATCCCCAAATAATATCTATTTTAGGCTTCCACATTCTAAAGTTCAAGATTAAGGTTCCGGAGTTCTTTCGGACTGGAATTAATCTAATAAAATTAATTAGGTCAACCTCTCTACACTTATTATTCAAATATGTCCAGCTTAGTGTTATAAAATCGAATTAATGTGTTCCTACTGTATTCTTTAGTATCTGCCGATAATGAACTATAATTTATTTCTTAGTAATTGTGCTAATTCAAGTCATGAAAACGCTCTCTAAAGTTTCAAGTTTTGTCCACAGTATTCTAATATGCAGTCTTTTAATATACTCGAACCTGAGACTGTATAAATTTATTTTGTTTCCATCTCAGACATTCCTCTTTCGGTGTTCAAGCTATTTCTAGTAATCTATGCTTTTGCTTCTGAGAGCGTTTGCAGAGCGTATGCTAAATTATTTTCATATTTATGTATGTTTTAAATTTTCATTATTTCATAATTTTTAATTTTAGTAAGACTTCTTAAATTAAGCAAGTAAATTCATTCAGTTCCATTCCGTTTGTTACAAAAGGACTAGCAAGGGTCAAACTCTCTCATTATGATGATTTTTTTCTTCTTATTGAGCGTTGTAGTGATAAAAAGGTTTTAACATTATGATCTTCTGTGAGTTCTATAAATGTATGAACAAATTATGACTTGCTAACAAAGACGCCCTTACTGGGACGTAATCAGCTAATTTGTGTACCTCAATTTAGGATTACTGTCACTTGCATATCCCACTGTTTAATAAAGTTTTTAATAAAATCGTTCATATAACTCTGAAATATTACTAAAACTGGGGAACCTTCTCAATGAGTTATTTGTCAAGTCATACCCTTCAGATAGAACATCTTCCAAATCACAAATCATTGCTAATGAACGTTTGAAGTCGGTCCTGATCTATATTAATATTTTTATGTCGCCCTTAGTAGACTAAATACTGGCTGGAGCTTCAATTAATATTGAATAAGGTTTGCTGTTCTCTATTGTATCGGTTTGTTAGAGAGAGCCAAGCGTTTTGAAAATTTCAAGTGTTCATATATATGGTATTAGGCCAACAAATGTTAGTATCTGCCATAATAAATGATGCACTCTAGTTTGGGGAAGCTTTTAAAGAAACAGTCAAAAATATTATTATTTTAGAGTTTAAGTTTTTTTTGAATCTCTAATCGCACGAAGGAGTTGCAAAGAACAATAATCTATCTAAAAAGATTTAGTAAGCATTTCTAATAAGTTTTAGTGAATCTGAGGAAGAATTTACGAAAGGTTTTAAGATTTCTTCGTGAGTAATATTACTACTAACCAACCAACAATGAACATTTATAAGTCGCTTTCCTTCTCATCTATAATGCTCAACCCACACCGGATTAGTCAAAAATGTGTTTTGTTTAAACTTATACTAAGCGAACATGCGTTTTTGTCTCGTTTTGTGCGGTGTGGGTTGTCACATGAGAAGCTATGGACTGTTGTCCAATCAGACAAGAAAATACGTCTCGACTAATCCGGTGTGGGTTGAGCCTAGGTTTCCATTTTTTAATTAATTTCCGATTATTTTTTGTTCTGACCTCGAAACCCAACAAAATTTTAATGTTGGCTGAAAATGCACATTACAAGATATTATTTGACTATGATAATATCAATCTCCACGCCACAACTATGGACAGAGTTTTGCAGTCCAACGCACCACCAATCGTTGACATTTTATGCAAACCAACTAAATAACCAACTTCACAGCGCCAACTGCATTTTAAATTAATTGAACTGATAGGCACTGGAATTTATGCGGCAAATGCGTGCTCGACAAAATAAAACGAAAGCAACAACAACAATGCGGCAATAATGAAATATGTCATGCGATAAACTAAATGCAGCAGTGGCGACCGTAAAATAGATAATAGAAATAGAACTGGAAATAAAAATAAAATAAAATAAACTAAACACATTTAGCAAAATTGTATGCAGAATGCCGCGCTTGGCTGGCTGGCGATTGACGTGACGGTCAAAATGATAAGCGTAAAACCCATGGAATTGTGCACCAAAGCAAACATAGACAGCAAAGAGACAGAGAAGTGTGAGAGGTGATTTGTCACAAATGTGCATAAATATCAATACATGGAGAGTGTGGAGTGTCTGATTGACCATGGTTTTCAGTGAGGGTGATCGGGATTGTTCGTAAATGTTGGAAAACGTTTCTTTTTGTTAAAATTGGTTTTAGAGCTCAAGGTCCCTTTGGTTAATAGTATATCTGGCTTAGTGCGATTTTTTAAACTATTTTTTTATAAAATAAATACCTTTCCCAGGGATAATTTCGTCGTTTGACTTAATTTATCAAATTCCAAATCAACCCTGCGAGATTAGGAATCTAAATTATTGACGGGATTTTCATTTGTTGGTGATACTTTGAGAATTCCGTCCCTCTATCTGGATAATCGCTATAAATCCCAACCGACCAACTAAATTATTTGAAGACCTGAGTTTGCTGGACTCACCTTGATTGTTGCAATACTCTACGACGAAATCAACGAGGATTCAATTTATTCGTGATGTAGTTGATTCCAGATTTTTCTATGGTCTCAGTATTGCTTTACTGGTGAGTTTTTCACCTAATATTTGCTGTTTTCTAGGTTACAAAGATTTTATTCGAGAAAATTTCTTCAGGGAACTTATGCCAGCTTCAACTGGAATATGTCAAAATTTCAGTAAAATGTTTGAAATATATTTGATAGGTTATGTGAATATATAGATAGGGAACAGCGTTTCTTGTAGCTTTAGGTTTTACCAAAACCAATATTTTTTTTTTCACTGAGTCAGATGAGTATTTAACCAAGAAAGCTGCAGATATTCATTGTTAGTTTAAGTTATTCGACTTCAATAATTTATGAGCGCGCCTAATTGTAGGCAACATTTATGTACATTTACATTTTATATAAGAAACGTTGCCTACATTTAGGATGTTTGTTGATAAACTGGTATTCTACGACCTCTCGAGCTACCCTCGTACTCTAAAATGAGTGTAAAAATATTACAAATGAGACATGCTATGGTTCCAAACATACACCCACCCTCCTGTCACTTACAACCCTATCTTTGTAGCTGTGCGAAACATTTTATTTGATTAAAGTGCATTACATGGCTGAGTATTGGTGCTTGCATGCGCCAATGTGATAGTTACCAGAGCTTTTAAAGTGACACAAAAGCACTCAGCAGGCAACTGTTCTATACACAAGTGAGTATGTGTATGTGTAAATTGCATGACTTGCAGCACACATGACAGTTGTTTATAGACAGCTAAAGGGACAAAGAGTTAGTTTGTGGGACCAGAAAATTACTTGAAGCGCCCCCTTTAGAATTTCATGCTGTGTCACCTGTAAGTATTTAGCGTTAATGCATGTACATTCTTGTCAGCTAAGCAGACGACAAAGCGAAATTGTGGAGGAAAGGAAAAAAAATGAAAAATAAAAGAAAAAAATATAAAAACAAACAAATAATCAGGAAATGCCAGCCAAATGACAATCAGTGCAAAAACCACCGCTGCCTTTTATAGTCTGCATCAAGCCAAGCATTCACATTTAACCGCGTAATCAAACGATGAGCTAACCAATTGGCTGACCGAATGAACGACCGAGCAGTCTGACTGTTGCCGGGACCTGTAAACCTACTCTCGGCAGGCAAACTGCCAACATGTTGCAAGTATATCTCGCTATGTATGCAACATTATATGAGTGCTGAGATTACGGGTACTACTGACACGGAGGACATTGGCTTGAGATGGCCGTCGATGTCGTCGCCGCCGCCGTCAATGCTTGCTACTCATCATAAAATTAATGATTATGTAGTTGCCATTTTGTTGTTTGTTGTTTGTCGCTTGTTGTTGTTGTTGTTGTTGTACGACATCTTCGTTTAACTGTATTTTCTTTTGCTTATTTTTCTTTCATAGCAGCGCCCTTACTTTTACTTTTATTGGAAATTTTCTTTTTTTATTTTTTATTTATTTTTCTTAGGCCAGCTTCCTTCCTGGCTTGCCTAGGCATGTTAACAAAGCATACATACATACACACACATTATAATATATATAATAAAAATATGACAGTGATAATTATTGTTGAATAGGTAATGTTCGCTGCAGTTGATGACATTATAACGGGTATTGACATACTTACAGCAGGCAGAGGCTGGTCGGAAGCCCACAACAGCAGCGCAAAAAGTATGAAATATATATATGTGCATATATATATATGAAATTATATATATATATATCAAATGAAAAAATCGATTTTGCTTGTCCATTTATTTGCTACTAACATAGATACACACATACACATACAAAGTCATATATATTTTATCTCGATTGTCTTTTCCTTTCTCAGGACTGCCATGTAATCCTTGTCTTTTATGTAACTACACACACTTTTGTATTATAGCCACTGTGTCGTTTGTGTGTGTGTGTGTGTGTGCACTTCCCTTTGCTGTCGACTCAGCCGAGTGTCCGTCCGTCCATTGCCAGCAGTAAATGTTGATTGCAATGTTAGTCTCGCTGGTGGTAGCGTCGCTGCTGCTGTTGATGTTGGCCTACTCTACTTTCCTGCCTTGGATTAGTGAATTTCGCTGCTTGTGTTCAATTTTCATTTTTTTTTTCCTTCTGCTCTGTTCTCCATTATTTTGAGCATATTAATTAAAGTGAAATGCCAAAAGACGTGCAATGAAGGCTGATTAAATATCTGATTCAACATTTATATACATATACATATATAATAGTTGATATATTTAAAATTATGTTGCGAACAATTTAAGCCGGCTTAATTTTTATGTTTCTTGCGCTTGAAAGGTCGTTTTCGGCAAGTTTAATGAAATTTTTTTAATATATATATTTTTAGTGGATTTTTTTAGTTTTCTAACCTTCTTATATGGTTTGTCTCAATATTGTGGAGTAAATGGATGTTACTACTAGTTTAAAAGCGCCTCTGAATACTGCTGACTATTTATAGCAGTTTTACTTGAGGCTCATTCATCAAAATAATAATTATTCTAAAATCAAACCCAGATCATATTTAATGTGAGTATGTATAAAAAAACTCTCAAGACTAGGATTCTACAGCTTCCTTTAAATATTCGAATTTATAGGAAATATAGACATTTTAAGTTAAATAAATTGAATTTTGGATAATTATTTAAAATATTAATGCAGATGGATATATTATTTGTTTAACCCGATTTTGGGATTTAAATTGTTTCTTTTTACCAAGTTTTTCAAAATTTAAATCTTATACTTCACAAAATTTAGTACCAGAATATGCCTTATATTTCGTTTTTTTTCTTGTTTCTGCAGTTGCTTTACTTTATTATTCACTGAATTCTCTTTCGGAAAGATTCCTCTGTCGAATATTTATCGTGTTTATTACTCCTATCACCAACTATATATAGCTATGCTCATTGAAATAGCAGTGAAACTAAAACCCTAATACCCTTTGGTCAGATGAGGCCACTGATCACGGAGTAACTTGCAAGTTATACAGTCAAGGTGTTAAAGCACAGTTCAAATCGCTTTTCGCAAACTCTAAACAAGTTTTGATATGTCTGTGGCTAAGTGAAAACATTTTTCGTGGGCTTCGTGCAATCAAATTTACCTATAGAATACAAATGGATTGTTATTGCTGAAACTAATTATGCGTAGGATCTTTAAATTTATACTTTATTTTATATTTTATGGCATCGAATACCATATCAGAAGAACACTTTAAGTGATTTGATATTTCTTTTCATGTTTTTCCTTCTCTAAGCTCAAGGATCAAAGGATTTTCTTCCTTGGAGTAGTGAAGCCCTATCACACTAATATCAAAATGTGTTTCAAAATTCCTATTTCAATGAACAGCCAAAAGCGTGGGTATTTACGGACAAATATTCAAAAATTAGTAAAATAAAACAAATCATTTGGGGTGTTTGCTTTTTTTATCTATATATTCCATTTAATAGAATTAATGTGCAAGAAATAAACTAATGTATAAGAAAATCTGTTATATATTTTCCCTTCTCTTGCATTGCCATTTCAAAGCAATTATAGAACAATATTTCTAATAAGCAATACATGAAACATAGTTTTTTTTGCTACTTTTAGACTGTTAAATATAGACTGAGTTAATTTTCAATTGCACTGATGAATGAATATTATAAATATATTTAAGCTTCTCGTATTTGTTTTTTTTATCTTATAATAAGATTTACATCGTTTTTTAGAAGAGGCGATAATAGGACCGAACATCCTTTCTTGTAGTTTTATAGTTATCCAACATCTATATATGTTTAGAATGACACAGACGACTACTCAATGGTAAACGATTAATATATTAATCAGTAGTAAAAGGTGTTTAACTTCACTAAACTGAAGTTTACGCCTAAATGTAGGCAATGTTTATGAATTAATATATTTAACATAAGAAACGTTGCCTACATTTAGGATGTTGTTGGAAAAATATGAAGAAAATTACTTTTGCAGATTAAAAATGCAAACAGCTTTATATTAAAAAATAAACTTCAGTGAAAATCACCAAAAACAGTTGTAGTTGCTACCGAACTTATTTAGATACCTACTTACTTTGTATTATGAGCATTAGAATATAGTATTTCTAAAGTACTTTGAATTATTTGCGCCATCAAACTTGCGTTTTAATAATAACAATTTAAGCCTTCTGTGCGCTAACTTCACAGCGCCTAACTCTCCAATCTACTACTGGTACAAATGCAGAAATGAAGTAGAAAAAAGTGTCAAAAAAACGTTGCAAACTCAGGGTGCAACAAATATGTGAGAGGCGCCTTGCTGAAAAATGCAATGCAAATTGGCTGCCAAACGCTGGCGCAAAGTCATCGTTGTCGTTAGTACAACTTTTCGCATGATTGGCTGCCGCATTGAATCGTATTATAAAATTGAATACTTTTGAATATATTTATGTATGCATGCGACAAAAGAATGCCGGTGGCAGTCACCAAAGCATAAGCAGCAGCTGCAGCAAGCTGCCGAATTGCATTACAGCGCGGCGTATTCATGACACCGCCAGCGTTTTTAGCAAGTAAAATGACTGTGTGGGAGTGAAGAAGTGCAAAAGGGGAAAAACGCAAATCAGCAGTGGATTTTTTTAAGGGGTGTTAGGGGTGGCAATTGCAAAAAGTTATAAATAAATCCACGCGCAAGTAAGGCAAACTTATAACAAGCCAAAATCGTGCAAACAAGCAACCGAACTTGCCGCCGCCCGACAGCTGCTGCTCCTGCGACTTTCTACAGCTGCTGCTAGTGTGTGTTGGTGTTGGCTCTTGTAGGGCTGGAAGTAAGATGGCAAATGTTATTGAAACTTTTCTCATATCTCTGCGATCGATTGTTATCTCATGCTGCAATGTGCCACTGTGGCTTAAGTACAACCAATGATATCAATACTAGCATTGTTACCGTTGTTGCTGCTATTGTTATTTTACCTATTTTCACTTGGCATTGTTTTTGCGCTTGGCATGCTATATGTTTTTGTTGTTTTTGCATATTTTGTTTTCGAAAGTTATATGTCTTTTGGCATTGTTGCACTTTGGTGTGCGGCAAATCGAAGTTGCACTGCAACTTGCTCACTTTGTATTACAATGCGTTTGCAGCATTTTTCCATCTCTTTTTCTATCTTGCTCTGTGTGTGCATTATGCACCATAATCTGCATGTTTTTTTTCACATTTTGTGGGATTTTGCAGACAATCTTTTGCTGCTTTTGCTTCAGCGCTTTTTGCTCTTAATAATATATTTTTGTGATATATATTTATAAGATCATTAATATTCTGCGAAGTTTTGAGTAGAAACAAATTCGTGTGATTGACTTGAGATTTGATACTTTGTTGAAATTTCAAAAAACAAATAACAAATATTACGGATTTGATGTTGTAAGGTGATGAGGGTGAATACATTTTAGATTTTATGCTGCAAAAGAAAGAAGCTAAGATAGGGTTGTCCACCTCGAAAGTCTTTGAGATCCTTTTCCTTTATTATTTATTTGAGACAAGTAAAATTATTATTTTTAAAGTCCTAATATACATACTAACAGCTTGGCATTCCAATAAAGATATTAATCAGTAGTAAAAGGTGTGTGATTACGCTAAGGTACCACTATACGCCTAATTGTAGGCAATGAATATGCATTAATGTGTTTAAAATTATATACAACAAACATTTAAAAAATCTTTAGAATTTTTTTAAGTTTCTAAGGTCTTTTAATGTTCTCTAATATGTAAGTGGTAAAATTATATTAAGGATTAGGTGGTATTAAAAATCTCACAATATGGAAAAAAATAAATAGAAATAATATTTAGAAGTTTCGCCCATCAGGTCGCCTCAGTCTTAATTGAAAATATATAAAATTTTAATCTAAATATCTAATTATCTAGTCTTTTAACTAAGGAATTTTATTTCTCTTTATTACAACTAATTTTTTCGTGCCAATGTATGTCGAAAATTTTACCAAGGTGAGTTTTTTTTATTAAGTCTACAACTTTGCTTCCGCCGTTTTCCAATAAATGTCTCTAGGGTCAAGCACTGTTCGATTAAATCGGTTTTTTTATATCGATCTTTGACATTTGTGTCAACATTAACCCAACAAAATATTTGTAGAGATCTTTTTGCATCCCAAACTTATTCTCAACTGAAAATGTCACTTTTTTAGCCGAATTCTCGACATTTGCGGGAAATTTTGCTTTTCGTTTTTAATTTCAAGAAAAGTGCGGCTGAGGCTCATCGACATTTCTAACCGTTTTTATACAAAAAAAAACTTTAATTTACAAAAAAAAAAAAAAAAAAAACAAGTAAGGAAAGGCTAAGTTCGGGTGTAACCGAACATTTTATACTCTCGCAATTTATTTATTTAACTTTATTTATATTATATAATACACAATTTGACCCACATATTCATCATATATATTGTATAAAGTCCATTGAAAGTTGGAAACCCTAATATTAGGTTAAAAGCACCGTCATGTTCGATACATGGGGCCTTGAAAACCTAGGGTCCGATTTCGGCGATTTTTAGAATGGGGCTTCCACACTATAAAGGTAGTATTTGTGCAAAGTTCTGCATCGATATCTTCACTAGTGCTTCCTTTATATATTGTAAAGGTAACGATTCAGATCGTCTTCAAAGTTCTGGTATATAGGAAGTAGGCGTGGTTATGAAGCGATTTGGCCAATTTTCACAACATATTATTGGGAGGTAAGGAAACTATTACAAACCAAGTTTCATTGAAATCGGTCGAGTAGTTCCTGAGATATGGTTTTTGACCCATAAGTAGGCGACGCCACGCCCATTTGCCATTTTGTACAAAAATCTGAGCGCAGCTCCATTTCTTATGTGAAATTTAGTGTTTCTGACGTTTTTCTTTAGTGAGTTAACCCACTTTTACTAATTTTCAACCTAACTTTTGTATGGGAGGTGGGCGTGGTTATGATCCGATTTCTTTCATTTTTGGACTGTATTAGGAAGTGGCTAAAAAAAACGACTGCAGAAAGTTTGATTTATATAGCTTTATTGGTTTGCGAGATATGTACAAAAAACTTAGTACGGGCGGGGCCACGCCCACTTCCCCAAAAAAATTACATCCAAATATGCCCCTTCATAGCGCGATCCTTCATACCAAATTTTATTTCCATAGCTTTATTTATGGCTTAGTTATGGCACTTTATGTGTTTTCGGTTTTCGCCATTTTGTGGCCGTGGCAGTGGTCCGATTTTGCTCATTTTCGAAAGCAACCTTCCTATGGTGCCAAGGAACGTGTGTTCCAAGTTTCATCAAGATATCTTAATTTTTACTCAAGTTACAGCTTGCACAGACGGACGGACGGACGGACGGACGGACGGACGGACAGACAGACATTCGGATTTGAACTCCACTCTTCACCCTGATCACTTTGGTATATATAACCCTATATCTATCTCGATTAGTTTTGGGTGTTACAAACAACCGTTATGTGAACAAAACTATAATACTCTCTTTAGCAACATTTGTTGCGAGAGTATAAAAAACGGCGGAAGCAAAGTTGTAGACCAATAATTATGTCAAAATTTCAAAAATATATTTTATATTCCTTCGTTCATTAACTAGACTTATCCATGTACTATTGAAATATTTTTGGTTTATTGATTTTAGATGAACCAATAAAGAGTTATGATGTTCACGACAAGATCATTTTTTTTAGATGTCAGAGGTACCAATGGCTGAGTTTTCAGAATTTTTAAATAAAAATTTAACAATATACGGTTAAAATATGTATCTTTGATATGCTGAATTGTTTACGTGAAATATATGATTTTAAATATTTAAAAAAAATAATACTAGCCTTGTATTCAACACCTGAAGTGTTAGGTAGGACTCTTTAACACATTGCCTGTCAAGCGATTTTGACGAAAGCCTTCCCCGGGTGCATGTTTTTTGTTGTAAACTGGTGTAAATCGGGAATATATTTAATTATTTTCTGTTCCTGAAAGGTTTTGCGGTTATTTCGGGTTTTAAAGGTTTTTTAGCGATTTTGTGCGAAAATGTGCTTCGCGGTTCTTTATTGTTATCTGTTTCATTTTATGTTTGTTTTTTATTCTATTACATAAAATTATTTGATTCTATTAAAATGCCTGACAAAGTTTAATGTCGAACAACCCCTGTCGTCGTTTTCGTGCGACGTGGCACCCCTTGAATTTTCATGTGTCGCACGAAAACGTACGACATGGCAGGCAAAGTATAAAGCGATGTGGAGATTTATCATTATCAAGGTAGGATGTCTACAAAACGTGAAAAGAGCATCGGTATCTTTTCTTCAAATATATATTATTGCATTTTCGTCAACTACTATCTAACATTTTGATATAAGAAATACTCAGTTTTTCAATATGTTCGGTTAATTTACTCCTCTTCTGTCTTGTTAAGCATAACAGAGATAAAATGTTATTGAATTTGAGAACCTATATATCTAGCAAATGTGAGAAATATTGTACTGTTACCAGTGTTACCAGTGAACAAGAGCGAAAAAAAATATTTTAGCTTGATGGTTCAAATATTTTTTCAGATACCAAATACGTTTATAAAATACTACTTTTTTCAAATTACATATTTAATGCTAAACGAAAAATATATATAAAGATATTTGTCCATTTAGCATCAGAACTATGTATCGTTGCGAAGTATATTTATTAATATTTCGTATATTTTATTAGGAATACATTTTTAACATACTTTCGTGCGTAATCTTGCTAAAAATTCCCCAAATGTAGGCAACGTTTTATACTTAGAGATTATTATTGCAATTTTATAGTAAAAACGTTGCCTACCTTTAGACAAATGTTTTCGAAGCCTCAAACCAAATTACAAAAACGGTAGAATGAAGCTTCTAATATGTGTAAAATAGAATATATATATATCTAAACAATATCTTTTTGATATTTTAAAGATCTCTGGTTATTGAAATATTTTATGGTAGTAAGTTGTATTTTTTTCACCAATTTAAAAAAAAAAAAATATTTCGTTACTGCAATATTTTTGTGTATTTTTCAATTTTCAATAATTTTGCGATATTCTGAAACCTAGAGTATCAATATTAAGATGGCTTTCACGTATTGAAGCATTAAAAAATGGGACGCTTCACTTTAGTATTCAAAGAAAACATATCCACTACATGCCCCTTTTTTCACCTTACTGTACTTAATACCTGCAGATAACTAACAAATCTAGTGCTGACTCCAAGCTTTCATAAATGTTATAGACCAATTGGCTTTTACGCCAAACTCTTAACACAATAGCGAAAAAACGCAAACGCCAAGACGGACATGCGTAGCTCATCCGTGCATCATCACTATTTTATCAGCGTTATAAAAAAATACGCGTAATATACTGAAGTATTTTTTGAGCTTTAACTCTTTGTTTAACACGATTTTTATGCACTCCACCGCGCGTTGCATATTAACTTGTCGTCACTTCACTGGAACTTCAATATTTTTTAATCACTACTTTTTTATTGACAATTACTCACACCTTGTAATGCCTTTGGCGCTGCTTTTGCCTTTGTTTATTGCATATGCGTCATGAAAAATATCACTCGCCGTCAGAGTCCATGTGTGTGTGTTTGCTTCTGCTTCCTTCTGCTCCTGCAAACTAGCAAGTGTAGCCAGCTTACGCGTCAACTGTTGCGTGATGACGTGGCGTATGAGTAATTGCATAGTCTGTGTCTGAGTGAGTGTGTGTATGTGTGTAAACAGCAGCGCATGTGGAAACAAGTGTGTATATTTACTGTGAAAAAAGTGGCATGAAATGAAAAACAAACGCCATAAAAATTATTGCAACAATTTACTTGAGAATTTAATTTACTTTACCTGTGCTGTTTTATTGCATGTAAAACTGTGTCTGCGCTTTAAACTCGCCATTCCTTTCCTTTTAATAGCTGTGTATGTGAAGAAAAAACAACAAACTGACAAGTGTGAAACGTAAATAGCGTAAAAAAATATGATTTAATTTAAATAACATTCGTTGAGCTACTAAATTTTCAATTTTGTTGCGAAGTTGAGCTTTAACTTGTATTCGCAAATAATTTCTTAGAAACAAACATATATATAAGGATATATATTTACATAGCTATCAAAGAGGGCTTATAATTCCTTGTATTGTATAAAATTATTTCAGGATTGTCGTATATTGACTATAAATCTTTTAAATTAATTATTAAGAGCTAACATTGCAAGGTCGATAATGAGATAAGCATAGAAATTGCACATATTAGGCTGGTTTTATAGTTAAAAGTGGTCCTTTATTATAGTCTGTAGTGGTAAGTACAAGAAAAAGTATATCTTTTTGATAAATCCTGTCGAAAAAATATTATTTATTTAAAATAATATTAAGTTAGAGAAAACATAACATTTGTGGCATGTTGCACCTACATTATTCTTCGAATTATAATCTATAGGGACTTTTCGGAAGGATCAAATCGGTATATTAGAAATTTAGGGAGAGACTTCTTCAAAATTGTGGGTTATATGAATGCTTTTAGTGGCTCTACGGCTGTAGGATATCTCAAAAAAATAATATATGCTGTAAGGTGGAATTTATATCCTACAGCCATACAGACTTTCTCCGAATAAATAGACAATCAATAAGTTATCCTGTAAACACTAAGTTAATATCTGGCCTAAACGATACAGATGGTAACTAAAAACCTGAGGGAAGTAGTAACAATTTCCAGATATAGGAAAACTTATATGTGAATTATGGGAAATATGATGGACCTAAGGTGTTTCAGACATTTCGATATAGGTAAGAATACATAATAAAAACGAAAGAAGTACATAAAACATCAGCAAAAATATTCCGAACATTGAATAGACCGGGTTTAAAGGACTTCAGTGCTCTGCTCTTAACAAATTTATCAGTTAATAAAAAAAAAACCATTAACCTCAATAGTTTTAACGGAACGTGCTTCAAAGTGGCGCTCATATTTGTTTATTGGGCATATTTGAAACAAATCAACTAATATACACACTCCAAATTTAATGAATTTTATTAGAGGAAGTCGAAACGTGCATTTTTATCAAATATTCTCTTATAGCCTTTTCATACAGCCAAATTAATTGATGAATTAAAATTTTAATTGAGAAACAAGTTTTTGCCGTTCACACTGCCGATCAGCTGTTATACATTTTTGTTTTTCATAAGAAGTTGGTAAACCTATCGTCGTGTAGCGTGAACAACAACTCGCAGACAAAGAACATATCGTTGGCTTAATATAGAAAAGGCGTATCTACATTTTTTTCGAAATCGCGTTTTTAATGTATTCTGGTAGACCACTGTATAATACTCCTCCCCTTAAAAAATTAGTGGGCTATGATCGTAAATAACGGATTTATAGTCATATAAAAAAAAGCCCTAACTCATTCGAAGTTACAATAACAACATAAATCCCTATCTCTAATAACTTCAAAGAAATTAAAAATAATAACAAAATTATACCACAATTGAATTTGTTACCTGTTTTGGATAAAAATTGCAATAGAAATGTTTTTTGCATCTTAAGTTTTTAAGGTTTTATTCAGTTTTTTCCTTCTCCTGAAAAGTAACGAAAAGTGTAGTTACGCCTTTTCTATATTAAGCCATCGATATATATAATTACAAATACGATCTTTGTCGCAGAGTTCCATTTCATTTTGAAGTCGATTAAAATTTTACTAAAAAATAATGTAGATATTTTTTGTATGGTAAATCGATCTTAATCAGCGTTTTAATCGAGCAGAGGCCGGTTAATTGATCAATTAGCTCCTGTGTGAAAAGGCTATTACTCTTGTTAGTCGGTATATTTGCACCTTATCTGTTTTCTCATTTAATGTTTTTTACTAGGTTAATCAAGACCCTTTTCCAGAATTCCCAAGACACGAATTACCCTTCTAAAATAACAGACTTTCGTAAAATCTATAGTTTATTGACTAAATTGAAGTAACGAGGTTCCATGAGCGAAGGGATGTTATTAGAAATGAACCAACCGTCTTTATGACCCAGGTAAAGATTGTAGAGTAGGAATTTCTGCAATTTAACTATTTATTGTACTGTACTATATCCTCTCGAACCATAATATGGACCA
The DNA here is from genome assembly GCA_031772095.1 of Zeugodacus tau. NCBI lineage: Eukaryota > Metazoa > Arthropoda > Insecta > Diptera > Tephritidae > Zeugodacus > Zeugodacus tau. The sequence goes on from CM062650.1 coordinate 41,183,380, forward strand.
GTCAATAAAAAAATAGTTTTCACTTCCCAAAACACAAATGAATTTGCAGCAGCTGGAGACGAAGACGAAGACGAAGAAAGAGAACATCATAAAAAATAAAGCGCTGCTATCCAACTGCAATCTCAAAACATATTTCATATATGTATGCAAAAATTCCATTTAATTCCATTTAATTCCACTAAGTAAATATGAAATAAGCATGAAAGCCATGCACAAGCAATTTAGCTCAGCGCTCGCCTGCAATTAGCAGCGTGCAGAAGCAAAACAAAATCACATGACACTAAAAACGCCAAGCTCAACGCAGCTAAATGTCCTTCAGTGGCGGAATGTCTACGCAGGCAAAGCACTGCACTAAACTCTAAATAGCATGCAATTGGCGCAGCTGTTGCTGCAAGCGATTGATAACTATTGTGGTGGCCAAGTGCCGCTCAAACAGCAGCGTTTTTGCATTATTCTTCTTCGTTAGTTCTTCTTCTTCTTCTTTTGCATTTTCTACATCTCCAGCGACAATCTTCGGCATAAAGCAAACCTAATTATTTTCAGTCTCGCCTTTGTCGCACAATGCCGCCTCGCCTGTCAGTAGGTTGCCTTGGCAGCTGTCCGTTGCCAGGCGCTTACGACAACTCAACGCGACTCGCTTGGTGAATGGACGATCGGTTGGCGGCGATGGCATAGTCACTTGCTTACTTGCTTGGTTGGTTGGTTGGTTGGACGGTCTTAAGTAAGCTTGAAATTAAATTTGCGTTATTACCGTTGCTGTCGCCGTTGCAGCTGTTGTTACTGCTGTCATTGCCACTACTGCCACTGCGCCTGTTGCCGGCGCTGTCTGTTCTTTGTATCGCCGTTGCCGACACTCGTTGTCGCGCGCTTGTAGCTGCTGTTGACCCGACCCTTGTTGTTATTGTGGCATTTACATGCACTTTCGTTTATTGCAAATTGCAAATTCCCCAAGTAAGTGAGCTGCACAAAAAAAGCATATTAATGCACCTACGATATCTCTGCGGATCTAAATATGAATGCCTATAGTAGAGGGGTGTGTCAATTGGTTGGGGTCGCTGTTACATAATTCTTATTTCATAGTAGTTACCGAAGTCATATTCTTTGTTAGAAGTTTGGTCCTGAGGAACTTCGATATCGAAATTCCATGACCTCCAGACGGTGCTTTAGTCTGCCCACGGAAGTTTAAAAAAGAACTCATGGTCCTCAGAAAAGAAACTTTATAAATGGTTTTGCTTGAGTAAAACTTTGGGTCTGGCTTTGTTCAGTTTCCAATTACTAAAGCTCTTACGGATCGTAAATAAATCTTCTGGCTCATAAATTAGCAGAACAAGAGTCCGAATTCATCATCGGAAACAACACCCGCGCCGTTAGTTCTGCTTTCTCCAGACTGGATAAGGAAGCGAAGAGTATGGGTCTGGTGGTGAACGAGGACAAGACGAAATATCTCCTGTCGTCAAACAAACAGTCAGCGCATTCGCGTCTTGGCTCCCACGTCACTGTTGACAGTCATAACTTTGAAGTTGTAGATAATTTCGTCTACCTGGGAACCAGCATTAACACCAATAACAATGTCAGCCTGGAAATCCAACGCAGAATCACTCTTGCCAACAGGTGCTACTATGGACTAAGTAGGCAATTGAAAAGTAAAGTCCTCTCTCGACGAACAAAAACCAAACTCTACAAGTCTCTCATCATTCCCGTCCTACTTTACGGTGCAGAAGCGTGGACGATGTCAACATCCGATGAGACGGCACTAGGAGTTTTCGAGAGAAAGGTTTTGCGGAAGATTTATGGTCCTTTAAGAATTGGCAACGGCGAATACCGCAGACGATGGAACGATGAGCTGTATGTGTTATTCGACGACATAGACATAGTCCAGCGAATAAAAAAACAGCGGCTACGCTGGCTAGGTCATGTTGTCCGAATGGATGAAAGTGCTCCAGCTCTGAAAGTATTCGATGCAGTACCCGCTGGTGGAATCAGAGGAAGAGGGAGACCTCCACTCCGATGGAAGGACCAGGTGGAGAGGGACCTGGCTTCGCTTGGAATAACCAATTGGCGCCAAACTGCCAGAAGGAGGGATGCGTGGCGCGCTGTTTTGGACTCGGCTATAACCGCGTAAGCGGTGTCTACGCCAGTCAAGAAGAAGAAGAAGAGTCCGAATTCAAACCCGCTGGTTCAATAAATATTTTCTAAAATCTAAAAAGCTCTCCGTCTTTGCTGGTTTTTAGAAATTTCCCATCTGATTCACATAGGTTTCGGAACTCCAAAGGAAGTTACCAATCAATATCAGTTGCTTGTGCCTTTCCTACGTCGAGTCTCTGCTAGGTCTGGTAGTCCATTTCAAGCTATGGTATAGTCAGATGTGCAGTAATGTGACCTTTTGAAACCTTCTATCGTACTTACTGAGTCTGCACTGTAGACTCGTATAACATTATTCAGATTACTGAACCCGGCTTGAGTTTTGAGGATGGCGATCCAATGAAGTGTAGGTTTTAGTGCATCTGGACTTTATGAATTAGGTGGAGGTGGATGATGGAGAGTTCAGAATATGAATTTGAAGTCGACGTCTCTGTTCAACACCTTCGAATGAAAGATCTCATGACTTAATAGGTTATAGAAATGCATGTAATTTGATTAGGTTAGGTTGCGGGGCTGTTGCTCACGACAGAGGCCACGAGACCACATCTGAAACACCAATCCTACGTGCTCACAAGAATTCCAAAGTGAAGACCAAAATATCGATGTATCGACGAAGGGCTTGGAACCTAGGGAACTCGAATCCTGAATGACCTCAATCTAGGTGAGCTTCGGTAGTCGGTGGGGTCTCTAAAATGCAATTCAAACCGATAACCTTTAAATATCCATTCGTCCACATTGTGACACCCTTTACTTACTTGCATTACTATTGTAAGCGACAATAAGCAGTGGCCATCAGACACAGGCAATGCTTGCCTGCATTATTGGAACGAGTAGTTGCATAAATAAATATTTACACACACACATATACAAAAGAAAATAGCGATAAATATATGTGTGTATGTGTTCGTGTAAGGGCACATTTGTCATGCCCAGCGCGTGTTCGCTGCGCTGTTGCTTGTTTACCTTGCTATAGTGTTTACTTAACTCACACACACACACCAACACATATACACGCACATCTACACTAATGCACCGTTACAAACGTGTGCTAACATTTCATTTTTCGCTCTGCATAAATTACAGTAAATATATATTTCACATTGCATTTATTTCAATATACTTCAACATGCATTTATTTCTGCGCAAGTAGATAGTGCCCCACACACACAGACACTGTAGTATATAGTGTGAGTGTGTGAGTGTGTTCGAAAATGCATTAAGTGTCGCGTTTGTGGGTGTTTGCCGCACATACATATACTATATGTATGTACACCTGCGAAAGCTCTTTACCACTTTATGCTTGAGCGCTATTTTTGTATGCCACAAACACACACACTTACACAGCTACAAGCTACAACGGTGGCCGCCGCCCACCTTTGCTGCTGTGCAAATAAAGCGACAATTTTATGAATTTTATTCGTGTCCAAGTGCCTTTTATCATGTCATCATTCGTCGTCGTCGTCGCTGGTTGATCGACCGCTCTTCGGTCGTGCATTATATTGTCCTTTATTACTTTACACACACACCTACATACAATCATATCTGTATGTGTGTATCTGCTTTGTGTACATATTTGTATCAATCTACCACATCAGCGTCGGTGTCGTTGTCGTAAACATCATTATTGTGCGGTAGATACACTCCATTGCGCTTTCATAGAAATAATATTCTTGCTGCAATAATTGCATGTTATTGCTGTTGATTTTGTCGCGCCGTTGTTGCTGTTGGTTTTTGGTACTATTTTTTTCTTTTTTTTTTGTTATTAAGTTTTCATGCAATTGTTCACTTAATTGTTTCATGACTTTGACCATATAGTTTATCTGGCTGACGGAATTTTTAAAACTGTTAAAGTGGTCTTTTAATGTTGCTTCATGGTATAGTATAGTAATAGTAAAGAGGAAAGAACTACAGTACTTATATAATACAAGATATAATGTTCCAAATAGGTGAGTTGTCTCGAGATAATCATTAGTTCTCCTGTTTCTCCATTCGACTTTTTAAAAACCGGAAAAAGAGAGATATATAGATTTTAGAGATATTACTGATTGCTCTTTAGATGACCTCAATACATTATGTTTGATTTTTTCAACCTGACATCTAGGCTGAAAACATCATCTATTCTGAAAACTTTTAAGTACGGTGTGTGACGTGGCTAAGCCTGTAGGTGTTGCAGTGATCGGATTTAGTCCAAACACGAACCGTTTCGTTCGATAATCTGTTTCCATCTAGACGGTAACTTCATAACTTTTAACATCCGCCCTCATAGAAGCCCCCCCTCCTTATTTGCGAAGAACTCGGACAGCCACTTTTCACAAGCCGCTTTTGATTTCAACTTTACACCACCAAGGGCGTTCGCCATGGACAGGAACAGGTGGTAATCACTTGGTGCTATGTCCGGGCTATATGGTGGATGCGATAAAAGCTCTCATCCGAGCTCCCGTATCTTATGACGAGTGATCAACGAAGTTTGCGGTCTGGCATTGTCCTGGTGGAACACTCACCCTTCCTGTTGGCCAATTATGGACGCTTCTGGTCGCCTGCTTCAAACGGTCCAGTTGTTTGCATTAGATGGTAGAATTAAGCGTCTGGCCATATGGGAGTAGCTCATAGTGGATGATTCCCTTCCTTTCCCTCCCACACACAGCAAAACCTTCCTGGCCGTCAATCCCGGCTTGGCCACTGTTTGTGTCGTTCATCGGCCTTCGACCACGACCGTTTTCGCTTGATATTGTCGTATGTGATCCATTTTTCGTCGCCAGTCACCATCCGCTTCAAAAATGGGTCGAGTTCGTTCCGTTTCAGCAGCATATCACAGACGTTGATTCGGTCCAGAAGGTTTTCTTGCGTCAAATCATGCGGCACCCAAACATCAAGCTTTTTTGTGTATCCAGCCTTCTGCAGATGGTTTAAAATGGTTTGGTGACTAACTTCCATCTCCTGCCGATGTCACGAGATGCCACATGTCGGTCTAACTCGATGTTTTTCAGGATTTGATCGGTGTTCGTCCTTCACAGGTCTTCCGCCGGCTGGCTTATCCATGGTGTCGTTTTCACCCGCTCTGAGTCGTCGAAACCTTTCCTCCGCAGTTCAAAGTGATAGAGTACCATTCCTCAAAACGACATTAATCTCACGGAACGTTTCTCTAGCGCGAATTCCGGCGTTAGTGAACTCCATGTTTACAGGTCTATAATCATGCTAATCATGCATAGCGTAGTTTTGTAGATTACAGCAATACCTTTCAAAGATGTATAGTATAGCCAGATACGACCTCTGTAGCGCTTTCAAATTGTTGCATTTTCATTTTTTTGTACTCTTTAAATACATTTAGTCCCATAAGCAGATAAACCGTATAAAAATAAATAAATAAGCCCATAAATAATGAATGCACGAAATTTCCACACTTATTAACTGTAAACTTTTCATGCAGACAATGCAATTTGCATACTCACCTCCGCACCTAAAGGCGCACGCTCACTCAAATGACATGTTAAATATAACGCTACTTACCGTTGCATGTGCGCTTGAGTGATCGTTGCGGAAATGGTGGCGGACATGCCGAATTGGCGGCAACACGTGAATTACATCAAAATATTTTGCATAACACTTATGTATATAATTTGTATCGTTTGAAGGGTTTCGTGCATTTTCACGTTTCATTTCGGTTTCCGCTTGATGGATAAGCAGTCCTGAGGTGTTTTTCATTATTTTTTGTTTTCATTTGTTTGGCACTCGATACCTGTGATGTGTTGTGTGTGGAGCATTAATTTTTCACCATCAATTAATGTGAAACTCAAGTGGTTCTTATTCAATTGTTGATTTATGACAATGAGTTGCAATATTATTCGTATTGCATAATTTTTCATATATGGTAATATAAATTTTTTTTATGTACATACATATATTATTTTATGGTCGATGAACCATATTAATTATTCACGGATTTTTTTATTTTAAATAAAGAGTTTCAAATATTTTTGGGAAGTCCGATTCAGAATGCAAGTATTATATAAATCTAGGATTATCTGTTCAAAAGCAAAACCTCAAAGAAAATGGAATCTTAATCTCCATAAATAATTATAGTAGATTTTTGATTTGCTTAGGAGGAATACGCTAACTTATTTTTTCAAATCGACTATTTACAATTTAATCGTTATGGAATCCACAAGGGGAATTTTGTATGGATACAAGACAAAATCTTTCCTTAAAACTGTTTACATCAGCAAAATCATAGTAAATCTAATATTTTTCTTTAAGAGACCTTTTCTCAGAATGTTAGAGTATGGTTATTTTGCTTCGTTCAATTCGTGCATTTTTTGCAATTTGTCGAAAAATGAAAGGTTGCAATTTAATTTCAATATGTGAGAATATACTAACTAGAATAGACAATTTAATTCCCCCAAGATAATTGTTTTCAGGATTATATTTTCGAAATATTTCCGAATAAAAAATCCATACCTTACCGTGTGATTTTGACGATGAATGTTCAGATTTTTGCTGTTGAGTTGGTATTTCGTATATGGGGCATTCTCTGGAAAAAAAGCCACTTGAAAAAAAAAGTTCTTTATTTTCTTTGGCAATTATATATCTTATAGTACATGTAAAAACTAAAATAAAACATATGGTTTTAGGTCTGTGTAACGCGGGGTTGCCATATTATAAGGGGCCAAAGTTTTTTGTAAAAAAATTTTTGAACCGCCATAACTTTAAAACTAATGAACAGATTTTAAAACACCATGTGACTTTTTTGTACAGAATTTATCAAACTTTGAAACTGTATATCGTAAAAATTTTTTAAATTAAGATTTCATAGCAAAAAATGAAAAAAAAATTTTTTTTGGAATTTTTAACAACTTATGCCCCCTTCGATTTTTTTCGAAAATATCTTAAAATGTTCCTTATTTCATCACCTTTTTGCCCCCCAAAGGGAATTTTGGGACAGCAATATTTGTATGAGCTACAAATAAAAAACCAACTCAGAACATGATGAAAAATCATTGATTTATGCACTATTATTATCAGAATTTAGCGTAACCCAGGATTAACGACGTGGACGTAGCAGACATGTAATCCCTTTTTGTTTTTTTTTTATTTTTTAATATTTTTTTTAAATTTTTTTGTATATTTCAAATTTTTAATTTTTTTTTTGTTTTTGTTTTTTATTTAAAATTATCACGTACTTGAATCTAATCTACGTAATCATTTAAAAAAAAAAGCAAAAACCAAAAACAACTGGAAACACCAAGTGAAGCCAGGTCACTTTGCACTTGGTCTTTCCACCGGAGTGGAGGTCGTCCTCTTCCGCGGCTTCCTCCAGCGGGTACTGCATCGAATACTTTCAGAGCTGGAGTGTTTTCTTCCATCCGTACAACATGACCTAGCCAGCGTAGCTGCTGTCTTTTTATTCGCTGAACTATGTCTATGTCGTCGAATAACACATACAGCTCATCGTTCCATCGCCTGCGGTATTCGCCGTTGCCAATTCTTAAGGGACCATAAATCTTCCGCAAAACCTTTCTCTCGAAAACTCCTAGTGCCGTCTCATCGGATGTTGACATCGTCCACGCTTCTGCACCGTAAAGTAGGACGGGAATGATGAGAGACTTGTAGAGTTTGGTTTTTGTTCGTCGAGAGAGGACTTTACTTTTCAATTGCCTACTCAGTCCAAAGTAGCACCTGTTGGCAAGAGTGATTCTGCGTTGGATTTCAAGGCTGACATTGTTGGTGTTGTTAATGCTGGTTCCCAGATAAACGAAATTATCTACAACTTCAAAGTTATGACTGTCAACAGTGACGTGGGAGCCAAGACGCGAGTGCGCTGACTGTTTGTCAGAGAGATTTTCGAGATCACTTACTGGAGACAAAATCAGTGAAAAAATCCATTTTATTATATTGAAATTAGTTGATACGCAGTAGACACTGAAATACTGTGGAAGTCTCAACTCAAAATCAATTTACTTATAAAATTATGAAAATAAATAAATAAAATAAATATTTCAGTGTATTTAAAATCAATAACTTTTTTTCTAATGATATGTGTGTCATTTTACTAACTTTACAAAAAGCCACAAAATAATATCACATTTACATTTTCTTCTAAAAAAATACAGTTTATTTATTATTTATTGAATATTTTGCATTTTCTATTAGAAAAAAAATTAAAATTTCATTGTCAAAAAATAATTAAAATCAAGCAACTATCAATGTTAACAACCGCAAAATGGCAACATTCATTTATTATAACCGCAAAAATTCTATTAATCATTTGTTTTGTTTTGTCATTTCCGGACGAATTTGACAAAACTGGCGATAATTGCAGCAACGCGCACACTGACTTCACCGCTATTTGGCATGAAAGTTGCAGCAAATGCTGGCAATAACAAATATAACAAATTTTTGCATTTTTTGTTGCTTAAAAATATTGTTGCTTTGCTACTTTGTATAAATAATACATTGTATGTGTATGTGAGTTTGTGTGTGTGAGTAACTGCTCAACTTGAAACTTTTGCTTTCAAGCGAGTAGTGAGTGTTGCACAAATTTTTGTGGCCTAATATGTGCTTAACAACAACAATAACTACACATATGTATGTGTGTGTGGCTGCTCGTAACTTATTGGCGTACTTGGCGTATGAGTAATGCCCGCATTGGCAAGTGCACAGCCGTTCATATATATGTGTGTGTGTGAGTGCATGTGCTTGGCGCACAAAATGAGATAAACTTCGCTCATATCAGACAGCCTGTAAATAATTTGTATTGACTTTACCGTTGTGTTCGCCTGCTTATTTGCACAGTTTCCATTTCCAGCAAAATTTTTTTGTTGCAAAATTGTGTTGTTGTTGTTTTTATTTGATTTTGCCACGACTTGGCATGACTGTTTGGTTTTGGTGTTGCCATTTGGCGCAGCTGGTGGTTATGTTGTTGATTGAAATTACTTTGCTCGAGACTTTTTGACAGCCAGAACGCGCCAGCGCAACCGTTTGGCAGAGAGAGTGCTAAATAATTGCCAGGCGCATGTATAGCATATATATATATATCTATCAGTATAGCGCTGTCCTAGCAGGTAGCGCTCACACACATAAGTCCTGTGTGCTATAAATCACTTATATCGTATAGCGAGACAACAATAACAACATCAGTGGCAGTAGCTGCGTCAACAGCGGTGGCGGCGTCGGCTCGACTTTGTGGCGTCGACGGCGGCAAGAAACTTTTACACAATTATTGAGCAACTTTTATTATTGTTGATTGCTCAGGCTGTTGGTGGTTGTTGGCTGTTGACTGACTGACTTCGCTTTGTACACACACACAAACAACAAACATACATTGCGGTTGTTGTTGCTACTGTCATACATACACACCAACACACCGTTTCACATTCTCACATATATTTTCTCATATAAATTCACACATTTGTTTGCCGCTTTGTTCTTCTTTTATTTGTTCACTTCTGCCCAGCAATTACACGTCTCAAATGCCTTTTGTTGTTGTTGTTGTGATTTTTTGATTGTTTTTTCTTTAATCCACTTGAACAATAGTTAATTAATTTAATTAAGTACACTTTGCAGTCGTGAAATCGCCCCAATTGGTTTGCCATTTACTCCGCTTTTATACTTTTGTCTGTTTGGCTTTCGCTTTGCTTGTCGTGCTGTCAACCCGCATTTCCTTTGACGTAATTTTATAAACAAATGTGTCAGTTTTTGGTTTTAAAATGGCTTTTACGGTTCATATTTTAAATGAACTTTGTTTAAATACTTTACTACAAGCACTTTTCTATATGTATTTAATCAGAGTTGGGTTTAAGTGGACAAGTATGTTCAGAAAACTTTATAGATTTGATGTAGAAAAGCAACAGTCCGCTTTTAATTAGAAAGTTGCATACAGAGTAACAGTTGTCCTGTCAAATTTCATATTGCATAGTATAATAAACATTTTGTAGATTGTATATTTATGATGAATCCACAACATATTTTCCCATTTTAGATATAAATAACGAAATAAATAATATAAAAGAAAGTATATGAAACCTCCATGTGTTAATTTTATTTCTACGATAATTGGCAACTCTGTTTTGAGTTATGTATATCGAATATACAGGATTCAAAATCGTTAATGTTTGTCGGAAAGCCTTCTAAAACACTTAATACTATAAACAACCCTATCTTTAAGATAATTACCATGATCGAAAAATATATAAAAATCAGCTCAACACTATAGTGGCTTCTTCCTTCTAAATTGCATACATTAAAGCTTAAGAGCCATTTCACACAGCCAAATTGATCAATTAAAATTTTAATTGAGAAATCACTATTTGCTCTTCGCACTGTCAACTACTCGATAATCGATTAGCTGTTACACATTTTTGTTTTTGCTTTTCATAAGAAGTTGGAAAGTTTGATCAACTGATTGCTATTTTAATATTTATTTCCAGCAGCGACATCTATCATCGTGTAGCGTGAACATTTCATTTTCAAGTCGTTTAAAATTCAATTAAAAATTAATGTAGAAAAATTAGATTTTTATTTTGTTTGGTAAATCGATCTCAATCAGCGTTTTAATCGAGCAAAGGCTTGTGTTAATTGATCAATTAACTCGCGTGCGAAAAGACTATAAGCTTTGCGTGGTATATATTTATTGTAAAAATACTCTTGTTATGTATATGAATTTCCTAAATATTTATACTAATCATTACTTGGTGTCTTCTTTTCTTTCTAGGTAAGTGCAGTCCATCTGAATTACTTGTAGATATGTGTTCTACGTGCGTATGTATACATTAAGATTGTGATTATTTAGTAAATTTTTTAACAGTTATATTTTTAATACATTTAATACAAATATGTATGTTGATATATACTTTAGAAGGATATTGGCGGTCTCATACTTGTTTCCACTTCCGTAATAGTATATTTTTATATGTCATATTAATTTGTTGTGGTGATGATTTTTGGCAGGGTTATCTTAGTTTAAAGCATTAATAGATCTCATCGTTTTACCGTGCCTGGAAGACAATGCGAAGTTAGTCCTTTTTTCATTGTTCAACTGATTTTGTGTTACAGAAAATATAATATTAGATAACATAAAATAATGAATGAAAAAGTCATAACCGATGAAAAATTGGGCGATTTTTGTGAATTTTTTTTTTAAATACTTTAGTACTCTATCGAATGTTTTTTTTGGACATAATAAGGCATATTTTCATAAATATGTTAAGTTTTTTTTGCCAACTGCTGACATTATTCCGTCGAATAGGTTGCTAAAAAAAATTCAAAAAGGTTATTAAAGTAGAAAATATTTTCTATACAATGGTCTACGATTTTTGATAAAAATTTCAAAAATTAACAAAATGACGTAGTTCTTTTTTTACATAATAAAATTATGGTAACATTTTTTTGTTTACAATTTTCAACCAGTCATTCAAAGTGTAAACTTTCGAATAAACAAAAACAAAAAAATCGATTTTTCGAAATTGTCCCTTAACGTTTAAGAAACTGTAGCATTTAGAGATTTTTTTTTCAATATTTGTTTATTTATTGATCCGCTCTTTGGAGCCTAACAATAAGTTATAAAATCTTAATTCTAATTAAAACTAGACAAGCTCAACCAAGTGATTGAGTTGTTTTGCTGAAACGTTGCTCTTCAGTGTGCTGGCATATCTCTTCTTTTTAGACGTGATTGATTACAAGAATGTACTAAAGCATTAGCCAATGGGTTTGGGTGATCTCGGAGTTTGGATAAATATTTGTTTCTGCTGTTCTCTACTTCTTTCTTTACCATATGAATACCAAGATCTTTATGGATATTTTCATTACGCATGTACCATGGTGAGCACGTGATTGTTCTAAGCATTTTTGATTGAAATCTCTGAATTATATCGATATTGGTTGCACAGGTCGTACCCCACAGTTGAATGCCGTACATCCAAATCGGTTTTATGATCACGTAATATAACAGAACTTTATTGTCTAGGCTAAGTTTTGATTTTTTGTTTAGAAGCGAATTTAAATTTGCAGCTATTATCTTCATGCAGGTTATTTTGCTCGATATGTGTTTTCTCCACGTGAGCCTTCTATCTAAGATATGTTACTTCATTCGCTAGGGGTACTAAAATTTTGTTCATTTTAACTGCCGGGCACGTTTTTGGTCTTAGGGAAAATGTAACATGCTTGCACTTTTGTTCATTTACATTTATACGCCAGTTGGCTAGACATTCTTCGACAAAAATCAAATGATCTTCTACTACTCTTGATGCTATAATTGGGCATTTGTTTCGGCTCACTAAAGCTGTGTCATCCGCAAAAGTTGATGTCAAAACATTACTAGCTGTTGGAAGGTCTGCTGTATATATTATGTATAGAGTTGGCCCTAAAACACTGCTGAGGTACACCAGCTCTTATTGGTCGTTCTTCAGATATGAAGTCTCCTACTTTGACAGTAAACTTTCTATTTTTTAAATCAGACTCCAAGGTTTTATCCATTTCGAGAGGTAAGCTTTTTTTAATCTTATATCACGCCACACTTTATCGAACGCCTGAGCCACATCTAGAAATACAGCAGAACAGTACTCTCTATACTCGAACGCCCTTCTGATTTCGTTAGTAATTCTATTTACTTGTTCTACAGTGCCATGTTTTGCACGAAAACCGAATTGGTGCGTTGGTATTACATTATTTTCATGGAGGAAAGGAGACATCTTTGATAGTAACACTCTTTCAAATATTTTAGAAAGACAGGGTAGAAGACTGATTGGTCTGTATGAAGACGACTGTGTCAAGTCTTTACCTGGTTTCTCTACCATGCTAAATCACCACTTTCCTTATATTTTTGATTCACTGAAAGTTCAACCTATTAAAGTCCTAGCTAGGTGGCTTGTTGTACCATTCTATTCAAATCATTTTTAATCAGCACATTGATATTGAGGTGAGGATTCGAATAATTTGAACGTTCATCGCCGCCAGTAGCATTGGTACCATTTCCATTTCAAAACAAATAATGGATCGATGGTGTCTTCATGCAAAAAACATTTGATTGTAACTATGGATGCTCTCTGGTAGGCAAGAGAACCTGTAGAGTTTCTTCAGAGTTTCTTTTCATTCTAAATATTAAAGACAAGTGTCAAATATGTATTTATCTTCACAGCTAGTTTGCCAGTTATTTTTCTAATAATTTGTATACCTCTAAAACGTAGCCCTATATTATACAAGTTTAAAACGCTTAACATAATTGCGATATTTCTCAAGTTACTGTACGCGAACTAAGCACACATTAATTACGACAGTTGTTGCACACTCAGACATACATTCACACATACATATGTACATATATATATAACTACACATAAACATTTAACTTAAATACCCGCAAGCATTTAACGGTTCATATGAAAATTCATAAATAACACATGCAAAATAAATTTCTATCCACAATTGTCTAATCGCGCAACTTTTAAGCCATTTATGCGGCTGCTAAGCAACGCATACCCTTCTAAGCAAGCAGACGAGAGGTCGAGTAGGAGTGGGAGGAGGGACATGCATGTGTGCGCAACATGCCACATTAATCGCCACTAATCACCGTAAAAAGGCGCGAGACTACGCCACATTTCGTTACGCATAACAAAGCGTGTGACACAACAAGCGCAACAGCAATAACAACAACAACAAGTGAAGAAGGCACGTATAACAAACACATGCGTCGAAACCCTCGTGTGCGTGGGTGTTGGTGTCTACGTGTTGGTTTATCTGCCGGCATCACTACACAGCCACCACGCATGATACCGTTGCAAATCGCACACTGCTGCATGTTGCAAGTACAACAATTCAACCTTTTTTGTAGAACTCCTTGCCACTTACCGCTTACCACTGTCAGCTTACAAATTATGGCGTCCATTGCCTACTTCCTTCCGCAGCGCGCCTCATCTCGTGTGCCTTCAAATTTGTGTCTGTTTGTTCATGTCTGTATGTATGTGTGTTTGTTTGTGTTTGTGTTGTACATCCCATATCTGTCACTGTCACTTCTTGTTATTGTTCCTATTTTGTGTGTCACACATTTATTGTCGACATGCATTTCATAAATCACAATAACAATATCCTTTTGTAAATTCCGTGAGCGGTCGCTGAATATCCGCGTGTATGTGTGTTAGTGAGTAGTACACGCACTCTCACGCAAATACACATATACTCGAACAAACTGATTTATAAGTGCAAGTTCGACCCTCACGTATATATGCCTTTTTTCTTAAAAATATATGTAAAAAAATATGTATCTATGTATACAAAGAGCACAGTTGTCACATATATACATATGTGTATGTGTGTATTCTAATTCCTTTTCATATATATGAATATATACTTGTGTTTGTGTGCGTCGCAAATTTTGCGTGACATTTTTCTGTCTGCTCTCGTCCGCTGGCGTTCGCAATTTCTGATGTGACTTGACTAATGAGTGGGTCGACGCATATAATAGCGGGGCGGTGGAGGGCGTATGTGTGAGTGGGTGCGCTTTGTGTTCTTAGTATGTCTAACACTAGCTTAACTGCTCACAAACTCAGTTTACCAAGCGTGTTGTACTCATTTGAGTTGGTATAACTATGCGGAACAACAATAATAACAATGGAATTTGAAGTGATTTTTCCTGAGTTAGACGTTTAATTTTACTAAGATTACCACTATTTGTCAAATTTAGGTCCCAAAATATTCAACCTTTTAACTGTGTGAGAAAACAACTATCTTTTATTCTTCCTCTTGTTATATCTACTACTTTATCTCGTAAGCGACTTTAATTTAATAATTCTGTAACCATCAGACAGGCTTAAAATTATATATAATTTTTTTTTGGTGAAATTCGATTTTAGTACAAGGGCTGCTATATATATTTCTGGCCCAATAATGAAAATAGGAATATTTATCAACGAAAATGGTTTTATTGTTTTTCAAAATATTCTCCATCAAGATTTATACACTTTTGCAAACCAATTTTCGAAGAACTTTTTTTGAGCCTTTTTTGAGCGCTTGTCAAATTGTGCGGGATCCAACGAGAACAAACCTTTTTTACGGCCAGATGTTCATGCAATATCGAATGTATGCTGGTGGGAGAAATGCATAAGCATGCCTCTATCTGAAGGTATGTTACATGACGGTCTTGCATTATCAGTTCACGTACGGCATCGATGTTTTCTGGCACAACGGCTATTTTTGGACGACCTTCACGGAATTCGTCTTTGAGCGAGCGTCGGCCACGATTGAATTCGTTGTACCAGTTTTTCACAGTGCTATAGGATGGTACTTCATAGCCATACAAAGATTTTAGTTCATCGATGCACTCTTGTCGCGATAATCCACGTCGAAAGTTGTGAAAAAGGATCGCACGAAAATGTTCACGAGTTAATTCCATTTTTTGGCCGAGATGAATTTTTTAGTTCCCTGCAAATAAAACAATTCACGATTAAATGACAAAACGTTCTGAGTGATGTTATGCTAAAAAATGTCGAACTTTCCAATGGAAATGTCAGATTGCACCTGGCAACACTTAGTGTTGCCTAGGCCAGAAATATATATAGCAGCCCTCGTATTCAATATAGTCTCCACTCTAGCCGAATCCTCGTTTATAGCGATTTTCCAGTTTTTCGAACGAATTTTTCCATTACGATTTATTTTTTGGTTCATTGTAAGTCTGCATTATATCTATAATTGTATCTTCATTGTTACTGAATTACTTTCCAAAGAACAATTTATTGAGGTCTGAGGATAGGAAAACTATATACGGCAGATTCTTAGAATACGGTAGTTACTAAAACAATTTTAAGCCCAATCTATGTCATCTAACCTGAGTTTTCTCTGATTTCTCGCACGCTGGGTCGCTTAGATGAACCACTTCGATGATCAACCAGTTTCCCTGTTCAAATATGTCTTGTCAGAATGTCACTTGTCGGTATGTCAGTAAACTTTAACCATACACATCATAAAATACTGTTCAAAATTGTTTTCCTTATTGATATATCCAATACTCTTCTTTGATATTTTTTAAGTATCATCAATCTCGATCATCTTCTCTATTCGTTCATCCAAAATCGATCATCATAACTTATAACTACCTTGATCCTAAAAACCGACATTAAGTGCTTTCACAAATACGTACTGCTTTACCTTCAGTACTGATACAAATTGTTGGATAAATCTCCAAAGACCATTGCCACGTTCCTTTAGGTTCCTTATTTCCTAAGCGTTCCGTGGGTAGTAGGTTATTGTTACCGAGAGTTCTTTCTTCAATAATAATATAATGGAGTACTGTTATCAGATGAAAGCCATTTTCAGAACATCCTTTGAATTTTCAAATATTATACAGTGTTGATAGATATAGGCAGTTATAATAAATGTGAATCTAAAAGTATGACACTAAAAGTGCGATACAAAATAGGCACAGTCCTCTAAAATATCAGGTTTTCTCCGTTTTCCAGAACACAGAGACTAGAAAATCTTCCTTCTATTCTTCATACTTCGGTAACCTTTCAACTTCTCTTTACTGGTAGAGAGTGTTGGTCTAAATATTCAGATACTTTTTTGAGGCAGTTGGTACTCATATGGCAATTAGGTGAAGATATTAGGACCTGCTATACCACTGTTTTTTAAGATAAAGTTTATATGAGAGAGATAATGAAGGTATATAACAAATATAGTTAAATTTAGCTCTATTTTAGGGACTTTTTTTAAGTTTTTGTAGTTTTGTTGTATTTGATTGGAGATTTCCAATGATATAATTCCAAGTCTAAGTAACATTATCCGAGAGTTATGTATTAACAATAAACATAAGCTGTTACTGAAAATCTTCGCTGAATCCGATTAAAGTTATTATCTTCAATACTCTGTAGAAACCTTATAAAATCGTTCCGAAGACATCCCATAACAACAATTTCAAAGTGTCTTTGCTTTTGTTTAATTGTATTCTATAAATGTAGAAACCTCAACGGGCGCTTTCGAAAAGACGTCATAAGGATATACTCACTCTACAAATCATTTTGTTAATCTATTGTGTTTCTTGTCCTAAAATACACATCTCTAGATGAAAGCTGACCTGGTTGTGTATTATTTACGCATTATTATTTCCATTATTTCGCAAGATCCGGACTCGATGGCAATATCCGACTGATATTGAAAGCGTAAGGAGGTATGCTTCAATGTAATTACTTTACAGGGACTTAGAAAAGATTTCCATATTTTTTTAGTAAGTTTATAACCAATTTGCGTATTATGATTTGTCTTATTTTAACTTCGAAGCTTAAATTTCCAAATTTCTACTTAACAAATATTTCTAAATTCCTGCGGTTCACTGAAATAAAATTTGAGTAATAAAATAGATGAACAGAGTGCGCATAGAATTTAATTTCCCCCACACAAATAGCAAATTCGAGACAGCAAAGCACGTTGCAATAACATTGTCACAATGTGGAAGAATGCAGCAAACAAGTGCGACAAGCTACAAGTTAGCAGAGAGAGTGCTGCAGGCGCTTTAAAGTTAGAACTCCTTCGGAACCACACACTAAATTGAAACAGTTGGCAAACAAGAGTGGTAAACGCTTACGCGTACAATGCAACACGCCGCAGTCCACTGCAACAATAACAATAAAAACAACAATCTTTGTCGCACATAAACAATGGCGAATGTTGGTGGAGAGCTGAAAGAAGAAGAAGAAGGAGAATTAAAAAAGCCAAAAGCTTAAAAAATGCGAATTCCTAAAAGTATTCGTCGTAAGAGTAGTGGCAAACAATTAAGCGGCATAGTTGGAGAACCTAACGGAAGCACGGGTGCATTGGCACGGCATTGTGGATGGCTATTAAAACACGAGCGCACACACACACATATTCGCACAATTTGCTCGAGGTTCAACAATGGGCATTGCAATTGTGACTTCAGCAATAATCAACACTTACACATGTTTACTTTTGTTTTTGTTTGAGTGTTGTTGCATTTGAAAGCATTTTTCGCAACAATAGTTGTAGTGAAGCGAAACTAAATGCGGCAATGAAGCGAGACGAAGTTTACACGAAGCACATGAAATGGTGAGGAGCAATATCTTTCTATATTTTTTTGTTGTGGAGACTTGTTTCTTAAATTCAAAGACCGACTATTTAAAGTAGTGTTTCTTATAAGGAAATGAAATGGCTTAAGTATAACCTGAGCTCTACTCTTGTGTTACAAAAAGCACCTCTCTTGTCTTCTCATATACATGCCAGGAACTGATCCGGGTTTTGATGATGTCCAGCCGTTAATACTAGAACTCCTGCGTTCCCACGACAGTCGGTTCGACGTAACCGGAACGGATCCAAATTTTTATCCGGTCAAAGTCTATCAAATCGGCAGCATCCCTCAAAATAATATGGGGAATTTTTTTATGCCGCAACAACAACAACAACAACCAGAGCTCGTATATTGATCTTTTCCTCCGTTGAGTGACGGATTACTACGAGGACTATATGTTTAAATAGGTCAGCTAGGTTTCTCCAGCTTTTGACTTATTTTAAATTATCCCTATCGGACTAGTTTTTCATAATAAAATATTCAATGGACTATTCCACACTCCATCCGAGATGGATTTTGCTTTCGGACCGAAGATTTTTTCTATTATCAATATGTATTGACAAGCTTTCTATTGTATTCCTGCCTTCAGTCTATAAACCCATTAAAGTTAATATCCCAAAAAGTCTATAGAAACTCTAGTCTATAGTCTATAAAAAAACTTTCCGTAGGCATCCCATAATATTAAAATAAAGAAGTTTTCTTTTATCTATATGTATCGCCAAGTTTCAGTTGCATTCCTGCCTAGAAGTCTATCTTAAAATCGAATCGGAATTGGAAATGATGTTGGAGATTTATAAAAGCTTGGAACTTGAAAGCTTCAGTAAAATTTCTCCCAAGTGCCTTAAAAATATTGACGCTTCGAGCTCGCTTCTGATTTCTAGAATTTTGGCACTATGATGTTCGAAATTAAAAGAGACCATAAGTCCAAGTTCGTTCTATATACATAAAAGTTCCTACAAGGTTCCTATAAAAATCACCTTACGATAATTTAGTGAAGTTATGTACAGATGACAAGTTATAGGTATTGAAAACGGGTTTACCAACTCTTCTGCATTTTCATAGAGTGGTCTCTGAGATGGTATTAGATGGATTTAGGACGAAAATTTAGTTGAAGTGTCAGAAATCAGTAATCAGGAGTTGTAAAAAATATCCGGCCTACCAATTTTTATAAAACAATGTAGTTTCTAACAAACCTTACCGCTGGTGGGGGGCAATGATAGACTTGCATTGAGTGAGAATTTAATTCATTCTCAAATGTTAAAACTAGCTATTTCAAATATTTCTTACCGCTGGTGGGGGAAAATAAATGATAGTCTAGCCTTATTGAGAAATGATTTCATTCTAGTTTTATTTTGGTTTTTTACTTACTTATATACAATTTTTAGAATTATCTTAAGAACTAATTATATGTGTATGTGTGTATGTCTATATGTATATTTTATATGTTGCACGATAAGGGGTTATTTCAAATGCACACAAGCAATTGCCCCAATGTATTTTTATAACCAATAGGTTATCTTGTGCATACATATAAATATGTTTGTTTATTAATAGTTGAGTGCATGCATGTTGCATATAGATGCATGCGTGCCTCATATTAATGTATGTGTGTTGCATGTATGCGTGCAACATATAATGTATGTTTGTTGCATATTAATGCATATATGTTTATGTGTTTATTTATGTATACAAATTTATGTTTTATATGTAGCTCCTCGGATTTGCTAAGGCATAAAAGAATGCATGTTCAATGATATTTGAACAGGAGTCTTCAAATATATTGAGATCTAGAGTAATATCCATCATCTGGCCTCGAAACCGTCCGTAAACTCAAGCACCTCCTAGATTTTAGATAGGCTCTGGGATGGTATTCGAGTGATTAGGGACGAATAGTGAGTTGAAGTGTCAGAAATCAGTAATCAGTAGTCTTCAGCTATATTGAGATCTAAAGTAAGATCCATCATTTGGTCTCGCAACCGTCCATAAACCCAAGCACCTCCTAGATTTTAGATAGGCTCTGGGATGGTATTCGAGTGATTAGGGACGAATAGTGAGTTGAAGTGTCAGAAATCAGTAATCAGTAGTCTTCAGCTATATTGAGATCTAATGTAAGTTCCATCATCTGGTCTCGAAACCGTCCGTAAACTCAAGCACTTCCTTTATTTTTGCTGATCTGAATATCATTTAAACTCGAGTGACCTCTCACATAAGCCGTTAGCGACTGAGTAACGGTTTTAGGAAGTCCATCCTAAATTTTTGAAACGCCTGAACGCCTAGGTTCCGAAGAAATGGTATTGATTTTTTTGTAGATTATTTTAGTGTTGTTTACACATAAACATTCTTGAAAACGCTCAGTTACAAATCTTGCCAACGATCCGCTCCACACTCTCTCATTACAACAATAGAGCTCATAACGGAAGTGGTGTTACTACCATTCTTTATTTCTTCCGTCTGCGCTGTCAACGACCAAGTCCTTCCTCTCACGATTGTCTGGCAGTGCCTCACCTCATATAACCAACAAAACAACTAAAACGATAATGGCGGCGGCGCCCAACAACTGCAATGCTTAAAAGAAAGCAATAATCTGCTGCAGGTGTATGTATGTATGTGTTGTAGGTGGAAGTGTCTACGTGTGCGTGTGTATGTGAACTCGGCATCAAGATGAGTGCAGTATAGCAACTACATTGCAATGTTCTTTCCGTTTCCGTTGCAACTTGAGTTGTTGGCACACACAGCTATTATTCTACGTCGCAGCGTCTTCGTCTCCTACCGATGCCAAGCGACGCTGCTATGTTCTACAGTTTTGGCTGCTTAAGTGCAGGAAATCGTGAAAACTCTCGATTGCTGAAGCGAAGCTGTAGCTGAAGCGGCGTCGGTGACGGCGGGCAATGCAATGTGCAACGTGCCACATCCGTTACTGCAGTGCACTATTACCGTTATAGCCAACCACAAATGAAAATAGCCGAGTGAAGCGGAGCCAGCGAGGACGTGCGGAATGAGGGTGTGTGCGACTGACCAATTCACCGAACTTCAGCGAGTAGTGAAGTGGCAATGGCACTTGCAACACGCTGCAGCTGCAGTTGCTGCACTTGTGTTGATTGTTTTTTACACATATTTTTGTTTTTGTTGTTGTTTTCCTGCTACAATTGTGTAGCCTCCTGCAACATTTATTGTATAGTAAGCACACACATGTGCAGCGGCAGGCAGTTATGTCTTATGCATTTTGTAATAAAAACTTGCCACAAACAACCGCTATTGTCGCCGCCGCCGCTATCGTTTTTCTGTTTTGCTGCTTGCCACAATGCCACAATGCTATTGTGCGTCGCTTTCATATATTTGATTGTTGTAAGTTGTGTGCTTCGGCAATTGTTGTTGACAACAAGGATGTGCCAAGAAATAGCAACAACAACAGCAACAATAACAAACAATCAAGCAGTTGTGAGTGTGTGTGGAAAAAGGCAAAAACGAAGAAAAATAAGTAGAAGAAGTAGTTATGCAACAACAACTCAAGAAAACAATAAATAAAATCACTCAAAGAGTGGACTACAAAAACAAAAACAACAACATTTGAAAATTGCAAGAAAAAATAAATTTCAAAGTATTTAGCAAAAAAATAGAAATGTAACTCACAACAAAAACGAAAAACAACAAAAAGAAAAATTAACAAAAAAAACGTCTACAACAACAACAACACGTTCACAACTAGCTGTAATAACAGTTGCAATAACAATGAAATAGTATGAATGCACTCGGTCTGCACGAAAACTCCTTACGAATACATAATACATGTAGACATGTCTACTATGAATTTACCATACAAATACACACACTGTCTTCGTGCCATAGTGTGTAGTGTAGTAAATGAAAAATGGCGACAGCCGCAACCGAGCATGAAGAGCAATGGTAGCCAACGATTCGTGGTTTTATAGAAAATTTGAAAAAGTACTCTCGCCGGATACGAAGAAGAAGACGAAGAATGCGTAGATGCAGTAGAAGCAAAGCTTGAAGATGTATACAGAGAAATGGTTAGAATAACGTGTGCATACAAAGAAATGGAATCATTTGGATCTGTGTTGGAATAACCATAATTGTATAAATATATACATATGTACGTGCATGTAATTGATATTATTTCTACAGCAGACAATGCCACAACAGTTTACTGAGATATATGAATATGAAATTGCATCGAAAGTATTGGGTCTTAGATATTTGTTCCTGCTACTCCTGCAAGAAGTCAACTCTTGTCACACTCGCCCCAAAATTTTTCTTTAGATCTGAAATCAGCATCCAACTGCCTTCTCCAGGTATGAGCAAGTCTGCCATCGCGTCTCTGTCCAGGAGGATTCTTGGTTCATAAGTTACCACTAGCAGACCGCTCCGGTTTTGCACGGGTTCAAACAAACATTTCAAAAGTTATATGTTTTTACACCCTTATTCACACCCTCCCATGCATATGTATGCACTTTCCCGTTTCTTGCGTGGTTTCATTTTAAAAAAGTAAAATGAGGAAAATTCGAACATGAAATTATACTTTATTTGTAATGAGCTAAAACTTGATTACGACCTCTAGTATTTGGTGTCCGTTGTCTTTTTCTCTGGTTATGAAGGCGTTGGGAATGCTCAGAGTTTGACGCCCTAGTACGAGCTTGTTATTTCTAATATTTTGTTCTTCAAGCCGCTGCACACGCTCCGTACTTGACTCTCAAGCGCGTGACTCGCGAGCGCTCTTTACTCGAATCTCTGGCATGCGATTGCGATGTGAAAAGAATGACTTGCAAGACGATTTTCAGTTTCAGATTAAGATTCTCCATCACGGAGGCTTTTTTGATATCCTCACCTGGGAACCACTTCCAGAAAGTTGTGATTCTTGCAAAAAATATAGCCTATGTTACTCGGGGTGAATGAAGCTTTCCAATGGTGAAACAATTTAGTAGTTTTTGAGTTTATTCATTACAAACATCCATGCACATCTTTTCTTTCAGTTACTTTTACAGGAAGTGTTCTCAAAGCTATTAGAGAGAGGATCGAACGAATTTTTTTATCGAATCTAGCTGATATATTGAGAATTTTTTCTGACTAACCGATTTGTGGGATAGTATTCTGTTCTATGGGTAACATCTTTCTCCTTCTTTGAGTATCTCTCCATTTGATCTCGATAATTTCAAGACTTGCGAAACGGTAGTTAACAGTAAAATATAATTAGTTCGATGGATTATCGACGATATCAGTATAGAAGAATAGTAGAGGTGGTCTCAATAAGACAAAGTAAAGTTCCAATGGTTACAATTGAACATAATGGTCATCTACACAAGATGAGGACATATTCATAGCTCTAACAACAATAAAAGCCAAAGATCAGTTGATCAATTCCCAATTTCAAGTGATCGTCCTTCAGCCATACACAAATTGTCAAGAGCGATAAAAAAGTCTTTATTTCTGGGAAAGTACTGGAACATTATGCATGGAACTCGTTTTCTTTTTCATGGCGACCACGCGCTCGCTTTCAGATGTACAGACATAAATCACTATTTCACGTTCGATATTCGTACGAACTTCATCAATCGTCGCTGAGTTGTTGTCATAGACCATAGACTTGACGTAGCCCAACAGGAAATAGTCTAACGGCGTCAAATCGCACGATCCAAATCGATTGTGAAATTCGCTGTGTGGCTGGTGGCGCCGTCCTATTGGAACCGCATGTTGTCCAAGTCCATATCATATTCCAGCCAAAAATATTTGGTTATTATTGAGCGTTAGCGATTCCCATACACACTAACGTGTCGGTCTTGATCTTCACGGAAGAAGTACGGTCCAATCACGCCGCCAGCCCATAAACAGCATCAAACCTTTTTTTTTTGGAATGCAATGGTGACTCATAGAGTACGTGTTGATTGCTGCTGACCAATAACGCATATTTTGCTTATTGACGAAGCCATTCAGCCAGAAATTGGACGTAGCGCTTCTAACGTAGAGGCCACCGACTCCCAATTTCGGTAGTTAATTTTAATAATTTCGGCAAACCTTCCTTAAGAGAAATGTCAAAAGAGCGGGAGAAAGTATGGCGTCGCTTGTTGTCCCTGTCGGTCCACTTTTGAAGCGTCGCTTTTGAAAACCCCTTTACTTCCAGGACAGTTCGAAACTCTGTTTAATTGTACTAATATATGTATAAATATGAATAAATAAATGTCATTCGATTTCTCTTAGGCAAATTAAACCGCATTCAATTATTGCATGCCGTTGACAGTGACCACAAAAATGCCAAAAATATCATTAACCGCATTTAGTGAATGTCCGGAAGAAAAACAGCAGAGACAAAACTGCAAATAAATTGTACGTCAGAGCGTTTTGCATTGCGCTTTGCACCATATATCGTTCCAATAAGAATACAAATTTATTTATATATACATAGCTATTTACTCAGTAGTCCAAATGTGAAAAGAAAGTGGAAATAAAATGAAATTGGTGGCGTTCGCTAAACTATATAATTTCATCTAACTTTGCACTTACACTTACTTATATAGTGAATATATGTAGTATGTCTGTTCGTAAGCACAGTTGGAAATCAATTATACAAATTGATGTTGCCACATGTCAATTGAATGGAAATTTTAAGTGTGGCAATTATACGCTGTCAACAGTTCCACCAAATTTACGTTATTTACTGAGTTGTTAATGTTATTGTTAGTGGGTCTGTCAATAGTATATGAACTTAAAACCATTCTAGTCTATCTTAACTTTTGGTTTTGGAAACATATCAGCAGTTTTGCCTCTTTTCTTTTAACAAGATATGATGTTGCTACTGATTGCTGCTATTTGAGAATCGTTTGACAATTGTTTGACATCTATTTGACAAATATCATCACACTTTCTTTGAACAGTTTCCATCTGAGACTTTAAAAAAAGTCGTGTCATCTGACCACTGTTATTTGACATCAATTTGACATATGCTATATGACATCTGTTTGACAGCTGACATTTTACACTCACCTGACAGCTGTCATCTGATATAAATTTTACATCAATTTGACATGTGCTATATGACATCTGTTTGACAGCTGGCCATCTGATATAAATTTTACATCAATTTGACATGTGCTATATGACATCTGTTTGACAGCTGACATCTTACACTCACTTGACAGCTGCCATCTGATATAAATTTTACTACTGCCATCTTACATTCATATGACAGACTTTTGTAGCATAAATTTGACAGCTGAATATGACAAAAGTTTGATTGTTACCATCTGACGTCCATTTGACAGATATCATCATACTAATTTGACAACTGTCATATGAAATTCGTTTGACAACTTCCATTTTTTATATATTGCTAGTTTAAATTTGACACTCATTAACTCCGCTGTCACTTGACATTAATTGGACAATCGTTTGACAGCTGTCACTTGACATTATTTTGACATCTGTTTGACAGCTCATATATGACATCCATATAAAAGTGTTGCTACCTGACAACCGTTTGACATTTCTCTGATATCGGACAATCTGAGAGTCAGCTGTCCTGAGTATATATGTGCATTGTGTGATCTACGGTACGATGTGTTAATGGCAAACTGTCAACGACATGGTTAACCAGCACCGCAGTCATTTAAAAGTGAAAATAAAATGGAATTTTATTTTAACTTGCGCGAATGGCAAATGTTTGTGGTCAGCGGACATTTATATATGAGGCAACACTCGAAAAAAAAGCAAGAAAGAAAGACAACTAGAAAAAGTAAAGCAGCTTCAGAAACCCCAAAAGAATTGTCATGCGAGGGATAGTAGAAGGAAGAAGTAATACGGAAGATGACAGTTAAAAAATGCAAAACACCGAAAAAGGACAATCAACTCGGACATTCACAAGATATGTGGAATAAATTGAATTTTCCAGTGGATTATGCGCCAATGAAGCAACTGACAGCGGTTTGAGGGCAGTGAAGCGGCATGCAGTCAGAGCAGCCAGTGTAAAGCATTTGTGGTCCCCGTATGGCCGCCGTAGCTATTGAATGTGACGATACGAAAACCATGTGAAGAAAATTAAAAAAGGCGAAACGAGGGGTGCAGAATGTGCGGTTTAAAAATGGCAATGCCATTTAACGGTGCACTTACAGCTGGCTACATGTAGCTGCTGTGTTCTAGTGGCCTTTTACGCGACACTCTGCTTGGAGCTCGCAGCTCGGTGTCTTTGAACTCTATTATTTTGCTTCGTGCGCCCCTTCTCTTGCAATTTCTGCACGCTTTTACTTGCTGGCACTTTATTCGTTTGAAATCTTTGGCCGCAACCGAAACCAAAGTGGATGGCTTTTATATTTCAGCGTCGCTGCCAAGCGTGTGCTGAGAGGCGCTAGTGTCGAGCGTCGAGCGCTTTGGAGTCGCGTCGAGTAATCGTCTGTCAGTGACAAAGCTTTTAAGCGGGGTATATAACCGCAGATTGACACTTTTTTGCGCTTCAGTGTGTGGGGGTCTCTCTCACTCACTATGCATACATTCAAAGCTATAGAAGTGTGCATGGGTGTGTGTGTGTGTTTGTGGTCAATTTTATATAGTTTTAGCTGGTTTATGATTCATTTGAAAATGCGGTTAGTAGAAAAATTCAAAGTATATGCCATGCACAAACACACTGACGCAAATGAGTGTGTCACCAAAATGTGACAGATAGCACATATAAATTTGAAGCTATAAATTTTCAAAAAGCTAGTGTCTCCATATAGTTAAGTAGATATAGATTTTTTGTATTTTTTGAAGTTATTTAAAATATGTGATTTTTATGGTGAATATAATTGTATAAATCCATAATTTCGATAATCATTTTTAATAAAAACATAAAAAATAGTGCCTTCTTTAACTTCTCTACACTGCTTCATTGAAGTTTCTATAGCACCGAATATACTACAATGCTATACTAATTGAAATAGTGTAGTATAGTTGTTCTGGATGGTGGTGTAACCAAATAATTTCGAAATAATATCTATATTATTTATTATAACTACCCATCATAGGTATTTCTCACATTCCCATGGAATCCAGCGACTCTATCACTCTAAATCGAATGAGAAACATAAAACATTAAACTTAATTCT
Organism: Zeugodacus tau; assembly: GCA_031772095.1. Taxonomy (NCBI): domain Eukaryota; kingdom Metazoa; phylum Arthropoda; class Insecta; order Diptera; family Tephritidae; genus Zeugodacus; species Zeugodacus tau. The sequence continues at coordinate 41,210,665 of CM062650.1, forward strand.
AGTAGTTCTTTTGGAACCTCATTTAATCCGACTTTTTATAAATCTAATGTCATGAAGTAGGTGTGTTCCATTAGTTAATCAGGCATCTAGTGACTTACTGGTGCCTTGGGAGTATATCCTCTAAATGGCTTGAGTATTTCTGACATACTTTTCTAGACCCCATTTAGTTTATCGTTTATCGCTTTATTTCAAGCTTTTATCCAATCAATTACATGAATATTGTGTCACCAGCTGGGAAAAGTAAGTGTAAATGCAGTTTTTTGTGAGATAGTTCCGAGAGAATTATCCAGCTTTGACCGTTTTGCTAATTTTTGATCATTCTTTGCAATCCTTTGGCCAGAAATCCATCAATATAAATGCAAAATTGGTCTGCAACTAATTTTCCAATAATTTGTACTTCTTAGTCGATCTTGATGCTCTCCCTAGCGATAGTAGCTTTCTCGAGAGACCGCAACAAAACCTAGTTATCCTCCTTCGAAGATAATGCTAACGTTATAGTAGTAATAGAGCCATGAATATAAATGAAAAGATGGAAAGCAGTCTTCTTCTAAAAGTCATGATAACTTTACCTAGACTTTTTATTTGGTTGTCCTGACTTCCATCAAGTTATGCTGATTCATAAAAATGCGGAATAAATGTCAATTTACTAATATGAATACCAACAGACGGCAGCTCAGGTTTATATTTTTGATAAGAGAGTCTAATATTATCCTCAGCTTGTCCCTGAAGCATTGAGTTATTTACAGTTATATGAGTTAATAATTGTTATACAAACGGGATTGATAGAGCTTTTAGATTGTCTATCTAACCTGGTCTTGGAAAGCATTTATGATCTAGAAGAAGGCAGAGCTTCCCCAGTATACGCTCTGTAAGGGATTATATGTATATGTTGAAGTCGGTCAAAAATTCGAAATTTGTTTTATTCTTTTATCTTAAAGTAAATCGGTAAAGCCATGAGTAAATCGGTTGACCAGAAATACACAAAATTCCTACTGTAGCTCGATAGAAGAAACTGTAGGAGCATGGTAGAGAATGACGGATCGAGATGACTACAGGAAATGTGAAGAACAAGGTATAAGTGAACCAATGGAGCATCTCTTGTGCGCTTGTCCTGCATTTTTAAGGCAACGGCTCCAACATTTGGGAGCCCTACAGTACAAGAATCGTGAAGATTCATTTCAATGAATCGTTCAAGGACACTACAAGTCTTCGTACTAACGAAATTTGTTTGGTTTTATGCTTTCGTTGCGCTGTTGGACATGAATCGTAGTCACGGCAAGCCTTTTTGAAAAAATTGAATAATTTTGACAACTGTTTGTATTTTTTATGTCCTTGAGCTGATTTTACAGATTAAATATTGCACTAAGTAAGATGTATACCAAGTATTCAATAAAAATATGGCTACTTACCTCTCAAAAATAAAAATTTTTCGCCATTTTCCCGCACCTCAACATATATATAAAATTATATACCTTATGATAGATAATATTCAGTAAACGAGTCGACTACCGATCTTGAGATAGTACAACGAATATTTTATCTAACCTTTTTCAGAAGTGTGTTTTCTGAAACGCTTCACGTAAGCACTCTAAAATCACACATTCATAAAATTAGGCCTATCTAAAGTCTTGAAACGATCTTATACCACCTAATTTGGCATAAAGGCGAGTAGTATCCCATTTTAGAAATGTCGCTTTCAAGACTTATCCCAGGATATCTCAAACTATGGCGTGAGGTTGTAGCTCTTACAAAACTTTTCTTCTTGATAAATTAATACACTTAACTGGACAGATACGAATTATTATGACTGATTATGACGAGAATTTTGTTTTAAGATCAAATTTCTTTAGACGTTCCTGTAGCCAAGACCCAAACCATAACGAATATTGTCCGACCATTATTTAACTCAGGGAAACACATTTTTCAACCTAACCTTCAATTTATGAATTTTTCTATTAAATTCTTAAATAATTAAAGCCGCACACTTTATTGTCCGCTTTCTATATATTTTACAAAATTAGCACGAAATAAAATAAATCCCGTTATTTCGCCAAAATCAAATGCAAATGAAAAATTGTCATAAATTTACAGTTAACTAAGCGCTGTGGTTTATCGGTTTCCATATACAAATTGGCAATTTATGCACATAAATAAAAACAACTGCCAACGCCATTAGGCGCAAACACACACACGCAAACATGCATATGTAAGCGTGTATCATTGTATGTGTATGTGTGTCCGCGTGCAAATCGTCGGCTTATGAAAATTTACAATGACAGTTCAAAACTAACCAACCAAGCGAGGCTAACCAGTTAACAGACTAGGTGGCAGCAAATATACATACATTTACTTACCTAATAAAAACAATAACAACAATGTCAACCATTATTTTGTTTTACGCCGCGCCGCTGTGTGCAACCGACCGCTAAACCAGAAATTGTCGAAAATTTACGAAATTCATATATTTTCGCTGAAATTTGGCATTAAAGAAAAAAACAAAAACAAAAAACCGAAAACAATAACAAATTTTGCAGCTTTCGCTACGCCACACAGTATATAAATTTTGCAAGTCAGAAATTTTATGCGCTTTGACATCGCGCGTTAAGTTGTTTGATTAACGACAATGCCACAACAACACAACAAATTAGTGACACACAGTCGTAGTGGACGACCGTAGGCAGAGAAATTTTGTATGAAAGGGTGGAGCACATAAGCTAGAATGTTGGACTAAATGAGTGAATGCGCGTTTGATAGCTTGATGGGCGCTAAACAATGAGCGGTTGTGTGGCATGTAGGGAGGATTGGTGAGAGGTGTGTTTAGCTAGTGGTGCTTCCATACTTGTTGTTGTATTTGTTGCAAAAATATAAATGTGCCATTTACCAGATAAATCCGGCGGTGTGAACCAGTCATGGCAATGAATGTGACCGAATGTATTGCTGTGAGAGGGACAGTGATTGTGCAGCCACAGCTTTGGTGCTTAGTAGCAGCTGATGGGTACACATTAGGGTGGATTAGTTTTTATTCAAGAAAGTAAACGATTTTAAGATTATATTGGATTATTTGTAGATATCCGATGGATACACTCTTAAAGTCTTTGAATACAATATTTTCAATTGCATTCAGAAGGAGGTTTTGAATATAATAAAAGTAAGAAACTACTAGTGATGTATTTCAAACTCGATCGATTCGAGAGTGTGACCGAAAAGGTAGATTTTGCTGTAGGACTGTTGTTTTCTCAACTAAGGAAGTCCTTTCGAAGGTATTAAAATCTGTATTTTTGTCTTCATCATAAGATTCCAATACGAACCGCTGACGTGGGACGGACTATCCTAATGCGAAAGCTATATATTTACATTTCGAACTCAATGCGTACCATCTTCGAGGTCAGAAATTATACCAGCTTTCTTCAAGATTGTTCCATCGACGCGATTTGGGTTGAGAAAAGCCGAAGAAATTTGAAAATTGTAGCTAATTTTTCTTCCTGAGTGTTCTTATAATGTCTGAGAACTAGAAAAGGTCTTTGGGGACCTGAAATTATACTAGCTTCTTGTAGATATGTCAGTCGTAGCGATTTGGGTTGAGAAAAACCGATGAAATTTGAAATTTGTCTCTAAGTTTCTATCCTGCGAGCATTCTTATGATGCCTGAGAACTGAGAAAAGCCTAGAACATCGGATCTGAAGAATATGATAGGTTCGTAAACAATTCGAAACACAGTTCATATAATTTAGCCATTTTTTCCGGAATTTATGGTTTATGTTGAGTTGTCTTTATGAAGCATCACTTATTCTCTTTCAAATTTTCTATTGGTCTTATCCTTCTTCCATGTGCATTCCATAACAGGGACTAGGTAGTGGTGCCTATAAATAAACCAATTAGAATAAACATTCAGAAAACGTAAGCCTTTAGTTCTTGACTGTGTTCCCTGAAAAATTATGTAGACAAAGCGGAAGTTATTTTAATATCTAGTCTATCATTTGCTATATAACATTTTTTCATAAAGCTGGTGAGAATTACAAGCCAAATGAGCGAAATACAAGCCTTGTTGGGAATTTCCATAATTTTTTATGATATCTTCTCGATATGAAATTATAAAACAGTTTCCAAACTTATACACCAACAAACCTATTAAACATACCTACATATGTACATTCATTGTATATATGTACATACATATATTTTATATGTACCTATGTATACATCTGCGTATTTCCCTCACATAATATACCAGCTTGGCAGCGTAACTCTAATTGTCGTCGTGTGGCATAAATCAATTAGTGCACCGTGCCGTGCTTGTGGTATGCCTTACGCTTGGTATGTTGTTGTAACAATATGAGAAAAAACAAAAACAACAACAACAATCAATTCAGCAAACAAACAGCCAACCAAGCAGCCAGCTATTCAGTCAGCCAGTGTCGCGCCACAACAGCAAACGACAAACAAGCGACAAAAATGCATTTTGATTTATATTTTTGATTTCGCAAACACGCACACACACAGACACACACATAGATGTAAATAAATGTAATTTATAGTCATATATGCGGTATATAGTGAATTTATTCGCAGTATATTCTACAACTGTTGTCGCGGTTGTCGCGCACTATTCGCTCACATGCCTCTCTTCACTAAGCAACTACTCGCTTGTTGTTGTTGTTGTTTATTTTGTTGTCACTGCTCGCGCTAAGCTCTGCTATATTTTGCATTTTTTATTCATATTGTTGATTTTACAATGAATGAATGCGTTTAGTTTGCACAGATAATTACAGTTTTTGGGAGAATCGTGCAACAATTCCGTAAATCCAACGTGGCGGTGGCGTATGAGTGATTTTTTTCGCGGCGAGTGCTGTGAAGCATTTCATTGTGTGTGTCTTTTTGTGATTTTTTTGCGCAGTAGTTCTAACGAGTATTTTTGGATAACTGACAATATATCTGTTCATATATATGCATGTGTCTATATATTTCGTTATTTTTCCAATTCACTAATTTCATTGATTCCGCTGTGTATGTCTTTAAATTGTCACTTTAGTCTATGCGATATTGCTTTAAATTCTTCCCATCGATGAAAAGGTGTTGGGATCAAAATATTTTTAATTTTGGTGAATTATATAATAAAGGACTCAGTTGGTCGAAGAACACGTGGGCCTCTTGTAGACCTTCTCTCAAGATCTCTCTGTTGGCATACACCATAGACTTGATGCAGCTCCACAGCCAATAGTATTATTACGTCAAATCGTACGACCGAAGCGGCCAATTGACTGGGTCATTTCGTGAGACACGCTCACCAAACTTGTTTTTCAATTATTCGATTGTGATATTCGCGCCGTCCTTTTGGAACCATATATTGTCCAAGTCCAATTCGGGCCAAACATATTCGATTATCGTTGAGCGGTAGCGATTTCCATTCACAGTAACGTGCCGGTCGTGATCATTATGGGCCGCCAGCCCATAAACCGTAATTTTCGTGATGCAATGGTGACTCATGGTGTACGTATGGATTGCCTGATCACTAACGCATATTTTGCTTATTGACGAAACCATTCAGCCAGAAATGATTATGATTTTATCGATGAAAATCCGGATCATTTTCAAGTTGTTGCTCAGCCCAATTCAGGAGCATTCAGCGATTCTGGTGGTCAAGTGGCTTCAGTTGATCTTGTAAGGATGTAAGCCAAGATCTCTTCGCGAAATTCGTCACAACAACGTCACAGAGATGACCAACGCTTGAGAATAACGTGTGAGAGACTGATTTGAGTCTTGAAAATATTGCTGGCCCTATCGGTCTACTTTTGTAGCGTCCCTATGGAAGACCCTTTACTATATCTCATACAATCCATGGGACGATGGGAGAAGAATACACTCGATAGTGAAACTATATCTTTGGTTTAAAGTAGCTGGAAATGTTTTTGATCCATAATAATCAAGATGATAAGTTACAGCTGGGGACAATAGTCTCATATACAATAATATGAATTGATTTTCCTCCAATTGATTCTATGCGATGATGGGTTTTTGCCATACAATCTCAACGCTTTCTCTCTAAACCTGATAAATATGTGAATGAATGTTAACACATAAAGCAAGATTATAGCTATTAGTTAAACGTTCGAGAAAAAAATCGGAAATAATAAATGTGCAACAAAAAAGCTGAGAACTAAATGCCCGACCAAAGGCTTCCACTAAAAGCAGACACTGTCAAATCTTGTAAAACATGCAAGCCCCCATATGGCTAGCACATAAACGAGAACAACCAGACAATCAACAGCAATACACTCGCACACTGGGCACACAGCTGTTAAAGCGAAATTACCTAACTCGCCCCGAAAGCGTGACTGGTGATTACCAACAGGTTTTGCCGAATGGCTAGCGTGCAGCTGACTTGATTGGCTCATGGAAGATAATGGTGAAGTAAAGCGATTTTTCGCTGTTGTACTTTTATTTTCTAATGCTTAGCTGTTCTTTATTTTATGCCGACGAGTGGACGGAGTCGTTGTGCTTTCATGAGGTGTGTGAATATAAGTGTGGTTGTTGGTATGTAGTGGGGGGTATACAGTGGTTCTGTTGTCAGTCGCTTTAAATGTGGGGTGTGTATTATTGCCTCCATTACTCTGTACTTTTATACTATTTTTAGATTTTTTGTTTTACTTCAGCTTTCGTTTGTCAGTCAATATTTGGCGTATCTTTTCTATCAATCTTAATGTAACCGACGTGTTGAGCATTACCGTGATCTAAAGTAAATGGTTAGGATGTGGTGGCAAATGAAAACATATGAAGGAAACTAGAGACAAGAAAGAAGTACAATTAAAAAAGGAATTGAGAAATCGGAAGTAAATATTCATTCTAACTAATATTTGAAGAATAGGAGAATAATGAAGATCCGAGACTCACTCGAAGATGTGTTATTTGTTAAAGCATCATTCGAAGTGGCTCATTCGGGAATTCAGTTTTCAGTCAATTATGTTCAAACAAACTTTTAACTACTTTTGGGGAGTCGGAAATCTTGATTTTGACAGAAGATGCCATGGTCATAGGTTTTAAGTCACTAGTAATCTAGAAACCATCTCCAATTTGTTCTATTAACTATATTCTGTGATTGAATTCCCAAAAGAAGATGATTTAAAAGCTTTTTTTTTTAAAGATAGCTGAAAAAGCTTTTTAAGAAGAACCGATAATCACTTTAAAAGAAAACGTTTTTGAGGTACTTTACAATAATTAAGTATAGAAGATGAAGTTTTAAGAGCTTTGGCAGAAAAAGCTTTAAAGTTTTGAAAAAAGAAGCTTTAGAAGAACTATCTATTAATCTATATTTTCAACCAGCTATGTTACAGAGATGCTTAAAGCTGATAAGCATAAGCAACTGGTCGAGATGAATCGAGCTTTAAAGATACAAATATATCAAATAATATATACACAATGATCTAGAAACCGTCTCAGAAAAATTTTGGAAGAAGAAGCTTTAGAAGAGCTTTATATAAATTGTTTTCCCATCTATTTTTGCAACGTGCTGTGCCTTAAAGATTTAGTGCTTTAAGCTTTAATGCATTAGAAAATCACTACTAAACGAACTTTAAAGTTCAAATAAAGAGCAAATAAAAGTGATCTATAGACAATATTATATTAGAATCTCGGTTATTTTAATGTTAAGTTTGGAAGAAAAATGCTTCAAAAGCTTTTAGAAGAAAAAAGTTTAAAAGCTTATGAAGGCGAAGCTTGAAAGCTTTTGAAGACAAAGTGTGAAAGCTTTTGAAGAAAAAGCTTAACAACTTTTGAAGAGGAAGTTCGAAAGCCTTTGAAAAGAAGTTTAAAAGCTTTTGAAGGAGAAGCTAGAAAGCTTTGTAAAATCTCTTAAAGTGCATTATAAAGATAATCTTGAAGGCTCTGCTTCTCAGACCCAAAAAGCTTAAAGTTCCCAAGCATAAGTCACCTATCATGTTTAACCCAACTTTGAAGTTCAAATGAGCGCGATTAACATTTTTTCACTACCAAACTTATTTTCTTTAATTTTTATAACTTCTTCAGCAGCTTAATTATGAGTTTCAACTCCTGATAATGCCGATAACTCGCTGCAATTTAAACTTAACCCCTAATCACACGTGTTTCCGGCATACTCTCGCATTGCGCCACTTCAAACTGAATTTTCAATATTTCAATTGGTCATAAATTACAAGTTTTTCCCTTAGACCATAAATACACGAAAACTTTTACTAATGCAAAAGTACAAACTTCAACTAAAATACTAGAATTTTCGGCTAAAAGCAGTGAAGAAAGAAAAAAAGAGAACATTTTTGGAAAAACAATAAAAACAAGCGACGAACGAGAGAGCGAAAAAAATAAAATAAATCCACTTGAAAGTAATAAATTTTAAAAGCAACTTTCATTGCACATTACGCCTGTCTGCCGAAAACTAACCGTACGAATAAACGGTGGCAGTCAACCAACGCACACACACATAGGAACACTCGAAAACACAGACCGACACTTGTGTCAGCAGAGATACGTTAGAAACTATTTGAGCAAGTTAGGTGGGTGTGACATGCTGCTGCAAAGCCTGTTAACTGTACTTATGCGCAAACCTATATATATATATGCTATATATATATACGAGTAAGTGGTTACAAACACACAGCGTTGATATAAAATGGAAAATCGCTGTGCTGATATATTTATTGGCTGGCAGTTAGAGTGCGCTGTTGTTCGCCTGCTTTGGCCGCTTTGGCTGGCTGGCTGGCTCGGCTGGATGCTGAGCTACGACGCATTGCAGAGTAGGCGTTGAATTTGTAGTGTTTTGGGAAGCTTTTGGCGTAAAATTGATTTATGAAAATGCCAAATGGCCGAACACCTGCAGTGAACTCACTTGGGAAGTAGTGGCGCGTGGAGTATTAAGTGCGCCAACGCCAACGCCAATGAGGACGTCAGCGCGGCATTTCTGGCGCTTGGCTTTCCACTGCAGTTCAAAGTTTTGTGTGGGTGTTGTTGAAATTTTGAAGTATGCATCAAGGCGCTGGTGTTTATGTGGGTGGCGGCACAAGTGCAAGATGTTTTTGATATATCTATGCGCTATATATGGCCCTATTTCTGTTTCCTTGTAAGTGTTTGAGTACAAATGTGAAATTTGTTAGGGTTTAAGTATTGAAGCACTTAGAATATATTAAATTGGAAATGCTAACATGAAATATAATAGTGGAAGGAAAAGGAATCGTTCCAAAAGTCTTCAAAATATTAATTTTCTGCAGATACCTACTTGTAATAATTCTAAATCGAAATATAGTTCATTATTGCAAGTCATAAGAGCTGGTTATCAAATTTATAACGTCATTTAAAATAATAAGTCTTCAAATCTTAATTTCCCTAAATCGTATTTAATATAACGCTCAAGTGATAACGGTATGTTACACAGATTGTTATTCCGAAGTGAAATTCTATGGTGAAGTTTAGGTTAGGTTAAGTTAAAAGGCTAATCCTTGCGAATCCTTTGTGATGACGCGAATTTCCACGTAGAATCACAAACACCCTCTATGGTCGACAAAGCACTTTGCGACTCAAACTCTAAAATGTGTTGAGGCGGTAATATCCTATTTGGTCGAAATTAGTGCTACCGAGATGTTTCAGCCGTAGTATAGCAAAAGTTGGACAGTGAAAAACAAGTGTCTTGATGTTTCTATCTCTACGTCGTCTAAGCAGTCTTGACAATTTCCGCCCAACAGATCTCTGACTCTAAGGCCTGTGGTCTACGAACTCGCTCTCTTGAAAGTTTTTTAGTCTTAATTTTATGAATTGAAAGATACTAGTTTTTTTAGTCTTAATTTCCGAAGTTATCCAGATCCTACGCGATGATTCTTGGTCAAAATATACATTTCTTCACAAATCGCTTAGGTGCTTCGACAGTACTCTTTTAGAAGATAGTAGTATCCAGAAGTCTATCTAACCAAAAAAATTAAAATTGTAAATATACAATCTTTTTCAGAGAAGGGTTCCAAATTATTCGAGGAAATATCAAGCATTCGTTCTAAAATAAGATTTTGGAAATTATCCGTTGATAATGTCAACATATCCGAAGGGTAGGGAGAATTATGCACCGAAAGAGGACCTAAAACAAAATTGTCATTTCACTCCAGATCACAACAAATTCTTGTATATCTTTCAGACCAACCACGACTTAAAACTGATCTAAGCATTTTCCGTACTACAATATGGATAACATATGTAGGAAGATATCTGAAGGCATCATCCTTAAAATCTGTGAAGAGTTGATCCTAATTCTTTGTTTTGCGTGGATAGGATCTTTAAGAAGATCTTTCTAAACATTCTTAAAAATTTTTGAACCAGTAACAGAGAAATGCTTTGGCCCGTTAAAAATGGTAACCTTATATTCCCATCTAAAAGAAGATTTATTAGGTAATTAATTTTTCAGGCGATTATACATTTATTTTCGGAGTTGACTAAACATTATTTTAAACAAGTAAGGAAGGGCTAAGTTCGGGTGTAACCGAACATTTTATACTCTCGCAATTTATTTATTTAACTTTATTTATATTATATAATGCACAGTTTGACCCACATATTCGTCATATATATTGTATAAAGTCCATTGAAAGTTGGAAACCCTAATATTAGGTTAGAAGTACCGAGGTCCACATGTTCGATATATGGGGCCTTAAAAACCTATGGTCCGATTTCGGCGATTTTTAGAATGGGGCTGCCACACTATAAACATAGTATTTGTGCAAAGTTCTGCACCGATATCTTCACTAGTACTAACTTTATATATTGTAAAGTAAACGATTCAGATCGTCTTCAAAGTTCTGGTATATAGGAAGTAGGCGTAGTTGTGAAGCGATTTGGCTTTTTTTCACAACATATGATTGGGATGTAAAGAAACTATTACAAACCAAGTTTCATTCAAATCGGTCGAGTAGTTCCTGAGATATGGTTTTTGACCCATAAGTGGGCGACGCCACGCCCATTTTCCATTTTGTAAAAAAATCTGTGTGCAGCTTCTATCTGCCATTGCTTATGTGAAATTTAGTGTTTCTGACGTGGTTATGAACCGATTTCTTTCATTTTTGGACTGCATTAGAAAGTGGCTAAAAAAAACGACTGCAGAAATTTTGGTTTATATAGCTTTATTGGTTTGCGAGATATGTACAAAAAACTTAGTAGGGGGCGGGGCCACGCCCATTTCCTTAAAAAAATTACATCCAAATATGCCCCTTCATAGTGCGATCCTTCATACCAAATTTTATTTCCATAGCTTTATTTATGGCTTAGTTATGGCACTTTATGTGTTTTCGGTTTTCGCCATTTTGTGGGCGTGGCAGTGGTCCGATTTTGCTCATTTTCGAAAGCAACCTTCCTATGGAGCCAAGAAATAAGTGTGCCAAGTTTCATCAAGATATCTTAATTTTTACACAAGTTACAGCTTGCACAGACGGACGGACGGACGGACAGACAGACATTCGGATTTGAACTCCACTCTTCACCCTGATCAGTTTGGTATATATAACCCTATATCTAACTCGTTTAGTTTTGGGTGTTACAAACAACCGTTATGTGAACAAAACTATAATACTCTCTTTAGCAACATTTGTTGCGAGAGTATAAAAATTCTACTCGAACTTTCGTTTATGTAAAAGCAATCAGCTAATTTTGAATGCCGAAAATGCTCACTTCGATATTGTCATAGGTTCTTCTTGGGACTAACGGGCTGGTTTCTTACAAAAGTTTGTTTTCGATCGGACGCTGTGATTTATCAATTATAAGTTTAGAATGATAGGTTTTAAGAGCATTGGAAGAAGAACTTTGAAAGATTTTTTAATAAGCTTTGGAAGAAAAAGCTTTCGAATGAGCTTTGATTAAGTTTTAAAAGCTTTGGAGGAAGAAGCTTTTGAATAAGCTGTGATTAAGCTTTAAACGCTTTGGAGGAAGAAGTTTTAGAAGTGCTTTGAGTTTGATAGCTCGGTGCCTCCTAACCGCTTATGGACTCCGAACGTTAATAATTTTCTTGGTATTATCAATTTTGGGCCAGGGTTATCACATGCACTTATAAAAAAGTTCAATTATACTTTTAATGGTATTTAATATGAAATTTCATGTCTGCTGACGGCAATCCCACAATGATGCCTTTAATTCATCCTTTCTCTTGCATACATCTACTTAGATGCCCTCTCGCTTACAGGCACTCACTAATTACGCCTACCATTGTCTGTCTACCAGCACGCCTCCACCCACCTCCTCGCTCGTGCATTTGTTAGCAGACATGGCAGCTACTCAACAACAAAAGCAACATCAATACCAATATTGGCTTAATGCTAATCAAAGATTGTGCCATCGACGACCGCTAGTCTACCGTTACACTAATCGATGGGTGTGCAACATATGCGTTGTCGCGTCGCGTGGCTTGGCGTGGCGTGGCATCACAACGCGTCCTTTTGTCAAACGAACGAAAGAGAGCTTGTTTGAGCAATCAAGCGAACAATTCAAAGGTTTGCACAAATGCTAATGGCCTCACACACATTTGGATAGATTTATATGTGTGTGCGTGTGAATGGAATTTTGTGGCATGCCACATGTATGCATGCCTGTATTTATGTGTGGCTATATATATGTCTTTAATCTATTTATGTGTATTTGCTGCGGCCACTTAATGCTAGAGTTTGCAAATAGACACAGCATAAAAGCAATTGGCACTCGGTGTCTTAGACGAGCTCGAGTCAGGTAAACACTACACACACATACATACATATACATAAGCATATGTAAATATTCAATATTCAGCATTGGCGTTGTCAACGTCACCACCGTACATTAACGGTAATTGCTTGATTTTGCTTAAAGTCACTGTTTGCTGACGGATTTCTGCTGTTGAAGCCATGCAATTTTCGCTGACAAAAAGGTGTTGAAGCCGTGTCTGCGTTGTTAGGTGAATGAAGCGCCTGTCGGTGCGGTGTAATTGCTTGCGAAGGTTAATGTCTGAGCTTAAGTGATTGCGTCTCAGCTGGTGTCATTTGCAGCGGATTCTAGTTTTCGAAGAATTGAGGTGCTTTAAGCAGTTAATGGCAGTTGAATGTTCCTTAATATGTTTACCTCTTGATTACGAGTGATTTTTATAGAAAATAATTTTTGTTGAATAGTAGCCATTACTGCGCATTGTATTATTTCCTTAAGGCTAAGTTGAGTTTCGCTGTGTTAAAAAAATATAAGAAGCTTGGAGTATGGAGTCAGCAAGGATTGTTAAAAGAGACAAATAAGTCTCAAGAGTGGTGTCTACTGCTCATTATAGCGACTAACTGAGCTTCTCACAGCGTTTATATCTTGTGTTTTGTAATTACTTCGAAGAATATCTAACTTCAAGTCCATTCTGAACGGTTCGATTATATTACTGGAGTCTTCTCATATCAGACACAAACTTAGATGTTATGCTACAGAGCCACCTAGGTTTAGCAAATACAATTTATTTTTGTTTTCTCTACCCCTCGGTCAAAATGTACACTTGTATGTATGTATGTGATTGGCGTTGAACCGTTTAGCCGGTTATAGTCGAATCGATGAGAACGCGCCACTTCTCTCTTTCCTTCGCAGTTCGGCTCCAGTTGGAGATTCCAAATGTAACCAGGTCGCTCTCCACCTGGTCCCTCCAACGGAGTGGTGGCCTTCCCCTTCCTCGGCTTCCTCCGGCGGGTACTGCATCGAACACTTTCAGAGCTGGAGTGTTTTCGTCCATTCGGACAACATGACCTACCCAGCGTAGCTGCTGTCTATTATTCGCTGAACTATCGTATAACTCGTACAGCTCATCGTTCCATCGTCTGCGGTATTCGCCGTGGCCAATGTTCTGAGGTCCGTAAATCTTGCGCAAAATTTTCCTCTCGAAAACTCCTAGTGCCGTCTCATCTGATGTTGACATCGTCCAAGCTTCTGCACCGTAAAGCAGGACGGGAATGATGAGAGACTTGTAGAGCTTGATTTTGGTTCGCCGAGAGAGGACTTTACTGTTCAATTGCCTACTCAGCCCAAAGTAGCACCTGTTGGCAAGAGTGATTCTGCGCTGGATTTCGTGGCTGACATTGTTGGTGTTGTTGATACTGGTTTTCAGGTATACGAAATTATCTACGTCTTCGATATTTTGAAAATTTTCACCTACTTCCCCCAATATTGGGCCTCTAATCTATTCAACTGAGAAAGTTTGGTTAATGACATTGCTGAAGCCTCTAAAGTTGATTTCTTCTAATATTTCAATATCTATTAGGGTTGAAGTGATCATCCGACACTATGATCTTTTCATTCCTATAGCGATTCCAACATAATTTCGAATCGCTTCAATGTAGGAACGATAGATTAGTTCCACCAAACGAAGAGTCAACAATTTTGAAGTCTTTCCTTCCATAATGGCATTGCCTTTGAACATTTTACAGAGCTCCATTCTATATTCTTTCGGATTGTTTTACTAGCAACAAGTCTAGTTCCTGCGGATTGATATATTCATCTTCAGTTGTCTGAGAATCTTATAGAGGTTGGTATTATCTCATGGTTCCATCCTCTCCTGGGTGGTTGCTATGCTAATAACTAACCGTAAAAACCCTCGTTCAAAGCAGTTGATGTCGGCCTGGAAGACCGAACCGCCTTAGAACGGAGCCAAAGCTCTACTTTCCATATGGTCTAATGTAAGGACAGTATGCTACTTTGGATTCCTCAGCATTAATAGTGATTTAATTCAGAGTTAATAGTCATCTCTTCGCTCCACTTTTTTGACTAACGAATTGTAAGGAGCTCTGAAAAAATTGTTCGACGAATCATTTCAACAAATTGAGGTGTCTCTGAAGAGCTCCGATGTCAGCTGCTGACTTTTTGAAGTACCTCATAGGGGAGGTATTAACGGTATTTCTATCAGCCGATGCTGAGTATGAAATTCTAATGCGGTAGTGCCACCTTAGATGATAATACTTTCATTAGCAACTTGCAGTTCAGTTAGGTTATTATATTCATGCATTGTACAGAGACCTCCTTAAATAGAAGTCTACAGCTAAACTACGACTTTAGGTTGCCATATCTTTTTCTCTTCTTTCTGCAATTCTGCATTTTTTCTGCACATTGACTGACCGCCTTCATCATTTACTTCATCTCATTTGCTAGCATTCACGTAGTGATAACAACAAAAGCAACAACACATGTAGAAATGCCACTACGGAACACAATGAGAGACAATAATCATTTGAGACGACAGCAAAAACCATTCACAGCCAATATTCATGCATAATTCAAATGAGCCCTTGACCAAGTGCACACACACACACACAGTCATGTGAATACATATATAAGTAAGTCTGTGTGTGTGAACGAAAAATGGAAATGGCGAGCTAGAAACAAAGGCAACATATTATGCTCAAACCGAACACTAATCTATGCATCCACACATGCATACATATGTAGCTGGTAACGGTGCTTGTAGCTAGTGGTACCGTTATGTTTCACCAAGTGTACATACATGTGTAAGTAGGGTCTATGGTAATAGGGCGCTGGCGTTGCTGACACGTGTGCCACGATTTGAAGGCAAGGCAAGGCGAGCAGGCAAAGTCAGCAATTTTTTGGCACCAATTTGCTGTCGTTGCATTGTCAACAATTAATTGGCGAGCATTTTTTTCCTTCCTTGCTTTCTTTCTTTTTTCGCTTTCTAAAGCGTGTCCGGGGTTCTGCATGTTTATGAATGAGCACTGGAGTGAGTGGCATTGCAAATGAGTGAAATGAATGCATGATTATGAGCAATTGTTTGAGTTGCTTAGCAAAGCAGTTGAAACCCTGTAAGCAATTCTATTTTGAAAGAATGTACTGTGAGTTAGATTGCAATCGTAATTTTCTCGAAATTTCCTTAAGGAAAATAGTATGTGGGTAGGGTTGCCACTAGAAAAACATAAAAAAACTTTATAAATATTTGAAGTTTAGGCATACAAATTCGGAAGAGAGCTCTTTAACGGGTCTTTTCATAGTTTCATATATTTTTTCGAACAGGGTTGCCACTTTTTATTAATTTTATAAATAAAATAGCGGGGAAATTAGAACAGGTTTTAAAGCTTGGGTCCGGAATCGGCTTTTTCAATATTATTCATAATAGAGTTGCCACATATTTTCAATTTCAAGTCAATATTCAAAAATTCAAAAATGTAAAATACATTGCTTAATTATAATATTAGTGTACGGATGTCTATGCTAAAGATATAATTAAATTTTAGTTATAATAGAGTTGCCACATAATGTAAAATTAAAGACAAAATTTATAACTTGAAATCGTAAAATGTATTGCTCACTCTAATATTAGTTTACGACTGTCTATTATAAACAGTTTTATCTACTTCGATTAAATTTGTTTCTTTTGGATCAGGGTTGCCAACTTTTTAATTATTTTAGGATTTATAAAAAATAGATGCGTCTAATTTGGGTTATATTTATATTTTACACAGTTTTTTTAATTAAAATTATTTTCGGATGGAGTTGCCACCTATTATTTTATTACAAGCAAATTGAAATAATTGAAGAATTTTTTCATATCAGGACTTTAAAAATGTAACTACATTGAAAACATTATGTATTAAAAAATACATGCTGAATAGGGTTGCCACCTAAAAATATTTGAAATATTAAACAACCGTTGTTTCAATAACTATATATATAAAAACCAACAGCACTCGTGTATAAAAATTAATATTTCAAAAGAATCAATATTTATGACCACCACTGTGACATTGCTTCACCAACCAATTGCACCCACAAGCTGAAGGCTACTACTGCTGAGCTGTTAATGCTTCCATTTAGATTTAATAGTTGTGCACAATTAGCATAATTGATTATGTTGCCTGTGAACTTGCAGCTTTAATGGTAGCAACAGAAACAGCAACAACAACAACAATAGTAACCGCAGCAGTGCAGGCAACAATTAAACTATTCAAACAGTGCAGAAGCGTACAAAACGCAAGTAGAACGAGTGAAATAATAACAACAGCAACAAAAAAATAATAATTACAAGAGCAGCGGCGATCAGAAGCAAATGAATGAGCGATGCAACAGCGTTCAGTACAGTCAGTGTGGCAAGTAACAACAACAACTATAGCTATTATTATGTGAACTACAAAGCAGTGTACTGGTAATAGCAGCAACAACAACAATAATAATAGTAACAATAACAACAACAATAGCAATAGTAGCAACAACAACAACAGCAGTTTAACAAAATTATAGCCCAGCTGCGCGTTCACCACTGATTGCCACTGTCAGTGTTGCATTTCAGCAATTTATCATAGCAAAAGTGATTTGTTAGTGGTGGCTGCTGCATTGCCAACGCAACGCTTTATTGCATCCCCTGATGGATTTTCTTGTGGCTGCCACTACCACTGCCACATACCGACGTCGTCAGTTGCCTCACCCAAGCGCTGGCTGCGCTTGCAACATCCCTTCTAGTAGACTCTGCTGCCGCGTTGCCCCCAACCCACACATACCACTTGCCACATATCTTCTCCGTCTTCTTCCGTGTTCTCATAATATTAGTTTTTATTTTTATTGTTGTTTTTTGCTTTTTGTTTGTTAATTTGTTTTTGATTTTTAATTTTGGCATTTCAGCGCTTATGGCATGCTGACTGTTTGTCCAACAAATGCGCTTGGCTATTTCAGTTTTATTCGCGTTTCGCGTCGTTGTTGTTTCGCGTGTTCGTGTTGCACGTTTGTTGGTGGCGGCGCTTTTTTTCGCTTTCGAATGTATCTCTAAAATCACGTAACATATATTGCGTGTGTGCAGTTTGCTCGTCTGTTCTTCATTATTTAATCAGCGTAAAGTTTTTGGAATAGAGTAATTATGAACACTCATACCAGACTCTTCGGTATCAGAGTGATAATATAATAATGAAAGAATAAAAGAACCAACCATAATAATATCTAAAACATAATGAACGTAGTTATTCTAATAGTGATACTCGCGAAAAGTTTGAAGAAAATAAAAATTTAAATTCAGCAAAATATTTCATATGGATTTAACTGGTTATTTAAGTCCTTAAAACCTGAGTTAATTAATATTTTCTCTATTCTGCAAATAATTGGAACTTCAAAATATCAGTGTTATTCTCCATTTTTTAAAGACTAATGTATTAACGCCAAGATTCTGTAAAAATCATGTAAGTACATGATGGACTAGATATATTTGTATCTTATAAACAGTGATTATATAATAATTAGCACAAATTAATCAGGTATAACGAACGATCGTTCTGTATTTTTCGGCGAAACCCATCCGTTATATCATCAAAAGCAAACTTTTTTTATTTTAAGTTCAGAGAGTATCTTCGCTTTCGAAAGCTAATTTTGGTCCGAAAAAATCGTGAATTGTACCCATGAGCTCACCAAGCGCTGGACAATAATCAGCACCTGTGCAGTTGCGAAGTCCTTTTGGTCCACAGTAGAACGTAAAAGGTGCTTTGAACTGCTTTCTCTTAGCAAGATTCATCTTGGCGCTCACTGTGCTCACTGAACACTGTCTGATAGGCGAGACTAGTGATCCTGGCAGATGCAGGCTACCAAGCATTTCCTTCTCCAATGCCCAGCGTTTTTCCGATTGAGGTTGAAACTCTTTGATAGGCACACATTCGTAACGAATTGGCCAGAAGTGACATTAGTCGATGAAATTTGTAATAAATTGTAACAGATTCCGATGATCCATTAGGAGTTATTTGTTACCTTTTTACTTAACCTAACCTAACGGCTATAATCGCTTAAAGCGGTTCCTACGCCAAATATATAAATTTATATATGTTATAACCTAATCCAATGATCCCAGTAACTGGATGTGTTAATAGATTGCTGTTTAAAATTATCGTAGTTAATATGTCGTCGGAAGAAAATAGAACTCCTCTTCTCTTATTCCTATACCTTGAAAAAGGAAGAGTGTAGGAGAAAGGTCGCTCTCCACCTGGTCTTTCCAATAGAGTGGAGGCCTTCCACTTCCCCCGGAGGGTACTGTATCGAACACTTTCAAAACTGGAGTGTTTTCATTCATTCGGACAACATAGCCTAGCCAGTGTAGCCAATGTAGCCGCTGCCATTTTATTCGCTGGACTATGTCAATGTCCTCGAACAACACATACAGCTCATCATTCCATCTTCTGCGGTATTCGCATTTGCCAATGTTCAAAGCACCATAAATCTTCTACAAAACCTTTCTCTCGAATACTCCTAATGCCACCTCATCGGATGTTATCATTGTCCATGCTTCTGCACCATAAATCAGAACGGGGATGATAAGCGACTTGAGAGAGGACATTACTTTTTAATTGCCTACTCAGTACAAAGTAGCACCTGCTGGCAAGAGTGGTGCTGCGCTGGATTATGAGGCTGACATTCATTCACCTCAATACCCATTTGATTCGCTTCCTCATCCAGCCTGGAAAAAGCAGAACTAACGACGCGGATGTTGTTTCCAATGATAACAATATCATCGGCGTACGCCAGCAGCTGTACACTCTTATAAAGATTATACCGGTGTAAGGTCCACCGAATATTAGAAAAACCTTATATTTGGTATATGGCTACCATGGGAACTATTTCATATATTTTTGGTCGCAATACAGTGGACACATTATTATCAGAAAACAACGTCCTCTAAAATTTCATTAAATATATCAAATTTTAACCGATATTTTCGGTAATGAGTCAGCCAAAGACTATGACGTACTCAAGTTCGTTATCTAGGGTCTTAAAAAGAAAATAGTACAAAAAGGCAGTGAAGTGGTTTGCGTAAGTTGAATAACTAGTTAATTCACGTGAAATCTGTTTCAGTTGTAATAGTTTGGAAGATATATATGTTTTTCTCAACTAAAAAAATACTGCTAATTGACGAAGTTGTGACATTTTACGCTAAACTCATTTTTTTCAATGAAGCTTGGTGTGACTACGATTCCAGTCCATCAGCTTAACTGAAAGTATAAAACCAAACAAATTTCGTTAGTGCAAGGATTTGTGGTGTCCTTGAACGATGCATTGAAATGAGAAAAAACAAATTCTGCAAACGGGGTCGTTTTTCTCAAAAAGGCTATTTTTCTGATCTGTTGAGATGTATTGAAAAATTCATAACAGTGATATGGAAATTTAAACGAAAAAATTAAATCGTTCAAATACGCGGGAAATAAATTACGAACAAATTAAAAAAAAAATGAAATCGGTTGAAAACTCTTACGGCAATCCAAGTCACCTCAACGACGTTTTCGGAAAAACATGATTTTGAGATAATCGCTTTTAAAGTTTCAAGTACACGTTTATCTAGTGTAGCGGAGCAAGATGCAAAACACTATTACTTCGCTTCTACTGATGATATAACATTCTTAAGAACCTTAAGGAGGTATAGTTCAAGATAAAATAATAGAAAAGTTTTTCGATTTTTTGACCGATATATAACCCTTTAAGACTATCAGCATCAACATTCTACTAGTTCACGATCCAAGTGGTTTAAGTTTAACTTAAATTTTTCTGTTAAATTATAAAAAAATTGAATAAACTTATGAAATAAAAAAACAATTGTTAATATATTTTAACACTTCCGTTTACTCGTTTTTTTATTCAAGCCACGGCAATTAATTAAATTAAATGTGTTGAAAAATTAACGTAAATATTTAAAAATAAAAATAACTGTTGTGTGTCAAAAAACTCAAACAATAAGTTATGCGGCATATTTGCTAATGCGTCAAAGTTTATTAATAAAATATAAATGCGTATAGGTTATGCAAATAAGGATTAAAAATTCAAAATAATAAACTAGAGGCAATGCTATTAATTATTTTTTGATAAACGAAATTATTTTTTTTAATAAATACATATTTACGAGCCATTAAATTATAATATTTTTTTAATTTTTCTGCTTTAATTAATTACATAAGCATCATTTTTTGAGCCACAAACTGTTTTTTCTGCGGCGCCTTTTTGTCAGCTTGCATATTAATTATGCATTATTTTCGTGGTGATTTTATATATTGTTTGTGCAAAGGATTAATTTTAATGCGGCTGTCAGTTGAGTGCCACAGCGCAAAAAAAAATAAAAAAGTGTGTGCGTGCCGCATCATTAAGCATGCCAAATGCAGCCAGTAGGCTACCCAACAACAACAACAACAACAACCAACTTGTCCGCAAAATATTGGCTGTTGCTGCAAAAGCTCGGGAATAGTAAATGAAAACTTTAACAGTTAGACATTTGCAACTTAAAGTAAACTTCAATTTGTACAACAAAAAAAAAAAACTTGAAATGAAATTGACTTATTGGCAGCGGTTCACAAACAGCAATACAAGCATTCTACGCTTTCTCCATGCTCTTGCTCTCTATCTACATTCTCCGAATGTCAAACATTAAATGCCAATTTCATAAAGTGCAGAAACTTTCTGAACTCGCCCGCTGCTTGAAGCTGAAGGTTGCAAGCAGTTCTGTTGCTATGGAGGGCAAATAAATTTGGAACTGAGCCGCAGCAGACAAAAGCCAATGCTGCTGCGCTGTTGCTGCTGCTGCTGCCGGCACATAGCAGAGGAACGTCAATTGAATTGCTCGAAAGTCACTGAGAACGACGTAATGAATGCGCTCCAATGAAACAGGAAACACATCAGGCAACAAGCAGCCATGCCAGGCAGCTAACAGGCGGGGGTGCGATGGAGTCCTCGCTCGATTGCTGCATGGTCGGCTGTGTGTGTGCGGGCTACAAAGCCGCTTGGCAGTTGCATTGCAATCATATTTATGCGCTTTTGTGTTGTTGCCAGCAAAGATGAGCTGACATCCAAGTGAAAATGTTATTGTTGTGCGGCCATAAAGTCAGCCAAGCAGGCAAGCAGCCAGGCTAGGCCAGGATAGGCCAGGCAGTCAGTCGGTTAGGCTTCGCCAGCAGTTGCCTTCACATTTCATCTCATTTCGTCGTTCACAGCGCCGTTTGTTGCATGAATTGAAAGGAAGTGCATTTTCGCTACAATTTAGCTGAGTTTTTTTCGCTTTGGACTTTTTTGTTTCTCAGCAATTCTCACTGCATTGAAATGCAAAATAAGTTTTTAGCTCATTTGACTCAGTTAAATTTTTGGGGAAATATTTCATTTGTTGCCAAAGTCCAATCAACAGAGTTCAGTCGGTAATTCAGTGTCGCGGTTAAAGTTCAAATGTAGTCTGAAGTGTTGTGGAATTTTGAATTTGGTAGAATGGCTTTAAAGTGGAAGTCTTTAATTTTTGGGTTCATTTTACTAGTATTTAACTTTAACTTTTCAACAATATTCCTCTTTAATGATATAAAATGGACTAATGCATTAAGAAACTTTATATAATATTATCTAAAATCTCTTGTTAAACTCTCGAAGTGAACATTATCGAACATTTAATAAAAACTGCTTCCATTAGGTATTAATTAGTAATTGTTAAAGTATTAGTGCTAGTGTTTATTTATATAATATTAGACACTAAATTATCGTAATATTTTTGCCTTTTGTGGGGTCCTAGAACTTCAAAAGTTCGTGAAGATCGAAAAGTAGTTCTCGAGAGATCTTTACAAGTGCTTTGAAAACACAGTTTGAGAACTGTTTCTCAAAAACTTTGACAGGGATCGACTGGACATTTTAGGAAAATATAAGAGAGATGTAGAATTTCTTGAACCGTGGAGTCATGTAACCTCTTAAGCATCACTCATTATGAGTTCTTCTAGATTGTAAGTAACTCCATAGCAGTTATTTTTTGCAAATTATTTGTACTTATAAGTTTGAAATATTAGATTTTTAAATATTTCGTAGAAATGGCAACACTTTTCTAATTTTTTTATCAATAACCATTACTTTCAACGATCATTTATATTTCTGTTCCTAATTAAGGGTTTTTCGATAAGAGCGCTACAAAAACTGTTTGGGATATCAATTATTTATTCCTGAGCTATAGCGATTCCTATTTATAGTAACGTGCTGGTCTTGATCATCATGGAAGAAGTATGGTCCAATGACGCCATAAACCGCATCAAGCCGTAATTTTTTCAGAATGCAATGCTGACTCATGGAATACGTTAGGATTGTTGCCTGACCAATACCGTATTTTGCTTATTGAAGAAACCATTCAGCCAGAAATGAGCCTTATCGCTGAGTATGATTTTTCGATGATAATCCGGATCATTTTCAAGTTGTTGCTCAGTCCAATTCACGAACATACGACTATTCTGGTGTTCCAGCGGCTTCAGTTCTTGCGCCAATTTGATCTTGTAAGGATGTAGGATGTGTAGATCTTTTCGCATAATTCGCCACAACGACGTCACAGAGATGCCCAACGGTTGAGAAAGACGTGTGAGAGACTGATTTGGGTCTTCCTCAATTGATGTGCTAGTGGCAGCAATATTATCGACACTACGGGTACTTCTTTGTCTCACTCACAACATTTTGTACTGTGATTAAAATTTTCCACTAGACGATCAATTGTTGACCTGACAGGACGATTATGACGACAGTAAATTGGACGTAGCGCTCTTAAAGTTGAGGCCACTGACTCCGAATTTAATAATTTCGATTGTTCCAAGATGAAATGGCAAACCTTACTGAAGAGAAATGTCAATAGAGCGGGGAAAAGCATGGCATCGTTGCTGTCCCCATTGGCATATAAAAGTTAGTTGTACTCAAAATCATAATCAAATCAAATATTATCCGGCACTGGAGAACTGGTCCTAGGTCTAAATTATAGCTACTGCGCCTAATATTATGCTTCAAAATCTTTATTTCCAACACTCTGACTATTTTCAAGTATATTTTTGAGCGCATACTTAGATATTATATATGACTGTATATATTTTTTGTTAGGTGGCAACTTCAAAATCTCCGTAAATAATTAATATTGAGTTTTCTTTAATATGTAGTATTTTTTAAGTAGCTGAAAGTCTCTGTTACTCCAAATGAAAAAATTCAAAAATGCCTACAGTAATTGGTAACTGTGAAATGTGAAATGTGGCTGCAATCAATGTTCTCCTAAGGCGGCTAAATAATAGAATTGGATTTAAATTGACACAGATATTCTATAGTTATATGTATGTATATTATAAGGAATAAAGGCAATCACCAACTTTACCAAAAACATTACCATGCTCTTTATTCCAGTTTGCATATACATATGGCAACTCCGAACTCTACCATTAATTCAAAATTCCAATTACGAAAAATATTCCGTAACTGAAATATATTTTTATTAAAATACAAATGCCGTTTTACCTTTGTCTCGAAACCACATGCAATATTCCAGCTTAATTAAATGAGAAAATTGCTAACTGTAAAAATTCAACTTTTATCCTCTTACAGATATCCTGCCATTAAATGAGAATTCAAATGCAATCTACAGCAACAACAACAACAAAACTAAGAACAAGTAAATCGCCAGCAAATTGTATGTAGACCTTGAAACTAATAAGCGTACAGTAGTACTCGGCTTGGCTTAATAACTAAGAGGTAACTAACTTCAAACTGGAAACTGGTAACTGTAAGCTACAAATCCAGTTAACAACAACAATTGCAACTACAACAACAAGTGCGCAAATCAAAAACGAATCAAATACATACAGTTCATATCGACACATTACACATACCTACGAAGACGTCCTCTAACTCCAGTCCTCTCTCTCTTCCATTATCGCACTCGCTCACTCGCTCTTTCTCTGCAAACTGTCTCTGCCACTAATGCATACAACAGAAAAAGTGCTAACTACATATTATTGGATATGTAAAATATGTGTGTTTGTGTAAGTAGCGTGCTTAGATGTTGCAATGATAGCAACAAATGCCCGATAGTACAGTTAGAAAATAATTGCAACAACAACAACAACAGCAGCAACAATCAGAATACGCATGCCAAGCAAGTGAAGCGAAAAGCATTGGACAGCAGCAAAGGTAGCATACAGCTAGCAAATACAGAGCGACAACAACAACAAACACAAAAGCAACAACAACACAAACTTATGGCACAAACAACGGCGAAACATAAAACAAATTTGTGTCGGTGAAGTAGCAGCAGCAGCAGCAGCAGCAGCACGAAAACGAAGAAAAAGCGCAAGAAGAAGCGGAAGCGGAAGTAGTGCGAAGCACAGCAGCAGCAACAACAACAACAGGCGAGAAGTAAATATTGAAATTGTATAGTTTTGCAAGTGGAGCAGAGCGTAGGAGAGCTAATCGTCAGTAGGCAAGCGTTTAGCAAGCAAGTGTTTGAAAGCGAGTGAAGGCGTTTGTATTGAAATCGCCGCACAATAATAACACAACAACAGCAACAAAAACAATAATATTGAATACAATATTGAAAAGTAGCAGCAACAGTCGCGGGTAAAATAAAATAATCAGCCGTTGTCATGAGGATCATAGCGCCGTTTCGGGCTCTGGTGCTGGCCCATTTATTTTATTGCGTAGCGCCAGCTGGTGGTAAGTGCACAATAATCTTTATATATATATATATTTGTTACATAAGAATATGAAATGTTTATTTTTCACTGTACTGTATCAACCGAAACATATCTTAAAGTGTCAGTATCTCAATCACAACAAAAGCAGGTGTCAAAGTTAATACCTGATTTTTATTAAAACAAATCATTTCATCTCTGAAAGCAACCAGAAACTTAACTCGTTCAATTTCTAACCAATTGACTTGAATTTTTAAATTATTTTGCCTTCGAATGTCCACAATTTTATCAAAAAATAAATAAATAAAAACAATATCTGGGCGATTGCCATACTCTACAATGATTCAAGAGTCAATTAGTCAGACAAAAATCGTAATATGTATATTTTTTGATATTTTTTCGAAAAAAATTTTGTTGGGTTTTGAACGTTCTTGTTTGAAATGTTGATGTGGATGTTACTCATACGCCATGTACCAGCTATCAATATTTACTATACCTAATAAGAAATCCAATATTTTTGTATTCATTGAATATTTTATGTAGCATTGTTAGAAGGATTCGTTTTGGATCAAATATGCAACGTTTTGTTCGATTGGCGAACGAAGGCTACTATCATAGAAACCCCTATTCTTTTTGCAAAAAACCTGGGTCAGTTGATTTTTACAAGTCTCTCCTGAAGAGACTTTTTCATCAAAAATTTTTGGCAATAGAATAGAACCAGTCGTAATCACTTGTAGCCAGGTTCGGACTATTAGGTGAAATCATATGAATCTATGAAAAAAGCTCCCAGAAGGTTTGTCATGCCATCTCATCGATGTGTGTGGCCAGGTGTTGTCATGATGGAATAGAATTCCTCTCCTACTGGGCAAAGCTGGTCGCTTATGGGAGCCCCAAATAAAGAGTTTTACCACTCAAAGTGGATGATTCCTAGCTAGTGTAACCCATGAAAAATTAGGCGATTTTCGTGACTTTTCTGAAAAGAAAGTACTCGACCGAATGTTTCGAAGTTTTTTGGACAAATAAGGTATATTTTCGGCTATACTTTAAAATTTTTTTTTACAAAAATATTTTAAAACTATGAAGTTATGTGCTGTCGTGGGAGGTACCAAAAAAAAAGTTCACCAACTGCTGACATGATTCCGGCCGAATGAGTAGCAGAAACAAAAAAAATAATCAAAAAGGTTATTAAAGTTGAAGGAATTTCCTATACAATGACCTATGATTTTTTAAAAATTTTGAAAATTAACAAAATGGCGTAGTTCTGAAAAAATTGTCGGTTTTTTAGGTAAAAAAAAAATAATGCCAAATTAAAAATTTTCAACTATAGAGGTTTATACCTGCCAGCGGTTGCTCTTTAGAACGCTTCCTTTGCAAAACTATTCAAGATACCATCTTACCGCTTTCTCAGGATATTTTTGAAAGTATAAACTATCGAATAAGCAAAAAAAAATATTTTTTCAAAGTGTCACACTGGTTTAGTCCCTTAACGTTGTCGTAAGTGACACTCCATTTATTACCAGTAACCATATTATTCATAAATGTATCGGGTTTGTTGTGTTTCAACAGCGGATCGCAAATGGAAATTCGGTCTAAGAAGTTTTTTTGCCTTAACTCTTATGGTATCCTAATTTCTTCGGGCTTCTTTTTGTACCCAGCCTTGTTTGAATAATTTCAAACGTTCTTCGTACAATGTTAGTCCCTACACAATCGAAACAACCCTTACATGATGGTCGGACTCAACAATTACAGTTCTTTATCGTTGTTTTGGACATTGACCTTCCAGAAATCATGAATCAAAAAGTGTTTTAGTACGATTTTTTTATATGGCATATAGTATAATCCGATGAAGGGCGAGTTTCAGACAGCTAAAACGATCTATTAGAGAAATAATAAATTTCCTTGTTCCAGATTTTAAATTTTTGTATATTGTTGTATAAATTTTGTATAAAGTTTTGTATAAAGTTGCACTAGAACTTAATGTCTGGTATTTGGTCGAATGTTCCATGTACTTTTTAGAGACCACTAGTTAGATACTTTGTCGTATTCTACTTCATAGCTTCAATTATCTCCTGGTCCATTCACTGAAACTGATATTTAACCTTTGCTCACGTTTATTGTATAAATAGACCAGTCTAATGCCAATTTTATCAATCCATGAGCTCCTACTTTTCTTTGGAACGCACTCATCCCAAAAAGTCTTCGATTAAATTGCTCTGAATCCATATCACCAAATAAAAACAATTCAACACAGATTTATCATTTTTATTTCCCCATCAAAAAGGTGTCAGGGTTGCATTTAAAACGCATAAATTGACTGATTTCACATTAATACCGTTCGTATTATACCTTTCTGAATGAAAATAATTGATTTATGCACACATTTATGGGCCGTTTATGTGCGCCACACATCAAATCACTTATGATAACCCTCGCACTAAAATAAATAAATAAACAGAGTCATAAATAAATTAAAAATAAATCATTTATGCGTGTAAGCAGTAGTCGAGGCGCCATAATTAGTATGCAATGAAAAATAAAGGTGGATATTTTTAATTTTCTGTTTGAAAAAATCACGCTTATCACATATAAATATTTATATATACTATGGCTAGCTGTAAGCTGTCATTTAAAAGTTGAAAATGATTATTTTAATAATTACCCGATGCATTTAATTGATCTGATTGAATATGAGTTGCTGCTGCCACTGGGATTTTCAGCAATTACAGCAAGTGATTTGTCAAAAAAAGAAAAAATAGCAACAACAACAACAGTTAGCTTAATAGGCCGGCAATACAATAACAATTAAAGTAGTCTTTTTATGATTACTACTTCACTCCCACCATTACCCATTCGCGGTTGCCAAAGTGCAGGCAGTTGCCAGTTGCCAACAACTGCAAAAAAGTCAATACCAAAATCACCGCAAATACCACAACCGTCATAATACCGTTCTAATAACATTTTAATCAATGCATTACGCAATCAATAGTTGCAATTCGTACTGCACTTGTATACTAATTAATGTGATTATTCGAGCGTAATTATTAGTGCGCTCTTGTATGCCGAACTGCCAGGCTGCCTGTCTGTCGGTTGGATGGTTGGTTGTTGTGTGATGAAGTAGGTGGAAAGAGCGAAAGAGGCTTGTCCTCCTCTTCAATATATGCAAATGGTTAAATTTAAAAATGTTCTATAAAAGTTGTGTAATTTAATTAAAATCAACTCTCCGCTTCTGTTGCTGACTGACTAAGTGACCAAAGTTGAACCGAAAGTAATTATCAAGCGGGTGACGGGTGGCCGGTTTTATTTCAAATGGAAAAGCGTTGATGCTGAAGTGCTGTGAAAATCGGTCAACTCATACAACAACAACAACAATTACAACAAATTGCAATCACCACACCAACGAATGCTCGCTTACGATTACATGCAGTTACGGAATATGAAACTCACTCATGCTTCTCACTTCTCTCTCAAGCTTTTTCCTCATTTCCAGTATTCTCATGTCCGTACAGATCATTTGTCGCTTGATGTCCAATTGAATTTGTTGTACATGACAGAAACTAGATTGGAAGCATACCATTTGGTATTTAACCAGACGTGGAGATGAAGTTGAAGACGTATATGAGGTTATGCAGGTCGAAGGAGGAGTAAGAGCAAGTTTTAAATGAGCGGTCAACCTCCTTTTTCTAGTAATTACGAAACACTTGGTGTTTCTAAAGTGAAAGGACTCTCTCAAGAAACTGCGATAAAGCTTGATAAACCTATCGAATTCTGCAAAACTGAATTTGTGTGGTACAGAATTTTTGTAAAATAATGAGATATTAATATTGAGAACTTAAAAAGAACTTCTAACCAAATTTTTCAGGCAGTTTTTCATTCAGCGCTTAATTCAGCTATAATTTTCTTAAGCTGCATAAATAAAAGAGCTGTATGAGCTAATATGTGATGATTCAAGCATTTGTTATTCAGCACTATGTCCAGCTAACAGTTTCTTGAGCTGAATATGTGCTGGACTAAGCTTTCTAGATGGTTTGTTATTCTGCGCTTTATTCAGCTATCGTTTGCTTAAGCTGAATAAGTGCTGAATACCACCAAAAAGCGGGTACGGAGTTGCAGCATGAGGAATAGAAACTTTAACGCTTTCAAAAAAGTAGAAAAATGCAGTCAAGAAATTATAAAAATTATAGAACATATGACCATCCATAAAAGATGATCTTATAATAGATTACTCAGCCATCTCAAATACATATCCCTCACGCTTAGAAACCACCCAAACATTTAGGTGCTTCTTAGTTGCAATCTCTGCCCCCGCTTTCGTACTAAATTTTCACTTTGCCATGCGATCCTGTGTGTGACATGTGGGAAATAGTATGCGGTGCCTTGGCATTTGGTTTCGTACATTGAAATGTTGTGGTTTAGGCTGTGTATGACAGCGGAAAAGCTTTTGCAAAATCAGAAATGAAAATGGGTTGAGGTAGGGCTGTTGTTCATATGTAAACACCTACGAGTTTTCCAGTCCGAAAATATTATGGCAAATAAACTAAATTATTTGTGTTTTCAATGGTTGAAAAATTTCGTCATACTCCATATCGGCTCTACATTATATGAAAGTGTGGGTACTTAACTCTCAGTATACAGTGATAGTCTTCGTTATGAAGTCATGGAAGACTTTTTCGTCATCGTTTTGCATATTCATTAAACTAGCTCGTAAATGTTCCAGAGAACAGATGGCAGAAATGTAAAAAAATCGTATTTAACTCTTGAGAACTTAAATCAATGAATTTAATTTGAGAACGAACTGTGAAATGAGTCTGAAAGAGCATTATAATGTACAAGGGGACCACTAGAGGGTTCAAATGGATTTCTTTGAAGCAAAATTCGGTTCATCTTACATTTGTTTACCAAATATTGTTAACAGTAGAAATTATGAAAGCATCCACTAACCTCCACAGCTCGGCCAAGTACAAACGCGTCACCCAGCAATTATGAGCGCACTTTATTTACACCAAAAGTGCTGAAAAAAAACTCATTATCAATCACAATTCTTGTGTGAAAATCAGTGAAAATTAATTTACATTCATTCATTATAGCTTTTAATTATAAAAATGTACAATTTGCTCTGCGAATGAGTGTGTGCATCTCGGTTTGCTGCGCGCATTTAATCACACGCTGTTGCGTTTTATAGTAATTTAAATGATTTTTTAAATTAATAATATTTTCTGTGTGCGATTTTATTTTTGTAATTATACTGGCGCTGATGATTTGGCTTCGTTTTTATTTATGTGATTTTTTAATATTTTTTATGTGTGTTGTATTTTTTTCATTTGTTACTTAAATAACTTTTTATTGTTTCTTTGATTGCTTTTTTTGCACAATGAAACTTAATTTATATTAATAATAATAATAATAATGATAATACTTAATATATGACCCGTTTCATGTTTGCCTTACGTATAATTAATTGCAACCGTTGACAAGCATATTATATTGTGTTATCAATTGGCGTTAAATAAACCCTTATGTTTTCGTGAAATTAAAAGGTTGTAGCTTACAATATCTCTCTATTGAATCGCTTTGTGCGGGGAGTTAAATGATGGAAATAATAATTCTACAATTAAACATTTTAATTGAGAGGGGCATTGATATTTGACAGGTTCTCTTTAAACTGCTGGAAGGATAAAAAAATTGAATATTATGACCTCAATACCCAGGTACTTAGTCAGAAGCCTTGTATCAATCATGTATTCTCTCTCAATTATAATGTTATTTCAGAAATCGATCCTGTTTTTAAACCAGCTTTGTGAAGTTTTCATGGTCGTGAAAATTCTTATCGCACAATCGTAAAAATATGTCAGACAATGTTCTAGAATATGTCAGACTGATACCCTTCCTTTAGTTACAGTTCCTTCGTTAAATTGAGGGTGTAGTATGTATAGTAACTGACACAGAAGTATATGAGACATTTAAATATGTTGGTTTATTGTTCGGTCGTTTCATCACCTTTTTGAAACAAAGGGTACAATCGATATGGTTGGTTCGTTGAAAAGAGAGGCGAAGAGAGCCTGACCGCAAGCAGCCGCACTTAAGCCATCATTAAGTCCATTGCGCTCCCCGTGGGTACCCTGATAAGCATCACCTAAACCACTCGGTCAATTTGACGAAGCTTCTACGTTTTTTACATTTCAGCTACCCAATTTCTCTTAAGTTTGAGTATTGGCAGCCATGGAATGTGTCTCTTCTTAATCGACTGAAAGCTGGGCATTCGTAACGATAATGCTCTAGTGTCTCGTCACCTTCCGCGCGCGTTCTGCATTCTACCGATTCTTTTATACCAAGTCTCCGCCCCGTGATAACCCCTGTGATACAGGTTAGTTCGGTTTTGCTCAAAGTAAGAAGTTGTTTGGTCTGTCCACTGTCAACATTACCCCTTAGTAGTTTTGTGGTACGGCTCGTGTTGAAAGTGTTCCAAGACCTGAGATGTTCTCCTAACATTCATTGTTTTCGGCAGCGCTTGGGAGAACTGAAATGTCCAGGGCAGCTCGGAACGCAGTTCCCTTAAACTGAGCGGGCCAACTCATCCGTCTTTTCATTTCCTTCTATATCTATCTATATGACCCAGGTACCCAGGTAATTTTAATTGAGTTTACTCCCGTTAGTCTATTAACTGCCTCTTTGCATAATCTAACGCAGTGAGACTTCGTGTTAGCGCAGCGGATAGCCTTAATTGCTGCTTGGCTATCCACAAAGTTGGTGGTCCTGTTTGTTAGGGTGCAAGCCCACTTAGCGCCTTCTCTTAGTCCGGCAATCCCGGCTTGAAATTCCGAGTGGTAGTCGTTTAGGGTTAAGCTGCTTTCTATTTGTGAATTTTTACAGAAGCAGTATGCTCGGGAACGAAAGGTGAAACAGGTACAGACCTTTCGTTCCCGTCGGTGAATATATAGATTTCATCATTCCATTGGTACTATCTATGATTGTATCTTTGGTACATTCTTGTCTGCTGGAGAAAGAGAATGTTGCCTTTATCTCCCCAACTGTCTTACTTTCCCGGTCACAAGACCTATCTAACCTAGTTCAGTGACAATCGATATAGTCGCATATAATATCACACAGTCCATATTCTGTTATTCTCTTTAGTTGACTTGAATTTTTATTGATCTGCTGGACACGAAAAATATGTACATTGAATGGTTCAAAACTAAGGGTTTTCCCATATGAACAGACGTCTAATGTTCGGCTGGTAAGGTTTTAGCCAACATTTTTTTTGGGATTCTAATGGAATTAGTTTCATTGACTAGCTATATGGAATATAGAATACTCTAGATATACTAAACTTCGAGTTTATGAGATCGTGCTGTAAATTGCAAGGATCCAAATTAATTAGTTTTTTTTTTCTAAGACTGACATTTTTAGACTGACTTTTAAGACTGCTTTTTCTAAGAGACCTGATATCGGTTCGACGAGTTCTCATATATTTGAGGTTGGACGGCCTGCGTTGGGAATCAACTTTTATTGTTATCAAACGGAATAGCAGACAAAGTGTTGTCTTATGTAGGCTGATGGTAACTTCTGGTCTTCGTCAGCGGATTTTTTATGGAATTAAGATATTTGAGAACTCTGGGATAATTATTATATTTAGTGGAAACTGTTTAGTTGAGTATTGCTTTGATGCATAGTTGGTTTCAATGTTTATAGGACTAGTCTATATAGGTAATACTTATATACATAGGTCAACACGTTGGACGAGTTCATTTTAGGAAGGTTCCAAGTTCCAGACTTCGGAAGCTTTATTATTATTTTTTTACTGAGTTAATATTCCGGTATTCTAGTATAGTATATTCCGTTAAGGCTAATGAGAACAGACAAAAACAAATTGCCTAAAGGTCTACTACCATAACTACATACATATATCTTCACAAAGTGTCAACCACCAGCCACATATAACACCAACAACAACAACAACAATTGCGCCTGGCGTTTAGCAAAGAAATATTCGGAATAATTTAGATGTGTCTATGGAGCAAATTTTACTGAATTATGCAAGCGGAATTAAATTCCGCGGCTAATTAATGGTGAAGGCTGTGTTTTTTCCCCAACAACATTCAGTAAGCGAACGGCACAAGTGCCTACGCCAGCCGCTGGGACAAATACGCGAATTACAGCATACAAACACACACACACACAGTGCCGCGGCGCAGCAGAGTTTGCGGCCAACGACGCTTGTCAGAGGCAGATCCATCCATTTTTGTGCCGCGCAACCCATAAAGGCGCAGATGTAGAGTGCATTTGAGGCGCGCTACAGCTGCCGCTGGTGCAACTTTGGCTGTCATATCATGTGTTCGGCTCGCGTCGCACCCGCTTTTCGCCAAGTGCCGTTGGCTGCTGAGCTGTCAAAACTGTCTGCTTGTGTCATATCTGTGAAACGTACAAATAGCTCTTTGTAGTTTGGAGGTGGATGTCACCCCTGCAAGGGTGTGTGTGTGGATGCAGTTTTGCGTTGGACACTTTTGTACTCGTTGCCTGGAGTGTCTTGTTGTTGTTGTTGTTCGTGGTGGTGGAAATGCAAAATTTTGTAGTGGTGGTGGTCATAGAGCTCGACTAACGCACCAAACCGAGCCATTCAAAAACAGCATAAGCAACTACAACAACAGAAACAATTGCAATAGCAACGCCGAGGCAAACATCAACCGCAGCTTCGTGCTAAATTGGACAGCGCTATCTAATGCAAAGCGCCCAAGCCAGCGGTGTGAGCCCCCGTCAAGCTGTGTCCGCCGTTGGACTTACTGAGTTACACCCATACATACATACTTATATATGTATGTAGCTGTAGTTGGCTGATCGCTAGATTATATTGTATGATTATTGTTGTTTTTTTTTGTTATTCCTGTTGACTTATTTGGCGGTTTTGCAGGAATTTTCTGCACTCGCACTCATCTCATTGCTATAAGCTCCTCTTTTGCTGCTGTTGTTGTTGTTGTTGCTGCTGTGTACAATGACACTTCTGCAGCATTGCCTTTTGGTGTTTTAGTCGCTGTCTATACCCATCCTCGCCGCACCGCCCGCTTTGGGGCCTCTGTGCCATAAGGCAGTTAGTCCACATTGCGTTGCAATTGCTATGCAAGCCCACAACAGTAGTGTTGTTGTAATTTGTTGTTGTTGTTTTTATTGCTCCTGTATGTTGCCTGGCATCGGATGCGAAATAAAAATTTGCATTTTGCCATCGGCAATGGAAAAACTAGAGCGCGTGCATTCGCACCAACGTTGCTAACGTGATGTGGTCTATGTAGGTATATGTAGATATGGGTTTTCGTTATGAATTTAATATTCAGTGCAAAATAAATTGTATTACAGATTGTACATGAATGTTAGCGAAACTTTAATTTAGATGACAAATAATGCTGTGAAGCTCTTCATTTGTGAGCTTATTGTTGTAAAGTGAAGCTCAAGCCGCTCATAGAATTGGAAAGTGATTGTATAGATACCTGATGTCTTCAGGGGTTTCAATAACAACACTTAATATGAAGCTTTGAAAGCTTAGACTTTAATTGTCAAGCTACACCTACGAAGTTTTCCCCCTTTTCTTTATTCTTTATCTTCAAGACTCCTTGAGATCATATAACCCTTTGACCATCTAACCGGGCGTGTATCTCTTAGATCTTTCAGTTTGCTTTATTGCTTTTTTAAATTTAGTTTATAGTATGTTTTTCGATAACAAGAAGGTACCTAGCTCTCGGAGCTTTATTTTGTATGAAATCAATATTCGTTATAGTGTGAAATGATTTTTTCGATTTTTGGGATCTTAAGTCACCCATTCAATTTGGACTATTATAGCTAATATGTTGATAAATCCAATAAAAACGAATAAGTTTTAATACGCGATCGAAGATCGGAGGAAAAATCATATGTAAAGGGGTTTTTAATAAGAACGCTACGAACTAAAACAAAAACGGTATGGGATATCTATAAATTTTTTTTTATTCCTGTGAGAGTACATTCGATGCCACTATGCATGGAACTCAATTTTTTTTTGCATTGCCATCAGGGGCACGCTTGCAGAAGTCCAAACGCTGAACCCAATTTTCGACGGTTTTCAAGCATAAATCGGCAATTTCACGTTCCATATTCGTACGAAGTTCATCAATTGTCGGTGGTTTGTTGGCATAGACCATAGACTTGACATAACCCAATAGGAAATAGCCTAACGGCGTCAAATCGCACGACCTGGGCAGCCAATTGACTGGGCCAAGATAACACCTTCACCAAACGTGGTTTTAAATAAATCGATTGTAACATTCGCTGTGTGGCTTGTGGCGACGTCCTGTTGGAACTACATATGTCCAAGTCCATATCAAGTCTACTTCGGACCCATTCCATTCACTGTAACGTGCCGTGTCACGGAAAAAGCACGGCCGAATGACGACGCCGGCCCATAAACAATATTAAACCGTAATTTTTTCGGAACGCAATCGTGACTCATGGAGTTGTTGATCTGATAGGACGATTATGACGACCATAAATTGGACGTAGCGCTCTTAATATTTTTCTTGAACTCAGTACTGTACTTTAAAAACATAATTTTTTAATAAATCTTTAATACATATATTTTTTGATTAGATAGTAATTTTTTATGTTAGAATTTTAATAAAACCGAAAGATAATACTTACCGAAAATATAATGAACTAGAACTAGATTCTAGAACATACAAATTTTTAACTGCAAAAATACAATCTCATTGTCGCCATTACTCGCAGCGTACTGTCCTGCTTGTTATTTCGCAAGTTCAATTTGGTATTACAAATTTGATTTCTTTTTTTACTCCGCATATCTCTTTTCTCATTTCTCTTCTTGTTGTTGTTGTATTCACACGTGCATAGTTGTGTTGCTCCACCAACCAGCCAACAATTCATCCGTCACTTTCCCGCTTGACTACACGCCTCACAGCCGGCGGGTTAAATATGAATGTTATGTAACATTTTCATGCAGCCAAAGCGCCAAGTGGAGCAAACCGAGAAAGCCGCCACGCAAGGCTGAGAGGATAAAAGTTCGCGCAGTGTGGAGCGACTCCGTTGGTGTGGCGGCAACGACATTCATTTCATATTTTGTCGAATGCAATTTGTGTAGACCACATTTTGAGACACGCACATACACCAGGGCTGGGGAACTACTTGGAGTATTCCTGTCTGTTGGTGTATATGTATTTATATTCCAGTGACTCCGTGTGTGTATGTAAATTCTCCCAATTGTATGCGCAAAATTTGAAATTTGTCAGCATAAGTCTGTCCCATTTGTAGATAAGAGATATAAGGAGCATAGAAATTTCGCCGACAGGCTCATTAAATTGCAAGCAAAAAATATATACTGAAAGTGTCCTAAGGATGTGGTTGCACACCCTGTATTTCTGTATTCACCTGTATGTGTGTGCTTTGCATAAGCAGCTGAGAGTCATTGGCAGAGTTCGTCTGGTGCTGGAGTTCCTTTATTAACCAACTATGCACGTACGTCTCCTGGAAATAGATGGCGTCGCTGATGATATGCTGGTGTTATTTGCATAAGATCAACAGGCATTTGTAGTTGCATATTTGAAATTTAATGTTTTCAGTACCGCAAAGATACCATTTCTTGATACTGTATAAAAATGTCCTGGTATACCTGGTGGGTGAGTGGGAAGGCGGCGGTTATTAGACTGTATAATTAAATAAATTGAATTGGTGAGAAGCTTGCGTTTGTATTGGTAAAGAATTTATGAAAATTGGAAAATTCTCAAATGTGCTTCTTATTAAATTTATTTTCTGAAGTCAAATCCAAGAGGAATTGTGTTCCATCAAGAAAACACCAGGTCACACGTCTTGATAGTGATTTCCCTGAAGCTCCGGAAGCTTAGTTGGGTGGTTCTTGTGAATTCATCTTATAGTTCACATCTGGCATCAATTAATTTCTAACTATTCCTATCAATGGGAAATGATTTTTCTGGGGAAAAATTCGACTCAAGGGATGTTTTCTTTGTTTCTTTGAAAGTGACATTATGAAAATATATTCAAAATGTCTACAAGTTATCGAACGAATCCAAAACGGATCTACTGTGCTTACCTGTGCTAAATAAAACCTTCAATTTAATGCGCAATTAAGGGATTTCTTTTTATTAGACGCAAAATGGCTATATCTACAATATTTCTTGTTTCTTGCTTAGAAAACACTTGACCTTTAGAACGTATAATGGAAAGATATCTGATTCATAATTCCTACAACGAAGTGATATTTAGAGAAAATTTAAAATATCTCGGAGCGTTCGTTTTACAAAACTATATTGGTATTTGAAGACGATTCTGACAGCTAATCGCTTCTAACTTAAGACAACTGTCAAATTTGAGTGTCTCTAAATGAGCTACCTATCTCTTGATAATAAGACGATTTTGGAATACATTTTTTTATGTTTCTCATATTTTCGTTGTTATTATTGTTGTTATCAAGACATAAAATGTCTGAAAACTAGAGTGTCGAGTTTGGAGTTCATGGACGGATACAATTCCTGTTCTCCTGTTATATGATACTGACTGACTCGTTTCAATTATATCTCAGCAAATTTTAGAAAAATAGCTATCAAACTATTAATAGTTGTATTGCAATTGAAAAAAAAAAATATCTTACCTTGACCTAGATGTCAAGCAGTTACATATGTAGTTTCTACTATATGAACATCGATTTATCTATTTAAATAACTTCTTTTAACAGAGAAGGTATCTCCTCTAAAATTATAGAATGCTTATTATATTTATCATAGGATGATCTCTGTCATATCGGTTTCTTTTTAACCACCTTCTTCTTTGAACTTACTGGAAACCAATTCCAATAGATCGTTGAATCGTTTTAGTATGAATTTGGTACCAAATTTCGTATCATTTTGTAAAAATTATACGTACTAAGCTTGGGAGCAATAAGAATAATGAGGTTCCTTAAGCTCTTTTGAATTCGTTTTAATATGATAAATGGCGTTAAAATGCCTAAGATCGATAAGGACTGAAAAGAAAATTAGACACAAGATCATGGCATCGCTTGAGATTCTTGATATATTTCAAGTTATCAAGCCCAACACACTTACAAACATAGCTTTTTATATCCACTGTTTTGGTCTGGAACCCAGCGCAGTCTACATATGACAAACAAGTAAGGAAAGGCTAAGTTCGGGTGCAACCGAACATTTTATACTCTCGCAATTAATTTAGAAATTTACCTATATTTTCGGTGAAAAATTAACCTTAGGCACTGAGTTCTTCATGTTTAATATCAGGGGCCTTGAAAAGTCATGGTCCGATTTTGACAATTTTTCCACAAGTGATGTCACAGCTCAAATACAGTATTTGTGTAAAGTGTTATTTCGCTATCTTTATCGGTTCCTTATGTATACATTACAAAGTGAAAGAATCAGAAAGATTCAAAATTGAGTTATATGGGAAGTAGGCGTAGTTGTGAACCAATTTCATCCATTTTCCACACATGTCATCAGGGTGCCAAGAAAATATTATACACCGAATTTCATGCGCATCTGTCGAGTAGTTCCTGAGATATGGTTTTTGACCTATAAGAGGGCGACGCCACGCCCATTTTCCATTTTGTAAAAAAATCTCAGTGCAGCTTCCTTCTGCCATTTCTTATATAAAATTTGGTATTTCTGACGTTTCTCGTTAGTGAGTTAACGCACTTTTAGTAATTTTCAACCTAACCTTTGTATGGGAGGTGGGCGTGGTTATCATCCGATTTCTTTCATTTTTGGACTGTATAAGGAAACGGCTAAAAGAAACGACTGCAGAAAGTTTGGTTTATATAGCTTTATTGGTTTGCAAGATATATACAAAAAACCTATTTGGGGGCGGGGTCACGCCCACTTTTCCAAAAAAATTACATTCAAATGTGCCCCTCCCTAATGCGAACCTATGTTCCAAATTTTATTTTTATAACTTTATGTATGGCTTAGGTATAGCTCTTTATGTGTTTTTGGTTATCGCCATTTTGTGGGCGTGGCAGTGGTCCGATTCCGCCCATTTTCGAACATAACCTTCTTATGGTGCCAAGGAATAAGTGTGCCAAGTTTCATCAATATATCTTAATTTTTACTCAAGTTACAGCTTGCACATAACTTTATGTATGGCTTAGGTATAGCTCTTTATGTGTTTTCGGTTTTAGCCATTTTGTGGGCGTGGCAGTGGTCCGATTTTGCTCATTTTCGAAAGCAACCTTCCTATGGTGCCAAGAAATAAGTGTTTCAAGTTTCATTAAGATATCTCAAGTTTTACTCAAGTTACAGCTTGCACGGACGGACAGACGGACGGACAGACAGACATCCGGATTTGAACTTTACTCGTCACCCTGATCACTTTGGTATATATAACCCTATATCTAACTCGTTTAGTTTTAGGACTTACAAACAACCGTTATGTGGACAAAACTATAATACTCTCTTTAGCAACATTTGTTGCGAGAGTATAAAAAGTTCTCTAGCAATAACTAATTAAGACAGATTCTCTACGTACTATTATTAAGTCTTCGATGGAGTATTTGTCTTAAATAAGTTATTGCGAAGTCCAAGTTTAGAGTTAAGAGAACGGCCCTATATAGCTGCTTACTCTATAGATTACTAACTTCAATAAAGAACAATACTCCTATATCCGGTATAACGGAAACAAAAGCAGGAAATTGAGGAACAGATTTTCTCCCTTAGTACTTTGGCTAACCAAAAACTCTGCTGCATCTTCAACCTTCCCTGTATTTAACTGTTTTTTTTTTTACTTTCGTTCGGACTATCTAGCACAACCACTATAAATAGGTACAACACAATTTTATAACTGTAAATTAGCACAATTGTAGAATTCCGACAATTTTTCATGTGAACATAAAAAACACAGTTATTAGAGCGCCTCGGGTGGAATTCGTAATTTTTCGCGTAATATTATTTATGGTCACACCTACTACAAGCAAGCGCAATTTCGAAGGAATTTTTTTTTATTTTTCTTTCTTTTTGGTATTTTCATTTACGTGCGCTTTGCTTGTACATTTATTTGCCATATTTCGCTGGTGGGACAATATAAAGTGGGGCATACCAATTAGTTTTATGGTACAAATAACAAGCAACAACAACTACTACAACAGCAGTAACGCCTCAAGTAACAAAAGCGATAATCACAATCAACGGCCAAACCATAAGATGAACACACAAAGACACAGAAAAATATTATAACCAACAACAACAGCAATAACGCTGCTACTAACAAAGTGTTGGCACAAGCGAAAGCTCCAGAAAAAAAAAATTGTGTGATTCAAGGACAAAAGATTATCTTAATCGCGGATATAAACTACCAGATTTAGTATTTTCCATTTGCCTTATGGCCAGAAAAAGCAAAATGCCACACAAATATTGAGCGCACACACACATACACATGCATGCGCACTACAATATATAATCACTGTGGAGCTGAGATGAGACAGGTTCCTTTTGGGTGAGAGTGTGTGTGTGTGTGTGGAGGGCGGAAATGTACAACTTAAAATTCGGTAGCGAGCTGGAAGAAGCCAAGCATAAAGCATAACATACAAACATGCGCTGACACGCAAGCAGTGGCAATTTGCAGCCGTATGTGGTAGCAGAGGCAGTAAATAAGCAAAATTTGTGCTATCGAAAGGAGCGCACAGTGTTGCCACATAATATGTATAAACACAAAAAATGGACAATAACAAAATGCTACAAAAAATAATAAAAAAATTACAACAACAAAAATAATCACAAAAAAATAATAACAACAACAAAAGGCAATAACAACAAA
The DNA here is from genome assembly GCA_031772095.1 of Zeugodacus tau. Lineage (NCBI taxonomy): Eukaryota > Metazoa > Arthropoda > Insecta > Diptera > Tephritidae > Zeugodacus > Zeugodacus tau. The sequence continues at coordinate 41,251,863 of CM062650.1, forward strand.
AAAATTACAACAAAAAAAATAATAATCACAAAAAATAATAACAACAACAACAAAATGATAAATACTAAAAAAATGAAAACAAATTGTTGTTGTTGTGATTGAAGACGACATAGAGGAAGAAGATGAGCAGAAAAAAAATTAAGCACAAATCTACAGGATGTTGCGTGCTCAGAGATTAAGCAACGTGTTTGTGTGGCACAAGGATATATTATTTCGCTTAAGCATGGTTGTAGTGGAGCGCTAGCGTACAAGCCATTAATAGTTAGACATACATACATACATATACAGTTATACAACCATATATATAAATATGTTTGTATGTACGTGTGCTCGTGCGTCCGAAAGTGCTGAAATTTATGAAAAACACGTTCGTAAAAAACACCAAATAAAGATTAGATACGTTATAAAAATATCGCAAGTTTTTCTTGTTGCTGACACCACTGCTGCCACTGCTGTTAAATTATGGTTGCCCCTGCCAGCCAAAGGTGGTGAAAAAGCTGGTTAAACCGAAGTTTTTTAAACCCACAAAAGTGGTAAAAAAAGTGGTGCGTTTGTCATAGGCCAGCATAGCTGCTTGTGAGTTTTTTAACCACTATTCCCCTCACACGTACGAATACAAAAACAAAACAACCCAAACGTGTGCGTTGGTGTTAGTAATTGAAGAAACATGAGGGGAAAGTGGTTAGGCCTGGCTGGCAGGGGCGCTTACCAGCAACAATACACATACATATGTACATACAAATATACTGCACAGCAAGTCTTCCGTATAACTGTGATGAAAAGTCACGAACACGAAATGTTTAGCTTAGAAGATTTGTATGTACCGAAAAGTGTGATAAAATTATAGCGAAGAATAGTTGGGGAATTAAAAGAAAATTAATGCTGTGCACATGGCATGACATTTTTTTTAAGAATTTTTAGTTTTGAACTTTTGTAGTGTTTTCTGCTTCAAACACGTTTTAGCTGAGTATGGAGGGAGTAACTTATATAATATTTAATAATAATATTTTAAAATTATTTTCAAACGATTTTACTCCAAAAGATATATCGACAAAAGTTTTCTTGCGCAGTAAAAGTTTTTATCATCAAGGATCCAATTTATTATTCGAATTTGATGACTTAAATGCCTTTTTGATCAAAGGAATCCACTATAGCGTCACGTTATTTTTTAAAACTTAAAAAAATGTGGATTAAGTCTACAGATACAGTAGTATCAAAAATTATATTTTACAATTGATTTCTTACATCCCCCGTTTATGATTAATGTCAACAGTAGCCTCATTGATCACAATATTCTTCAATATATTAATAACTTTTAATCACTCAACATCTTCATGGCGAATAATGCCAGCTAAAGGGGGAATAAAGTAGCAAAATCATACAATTTGTGGCTTTTCAGTTAAAATATTGCTGAATATTAATCGGTCCATCTGAAATATTATTTCTTGTTTAAAATTTTAGAAATATCAATTTATGAGTGCCTTTGTATTTGAAATATTGTTTATTTATTAATCAGATATTATTATACTGCTGCATATTTTTTTCATCAATAACTACCTCGGACCGATTGGGAGCATTTTTAGATCTGAACTGATATTTTTTCTAATATATTTTTGAATACCTTACCCCTATATAGGCGTAGATAAGCTGACATGAAGAAAGATAACGTTAATTATGAGTCAGACATGTCGGAGCCAGACATCCATTTCATTGTTGTACTATCTGGAATTTTTCGATAGAATATTCGTTAGAACTTTACTTAAACTAAGAACTTTACTTGACTTAGCAACTTTACTTAACTTAGGAACTTATCATTACAAGAAGATAATGCTCAATCTCGTTTGTATTAGTACAATAATGCATCCCTTCAAAACCCAGCAGTCGCCACTGTAGATTTGTAGAAAAACACCTTAAAATTTTTACATTTTCGTTTGCTACCTTGGTACCTCACTGGTTTAAGGGACTATACCAGTGTAACCCATGAACAATTAAGCGATTTTCGTGTTTTTTTTTTTGAAAGGGTTCGATTGAAATTTTTTTTTGGCCATAATAAGGTATATTTTCAGCTATATTTAAAATATTTTTTTTTTACACAAATAATGAAAAAGGCGTCCAGGCGTTCGATAAAGTATGGCATGACGGGCTTTTATATAAGATTAAAAAAGCTTACCACTCGAAATGCATAAAACCTTGGAGTATTATTTAAAAAATAGAAAGTTTACTGTCAAAGTAGGAGACCAATAAGAGCTTGTGTACCGCAGGGCAGTGTTTTAGGGCCAATTCTATACATAATATATACTGCGGACCTTCCAACAGCTAGTAATATTTTGACATCAACTTTTGCGGATGACACAGCTTTAGTGAGCCGAAACAAATGCCCAATTATAGCATCAAAAGTATTAGGAGCGCAGGTTTGACAAATTTTGTTTTTAAAATTTTTTTTAATTTTTTTTTCTGAACCATCAATATCTCAAGAATATTGTGTTAAAATTTTAGGTCATTCGGAGAAAAACTAACGAAGTTACAGGAGGTTGAATAACGGTACCTCCAGCTATCTGCGCTGAGTGTACAAAACTTTGAATCGATTTTCCCAAATATGTCATTTTTAAAGTCGGTGACCAGCCTACAGAAAAAACTACTGCATCGATCGTTTTGAAATTTTGAACAAATATTCTACATATATATAGTTCTCGAATGACGCCGAGTTTTTCCAAAAATTTTAATTACTAACAATTTTACAATAACAAATAGGTCGATTTTTTCGTCTAAAATGTCATTTTGGCTTGAAAATGGTACCAAAAATTTAAAAATTGAAAGATTAAAAAAACTCGACGTCAATTGAAAGATAAACTAATAAACTAAAGAAAGCATTTTGATTTTTTGGTTTCGGATGATCCAGTGATGCTGTAGGCGGGTCACCCCACAACAACTTTTTTTCGAGGTGCCTGCAGAGATCGACGAAAAATCCGTTATTCCTCGCTATTTTTCGATAAAACTTTTTTTTTTAAGTATCCTTCAAATGTTGCACTTTCATATAATAATAAGTAAAATAAACCTACAACAATAATTTTTTCTAAACAAATTCATGAAAAAAGGTCTTTTTTCGACGAAACAAACCTTACCCCCCCCCCCCCCCTTAAAGTAGAAAGTATTTCCTATACAATGTCCCACGATTTTTGAAAAATATCAAAAGTTAACAAATTGACGTAGTTCTGAAAAAAAAATTCGTTTTTTGAGGTATTCACGTTGAATTATGATGTCATTTCGAGAAAAACGCGTTTTAAGTTTCAACTATATCAGCTTATACCTGCGAGCTCTTAAAAACGCTGTCATTCAAAAACTATGCAAGATAAGCAAAAAACCAAAAAATCGATTTTTGAAATGTCACACTGGTATAGCCCTTTAACAGAATATATTTTTGCACTCCTATCCCCAACATTTGCTCAAAATAATGCAATTTTCATAAAACATTTAAGTACAAACACCAATTCCAAATTTGTTGCGTATACGCCCCCACCTGCACGAAATCAACTTTCCACATAAAAACAAATGTTTTACAACTGCCAAATTAGCGCATCACAGGGAAGCTTTTAAACACGAAAAAAAAGAAAACAACAAATGTAGCGAAAACAAATTGAAAATTTGTTTTGTAACAAGTTTAAATTTAAGTAACAAAAACAAAAAATCTGATAAACAAGCTGACAGCCAATACGCCCAAAAGCAATATAAGCAATTAGTTTTACACTTTTTTTCTTCGCAACATTGTATATAATTTGATACATTGTTGTTGTTGTTGTTTGTGTTGCTTGCAAATCTATGCAGTTTATATGCGTTAAAACAACAAAAACAATTAGGAAAACGAAAAAAAAGAAGCAATAAGTTTAATTTGCAGCATTGACCAATATATTAACCTACGATTTAGCGCAAAAGGGGTCATAATGTGGTTGGCTAGTGGAACCCACAATGGCGCATTGATTGCACTTTATGAGCGGTTGGCTGTTGTAGTGCTATGCGCTATTGTAAGTTGTTTGTTTGTTGTTGTTTTTTTGTTTTTGTATGTTTGTTGTTGTTGTGCGCTTCATGTCGCATATTAATACAGTGGCTGTCAACTCAATTAAATTCATGTTTTTATTACATTTTGCCTGCTGACGTTGCGCGTTTTTGTCGCCATTGGGCTGATATACATACATATATACTTATATATATATATATATATACATACATACATATATATATATATATATATATCTGTAGCCATATTCCAGCATTTAATGTGTGCGTGTTTTTACAACATCCATTGTTTTTGTTGTCATTACATGGCGCTGTTGTTGTTGTTGTTGTTGCAACATTTTCTATGCAAATTTTTGTCATTCCCGGCATGTCATTTCGTAATTAGATTTGCTGCGCAAATGAATTTTATGCTAACCAACCTGCCATTTATTCCCCACTCACGCTACTCTTGCGACTCTACTTCGCTGCGCTCCTCTTTGCACTGCCGCCGCTTTAATTGTCCTGCCGACTGTCGAGCGCAGTTAATAGCTAGCGCTGCCATTGTTCGGTTCTATTGAAATTTAATTTTTCATTTCAATGTATTTTGTGGCTGTTTGGCACTTATATTAATATCCGCTTGGTTGCGGACGCACAAAGCGTTTCGGGTTTTCGATTTGCTCTTTTTTTCGTTTTCGTTTTAATTTTCATTTTCATTTTTTTTGCATTATTTTTGTGTTTATGCCTTGCTCCCAAAGGCTTAGCGCTTTTATTGCCATTAATGCGTTTAATTGCGCGGCAAACAGGCACATACGCGCTAACCAATGCAGGGCTTTTAGTATGTATGTGTGTGAGAGTGTTCACATACATACTCGCTAGCTTTTGTATTTCACGACTAATGCCATTATTGAATGCCACATGGGCTTTGTAGGGCAATTATCGTTGTCGAGTTCATACATATATACAGATAAACATATATACTCATATACTTATATAATCTATATTTACATTCTTACCTTCAGCAAATTTAAATATATTTAAAATTTTTTTTTCAGTTTGTCTCACAGTTTTTTTCTATAAAACCCGAATTTTTTCGTGGAAAACAATTTTTTGCATTAACCAATTCATCATTGGTTTTCTCTACACCCCGCTTACTCTTCTCTCTATATATTCCCGGTCTCTCTATATATTCCTCGTCTCTCTATATTCCTCCTCCCTACTTTTTATCCCTCTCTATTTGTCTGTAAACTTAATTTGCGAGTTTGTGAAGGTGGCTTAAACGCCTCAGTAATCAATTACAAAGCCGCAAACTAATCAATTTATTTGGTGTAATAAGTGCGTGATTGCAAATGGAATTTTTGTGTGAATTGTTTTGGAAGAATGTATGTCAATTCCATCAATAGTATGTTAAAAATTCCATTAAAATATAAAAATAAATATTTTCAATTTTATAATGTGCTGAGACCTTTTTTAAATACAGTCAAAGGTATATTAATATGATCACTATGTAAAGTTAATGATAAGTATTTTAAAAACAGTATCTGAAACATAGGTAAATCTAAAAATTATGTATAGATGCAAAGAAATAGCGTTCAGTATATGGTCGAAAAGTATATATAAAACTGCCTTATAGGGACGCGGCGTAGTGTTGATTAGGCCTTCATAACGCGTTTTAGGTATGTCTTCCCAAGGATCCTTCACTATTACCCAAAATTCGCGATTATTGTCTGGTTTGCCATTTCTGATTATCACCCCATAGGTTAACTTTGGAATTGAGGTCGAACCATTGCGCAGGAGAGTGCATGAACTTAAGCCCTATGATACGAAATCACTCCTTGGCCAGCCGACTTGTATGTTTCGCGTCATTATCCTGCTGAAAGACCCATTTCAGAGGCATTTCGTATTCAGTATAAGGTAACAATATCGACGTAGACATATATTGATCCATGACGGTGTAGATACGATATATCGTCAAATAAAATACAAGCCCAAACTAATATATTTGATACTCCATGTTTTACTGTTATGGTAATGGTAGGGTGGTATTCAGTCTTCGGTGGACGATCACCATACTGTCGTGAACCTGCGCCTCTAAAAAGAACGACTTCACTTTAATCTGTTCTATATATATCCCCGCAAAACTAATACGGCTGTGTAAGTTGACGTTACACCAAAAGCTCCGTCATGATTGGGAAGGACCTCTCCGAGCCGTTCGATATCAAACGAAGTTTCAGACAAGGTGACTCACTCTCGTGTGATTTCTTTAACCTGATGTTGGAAAAAATAATATAAGCTGCAGAGCTAAATAGAGAAGGTACAATCTTCTACAAGAGTGTACAGCTCCTGGCGTACGCCGCTGATATTGATATCATCGGAAGCAACAACCGCGCCGTTTGTTCTGCTTTTTCCCCCATGGATAAGGAGGCGAAGCGAATGGGTCGGGAGGTGAATGAGGACAAGACGAAATATCTCCTGTCATCAAGCAAACAGTCGGCGCATTCGCGTCTTGGCTCCCACGTCACTGTTGACAGTCATAACTTCGAGGTCGTAGATAATTTCGTATATCTTGGAATCAGCATCAACAACACGAACAATGGCCTCGAAATCCAGCGCAGAATCACTCTTGCCAACAGGTGCTACTTTGGACTGAGTAGGCAATTGAACAGTAAAGTCCTCTCTCGACGAACCAAAATCAAGCTCTACAAGTCGCTTATCATTTCCGTCCTGCTTTACGGTGCAGAAGCTTGGACGATGTCAACATCAGATGAGACGACACTAGGAGTTTTCGAGAGGAAAATTTTGCGCAAGATTTATGGTCCTCAGAACATTAACAACGGCGAATACCGCAGACGATGGAACGATGAGCTGTTCGAGTTATACGCCAATAACATACATACATATATCTCTCTTTTCTCTTTACAATGAGAAGACTCTAACACACGCACAATTATTACCAAGCAGTTAAACTGATGGTTGCTTAAATATAATAATTGAGTATCTTTAGTAGATCTTAAACAGCATTTCCCTGATATCTTACTTTAGGATATCTCCCGATTTCTCTGAAGTCATAATCTATTAATTTTTTTAATAAGAACTAATAACGAATAAATCTAGTATATTCCAACATCACCAGCTTTTTATTTTACACCTAAAAACTTTTTGAATTTTTCAAAATATTTTATAAGTTCAGGTTATTTAAAAAAATTCCAAAAACATGAGATCTTTTAAAATTCCAAAAATAAATTTAGTAAATTACTCAAAAACATAGAGTTACCCTTATACACTTTTAAAACGTAGTAGAATTGATCAAATATCCCAGCGAATGCAACTTGAACCATTTCAATTGAGTACAACTGAGCCGCCCAGCTTCCCAGTAATAGCGCTCAAATTCAATTAATCTCCGACTATACAAACATAACGACTTGTATTGTATGTGTTCACCCTCATTCGTCGTCGCTGCTATACCACCTCCTCAATTCCTCCTTCGTGCCTAATTAATATAATCCAATTCAATGGGTCGACCCATTAAAATATGAGCATCCAATAATTTTTGGTTTATTGTATTACTTGCAATTATTAGCTGCTAATACGATGCTCGTATATACCGTTATGTGTTAACATGTTCGTATGTACAGTTAGGCATAGTATGACATGCATCGCTCAAATTTCGCTAATAAGCACTTTCGGTTGGTATAAACATCTTCTTAAGGCTTCTTGAGGCTTCTCGAATTCCCCTCTCTTGTTGTCTGTTGTATTATTTGTTTTGTTGTTTGTTGCTCATCTTATATTGCTTCTTGCATTGTTTTTGCTTTGTAATAAAAGTTACAAGAAAGCTGGCTGGCATTTTATTGTCGGATTAACGCGTAACAATGGAGGGTCACAAAAATCTGAAACGTTGAATATTTACTTGGATACAATATGAGTATGTCTGAGAAGTTGTATTTCTATAATATGAAAGCTGGTAATTGCAGAGCATAACATTTTGTTGTTGGTGGATTTATGTCGGCGTAAAAGTTTTTATATTGCCAAACTCTTATGAGATAGACCAATTGGTTTGACTGTATACTATGTTTATTGCATTACTGTTGGATCAAATCTATAAGCGTTAGAGGTTATAAACTGCTTGAAAAATAAAAAATCTATAAAATATAACAAATATATATTATCTGATACATTTCTGAATTTATGAATATATTTTAACTGGAAAACCAGTTAAATTGAGTTGCAGAGGTTCGTCATAAAAGTAATCGATTTGAGCTGACTATAACTCCGTATTAGTTGTTATAAAATGTAATAAAATTGCATACTTTTTGGAACTATAAACCTGAGTTATACCCTAATTCTATAACAGCCTAAAGGTAGGCAACGTTTTATTCAAAATATTGCCTAAATGTATGCATGGGCGAAGTCTCCAACCATTAACTTAATATTATATGTTGTTCTTCGATTCCTAAAACTTCTTGTCATATATTTATACTCTTGCAACAAAAGTTGCTAAAGAGAGTTTTATAGTTTTGTTCACATAACGGTTGTTTGTATGTCCTAAAACTAAACGAGTTAGATATATGGTTATATATATCAAAATACTTGAGTAAAAATTTAGATTTCTTGACGAAACTTGGTACACATGTTCTTTGGGATCGTGAGAGGGCTATTGAAAATGGTCGGAATCGGTCCACTGCCACGCCCAAAAACAGAAAACACATAAAGTGTCATAACTAAGCCATAAATAAAGTTATAAAAGCAAAATTTGATTCAAAGGATCGCATTAGGAATGGTGAAGGGTATCAATAGGTGAAATCGGATAATAACCACGCCCACCTCCCATATAAAGGTTATGTTAAAATTTCCTGAAAGTGCGTTAATTTACTAATGAAAAACATCAGAAAAACGAAATTCAACACATGAAATAGGTAGAGGAAGTTGCACTCAGCCTTAAAAAAATAGTTAAAAATGGGCGTGGCGTCGTCCATTTATGGGTCAAAAACCATATCTCAGGAACTATTGGACCGATTTCAATGAAATTCGGTATATAATATTTTCTCGGTACCCTGATGACACGTTTGAAAATGGGTGAAATCGGTTCACAACTGCGACTACTTCCCATATAACTCAATTTACACCCAAAACCTTTTAAACGTTTTTACTTGAAGCTCGCCAAAATTTTGGGATCATCTAAATCTGATCTATAAATTTCAATATTTTGTTGATCTCAAAATTAATATTTGTATTTGATTTTTTTTTTGGTATTTTATAACACCTTAGAAGCGTACTAATAAAAGCATAACTTCGTAATGAGATACCTTAAGTAAATGAAACAACAAATATATTATTAGAGTAATATACGAAAACAGAAAAGCTAATAATAACAGTTGCCATGACGAGTAGCAGAAAAAAATCTGACATATAACTGTAACCAATACCGACCCACTGACAGCATCATATAAGCAACTAGAATGTACTCGAGCGTGGGAGTATGATGCGCACCATGCGACCGATGATGACATGTGACAATGTGACGCTTTTATGATTTTCCTACACGCTTACCAACCGAAAGCTGATTTATGGCAGCATAAACACGCATACATACACCTACACTTCAATATTTGTGTGTACACCTCAGTTGTTGTTATTTGGTGAGCACGAAGGCACTTAGCTCCTGTGGCTATAAATAAAATGTGTCTTACACATGTTTATATGCCTTTTGTAGCGCTAGACACATGCATATAAACATGTTTATAGCATAAAATGAAAGCAGCAAATGCCTGCTGACACACTAATGAAGCAGCACCGGGACGATACAGGAGCTTCTTTTGTTGCTTGCCTGCCTGTAATTGAGGTGGCAGGCAGTATACAGTGTTCAGCAGCGCCGAAAAGTAGGCCAGGAATTTGCGGTTAATAAACAGTGTAGCGCCGGTGTCAGCTAGACAATAGCCCAAAGTATTGTTTGTCGCAGACAGCAATGGAAATGAACTGCGCTATACTGTCTGTCCACATAGAGTAATAAACTCGCTTATAAATAGGCGAAGAATGCAAAATGCTGAGATCTAAATTTTGTGAGAGAAAAAATTAAACTGAACAATAGCTTGGCTACGGTGTAGAATTTCTTATTCCTTTTTGGACTTTTTTCTAATGAAAAAATCAAGAAAATAATACCAAGCAAGCGTCTGTTAAGCTGTGGCTAGCCGCCAGTGCGTATACGTAATCTCGCATTTCATTACAGGTAGACACCGTAGAGTGCACTAAACTTCAATTAGAACAGCAGCAGCAGCAGTAACGGCTACTCAGCAGCTCATTACAGAACAATAGTTTGTGCTTGCGTCTTCTTCTCTTGGATCCCTGTAGAAGTTGTGAAGAGCACTGTTTGGCACTAGAAATTATTTTACACAAAGGATAATGCCTTCTCTTGTTGTGGCCGGCTAGTCGCGGCGCGTTTGTTTCATGAAATTTTTTTATACTTTTTTATATTTTTTTCCGTTGTTTTCTAGCCGCATTATCTCCTTGGCATAATCTGCACATTTACACTTTGTTCTTTTGTAATTCTTTTTTCTTCAATTTTATTTTCGTTTGTCTCCTCTAATGACACATTTGTTGTTGTTGTTGCTGTTTCTTTTTAACACTTGTAACATGCTAACATTCTTCTTAATTCACTTTCAAGACTTTTATACATTTGTAGATTTGTATTTTGTTTATTGTTATTATTATTATTTGTAGCATTCTTCAAGGCCGGCCACTCTTGTTGTTTGTACGACAAACCAGACAAAGAATTGTACAAACAAAGCAAAAGCTTTAATTTCTTCTGGCAAACAGTTTAATGTGCGGCAGTGGTCCAAAGCGTACTTCTTTTTTTGTTTTGTAATAAATGCTGGACAGTTCACTTTCAAACAAAGTAGACTTTTGCACTGCAAAGCATGCCGCAGTGAGATAATAGCGATAAAGCGAAACAAGTGACACAAGTTAAATAAAATAAATAAAGAAGTTAATGAGTAAATGGCGGTGATGCTGTCGAAGAGTGATAGTAAAAGAAACAGAGATTTCGGAATGAAGTGGATAGTGAACTGAGAAGTATGAGAGAACGAACTTGGTGACTCCATTGAAATAACATTACTTACTCAGTTTTTGTAATTGATCTGATCAGGCTATCATATATGTATATACCTGTCATATATCAATTGTTTCAAGTCCTTCAATCATCTTCAAAGTATAATTTTGACCAATTTTGTTTTATGAAAAACTATATGTATGGTAGGTCTATCAAATATAATAAGTAGTTGAGATTTATTATTCTTAGGCGAAACTAATCAGTATTGCAAATTTTTTAATGACATTTCCTCAGCGTTAATCAAAAATCTTCTGAGAAGCCTTTCTTCTTTTAATAATTTCGATTTAATAATATTAATGCAATTTCTGCAAATTTTTATCGAAAAGCCTGTATAAGGACTGGTTTCAAATGAAGCACGTGGTAGTAAAGGCTCTTGAGAATAGATTCTTAATTTTTCCACATTTTCCTTCTATAAAATAGATTATATGGATGGTCCTATACGAGGTGTGTTCAAAAAACAAGAAAAAACGTTAACTTCGGCTGTACCGAAGCTAATATACCCTTCACAGGTGCATTTCTTTTAGTAACTATGTGTTTAAGCAAATCTATAGACGTAAGAAAAAGTAAGTAAAAAAAGAAAACACTTTACTAATTCTTTTTAGCCGAGTTGTTTGCTAGAAACATTAAGGTTATATAATTAACCGATCTGAACAATTTCTTCGGAGATTATATTATTACCTTTAGCAGTAATCCATGTCAAATTTCGTGAAGATACCACGTCAAATGCGAAAATTTTCCATACAAGCCCTTGATTCTGATCGTTCGGTTTGTATGACAGCTATATGCTATAGTGAACCGATCTGAACAATTTTTTCGGAGATTAAATTATTTCTATGAACAATAACTCACACCAAATTTCGTGAAGATATGTAGTAAAATGCGGAAGTTTTCCATACAAGCCCTTGATTCCGATCGTTCAGTTTGTATGGCAGCTATATGATATAGTGGTCCGATATCGGCAGTTCCGACAAATGAAGCTTCTTGAAGAGAAAATAACATCTGCAAAATTTCAAAACGATATCTTAAAAACTGAAGGACTAGTTCGTATATATACAGGCGGACAGACAGACGGACATGGCTAAATCGACTCAGCTTAACATACTGATCATTTATATATATACTTTCAAATTGTCCTTCACCTATGTTACGATAATAATTTCAGGTGTATTAATTTCTTACTTTGTCTGTAGCAGCCCTAAAGTTAGACATGTTTTCATTATCTGGGCGTTTTTCGTATTTTCAAAGCTTACAGTTGTATGATTATTACCTAATATACCTAATATTTGGTCAAAACAATGATGTAACAATGCCTCGAATAGAGAGATTCGCCAGACATGACTTCGCGAGACTCCGTGAGAATAATTAGAACTTTAAAGGGTCATCGGTTAATAAGCCTACGAGAAATCGAAACGAAAGAGTCAACGACTGTTCCAAAATCGAGTTTGAGAAGTCTTTCGACGTTTGGAAAAAACGCTGGCTTTAGTGCATACTATCGAATAGGGACTATTATAAAGGCGCATGTTTTTCTAAAACCGAATATTACCGTTATAAAAAGCTCTGAAATCATAAACCGAAGTCCTCTGGCATGTAGTTAGGTTTGAAAGTAAGACATTGATAGTTTAAGTTTGTTCCTACCTTCATGTAATGGCAACTGTTGGTTCGCACTGGAATGAAAATCGAAACTTAAAAGAGGGAAAAAAGAGGAGAATGGTAAATTCTATTGCAGCCTACGTTAGTTACTTATTTTGGCAACTCGTCGTGATTCACAGTTACCTATTAATATAAGAAACGTCATCTTTGACTTGTTGGTTACTATTAAGGATCGACATTTTTTAGAAATAGTTGATATAGTGCACCTAAGAATCGTCACAGGAACGTATGTATAATGATGTCAGCTCTTGAATTTTCTTCGGTCTAATTCAAAGTCGGTCTGGAATAAATACTGCTTTGGGCTGAAGAGCATTATAAGAAGTAAATCGCCGGATCCACAAATTCTGTAAATTTTTGGAGTGCTGGTTCTATGGTTTAAACATTTTCAAACTAGTCATATATTACAACAACAATAAAGACGGAAATTAAAAGGGTCTTAAATCATACTCCCCAAATCTGGATATTAGTCAGATGATGAAGGCTAACACTAACAGCCGGTTTCACGAAACAAATTTAAGTGAAAAATAATAAATTTCAGTTTCACCATTTGATTTAATTTTTATTTAAACGGTCACGCTTTGCCATTTAAATATTATTTAAATAGTGTCATATGTAACCATGGTTACGCTTTTCTATCAGCTGAATTCCCATTTGTTTACCATTTTGACAAAAAAATATAATTTATTTGTTTACATAAATCAGCTGTTATTCTTACTAACATCCCTGCCTTTTAATTTTTTGGATGCCAAATGTCAATAATGGTGAAACGCAGGAAATTTAAATGCAAAGTTAAATAAAAATTAAAATTAAAATTAAATGGAACTTAATTTTCAATTAAAAACTTTCGTGAAACCGGCTGTAAAAGTAGAGAGGAAATACACACTCGGACCTTTGGCAGCCTCCTCAAGTTTGTTCATAAGAATGAATTCCAATAATTATGACAGGATGATAAAGCTTAAAGCTAAAACTGATTACAAAACGATACTAAAGAGAACTCGTTCAGTAACTAGTCTGAGGACCTTCTGTGCAAAGGTCCATTTCTTTAAATTTTTTCGGGAATATTTTTATTTCTACAACAACAGCAACAAAATAATCTTAGGTGCAGAAAACATTTTCGTGTGGTCATCGCCAGCAGTTTGCAGCTGTCCACATGGACAGGTGTGTTAATTTGTTTGTATTTCTTTTTGTATTTGTTCCATGCTTAAAACTATACCCACCGCGGAAAGCGTAACTCACTTGGTTTTTTCTTTTATTTTTTGTATTTTTGCACTCGTTTGTATGCACCTTGGCACACTTCTGCGCACAAATAAAGCCATTAATTCAGACGCTGCTCATAAGCTGCCGCTACATTTTGGCTGACTGCGTGCTCACCTGCGTTCTTTCCATATAAATATAAGTGTGTGTGTGTGCAATAAATTTATAGCCACCAGCACAAACACACATACTTGTACACCTCAAGTGTATTTTAATAAGCAAACCAAGCAAATAGAACCGTTACCGCTACCACCGCATGCAAAGGGTAAATATTATACAATTTCACTCTCAAGTGCAGGCACACTTGTGTTTTTATATATGGATCTGTGTGTATGTTTCTGCTTCATATGCAACCTTGTGTGCGCTGTCCGCTTTGTTGAAGATCGCCAAAGAAAGTGCGCACATTTTTCATGGATAATTGAGTTGACTTGAAAAATGGCTGCTATTCAATCGTGTGAGAGGAGCAGCAGGCAGTGGGTCAGTGCTTGTTGCTGTTGTTGCTTTCGAGTGCCGAAATGCTTCACTGCGAATTGGCGCATCGCTTGATTGGTATTCTATATACAATTGGTATGTAAGTATGTGTGTGTAATGCTGCCACTGCCTTTGAGTATTATTATTATTATTTCCACACTTCCATTTTATTTATTCAAGTTCTCTTACTTAGTGGTTGTGTACTCTTGTGGCTGCCTTTGGCTTATTACCAGCATCAGCTCAAGTGCAGCTGAGCTCTACGTTTGCGTTTCAATTACACGTTTGTTAGTGTCTCATTATACATTATATACATATATCTCATATAAAGTCAATGTTAAAAAAACGAGCTAAACGAATTTCCGCTTCCCAAAACAAAAAAAAAATACCGAAGAAGTCGCAATAAAATTCAGCGGAAGAAACGGTAATAAAAACTGCAGTTCAGTGAAGTGCAATGAAGCAAAGCGTCAGCATTCGTTGTGGCAGCAACAGCAGTTGGGTGTAAGAAGTGCTTGCTTGTAGCTGACATTTTTTCGGTGTGTCTGCGTTGCTATTGGTCTCCACTTCTGACTACTTCTGTCCCTACACATTTGTATATATCTTTACCTCGTGTGTTTGTGCGTCTGTCGCGGCTCCTGGCTGCCGTGCGTTGATTGCATATCTCCCACTATTGTCGAAAGCGGAAAATTCTTGTAAATGTCAGTTTAATTTATTTGAGCACTTCATACTTGTCGCTGACGTTTATACGATTTTCTGTCATTTGACAACATGCAGTTGTCCCACCAACTGAGGTTGGGATGACTTGGTATATTTATCTGTATGTGTTTCTTGGCAGTGAAGATTTTAAAAGGGGTAAAGACATCTAAATGGTACATAATCATGCTAAAGATAGTTTCAACCGTCTGCGGTTCAATGTCTATTGGATTTTGTAAGGGTTCAGCAGGAAAGCCCAGTCGATGTGAAGTCAAATAAGTTCGGATTCTTGAAAAAATTAAAGAAGTTATTGTTTTCACGGTCCACTTATATCATAGAGGACTTCGTTAGAAAGAACGATTCAAAAATGTCGTCAGCCTTAATAAGTATGGAACGTTCCAAAACACTTATGTATGTAGAAAGTACCACTGAGGCCGATCAGGTTAGATAGTGAAGATAGACAAGTGGCTGCTGATTAGTCAATAGCACTCGGGCAGTCTTCCTTTACTTCCTTTTAGCCCAAAATAAATCGCAAGAGGTCTAAAGAGCTCTTTGGCTTCCGTAATGTTCATCTTTCCCGAGTTGTAGCGGTTCTAACTGCCCATCGTTTGGAATTCACGCTTTTAGCTCTAACATTTTATCGGACAGTAGCTGCAGCAGTTGCCTGGAAAAATACGTGGTGATATTATCTCAACACTTTTTTCTGGAATACCCCGTCTTTGGTCGAGACTAATATTCATGGATCTCACTTTTATGAAGACCTTCGCGAACATCATTTAAGTGATTAATTAAGTGGTTACCTTTACAAGGACTATGTCGTATTATCCAATTGTAGACCCCTCCATAGAATCTAATCTAGCCTAATTTGTACTATATAGTCCAAGACTTCACTGTTCAGTGACTATCACATCAGAAGTATTTGCTAAAATCGGTCGGTATTTTGATAGTTTTCTGTTGGAAAGTTCATCACATTAAGTTAAATCACATTGGCCGGGCAATTGTTCCAGAGAACCACAATCATGAAGTTTTTTCGAGATCAGGTTTTAGATTCATGTTTCGGTGCTTTTGAGCCGGCAGCATTAAACGTATCATATTGAGGATCTCTGCTCTTCAATTCTGGATCCCAAACGTCGCAGATCAAGATCAAGATCAAGATCAGATCAAGTCTCAGAAATCGTTGTACCATTGTGTGAATCCAAATAAGACATGGATCCGAGGAATAGATGATAACTATATAACACTGATCAAATACGAACTCTGGGTACGAAGAAACTTTACCAATGATGCATCAAACGGGTCGAATCTGAAAAGTTCTCGTACAGCCGACTCCTACTTATTAGGACCGCGATTATTATGTGCTGTTCGAACCTATGTAGAATTGCGGTGATAACTGAAAGTGGGGGTTCAGTAAACCATAATAATAGTAAGAGAGAAGTGCATAACCGCTTACCAAAAAAATTTTTCAGTGTTAATAATACTCTCGGGGAGTATTCTACTGCACGACTGACTTTATACATCCAGTTTTGAGCCAGATACATAGCGGTTTCTCTAACATATACCAACCATTTTTTTGCATAAAATCTTAAAATAACCTATTAATCTAGTGACTAAACTCATCCACTTCTCTCTTCAAGTATCTATTTAAAAACCGCATAAACTGTGATTCTATGCGTACTACCCGCAAATGAACCGCGCTCCGTAATTTTTACGCCACATATGCGCCATTACTCATTCGATTTTATGACTCTTGCCATTACTCAGCCACTTCATAATAATAAAGAATACCTAAGCGAAAATATTCGCCCGCAGCTATTAACTGTTAGACACTGTAGAGCGTAAAATTTAAGTTGACTTTGGTGCAGACTTTACGAGGCAACCATTCAATAGTAGCGAGTGCATCAGCAGCCATCAACACAAATGCGTTCTTCACTGCCACAAAATGCAGGGGTTTCTGGTTCTCGTTCTCGTTCTCCTTCTCCTTCTAATTCTTATTCTTCTTTTAATTTTTCTTCTTCTTCTAATTTTTCTTTTTCTCCCTCAAATTGACAATAATAATAAGGCCACTAGGTAGTCTTGCGGTTTTTTTGCACTCTCATCCTCATGACAATTTCTTATGGCGCGCGGAGTGCAAAAGAAGCAGCTAAAGAAGAAGACACCGCATAAGAATTAGAAGCAGCAGCATGCACTGGTGTTAAATGGCTTTGAATTAAATTTCATTTTTTATTTACACTTTTTTTCACGCTCAATGCACTGCCGTAGCTGCATGACGCTCCAGTTGCTTTGCTTTGCTATGCTATGTAACGTTCTGTTCTGCTACTCGAAGCTGCCGCATTCATTTATAATTCGAAGCCTGGCACTTTTTCTGCGAGAATCGTCATCTTACCCAATGCCTTTCGACTCTCTTGAGCCACCAAGTGTGTCTCCTGACGGTGTGTCTTTCTGTGTCGCTGCTGAGTGTATGTGTGTGTGTGTGTGTTTGGGTGTCCTTAAAAAGTGGCGTTGGCTGCTAAGTATTTGCCCATAACCCGTGCATCATAAATGATACCGTCACACAAATTCACACTTTCGCAGCACTTTAACCTTTTTCAAATTTATTTTGTGGTTTAAGGATTTATGTGCTTGTCAAGGCGATTATCTGTGGCACAGTGCGAGTGCGCCGCCAGTGAGGTACCCACACCCTACCGACCTACCCAGCTATTATGGGCCTTGGTAGTTGTGCTTATAACGTCATTACGTTGCCTACGCTTCTTGTGGCGCTTACTACAAACTTACGGAAATACATATATACAATCACAGTTATGTACTCGTAAACACAAATTTATATATATAGAAATACCGTTATATACATAAATAGCGTTCTGGGTACGCGTAGTTACCTTCTATTTTAGTTACTAACCTTTTATTTGGTTATCTATATTTATTTGTTGTTGTTGCTGTTGTAATTGTTTGTTGTTGTTAATGTTGGAATATTTTCACTTTTGTTGTTGTTACAACTCTTTGTTGTTGTAAATTTTTGGTTTTGTTTTTGTTGTTGTAATTATTTGTTGTTCTTGTTGTTGTTTTTTAGCTAAGTGGGTGCCACATTTGACACATGCCACCAACTGCCAACAGGCCTTTAACCAACCAATCCACAACTCACTCCTTCACCACTCTCCCCACTCTCTCCACCTTTGCACTCTTTATCATTCATTTCGCATCTCACTGTTCGATCCCAACGCATCCCATGTACATAATTAATACCCTACGGTAGTCATGTTTAAAACCTTTGTCATTATTTATCTCGTTAACTGAAGTTTTCTGGTTTGTTAGCGTTTGGGAGGGTTTGTTCGTTGTGCTGTTTGTTGGTGTGTTGCCCGGCGTTGGCATTGAGTCGAGCCGTGCGATAGTTGCCTAGTGAAATATTTTTTGCGCGGCGCTTGGAGAAGGTGTGGTGGTGGGTGTGTTGCTGGTGCTAACCAAGTGTTTGCTAAATTACGGGTTAAGCTATCTAATGACAGTTATCTACATAATTGTCAGAAATATAATTGGGTATATTTCTAGATTTATGTCAGTGTGTGTGTGTGTTTGTGTGCATTCGTTGGCCTGCTAATGCGTTCGTGCGTGAATAATTGCTCGCTATGACATTTATTTATTTTCGGTTTCATTATGTAAGTTTGCTTCGTTGAACTTTTTGCACCATCTTTTGCCTTTATCATTTCTAAGCGTGGCAATGAAATTACAAGTGAGGAATTCAGCAATCAGAAATTAAAGGAATTTATGTTCATAAATAAATTGTTGAAATTAAATTGGTATTTCATTTAAATCGGAGAAAGCTCGAATGAAATAACAACAACAAAAGAAAAGAATAATAACAAATTAATAGTCGAATGATTGATACTCGGAGCAATTAGCTGCAGTAGTTGGCAACTATGGTATTTTTTTTTATTTGAGTTAAAATTTGTATTTTCAGTTATTTTTATTTTATTTTATTTTATTTTATTTTATTTTATTTTATTTTATTTTATTTTATTTTATTTTATTTTATTTTATTTTATTTTATTTTATTTTATTTTATTTTATTTTATTTTATTTTATTTTATTTTATTTTATTTTATTTTATTTTATTTTATTTTATTTTATTTTATTTTATTTTATTTTATTTTATTTTATTTTTATTTTATTTTATTTTATTTTATTTTATTTTATTTTATTTTATTTTATTTTATTTTATTTTATTTTATTTTATTTTATTTTATTTTATTTTATTTTTATTTTATTTTATTTTATTTTATTTTATTTTATTTTATTTTATTTTATTTTATTTTATTTTATTTTATTTTATTTATTTTATTTTATTTTATTTTATTTTATTTTATTATATTATATTATATTATATTATATTATATTATATTATATTATATTTTATTTTTGTTTATTTTATTTTATTTTATTTTATTTTTTATTTAAAACCATTTCGCCTATTGAGTATACTTTGCTCTCCTTGCACATCACACAAATAATACACAAAACAAAACATAAAACTCTAACAAAACCCGAATTGACAAACCCAACAAATCACGTGGAGAAAATGCATGCACGGACATGCATTGTGCTGCTGCAGCGCCTCCGTTATTATTCCCGGGCTAGCGCAAGCAAACAAACAATGCAGCGAGAATTTGTGCATGCATTTATGCATTCGGGTCGATTAGGTGAGAATGCGTGTACAATAAAGTGTGATTTTTATTTAATTAAATATTATTGTAAAAGTAAAAGTGAATTTTAAATTTAAATGTGTAGTAATAATAATTCAATAAACGAGTAATATGTGTGTAAAATTGAAATGAGAAAAACATTTGTGCTAATGTAAAAATTTACAAATTTAATGCGTGTAAAAAATGTAATGTCGATCGGAAAAAACGAACGTGCGGTTGTTGTAATAATTAATGCGTAGTTTCTATAAAAAACTTGGAAAAGTGTAATATGTAGTGTAAATCAATTAATAAATTTAAGTTACATACATATGTACATGCATATAAAGTTGAGCAATCGCGGACGTAATGATAAAAGTAAATTGTGCTGCAATCATAATAAAATTGAAAACAATTATGATTTTCGTACAAATCGTGTGAATGAAGTAAAATATGGACAGACATGTATTTTGTCTATAATCAACTATTGAATGACTTTTTAAAATAAAAAGCGAACAATATTATGCGATGCACGACGATTTTATTTGAGGGTGAGTGGTCTGCATTGTTGTATAGTACATGTGTTATGCTGTGTGGGTGCGTGTGTTGAGTTTTGGTATGCTCCAGGCTGTCATGGGTTCGAATCCCAGGCAAGGCAAGATCGAGAATTATAAAAAAATTTATTTTTACCTCTTTATTTATTTATTTTATTTTCTCCAAATTTTAGTGTTAAAATAATAAATAATATGAAGTCTCAAAAAAAAAAATATTATTAAATGGTGAAAGAACATCAAAAATTCAACTTTCAATTTAAATGCAAAATTCTTAATTAAATTCTTTTAACTAATAAATACCGTCTGAATGACTTTTCATATAATTATTTTATACTCGTACATACATAAATAACTGAAATAAGAATTTTATATTATATTTCTACAGAAAGCATTGACTCATTCTACAAAAAATTATTTCAAACAAAAAAATGGTGAATAATAAATTTTTAATTTGAATATTCCTTTGACAAGTTCTTTTTTCCTTCCGCAGACTAAAGAATATACGATTTATTTAATTAATACGAATTATTTAAGAATTTTCCTGAGAATTTATAAATATTTCCAGCAATTACATTAGATAATTCCAATTAGTCAAACCAAATATTCCAACTACATACATATATACTCAAATTGTATGAAAATACATACACCCACCAGTGTCCTGCCTCCTCTTCCCCTCTTAAACGACTTTATGACTACGAAAGAAATGCCTGTGTAATTTCACATTTCTTTTCGCAATAACTGTAGCGTTGCATAGCATTACGAAATTAACATACGTTTGCATAATAACAAATTTTGTGCAACTTTTAAATAATAAGAAAAAAAAGAAGGAGAGATTTATGAAGCGAAATATTATTTTTTTTCGTTTTGTTGCTTTTTCCTCAACACTTTATATTTTCATATACTTTTTTTGTCTTTGCTTTTTTTTTGTAATTTTCCTTATATATCCGTTTTCTTATGCTACAGAACATTTTCGACGCAGCGAACTGTGAAAATAAAAGTGCAACCTCGACATCACATATTGCTACATACATGCATGAGTGTGTGAAATTTTTACATACATAGTTTATATATATGTATATGTATGTAAGGACGTAATTTGCATATAGTTGCATGCTAGTAGAGAAATATACGCAAACTTGTACGTCCATAC
Source organism: Zeugodacus tau (assembly GCA_031772095.1). NCBI lineage: Eukaryota > Metazoa > Arthropoda > Insecta > Diptera > Tephritidae > Zeugodacus > Zeugodacus tau. Next base: position 41,273,391 of record CM062650.1, read on the forward strand.
ATCCATATGTAGTTTCCATACATAAGCTGTGTAAAAGTTCTGAGAGTATGTGTATGCCGTAATATTTATCTGTGAGTTTCGTAACACTCTTCGTACTAATATTAAACATACCTAGATATAATATTCGAGTGTTGTTATTCTAGCTGGATTACATAGACGGGTATATGAAGACTTCTGGTAGGACTTGACATCGGATTAGATTGTCTCTGTGCATAGCAGTCGTGTCTTTATATTTTCAATTCTACTTTTCCTCAACCAAATGTTTAATTTTATAAAGATAATACACAATTTGATTCAAATAATCGGCTTAAAGTTCGCAGAATAACAAAAATGATTATAAGTAGTATTTTTGGACCGATTTCACTAATTTTTGCTCACATAATTTTGCTAAGATGTATCTCACATATTAACAGATATGTATATGCGGTATAAAACTCACTGTGTGTTTGAAAAACTTAATATCATGTATATGGGACCTCGAAAAGTAATGACCCGATTTTAACCATTTTTGGTATAGAGGTACATTATTAAAAGTGAAAGATTCTCTAGGAATTTCTATAAAACATCTATATGAGATATTTACCAATATTTCTGGTAAAAAATTATCCACGGGCACTGAGGAAAATGTTTAAATGAGTGGTGCTACACCTCTAATGAAGTATTTGTACAAAGTTGTATTCCGATAAGTTTTGATAAAAATTCGAAAATGTTTAAATGAGTGGTGCCACACCTCAAATGTAGTATTTGTACAAAATTTTAATCCGATATTCGTTGAGATTGGTCGAGTATTTCCTGAGCTTTGGTTTTTAACCCAATAGTGGGCGACGCCACGCCCATTTTCCTTTTTTTGATACCAACCTGACTGCAGAATTTCTTTTTTTCTATAAAATTTACTGTTTCTTTCATTTTCAGTTAGTGAGTTAACGTATTTTTAGTAATTTTCAGCATAACTTTCATATGGGAGGTGGGTGTGGTTATTATTCTATTTCACCCATTTTCTGGTTTATAGTGGGGAACTAAAAGTAAATGTTCAGTGAGAGTATATAGTTTTGATAGTTTTATATGTATATAAAAAAAACCATCAGAAGCCACTTTCCCAAAAAAAAATTTCATCCAAATATGTCCCTATCTAGTATAATCACCTACATCATTATTTGATCAAAAAAGCTATATCTGGTAAGGACTTATAGTGGAAGTATGCTTTGGAAGATTCAACAATTTGAAGGTCGATTGGATGCATCTGGAAATAGTTTGGAAAGCTATTTTATTGGATGGTGGGATTGGAAGAATCTGGAGATAGATTGAGAAGCTATTATATTTTACAATTATTTACAAATAATTGAGAAATTAATGAAAATAAATTATTATTTCCCAATGAGATTTAACTTTTGGTAATGCCCCTCGAACAAACCGATTAATTATGGTGATGAATGTTGAAAATGTCATTTGAAACGTTAAAGCTTGTGTCATCAGTTTATCCAAAGGGAAGCTGCTCGTATTAATTTTTAATAAATTCCGAGACAAAAAAGTATATATTAAATAAAGCACGGATATTTTTATTTCTTTTTTACATAAAAATATTATACGCGGGTGGTGAGCTTTACCATTCTCTCGCTCGTATTACAAATAATGCCTATAATATTCGGTAGCAACAAGCGAGCTTATGACTGCTGCCACTCAACCAATTGCTCATTGCGGTCATTTATCGGTGATGTTGTTGCGTTAAACCGCAATCAGCGTGCAGCACACGCATTACAACACACACACACAAACAGTCACACTTACAAATAGTATATGTATGTTTGTCTGTGCGCTTGTAGGCTTGTCTGTGTTGCACGTGTCAGGCATGTTTTACATGCTGGTTTTATTGTTTACTAGCATCTGTGCACACAAAGTGAATATGAAGTTGGTATTTATGTATATATATGTTGTTGATGGCATGCCACACGGCAACATGGCATACCAAACCGGAAGAGGAAGTTTCAAAAATTTTACGTTTATGAATTGCAAAACGAATTTGCAGCCAACTTACATACACATAGAATGCACGCTAGTCGTGCTGCTGCTATTATACTTGCCACACGAGCAGCAAAAATTTCTTATTGCCTACCGCTGAACAGCCAATTTGGCAACAGCTTCCGCTTTTTATCGCTCAACCTTTTTGGTGCTGCCTTTTTGTTGTTGCTATTATTGCTATTGTTGTTTTTGTTATCAATACTTTTATATATATTTATTATAAATATCATGAGCTTCAATGGGCTCTCTCACTAGCTTTGAAAGTAAGTCGCTCACTTTTGTTGGGTACGCCCTGGCGTATGAGTAACTGATTTTGTATGTAAACTGATTTTTTGTGTGTGTGCTGCTTCCGTTATTTGCGAAAAATCGCCTTTGTTGTTGCTTTGTTCGATTTGTTTCGGCAGTTAGTGTGACGCAAGCTCAGGTGGATTTGTCGTACTTAAAGCGGTGTAATACAAATACATACATACATATATATATTGTGTAGGTGTATGTTGGTTTATGGTAAATGTTTCCTTCGCATAACATTTAAGTGACAGCGTTACGATTTCAATATGCTAAACTGCTTCAGAGTACACCAAATAACGGATAACGGTGTAATCATGGACACATGCAAGCGCACATCATACAAATGCGTATATACTCTATCCATGCAAGTATGGTTGTGTGTGTGTATGTGTAACCGACGCACATTTGTGGCTATCTGTCCACATTTGTGCGTATAACTGTGTCTGTTTTTATGGCTACCGCTGCGGCCTTTGTGTGGTTTTTGGTGGGATTTATACTCGATTCACTATGGGACATTTAAAAGGATATATGAATATTTTATGAATTTGCTCTCCCACTCCTGCAAACGCACACAATCACCCATACATGTGTTTGTTTGTGTGTGTGGTTGCGGAAAAGGTTTACTCGAATAGTTAAATTTTTAAAAGCTTCATTTCCATAAAAAGTATTGTTTTTAAAATACTTTTGTGCATCACACAGCCAGAGCTTACGAAAATAATTTAAAACTTTATGCTATGAGATTTATGATGTGAATCCGTCAAGCATAGTTGATGTGCAAAAAATTTACTTCCTGCAGCGTCATGTGACTTTAGTACTTGTGGACTTTGCTGTGCTTAAAGCGGAGAGCAGTAAAATGGTAAATTTATTGCATTTAAAAATGGCTATTGTGCTGCTTAAATGCTAATTGAATACTACTAAACAAATCAGTTTTATTAGATTAAAAACGTTTCGAAGCCGGAAGTGGGGCTTTAAATATTACAGCATGTTTATTTTGCGGTTCGGTTGTTACGATTTTTTGATATTCTAAAAATATTGCAAAAATCATTTGTCTGTATGTATATTGTCATAGCAACTGTGGTAATAGGGATTTGCATAAATTGATTTTTATATGTAGTTGAAAGCTTTTAGCATTTGCATTATGTTATATGGCGGAAGCATGGCATGTTATGGTCTATAAAAACATGCCACTCTCATTGAAAGAGTATTTATCATAATTTTAAATAAATATCTAAAATATATGTGAATATAAAAATTGGAATTACAATTTCCTGAGTTTAAGTTTTGTTAAAAGCTTTAAAAGCTCTGAAGCTTTTTCGAAATATTTTTAAATTTTGAAACGATTTATCTGGAAATACGTAGGTTTCTAGGATAGAGTTTAAACTGGGATATTTCTTCCTCTTTGTTGTGTCATCTGCAGGTCTAAAACTTATCTTTCCCATCTTTTAAAGCTCTGATAAAAACTTTTCTATAAGCTGTCATCTGTCAGCTTCTATCTCGGTACATGTCTTCCTAATCATTGTTTTCTCGAAGATATATATATATATATATATATTTATATATATCAGGGGTTTAGCCTCAAATTTTCAGTATATCCAACTCCCAAAGCTTTTTTCTCTTGGGTTTAATCACAATATTTTTAAAGCATTGAAAACAACTTTTCTGGTATTGTTGACCGGAATATATATTTTTTTTGTGGTCTAGATGATATATTGGTAGGTTCAGAGAGCACAGAGAGAGAGAATTTTCTCGACAGGATTTAAATGAAATGTAACTAAGGAAATATTAGGCGGAACCAGCGATTATTTCATGAACATCATTGTATCTGGGAAATGTTGTTGTTGTAACGATTATAAGGAACCTACTTGGGGGGAAAGTACAATAGTTATTGACTTCAAGGTCATCATACTGTACATCCAGGACCCAATCAGCGATTTAGAGGACTTCGGACGATCGAGAAGGGGGTTCTATATGCGTCGCTTGCATTTGGAATGAGAAGAGGTGTGTGTTTGCGCGAGGGTGATTATTTTATTTGACAAGGCAACTCGAGCTTTTCTTCTGCGTTGGGTGGTAATTTTAAGTAATTTTAATCGAAGTTCTCCATTCACTGGCAGGGAGTGTAGGAAGTTGTTAATGACTTCTAACTGAACTGAATTGCGTTGACCATCTAACACCATTTTGGTCGTTAATATGCTATAAGGAAAATTATTTCTATCCCTCCAACCAAAATAACTTAATCTACTTTTAGTAGTAACTTCTTCTTCTAAGCTTACAAATAGTGAAATAGCTTAAATTGCATATAACGTCTTGTTATTGTTGTTTACAATATCTCGAAGATTTCCTCTAGTGAATGCATATTTTAGAAAAATGTTGAAATAGAAACCTTTTGAGCTATGTTTATGCCTTGCGATTATGTGTCTATTCGTGTGGGAGTGCATCGATAATTCTTTTGGCTGCCTGCGAAAAGCTTTCAATTTGTGTAATGCGCAGCGAAGCGATTTGTTATTCTTACGCGCCACCATCTACCGTTATTTGTTACATTCAACTATAGATGTTAGTATTTTTCTGCTGTGCGCTTCCTGATGTACTCATATTTTATTTATGCACACACACGCACACATACACACCCATAGGTACATTTCAGTGTGTGTTTGCCTTGAGCAAATGCTACATTATAGACCCCAGTCAAGTTGCCAACCAGCAAATGGCAGCAATGAAAAATTGCAAAATAACAATACTAGCTGACATATGTGTTATAAATTCGGTCTTCTGCTGCTGTTTACTTGCTCGACATTTTGTTTATACCGTTTCCATTGTCTATTTGGCAGTCAGCCGCGCAACGCCTTTACAACAATACGAGTACAACAACAACAACAGTGTAGAAGTATTTTTGATTTAACTATTTTGTTAGCTACTTGTAATGTGCATTGTTGACTGTTGTTATTGTTGTTGTTGTACACATCTCATTTCCTTGGTGTGGGAGTGTATTTGTTGTTGTTGTCCATACTATGCAGTGTGCATAAATATTCCCAAAGTGTGGCAACTATTTTTGGCAACGACGTCAAAGATTTCTTAGAAAAAGTGTGAAAAATGTATTTACGTGGAATGTGAAGAGGAAGTGAAAAAAAGAAGAAAAAATATGAAAAATAGGGTGTATTTGGGAAATCTTATACGGCTCACCTAACAAACACTAAAATATAATTTAAGAAATGGTTGATCTTATCAACGTTTGGATAGGATAGGATAGGATAGGATAGGATAGGATAGAATAGGATAGGATAGGATAGGATAGGATAGGATAGGATAGGATAGGATAGGATAGGATAGGATATGATAGGATAGGATAGGATACGATAGGATAGGATAGGATAGCATAGGATAGGATAGGATAGGATAGGATAGGATTGAATAGGATAGGATAGGATTGAATAGGATAGGATAGGATAGGATAGGATAGGATAGGATAGGATAGGATAGGATAGGATAGGATAGGATAGGATAGGATAGGATAGGATAGGATAGGATAGGATAGGATAGGATAGGATAGGATAGGATAGGATAGGATAGGATAGGATAGGATAGGATAGGATAGGATAGGATAGGATAGGATAGGATAGGATAGGATAGGATAGAATAGGATAAGATAGGATAGGATAGGTTAGGATAGGATAGGATAGGTTAGGATAGGATAGGTTAGGATAGGATAGGATAGGTTAGGATAGGATAGGATAGGATAGGATAGGATAGGATTGGATAGGATAGGATAGGATAGGATAGGATAGGATAGGATAGGATAGGATAGGATAGGATAGGATAGGATAGGATAGGATAGGATAGGATAGGATAGGATAGGATAGGATAGAATAGGATAGAATAGGATAGGATAGGATAGGATAGGATAGGATAGAATAGAATGGAATAGGATAGGATAGGATAGGATAGGATAGAATAGAATAGAATAGAATAGAATAGAATAGAATAGAATAGAATAAAATAGAATAGAATAGAATAGGATAGGATAGGATAGGATAGGATAGGATAGGATAGGATAGGATAGGATAGGATAGGATAGGATAGGATAGGATAGGATAGGATAGGATAGGATAGAATAGAATAGAATAGAATAGGATAGGATAGAATAGAATAGAATAGCATAGGATAGGATAGGATAGGATAGGATAGGATAGGATAGGATAGGATAGGATAGGATAGGATAGGATAGGATAGGATAGAATAGGATAGGATAGAATAGAATAGAATAGAATAAGATAGGATAGGATAGGTGTGTGCCTATGCCTTTGAACCTCAAAAAAGGTTAACCAAAATGCGTTTTGGCGAAAACTCAGTTCAAATAATAAGTATAGGATAGGATAGGATAGTAGCAAGTTTTAAAATATCCCATTTAATGCATTTAGCAACTACTTTACAATAGATATAAAAGATACACATTTTCACAACCTTTACTGGATTATATGTGTGTGCCTTTGTCTTTGAACCACAAAAAAAAAGGTGAATCGAAATGCGTTTTGGCGAAAATTCAGCTTCTTGCACACCTATTGCCCCAACCTAACCATAACTACATACATATGTACACCATAGTATCCGCCAACGCTGTCACACACTGTGATTTATAACATCGATTTCCTGTCGAATATATTCGCGCACAACTCTAAGTTAAAAGCAAACTAGTAAATAAGTGAACACAATGCCAGCTAGAATGAAAGGTAGTAAATATAGAAAACTAAAATTTGTCGAACCATTGAGATGGCGAGGAGATAAGCTAAATTTAATGGTATTTTTATGTACATGTATACATACATATATCAATATTTGTTCATAGCATAGTAATCGACAAGAAAAACGAAGTTAATGGAGATAAATCTTGAGGCATATAAGACAATAAAAAAAACTTGTCATTAAAACACTTTTTATAAACTTGTTCTCCGAAGGAAGCATACAGTTTTTTGGTAGACAGCATTGAGACTAAAACTTTGTAATCTGAATTTTTGCCTAAGATAAACTGATTGTGTTTCTCTCAATAAAAACTGGTATTGATTTTCAATTACATTAAAAGTAAGGAAAAGTTTTGAGCTTAAGAGCAACAGGTTGTTTATTATTGTTCAAAACTTTTTTTAACATTTTCTGTCAGAATATTAATATTGCGAAAAAAATGTTAAGATCGCGGAAATAAATATATTTCTTTCCCAAAAAACATCCCTTGGTAGATTTAATAACTTTCTAATCCGTTCTACATGTTCAATTTGATATAGTGTCACTATGTATGGACAGGTTTATATAACTAAAATTACATCTAGTGGTCCCCTCAATCTGCTTTGGATCCCTGAATCTAAGTTTCTTTGACTTATTTACTAAAAATATTTAATACTGTTTCTCAATGTTTGTAGCTCAATTTCGTGAATTGAGAGCATTTACCGTTTACTCATGTATGTAGTTGGCACGCAGAGTAAATAAAAGGAAATTACTGCTGTCTTCAAACACAAAACATTATCTTTGCTGTTGTTGTTGTTGTTGTTGTAACAAAATCAAACAAAAGATAGCAATTTGTAACTGAAATTAAATTTAATCTCTCTGTGCCCTCCCACGCATCACATTCATACCATATATGTGAATGTGCAGTTAACCCTCCCTCATACAGGGGGCCACACAAATTTATCCGAAAAATCCATTCAACGCTCGAAGCCACGCTCGGCAGGTCGCTCTCAAATTATGTCCTGCTGTTCGAATTGATTGTGTCAGCATTGCAGCGATTGCGTGTGTGTGTGTGTGTGTGTGTGTGTGTCTGCCGCCGTATAATTCCTGAAATTGGTGATCATAATCCAATTTAGGTTTTCGAACAGCCTGTCAATGCGTTCACAATGGCGCTGATTTGACAGCTCAATGGCTCAAAGGCGCTTCGCCACCATGCTGACTCTCCGCTCTTTGCGCTTCCCGCTCGACTGGCAACTCATTTGTAGACTACAATGCACAGTTTGAGTGGTGAAGCGACGTGAACCGGGGGATCTGCTGCTAAAGTGGTCACATGCGAGGACATCGCGTTTACTACATTATTGGCAGGCAGTTGTGATGGAGCGCGCTGTTGGTGGCACTGTCCTCCGGTCAATGGGCGTCAAGTTGCAACTCTTTGTAGTGCTGACAGGGTAGCCCTGCGGCCCGGTCAGCCTCAAGGGCTGGGGACAAATTGTTTATTTGTCGTTGCTGCTACAAAGAGTAGACTGTTGTCTTTTTTCTGTTTTTGTCGATTCTTCTCTGCCTGTATTGTTGCGCTGTTGAAGTCCTTTCCGCTTTTGTTGCAAGTAATTTTGTTGCTTGTTCGGTGAAAAGGTTTTTGTTGCAACTGCTACTGTTGGTGATAACTCGTCTGACATTGTGCTGTAGAATGAGTTTTCATTAAAGCAGTATTTTACATGATGATTTTAATTTTTAGGCAGAAGCAGACAAACAGAAATAATTTCAGTCAAGATTTTGTAATGTTAACACAAGCGCAATTTGTTGTTGTTTCGGTTAAGAAACTCATTATGATTGCAAGGTTTTGTTTCAAGATTCAATTTTTTGCTTGTGTCATAAGTACACAATATACACGTGTAAGTTGCTCTTCTTGATTGAAATGGTTTCTCTGTAGAGCTGGTGATTTGTGGTTTTTGTGAAAAGCACTAAAACTGGCTTGTTAAAGTCATAAATGTAATAATTAATGTTTTTGTACCGATATTGGTTTCTAAGGCTGTAGTGAATATTTAAATATGAATATAATTTCATTATACTTAACCCATAATAAATATATATTAGCCCATTTTTCTTATAAATTGTATATATAACTCACTAACCTTTTCTATCTCTTTTTCTTTTCAGGTAAGTGCAAAATAACTTATTCTTAACTCTCAGGAAATCTTGAATCTTGTTTATTTATTTGAAAATATTGAAGAAAACTATTTCGTAGCTGGTGAGTTTTTGTTGGTTAAGAGATAATACTTGAGAGAGAGAGAAGAGTTTTATGCTCTGTGTATTTTTTGTTATATTTTATTAATTTAACCGATTTTTACTGAAAGTTAATCAGAGAAAATCAGTAGAAGAGAGTTAATATTTATTTATGAAAACGTGTGACATGGCATGAAAACCTGTGGCAAAATGGATCTGTTATAATCATATAACAGCTAGAAATTTCTTGTACATTTTGTATTTTCGAAATCCAGTCCAGTGCGACTGAATCCTTGCATGATCTTATTATTATCAGTATCAGTTCAGAGACAGTGTTTATTATTAGGAACACCTACAAATAAATATTGTTTCCGATATTCAGCCTAATACTATACGTTCTCACATTCTTTTTCGCCTTCATCGTATATCCTATAATAATGGATTGTTGGCATAGACCATAGGCTTGACGTAGCCCCACAGAAAATAGTTCAATTGGCTGAGTTATTTCGTGAGATAAAACGTTCACCAAACTTGGTTTTCAATAAATCGATTGTGACATTCGCCGTGTGGCTTGTGGCGCCGTCCTGTTGGAACCACATATTGTCCAAGTCCATATTATCCAATTCGGGCCAAAAATATTCAGTTATCATTGAACAGTAGCGATTTCCATTCACAGTAATGTGCCGGTTTTGATCATCACTGAGGAAGTACTACCCAAAGACTCCGCCGGCCCATAAACAACATTAAACCGTAATTTTTTCGGAATACAGTGGTGACTCATGAAGTACGTGTGGATTGCTGCCTGAACAATAACGCATATTTTGCTTATTGACAAAGCCATTCAGCCAGAAATGATCCGACCACAAATTGGACGTAGTGCTCCTAAAGTTGAGTCCACTGACTCCAAATTTCGGTAGAAAGTTTTAATTATTTCGACTCGTTTTTGGATCGTAAATGGCAATGGCCTTACTGAAAAAAATGTCAAAAGAGCGGGGAAAAATATGGCTTCGTCTGCTGTCCCTATCGGTCTATTTTTGTAGCGGCCCGTTTGAAAGACCCTTTATATTTCTCCTGATAAAGAGTATATTTAATATGATCTTTTATGAGAACCCTGTACGCCGTGAAATACGGTTTAGCACTGCTCTGGACAGTTTTTCAATATTTGCTCTCAGGAATCATCTTTAATGATTAAGGATCGCGCTGGACTCCAAACAAATATTTATTTTATATACTAAACTGAAATTGTCTTGTTGTTTCGATTTAATTACCACAACAACAACAGCAGCACCTTCTGCTATTTAATACATGTACTACGGTACTATGACTGACACCCCAAAACATGTGTTCATGGAACCAGTGAAAATTATGCAAAAGAAGTGTTGCTGACAGCTTCATGAATGAACTCAACAATCGAGCAGACAGGCTTTTGCGAAATTGCGTGCAACATTTTTTTTTTATTTCTCAAAAAGCGTAAATAAATAAATAAATAAAACAAAAAAGTCATTACCAGGAACTGACAAGCTGAAAGGCGCTTTGTCCCGCCGCCAACAGAAGACAGGTGGATGTGCAGAACTGCTGACTGCTGTCGAAATTGCTTTCTGTGTGTGTGTGGAAGAGTGCATAGTGGAGCGGGTGTCCGTGGTGTTAAGGTGTGAATCTGCCATTGTTGTTGTGTGCGGGCAGTGTTGAAGGGGCCCTCAACTGCTTGAACTGACAAATTCACTTTATTCTACTTAAGCGAACGCACACACACACACACCCAGCAAATATGTGTACCGAAAAAAGAGAGAAAGCAAAAAGCGCCTTATTGCATTGTCTGACTGGACGAAAATAAATTGAGATAAAAATTGCAAAAGCTAGAAAGTCGGCTGCCAAAGCTTATTGCGAGAACTTTGTAAAGTTTAAATTAAGTTTTCCTTATTTATTTACGTGTTTTGTATGCATTGCATGTGTTTGAGCCTAAAAATTCATTACTCACACCTCGCCTCAGCACGGAGAGACCGAATATTTAGTTGGGTGTATGCCTGTGTGTGTGGCATATGTGTCGTACAGCAAAGTACGGCTTTTCTGAAGCTTTAAACTTATTAAATGATTATAAAGGTTGTGGTCAAAGTGAATTCATCATTGTTAAAGTGCCACGTGTACAACTAAAAGTGTCGGACAAATTGCTAAATGTAATTTATTTGGAATACAATTAAATCGGATTGTGCTTTTGTCGAGCTTTTTTTTTGGATGTTTTCAAATTTTTCCGTAGTGCTTCTTTAGTTATAATTAAATTTAGTGGGGAACTCTTTATTGGTATTGTCAAAGCGAGTTGGGGCACTTAGTGTTGAAGTTTCTTCTGTAAAACTCTATATTACTTACTCGTGCGACTCACTCGTATACTCAGTCATAGAATGTTGGCATAAATCACACGCATATTTAAAATATTTTCTAATGCTCCACACTTTTTGGCATTTGCTTCGTCTAAATTTCTTCCGTTATTTAAGTAAAGGAGGTTTCAATCCGAGAGTTTGCCATAAAAAATTGGTAAATAGTACTATTGATCTTCGTTTAAAGCAAAACGACAATAGTTTTTTATAAACTCGAGTTTATTTGGAGTTTGAAATCGAGAGAAATACCAAAACAGAGAGTTTAACGAATAAAAATATCTTTATCGCACTTTTTATTGGTCTTTAGGGCAAAACGACAATGATTTTCCATAAACTCGAGTTTACTGCATTAAACTCAATATCCAAACCGAGAGTTTACCATAAAAAACTTCGTAAAGAGCACTTTTGATTGGCTTTTAAAGCAGAACAACAATAGTATTTCATAAACTCGAGTTTAATTGGGTTTTAGAATTAAATTTAAATTCTAAATCTGGAGTTTACCACATACAACCTTTTGAATAGAACATATGACTGGTTTTGAAGTAAAACAAAAAAAATTCTATAAACTCGAGTTTATTTGTTGTTTGGCATCGAATATTGAAACCAAAACGGAGAGTTTAGGGTATACAAATGTCTAAAAAGCACTATGTTCTTCAATAAACCCGAGTTTAATTGGTGCATTGCATAAAACTGAATTCCCAAACCCTGAGTTTACTATGTTTTTCAATAAACTCGACTTTATTTGATATATAGAATCGAACTCAAAACCCAAGCTCAGAATTCACCTTTCAAAAATTCGTGATACAAAATGGAGAGTACCAATCTTAGTTAGTGGATAGGCTGCAGATTACTTTTGTCATAAAGTAACTTGAGATCAGAAAAGGATGTAGTAAACTCCCACCATCTGTTGAGCAACAAAAACTACATGAATGATGAAGAAACTCTAATCTAATTGAATCCCCACTAAGAAACTTTTTTGAAGCAGCAAAATCATGTACAAGAGTATATAAATTATTTATGGCTTCCCAAGACTACTTCCTTGTTAACTCCGCATTAAATTTTTACAAGCTAGTTCTTCTTTGCCACTTCCCAGCTTTTCAAACGTAAGAGTCAATTTGAATTTTTAAGGAAAATTAAAATTGCTGCTTTCACAACTAATTACAATGTTGTAGTGGTGCCTCTTCTGTGATGTTGTGTTGTCTTAATTTTTCTTATTTCTTATAATGCCTTTGCTCCTACTAACGTCGCTCTGCTTTGATCCAATTCACGGGTACTTAGTCTCCGCTTGATTTTCGCTTTTGTCCGATTCATTATGTATCTTGATTGTGCATTGCACCTTTGCGCTTCATGACGTTGACAACTCGCACATTACAACAACAGTTGACATTCCCTCCAAGTTGGACCAGATGAACGCTGGACACGCGGTTACTAAGAGAACTTGCTTACTGGTGGTGTAAGGAGAGCCTGAGTGCGACTGTTGGCGTTAGTGCGTGGTGTTGTTGTACATCGTTGTGAATGGCTGTCGTGCCACTTTTCTCCTCAAAAGCACTTAAGTTATAAATATATAAGAAATCTTTCTCATTACTCTGAGCACGCTTAATTCAATTGCTTCCTACCCATCCTCGCTGCGCCTCGCCATGACATTATCACACTCCTCGAGTACAGCTGTCTTCGTGCAGTTTCTCACACGCTGCTAATACAACACGACTTTGTGTTGTCTTTAGTGGGGTGTGGGGGGTTTTCATTTATTTTTATTTTACTTTTTTTTTGCTTCCACTTATTATTCATTATACTACTTTCATTCGTCCCCCCTCATTTTCTAAGTTGCACAGCGGTGGCATACATCCTTATGTATTATAAGCAAATCTAATACCCACTTTGTGAAATCACCAAGAACAGCAGGAGTCCGCTAGTTTCTTATTCTAACTAAGCGAATATATGACTTCTTGTTGTGTTTGCTGCTCAACTTGACCACCATTTTTTGCATCAATCCAACAGCAGTAGCGACCTAATGACACCACGCAGACAGAAGATTGATTGATGAGATAAGCTTGTTCTGTGTGACAGTTGCTGAAACAAGCTACCAGTTGCTGAAACAAGCTACCAGCAAGTTTGTTGAAAACTCTCTGAAAAAATTCCTCGGTCTAACCGACATAATCACATTATATTAATTAAAGCCAGCTAAGTTCTGGAGTTCGACATCGACTTAGGAGTTTTGGAATATGAAGTCATGATTTTTATTCGACGACAGTCAGAGTTTGATCAGAAACTACCTATAAGGAGAAAACCCGAAAATAAAACCAAAATCCTTTCGAAATAGAAATGTCATAAGAAATGTGCGCTCAGAGAGAGATAGAAAGATAGAGATAGATAACAAGTGGACGAGTTATGGATATAAAAAGAATGAGAGAGAGATATAGTGAAGGAGAAATAGAGAAAATGAAGGAGAGAAAGAGATGGAGAGAGATCGAAATAGACAGATATTGCGACAGAGAAAGGGATAGTGCTTTTTTGAAGTACCTAAACCAAACCCTATAACACTTGTGTAACTGCTGGATAATTGGCGATTCTACTCTAAGCTGGAGAACTTAATCTGTAGGTCCCAGAAATATTTCTAAAATTTCAGTTTCTGTTGAACACGTTTTAGTTTAAGCCCTTCTCTCTCTCTCTCTCTCCATCTTTCTCATTTTCATACCCGCAAAAGAAATTGCCAATATTAAACTCGTCCTTAAAACCTCAATCCAGAAAAAATCAACCCGAAGCAACACAGCTCTAAGAAAAAGTGTAGAAACTGGAGAAACGAAGGAGATCAAATGAAAATAAACACTTGGCAACAACAACAGAAAAAGAGCATTACTTGACTTGACTGGCACTCATGGTGGCTGTAAAGATGTAAAGTTTATTAATGACATTAAAAATATCTTGCAATTATTTATGGCAAATCCGGGGCAAAAAACCGAAACCGAAGGATTTGTGCAGTAAATGAGCGAAATAAAGCAAAAAATTTGAAAAAAGCGAGCACCAAATAATCACGCTTTCACTCACTGCCACTTAACCTCTAACGCGCTATCTCACTATCACACTCTCTCACTCCCCCAAAAGCAAGAATAAGAGTTTCCAGTAACGAATTACGAAAGGAGTGAGCAAGGACAAGACGGTTTTTATTAATGCGCTCTTCTTTACTAATTTCACTTTACTTATGATTATCCGTTGTTTATGTGCGGCATTCCCGCCTGTGGTGGGTGGGAAATTGGCGTTTTTAGGGTGCAAAGCGGCTAATTGCCGCATTCATTTATATTTTTAACTCATCGTCGCTGTGGCCATAAGTGGACGGGCAGCAGCTTTAACGCTTTGAAGCTTAATTTTGCAAAAACCCCGCTTGATGTCAATTGACTAAATTGCGAGAATTAAAAAAGCGCAGTAATTATCGTGGAGAAATACCCGATACACCATAAGAAATGTTTGCCACTAAATAACGGTTATAACTAATTGCTGTTGAGCTTTCTATAGGGTGGTTTGTGAAAGAGTAAACTGGAATTATTGGAAAATTAAAATTGTTTGAATTCACTTCCGTAAAATTTCGTAGTAAGCACAGTCGATAACGGTTGGAGACGTTTTGAATTTTACATGAGTTTGGTTAGCTAATTGGCGAAAGCTGTTAATATTAATTAAATATTCAAAAATACATAGGCTTTGTAACAATTAAGTTTTAATTTTCATTGGAATTGGAATTTTTATACTCTCGCAACAAAGTTGCTAGCAACAAAGTTGCTACGAGAGTATTATAGTTTTGTCCACATAACGGTTGGTTGTAAGTCCTAAAACTAAACGAGTTAGATATAGGGTTATATATATCAAAATGATCAGGGTGACGAGAAAAGTTCAAATCCGGATGTCTGTCTGTCCGTCCGTCTGTCCGTCCGTCCGTGCAAGCTGTAACTTGAGTAAAAATTGAGATATCTTAATGAAACTTGGAACACGTGTTCCTTGGCACCATAAGAAGGTTAAGTTCGAAAATCAGCAAAATCGGACCACTGCCACGCCCACAAAATGGCGAAAACCGAAAACACATAAAGTGTCATAACTAAGCCATAAATAAAGCTATGGAAATAAAATTTTGTATGAAGGATCGCACTATGAAGAGGCATATTCGGATGTAATTTTTTTGGGGAAGTGGGCGTGGCCCCGCCCCCAAATAGGTTTTTTGTATATATCTCGCAAACCAATAGAGCTATATAAACCAAACTTTCTGCGGTCGTCTTTTTTAGCCACTTCCTAATACAGTCCAAAAATGAAAGAAATCGGATAATAACCACGCCCACCTCCCATACAAAAGTTAGGTTGAAAATTACTAAAAGTGGGTTAGCTCACTAACCAAGAACGTCAGAAACACTAAATTTCACATAGGAAATGGCAGATAGAAGCTACACGCAGATTTTTTTACAAAATGGAAAATGGGCGTGGCGTCGCCCACTTATGGGTCAAAAACCATATCTCAGGAACTACTCGACCAATTTCAATGAAACTTGGTTTGTAATAGTTTCCCTACATCCCAATGATATGTTGTGAAAATAGGCCAAATCGCTTCACAACCACGCCTACTCCCTATATACCAGAACTTTGAAGACGATCTGAATCGTTAACTTTACAATATATAAAGTAAGCACTAGTGAAGATATCGATGCAGAACTTTGCACAAATACTACGTTTATAGTGTGGCAGCCCCATTTTAAAAATCACCGAAATCGGACCATAGGTTGTCAAGGCCCCATATATCGAACCTCGGTACTTCTAACCTAATATTAGGGTTTCCAACTTTCAATGGGCTTTATTCAATATATATGACGAATATGTGGGTCAAATTATGTATTATATAATATTAATAAAGTTAAATAAATAAATTGCGAGAGTATAAAATGTTCGGTTACACCCGAACTTAGCCCTTCCTTACTTGATTTTTTAATAAACTCATTAGACAGCTATATAAGAATTAGATTTGGAAAGTTAATATTTTCTCAGTTGAGGAATTACATGTATATCCTTGATTGAATATATTGAAGAAATCTTTGTTTCTCTATTAGTTTGCAAGTAGTGGACTGTTTCGTGGTTATCTGATATTAGTCTATTCTAATTTGGCACCTGACGTCTATTTTACATTAATCATCTGACGTCTGACATATCTCATCTGCCGTTGTCTATTTGACATTTGGAACCTCCGGTCTATCTGGCAGTTCCCATCTGACAATTGGCATGTGACGTCTATTTGACATTTCCCAGCTGACGTCTATCTGACATTTCTCATCTGACTTCTACCAGCCAGTTGCCAGTTTACGTATGACATTTCTCATCTGCCGTTGAAATCTTACGTCAATCAAACATTTCCGATCTGACTTCTTTCTTACATTTGGCGTCTGACGTTTATTTGACATTTGGAACCTCCGGTCTATCTTATATTTCCCATCTGACAATTGGCATTTGACATCTATTTGACATTTCCCAGCTGACGTCTATCTGACATTTCTCATTTGACTTCTACCAGCCAGTTGCCAGTTTACGTATGACATTTCTCATCTGCCGTTGGAATCTTACGTCAATCTAACATTTCCGATCTGACTTCTATCTTACATTTGGCGTCTGACGTCTATTTGACATTTGGAACCTCCGGTCTATCTTATATTTCCCATCTGACAATAGGCATTTGACATCTATTTAACATTTCCCAGCTGACGTCTATCTGACATTTCTCATCTGACTTCTACCAGCCAGTTGCCAGTTTACGTATGACATTTCTCATCTGCCGTTGGAATCTTATGTCAATCTAACATTTCCGATCTGACGTCTATCTTACATTTGGCGTCTGACGTCTATTTGACATTTAGAACCTCCGGTCTATCTTATATTTCCCATCTGACAATTGGCATTTGACGTCTATTTAACATTTCCCAGCTGACGTCTATCTGACATTTCTCACCTGACTTCTACCAGCCAGTTGCCAGTTTACGTATGACATTTCTCATCTGCCGTTGGAATCTTACGTCAATCTAACATTTCCGATCTGACTTCTATCTTACATTTGGTGTCTGACGTCTATTTGACATTTGGAACCTCCGGTCTATCTTATATTTCCCATCTGACAATTGGCATTTGACATCTATTTGACATTTCCCAGCTGACGTCTATCTGACATTTCTCATCTGACTTCTACCAGCCAGTTGCCAGTTTACGTATGACATTTCTCATCTGCCGTTGGAATCTTATGTCAATCTAACATTTCCGATCTGACGTCTATCTTACATTTGGCGTCTGACGTCTATTTGACATTTGGAACCTCCGGTCTATCTTATATTTCCCATCTGACAATTGGCATTTGACGTCTATTTAACATTTCCCAGCTGACGTCTATCTGACATTTCTCATCTTACTTTTACCAGCCAGTTGCCAACTTACGTATGACATTTCTCATCTGCCGTTGGAAATCTGACGTCAATCTTACATTTGGCGTCTGACGTCTATTTGACATTTGGAACCTCCGGTCTATCTGGCATTTCCCATGTGACAATTGGCATTTGACATTTCCTATCTGACGTCTGTCTGACATTTACACCTTTGAGGTCCCTATATGATATATTTCACAGAAATCGATCGATGAAAACTGAAGTAGTGGCAAATATATTTTTTTTCAATTCCATACTTTGTTGGGAGTAAGAATTCTTCTAAATACTCTTCCACCCTAAAACAAGAATGAATCACCCATTGAATCTAATATATATATATATATAACATAACATAAATAAATATGAAAAGCATATGCATTTTGAGCATACTGATTTTAGATGAGATTTTCATCCAAACTAGGAAATTCCAATCGCGTTGGCGTGCGAATAAACATAGAAATCTCCCGAAGGCGCGTACATACTTATCTATACCAGGTAATATGTATTACACAATTGACAGAGGCTACCAATAGTCAGCCAACACAAGCTGACAATGTCATTAGCGCTGCTGCTACGTTGTTGCACTGATTGCTACATTCTCCTTCACTTCCTATACAACGTAGGGCTCATATGACATTTCTACATGACTTGAAACATTATATCTTGTTGTTGTTGTTATTTCGCATATATGTATGTTATTATATGTTGTTGTTGCTTTTGGCATTGACTTGTGTAACTGTCGCGTTGTTGGCACCGACGCTGTCATCAGCGACATCAACAAGCAAGCAGCAAGCAGCAAGGTAGTCAACAGTCAACAATCAACGGCAGCCCCCATTGCTTGCTCTACGCTCGCCCACGATTCATCATCTATGGATCTATGGTGCGATTGTCCGTTGAGAGGTGACGTCCTAGGACGTCAATATGCGCTTGGCTGCACACACACACACGCAAACAATCTCCACATGTCGATGCATGCGTGTGAAGGTGTGTGTGTGGGTGCAACAATTGCTATTATTATTATCGAATGTCCTAGCCGTCATTGGTGGCGATCGAACGACGACAGCACAGCAGCGCTTGTTTGATATTATTGCTATGCGATTTTGTTGTGTGTGGCAACAGCAGTAGCAGCAGGATGTGTGGGCAGCAGTTGTGGTTCGCAATTGTTTGTGAGCTTTTGTGCTTTACTTTATATATACAAGGGGGGTGTATATGTGTGCGTAGCGTGTCTTCTGTGTGTGTGTGTTGTCTTAAATTGTTTTTGTCGCAGTTGTTTGTATTGTTGCAGTGACATTGCTTGCCATCGACGTGGTAGTGACATTTCAACGTTGTTAATAATGTCAGCATTGTCACCTTTGTTATATTGCTGTGTTGCAGTTTTGCACGCATTTCACACCTATCTCGTCCTGCACACGCTTTAAAAATATGCTTTATCAGAATAATATAGTGGCAGTTTGTAAGATAATATCTCAATTTGACGGATAATCATACGTTTTTCGCTTTACTAATCCCAATCTGCTTTACTAATCCAAATATGTTCTATTATGAGGCCAATTCCATTATAGTAATTGCAAATAATTATGTGTTTGAACTAGGATTATAAGAATATTTGTCAAAATACAAATTGAAATTAAGAAACTTATGACTATTGTTTTCGTCTTATTCACTAATATCATAGTCTCATAAACTGAAACTTAGTTTGACACAATATTGAAGCATAAGACGGACATTACTCTATATTCTATATTCTATAAAGAACTGTTGTTGAGCTTTTTCTATCGTATGCTGTAAAGCACTCAAAATTTTGTATCAATAATTTCATATGATATCTTGTTTTAAATCACCAACAGCATTGACACGCTTCAGATTGTTCAACATATTCTGAAGTCGCTAAAAGATCTCAAATATTATTCGGAGTTCGTTTTCATAAGTAACATTTGGCCTATTCATATCTACCTAGCAGTTTTTATTAACTAAACAAGTTAGATATATGGTTATATAGTATATAATACACCAAAATTAGCAGGGTGACGAGACGAGTCAAAATCCGACTGTCTGTCTTTCCGTCCGTCCGTGCAACTATAACTTGAGTAAAAATTGATATCTTGACGAAACTTGGTACACATTTTCCTTTGGACTGTGAGAGGATTGCTTTCGAAGATGGGCAAAATCTGATCACTGGCACACCCAAAAAATGGCGAAAACCAAAATCTATAGTGTGTCATAACTAAGTCATAAATAAAGCTATAAAAATAAAATTTGATATAAAGGATCACACTAGGAAAGGTCATATGTGGATGTAATTTTTTTTTTTAAATTAGACGTGCCCCTCTAAATAAGTTTTTTGTGAATATCACGAAAACTAATAAAGCTATATAAACCAAACTTTCTGCAGTCGTTTCCCTTAGTGATCAAAAACCACTCCTCAGGAACTACTCGACCGATTTCAATGGGAAGGAGATAATATTTTCTTGACACCCTGATGACACGGATGAAACAACTACGCCTACTTCCCATATAACTGAATTATGAATTCCATCTGATTTCTTCATTTTAAAATATACATGTACATTAGGAACCAATGAAGCTAGTTGAATAAAATTTTACACAAATACTGTATATCTTTGAGGCTTCACTTGTGGGAAAATTGTCAAAATCGGACTAGAACCTTTCAAGGCCCCGGATATCGAACATTAGGAACTTAGTGCCTAAGAGTAATTTTTCACCGAAAATATCGACAAAGCTCTCAAATATTTTAATGTAATTCAGAAAGAATCTTTTTCTTCTAATACTGTGTCTCTGTACCAAAAATGGTTAAAATCGGGTCATAACTTCCCCTATCTCTCATATACATTATATTCGGGTTATCATGCTTCAGGTGGGTTTTATACCGCATACGTCGGTTAGTATGTGAGATATCTTAGCAATATTAAGTGAGCATATAGCCTTGGCTATAGCGTACCTTGGTGGTGAAATCGATTCAAGAATTTTCGTTATTCTAGTGGGCTTTCTGACGAATATATGAGTAAAATTGTGTGTTCCAAGTTATTTTCATCTTAAGAAATAGCAGCGCCATCTATCGAGAATCCTTTTACCAAGCCCTTGAGAAATAAATGTAAATTTCTTTGTATCTTTAAAGTGCAATTTAAAAATGAAAATTTGTCGTAATAAAATTAACTCTAATTATCAAATAACCGGTATAATATTCTCCGTTCTGGTGATACGCAAAAAAATTAATTCGAAGAATCCTTGCAACTCATTTTAGAATTCCTACGCTTTACCGTAGAAACTGTTAATCGGCAAAGCGTTTGGATTCTGAAACGAGTGGCAAGCAACAACAGCAAAACAAAAACTATCGAAATTGCAACCAAAGCAGTAGTGAAACGGTAAAATTGTGAATCCGTGGCAAAATAAGCAACAGAAAATACATTTGGTGAAGAAGTGGAAACAAGACATGGTCTTTGAAGAATAGACGACGCGCGCACTAAGGTAATTAAACTGCGTACAAATGCGATACATGCAACGTGCCGCGCATAACAAAATCACCGATACGAATTGCTGGCTAACCCGCGCTGACTCTCTCTCTCTCTTCCTCTCTCTTCCTCTTTCTATTTGTGCGAGTAATTGGAATGTTCGAGCAATTATATGCCACAATTGCTTATCTGCATGCGGCAATCGTTTCGATTGCTTGCCACACACTGGCAGCTGCGCCAATTTTTCCCCCAACTACTAGGGAGTTAAGAAACAAGTGGAGGATTGAAGCAATAAAGTCTTATGGCGTTTCGGTATTTCTTTGAATTTGATGCTGTTGCATGTTGCACTTGGCAATCGACATTGAAACGCACGAAATTCCGCGCTAATTTTGCAATCAGTACGCGCTTTTGTTGAGCATAGTAATGTAATTTCGGCTGACTGCGGTTTGTTGTAGTCTTCAAAGGGGGGGCTTTGGTGCGCACACCTGCCACAGAAGCAGATTATGTTGAGTTTTTACATGTTTTTTTTTAATTTTTTATATGCTTTAACTAAGATTCTCCTACTTCGCCGCCTTCATTAACATTACGCAATGCACAAAGTGAAGTCTAATCAGCATGAATTTCAATTTAAGAACACTGAAGTGGAATAAAAAACGCAAATTGAAAACCGCGCAAAAGTGGTAACAAGATATGAAAGAATTTAATACAAAGCAAAAAAAAAAAACAGAAAATCAGAGAAAAAAAGAATTTTTATGCATATTTGCTCGTGTTTGAAAATGTGCGGCTTTAAATGGAATTTCCATTTGCCATATCGCTTTATCTGCTTCGCTAAGCAGCAGCACAGTGGCAGCGTACGCAGCAGCAGCAGCAGCAACAGCAACCCCAACGGTCAATAAAAGCCGACCGCCTAGCTGACTGGCACAACTCAACTCAACTTCACATACACAACACTCGAATGCCAGCTACGCTGCTCTCATGCAAAAAATACTCGCATAAAGCTAGCCGTTAGCATCGTCATAGTAAATAGTTTGCATATCGTCCCAATGGCCTCATTTACTCTTGCCACACTGCCACGTCACAAGCGGCTGACTTTTACAACGACAGCCACACCCACGCAGCCTGGTAGCCTGGACCGCCCACCCACCTGTCATGCAGCACATTAAAAACTTAATTGAGGCAACGGTAAATAACGGCACAGTGAGCGCGCACACAGTTACAGTCAGTCAGTTAGGCTGGTTGGTAGTCGTAAAAACAACAACTAGAGAGGAAAAAAATTACATTACAAAAAATCTCATTAACGCGCCAAAGTTTAAATTTCGCGAGCAGTGAACCAAAAAAGCGCACAGCTCAACGGCAGAGCAGTGTCGAGCAGCAAGCGCCCCTGCTACCGGAGTTCAAAGTTCACCCAAAGCCACTGAGTAGAATTTTTTTTGTGCTTTTGTTGTACTCGTAGCAATGACTTTAAATTCATTTTTGGAAAATCAGCGAATTCATTATTCCTCTAATATATACATATATGGTGGGTGAGATGTATGCCACCGTGCTGAATATTTTGAAATTATGGGCTGAGAAGTGTAATAATGAAAAAGTTCCGTTCCGTTTCGGCGCAAGATAAGTAGAAGAGTTTAAACGGAATAACTTAAAACTTAACCAAACTGCTGAAATGCGGCTTCCGTTTCATATTTTCCACCAATTTTCTGCCACCTAAGCACTAAGCCCAGCGGCCTAACGATGGTAGGTAGGTGTTGGCGAAATTAATGGACGACAAAGCGGCAGCAGCAGCAGAATTTGAATAACTCAGCGTCATTGTCAGGGCTTATCGCAGCACTAACTATATATCTACCGTTATGTATATGCATGTTTAGATGTGTGCGCCCCTGCCAAACTTTAATCAGTTCTCAGGCATATTATCGACACTCGTAATCCCCACAACCACACACTGTCTTCTACCAACTTCTCTTTTCTTACCTCCTGCCATGTCATCTTCACCAACATCAGCCAGCTTCGCGTAAGCCGCAAGCATTTAAGCATTACAAAATGTAATTTGTTTTATTAATCAGCGCATAAGTATTGGAATTAAGTGCGTCGTGAGGCGAGCGATAAGCGCAAAAAGTAAAGAAGTGCCAGCGGTTGCGGGGCAAGCGGTTGTCGAATATTGAATGAAGACGCAAGCGTTTAGCGGAATTTCACGCAATTTGCATATTTGTCGATATAGTCAAACAAGCAAATGAGAGTGAGTGTGTGTGTGTATAACACTATGCTAAGCTCAATCTAAGTGTGTGTGTATATATTTTCTTGAAAGCAAATGGTTTTGTGCGTGAAATACTTTGAAGTAGTTGATATACTGCTGGATTTCGCGCAGCATCGCTTGAGCTGCAAATTTAAATTAAACAAAGCTTGGCATTACACGCCCATGCGCTTAAACGAAAAGGTAGTTGGTAATCTCATTTGTGCATTTTTTTACTAGATGCCAACTACTGTATAGTGAAGAATTTGAGGTAAATTTTCGGGGGTTCTTAAGTATTATAGTGTATTTTATAGGGGTATTCGATGCACCAAGCGTTAGAGAGTAGCGAATCGAATACATTTTACTGATTTGGTTTGCTCTCTCTTTAATGAAATTTTCTTTGTTAACGTCATGCCTACCTTCCCTTTAATGGCTTCTCAATGGAACAAAAACAGATTAGTGTCAAATAACTACACGTTCCCGCTAAACTTAAAAACAACCTTTTTAATGAAGTTGGATTCTAAAATCAAACCCCATTTGAAATTATTTCTATGCTGTATATTTTGTTATTGAGAGCAGTAGTTCACTAAAACAAGTTTAAGACTTGCGGATTCATCTCAGGGTATTAGCCACATCAAACAATTGTTGTTTTTTATAATAAATAAATTTCCAAAATTAAAAGAAATAAGTAAAGACCAAGTTCGGGTGCAACCGAAAATTTTATACTCTCGAAATTTATTGATATATGTAGTTAGATTTATAGACCCATATATTCACCTAATTCACTCATTTTTACTTTCAAGGCGCATTATGTCCAAGATTATATGCTCATTTAATTTTGCTAAGATATCTCACATATTAACCGATATATGCGGTATAAAGCCCACCGTATTTTTAAAAAACCTATAATTAGGTATATGGGAGCTAGGAGAAGTTAGGACCCGATTTTAACCATTTTCGGTAAATCGACTCACTGTTAGAAGAAAAAAATTTCCTCCGAGTTACATTAAAATGTCTGAGAGATTTACCCATATTTTCGGTTAAAAATTACCCTTAGGCGCTGAGTTCATCATGTTCGATATCTGGGTCCTTGAAAAGTTATAGATCGATTTCGACAATTTTCCCCCGCCCACTTTCCCAAAAAAATAACATTCATTGCCCCTTCCTAATGTGATCCTTTATATCAAATTTTATTTTTATAACTTTATTTATGGCTTAGTTATGACATTTTCTATGTTTTCAGTTTTCGCAATTTTGTGGGCGTGGCAATGGCCCACTTAAGCTTATCAATAGCAACCCTGTACCAAGCTTTGTCAAGATATCTTAATTTTTACTCAAGTTATCCGTCGCACGGATAGACTAATGGACGGAGAGACAGACTTCCGATTTTCAACTCATATATTTAACTCGTTTAGTTTTATGACTTACAAACAACCGTTATATGAACAAAACTATACTCTCTTAGCTACTTTGTTGAGAGAGTATAAAAAATGTAATCTTTGTAATGAATCTAGAATATAGGTTTGGAAACTTGCCGGTAAGAGTTTCTAGTAAGAGTTTCTAGTATGTTCGTAGTATACATTTAGGGGCCAAGAATATTGCAGGAATATTGATACTCTACTTTCAGTACTACTAGTGATTTGAAATCATTTTCTAAAAAAGTGTAATCGTTATTATGATCAAATATTTAAACAGATGGCAACCCCGGTAATTTTTTAGAAGATTTTTTTCAGATCTTCCTTGAGCTCTTGCTTGAATCCTATAACACTTAGTAAATTTTTTTATATTAAAGTGACAACCCTAGTTTAATAAATTACAAAAATATCAAAATTTCTGTGACAACAATTAAACATCTCAGTGGCAAAATTATGTTTCCCTGCAAAGCAGTTAAGTTGCAGCAATTTTCTCCAACACTTCACACTCTTTTTCTTAAGACCAAATTTAACTGTAATATATTTTTGCATTTTGTTGTAATAACCATAAATAATTGAACACGGTGCGATAAGATAACATTTCATTTTTACAATTTCCCCTTGAAGTCTTGCATACAAATTATGGCGCAGCGGCGGTGCCTGCCTGCAAGTAGCAGTTATCTCGGAAATTTTTGTTGTTGGGGAGAGCAAAATTGCAACGAAAATTGAAATTCTTAAATTGATTGCGAACCCAATTGGATGCTGTTGCAGCTACAACAGCAACAACACAGCGAGGGTCAGCCGCAGAAAACTCAGCAGTAGCAGCAGCAGCAGCAGCTGTACACAGCGGCAACAACAACACTAGTAGCAAGAGCAACACAAGCAATAAATATAAATATTTAAATATTAAACGAATATTTATTGGCAAATTACCGCATAGCATGGCATGACATAGTACAGTATAGCATCAAACTTGTTGGCTGGCAACAGCAGCAACAGCAGCGGCAGCAGTAGCAATACTAGCGGCATGCTGCAACAATCAAGCAACGAGTCAGAGGAGAGTCAAGAAGTATCCTGAAAAATACTTGCTTACAAATATATTTATGTGTGTTAGTGTGTCAGTTGGTTATATAAATTTGTGTACACTTTGTGTATAGTAATTGTTGTTGCCTTGCGGCTACGATCTCATTTCTCAGATACTGGGAATTTGTTGCTGGGGACAGGTTGCAGATTACTTGTGGTTATTTTTTATATATATTATATGTATTTGATTGTGGGTGTGCCGTGACTCGTATCAATGCAATGTATTTCGTTGCATACATTTAGGCGCTGAGCCGCAGTAGTACCAGATATATAGCCACAAGTCATGCATTTCTTTTGGCGAAAATGAATGAGGAAATTAGGGTAATATTTAAAGTGTGAAGTGTGCAATGCAAGGCAGGCTAGTGATTTCTTTCTCAGGTGTCAAATTTATTGTTTAGTGACAAATCTGAATTTTTACTTTTAAATATACAGACACTTGGCAAGCTTATTTCAACTCTTTCTACATAAAAATAATAAGATTTAAGATCGTTGGGTACTAATGGTATTTCGTACCAAATTTTATTTTATCTTAAACCAAAAATAATGTTAATAAGCACATTTTCTATGTTCTCTGTTAAAATAAAATCACGTTCCTCTCCAATTAATTCATCAGCTGGTAGTTATCTTGACAGTTTGTCACCGCTAGGAAGTACAATCAATTCTAAAACGGCAAGCAATATATCATTTCTCAAAATAGAAACACCAACCAATCAATAGTTTCTATAGTTTCGAGTACTATCTGTCATTTTCATACATATGTACAAACTGGCGAATAAATACATATGTGTACATACAAGCTGCCAAAGTTTATATAAATTTCGTATATCACGATAGTATAATTTATTTTCTCTGACCGATCTAGTTTCTGTATGAACAACATGATAAATAAAAGAGAAAAAAACAGCTAAAATTAGAATAACATCACAAAATAAATGGAAACATGTAACGAATTCATTTACGCCATATGAATCCATCAAAATCAAAGTTAACAGCTAACAGCTTGTCAAAGGTAGCAATGTGGAGATTGCTACAAATAATTGCTAGCTGTACTGGCGAGCTATACATATGTACATATTTATATGGTATATACATTTCAGTATTCACATGGAGATTAATAAATGTAACCAAAAAGCTAAATAAAATCCAATATCAACCACAGAGTGTTAAAGCTTCGCATGACATTGAATATAGCTGGAAATATTTATGAATAGGAGTATTAAATCGGCATATATATATGTATGTCTATCAAAATATTGACTCGTCTAGAAATATTCAAACATTTTACGAGAGTTGATCAATACCCTAATACTCTTGCTATTTTTACTCCAAATACATATTTGCTGCTTGTTTCCTATAATGCATATAACTTTGTTTCGAACAATTTTATGAAGAGACTTAATAGCAATCGCAGACTATATCTAGCCCATTTTCCAACCTATTGTTTCTTGAGGTACTTGGAATATTCAAAAAACTTGATTTTAAAATTTGGGAGCAACCGAACATTCTATGCTCTCGCAATTTATTGATATATTTTTACTAAGATAACATAATTTTACCCATATATTTGGCATAAAGTCCACTAGAATAACGAAAATCATCATATATTGTATATGAGAGCTAAGGTAATTCCTGAACCGATTTCATTAATTTTCATCACCAAAGTAAATTATACCCAAGACTATACGTTCACTGAAGTTGGCTAAAATATTTCACATATTAAGCGATTTAAAAGCTATTAAGCCCATCGTATTATTTAAAAATCTATAATTAGGAAGGAGCTAGGGGAAATTATAACCCGATTTTAACCATTTTCGCCACAGAGACAAACTATTAGAAGAAAAATATGACCTTTAACTATTGTGAAACTTCTTCCAAAAAAATATTTAATTCGACTGAGGCTCTTTGAGAAATTTTTTTCGCTATATCGCTTTTAAGCAACTTTAATTTATTTTTGTTAGTGTGTTTTTGTCTCTTCACACTAAAATACTCATTTAAAACATAATTTAGTGTAAGTAAGTCGCATTGAAGATGGTAAGTTTTATTTTCGATTCAGTTACAATGATTCGGACGTAAAATTTTTCGATTGAATCGAACCATTTTTCGATCGAAACGGATTCAATGATTAGGCCCATTAAATTATTTGAGAGATTTACCGATATTTTCGGTGAAAAATTACGATTAGGCACTGAGTTCTTCATGTTCGATATCCGGGGCATTGAAAATGTCAACAAGCGACTATTTTCATAACTTTATTTACGGCTTAGTTATAGCTCTTTATAAGTTTTTGTGGGTGTGGCAAAGAGCCCCAAGGTATATGTGTACCAAGTTTCATTAAGATATCTCAATTTTTACTCAAGTCCTGGCTTGCACGGACAGACAGACAGACATACGTACAGACATCCGGATTTCAAATCTACAATAAGTTATTAAATGTGTACGATCTAATTACATTATGTATTGAACGATGATTGATATGGGTCTGTTATCTAGATCGAAGTTGACATATAGTTGGACAGATTGGTTATTGGATGCTGAAAGAAAACTAATATGTGTTCAGAAACCTTGAGTATCTAAAATGAATTTTCATATATGAAATCTTTCCGTAGTTAACTAGAACTATAGGGGTCTGTTCCGAGAAATATCCTATTCTACATTTAGGTTCTGCTCGAAGTATGGAAGCAAAATGCATTAAGGTCATAGTGATGTACCTTACTACAAATACTTTATAAATAAAGTTGAGCGAGAGAATAACTCTGGACATTTGAGGAGCTTTTAGACATATCATCACAGATCTTGATGAACTTGATCTTACAGAATGGTTAACGAACTAAAATCCTTGCATAGTCTCCAACGCAAACCATATAATTGCATTAGCAATGTGGTCTCAATATAATTCTCAAAATAAATTAAGTATATTCTGAGTAAATCATAAACTCTGAGATCGGATAATAAATTCGATATTTCTTAATTTAAATTGCCTGAGATTAGATTATATATTACCACAGATGTCGACACATTGCTCACACTGTGTGCAGCCAATGTGTTGGAGGTCACTTGCAACAACAACAACAAACTTAATTGCAAACTTTCGACATAAATCATTAATTTCTGATACATATATGTAAATACTATATGGCAACACAAATATATTTATATATGTATGTATGTATGTCTCTCACAAATGTGTGCATAACAATATGAGAGCGTTTAATATGTACATATTTATGTTAGGTGACATGCATAGCAGAGCATAGACATGTTGTCAAGTTGATGCAACCAAAGCATCATCTGAGATATCGTTATGCATTGCTACACTGATTGCTTCACACACGCACACATACCTGTTATAAATCTAGGTATGTCGACATAGTTGCGTGGCAGAGATTAAATCCCGTCTCAGTTTGAGCGTGAAATAGATTTTCTGTATTACACGCACATATACATATGTGCATATATCAATCGGATTGAAATGGCAAGTGGATTTACGCTAGCACACATACACACACACCAACACACTAAGATATAGTGAACGTTTTGCCATTTCCGCCACAACTAACTAACGTTAGCAATGTATTTGTTGTTGTTGTTGTACCTATCAACGTGGCTAACACGATTTGAATGCTGCTGCTGCTCCTCCGCGTAACATACGAGTAGTATATGCATGCATATTTGCCGCTTGCGCGCTTCGCTGAATTTATAGCTGAATAATTCTGGCAGCAATTGGAGCGGTGGCGACACACACAGGAATACTTATAGACATGAATATGAATATCAAGAAAAACGTAGATGGTGGATTGGTGGATGAGGTGTTTTGGTAAACCAGTTTGGCTTAACATTCGCAATCTCAGTGTGAACAAATATCGACACGCTGTGCCACCTTGGCCTGCGCGCTGTGCTTCAAATGGGAAATAGATATGCTCATAGCACTAGCTACAAATATACTAGAAATACATATACACATATGTCTAACTGTGCTCTCGCTCACACCACCTTTGGCACGTCCCGCCGCGCCAGCACACTCATCATTCAAGTGTGTGTCCTTGTGTTGGCAGCGACCGCCAAAGTTGCATGTTGCAAGTGCCAAATTGTGGCGTCAAGTGGCACATTTTCGCGCATTGCAAGCGCACAGCTACACAGACACTTGTGCGCGCAATTTCACTTGTACGCCCTCTTTCTCTTTCTCATTCGCAGTCGTATTCTCATTCCCATTCGACATATCACTAGCCGCTGCAGTGTTTTTTCGCCATCACTACCATCACCACTTTGTCGCCTGTGTTCTCCTTCAAACCAATCCATAAGGATACAGCAAATACATTTTCCCAGACGCTGCTGGTTGGCAAACCGCAGCATTGCTGCCGCTGATCCTTTTGCCTGCTGCTGTAGTGTCCTTCTGCGGTTGCATGAGTCGTTGTCGTCGGAGGAGGAGGCTGAGAGGAAGGCGACAACGGCAGCAACATATAAGTGCTCATAAGCCGCTGCTAATGCGTTTTGCACAACTATTACCATTTACAAGTGCGCGCACACACACACACATACATTCAAACCGAACATTCGAATGTTTTTTTTTTTTTTTGCCTTTTTCAAGTGCAAGTGTAGTAGTCAAGTGCGTGTGCGTTCGTTTTGTGATTGTGTGTGTGGGTGATTGCAATTTGCGGCCAGCCTAAATGCAATTTTTGCGGTTAAGTAAAATGCGGTTTGTTACTCAAGCGCCAAGATTCCGCCACTATGCCACTGCGGGGGTGTGGCAACAACGAACGAACAATTTGCGGTGGCATGAACTGCGATTTTGCTGGTGACAGCTACAGTTGTGTGGCTATGTTGCAACACCATGCCTCTAAATGTGTGGATATGTATGATAATCTGTGTGTGTGTGTGCGTGTGAGTGCGTGCATTTGCAATTATTTGCGTGATTATAGGCGCTGCCGCCTTGCCACTAAATCGCGCTGATTGATTTGAAATTTATCATCGAATTGCGAAATAATAAATTAAAGCCGCCAAGCAGATGTACATATGTATTTGATATTAAAATACTCGTACCCTTGGTACCCATGTGGTCTAATAATAATGCCATAAATTTCAATTATTTCCAATGAAATTTGTTTGATTTGCAAATCATAAATCACGGTTATAAAATGAAATATTTCATTGCATTACATTTGCATGTAGTCTTCTCTTAAATGCAAATTTTGGCAATTTCAATGTAGTTTTCTAAATTAAAGCGTTGATTATTATAGATACTTTTAACTAACTCTTAACTTTATTCCTGAAATTGATGTGTTTCTATCGAATTTTAGTTTCTAAAATCAACTACAATGAAGCCTTACGACTAATAGCCTTTTCACACAGTAGCTAATTGATCAATTAACCGGCCTCTGCTCGATTAAAACGCTGATTAGGATCGATTTACCATATAAAATAAAAATCTACATTAATTTTGAATTGAATTTTAATTGACTTAAAAATTAAATGCAACTCTGCCACAAAGACCGCATTTGTAATTATATATACGTTCTTAGCCTGCGAGTTGTTGTTCACGCTACACCACGGTAGATGTCGCTGCTAAAAATAGCAATCAGCTGATGAACTTCACCAACTTCTTATGAGAAACAAAACCAAAAATGTATAACAGCTGATCGGTTATCGAGGAGCCGGCATTGTGAAGTGCAAAAACTGGTTTCTCAATTAATTTTTAATTGATAAATTAATTTGGCTGCGTGAAAAGGCTATAAAATTGTCAATTACCAAATATAATTACTATAACAATTAGTATTTGCTTTTCCGATTACAACTATAATTATAATAGCATTGATAATTATGGTTACTATTACAATTTCGATCAGAATTACCTGAATAATTACAATTTAAATTGCTATTACAGCTATAACTACTTTTGGAACAATGATTACTATTTTAATTACAAACTGAAATTTGAAATAAAACTATTCATATTAAAAAGTTATGACTACAATTACCATTAAAGTTGCTATTAAAAGTGAAATATTATTATGCTTACTATTACAATTAGATATGAATGATTACACATGTCAAGAAACACGCAACTAAAAAACTATTCAGTTTTTGATTACAATTACAGTAAAATTATCATGTGCAATTATCATTACTAATTTAATGCTGTCATAATTAAAACTGAATTACATTTACAATTACAATTATGATTACATTAAAGTTTCAAAATAGTAAATTCGCAAGTACAATTACTATTGAATATCTGATTAAAACTGAAGTTCGGATTAAAACCGTTCATAATAAATAGTTATGACTACAATTACCATTAAAATTGTTATTAAAATGGAAAATTATTATGATTACCATTAGAATTACGTTCATATTTCGATTAAACTCGCAACTACAATTTCTATTAAATTTCTGATTACAATTACAGTTACATTATTGCAATTATTGCAATTACTATTACCATTACTTCATGATTACAATTATAATTAAAATTTTTTCGCTTTAAATTGTAGCTGTAATTATAATGAAACCTGAATTACAATTAAAATAACAATTACAATATTGATTATTATCACAATTACAATTACAATTCTGATTACATAAAAATTCCAATTACAATTTACAACAAAAATAATACATGATATGAACACTGATAAGGCGTTCAACCAAATTTTCATCTATAATTATTCTAATTAAAATTACAAGTAGGTTCCTTACTACAATCAGCATTTCCATTACTATTACAGTTAACAGTTAGCTTTGTAATTGAAATTGGAATTTCAAGTGCATATTTCACAAAGGCTATTACTGTTTAACATTTTTACTCAGCTCTACACACACTTACTTACATCTTCTTTCAATTATTTGCAAATAATTACAAAATTATATGCCATATTAATTAGTCCTGTGCAGTTAGTTGCTACCTACCGTGCAAAATCTCTACCTTGTTATGCGCAAATTTGCATTACAAACAAAATCAGAGAACGCGATGTGATTTCACTACGTTTCAAATGGATTTTTAATGAAGCCCTTTCGTTGGAACTGCGAATTTCGTTTGTGTTGCAACATTTGCATTTTGCATTTCGCGTAAACAGTTTTCGTGGAATTGCATTTATGTAATAATACTTAACTGCCTTTACCTTGCAACACTCTGGCATATTAATTTTATAAAAATGCAATTCCCTTCACGTTTAGTAGGTACTCTTGCTCTGGCTCTGGCGCTGCTAAAAGGTGGGTGATGTGAGTGGCGCAAGCATTTTGCTTTAATATTTATACGAAATAGTTGTGCTCGCACACTTAGTAATTACTATAATGATGCATCCGCTAATTAGTTTCTCATTTCTATTTGCTTTTTTTTGTCTTTGCAGAGGCTGATTACACTCTGGATGATTCTTTTTGGAATGAAGAAAGTCCTGTCGGTAAGTGAAGTTGAATTTATTTGGTAGAGTTAAATAATATTATAATATTTTAATATAAAAGTTTGGGTATGGATATACGAGGTAGGACGATTACCTATTGGGAATACAAAATTTGTGATTTCATTTTGGTTTGATGGTTCGAGCTATAGCAATATATCACGACTGTCGAGAGAAAATTGTATTAACAATGGGAAAATATTGATTGAGAAATTTTAGAAGTGAAATAGAAAAGGATTCTCATAGATTCTCTTAAAAGGAGCTTTCATCTATGAAAGCTATAAGAAGCTATCACTACTGAGAGGTTAAAATATTAATTGAAAGAAATTTCGAATGACTTGGAGTGAAGATTACAAAAGTTTCGAAATGTTCTCCTAATCACTCTTAATGAGATTAATTTAAAAGCTCAACACCATTTGGAATATTATCAGAACTAACAGATTCAGATATCAATTGAGAGAGTTTTGAATTGAAATGCAGAAAGTGATAAAAAAGTATATCTAACTATTGCCATAATTACTCTTAACGACAATAGAGTGAAAGCTCACTGAAAGCTTTTAAAATGTTATCCTTAATAAAAAGCGAACCTATTGATTAAAATACATAGCTGTTGAGTGAAAAAGAAGCAGATGATTAGACAGAGAATTTTTCGTGATTACTTTTATCTAGAGTATATGAAAGCTCACTGAAAGCTTTTACATGCTCTGCAAAAATATTGATTGAAAGATTTTGCGCTTGAAATGGAAAGAGGTTTATAGAC
This sequence comes from Zeugodacus tau, assembly GCA_031772095.1. Lineage (NCBI taxonomy): Eukaryota > Metazoa > Arthropoda > Insecta > Diptera > Tephritidae > Zeugodacus > Zeugodacus tau. The sequence continues at coordinate 41,307,774 of CM062650.1, forward strand.
GTTTCAAAAGCTTTTATAATCACTCCTATATAGAATATCTGAGAAAAGCTCTTGAATATTTTAAATGTTATCAGAACTATACTGTAATTGTTGATTAGAAAGTGAGAGTGAAAGTGACTTAAATGCAGCAAAAGAGCACTAAACACAATATTTCTTTTAATTTCTTATAATTATTCCTAACTTGAAGAAATGAAAGCTCTGTGAAAGCTTTAAAATGATATCTGTAATAAAGGGAGACAAATTTGATCCATACAGTTTTCTAATACAGATTTATAGTGAGAAAATTTACCCTATATCACTCTTAAAAAAGAATTTAAGAAAGCTCAAACATATTTGAAATGTTATCAAGTGAAAGTTAACTTGATATGAAAGCTCGGTTTAGAGGTCTGAGAGGCAGTCTTATTTAACTTTAAATTCCTCGTTATTGGAATAAAAAAAATCGGCTTATATGTGAGGTTACAAAAGGTTCAATATAAAGTCTGAAGTAAAATAAAGGATTTGATATTCCATGCAATCCAAAAGGAGTCTTCTCGTTGACATGATTTCGCACACTACCCCACTCGCAACATCCTGTAAACTACTATCCGTTGCATGTGCAACACATCGTTAAGGCCATTAAACGAGGCGGGTGTAATATATGTTGCATGCAACACTGCTTGCTGTCCGCAATGTACTGCAACCACCGGCAATTTGGCATATTGGTTGCACGGTACACAACGCGTTCGTTCCTTTGCAGGCGTGTTTGCAACGCTTGGTGTGTCAGGCTACATAACATTAAGTGCGTGCAACACCAAGTGTTAAATTATTGCATACAAAGTTGCAACATGCTGTCGCAAGTGCGCCATCATAAGAAGCATCTCATTAGGGTATATGTAAACGCGTTTTTTTATAAAGTCATTGTTGTTGTTGTTGTCTCTACTGTTGCTGTCTCTACTATCCTTGCCATCGATATTGCTATTATTGTTGTTGTTGTTTTGTTGCTTCGTATATTGCTACATTATTGACCCTTGTTGCCTGCGCTACGGCGCTGCCGTTAGTCTGCTGTGTTGCAAGCTGTTGAACGCTTCGTAATTGCTGTGTATTGCTTTGAGGTACGTTAAAGTGCCAGTTGTTGTTGTTGCTGTTGTTTTTCATGCTGTTTAATGCTGCTAACAACGCGTCCACTACTACGAGACACTAGAAATATGTATGTAGTACTAGCTTCGCACAGTGCAGTGTAATTGCTATTGTTTTTGTCATTAACGGTAGAGTTATTACTGCGTGTTGGCATTTTGTTGTTGTTGTTTTTTGTCCCTTTTTTGTTGCTGCGTTGTTGCAGCTGCTTTGGTCGCACTTAAACATACGCAACTTTGCACATTCATCATTTGGCAACGACAACGCAGTGGCGGTCATAGTAACGGTGTTTGGTAAACCGGTTCGGCAACGGTCTGCAGCACAAAACAATAACAAAAACAACAATAACAATACATATTAACTTTCTTGCTAGCAGCGTTAGCTAAAATCTGGCGTTTGCAAACAAAAAGCAATAACAATAACCGTAAGAGTAGCAACAGCAACAACAACAAGCGTATTACCCGCCAGTACAGCCAGCATACAGCTGGAACAAGCTCGCTTACTCGGATTATGCAGTTGTCCGCCTTAGAGTATGCCTTGTTTACGCTTGTTTTAACTGCAGCTGTGCTTGTTGTTGTTTGTTTTGTTCTGTTTTTTTTTCTTCTTTTCAGTGTTAATGTTATTGTCGTTGTAGGAATTAGCCTTCAACAAGCTGCATTGCATCGCATTGCTTAGCTTGGCGCTTAAGAGGAGCAGCGTGTTAGCCGCTGCTGACGTTGTCGCTTAATATCCAATGCGCAAAACTTTTGCTTCTCGAAGCAGCCAGCCATTCGCCAGCTGTGTTGCACTTATCCTTGCGTCACCAATACATATATACATAGAAATATACATATATGTATAAGTATATGTACTTGTAAGCCCGTTAAGCTGCTAGCATTTGTCTGCAGTTTACTTTGATTAATGGTAATTTTTCGCTCGTAGCTGTTATTGTGTTGTGTTGCTTGCTTATAATGAATGCCAAGGTGGGGTGTACTATTTATGGCTACTTGCTGGGAAATTTACTTTTGAGATTTGTAAGAACAACAAATGGAGATTTTAAAGTGTGTTCTTTAGAATTTTCTTTGTGTAGAATATTTAGTTATAAAATGTTGGTTGGTTAAACCTTTAATTTGAGGTATAGTAGTATTAAGATCTCTCAGCTTTTTTGATAAAGCTTCAATGAAAAACTAAAATATCTTCTTCGGTGGATTTTAAAATACCTCGTATATATTGACTGAATATTCGATATATCTTATGGCTGAGTATATCAAAAACAGCAGCTAGTGCGCTTTATCTTCTAATATCAAATTTTCTCAACTCAATAAAGTGTATATTAATAAGCTTTATCCCTCGTTTTCCATCTTTGGCACAATTCTTATCGATTTCTATGCCACTGAGAAGTATTCTGTCATACTCATGGAAGTGGTATCCTTTATTATCTTGAGTGAGCTTCGGGTGGTTAGTCCAATGCTCTTTTATCAGTGAAAAAGTGTAATCAAAGGGCCGATTTGCTGAGGAAGGGGAGTAAAACGATTATTCATGAATATTTCAAAGAAGTTTAGTGGATGGTCTATCGTCATGAGCTCTCTACCAACTTTGGTTCAAGACTTCTAGATCAGTGTATAGGTTTTCAGTCAGATGTTTTGAAAATATTTACTGAATGGTTCGACTAATACCAGTTCGAATTATTTCGGAGAAGCGCTAAGTGTTCTCTGATAATACTCATATAAGTGTTGGCTCAAAATGGATTCACTGGAAACTGAGATACTGCTGGGCCTGCAACCTTTTTTCAATATAAAGAAGAATTACTATAGAATATCGTGACTTCACGGGAGCTGGACAACCAGAACCATTTTTTTCGCGATTGCAAGTACTCAATGTTCCAGCGAGAATCGTCTTTGAGATGAAATCTTGACTCTCGAAACTTTGTGAGTTTAAGGTTAGAATCGAGACTTAGTAGCTCCATACTCATGAATTTCACTTCACTTTTCTTTGAGATGGATTCTTGGCTCTCGAAACTTTGTGAGTTTAAGGTTAGAATCGGGACTAAGTAGCTCCATACTCATGAATTTTATTTCAATTTTCTTTGAGATGGAATCTTGACTTTCGAAATTTTGTTAGTTTAAGGTTAGAATCGGGACAAAGTAGCTCCATACTCATGAATTTTATTTCACTTTTCTTTGAGATGAAATCTTGACTCTCGAAACTTTGTGAGTTT